>OY728142.1:1398408495-1400908495 GCA_963277665.1 Viscum album | reverse complement strand
TGTGAATGAAAAAGTCATCATACAAGTGTATGTACGGCTTACTGTCTCCACGTCATGATGTAGTTTGTTATTCAACATTACATTTTTGGATGGGTATAATAATGAGTAAAATTAATTTAAAAAATGAATATAACATCGTAATGATTCTATATATATATATATATTATACCATCTGATTAAACACCATTTGACCATCAGTAGAATGGAATTGTCACTCGTGCGTACGTGCGGCTTTCCGTCGCAATGGCGTGATGAGATTAATCTTCAACGATCATCATTCAGGAATTTATATATATATATATTGATTAAGTATGAGATATATGAAATAATATTTATACTTTAATAATAAATATTTATGTAGATAAATATATTTCTTTAACTTACTTCCATTCTATATGTTAAAAAAACCGAAACAACATTCATGCGTATGTACGGACTACCGTCTCCATGAAAGATGTTTCCATTTCATATATATATCTATTATAAATATTTATATTCTGAATATATATAATTTATAAATCATGTTTTATATTATGGATGTATGTAAATAATTATCTAAGTGATATGATCAAGAATAAGATGTTAAAACACGTACGATAAAGAAAGCATTTATTACATAAAATGTTTCTTTGACATGGAAATTATTATTAAATGGGTATTATAAAGTAATAAATGAATCATATATGATATCATAAATATTAATATGATTCTGGTATAATTTAATTACATTCTTTGGTCATTATTCTGGAGGTTAAACGTACCCTCTACTAAAGGGATGTACAAGGTAAGGGTTAATTCTTTAATCTAATTATTAGGTGAGATTGTTTATGTATAAGTATTTACCGGGACATATTTATCATCCATTTTCATATTTCTTAAAAATGTTTTAAAAGGGAATATTTTAATGTTTTATGGATGTTTCTATTTAACTATATCATCATTTTAAATTTTTTAATGATTTATTTTTATGATAAAATTTAATTAATGTCCATGATTTCAAAATGATTATAAAGATTTATTAATATGGACATCATTGTTTTACAATGATAATTCCTTTAAAAATATTCAAAGTGTTATGGGACACGTTGATTCAAAAATATCATCTAAATTAAATCATTTATAAGTTTTTGACATTTAAATGATTACAAAAAATGGGATATTTCCCTCAAAGAGTTTTATTGATCATTTTAAACTATGCCATCTTCCTTAATATATATTATTCTTGATTGAGGTTGATTTATTTCAATACAATGGTCAATATTGTGTTGAATGAGTAATGATATGTTTGACCATGGATGTTCTATTTTTATACCATTCATATTTTATGGTTAAATTATTGACATTTTGTATGCTAGTTTTAATAAGAATGTTTATGTTATCTTTCAATATTTTTATATGATGAATGAATTGGACATTGTAAGTGACGGGTGGAGACCGCTATAGCTCCTCGATGCATTGGTAGTTCTAATGAGACAAAATAGTGTCGTGGCATAAGGCGTTAAAAAATCTTATTTTTAGTCTTGGCACGAGGCCTTGACTATGTGGTTATATTGTCTGGTATTATCATTCCATCATAATGAAATTTTCTATTGATATTACTTGTGATTATTCAACATGTAGAGTATCCATGTAAATAAGTAAGTGACAATATATGACTTATCTTGTCCATATTATTACGTAGTTCATGTTTAAAAAGCTTTCTTTTTATTCTTATACATTGCCTTAAATTTTAAGGCTTATTTATGAAATTTTATTTAATTTTATTATCCTTACTTAGCATCTGAGCTCACCCCTTTATTATGTCTTATTTTTACACGGATGTGAATAAGTATATTATGAATGACCTATAGGGATAGACTAAGGGATATTAGTGTGTTCTACAAAGACACAATGTTTCATTTTCAATTCATAATGTAATGTAAAAATGATGTATATATCTAGTACTTCCAAAGCTACTAAATTGATCAGCCTTCTGGGACATGATTCTTTGTGTCATTCCAATGTTATGTAATATTGCACCGACTCTGGTTAACTAGGGTTGGGCCATTACAGTTGGTATCATAGGAATTTTAATACAAACCATAGAACCTAGATTTAGAAAACTCTGATTATAGAAAATTACATTAAGATACACTTTGAGATTCATATTGAAGAATATCAAAAAAATTTGGAAATGTAAATATTATGTCGGTTTTCTAAAAAAATACATCCATGTCTATATACGAGCAGGTTGAGGTGGCTCTGACCCAGATGTACCTAAGGGTAAAACCCAAAAAAAACGGTTTGAACTAGACTCAAATGGGAACTGGTACATGACAATGGGACTTACAACACTCTAATTTATGACACTCCTAGGGGATATGCATAAGATAATTATAATTTAATTACACACAATTATGAGGTATTTATGAGTAAATAATTCCCCAAAGAAAACATTTTTTATGATTTTGGATTATATGAATAAACTATTCAGTTAATGTGAATTATTTTACATGTATTGAATTATGCATTATGATTCATAAACTTACCTAGAGTATTTCATCATTTAAAAATAGAGCCCAATAGGGGGAATGAAAAATCCCGCAATACACATGATACAAAGGGTAATAAGGATCACGTCTTTCATGGTCTTAATCCAACATTTACAAGGTAATTAGTCTCCCACCTGTTATCATCATATGAAGAAATATTATCGTGTGTTAATAAGATAATTAAATAATTATATATGTTGTATGGATTTAAATAGAAGACAAAGAAGAAAAGTTTGGTATGGAGAAATATATATAAAGGGAAGAAGGGAAAGAAGGAATTTACCACATGTGATAACTGTGGAAAGAATGACCTTGGTAAGTGCTTGAAGTGAATGTGATTTTGATATAAGTGTGGAGAAAAAGGACACCAAGTTCATGATTGGATGGGTAAGAAAAAGGTTTCAAATTTACTATGCGCCATCTGTAAGAAGTTGGGTCACTATGCGAATCAATGTTCTAATCATAAGAGTATTCCCCAAATGATGCTATTGGATAATAATCAAGTTATAATACTACCACACATGAAGAGTAATGAATAGTGATCGTATGTTATTATTAAATAATTGTTTACTTTGAGTATTTTATTAATTATTCACAACGTATAAGAATTATAAAGTACATAAGGATTGTACTGTAGTACGTTTTCATTAAGGATTTGAGATTTTATGGTACCATGTAAAGTGACACTTTTTCAAGTTAACCATTTTGGAAAATATATGTTTGGTGGAAATATAACCCTTAATAGGTTTTAGGAACTATGATAATTATTTCGGAATAAGATATGATTGATTTGGAAAAATTATATTGGATATTATTGACTCCCTTGAAACTAGTTAATTGTATGTTGATTCCATCATTATTGGGGTTTACAACATTTTTGGATATAATGAGTATATCTAGTATTCTATAAGGAATAAGGGAGTATAAATGAAATCAATAAGTTTTTATGGTAATTAAGGGTGTTAACATGTTTTAAGAGAACGTTATGAACGTATTGAAATGTTATTACATGGAAAAACGAGATATTCAATATGTTTACCTTCCTTATAAATTTTGGACTGTGAGTTTGGAAAAAGTATTTTTGGATAACTCTAATGGATGAAAAGAATTCTGTTGGAAATTGGATACTATTGTTTAACATTAAGACATTTCATGATATTATTTTTGGATTGTTATAAAAATGACTACCTAGAGGTCGGGCGACAACCGTTCACATCCGGCAAGGCCTAGAGAGTTGAACCTGCAACTGAAGGGCGATAAGGGTGCATCACCTACCACTTCCTGACATGATGTCCTGATTTTTATAATTTAGTTTTTTTAAATAGCCTAATAAATTTATTATAAAATAATTATTTTTCAAACCCTATATGATTAGGATAAATATAATATTTTTGAATTCTATTGCCTTTTGGAGTGAAAGATGAGGTTTTGGGAGAAATTAGTTGAAGGATGAAACTCTACGTGCCATGTATATTTTTTCACGTATTATATGAAGAAATTAATTATTGAACTTTAGGGATGGGATCGTAGAACCAAAAATGTGATATCCTAATACCTTGTGTTTTGTTGAACTGATGATATTTTAAATAATAATAAATTGATGGCTTTGAGGCCCTAAATTTTACACTTATTTGTGATTGATGACCTCAATCACTCTCTATAAATATTTACATTTCTCCTCTAATTGTGTGTCTCTAATTTCCACCAATGTTCACCTAATAGATAACATAATTTTTTGGTGACATTTTCATCTCCATTTCCCTCTTATTAAGACTAAATTTTATTAACCATTTTTCCGATGGGGGTTTTCCACAAACATATTTTCTATTTTCAGCATCTTATTTTTGATGAACATTTTAAAATTGATAGGACACAATTTATTGTGGAGGGGAGAATGTAACACACCTTGATTTAATATTACGGTATCTCTTTAAAATAATTCAATAGCTTGCGCTACATACAACACCGAGTTCAATCACACCACGACATAGAAACAAGCCATTCAAAAAGTGGTTATGAATTGTTTTAACCACAGTTTGAATTATATATATATATATATATATATATCTTAAATAATTATACCATTCAACTGTTGTGTTTCATAGACAAAATATAAAGAATAAAATTCACTTTTTAGATAAAATAAGTATTTTTCAAAAAATGTTGTTTTCTGACTTCTAATGGTGAACCATTTTTAAATCGATTATTTGAAACATTTATATATTCAATTTAGTGGAATGAAATTCTTATTTAAAATTGGGACATAAATTTTTAGTCTGGATTAATTTTTGTGCTATTCATATGACTTTCATATTTTGAGGAATAGTAAAAAATACAAAATTTTAATTGAAAATAACTTTTTTAATTGAAATAATTTATAGTGTTAAATTATTAATTTGAGTGGTTTTAAAGTATAATTAGATTAATTTTTTATAAATTAATATAATTTAGGTCATTATAAGTAATTTTACATTTAAATTGGAACTAACAACATCTCAATCTTTTTATAGTTTTTACTTTTAAAAACCTGCCTATTGGTTATAACAATGGGAATTAATTTTAAATTAATTAATGAAAACTATATGTTTTGAATTTTGTTAAATAGAATTATTTTTTGAATTCGTAATATCAAATTTAGCTTAGGGTGAATTTTTTTGTATTTTTCTGAAAACATTCAATTTTTGATGAATAATAAAAACCATTGTGTTGTTGTTTAAAACCAACTTTTATTTGAATAATAATTTTTTTGTTCAAATTTATCTTAAATTCAAAATAGATATATAATAAATATTTTATAACAATTTAATTCATTAGAGTCATTTTATAATAAGATTACATGTATAATTTGTTTTGAAATTTTTAAGGACTTTTACCCACCCACTAGGAACATTTAGAAATTGGCATTAAACGTAATTTGACCGCTTATGTGAATTCAATTTAAAAAATCCATGAGAAAATGTTTAAATCAGTAAGTAATTTTTTTTTCAATAGGATGAAAATAATTTTTGGTGAATAGTATCTTTAGAATTTTATTTAACTCAGTTAAAAGTAAATATTGTAATTAACGAAAAGAATGATACCATAATTACCCAGGAACATGTCCGAAATCTATTTTATTTTTGTATTTAGACCAAAATAAACCATAGTAATGAAATAAAATCATTTTTATCTTCTTGGATTAGATTAGGACATTTATTATATTTCATTTAAAGAAGAGTTAAATGTTTTAATTACAAAGTTTAATAACGAAATGATATTTAATATAGGGTTACACATAATATAAATTCGACTATAAATATTAATTATAAATATAAAAATATTTACTAAATCATCATATTTTTTTTATAAATTTTAGACATTAAATAATTATATTTAGTTATGACACAATAATGATGAAATAATTTCCTTATTAATGAATGGTTAAAATAATTGATATTATAAATATTAAAATAAATTTAAATTGAAACTTTTGAGGCACTAAAAAAAATTTCTAGGTTAATATGACATGTTAGGTCTGATTAAATTAATTTATTTGTGGTTATCATGTTTTTATGTCTTTCCCAAAATCTAATTACTAAATAGTGTAAAAATAGACATAAATGAGTTCTTAAAACAAATACTATATTACTAAATAATATAATAATCCCCAAATTACAAATTCTGGCCAAATTACTTTTATAATGATATATATGTCATCAATGAACCACTTTAGGTTCTCTTGTAATTTTATAGTATGTCTATTAACCATGAAATATAAAAATAGAAGAAGACATTGTAAAAGTTAAACAATTTACCTAAGAGTTAAATCTAAAATATAAGGTTAATATGGTGACCAAAACATGCCTAAAACCTAGTGGATGAGAGGATTTATAATCATAACCACATTATCCTCTAAATAAATCCATGTGGATCCATTATAAACAGAAAAGTATTTTATAATAAAATAATATTTCAATCTTTTCCAAAAGTGGCCCTCACCTCTCTAATAAAAGGATACTTTACCTTATCTCAAAATCAAACCTCCAATGCAATTTTATTCGGCCAAAACTTGCTCAAATATCCTACCAACTACCCTCAATTCGATCTAGATTCCTTAATTTTATCAGAAAGAAATCCTAATGTGCAATGTTTTCAAATCAAAAGGAAACACCCGAAGAAGAGGTAATTATTCCATCCACTCTTTCATTGTTTTTTCATTATTCCTCATCCTATATCCTTGTTTTTTTCCTAATAAAATAATAACTACATTAAATTATATATAATAAGATGTTAATATAAATATGGAACCACCATATTCATTATTCTATCCATCATATTAATGATTATGTCACCATACATGCAAACATATGGATTATTGTCTCCATGTCGTGGGGTAGTTTGTTATTCCACACTACATTATTTAGATGGGTATAATAATGTTTATAGTTATTTAAATAATGAATATAACATGGTTGTGATTCTGTATATATAATATAACATCCAATTAAACACCATTTTACCATCGATAGAATGATATTGTCGCTTGTGCGTATGTACGCTTGCCGTCTACACGACGAGATAAGATCCATCTTCAATGATCACCATTGAAGAATTTTTAAAAAAATATATATTTATTTAGAATGAGATATATGAAATATTATTTCTAATGGAATAATATATATTTATTTAGATAAATATATTTCCTTTACTTACTTTCATACAATATTTTAATAAAACATAAACAACGTTCATGCGTACGTACAGACTACCGTCTACATGAACGATGCTTCAATTTCATATATGTATCTATTATAAATATTTATATTCAGAATATTTATGATATATAAATCATGTTTTATATTCTTTATTTATTTAAATAATTATCTAATTGATATGATCAAGAATAACAAGTTAAAACACGTATGATAAAGAAAGTGATTATTACCCAAAATGTTACTTTAATATAGAAAATATTGTTAAATGGGTAGTATAAAGTTATAAATAAATCATATATGATCTCATAAATATTAATAAGGTTATGGTATAATTTAAAAACATTCTACGGTAATTTTGAAAGAGTTTAAGTGTACCATCTACTAAAGGAAAGTACAAGATATGGGTTAATTTCTCAATCTCATTATTATCGGAGATTGTTTATGTGTATGTATTTACTGGGACATATTTATCATCCATGCCCATATTTCATAAAAAGGTTTTCAAAAGAAAGATTTATAGTTTTATGGAAGGGTATAATTTAATATATAATCATTTTAAATGTTTTAAGGATTTGTTTTTATAAATGTTTTTAATTAATGTCCATGTTTTCAAAATGATTTTGAGGATTTATTTATATGGAAATAATTATTTTAAAATTTAAATTCCTTTCAAATTATTTAAGGTAGTATGGGAAACATTGATTCAAAAATATCATTTAAATTAATTCTTTTATAACTTTTTTACTTTTAAATGATTTCACAAAAAAGGGATATTTCCCTCAATGAGTTTTACTGATCATTTTCAACTATGTCAATATCCTTACTGGATATTATTCTTGATGGTGGATTACTAATTATAACACAATATTCCTCATTATATTGAAAGATTTATAATATTTTTGATTGCGGATGTTCTATTTTTTTACCATTCATGTTTTATGGTTAAAGTATTGAAAATTCATATTCTAGTTTTAATACGAATTTTTATGTAATGTTTCAAAATTTTCATATGAGGAATGCATTGGACATAGTAAGTGACTGGTGGATACCACTCTATATCCTTGATACTTTAGTAGGTATCATGAGAAAACTAGTGTATTGGAACAAGGTCTTTAAAAAATCATATTTTTTTATCTTGGCACGAGG
The DNA here is from genome assembly GCA_963277665.1 of Viscum album. NCBI lineage: Eukaryota > Viridiplantae > Streptophyta > Magnoliopsida > Santalales > Viscaceae > Viscum > Viscum album. Next base: position 1,400,900,124 of record OY728142.1, on the reverse strand, counting down.
GCTTGACTATGTGGTTATGATGTCCACCATTATGCATTCCATCATTATGAAATTAGCTATTGATGTTAAATGTGATTATTTGATTAGTATAATATCCATGTAAATAAGTAAATGAAATTATTTAATTTATCCTTTCCATATTATACTGATGTTTACGTTTAAAAATCAGGTGTTTTATTATTATACATTTTGTTACATGTTTATTCTTATTTAAGATAGTATCCTCTTTATTGTTATCCTTACTGAGCATCTGAGCTGACCACTTTCTTATGTTTTATTTTTCCCAAGAAGTGAGGAAGTATATTATGACTGACATATAAGGATTTTATAAGGTATATGAGTGTGTTATACAGAGACAAAATATTTCTTTTTCAATTCATAATTTAATGTAAACTTAATTATGTATCTAGTACATCCAAGGCTACTAAACTGATCTGTATTTTGGGGCATGATTCTTTTTATCATGCCAATGTTGTGTAATAATGCACCAACTCTGGGAAACTAGGGTCGGGTAATTACATATGGTATCATAGGTAGTTTAGTACAAACCTTAGAAACTAGATTTAGAAAAATGTTAATTATAGAACTTTACCCAAAGATGGACTTTGAGGATTAGTGTAGAAGAACATCAAAAAAATTGTTAATGTATGAATTATGTGGGTTTTTCAAGAAATACATCCCTGTCTGGATATGAGAATGTAGAGGTGGCTCTCACACAGATGTACCTAGAGGTAAAACATGAAAAATTCACATTTAGCTAGACACAAATGGGAACTAGGACACGACAATGGGACTTTTTGTACTCTTGGTTACGACACTCCCAGAGGATATGCTTAGGATAATTCAAATTTTCTTTAAAAATCATTTTGATGGATTTATCAGTAAATAATTACCCAAAGAAAATATTTTTTAAGATTATGGATTATATGAATCAAATATTTAGTTTATGTTAAGTGATTTTAAAGTTTGGAATAATGAATTGCGATTTATAAACTAACCTAGTGTATTTCTTCATTTAGAAATGGTGTCCAATATAAGGAATTAAAACTCTATAAATACGCATGATCCAAAGAGTAAGAGGGATCATATATTTCATAGTCTCAAGCCAACATTTAGAGGGGAATTAGTCTCCCACATATTATTATCATATGAAGAAATATTATCAAGTGTTAATACGGTAAGTAAAGAACTCTCTAACTTGTATGGATTTGCAGGGAATCCACAAAAGAATGGGATAGTAGAGATAAAGATATATAAAGCGAAGAAGGGAAAGATGGATTTTACCACATGTGATAAATGTGGAATGAATCACCATGGTATGTTCTTGAAGGTAATAAGATATTGTTATAAGTAAGGTGAAAAAGGAAACCAAATTCCTTATTGTAAGGGTATGAAAAAGGTTTCAAATGTATAATCCTCCATCTACAAAGAGTTGGGTCACTACGTGAATCAATGTCCTAATCATCATAGAATACCCCAAATGATGCTATTGGATAATAATCAAGGTATGATACTACCGTAGATGAAGAGGAATGAATAGTGATCTTATATTATTATTAAATAATTGTGTCATTTCAATATTGTATTATTAATATAAAAGTAATAAGAATTATAAAGTCTATATGGATTGTACTGCAGTACATTTTCATTTTGGATTTGAGATTTTATGGTACCATGTAAAGTGACATAGTTTCAAGTTAAACATTTTGGAAAATATTGGTTTGGAAAATATAACCCTAAATATGTTTCGGATACTGAGATAATGATTTAGGAATAAGATATGATTGATTTTGAAAATTTATATTGGATATTATTGACTACCGCGAAACATGTTTGTTTATTCCCTCATTATTGGGGTTTTCTAAATATTTGTATATAAGTAGTATATCTATAATTATATAAGGAATATGGGATCATGAATGTAATCAATAAGTTTCTATAGTAATTAAGTTTGTTACCATGTTTTAAGAGAATACATGATTAATTTATTGACATACTAGTATGTTGAAAAAGTGATCACAAATATGTTTACCTTCCATATAAATTTAGGATCATGAGTTTGAATAGATGCATTTTTGGATAATTCTAAAACTTGTAATGAAATATTTTCGACATTGGATAATATTGTTTAAGATTAAAACATTTCTTAAGATTATTTTTGGATTTTTATAAAAAGGACAATCGGGAGGTCGGGCAATAAGTCATCGTGTCCTAAAAGGTTGTGAGACTTAAACCCACAACCAAAAGGTGATAAGGGTGCATCACCTACCATTGGCCTACGTGATATACAGGTTAGTATAATGCATTTTTTAAATAGTCTGACAAATTAATTATAAATTCATTATTTTTGGAACCCTATACTATTTGGGTAAATAGAATATTTTTGAATTCTATTTTCTTTTGGTGTAAAAGATGAGTTTGTGGTAGAAATTAGTTAAAGGATTAAACTCAACTTTTCAAGTATATTTTTTTCACTTATTATACAAAAATATTAATTCATAAACTTTAGGGAAGGGATCTGAAAACCAAAAATGTATAATCCAAATACCTTATGTTTTGTTGAACCTGTGATATTTTATATCATCATAGATTGATGGCTTAAAGGTTCTCAATTTTACACTTATTTTTGATTAATGAAATCAATCACTTCCTATAAATATTTTCGTTTTCCTCCAATTATGTTTCTCTAATTTCCCGCAATGTTCAGCTAATTGAGAACATAATTTGGCGGTGACCTTTTCATTTTCATTTCACTCTTATTTAGACTAAATTTCTCTAAGCCTATTTTTGATGTGGTTTTTTCAGAAAGGGTATTTTCAATATCAATTTATTGATGGCTAATTAAAATATATATTTTTGTATAAATTTTGGGTACTTTTTTGATAACATTAATCATTTGATGAATAGTGAAAATACTAATTTTTAATTGAATTTTTTTTAATGGAAATAATTTATAGTGTTAAATTATTAATTTGAGTGGTTTAAACGTATAATTAGATTATATTTTTATCATTTAATATAATTTAAGTCATTATAAGTAACTTCACATTTAAATTGGACATAAACACATGTCAATATTTTAATAGTTTTTTACATTTAAAAAACCACTTTTTGGTTTCGACAACTACAATTAATTTTAAATTAATTAATGAAACCTATATATTTCGAATTTAGTGAAATAGACATTATTTTTTAATTCTGAATATCGAAATTAGCTTCATGAACTTTTTGTATTTTTTTGAAAACTTTCAAATTTTTATGAATAGTGAAAAAAACTAACGTTATTATTTAAAACCGAATATTATTTAAATAGTAATTATTTTTTATTTAAATTAATTTTTAAATTCAAAATAGATACATAATACCTATGTTATTTAAATTTAATTCATCGGAGTCATTTTATAATAATATTATATGTACTAAATTTTGTTGACCTTTTTAACATCTTTAACCCACCTTCTAGGCACAATTGTAAATTTTCATAAAACGTAATTTTACAGCTTCTGTGAGAAGAATTTCAAAAATCCAAGAGGCGCAACTGACATCAGTAAGTAAAATTTTGTTCAATAAGATTAAAATAGTTTATGGTGAATAGTAACTTTTAAATTTTATTTACCACGGTTAAAAGTAAATTTGGTAATTCACGGTACAAATGATATTATAATTACCCTAAAAAATTCCCTAAATCTGTTGGATAAGTTTTTTTAGCCCAAAATAAACCCTATGAATATAATATGACCATTTTTATCCACTTGGATTATATTTGAACATTTATTAAATTTTATTTAAAGAAGTGTTAATAGTTTTTAATTCAATGTTTAATAACTCAACAAATTTAAATATAGGGATACCCAATTGATAAATTCGACTATAAATATTAATTAGAATGATAAATATATTTCTATACATCATGGTATTTTATTTACAATTTTTTGACATTAAATAATTAAATGTATTTATGACACATTGATGATAATGTAATTAGCTTATTAATGAATGGTTAAAATAATTGATATTATAAATATTAAAAAAATGTGAACTCAGAATTTTGATGCAATTAAAGAACTTTATAGGTGAATATGACATATTAGGGTTGAGTAAATTGATTTTTATTGAAGTTAAAATGTTTTTATGACTTTCAAAAAAATCAAATACTAAATAGTGTGAAAATTGACATAAATAAGTTTTTAAAAGTAAAACTATATTATTAAATGATTTAATAATCCAAATAATATATGGTTTGGCAAAAATTCTTATATAATGATATATATGTCATTACATAACTAATTGAGGTTCTCTTGGCATCTTATATTATGTTTATTGGCCATTTAATATAATAATACATGAAGGCATAGTAAAAAATTAAACCATTTAACTAAGAGTTAAAAATAAAAGATAAAGTTAATATGGTGACTAAACTTTTCAATAACCTATTTGTTGAGAGGATTTCGACACATAAACACCTTATCCTCTAAATAAATCTATTTCTGTCCATTATAAACAGAAAATGTTTTATAATAATATAATATTCTATGCTTTTCTTAAAGTGTCCCTCACCTCTCTTATAAAAGGGAACTTCCCCTTCTCTAAAAATCACACCTTCAATGCCAATCGGATCGGCCAAACACTTCACCAATAACCTCCAAAATACCCTAAATTCTATCTAGAGGCATTAAATTGACCAGAAATCCATCCTAAGGATCCCTTTTTTTCAAATCAAAAGGAAACACCTGGAGAATATGTAATTATTTCATCACCACTTTCAACGTTATTTCCTTCTTCCACTTTGTCTTTATTTGTTGTTTCCATAAAAAAAAATATAAACTCTATTACCTTATACATAAAAATATGTTATTACATTTATCGTACAACCATATTCATTATCTTATCTATTTTATGAATGGAAAAGTCAATATGCATGCGTACTTACGACTTACCGTCTCCACTTCGTGGTGTAGTTTGTTATTCAACACTACATTATTAAGATGGGTATAATAATGAGTAAAATTAATTTAAATAAATAATATAAAATTTTAATTATTATTTATATATAATATAAAATCCAATTAAAAACCATTTTACCATCGATAGAAGGATATTGTCGCTCGTGCGTACGTACGACTTACCGTTTCAACGACGTGATGAGATTCATCTTCAATAGTCACCATTCAAGAATTTTTATAAAAAATTTTATATTGATTAAGTATGAGATATATGAAATAATATTCCTACTGGAATAATATATATTTATGTAGATAAATATATTTCATTTACTTACTTTTATAATATATGTTAAGAAAATAGAAACAATGTTCATGCGTATGTACGGACTACCGCATCCATTAATGATGTTTCCATTTCATATATCTACCTATTAAAAATATTTATATTCATAATATATATGATATATAAATCATTTTCTATATTATGGAAGTATGTAAATAAATATCTACGTGATATGATCAAGATTAACAAGTTAAAACACGTACTATAAAGAAAGTTATTATTATCCAAAATGTTGCTTTAACATGGAAATTATTAACAAATGGGTAGTATAATGTAATAAGTTAATCATATATGATATCATAAATATTAATATGGTTTGGGTATAATTTAATAACAAACTATGGTCATGATGTAGGAGGTTAAATGAACCCTATACAAAAAAAGGTACAAGGTAAGGGTTAATTCCTCAATATTATTATTATCAGAGATTGATTATGTGTAAGTATTTGTTTAGACATATTTATCATCCATGTCCATGTTTCAAAAAAAATGTTTTAAAAACAAATATTTTGAGGTTTTATAGAATGGTCTACTGAACTATATCAACATTTTAAATGTTTTAGTGAATTTTTGTATAAATATTTTTAATTAAAGACCCATGTTTTTAAAATGATTTTAAAGATTTATTTATATCAACATCATTGTTTTAAAATGTTAAATCTTTTAAAATGTTTTAAAGTGTTTTGGGACAGTTTTATTAAAAAATATCTCTTAAATAAATTTCTTTATAAGTCAGTGACTTATATATGATTCCACAAAAAGGTATATTTCTCTCAGAGAGTTTTAGTTATCATGTTCAATAGTGTCAGTATCTTGACATGATATTATTATTGATTCAGGTTTATTTATTATAATACAATCTTCAATATTGTATTGAATGAGTTTTGATATGTTTGACTATGGATGTGCTATTTTTTACCATTCATGTTTTATGGTTAAAGTATTGAAATTTTGTATGATAGTTTTAATATGAATGTTTATGTTATGTTTTGACATTTTCATTTGAGGAATGAATTGGACATAATATGTGATGGGTGGAGCCCGCTATATCTCCTTGATGCATCATTAGGTATCATGAGACAAACTAGGGTCTTGGAATAAGACCTAAAAAAATCATATTTTTCGTCTTGGCACGAGTCATTGACTATGTGGTTATGATGTCTGACATTATGCATTCCATCATTATTAAATTAGTTATTGATGTTACGTGTGATTATTCAACTACTAGAATATCGATGTAAATAAGTAATGACATTTTTTATTTATATTTTCTATATTTTGATGAATTTTATGTTTCAAAGGCTTGTATTTTAGTCTTATACATTACCTTATATTTTTATTCTTGTTCATGAATGTTTCCTATATATTGTTATTTGTAATGAGCATATGACCTCACCCCTTTCTAATGTTTTATTTTTCCCAGGATGTGAAGAAGTATATTATGATGTACCTACAGGGATAGACTAAGGGATATGAGTGTGTTCTATATAGAAAAAATGTGGATTTTTCAATTCATAATGTAATGTGAAACTTATTTATATATCTAGTACTTCCAAGGCTACTAAACTGATCGGTCTTTCTTGACACACTTCTTTGTAGCATGCCAATGTTATCTAATAATGCACTGACTATGGGTAACTAGGGTCAGGGCGTTAGAGTTGTTATCAAAGAAAGTTTAGTACCATCCATTGAACCTATATTTTGAAAAACTATGATTAAAGATCATTACCCTATGATAAACTTTGAGTATTAGTATTAAAGAACATCCAAAAAATTTGCTAATGTAAATATTATGTTGGTTTTCCAAGAAACACATCCCAGTCTGGATATGAGCAGGTAGAGGCAGCTCTGGAACTGATGTACCTAGGGGTAAAACTAGAAAACACCTCTTCAATATAGACTCGAACGAGAACTGGTACATGAAAATGGGCCATGCTGCACTATTGGTTACAACACTCCTGTGGATATGCTTATGATAATTCACATTTTTTTACAAACTGTTATAATGGATTTATGTGTAAATAATTTCCCAAAGTATTTTTTTATGATTATGGATTATATGAATAATATATTCAGTTTATGTTATGTATTTTACAAGTTTGGAATTATGAATTGAGATACATAAACTAAACTAGTGGATTTCATCTGTTAGAAATGGTTCCCAATAGAATGAATAATAACTCAAGCAATATGCTTGATTTAAAGAGTTAGATGGATCATATCCTTCATGGTATTAACAATACATTTAGAAGGTATTTAGTCTCCCACATATTCTCATCATGTGAAGATATAGTAACATGTGTTAATAAGATAAGTAAACAATTATCTAAGTTGTATGGCTTTGAAGGGAACCCAGACAAGAAAAAGATGGTATAGAGAAAGATGGATAAAGAGAAGAAAGGAAAGAAGTATTTTACCACATGTGATAAATGTGGAAAGAATCACCTTGGTTAGTGCTTTAAGGAAATGGGAGTTTGTTATAAGTGTGGAGAAAAAGGAAACCATGTTCGTTATTGTAATGGTAAGAAAAAGGTTTCGATTGTACAATGCTTCATCTGCAAGGAGTTGGGTCACTACACGAATTAATGTCCTAATCATCAGAGCATACCAAAAATGATTCTATTAGATAATAATCAAGTTATGATAATACCAGAGATGAAGAGGAATTGATAGTGAACTTATATTATTAATAAATAATTGTTTCATTTGAGTATTTTATTAATTATTTACAAGTTATAATAATTATAAAGTATATAAGGATTTTACTGTAGTACGTTTTCATTAAGGATTTTAGATTTTGTGGTACCATGTAAAGTGAAAAAGTTTCATGTTAAACATTTTGGAAAATATATGGTTTGGAGAAATATAACCCTTAATATGTTTTGAATACTAAGATAATGATTTCAGAATAATATATGATTGATTTGGACAAATTATATTGGATATTAGTGACTACCTTGAAACTAATTAATTGTTTGTTTATTCCATCATTTTTTTGGTTTAAAACATTTTTAGATACAAAGAGTATATTCATTATTCTATATGGAATAAGGGAGAATGAATGTAATCATTAATAATTTATGGTAATTAAGGGTATTAAAATGTGTTAAGAGAATACATGATGAATGTAATCAAATGTTATTACATGGAAAGAGAGGTCTTGAATATATTTAATTTCCTTATAAATTTTGGATTGTGAGTTTGGAAAGACATATTTTGGTATATTTATAGAGGTTGGAATGAATTAATTTGTACATTGGATATAATTGTTTAAGGTTGAAAAATTTCTAAAGATTATTTTTGGATTGTTATAAAAAATACAACCTGGAGGTCGAGCGACGACCCATCACATCCGACAAGGCCACGAGACTTGAACCTCCAACCGTAGGGTGATTGGGGGGCATCACCTACCACTAGCCTATGTGATGTGCTACTTTGTATAATGTATATTTTATTAAATAGTCTGACAAATGAATTATAAAATCATTATTTTTTGAACCCTATACGATTAGGATAAATAGAATATTTTTGAATTCTATTGTCTTTTGGAGTGAAAGATGAGTTTGTGGTAGAAATTAATTGAAGGATAAAACTCTACTTGTCAAGTATATTTTTTCTTTTATTCTATGAATAAATTAATAATTAAACTTTAGGGAAGGGATCTTAAAACTAGTAATTTGTTATCCTAATACCTTATGTTTTATTTAACCAATTAAAGTTTAACTCATCATAGATTGATGGCTTTGAGGCCCTAAATTTTACACTTGTTTGTGATTGATGCCCTCAATCACTAGCTATAAATATTTATGTTTTTCCTCCAATTTTGTGTCTCTAATTTCCACCAATGCTCACCTAATCGAATGCATAATTCGGTGGTGACTTTCTCATTTCCATTTCCCTCTTATTAAGACATAATTTTATTAACCTGATTTCCGATGTGGGTTTTCCAAAAAGATATTTCCTATTTTCAGCCTATTATTTTCAAAGAATATTTTAAAATTGCAAGGACACAATTTATTGAAGTAGGGGGGAATGCAACACCCCGTGATTTCATAGTATATTATCTCCTTAAAGTAATTTAATAACTTGCACTACAGGAAACATCGAGTTCATGAACAACACGACTTACCAAACTAGCCATTCAAAAACCGATTATGAATAGTATTAACCAGATTTTTAATTTTATATATATCCTATATAATTTTAAAATTCGACTTTTGGGTTTCTTAGATATAATATAAAAACAAATTCTATTTTCAGATATAAGAATTATTTTTAAAAAAATGATGTATTTTCCACCTTTGAATGGTGAAGTCTATTTAAATATAATATTTGACACTTTTATATATTAAATTTAGTGAAATTAAATTATTCTTTAAAATAGGGACATAAAAATTTAGTTTGGACAAATTTTTTGTACTTTTCTGAAAACTTTCATATTTTGACGAATAGTGAAAATACTAAATTTAAAATGGAAATAACTTTTTTAATAGAAATAATTTATATTGTTAAATTATTCATTTGGCTTCATTTAAAGTTAAATTAGATTATATCTTTATCATTTAATATTATTTAGATCAATATTAGTAATTTCACATTTAAATTGAACATAAACACATGTCAATCTTTTGATAATTTTTACTTTTAAAAACCCATTTTTTGGTTTTGACCACGAGTATTGATTTTAAATTAATTTATGAAACATATAAGTTTTTAATTTGGTGAAATAGACTTAATTTTTTAATTAGTAATATCAAAATTATCTTATAGTGAATTTTTGTATTTTTTCAAAAAACATTCAATTTTTGATGAATAGTGAAAACCACTACATTATTATTTATAACTAAAAATTATTTAAATAATTTTAATTTTTATATAGATTTATTTGAAAGAAAAATTAGATACATAATATCTATATAACTCCAATGTAATTCATTGGAGTCATTTTATAATAAGATTATATGTATACAATTTTATTGAACTTTTTAACATCTTTTACCCACCTTCTAGGCACACTTGTAAATTTGCATAAAACATAATTTTACCACTTATGTGAATTTAATTTCAAATATCGTAGAGACACGGTTGAAATAAGTATATAAAATTTGGTTCAATTGGATGAAAATAATTTTTGTGAATAGTAACTTTTGAATTTTATTTACAACTTTTAAAAGTAAATAGGGTAATTAAAAGTAAAAATGATATTATAATTACCCCAACACATCTTCTAATTATTTTGGATATGTTTATTTAGACAAAAATCAACCTCATTAATAATATATAATCCTTTTTATCCACTTGGATTAGATTTGGACATTTATTATATTTTATTTAAAGATGTATTAGAAGTGATAATTTCCATGTTTAATAAATTAACCATTTTTAATATAGGGTCACACATGAGATAAATTAGACTATAAATATTCATTATAAAGATAAAAAGATTTCCTACATTATGTTATTTTATTTATAAATTTTAAATTTTAAATAATTAAATTTATTTATGACACAATGATGATGCGGTAATTACCTTATTAATGAATAGTTAAAATAATTGATATTATAAATATTAAAATAAATTTAAATTGAGAATTTTGATGCATTACACGAATATTATAGGTTAATATGACATGTTATGGTTGATAAAATAAATTTTTTCGAAGTGATAAAATTTTTATGACTTTCAAACAAACGAAATACTAAATAGTGTCAAAATTGACCTAAATGCGTTTCTAAAACAAATACTATATTATTAAATGATATAATAATTTAAAAAAATATGGTTTTGCCAAATGAATTATATAATGATACATATGTCATTAATTAACAACTTTAGTTTCTCTTGGAATTTTATTGTATGTTTATTATCCATGTAATATGAAAATACAAGAAGACATAGTAAAAGTTAAACTATTTAAGTAAGAGTTAAATATAAATTATAAGGTTAATATGGTGACCTAAAAATGACTAAAATATATTGGTTGAGATTATATAGACCCATACCCACATTATCCTTGAAATAAATATATTTTGAGCTATAATAAATTGATAATTAATTTATAATAAAATAATATTTCAAGATTTTCCTAAAGTGACCCTCAGCTCTCTTATAAAAGGGTACTTCCCCTTCTCTCAAAATAACATGTGCAAATCCATTTTTCTGGGACAACCCCTACTCAAATTTCCTCCCAATCATCCTCAATTATTCTGATAGGCCTTAAATTGGTCATAAAACAATCATAAGGATCCCTTTTTTTTCAAATCAAAATGCAACACCTAAAGAAGAGGTAATTATTTCAACACATCTTTCATGTTATTTCCTTCTTCTACTTCCTCTTTATTTTTTTTCCATATGAAAATAATAACTCCATTAACTTCTATAAATTTATATTTTATTATAAATATGGTGCAACCATATTCATTATTCTATTCATCCTATGATTGATAAAGTCCCCATACGTTTGTACAGACGACTTGTCGTCTCCACGTTGTGGTGTAGTTTGTTATTCAACACTACAATATTTGGATGGGTATAATAATGAGTATAATTAAATTAAATATTTAATGTAACATTTTAATGATTCTTTATATATATTATACCATCCAATTAAACAACATTTGACCATCAATAAAATGATATTGTCGCTTGTGCGTACTTACGACTTTCCATCGCCCCAACGTGATGAGATTAATCTTTTACAATAACCATTCAATAATTTTTATAAATATATACTGATTATGTATGATATATATGATATAATATTTTTACTGGAATAATATATATTTATATATAAAAATATATTCTATTTACTTACTTCCATTCTATATTTCAAGGAAACAGAAACAACTATCACGCGTACGTACAGACTACTGTCTCAATGAACGATGCTTCCATTTCATATATCTATCTATTATAAATATTTATATTATGAATATATATTATATATAAATAATTTTTTTTTAAATAGAAGTATTTAAATAATTATCTAAGTGATATGATCCGGAATAAAAAGGTCAAACATGTACGATAAAGAAGGTGATTGTTACCCAAAATTTTACTTTAACATGGAAATTATTATAAAATGGGTACTATAAAGTAATAAATATATCATATATGATATCATAAATATTAATATAGTTATGTAATAGTTTAATAAAATACTATTTTGATTATAAAAGTGGTTAAACATACCCTCTACTGAAGGAAATTACAAGGTAAGGGTTAATTCCCCACTCTCATTATGATCTGAGATTGTTTATGTGTAAGTATTTACTGGGACATATTTGTCATCCAGGTCCATATTTTAAAAAAAATCAGAACAAATATTTTATGGCTTTATAGAAGGGTATATTTAAGTATATCATCATTTTAAATGTTTAAAAGATTTATTTATATAAATATTTTCAATTAATGTCAGTGTTTTCAAAATGATTCTACGAATTTATTTATAAGGAAATCATTTTTTTAAAATGTCAATTATATTAAATAGTTTCAAAGTTGTATGGGATAATTTTATTCAATAATATATTTTATATGACTTCCTTTATAAGTGCGTGACTTTTAAATGATTTCACAAAATGAGATATTTCCCTCAAATAGTTTTACAGATCAATTTCTACTATGTCAACATCCTTACCAAATATTATTCTAGATTGAAGTTTATTTATGATAATATAATCATTAATATTTTATTGAATGAGTTTTTATATGTTTGACTATGGATGTCCTATTTTTATACCATTAATGGTTTATGGTTAAATTATTGACATTTCGTATGCTAGTTTTAATACGAATGTTTATGTAATGTTTCGTCATTTTCTTATAAGGAATGCATTAGACATAGTAAGTGACGGGTGGAGCCCACTATAGCTCCTCGATGCATTGATAAGTCTCATGATATAAATAAGTGTATTGGCAGAAGGACATTACAAAATCATATTTGTAGTCTCGGCATGATACCTTGACTATGTGGTTATGATGTTTGGCTTTATCCATACCATCATTATGAAATTAGCTATTAATATTACATGTGATTATTCGACAAGTATAATATTCATGTAAATAAGTAACTGAAATTATTTGATTTATCTTTTCCACATTATGCTGATTTTTATTTTTAAAAGTAATGTGTTTTAGTCTTATATATTTCCTTAAATGTTTATGCTTTTTTTATGAGAGTTGCCTCTATATTGTTATCCTTAATGAGCATCTGAGCTCAGGCCTTTCATATGTTTTATTTTTTCCAGGATGTGAATAAGTATATTATAAATGACCAATATGGATAGGATAAGGGATATGAGTGTGTTCTATGGGGAAACAATGTTTCGTTTTCAATTCATTATGTAATGTAAAAATTCTATATGTATCTTGTACTTCTGAGGCTAATAAACTAAATGGCATTTCGGGACAAGATTCTTTGTATCAAGCCAATGTTATATAATAATTCATGGATATTGGGTAACTAGGATAGTGGCATTATAGTTGGTATTAGAGTAAGTTTAATACAAACCTTGAAACCTAGATTTATAAAAAACCTTTTTTTAGATAACCTTACACTAATATATACTTCGATGATTATTAGAGAATAAAATCCAAAAAAAATTGTAATTTAAATATTATGTGGGTTTTTAAAGAAATGCATCCTTGTCTAGATTTGACCAGGTATAGGCGGATTATACATAGATGTACCTTGGGGTAAAAATAGAAAACACCACTTTGAGCTCGACTCGAACAAGAACTGGTACACAACAACAGGACATGATATAGTCTTGGTTACGAAACTCCTAGGGGATATTCATAGGATAATTCAAATTTTATTTATAAACCATTATGAGGGATTTAAGAGAAAATAATTCCCAAAAGAAATTTTTTTTATGATTTTGTATTATATGAATAAACTATTTAGTTTATGTAAATTTTTTTATATGTTTGGAATTATGCATTGCGATTCATAAACTAATCTATTGTATTTCGCCACATAGAAATGGAGTCTAGTAGAAGGAATATATACTCCAAAAATATGAATGACCCAAAGAATAATAAGGATAAAATCATTCGTGGTCTTAAGCCAACATTTAAAAATTAATTATTCTCCTATATATTCTCATCATATGAAGAAATTATATCATGTTTTAATAAGATAACTGCAGAATTCTATAAGTCACGTGGATTCGAAGGAATGCCAGAGAAGAAGAACATGGTAGAGAGAAAGATAGATAAAGGGATAAAGGAACATTAGATTTTACCACATGTGATAACAATGGAAGGAATCACCTTGGTAAGTGCTTGAACGGAATGTGAGGTTGAAATAAGTGTGGAGAAAAAGGAAACCAAGTTCATCATTATAAGTGTATGAAAAAGGATTCATATGTAAAATGTTTCATCTACATGGAGTTTGGTCACTACGTGAATCAATGTCCTAATCATTAGAGTTTACCTCAAATGATGATATTGGATAATAATCAAGTTTTGATACTACCTTAGATGAGGAGGAATGATTAGTGATCTTATTTAGTTGTTAAATAATATATTCATTTTAGTATTATATTATTGATGAAAAATTTATCAGAATTATAAATTATATAAGGATTTTAATGAAAGACATCTTCATTATAGATTTAGGATTTTATGGTACCAAGTAAAGTTAAATAGTTTCAAGTTAAAATTTGTGGAAAATATATGGTTGGGGGAAATATAACCCTTAATATGTTTTGGAAATTGAGATAATGTTTTTGGAATAAGATGGGCTTGATTTTGAAAAAGTTATATTGGAAATTATTGACTACCTTGAAAATAATTAATTCTTTGTCAAGAATATTTTTTTTCTATTTCTCTATGAATAAATTAATTCTTAAACTTTAGGGAAGGTATCATAAAAGAAAAAATGTGTTATCCTAATACCTTTTATTTTGTTGAACATATGATATTTTAAATCATCATTGATTCGTGGCTTTGAGGCCCTCAATTTTACACTTGTATGTGATTGATGACCTTAGTCACTTACTATAAATATTTACGTTTTCCCTATAATTATGTTTCTCTAATTTCCACCAATTTTCACCATGTTGAGAACATTATTTTGTGGTGAATTTTTCATTTCCATTTCCTACTTATTAAGAATAGATTTTATAAACCCTATTTCCGATGTGGGTTCTCCACAATGGTATTTTATATTTTGAAACATTCATTTTTGAATAATAATTTAAAATTGTGAGGATGAAATTTATTAAAGTAGGGGAGAATATAACACCCCATGATTTTATAGTATGCTATCTCTTTAAAGTAATTCAATAGATTGCGCTACACGCAACACTGAGTTCAAACACACAACAACTTACGAATCGTGCCATTCAAAAAGTTGTTATGAATAGTATTAACCACATTTTGAATTAAAAATATATCCTATATAATTTCAATAGTAAATTTTTATGATTCATAGGCATAATATAAAAACAAATTCAATTTTCAGATAAAAGACGTATTTTTTCAAAAAATGCTGTTTTCAGCCTTTTATTGGTGAACCCTTTTTAAATCCAATATTTGAAACATTTATGTATTCAATTTAAATAAATTAAATTCTTCTTTAGAATAGGGACAAAACAATTTAGTTGGGATAAATATTTGATACTTTTTCTGATAACTTTCATATTTTGATGAATAGAGAAAAATACTAAATTTTAATTGAAAAAAAAACTTTTTCAATTGAAATAATTTATAGGGATAAATTATAATTATGAGTGGTTTTAAAGTATAATTATATTATATTTTTATAATTTAATATAATTTTGGTCAATATATGTAATTTTCCATTTAAATTGGACATAAACACATGACAATCTTTTGATATTTTTTACATTTAAAAACAAGCTTTTGGGTTTTGACCACGAAAATTAATTTTATATTAATTAATAAAAACAATATGTTTTGAATTTGGTGAAATAGACTTCATTTTTTAATTTATAATATCAAAATTAGATTAGGGTTAATTTTTGGTATTTTTCAGAAAACATTGAATTTATGATAAATAGTGAAAACCACTACGTTATTGTTTAAAACCGAATTTTATTTAAATAATAATTATTATTATTTAAATTTAATTTAATGTCAAAATATGCACATAATAACTATTGTTTTCCAATGTAATTTATTTCAGTCATTTTATAATATGATTATACGTATAAAATTTTATTGAACTGTTTAACGACTTTTACCCACCTTCTAGGCTCATTGGTAAATTGGAAGAAAACATAATTTTACCACTTCTCTAAATTTAATTTCAAAAATATAAGAGACATAGTTGAAATATGTCAGTAAAAATTAGTTCAATAAGATAAAAATATTTTTTGGTGAAAAGTAATTTGGGAATTTTATTTACCACAATTAAAAGTAAATAGGGTAATTAAAGGTAAATATGATATTATAATTACCCCAAAACATGTCCTAATTATATTTTATATTTTTCATGTAGACCAAAATCATACTTAGGAATAAAATATTATTATTTTCATCCACTTTTTTTAATTAGGACATTTATTATATTTTATTTAAAGAATAGATAAAAGTGTAAATTTCAAAGTACTAATAACGAAACCATTTTTAATATGGGGTAACACATAAGATAAATTAGACTATAAATATACATTATAAATATAAAAAAAGTTCCTAAATCCTGGTATTTTATTTATAAATTTTATACATTATATAATTTAATTTTTTTACGACACAATGATGATGCAGTAATTACATTATTAAAGAAAGGTTAACGTAATTGATTTTATAAATATTAAAATAAATGTAAATTGAGTATTTAGATGAGTTAGATGAATTTTCTAAGTTAATATGACATGTTAGGGTTGATTAAATATGTTTTTTTAAGTAATAAAATTTTCATGACATTAAAAAAATACTAAATAGTGTCAAAATTGACATAAATGTGTTTTAAAACAAACACCATATTATTAAATGATATAATTATCCTAAAAATTTAAGGTTCATACAAATGACATATATAATTCTATATGTTTCATTAGTGAACCACTTGAGGATCTCTTGGAATTTTATTGTTTGTTTATTAACCATGTAATATAACAATATTAGAAGACATAATAAAAACTAAACTATTTTTCTAAGAGATAAATGTAAAAGATATGTTTAATATGATGAACTAAATTTATCTATAACCTATTTTTTGAAAGTATTTAGACCCATCACCACCTTATACTCGATATAAAATTTTTTCGATCCATTATAAACCGAAAATTATTTTATAATAAAATAATATTTCATGCTTTTCCTAAAGTGACCCTAACCACTATTATAAAACGGTAAAACCACTTCTCTCAAAACCACACCTCCAAAGCCATCTAGCTTAGCCAAAACCTACTAAAATATTCTCACAACTACCTAAAAGTTGACCTATAGGCCTTACTTTGATCACAAAGCCAACCAATGGAGCCTTTCTTTAAAATCAAAAGGCAACACCCAAAGAATATATAATTATTTAATCACCTCTTTCAAAGTTATTTCCCTCTTCAACTTCCTCTTTATTTATCGTTTCCATACTAAAATAATAACCCTAGTACATTCTACATAAATATATGATATTATAAATATGGTATAACCGTATTTATTATTCTATCTATCCTATGAATGACAAAGTCACCATACATGTGTGCGTACAACATACCGTCTCTACATCATGGGGTAATTTAGTTTTCAACATTATGTTATATGGATGGGTATAATAATGAGTATAATTAATTAAAATAATGAATATAACATGTTAATTATTCTGTATATTGAATATACTATCCAATTAAACATCATTTTACCCACAATATAATAATATTGTCCCTCGTGCGTACGTACAACTTACCTTCACCATGACGCGATGACATTCATCTTCAACGACCAAATTCAAGAATTTTTATAAATATATTTTATTATTAAGTATGAGATATATTAAATTATATTACTACTGGATTAATATATATTTATGTAGATAAATATATGTCATTTACTTACTTCCATACTATATGTTAATAAAATAGGAACATTATTAATTCGTACGTACGGACTATTGTCTCCATGAATGATGTTTCCATTTCATATATCTATCTATTATTAATATTTATATTTTTAATATATATGATATATAAATCATGTTATATACTATGAAGTGTGTCAAAAATTATCTATGTGATGTGATCAAGAATATCGAGTTAAAACATGTACGATCAAGAAAGCGATTATTGCCCAAAATGCTATTTTAACAGGGAAATTATATTAAATGGGTATTATAAAGTAATAAATGAATCATATTTGATATCATAAATATTAATATGGTTTTGGTATAGTTTAATAACATAATATGGTAGTTATAAAGAAGGTTAAACGTAACCTCTACTAATGGAATGTACAAGGTAAGGCTTAATTCCTCAATCTCTTTATTATCTAAGATTGCTTATGTGTATGTATTTACTGGGACATATTTATCATCCATGTCCATATCACATAAAATGTTTTCCAAATTAATCTTTTACTATTTTATGGAAGGGTATATTTAACTATATTATAATTTTAAATTTTTTAATGATTTATTTTTATAAATATTTTTAACTAATGTCCATGTTTTCAAAATGATTTTAAGAATTTATTTATAAAGACATCATTGTTTTAAAATGTTAATTCATTTCGATAGTTTCAAGGTGGTATGGTACACTTTGATTCAAAAATATCATTTGAATTACTTCTGTTATATGTGTGTGACATTTAAATAATTTCACAAAAATGGATATTTCCCTAAAAGATTTTTACTTATCATTTTCATCTATGTCAACATCCTTACTAGATATTATTCTTAATTGAGGTGGATTTATTACAACACAATATTCAACATTGTATTGAATGAGTTATGATATTTTTGACTAGGGATGATCTATTTTTATACCGTTCTTGGTTTATGGTTAAAGTATTCACATTTATTATGTTATTTTTAATACGAACATTTATGATATGTTTCAATATTTTCATATGAAGAATTAATTGGACATAGTATGTGACAGGTGGATCCTTCTATAGAACCTCGATGCATCGGTTGGTCTAATTAGACAAACTAGTGTCTTGGCATAGGACCTTGATAAAATCTTATTTGTTGGCTTGGCATGATGCATTGACTATGTGGTTATTATGACTGGCATTATGCATTCCATAATTATGAAATTAACTACTGATATTACATGTAATTATTCGACTAGTAGAATATCCATGTAAATAAGTAAATGAAATTATTTGATTTATATTTTCTATATTATGCTGAATTTGAGGTATAAAAGTTCTATGTTTTAGTCTCATACATTTCCTTAAATGTTTTTTTGCTTATTTATGAAAGTTTCCTCAATATTCTTATCCTTACATAGCATTTGAGCTCACCCATTTCTTATGTTTTATTTTTCCCATGATTTTAAGAAGTATATTATGACTGAACTGCTAAGATAGGATATGAGATATGAGTGTGTTCTACGGGGACACAATGTTGCTTTATCATTTCATAATGTAATGTAAAACATGTGTATGTAACTTGAACGTATAAGGCTACTAAACTGGGTGGTTATTCGAGACATGATTCTTTGTATCATGTCAATTTTATATAATAATGTACTGAATCTAGGTAACTAGGGTTGGGGCATTAAAAAGAGGATACTCCCAAAATAAGTGGTAAATTTGTAAAACAATTCTATTTTAATTCATTTATTTTTCTTCCCCCCACATTTGAATTCAATAAATTATTAAAAACTAATATTTATATCATAAATATTCTAATATCTTACTATTATTTTTTAATATCCATTTTTGTTCCTCCCCACAATCTATTCTAAAATGAAAATGCTATTCATATTATGGTTGTTTCACTGACCCCTTGAATAATGAATATTATCATCCCCCACCACTAACACCACTGGTGTGAATTCAATTATCTTGGACAATGAAGAGATTAAAAGTACAATTTGTTTAATTTTTTTATTATTCAAGGGTTGAATACTCTTAATGAAAAATAAAATCATGTAAAATCATCGTGGTGGGAAAATCTATCTAAATGAAAAAAGCATATGAAATTAAAACAAAATACTCTCTAAATCATATTTATTTATCAATACTTTAGATACTAAAATCTGTATTAATGATTATAAACTCATTAAATCCATTTCATTTGATCTATAGATTTATGGAACCAAACCTTATAGACTCTCATGATTTCTTTAAAAAAAATACAACATTGGACACATGACACGGGTAACTATGGGACAATGAATATAGGCATGGAATCTCAATAAAATAACTATATACTAACATGAAATTTAAATTATAAATAAAATATAGTGGAATTTGGATTTTTATAATGTTATTATTAAATATACTTATTCCATTAATGTAGCTAAGTGAATGTGTTGAATTAATGTAGGTCATATGTAATAGAACACTCTAAAACACCCTTTTTCATTAGGTTGTGACATTTTTCTATGTACCTTAGATTTGATATATATTTACCAAATGTAATGATTGTAAATTTTCTCTAAATGTCAGTTACTTATATACCTACCATATTCTTTATTACCTAGGTGGGGTTTTACATCCTTTACATTAATTTCACAATAGCTTCTATAATATCAAACATGAAAAATGTATAAATTATTTATCCCTTGATCCATTAATGTGATACTATTATAAAGTAATTTAGTAGTTCAATATTTCAAAAAACATGTAATATTTTAATGTTAACCAATTTGGATGGTTTCAAAGAAAATAAAAAATCATTACCTACTTTAATTGTCTTATAATTATTTTTTAAAGGACTATTTTAAGAGTCCATTTCTATACAGAATTGTCTACCCATTATCTTGAATATTTCTAATGAACTACATATTAGAGACCTATAATAATTGATTAAATTATGAACATCCAAAATATATAATTACTTATTCTCTATTAAATCTCCATGAAACATCCTTTAATTTTGATTTTTTGAATGATTATGTATGCCATTACTCGCGATAGTTATATATTATTATTATTAATTGTGTTTGATTCCTTTATAATACACATGTTTGCATATACATTTTATGATGGGATCACCGAGATAGTTTTCAAATTAAAAGGCTAGTATATATATCATATAATATGATATTAATGTGATTCGAGTGTAAACCTAATACATTATGGGACTATGTCCACCATGTTATTATGTTTTCTAATTTAGGCATATCTAATGATTATTATATCATGTATTATGATATTTCCACATTATTATAATTCGATGAACATATGATTCCATATTATTGTTATCATTATTCAATATTATTATATATACTAATTTTCTTTTATGACATGATTTTATGACATTTTAATCACATATTTTTATTCATTATGATTATTATTCCATTTCTAGGATTTATTTCACACCCAATTTGTGAACTTTTAACAAATTTATTAATTTTATAAAGAGAACACAACCAAAAACAAACCAAGAATGAAACATGAAAATGGGGGTTCCATGAAATCATGGGGGGTGATGTAGTGGAGGATAATGGAATCTGTACAAACTAGGTAGACTCCCTCTAGAAGGATGGACCCAAGATTAGAGAAGTAGGACATCTTCACGCATTGAGTTTCGTTTGATGGTAGAAAATTAGTAGCATTGTATCCTTAATTCTAAAAAATGGACAACATCCATAAATTTTTTCACTCGGCCCTTGCAACACCTAATAGTTTAATCAATTGAATAGGGGATAGGTATAGGGCCACAAAAATCATTATACAGTATAAGGGAATCTATTTCCATAGCCACATGAAATACATTCCACTGACTGCACTATAAAATCCTATAGAACATTACATGAGACTTTTCTTGAATTGAATCAGTTTTACCAAAGGAAAAACAAAAATCTAGCACCACTAATCCTCTTTCGTCATTGACCACCCCAAATGATTTCATTAGACCTAAAATAAAGGTAAATCTATATTCATCTTGAGGCATTCTTGATGAGGGATCCACTTGATCAATCTCTCTTGTGTTGTGAAAATAGAATTTCTATGGGATATGGTTATAAAATGAAGTGGTTTATAAAAGGGGCCACCTCGCATGCTTGACATTAGAGAATTAAATTATCCAAAAAAATATAGGTTTTGAAGAAGGGATTTGTTTTAGTAATTGAAATTACCCTATGGAGTACATCATTGTGCTCTTTGAAAATTCACCAATAGCTTTCCACATAAATGAGTGACTGCCCCAATTTCTTAGGTTCTCAGCACCCTTCCCCGAAGAACTACTTGTTGATGAAGTCTTGATTTTCTGCTTCATAGGTAGAACACTAAACGAAACCATCAAATTGATGACAAACCAATCACACCAACACAATTACAAAAAAAATATTATCCATATTTCTAGTGAATGGATCCCTAATGTTGTGGCACTTAGAGGAAAGGATTAAGCCAAAATACATGATGTTATCATCTGTGTGAAGCACTTTATTCTTGACCCTCCTTAAAAATGATAAAATTCATTGGGATCTATTTACACATTATAATTTCACACCATTCATCACGTACATGATTCAAAATTTTCAATTTATAAAAGTCCTTAATTGAGAAGGAACCATAGGAAGATCCCATGAATATAAATCTTATTGGCTTGTAGGTGACCACTATTCTATCATAAATGATCCCATGTTCCCTATAATGGATGTAATTGATGACCCTTATAAGAGTACATTCATTCCTAAAGAATATATTTGTTGTATGACATATAATAATTCCCAGATTTGTGCCCACCAAGTTATGACGCCATAGGTAAATGTCTATTATACCCACAATTAATCAGCTATGCTATTATAGATCCACAATATAGTCCTAGATCATTAAAAAATTTCATAATTTCTACTTCCTTGATTTACCAGGTCTAAGTAATATATTTCTTTAATGATATTTCTCCAAATCAAATTCATCTCTAAAACATCCATGGCTTGTCTGGGATTGAGACCCAACATATTTTCTGAGAAACTGTTAACCCTAATTCTATCTATTGGACAAGGATTTTTACAACCTCCCCCAAATTGCACAGTGATTCTTACCTTTCTATTTTACATCTCAGAGTAATGATTCTATAACGTTTTCCATCTGGTAAATGACCCCTTTTTAGATCTTAACTGAGGATAGTTTATGTATTTAGATAGATGAGATCACTCTATTTATTAATGTTATTCTCCCTCCAAATGAAAGTAACTAATTTTTATGGTTCATTATTCTTACTTATATTTTTTCAGAAAACTTTTCAAAGATATGAATGAGGTGATTTTTTGTGGAGACTAGAGAATAGTTATATTAAATGGGGAAGTTTTCTCTCTGCATGTCCATACTGCTTTCCAAGGAACTGACCCGCCATTCTGAACACCTAATCACGATAAAAATGTTTCATTTTCCCAAATTAATCACTTAGACACTCCATTTACAATAATTCTCTAGGATTCCATTGATAAATCTAATATATTATTTAATTCCATCTAAAATAAAAGGATATCATATATTGTTTTAGAATAATAAAGGTATATAAGATAAAACTATAGAGTTTAAAATAAGTATATTTTATTTTAGATTAATGTTGATGTTTTATAAAACCTGTCTCTCAAATACACTAGGAATTTGGATCCTATGATTGTTTTTTTTGGATATTTATGTTAAAAATAATGTAATAATATGTGTAATATAACTTGGTAATTATATATTATATCAAAAAAATGGTCTATCTATTTTGGGGTGTTGGGATAAGAATACACTAGTAAAATCTTTAAGGATAAGCCTATTTATAAAACATCATCCTGATGTTTTAGTAATTTATATGGAGAATGGTTTGAAATAATGAAATCTCTTTTTGGAAAACAAATGTTAATGATCTTTGGTAATTAATAATCTTAGGTTAATAACCTTGAATGGGGTCATTTAATATTAACTTTACCTATATCTAGGTTATCAAAAGAATTCCTTTCTTAACACCTAGTTTTTCACACATGGTAGGCATTGTTTTTTATATTCTAAATATCATTGTGATCCATTATGAAGGACATGAATTGATTTAAAGGTTATGATGTCTTTATGAAAATTGAAGTGGATAACCTAAATTGAAACACATATACTCGTATGTTATGATATAATTTTCATTTATATGTTAATAATTTTATATTCATAGTATTTATTTTATTTTATTATTAGTTTATGAACATTCATCCCAAAGTTTTCTTTAATTTTAGATATGGTACGGAAATATATTAAATACTTATAATAAAAAATGTATTGGGAATGTAATGATTTCCCAAATTAGATAGAAAAATTCAATGGAGAGGGATCTTGTATGTTTAAGTATTATCTCAACTAACTCTTGATCTGAAGATTTACATGATACTTGGGGAAATACCTCTTTCAATAGAAAAAGAATATGTTTTCATTATAAAATTTATGGGAAAAATTCCCCATTTATTAGTACATATTATGACCCATTCAATGTAGAATAATAGATTAACTCAATTAAGATGATATTCTATGTCCTCTAATTCATTGAATTAGAAAAAATCATACTGGTTATCTATTTCCTAGAAGTAGAAAGGTTTAAGTGGTGGACTCTAATGATGAACATGAATCCCAATGGGGAAATAAAATAAATGGAATTGAACAAAAAATCAATAAAATATTTCACAATATATATATATATATTCCATGAACATTCCATTTTAAAATGGATATGGTGTTTTTTTAAAATATTCATATAGGATATGATTTTATTGAATATTATGTGGAAAATATCAAAAGGATTTCAAATTAATAATTCTAATTTTTCATCGACACGGAATGTAAGGTGGATAAGTTCTTTAGTGGAATGATTTTGATTCAATACAGAGCATTATCAATTCGATTCTTTGATAGATATGTTTTTTTATTTTACCCTTAGGGTGAAGATAATCACAGATAATTATCAGTTCTCTTAAGGGGTGATGATAATAAGATAGAAATGGAGATTATTTTACAAAAATCAAAAAATGATCTTATAGAGGAAAGATTATCCAATTACCCATGTTTCAGATGTGTTGGATGAAAAAAACCTAGAATCTACCTCAAGGGAACATGGAGGTGCCTCATGTGTGGAAAATAATGTATTCAAGATAATCAATACTGAAGGGTGATAAAGAATATGTTATTACCATGTTAAGAAGGATGGTGAAGTTACTCATGTATTTTATTTTGATATTAAAGATGTTTGAAAAGAAATGATATATAACTTCACTTTGTTTTGGTGATATTCGGATTGGGCATCGTATTCTGAGAGACATACTCACAATGCGTGAAAAGGCGAACATGTTTTTGGAGAATCTAGTTTATTAGATTCACACTAAATCTAGAATAAAAGGATTAATCGTTTTGAAGAATAATCATTTAGTAAGTAAAGGGTCGTCATATTTTATCCTTGAATCTATTACGGAATATTTGATAATAATAGAAGAATAAAAAATTTCATGACTATGATAAAATAAATGCAATCATGATTTTCTATTTTGGATTTATCATACATAATATGTTAGTGGTAAATCATGTGAAGAAAATTTGATAAATGAAAAGGGGGTGAAATAGATTATTCTAATAATATTTATATTATTTGGATCTATATATAAAATTAAAATGTGTTATGGAGATCATTATCAGCTGGATTGTATTTACGTCAATTTTATTATGGAAAATCGTATTCAATCTGAGAAGAAATAAAGTTATTGACAAAGGAAAATGGATGTTATTATACATTAACTGAAAATTTAAATGGTTATAAATATAAAAATCAATGTTTTCAAAGTCTGGAAGGAAGACATGATACAGGCTTATGGTTCTGAAAGAAAAGACTTTCTAGAGTTGAAATTTTTTAACCAGTCCATCATGTTCATCAAACATTTCTATTCATGGAAAATTTGTTTTAACAAAACTGATGGAATAGTAATTGAGTTCAAGATAATGAAAATTGTATTGACATAGACCCATCAAAAATTTAGTAAACCATTTAATTTGGTCGAATGAATTTTTGATGGAATAGTTTGGAATTTAATGAATCTAGAGATTTATGAAAAATGTGAGAAATCGAAGGTATAAGTTTTTAGATAGACCAAAACCCAAAAGATATGAAACCTTAGTGATTTAAGATGATGGCTTTCAAAAGTGGCAGAAGAATTCGGATTTGTTTTCAAATTTTCTTTATAAAATGGATCAAAAGAATATTTAAAGGAGTTGGATGGATATATTGTCCCTGGGGATCTTGAAATTTGAAGAATATGATTGTTTCTTCTAGTGGGTCAGGAGCCATCATATTGGAGTGATCCTTCCATTTAAATTTAACACTCAAAATGGATAAACATATTCAGGCTGACGTATGTGAATAAGTCTTTGTCATTATTTTTAAATATAATTGTTATAGAGAATTATAATGATCAAATTGGATTCAAAAATCATATAGGGACCAATGTTTGAAAACAAATTCTAAATAAGGGTTGAAGTCTTGAATAAGAATAAAAAAGATTCCATAAGAGTTGATGAAGTGATAAATGCATCTGAAATTGAAGGGAAATGGATATTTTGGATAATTTGGTTGATCAACAATCATTTTGGGATTCCAGAAAAAACTATCCTTTGGTCTCCTAAAAAAGGGAGAAGAAAATTGTACATTCGCTGACTACGGAAAATGGATGTACCATTCAAAGGATTGAAGATAATCTCAAACTTCATAAAGAGAGAAATAGTTTTCCAATATTTATCCTTTTATATGTTGTCTCATCAGAGAGAAGTAAAAGAAGAAGTGAAAATATCACAATGTTATTCATATTATCATTGTATTCAGTAATCAGCATATTCAGATATCTGTTGTATAATTCATATCATTTTATTCCACTGAAAACTCTATCAGGAAAGATAATATTATCAGGTCTTTCGTATTGGTGTTTCTAAACAAAGAAAGGAAGTGTTTTGAATTTTCTTAAATTTAGTCTGAGAGAGTTATATCCATTGTATTGGGAAATCATATTTAAAAATCTAATGTGAAGAACTCAGGTGGGAATATTGGGGTTAGAAATCAAAATACATTCTACACTAATGTCCTGAATGTTCTTAACAACTAATGGGTATGAAATTTCATAATTATCTTCTATGTAATACAATTTTGGAAGTTGAAATGAAGCACGAGTAATATGAGTTGTTACACAAACATTGTTTTACTAAATTTGTGTTAAAAGGGTGCACATGCACTATTGGATTGTTTCCATATTGCTACACGAGTGAAGGTTTATATCATACTCATTTAATCCCTAATAAATGATTTTATCTAATGGATTGTATGGTATTGGATCATTTATAAACCATAAAAATGTCATAGCTATTCTTATTGAATAGTGAACATTGTAATTTATTGTGTACCTATTGATGTGTTTTTTAATTTTTTCAGTATAGATTGATATCTTTAACAAAAGATTAAGGATATTTCAAGGAATCATAAAATAAAATTTATCCCTGATTCACCCCTCCCCCTCTTAGTGATATAATTATCCTGACTAGGAACTTTCAACTAGTATTAGAGCCAAGGTTACCATTGCTCATTCATTGCTAATGGTGAATTGGAATTATGTGAATAGTAATGGTATTCTCATTTTCGAGGGAATGAATTATCGTATTGGGAATGTCAAAATGTTTCCTTATATTATGTGTATTGGATATAATGTTTATAAAGCCACAACATATGGGTTTTATCCTATTAATGATAAATATCTACTAACATCTATTGATAATAAGAATTATTAGAATTATCGAAGGGCCACAATTTCCCTATTATCATAACTTTATAATATATAATTCATAAGTGTTAAAGGATTTTCCACATGGAATGGTATATGGGATAAATTTAAAAACATATAGGAAGGAAATTCAAAAGTGAGAATGAAAAGTTACAAATCTTGAGATGGAAGTATGATGCTTTAAAGATGGGTGAGTATGAATGTTTTGGGGACTTACTTACCATGTTAAATAAAATTATGATCACCGTCATCTATAATGGTGAAAAGTAATAGTATTCTAATGTTGTTTAAATGATCTTGAGAATCCCCCCGATAAGTTTGAGGCAAATTTCCCATCACTAGAAAGTAGAGATACATAAACATTGTCTCTGGATTATTCTCAAGGAACACTTTTTATATCTAAAATGATATGTTAGAAAGATATGAAAACAAAATTAAAAGTTGAATGAAAAATTTCATTTAAGGATATTAAGAAAGTGAATTCAAAGAAGATCATTAATAAAGTTGAAGTTGTTGAATCTGTTTCAGAATATGAGGAATGTAAAAACCATCATCAAATATTATCCATGTTTTCTAAAAATGTGAATAGTGTTATAGGGAAATAGAAAGGGAAACATCCCATGAAATATTTTTAATATAGATCCATCTGTTATTCTTCTGCAAATAGTCCTAAATGGAAGAAATAAAGGGATAATGATAAAGAAGAAAAAAGAGTAAGAAGTATAGGGAAGAAAAATAGAGATAAAGGATAATATTTTTCCACAAGGAAAGATAGGAAATTCATGAAATACAAAATATGATGTTTCTTATATTAATATTTAGAAGAATAAGGTATGGATGATGAATCCAAAAATTATTTTGATTATGGTATATGTAATACTATTTTTGAAATAATGAATGGCGAAGAATTAAAAATCACTAGTTATTAAGTAGAAGAAACTCAACTTGAATATTTTTTGAGATAAGAGGTGAAAGAATTTTTGAAAAATGATTAGAAGTATAATGACCCATACTTTAGATACATGGTTAATACTTCATAATTGAAGCATACTTATTTCAACATATAACAAAACCATGGTAGGACCGTATAGGTATAATGTCTTTAGTAACTGGGAAACATAAACAACTTGTTCATAAATCATCTATATTATCTCCCACTTATTTCATCATATCTAGAGTCCCTTTTTGGAATATCCTACTTAATAACCTTCTTCTTGACCTGTGGAAAATAAAACATACAAAATGGTGAGCTCAAATGCTCAGTAAGGGTAAACAAAAGAAATATCAATCATATAATATTCATAAGAACATAATATTTCGAATATCTTAACCTGAAAAATAGATCATAATATCATAACATGGGATAAATCATAGTAGTGAAAGTAATCCCAATAATCATAACATAAAAAATGAAACTTTTTGACATACACACATAATCATATAAAATCATTTATTTTAGTCAAGACTCATTGCCAAGACTATCATAACGGACAAAGTCCATTACTGAACCGAGTTCACTCCTCCTTCCAGTCCTGTATCATTGAACCAGATCAACTTTCCATTCCATCCATGTCTATGTCATGAGATATGAATCATTAACCAATGCATTGGATGGAGATATAGGTCCCACCCATCTAATAATGAAACTATTCTTATGTGTGCCACCAAATCATAAATCATACATCATAGCATAACTCATGTAATAAAAATGGGATTCAAAAACATCATGACATCATAAAAAAATTCATTTATGATAATGTACATCATAAAAATAATTCAATAAAAACATAATCAAATCAATTTAATAATTTTGATAGAAATGGAACCCTATATTATCTGATAGGGAAAATAATTTTGATAAAATACTTGAACTCCATTTTTGAGAAAAATATCCTTTCTACTTCAATTTTTTTTTCCTTTATTAACATGTCATAACATTTTAAACTACAAGAAGTTAGTTAAAAATAAAATTCAAAATTTATAAAGGAATATTTATGGAAATAATCTTCTATGGAAATCATAAAAATCTATTCATGTCGTATAAGTTAAAAAACATTCTACTCGTACTTTGGATTAAAAAGTCAAAAAGTATCTCGCACTGAAAATGAAAAAATATTAATTTCATATATTTTACTTAACATTCACCAATTGGTAAAATTGTATTTAAACAATCTAAGGAGGATATAAATAATGTTACATATTGAGGAAACAAGGATATGGATGATAAATATTCCCCAGTAAATTCTAAAGTATAAACAATCTCAGATAAAAATGAGATTGCAAAATTTTCCATTACCTTAGGTCTGATATGCTTCGTACGTATCAGAACCTTTTTTATAATGATTTAAATAATGTCTTTGAATTATTAAAGAATTATAGTCACTGTTATGATATCATACATGGTCATATTCTTATATTCTTATTAGTAATATTTCATTGCTACTTGTTATTCGGGTGTTCATTGCTTTATGTTCTTATGCATGTCTTGTTGAAAAAATTATTATTCATCTTTTTAGGTTATACATACCTTATTTACAGAATTTTATTAGTGTAATATATATCATATTTATTCATTCAATTCATTTATATAATCATTATTCAATGAAGATCATGTAGAACTAGCCGCATCACATCGTGGAGACGATAGGTCGTACGTACGCACGAGCGATGATATCGTTCCCATAACTATTGAATGGTATTGAAGTGGAAGATGGAATGCCTCAGAATTAGTATCATGTTATAATAATCATATATAGTTATTCTTTCACCATTATACCCATCCATGTAAGGTGGTTGTGGAAAACAGATTACACCTCGACTTGGAGATGGTATTCCGTATGTACGCACGCACAGTGATTTCATTTTTCGTAGGATGGATAGAAAGTGAAATTTGGTTGTTTCATATTTATAATAACATATTAGTATATGAGTGATATTGATGTTATTAATTTATGATGAAACAAATAAAGAATAAGAAGTAGAAGAATAAATAAAATGGAATGAATCGGTAAAGGATATCACCTCTTCTTTGACGCGCCTCTTCTTAACCTCCTCTTGGGGCACTGAAGTTAGCCTTTGAGGAATAACAAGGCCTCTAGTATGTTTCTAGGGAAGTGGAGAAGATATATTTTCATGTTTTGGCCGATCATGAAAGCTCAAAGTGGTGTGAGGAGGAGAGGGAGGAGGTCCCCTTTTATAAGGGAGGAGAGGGGCACCTTTGGAAGAATAAGAAATATTAATTTATAATAAATTCCAACCACACTTAAAAACTTCCAAAATAACTCAAATAAAAATATTACACGATATAGGGTTATAATCTCATTAACCAGTAAAATTTAGACAAGTTGGAAATTTATTTTAAACATTATCAACTTGATTTATCCTTATATAATCTATATAATTTTATTTGTGGTTATAATATTCTAAATTTTAAATCATTATAAATAATTACTTATATGTTGTGAATTTTCCATAATTGAATACTTTATTACATTTTAGACCACATTTATTTTAATTTATTATTTTTAAATATTTTTGAGATTTTTAATCAATTTTATAATATGTAATTTTTATAAAATAACAATAGAGTCAATTTTGACACAATTCATTTATTTGAATTTAAATAAAATATAAACAGAATAAATGTTCGAAATAAAAGATTTAATAGATTCATAACATGTCATATTTTCTATAAAATTAGTGTAGAACATTAAATATTTCATATAATATATATTTTAATACTTTTAAAATAATTTATTTGATAATTCAATCAATAAAATAATTTCAACATCACTATTGTGTCACCATTAATGATAATTATTTAATCCCTAAAAATTCTAAATAAATTCCCATGATGTAGATAACTTTATTATATTATTTTAGACAATTCATGTTCAATGTTTCATGAAGTTTATCACTATGTTAAAATTAATATACTTATAAGATTTAAGAGAGTGACATGTAGTCACTTTCTTTGGTTTTAATAATAATTAAATTATTTTAATGGTAAAAAGTACATAAAATGAATTTAGTCCGACCCTTAGGTGATATGGGTAATCATTTAGTTATCCAATAGAATTTTGGTAGGTATTAGGGTAATATTATAATCTTATTTTTACCCTTAATTATACGATTTACCTTTAACTGCAGTAAGTAAAAATTACTTTAGTTACTATTCATTCTATTAAAAAAATAAATGTAACCTATTAACATAATTTGGACCCACTTAATCATGATATGGAATTGATTTTTCAAAATTTAAAACACAGAAGTTGCAGTAATTAATTTAAAATTAATCCAGTTGTTAAGAAAATGGGTTTTAAAAGTTAAAATATTGCCAAAGATTAAAATGTTTTTACATATGAATTCAATGTATACATAATGGAAATGACATACATTATATTAAGTGGTAAAAATATATTCTATTTATACTTTAAAACAATTAAATATTATAATTTAACCATATAAATTATTGTGATGGAAAAAGTTGTTTTTAATTAAAATATTGCGTGTTTTTACTATACATTAAAATATGGAAGTTATCAGAATAATATGAAAAATTTATCCAAAGTAAATTTTTATATCCTGATTCCAAAGAAGAATTTTATTTTTTCCAATTGAACTTATAAATATTTCAAACATAAGATTTAATGTTGGTGCGCCATCAAAAGGCGGCTAAACTACATTTTTTTAAAATACTTTTTTTACCCGAAAAATTTATTTTTTTCACATACCTTGTTTTAAAAAATGTGTAAGATGAATAATAATGTTATAAATTCAAAATGTAGTAAATAATATTACTAAAAGCTTGTCCATAATAATATTATAACAAT
The DNA here is from genome assembly GCA_963277665.1 of Viscum album. Lineage (NCBI taxonomy): Eukaryota > Viridiplantae > Streptophyta > Magnoliopsida > Santalales > Viscaceae > Viscum > Viscum album. The sequence continues at coordinate 1,400,867,140 of OY728142.1, read as the reverse complement.
ATATCATTGTTTAGTGAAACTCGATATTGCGTACCACACACGCTATCGAGGAAGGTTTCTCTTGCATATAACGCATGCCAAGATAGTGTTGTGTGTAGTGAAAGATTTCTTTGATGTTGCGTATAACATTAGACATAAAAAAATATTTCTCATAAAATATCAGGGTGTTACATTCTACCCCCCTTAAAATGAATTTCCCACTTGAAATTTGTCACTTCGTGATAAACAGATGAAGACACCTCTCCCTCATCATATCCTCATGTTGTCATGTATCTTCTTATAATTGGTAGTTACTCCATAAAACATTCACCAAGAGAGTGGTATTTTTTAGTAGAAATTCTTCGCTACGATCTAGAATCTATATCGGATGTTCTTCATAAGAATGATCTTTCTCCAGCGGAGATCTTCTGAGCTTAGTAAATGTGAAAGATCGGGTATGTACTTTCTCAAGTGAGATACATAGAACACATCGTGAACTTGATATAGATTTGGTGGAAGTTCTAATCAGTAATCTACCTTCCCAACATGATCCAATATTTCAAAAGGACTGATATACCTGGGGATCAACATTCCTTTCGTTCCGAATCTCATTACTCTCTTCTAAGGAGATATTCGTAATAACACTTTATCACCCACTTCAAACTCTATGTCTTTCCATTAGTTTTTGGCATATTTTTTTATTGACTCTGAGATTCTCTTATATGTTGTTGAATAGATCATACCTTCTCTACCATCTCATCATCATGATCAGGTCCAAACAGCTTTCTTTCCCCAACTTCACCCTAGCAATTTGGTGTTCGGAATTTCATTCCATAGAGAGCTTCATAAGTAGCCATTTGAATATTAGAGAGAAAGCTATTATTATAAGAAAATTCCACAAAAATTGGTGTTGATCCCAACCACTTTTGAAATAAAAAGAGAAAGTTCTCAACATGTTATCTAGAGTTTGAATTTTCCTCTTAGACTAACCATCTGTCTGAGGATGAGAAGGATTGCTGAAACTAAACTCTGTATCCAGAGTCTGCTGAAGACTTCGCAAAAACTTTCAGCTAAACCTTGGATCTCGATCAGATATAATGGAATGTGAAAATTCATGCCATCTTACCACTTTCTTTACATATATCCAGACAAGATGATCCAGAGAGAAATCTTCAATAATAGCAATGAAGTGTGTCGACTTCGTATGATAATAAATTATGACCCAGATAACATTATTTCCTTTGGATGTTTTAGGAAGTCTGGTGACAAAGTCCATAGTGATGTTTTCCCATTTCCATTTGGGTATGTGTAATGGTTTTAACATCCCCTTATACTTTTGCCTCTCAACTTTAACTTGCTGACAAACCAAGCATCGAGAGACATATTCAGCAACATCTCTTTTCACGCCATCCCACCATAAGTACTTTTTCAGGTCCCTATACATCTTCGTGATTCCATGATGAATAGAGAATGAAGAACTATGAGCCTCATCTAGCAGATCCTTCTTTAATTATGGGATGGGAGGAACACAACCCTGATTCTTGAACCTTATTATTTCATCAGAATCAATCTGAAATTCAGGACCATTTCTAACCTTCTTTTGTAACTCTACATTTTTTTTCTGTGCCTCTTTAATCTTCATATGTATAGATGGTTGAAAATTCAATTGAGAAACATAAGATTTTTCCCCTTCCATTATAATTCTATGATCCATGATTTGAAAATCCATAAATATTGGATCTTTTTTTATCCTCAACAAGGATAAGCTAGCATGGTCTTGTTGACTTAATGCGTCTACCACCCTGTTTGCTTTCCTACGGTGAGAGTGAATTGGGAAGCTGTAATACTTAATCAACTCCAACCATATTCTTTAGCGCATATTCAGCTCCTTTTGTGTGATAATATACTTTAAACTTTTATGACCAGTATAATTATCACAACATTCACCATAAATTTAATTCCTCCAAATCATTAATGCATAGATTACCACAGATAACTCCAAATCATGAGTTGGGTAATTTTGCTCATGGATTTTCAACTGTCATGAGGCATAAGATATCACCATATCAATTTTCATGAGAACACACCCCAATCCCTTCTTGGATTCATCATTGTATATCACAAAAATTTCTCCACTACAATGTAGTTTGAGCACAGGTTCACTGGATAACCTTCATTTTAACTCCTTGAAATTGTATTCACTCTCCTCCATCCAAACGAACATAACTACTTATTGAGTCAACCTGGTGAGTGGGTTAGATAACCTTGAAAAATCTTTCACAAAATGTCAAAAATATCCAGACAAGCCAAGAAAACATGAGATCTTAGTTACTGTTGTTGGTCTCGACCATCTTTTGATAACCTCTGTTTTTTCTGGATCCATAGATATCCCCTCTTTTGAGATTATGTGACCCAAAAATGAAACTTTTTGATTCCAAAATCCACACTTGGTGAATTTTGAATAAAGCTTATCATTTCTTAGGGTCTTTAATACAATTCTCAAGTTATCTTCATGTTATTCCTTGTTATTTTAATAGACAATAATATCATCTATAAAGACTACCACAAACTGATCAAGATAGTCTCTAAAGACTCTATTCATTAGATCCATGAAGATAGAAGAGGCATTAGTAAGACCGAATGGCATCACAATAAATTCATAGTGCCCATACCTTGTACGGAAATCCATCTTTGTTATATCCTCCATTTTGACCCTTAATTGATGATACCCTGAATGAAGATCAATCTTGGAAAAGTATTGAGCTCCGCGTAGTTGTTCAAATAAGTCATCAATGCGTGGGAGAGGGTATTTTTTCTTGATAGTGATCTTCTTAAGTTCTTGATAATCAATGTAGAGTCTCATTGATCCATCTTTCTTCATAACCAATAGAAAATGTGCTCCCCACGGTGACACACTAGGGTGTATGAATCCCTTATAAATATTCACTTGGAGTTGCTTCTTCAATTACTGCAACTCAATTGGGGCCATTCTATAAGGTGTATTTGAAATAGGCATAGAACCCGGTATGAGTTCTATTCAAAAATCAACTTCACGATTTGGTGGAAGACCTGGAAATTCCTCCGAAAAGACATCATCAGACTCCCGTACAATGGGAATATTCTTAATCATGAGTTTATCACCAACCATTTGAGATAAAAATAACCTTCATTTAGTGAAATCAAGACACATAAGAAGAAAGAAATTTCCACTGGAAGGTTATGTTCATCCTTGCATCGATAGATGATCATAGATTGATTTGGAATATTAAAAGTTATTTTCCTTCTTTGGCAATTGATATGAGCTTCGTATAAAGAAATACAATCCATGCCAAGAATCACATCAAATTCCACTATATAAAGGATCACAAGATTTGCAGGAAGCACTTTCCCACAAACGCCAATTGGAGAAGAATTACATACTTTTGATGCGACTGTTGTGCCATTAGGAGTTGTCATAGCTAACTCAACATCTTATTGTTTAGGTAATATGGTGATACCCTTTGAAAATTCTTCAGAAATAAACGAGTGGGTGGATCCAAAATCAAATAAAATATTTGCTACTTTAGAGTGTATGGTATGTGTACCTTTCACCACTTTGTTATCGTACTCCACATCGTCGATTGTAATTGCATGTGACTTTCCATTGTCTTTGGCCTTAAGAGTTTGTTGATGTCGATAATCATCAATAATGCTTGGATTTGGGCATTTATTGGCATAATGACCCATATCCTTGCACATGAAACATTGAATTGTTGGAGGTGCATTCTGTGTATCCATTTCTTTGTTCGCATGATTCGATATATTCTTCCTGTTATTTCGATATTCAATTGCCCGATGACCTTATTTTCTACACTTAAAACATTTTCCTGTCCCTTTAAGACAATTCCCTCTATGTTTCTTTCAAAAATTTGAGCATAAATAAAAACTCATCTTCTTTTCAGTGTGGTCTTTAGATTTTCTTTTGAATTCAATTTTCCTCTTCTTTTCATACCCATATTATTGATGGGTTACTCCAATCTCCATCTCAACCTTGAGAGCACATCGAAAAAAATTCCTTGTAGCTATTGATGTCCATTATGGGAAATTCCCTTCGAAGAATTGGTTTTAAGACACTAATGAATCGATCAATCTTACTCTCAGGTTGGATAATAATTCCAGAAGCATACCTTACATGTATTGTAAATTTTTCTTCGTAGGTACCAACCGATTCATCATCCTTTTTCTTTTGTTCAAGAAACTCATTATCCATCTTTTTTCAAAGAATACGAGGGGAGTACTTATTGAAAAATAAGTTCTTGAACTCATCCCATTCCATGGATTCAATTTCGTCAAACTTCCTCGTATTCTTGACAAGATTTCACTATTTATCAGCATCACCTTCCAAATGACACACTGCTAAGATGACTTGGTCCTGTTCAGAACATTGTAGAACTGAAAATACCTTTTTAGTGGTACTGATCCATTTTTCATCCACTAATGGCTCTGATGACCCACTGAATGATGGTGGATGCTACCTCATAAAGGATTCCACAGAATGTTTCTCTATCCTTTTCTCGTTTGGAATTCATGCATGATTCATATCTTGAGAATGTTGTGTGAGCATGACTACATGATTTTTCATTCCATCTCCCATAATGTTTTTTTTCTCAGGGGGGGACAATCATTATATTATCCATCACATTCAGCATGAACACAGTTCCTTTGGGTTCCATCCATTGACTAAAACCAATAATTATAGTGGTAGAAACAATAATTACAATTGGAAAACCACATAATCAGTAATAAAATTTCACACGTTTGGTCTTATCATAGGTTATTCATGGCCATTTCTAAAATACTAAGATTATGTTCTATGCTTAGACATATCCTTAGGGTTCTTAATAAGGCTTTTATATCCTAGTTTCCACAGGTTGACTAAACGTTTCCTCTGATACCAACTATAATGACCCATACTTTAGATACATGGTTATTACTTCAGAATTGAATCATACTTATTACATCATATATCAAAACCATGGTAGGGACATATAGGTATAGTGTCTTTAGAAACTGGGAAACATATAAAACTAGTTCATAAATCATCAACTATGTCTCTCACTTATTTCATTATATCTAGAGTCCCTTTTTGGCATATCCAACTTAATATCCTTCTTCCTGGCCTGGGGAAAAGAAAACATTCAAAAGGGTGAGATTAAATTCATAGTGAGGGTAAAAAAAAGAAATATCAAGCATATCATATTCAAAAGAACATAACTTTTTGAATATCTTAACCTCCAAAAGAGATCATTATATCATAACATGGGATAAATCATAGTAGTGAAATGTAATCATAACATAAAACATGAAACTTTGTGGCATAAACACATAATCATAGAAAATCATTTAATTTTATCCAAGAATCATTTCCAAGACTATAATAGCAGACAAATTCCATTACTGAACCGAGTTCACTCCTCGTTCTATTCCTATATCACTGAACCGGATTAACTTACCCTTCCATCCATGTCTATCTCATGAGAAATAAATCATTACCCAATGCATTGGAGGGAGATATAGGTCTCACCCATCTCATAATGAAACCATTCTTATGTGTGCCACAAAATCATAAATCATACTTCATAGCATAACCCATGTAATAAAAATAGGATTCTTAAACATCGTGAGATCATAAAACAATTCATATAAGATAAAGGACTTCATAAAAATAATTCCATCACAACATAATCAAATCAATCTTGGAATAGGTATAGAAACAGAACGCTATATTATCTTTTATAGAAACTAATTTTGATAAAACACTTGAGCTCCATTATTGACGAAAATATCCATTCCACTTCAAAAACATTTTACCTTTCTTAATATGTCATAATATTTTAAGCTAAAATAAGTTAATTAAAAATAAACTTGAAAATTTGTAAAGGAAGCTTCGTGGAAATAATGTTATATGGAAATCATAAAAATCCCTTCATTCTGTATAAGTTAAAAAAACATTCCTCCCATACTTTGGCCGAAAAAGTCAAAAAGGATCTCGTACTGAAAATGACAAAAGATTCCTTTCATATCATTTAATAAAAATTCACCAATAGGTAAAATTTTATTTAAACAATCATAGGGGATAGAAATAATATTTCATATTGAGGAAAAAAGTATGTGGATGATAAATATTCCCCAATAAATTTTGAATTATAAACAATCTCGGATAAAAATGAGATTGCGAAATTTTCCCTTACCTTAGGTCTGATATGCTTCGTACGTATCTTAACATCATGTATAATGATTTAAATAATGTCATTGACTTATTAAAGAATCATATTCATTGTTATGATATCATACATGATCATATTCTTATCTTCTGATTAGTAATATTTTATTGTTACTTGTTATTCGGGTGTTCATTTCTTTATGTTCTTATGCATGTCTTGTCGAATAAATTATTATTCCACTTTTTAGGTTATATATAATTTATTTAAATAATTTTATTAGTGTAATATATATCATATTTATTCATTAAATTAATTTATATAATCATTATTCAATGAATATCATGTAGAACGGGTCACATCACATCGTGGAGACGGTAGGCCGTACGTACGCATGAGCGATGATATCGTTCCCATTACTATTAACTGGTATTGGAGTGGATGATAGAATGTATCCGAATTATTATCATGTTATAATAATCATATATAGTTATTATTTACACCATTATACCCATCCATGTAAGATGGTGGTGGAAAACAGATAACACCATAGCGTGGAGACAGTATTTCCTACGTACGCGCACGCGGTGATTTCATTATCTGTAGGATGGATAAAAGGTGAAATAGGGTTGTTACATATTTATAATAACATATCTATATATGAGTGATACTTTTTTTTATTAATTTATGATGAAACAAATAAAGAAAAATAATTAGGAGAAGAAATAAAAAGGAAAAAATCGGTAAAGGATATTACATCTTCTTTGACGCGCCTCTTCTTAACATCCTCTTAGGGCACTAAAGTTGGTATTTGAAGAAGACCAGGAACTCTTTTAATAATCTAGGGAAGTGGATAAGAAAAATTGGTCGGGGTTGGTGAGATTGAAGGCTCAAAGTGGTGTTTGGAGGAGAGGGAGGAGGTGCCCTTTTATAACGGATGAGAGGGACACCTTTGGAATTATAGGAAATATTAATTTATTATAAATTCCATCCCCACTTAAAATCCTTAAAAATGACTCAAATCCTAAGACTAGATGAGATAGGTTTTTAATCTCATCAAACAATAAAATTTAGTAAAGTTGGGAATTTATTTTAAACATTATGAACTTGATTTATCCTTATATAATCTATTTAATTTTATTTGTGGTAACAATATTCAATATTTTAAATCATTATAAATAATTACTTATATGTTTCGAATTTTTAATAATTGTATACTTTATTAAATTTTGGACCATATAAATTTTAATTTATAATTTTTAAATATTTTTGTTATTTTTAAACAATTTTATAATAGGTAATGTTTATAAAATAACAATAGTGTCAATTTTAACACTATTCATTTATTTGAATTTAAATAAAATATACACAGAAGATATGTTTGAAATAAAAGATTTAATAGATTCAAAAAATGTCATATTTATCCATAAAATTAGTGGATAACATTAAATAGTTCATATAATATTTATTTTAATACTTTTAAAATTATTTATTTGATAATTAAATCAATAAAATAATTTCAACATCACTATTGTGTCACCTTTAATGCTAATTATTTTTCCCTAAAAATTCTAAATAAATTCAACTGATGTATATAATATTATTATATATATGGAGAATATTAATTTTAGATGCTTAATGATGTTTATCAATAAATTAAAATTATTATACTTATAAGATTTAAGAGAGTGACATGTTGTCACTTTCTTTGGTTTTAATAATAATTAAATTATTTTAATGGTAAAAAGTCAATAACATGAATTTATTCAGACCCTTAGGTGATAAGGGTCTACTTTTAGTCATCGAAGAATATTTTTTCAGGTGTTTGGGTAATTTTATAATCTTATTTTTACCCTTAATTACCTGATTTACCTATAACTGCAGTAAATAAAACTTACCGTAGTTACTATTCATAATATAAAATTACTAAAAGTAACCTATTAAAATAATTTGGATCCACTGAATCCAAATAAGGAATCCATTTTTTAAAATTCAAAATATAGAAGTTTCATTAATTAATTTAAAATTAATCTCATCATTAAGAAAACGGGTTTTAAAAGTTAAAACATTGCCAAAGATTGAAATGTTTTTACCTATGAATTCAATGTAAAATTAATGTTAATGACATAAATCATATTAAATGGTAAAAATATATTCTATTTATAAATTAAAACCATTCAATATTATAATTTAACTATATAAATTATTGCGATGAAAAAAGTTTTTTTAATTAAAATATACAGTGTTTTTAATATTCAATAAAATATGGTAGTTATCAGAAGAATATGAAAATTTTATCCAAAGGAAATTTTTTATATCCTGATTCCATAGATGAATATTATTTTTTCAAATTGAACTTATAAACATTTCAAAAACTATAATAAATGTTGGTGCGCCCTCAAAAGGCACCAAAATTGCATTTTTTGAAAAATACTTATTTTAGCCAAAAAACATATTTTGTTCACATACCATGTTTTTGAAAATGTTTAGGATGAATAATAATGTTTTAAATTCAATTTTAGTTAATACTTTTAATAATGGATAGTCTATAATAATATTATAACAATATATCATTGTTAAGTGAAACTCGATATCGCGTACCACACACGCTATCGAGGAAGGTTGCTCTTGCGTATAACGCAATCAAAGCTTGTGTTGTGTGTAGTGAAATATTCCTTTGATGATGCATATAACATTAGACATAAAAAATATTTCTCATATTATATTAGGGTTTTACAAGAAGGCTTCAAAAGAAATAACATATGGAAGTTGAACAAGCCTCAAGAAGAAGTTAAAATTATTCGGCTGATGAGAATGTAGACTTGGTGAAACAAATTGATAACTTGAAGAAATATATTATGTAAAAAAATAATCATAATGATAATCTAGAGAATAAGTTTGAGGAAAAAATAATACGAGATGGATCATTTCCAATAGAAGGTATCTAAATATGAAATGTAGAATAAAAGTTTCCAATACTGTATCTCTGAGGTTGGTGAAAGTTATTATAATGACATAATTGATAATATTCAACCAAATTTATCTTAAATGGTTGAGAAAAATGTTGTAAGTCTTTCTGAAAAGAATAAATCTGGGAAAGTTATGTATGTGGCCCTGCCATATAAATTTGGGAATTTTGAAGATTCAAAATACCTTGATTCCAAAACTTTTTCCAAACATTTTGAATACAAAATATTTCAAATACTTTTTAATAAAATAAAGGTTAAAATAAATGGATGTTATAAATTTATAACAGAATGGATTGTGTCCCAAAAAAAATACATTAAGGTTATTAAGAAACATATTCATAGTACTTATTAGTACAAAGGATTCATAGGAAAAAAACCTTTCAATGGCTATTTCTGGTACTGTGGTTGATTCAAACACATGGAAAATATGTATTGGTTCAAAAAAAAACATTACAATTAATACATAGTTTATGGAAGTAAAAGGTTTATGGGGAGCCAATCATCTCAAGGAAATAATTATGAAAATATTTTTTTTAAAGACCTTAAAAATTCAGAGTATAGATTAAAAATAGATTCCAACCATTGGAAACTATTTGTGAAAAGTGTGAAAAACATGTAAAGCTTGAAAATGATTTATTGTTTAGTTACTAACACATAAAATGATTCTTAAAAATTTTTTGTTGTTGAATGTGAGGAGAAAAAAATAAGATGAAATATTCTTATTGTTGAAACAAAATGAATGATAAAAAAGGAAAACAATATTGGATTATTATTAATGGGTGTTCCACTCATATTATAGGATATCTAATGCTTTTAAAGGACATGATATATTTTAAATAATTAATAATGATATTGAAAAATGATGATTCCTTGAAAATCAAAGGTATTGTAGTTGACATCGCTGGGAAAGAAAAAAATTAAATCTAAGAAAACATTTTATATTTATGGAATGAAACACAACTTACTAATTTTTTACAATAGTTTGACGAGGGAAAAAGATATATTTAGGAAAGACATATTTTTTGTGAAATGTGGATAAAATGGAAAAATAGTTATAAGAGGGAAACACAGAAAAGGAATCTTTTCCTATTTTGGTAAAATACAATTCTCTTGTTAATTGAGTATGGTGGAATAGAATAAATTGTGGCATTAAATTAAGTAACACATGTGTAAAGAAAACATGATAAAACTACCAAAAAAATAGTGTACAAGGAATTCGAGATTTTCTAAAAATAAGATATTTAGGTTTCATTATTTTTTTAGAAAGGAAATATTACAAATTTAATGCATAAGAGAGTGGATATATCTTAAAAAAACTATAGAGATGATTAATTCCTATATGTGTGGGTTGATGATAAAATAATAAAAAAATGAGATACATACTTCATCAGTTTCATTGATTATTTTACTCGCATTACATGTGTTGTGTATATGAGACATAAGTTAGAATCTATGAAAATGATTAATTTTTTTAGATAAAAATCTATGAATAAATGTGAATATTCAGTGAAGATATTGATAATAGACATGACAATGAATACAAAAGTAATAAATTTGAATGTTATCTTGAGAATAATGGAATTTGGAATCAGTATACTTCCCTATACACTCCTCACCAAAATGGGGTTGCTGAAAGAAATAATAGAAGTTTAATAGAAATGAGAAGAGCTATGTTACTTGAACATGGTCCCTCTCATTACTATTGGTGGCAATCCATGAGTATTATTCTATACATTAAAAAATAATGTTTGTATAGTCTAGGAACACATATGAGTCTATATGAATTTATTTATAGAAAAAATATAATTTTGGAACACTTAAGAGTTCGTGGAAGTCCATTAATTATAATGATGAAAGGTGGAATATTTGGAAAGGTTGAATAGAATGGTTAAGATGGAATCATTCTTGGCTAAGCTCTAGAAGAAAGGGGATACAGATGTTTCAACAAAGTAACCAGATGATTTTTTGATTCAGTTGAAGTTAATGTAATAGAAATATGTGAAGAAGATATGCATATTTATGAATATGAGGGATTTTTTATGGATAAATAATGTTTTGGAAAAAATTATGATAAGTATACATATAATTGTTATCTTCCTCAATAAGAAGAATCAAATATAGCTATTTATAGTGATGAGGATGATACTCAAGAATACCATCCTATTCTGAGAAAGAATGTTTTAGCTTATAATATCATTGGGGATTAACATTTGAATGCTCAAAAAAGGGGAACAACAAATGCTATTACAAATAATTTTTTTTATGGAAAAGTGTAGCTGAATAATTTGAAAGAAACTTTTGAGTATCCAAAATGGGTTTAGGTGATGAATGAAGAATGTGATTATATTAAAAAGCATTATACATGGGAACTCCTACCTTTTCAAAAAAACAAAAACATTTCTAATACAAAGTGGGTTTTTTGGAACAAGATGAATGAAGATGGAGAAGTGCTAAGAAAAAAAGATAGATTTGTGTGAAAAGGATATTCACAAATTGGAGGTATTGATTTTGATGAAACTATTACTCTAGTGGTAAGATTAGAAATAATCATTATTTTTCTTGATATTGTTGCACAATGAGGTCATTCGATCGTCCAAATATATGTTCAATCTACAATTTTAATAGTGATCTTTATGAGGAAGTTTACATTGAACAACCTTGTTTCTTTGTTGTTAGAAATGACTAATATTTTGTAAGCATGTTGAAAAAGGGGGTTTATTGGCCAAAAAAATCCCTGAGGGAATTGTTTTCCAAATTGGATACTTTCATAAGAAAAATGATTCTCATGAAAGGAAGAGTTGATAAAAATATTCACATCAATTATATTCATGAGTATTATGTCATATAAATTATTTATGTTGATCACATTTTCTTTGATGTGAATGAAAAATTATATTGTGATAGATTTTTTAAAGAGATAAAAAAGTTATTTGAAATGTAAATGCTAGGGTAATTGAAAGAATTTCTTGGGTTAAACATTTTACATGAAAATAAATACATTTTTCATTACCAATAAAACTATTCTAAGGATCTTTTTAAGAGGATCAACATGGAAAACTCAAAAACCTATTTCAACATCAATTTAATTGTGAAAATAATTATTAATGTTGCTAAAGGAAAATAATTTGATCATAAATAGTTTCAGAAGTTAATTGGAAGTTTTTTTATTTAACTACCTTAAGACCCGACATTGGTTAAACTGTTAGCTTATGTGATGGATATCAGATATCTCCAGAATAATCACATTTACTAATTGGAAAAATTATTCATACAGACATCAAAGTAATTATAAATTTTTTAATCAGGTATGATGGATCATATGGTTTTGATTTGCTTTGGTATTCAGATGTAGATTGGGTAGAAAATTTTCATGATAGAAGGTCAACATCTGGGTGAGTATTCATTATGATAAAGAATTTTGTTAGTTGGAAATCATAGAAACAAAATTTTGTTAATCTCAGAACAACTAGAGTTGAATATGTTTCAACCACTAAAGCCACTATTGAATATATATGGATGAAAAATCAATTACAATACATACTTGTTGAATTGATTTTACCCTTATTCTAGGATTGTGATTATTAATGTACTATCAATCTCACCATGAATCTAGTTGAACATTATCATTCAAAAAATATTGATGTCAAATATCATTTTATAAAATATCATGTACAGAATAATTAATTGAAAATGGAATATGCTCCTATATAAAAAATAAATTTTTAATATTTTCACAAAATATTTTCCAAAGGAATGCTTTTCTAAATTGAGGTTGACCATGGGAATCAAACTTATCTCTCATCAAGGTTCATGTATGTGTTTCTATCCCCTATCTCATCTTAATTTTGGATAGTGTTGTCTTGTGGGTGAATATAATTTGTTCATAAATCTATGCTTATATATGCATGTAAAATGGGGGATTTATGAATAAGCTGTGATTTAAGTATTGTAAGTGTGTGAAATATTTTAACAATTTATTGGAGTGGTTATAGGGAATAAAAATTTTGTATTCCAATAAATATGAAGGAAAGGATTTTTGAAGCTGGGCTAGAAATTTTTAATGGTGATTGCGTTCAGGGATTGTAATTTTTTTTCAAGGAAGTTTAAAAAAAGGAAAAAAAACACCACTATTTTTTTTAGAAACTCAGATTGGCCACTGTTTTCGGAGAGTCAGACTCACAATGCTTAAAAAGGTCATAATATTCACGAGAAGATAGCTCCTCAAATTCAAAATACATTCAAAATAAAATGATCGATCATATTGAAGAAGAATCTGACTGGATGTTAAGGTTCATTGAATTATCATCTTGAATGTGGTATAGAAGATATGATCATGGTGGGAGAATCATAGTATTCATAGCTATGATTAAATAAATATGAAAATGCTTTACTATTTTGGATTTCACATAAATCATAAGTTAGTTGTAAAACATATGATATAAGATTAATGAAATAAATTTATAGAGAAAGAGATAATGTTCATTATATTTAGATTAATTTGACCTGGATAGAAAAAACGGGTTCCAAAGATTGTATTCAGTCAGATTTTGTTAAAAAAATTTGATCCTGAAAAATCTTTTTCAAGCTGAGAAGGAATGAAAGTTGGGGATGAAGGAATATACAAGTTAATGTATTTTGTATAGAAATTTAGATGGTGTTAATATTGATAGTAAATTCTTTCAAACTCATGAATGATGTCATGATAGAAACTAAAGGGTGGGAATGAAAATATATTATAGAGTTGAAGCTACTAAATTAGTACATCAAATTTGGCATACCATCATATTCGGGAAAAAAAGTTATTAAAAACTCGATGGAAAAGAAATTGATTTCAATATTATTAAAATCATATTTACTAAGACTAATATATAATTTAGTTAACCATTTAATATGGTTGAATGAATTTTCTAAGGAAGATTTTGGAATTTAAAGGATGGGGAGATTTATAAAATCTGTGAGAAACTGAATGTACTGGTTTTCAATCACACCAACATGCAAGATATATAAAAATTCAATGATTGAAGAAGAAGTGTTTCAAAATATATAGAATAACTCTGATTTGTTTTCAAATGTTTTTAATCAACATGATGAAAATAAGAGTTGAAGTATATGGATGGATATACATTCAATGGGGAGTTATAAATATTAAGAATATTTTTTTTCTTCAAGTGGGTTAAGAGGCGTCATATCGGAGTAATCCTACTAGTCATATTCATCAATCAGAATAGAGAAAAAAATTTGGCTAAGGTATACGAAGAATTATTTTTCTTTATTTTTAAATGTAGCTAGTATGGATAATTATAATGAATATATCATATTAAGAGATTGGAATCAAACCAATGTTTGAAAAGAATGTCTGAATAAGGGTTGAAGTCATGAAGAAAATTCCAGAATAATTGAGAATATTTAATAAAGTCACAAATACACCTGATATTCACGGGAAATCAAGATTTTAGGCTATTCGGATGAGGATGAATGTTTTTGGGATTCTAGCCAAACCCATCATCTGGTCATCTATAAGAAGGAGAAGTATATTTTTCATTCACTAACTACAAATGATAGATTTACTATTCACTGAATGATAGATAAGATCCACCATTCTTGGGAGATAAATGTTTTTCCTTATATAAGAAATTTTTAAAAGAAGGTTTTTTAGAGAGAAGTGAATAGAGAAGATACAAAATCACAACATTATTCAGATGATCGTCATATTCAGTAATCATTGTATTCCGTTGTCTGTCGTATTCTTCATTTCATCATATTTTGAAATCACCATATCAAGAAGGATAATTGGATTGGGATTTCCATACTGGGGTTCTTGTACTTTGGAATGAGGTGTTCTGAATTGTATCAAATGTAATCTGATAGTGTTAAATCCATCTTATTTTGAAACTGGATTTGAAATTTAGATATTAAGAATCAGATTGGGCAGATTGTGGATGGAAATCATATCGAATTCTATATAAAATCCATGATGTTCTTACCATATTATGTTTAAGAAATGGAATAATTTTTTTCAAAAGAATACATTTTTGGAATTTTAAAGGAATCAAAAGTAACAAGAGTTGTTACAAAAACATTGTTTCACCATATTTGTGCTAAGAGGATGCACAAACACTATTGGATTTTTTCATAGTACAACTCATTGTCTACCACACAAAAGTATTTTTTCTAGTGGATTGTGTGAAGTTGGATCATTTCAAAACCATAACAAGGACATACATATTTTTATTGAATAGTGAACCATGTATGTGTGTTTGTAATCTTTTCAGTGGTGATTAAAATCATTAATAGGGGGTGAAAATTGTTTCAAGTAAATATAAAAGGAAAAGTATCAACAATTCACCCCCTCCTCCTCTATATGATACTATCATCCAGATGGGGAACCTCCAAAATTCTAGTAGTGAGATATAATAAATGATGGTTTTAAATAACCCTCAACATATATATTAGTATTTAATCTATATATTACCCTAAAAATATGAAGGCTAACGTAATTTGCCAATGGTTTTTAGAGATAAAAAATTATGAAAACATATAAGGTCAAGAGAGATTGCAAGGAGTTTATGCTATAACTACATATATAGTGAAACCTTATAATTAATTTGTTATAGGTATTCTCATTATTCATTAAATAATATAGAATTTTTTATTTGATTCTGGTTCTACAAATTTTTTCATATCATAAATTTTTATTAGAACTATTCCAACACCATTTAAAAATAAGTAAGTTGAGTTACTATGATAATGGATAATGGGGAAATTATTTCATATTGAGTATATACCTCCTCCCCAATCATTATTTGTTTATTATAACTCTATAATATTATAATATTTCCATTATTGTAATTTTATACTATAGTAGGAAAGGATTCAATACCCTTACTTAAATCCAACATAAAATGTCTGAAGAGGGAAATCACTCTTCATATCCAAAATCATCATCCAAATCTATAGTATATTATATGTATAATTAATATCTTTTTTATTATTATTCAAAATAATATATTTTATTACCTTATAAAAAAATTTATATAATACAAACGAATGGGAAAATAGAGAGAATATGCTTGATGATATGCCCAATATGAGGGACTATAATGAGGAATTATTTCATGAGTTTCTAAATTTTCCTCATAAATTATATGTTGAGTAACCAATTGAAATAATACCTACATATCTTACCACATCCAAGACATCCTATATAATGGACCATTCAAATTGGAAAAAATAATGTAGTTGTTACAAGGGAATTTGTAAAATGGTTTTCTATGCACGATTTGTTCAACACAGGGAGTTCAAATCCTCTTTTCCAAGAATAATGATTCGTAAATGAACCTCTATATTTATTATCCTAATCTCAACAAAATAAAGATAAAGAACAAGTATCCCCATCCATGGACTGGTGTCATTTTTTATTTCTTATATAGGTCCCAATACATATTTATGGCGGGCCATCTATCAAGATATCACAATCTAATTGAATTGAAATATGATATTTCCTAGGAACACATTTGGAAAAATGTATTGACACTCTGAGTTCATAGGGATTCCCTTTGGGATAAGTAATTCTCTAGATATCGTCACAGAGATAGTGAATGTAGTCTTTTTAGAATACCTCCAAAAATATGTGGCAGTATTTATGGATAAAATTAGGTTATATTTCTAATGAATGGAGGAGCATTGGGAGTATTTGAGTATTCTCTTAACTAAATTTATAAAAGAGAATTTATAATAAATATAAAGTAAATGTGAATTTAATATGGGTCAATTTTCATTCATTGTGATTGTTATCACCAAAAAATTGATATATATGTTGAAATTTTGAAGACAATGTATATTAAAGAGTATCCATGACCTATATATATTACTGGATAACCATAGTTTTATTAGACTATTTGGGTATTATTGATGATTTTTTAACAAAGTGTCATGATTTTTAAACCAGCTTACTAATCCAAATCAAAAGGGAGTGGGTTTTTTGGAATAATAAATGGGAACAAAACATCAAGTAATTGAAAATGAGGTTGATCACTATACTATTACTCACCAAACCTTAGGTGGGAGAATTTTTTTGTTATACAACAATTCTTCATAGAATGTATTTGGCTATGTATATATTGAAAATAATGAATTTATACACTATTTCTCAAGTAATTTTAAATTACATTAGCGAAACTATTCAATATATGATCAAGAGTTAGAATATTTATTTTTTGCATAAAATATTTTGAGGGATTATCGATTTTGGGTGATGTTTTAAATATATGTGGATTATAAGAGAATCAATAATGTATTCAAATATAAGGTGATTAAAATTAACCAATGAATTTGTTTAGAGGAAATCATGTAGTATCACTTCTCAATACATTATAATCATGCATGTTGAATAAAGTGGAAGATGATATGTCTAAAAAGGAAACAATAAACTTATTAAATGATATGAATTGATAAGTACTGAATAATGTTATAATTTCAACTAATAGACATATAATTTTTAATGAATGGAAAATTGTCAAACTTATCTCAAATGATTACTCATCCACTAATTCTTGAGAAGAAAAATAATTATCAAATGGATGATATGGAATTATAGAAGATGGTGGAAGCTATATGAAAATGAAAATCAATGGAATTAAAAAATGATAATAGGGGAGTTGTAAGATTTGGGGTTGTGATTATCTGTACCATCAATGAATGAGATATATAAAGATTTATTGAATAATAAACATATTAAAAAAATTTCTATCCACACATGGGAGAAAAATATATATCAATATATCAGATACTGCTATTTGTGGGAAAATATTAATATTGATATCATGGGATATACGTCAATATTCATAGAGATTCTATAATTGAATGAAGAACAAAAATATATTAGGTGGATAATGCAACCATTTCCCATACCATCATTAAAATGGGATAACTTCACCAGGGATATTTTCATGGGCCATCAAAAGAAAACCAAAAAAACAATTCCATATGGGTCCTGGTAAACCATCTAATATATACTATACATTTCATTGGAATCCAAGAGAACATCTCACTTAATTGAAATACATGAATATACATTAGAGAAGTTGTGAGGCTACTTGTATGGACACTAATTTTTTAATGAACCTGATCTATATTCCCTGAAAAATTCTTTAAAATTCACCAACATGTTGTTAACAAAGAGAAAACCCTCTATACATCATATTACCCTTGGACTATTAGCCAATTTGAGTGGAATATTAATAAACATGATTATATATTAATATTTTATTCAATATAAATCAATTCAATCTTGGATTAATATCTACATTTGGCTATGTTCTCACACTCCTTTTCCAATGGCCTGATTTCCTTCATTTTTTATTGATTTTGATAATCCACCTTTCATGGGGGGAGGTGGAACCCTTACAAAGATCGTAGGTATATGTATTACAAGGCATGTAGGCCTTAGAGGAATTCATTGCCCATAGGATTGAAAAGGTACATAAAACCCAGACTAACTACTTTGAACTACTCTTCCCAGCATTTTCTTCGTGAAAACAGCTCTCCACCATCGCAAGGATATTCGACTATTCATTCCCATGCATGCATAGGAATGTTTTGATGGTAGGTGACATACCATTTCATTCTTGCAGTCCGTTTAGCTTCTGCTATGGTGAAACTCCTTGCTCCTCCTCCTTGTGAAGCTTGTTCTTTGTAGGTTGTCTAGTTATCATATGAACATAAGGTGGCCCAAAGGCCTTAATGACCTGAAGTCCTGGTTGGTTCAAAGGGATAAATGGACTGAGGGACCAAATTAGTGGCCCGAAGGCCAAAATGAGAGAATATTCTCGGCTGCTACAGTTCCAAACAGAGCCTGTTATAGTCTGCACAGTTCTTGCTACAGTACTGCTACAGTCTACTGAGTTCTCACACAATAACAACTTTCAACCACACATTAAGATGGGTCCTTATAAATCTCCCAATGGAGACAAATTCATAACACTAATATATTAAGATTATGTTGGAGAAAAAAATTTGGGCCCCAGATAGGTGAATGAAATAATTAAGAAGGTCAAAACTATTCAGTAACAAATTATAGAAGAACAAAGTCAGTAAAAGAGTTATATTGATTACCATCAATGAAACCTATAGTGTTATGTTTGTTTTAATTTTGTCCACATATATCCTTTTTAATGAGATTAATAATGTTTGTAAAGCAGCTAATGATATGTCTTAGGTATATTTTCCCCCATTGACATTATTGACTGCATGAAGTGGTAAAATATCATGTTGTAATCCCGCCAAAAATTTACCAAGTGTTTGAAATTTTCTATATATCCCTCACAAAGAATAAAATACATTTTTCTTCACATATATTAAATTTTTAGGTGGTACATTTGGAGACATATCTCTCTTATGTGGAGAAACTAATGAAGTTCTTTGACCATATCGAAAAATTTATATGAGACATGAAAAATAATCTCGACAAAGTACATTGGAAGAATCATAAATTTAAAGATGTGAAATGGGAAACAGAAGATGAAATAATGAAATAATCGTCATTTTTCCACCATTATGTTTGAAATTAAATTTTAATGGGTAAATATCTTAATGGGGGAAGAATAAAACCACCAAAAAATCCACTTGTTAGTAAAATATTTCATGATTCACTATGAATTTTTTTTATGATTTAATATAGATGAACGTAGAAAACATTAAAATTCAATTATAAAATTACAAATCATGAATTGAAATTGACTCTAATATATTGGATAAATATATGGATATAAATGATAATAAATAATGTACAACTCATGTATACTCTAGAAGCTTGAATTCTCAGATAAATATCACACCTGCCATAATGATAGTGAAGTGAAAGATATGCATAATGAATATGATAGTTACTTAAAGGGATATGTAGAACCTTATAATTGATGTAGTTACTGATGAGGTTCGATAATGGTGTAGTATATAAATACTATAAAAGTGAATATGATCATTAGTATCTTACCGTTACCTAGACATTATAATTTTACTAATACAATGTGATTATTACATGACCATTGTAATAGTAGTATAACACTTATGAATAATAAAATGACTTTTGGTGTAACACCCAGAAATAATAAAAAATGTATTTTGTTTATAATTAAAACAAACGAAGGAATCATTTAATAAAAAATGTTGTAAACATATTTTCAATACTTAAAATATGTTTCGAATCAAATTATAACCTATTACATTATATTTTAATATATGTATAAAATTTAAATTTCATATAAATTGATTATAGGGATATATATATATATATGATTATTATTTTTTAAATACATTTAATTGATTATTTTTATAGCAAATCAATATTTTATTAATTTATAACATTTAAGACCAATATATATATATATATATATATATATATATTAATTAGTATACGAGTAAGAAATTATTTTAGGAAAATCAATTCATACTGAAAAAATTCATTTTATGAAATTATAAATTAACAAAATTATAATTATAAAATAAAATTATTCAGAAAATGCTTGTATTATTGTTATTACCATAAAAATTATATTATAAATGTTAAACATAATATTTTAGTTATTATAAAATTATACCTATTCATTTAAAAAATGAATAAATGAAATTATAATATTTTATAACATGTATATATTTTCATAAGTTAATACTTTTTTATATGAATTTTGACATGAAAATAAGTCATATATATATATATCAACATAAATGGATGAAAAAAATCAATATAATTAGTAAATTAAATCTGAGAATAATATTATTTGTTTATATTGAACGTTATATATATTTACTTTATATATATATAATGGGTGAAATAGAATAAAAAACCAATAAAAATGAATAATCGGGTTTTTTGTTTTGGAGGTTTGGGTTCCGTCGAGTCACACTATGGAGAAGCCAAGTCGGGTAGGGTTTTGAATTGAGGGGCGTAGCCCGGGGAGGTGAGGTCACAAATTGAGGAATCTATGAGGGCTTCACTTTGTCTTCATCTCCATGAGTCACATACCGAGAGTACCAGGTGAGGGAATAACTTCATGTTGAACCGAGCATGGAGAAACTAGTTTCATCGAGGCAGAGTGCAGGAGTGAGTAGATTCGACATCTGTTGTAAGTCTGAACAAAGATCTATGTTGAAGCCGAAGGTTTCGGGCGGTGGTAAGGATGATGATCGAACCATGTCTGATGTTCGATTCGAGTCTAATGAGTTGCGTGAAGATTTGATCAAACATTGGCTTTGATTTTCTGATATTTTCCTTCTATTGACTTGTTTTACAAGTAGGTATTACTTAATTAGTTCTTGTTATATAATTATTCCAGAAAAACATACGCCCTTGATCGAATCAGATTTATAAATACCTCTATTATCCATTTCATCATTTTTCTTCATCGATTTTTGTCATCTTTGGTTACCATCTAATCAATTCGTTGATTTTTTTACACCACGATAGGGTTGATTTTAATGCTTGTGTCTCATTTGTCAACGAATGTTTTGAGATTTATTGTGAATCTTGTCCCAACCCTTATATATATTATTTTTCATTTGCATCAAATTGATTGAATCTCTATTCTTTGTTTTATATTTTTCTTCAAGCATCAATATTTGAAACTGTATTGATCTATTGGTTTAATGTTTCTCCATATTTTTTTCTTTCCCATCTAAAAAGATTTTCAAATAAGCATCATTTAATTTGTATATTTTTTCCACAGTTATATTCCTCCACTGTACATTGAATAATTTACGCTTGATGTCATTTTTAATTGTGTTTTAGTATGTGGTAAATTAAAATTTAATTTTCCACTTGAGAACTGCTATATAAAATTTAGTTCTGCTTTGATATTAAGATATATGATGAGTGTGATGAAACTGAGGCATACAAGGAAAGCAGTAGCCTCTGTCTTTCTTCCCCCTTAGTATAATTTCCAATTCTATGTGTATAACAGTTCTCGAGGAACCAATAAAATGAAGAAAAGTTGCAGGATTTGGACTGTGAATATCATGTAAGGGATTTTAATTTTTTATTGTGTCAAATTATTTTGTTTCTTTCAAGTTTTCTTATGGTTCCCTTCCAACCAAAATCAACATGTTTTTCAAAACATTGATAAATTCTAGTAAGGTCATTCATAATACAAATATTTAACTTTATGTTTGGTATGATATTTATTTGTTCGGGATGGAAATTGATTAATTGTGTTATTAATGGGATTTCCTAACAATTTCATTACAATTCTATTTTTTATTAATATATTTCTTCAATTAAATCATTTACGATTATGTTCAAGTATAATTTCTCGTTTATGGAATTGTTCAAATATATAATTATTTTAAATAAATTATTAACCAATTATTATTTCACATATGAATTTATTAATTAAGAATGATAAACATTTATCATGTGCATTACATATCAAAAAAATAAAGGTTATGGCCATACCTCGATGATTTTGTTATAATGACATTTATACATGAATATATCTTCATTTAATTAAAGTCATGTTCCATAAAATTGAAGTGCATATAAAACGATGACTGTATTTAATAAAGAAATATTTATTTGATGATTTTTATTCGTGACCCATAATTATCAATTGTTATTGATTAAATTTAAGAATATAAAATTACATGTTCACTATTCTTATTAATTTATAAATTCATGCATAAAAGAGAGTTAATAAATATGTATTTGAAATTCCAAGTGTGTGGATGTTGATTTATATTTCATGTTACTATGAAAAGTCATGTATCATGAGATCTGATCATACAATGATAAATATATAATTTTTAGTAACGATTAGTGTTCATTTGTTCCAAACATGACTATGAATATATTTTCAAAACTAAAACACAAGTGAAAATTATAAGTATATATGAGATTCTAATACAAAAAAGTTTTCTAAAAACCAGTAATCTAACATTGTAAATACAATAGGGAATTGGATTGTGAATCCATCCCTCAAGTGTGTAGGCCCAAGACAGCCTTCAAAGTTTCGAGTGGCCTCAATTGTCCTATTTTTAAGAGCTTTCTTAATATTTTCAACTGAATCACTGGATTAGTTTAAAAGTGATTTTCAGTGTATAAATATTTTTTAAAGCATTATAGTTCTTTGTAAAAGTTGTTTTAAAATTGTTTTTCTAGTTTAATACTTCAAATGTATTATCAAGATGATATTTTTTAAAATGGATTTATCAAATGTTTTCAAAACACCATACTAGGAAATTTAATGTTCACCCTTCATTTTAAAATTATTTTTCAAAGGTATCATAGAAGTTCTAACTCAAATGTCATTTTTTTGAAGTTAGCACACATGGAAGAATAGTGAATAATTGTTTTATTTATTTGAACTCTGATAAATGTAATGTTTTTGACTAATCCTCCAAAACCTAGACCGGTAAAAGGTCATCTTTGTTTAATGTGTTGTGTAATCATTAAAAGTGATTTATAAAAAAATTAAACAGAAATTTTTTAAGCATTGAGTCAGGAAGAGCGGGCTTCGACGTTATAATTGGTATCTGAGGCACAGTCTAGACAGCTTTGGAGATTAGATGTTGTCTTTTGAGGAAAGTAGAATCATCTCGGTAGTGTTTTCTGTAGATAGATAAGTCTCATTAAAAATTATTTAATTCTAAAGATGAAAAATCCCAATATTCATAGGCTCGATGCAAGAATTGAAAGGGCACAATTCCTTTGAGGGGGGGGGGAGAATGTAACACCCCAAGAGAATTAAAAAAAGTATTTTGTTTATAATTAAAAGAAACGAAGAAATGATTTAATAAAAAAAAGTTTTAAACATATTTTCAATACATAAAATATGTTTTAAATCAATGTATAACTTATTACGTTATCTTTTAATATATTTATATAATTTAAATATCATATAAATTTATTACAAGGATATATATATATATATATGAGTATTATTTTTTAAATACATTTAATTGTTTATTTTTATAGAAAATCAACATTTTATTAAATTATAACATTTAAGACCAATATATATATATATATTAATTAGTGTATGGGTAACAAATTATTTTTTAAAAATCAATTCATACTAAAGAAAATACATTTTATCAAATTATAAATTAACAAAATTATAAATATAAAATTAAATTATTAAGAAAATGCAAGTATTATTGTTATTAACAAAAAAATTCTTTTATCAATGATAAAAATAATATTTTTTGTTATTATAAAATCATACCTATTCATGTTAAAAAAAGAATAAATGAAATTATAATATTTTATAACCTGTATATATTTTTATAATTTAATAATTTTTTTATATGAATTTTGACCAGAAAATAAGTTATATATATATATATCAACATAAATGGATAAAACAAAATGAATACAATTATTAAATTGAATATGAGTATTATATTATTTTATTATATTTAAATTTATATATATATAGTTTATGTATATATAACTAGTGAAATAGAATAAAAAACGAATAAAAAATGAAGATTTGGGTTTTTTGTTTTGGAGGTTACGGTTCCGTCGAGTCGCACTAGGGAGAAGCCGAGTTGGGTAGGGTTTTGAATCGGGGGGGGGTAGCATGGGAAGGTGAGGTCGCAAATCAAGGAATTTTTGAGGGCTTCACTTCGTCTTCATCTCCATGAGTCACAGACTGAGAGTACCAGGTGAGGGATCGACTTCATGCTGAACCGAGCATGGAGAAACTAGTTTCATCGAGGCAGAGTGCGGCAGTGAGTAGTTTCAACATCTATTGGATGTCTGAACAAAGATCTATGTTGAATCCAAAGGTTTCGAGCATCGGTAAGGATGATGATCGAACCATGTCTGATGTTCGATTCGAGTCTAATGAGTTGCATGAAGTTTCAATCAAACATTGGCTCCGATTTTATGATATTTTCCTTATGTTGTCCAGTTTTGAATGTAATTATTATTTAATTAGTTCTTGTTATATGAATCTTCAATAAAAACTTATCCCCTTGATCAAATATAATTTATAAATATGTCTCTTGTCCATTTCTTCATTTTTCTTCACTGATTTATGTCATCTTTGGTTACTATCTAATCAATTCATTGAATTTTATACACCCTGATAGGGTTGATTTTAATGCTTGTGTTTCATTTGCCAATGAATTTTCCTATATTTATTGTGAATATTATCCCAACCCATTTATATTATTTTTCATTTGCATCAAATTGATTGAATCTATATTCTTTGTTTTTGTATTTTTCATCAAACATCAATATTTAAAACTCTATTGATTCTATTGGTTTAATGTTGCTCTGTCTTGTTTTCATTCCCATCTACTAAGCTTTTCAAGGAAGCACCAGTTAATTTTCCTTTATTTTTCCAGAGTCATATTCATCCACTGTACATTGAATAATTTACGTTTGATGTCATTTTAAATTTTGTTTTAGTATGTTGTAAATTAAAATTTAATTTTCCACTAGAGAACTGCTCTATATAAAGAAATTCTAATTTGATAATAAGATATTTGATGAGTACGATGCAAGTGAGGCTTTCAAGGAAAGAAGTACTCTTTGTTCCTTACCCCTTAGTATAATTTCCAATTCTAAATGTATAATGGTTCTCTAGGAACCTACCTGAAGAAGAAAAGTTTGAGGATTTGGTCTGGTAATATAATGTAAAGGATTTTAATTTTTTATCGTGTGAAATTATTTTGTATCTTTCATGTTTTCTTGTAGTTCCATTCCAACCAAAATCAATATGTTTTTCAAAACACTGATAAATTTTAGTAAGGTGATTCATACTTCAAATATTTCGGTGTATGTTTGGTATGATATTTATTTTTTATGGATGGAAATTGATTGATTGTTTTTTGAAAGGGATTTACTTACAATTTCATTTCAATTCCATTTTTTTATTAAGATATTTCTTCAATTAAATCTTCCATTATTATGTTCAAGTATAATTGCTAGAGTATGTAATTGTTCAAATATATATTTATTTTAAATAAATTATTAACCAATTACTAATTTATTTATGAATTTATTAACTAATAATGTCATACATTTATCATGTGCATTACATATCAAAAAAAATCAAGGTTATGGACATACCTCGATGATTTTGTTATCATGACATTTATACATTAATATATATTCATATAATTAAAGTCATGTTACATAAAACAGAAGTGCATATAAATGGATGACTGTATTTAATAAATAATTGTTTATTTGATGATTTTTGTGCATGACACATAATTATCAATTGTTATTGATTAATTTTAAGTAGATAAAATTACATGTTCACTATACTTATCAATTTAGAACTTCATGCATAGAATAGAGTTAATAAATATATATTTGAAATTTCAAGTGTGTGTATGTTGAATTAACTTTCATGATATTATTCAAAGTCATGTATCATGAGATCTGATCATACAATGAAGAATATATAATATTTAGTAAGGATTAGTGTTCATTTGTTCCAAACAAGACTATGAATATATTTTGAAAACTAGAACACTAGTGAAAATTATATGTATATAAGGAAAGAAAATACAAAAAAAAATTATAAAAAAGGTACTCGAACATGTTCAATATGATAGAGAATTGGATAGTGAATCCATCCCTCAAGTGGGTAGGCCCAAGACAGCTTTCAATGTTTCGAGTGTTCTCAATTGTCTTGCTTTTAAGTGCTTGCTTAATATTTTCAATAGAATCGCTGGATTAGTTTAAAAGTGATTTTCAAAGTATAATTATTTTTTTAAAGAATTATAGTACTTTGTAAAAGTTGTTTTAAAAAATTACTTCTAGTTGAATACTTCAAATGTGTTATCAAAATGATAATTTTTAAATGTATCTATCAAATGTTTTCAAAACACATTACTGGGAAATTTAATGATCACCCTTAATTTTAAAATGATTTTTCCCAGGTATCATAGAAGATCTAACTTAGACATCATTGTTCTGAAGTTAGAGTTTATGAAAGCATAGTGAACAATTGCTTTATTTATTTGAAATCTGATAAATGTAATGTTTTTGTCTAATCCTCCATAACTTAGACCGGTAAAAGGTCCTATTTGTTTAAAGTGGTGTGACATCGTTCAATGTCTTTTATAAAGATAATTACATGGAAAATTTTTAAGCACTGAGTCCAGAAGAGCGGGCTTTAAGAGTTATATTTGGATTCATAAAATAATTTTTAGGAAATTTAATATTTTGTTTTATCATAAAACAATTATTTAATAGTGAAAATTGGATAAAAAATGTTTCATATAATGAAATCATAATAATAATTTTGAAAAAATAAATAGGATTTACATTGATTAAAAATAATTTTTATGATTAATGTGAGAGTTTTAAAAAACATTTAATTATAATATTTTTTATGAAACAATAAATAATTTTTAAAAATATGATAATATATATTTTTGAAACAATATGTAATTTTTCTATTTTTTAGAAATGTGACTTTTCATTAAAAACTAATTTTAATTGAATAAGAATATTAATTTAATAGTAAATTTCACCTATATAGAAAATTACTTGTATGGATTAAATATTAATGGAGTCACCCAATGGATTCCAAATCGTTGGGAAACCCCCACTATTGGCTTCCCCCTAGGGTTTTAGTAATGATTCTACCCCTATTCTTCCACATCCCCCTTTCCGTTTTCATTTTCCCCCTTCATCCCCCTTTCTTCCTAGCATTTCAACCTTGGAATTTTTTATTCCCATTGATGGTTTTGTGATGTGGAAGCCCTGGGTTTCGATAACCCTATGTTGGAATTAGGTGACTCTATTCCTATAATGGTCGAAGCTGGTGTGGTGGTTATAATGATTTTTTGGGTTTTGTGGTTTGGTAGACCATGGGTTTCCAGGAGCTATCATAGTTGGTTCATTTTTTTCTCTACATCTAGGATTCTTCTTTCTCAATGATGGTAGATATAGAATTCATCGAATTATAAAATCCAATATCTGACCTCACGTTCCTTGGATCATATCCCAGTCTGATCGGGTGCGGTGGATTCATTGAGGTTTTTACATCTGTAGTGTGGAAGCGTTAGGGCTCTGGGATCATCCTGAATCTCTATGCCCATGTGACATTATTTACTAGTTTGATAAATATTTTTGTTTTTTATTCTTCTGAATTATTTGTGAAGGTTTTTTGTGTTATTTCATGAGTTATTTTTATGCTCATTTGATGAAGTTGTCAATTTGGGTTTCTGGTATGGTTATTTTTGTTTCTGGGGTTGTGAAGGAGTCTACATCGATGGTATTGAAAAGGGAGTAGTGATGATTGTTCTTCTAGTTCAGTTTGAAAAGATTTAATGTTTATGGTTACTATGAATATGGTTGTTTTATGGGCATGGATTAAGTGGTTCTTGAGATGACGAAGTATTGGTCTCTAGTTGGTGGTTCTCGATGGTGTTTTTTGGTATGATGCCTTGATGGATGAAATTTCTGGTGGTTCTATAGTGGAAACATGATGAAAAGGGAACATCTATTATAGATGGAAGTTATAAATATGGTAGTTTACCATGATGGTGATGTCGGTTGGTAGGGACATGACTACAACAGTCGTGGGTTTCTCATGGCTCTAGGCCTCCCCGGGTTGGTTTTATTTTTTGAAATCTAAATTATTGTTTTCAATATTGAAATGTTAGACTCCCAATAGATTTCTGTTGTTACAACATAACCTTATAGAGGTTCCTTTTAAATTACCAAAATATATAAATTTTAGGTAGTTACATATGTTGAAAATTATTTGGATCAAATGGACCTAATATTTGGAATTTTATCATTGATATAATCTTAGGTTGAATTTTTGTTTTTTTGAAAATTATTATTTTTTTATGAATAGAAATATATTAAAAATATATTATTTTACATTATAAGTCAAATAAATGATGAATTTCATAATAGATGATGTAATGAAATAATATAGTTGACTCTCATCATCAAATTATATCATTTGGTCATAGTATTCATCACTATTAATAGTTTTTTTTAATACAAACTAAATAATATTATATTAAAAATATCCCTCCCCTCAATAGATAAATACCACCCATTATCCCCATAGATTACAAGCCTTGGAGCTTTCCCAAAATGTACCCAATTTACTCTCTAATGATCCTACCTACATTAAAATAGATTTGGTCATCCAAAATAGAATCCCAATGATCCTTAAGGTGTAGCCAAAAGTCGACTCCCCTAGGAAGACGTAAAAATATCATCCAAGTATCTTTTGATTATTTTCTTCTTCTTCCTCCCACATATGAATATCATTCCCCTTGAGATAGTAAAATAAATATCTTGAATATATTTATGTTATTATTTTGGACTAATATCCATTTTTTACCCTCCCCTAAATCAAGACTAAAATGAACACCTTGTTCCATGCATGGTTGTTTCACCACCCCCATAAATGATAGATTTCATTTTCCACCAACAACAATATTTATGGTTTAAATTAAATTATTATGGATAAAATATATGTTAATAAGTATATTTTATTCTTATTCTTCTGTGGATAAATACTCTTAATGTAAAATGAATCCTAAAACTTTTATATTTTTTTGGGAAAGCCACAGAAGTTAACTAACGATATAAAAATAGGACTTATACTCTCAAAATCATGATTATTTATGAAAAAAAATTTATTCGTAAAATTTTAGTAACCTCTTGAAACTAATTAAATGAATTATAAAACATATAAAATGTATTGGAACCAAACCATACACAATATCATAACTAAATAAATCTAATATTCCCTTGGGGATTGATTTGATGGACCATGGGGCCATGAATATGTACCCAATATCTAAATTAAAAGAATATATACAAAGATAAGATAGTAATAATAAATCCAAAATGTTTAATTAGTTAATAAATAAATTGTTTGATAAATTTAATTGTATCATTTACGATGTTATGTGGAATGGAAGAACTAATCTATACTTGTTATAAGGTTACTCTTTGAACTGCCCTATTTTCCTTAGTTTTCATTATACCTCAAATTTTATCTATAAATAAAATTATTAAATTATTTTAAATTATTTATATATTTTCATACTAATATACCTATATTATTCTCCCATTCCATGATGGGATTATACATTGCTTGCATTTATTTCTGAACACCACCTTTAAAATCAAACATTATTATGTGAAATGTTTCTATCCCTTAATCCATTCATGTAACACAATTTTAAATTTTATTCACCATTAAATGTTTTAAAAAATAAATAATATTTTAGGTTTAAAAACATTATTTTACCTCTGTTTTGAATGATGATGAAAAGTTATTTCCTTCTTCAAAATTATAATACCAATTCCATAAAACTACATTTTAAAGGCTAATTTATTCAGGTAATTGTGTATCTATTCTATAGAAAAAAATTTAACGAACTATTTGTTTGAGACCTATAAAAAATCTATTAAAATATAAAAAACTAAAATATTTAATTCCATATTCTATTTTGAATATTTATAGAAAATCATTTTATTATTATTTGAGGTATTATTATGTAACCCATTACATTTAATGAGAATTTATTATGTTTATGACTTATGTTTGATTTTGTTATATATAACAAATATTCATGTACATTTTGTTATAGGTGTACCCAAATTACACTTTAATTTATTTCATAACGTTTAAATCTATTGAGATAATATGAATGAGATTTTGGAGTAAACCTAATCCATTATGGGACTTCATACACCATGTTATGATGTCTCGATAGCGAGCCTTGACTTATTCCAATGATGTATGGTTTTATGATTCTTACAAATTCTAATGATTCAATCATCCTATGATTCCAAATTTTTTATTTTTTTGTATCTTTGGGATTATTCATGGGTGTTTTCTTTTATAACATATTATTATTACATTTGACACATACTCTATGATTAGTTATTGTGATTGTAACACCCCAGGTAAATAAAGAATATGACATTTCATATTTATCCATATTTGTGAATAAAATATTTAAATAACTTTAAAGGGCACGCTATGCTCAATGGCGTACCCAACACGCAACAACGAGTTTCTTGGGAATCTTACGTTGCACTCTAATAATAAAATAATATTATTATAAATGGTAGTTAACATGTAGCCGTTGTAATGGCGGGAATGGATAGAAATAACTAAAATATTATTATATATGTTTTTAAATGTTTTTACATTTGTCCAATAAAAGATAATGGCTTAAAATACGGAAAGAATTCAATTTTAGGCGTATATGCCCTAGTTTTCACTAAAGGTTCACTTATCACCTTTTGATGGAGAACCATCATTAAATATAGTTTTGATCACTCTTATACATTATTTTGGACCAAATAAAACTCTTATTAAAAATCGGGACATCAAAATTAACTTTGTGTAAATTTTTGGTATCTTTCCGATAAAGTTCATTTTTTTAATGATTAGTGTAAAATGTTGTATTTTAATTCAAAACCACTTTTTAATCTAATTTATTTATATTATTAGATTATATTTTAAATT
Source organism: Viscum album (assembly GCA_963277665.1). Lineage (NCBI taxonomy): Eukaryota > Viridiplantae > Streptophyta > Magnoliopsida > Santalales > Viscaceae > Viscum > Viscum album. The sequence goes on along the minus strand of OY728142.1, from coordinate 1,400,835,520 downwards.
GGTTTTAATGTGAAATTAGAAAATATTTTTACCATTAAATCCAATAGTGTTCGTTGGAATCAATTTCACTTTGAAATCAGACTTAAACTAGTGTCAATCTTTTGATACTTATTGTTTCATAAAACACGCTATTTGACATGACAGCGGGAATTAATTATTAAATTAATTAATGTGACTTATATGTCTTGAATTTTGTAAAATGGAATTCATTTTTGAATTCAGAATATCAAATATAGCTTAGGGCGAATTTTTGGGATTTTTCTAAAAAACTTCAATTTTTGATGAATAGTGAAACCACTAAGTGGTACTTATAAAAACTGATTTTCTGTTTAAATGAAATTTTTACATCATTGTGTTTTGATTTTCAAAAATCCGACATACATGGTTGTCATTAAGAAGTAAAATGTGGTTCAATGAGATTAAAATAATTTTTTGGTGAATAGTAACTTATTAAGTTTTTAATCGCGATTAGTGGTAATTAGTGTAGTTTAAGGTAAAAATAATGCTTTAATAAAATGAGATGATCTTGACACATGTCTTACCCTAATTGGTTGTATCATGGCCGACCAAGACAAGCCATGGGTCAACTTGGGGACCCCATGGATCCACTTTGGTTGGGAAATGACATAAATAACATTTTATTTAATGTAAAAGTAAAATTGACACAAACATGATATGTTTTACTAAAACAATTATTAAGTGGGGTTATACAAGTCATATTTTTGATTATAAATATTAATTGGAAAGATAAAAAGATTTCCTACATCATAGTATTTTTTTATAATTTTTAGACATTAAATAATTTAAATTATTTATGACATAATAATGATGCAGCGATGACATCATTATTTGACGATTTAAATAAAATGGAAAGATAATGTAAAATCTATGAACTTCACATGTCCAAAACTTATTGGATGAGTGTATTTCGAAGCCTTATCACCTTATCCACGAATTATAACAATGTGGGACCTTTTGAAACCGAAACACATTTTCAAATAAAGTAATATTTCTTTACTTTCCAAAAGTGACCATCCTCTCCTCTTATAAAAGGCCCCCACCTCTACCTCATTTAACACACTCCTCAAGCCTTTGGCTCGGACAACCCCTGCCAATTTACTCTCTCCACATCCCTCTCCTCATCCTAGAGGATTCCCTTTGGGCAGAATCCTTTCAAAGGAAGCCTTTAGGCTCAAATCAAAAGGAGTTACACTTTTAAAGGTAATTCATTCTCTCATGTTCATTTGTTTTATTTTGCTTCTCCAACCCCCTAAACTCTTTTTATTTACTTATTTTTTAACAACACCAGTATCTTAAATATACTAGGATGTTGTTATAAGATTTATTCGAGCTACACTCTCACACAACTACATCAAATGGTTAAAGAACATACGGTTTCCGTGGATGGTGAAATTCTGCCTCCCGAAACGATGATTGTTCAATACTCATTTAACACCTTCAACGGTGGCCATTATGATGTCACTATTTTTATATATGATATATGATATGTTTATGTTTTATTTATGATTCTTTATTTTTAATTTTTTGTCTTACCTTTATGGATTCCATTATGGGTATACGCGATATCTTCATTTAAGGAAGTGCGGACTACCGCCCCCTCAAAGTGATTTGATTCGTTAAATACCATATGTGGGATGTATAAAGGATGGAAATATGATATTATATATGATATTATACTGGAATTATAATATAATTTTATATCATTATTATTCCATTCTATAAAATACGAAATAGAAATGAAAGTAGCATTCATGCGTACGTACGGCTTACCGTCTCCATGAACGGTGCATTTCATTTCTTACATCTAAATGATTATGTAATGTTATAAATGCATGAATATACTGGATATATATGACATATATGATATCTACATAATGAATAAAATTCTGGATATAATAAACATTTGGCCACACGAACAACATGTAATTGTAAGAAGTCCACTTTCGACTTAAGAACCAAATATCGGCAAAACAAATATTATTAACTTAAATGATTACATAATGTTTATGACATGGTAATAAGTGGTATCAAAGTAATAATGAACTTGAAAAAGGTTCTTAAGGAATTAGAAATTAACTCAAGTTTATTATTCAGGAGATTAAAGAACGATCGAGTCAAGTCAGACCCGAGGTAAGGGACCCTACTCCTCTCTTTCTTTTTAAGTACACACTTTTATGTCATTCCTTTTAAAGCTCATCTTTCTTGTTATTGGGATGATCATTTATATTAAACTTTCTGTAATTTTTATTTTCATGTGATGAGAGACCCTATTCTCTCTCATCAATCCATTTTGGAAGTTTTGAGTGGCGCCGTTAGGCTGCCAAACTTTCGTAAGAGATCTAACCTCTCTCTTCTTTTTATGTACTCTCCTTTATGTCACTTCTTTTAAGATCCTCTTTGTAATGTTGGGGGATGTTATTTTATATTCCTTTTGCTGTACATTTTATTTTAATGTGATGAGATACCTTATTTGATCTCATCAATCCATATTCGGAAGTTTTATGTGGCGCCGTTAGGCTGCCGAGTTTTTGTAAGGGATTTTTCATCTCACATTATTCCCGTGAGATTTATGCTACATTTTTCCACAAATTCCCTTGAGTGGTGTATGTACTGCCCATTATTCTACTCTTTGTGTAATATGATTTCGTTTATGAGTATTTACATCAATTATCTTTTGTCCTTCTTTCATGGGGTGTATGTTTTGAAAGATACCCAAGTCGGTAAGGGAACCTTTCACCCTCCTCTTTTTTAAAAGACTTCTTTTATTGGGTCTTTTAATTTACATATCGTTATGTTGGGATATGTTCTCATGTATCCTTATTGATGTAAATTTTATGTCCATGTGATGGGATACTCTTTTTATCTCTCATCAACTCTTTTTGATGTGATGCCGTTAGGCTGTCAACGGAACTTTTTAACCCAATTTCGATTTCTTTGGGTTCAACATGTAGTCACTGAATATGTCGTCCATTTAATAAGTGTGAATGACCTTTTTACACTTAATATCCACTTATATTGGGTGTATTTATATTTGTCACGCATATTTTTGAGATTTATTTGTCCTTAATTTAAGGATACCTTCTTTATAAGGGATTTCATCACATTTGACATTTCTATTGAGGGTTCATTGTTGTTATGCACCAATTCACTCTTATATGGTGTATATACTGTCCTTTGGAGTATTATATCATGAATCCGTTTATTCTCATGATATTATAAAGTTTTGACTAAATGTTATTCCTCAACTATTGTATTCAAGTGTCTCTAATTTTGGTAAAACCCCGTTAACCAAAATATCGTTTTAAATGTTTTAATTATTTGTTCTTATTAATATCCATGTTTTCAAAATGGTTTTAAGGTTTTATTTATATGGATATTAATGGTTTAAAATTCTAAGCTTCAAGGTGGTATGGGACACATTGATTCAAAAATCTCTTTATTAAATGTTTTAAATGGTATTGGAAATGGTTTCTTTTTGAATGGATTCAATATTTCAATATACTAAAATGTTATATTGTGATTGAAATGTGAAAATGTTATGTTTCCTTTATGCATGTTTTATGTGACACATTTATGTTATGGTTCTTGGGCATTGTTATGAAAACGGGTGGTTCCGTGATAAACTAAGGGCGGGTGAGCCCGTTATAGCTCTCAAATGCATTGGGTAACGCGAAGGAGTGAAACGTTAAGGTTTCTCCGAAGAGATTTAGGGAATATACTGTGATGGGTATTCCAAACGTAACCAAGAGGGTTACTCCCCATGTAAGAATGTTATGAATGCCTCAAGTTACCTTTATGTCTTATTTTTCTATGATTTATTCATGGTTTGATGAGGTATGTTAAAGTGCCTATGTTTTATGGGTAAAGTATGATTTCATTCTTATGTATATATGAACTCATGTTTCCTTTCCATATTTTTATAACCCTTACTGAGCTTTTTATGATCATACCAAGTTTTTGAAATGTTTTTCACAGGTCAAGGGAAAGGTACATGATGTGATGATAGTGTCAAGGATGTTTCAAGAATGAATCTGTGTTATATTTTAAATATGTTTCCGTTGATGGGAAGAATGAGTACTGTCTTTTATGTAACCACTTTGTTTAAATGTGGAATGTAATGCAAGTTTCATGATCTAATTCTCTAAAACTCTAAACCTGAAAAGATCCTCAATGTGTAATCTTATAATAACTCAAGATTAAGTAAGGTTCAAGGCTGGGGCCTTATAGTTGCTATCAAAGGCCGGTTTAGATAACTTTAGAGGTTAGTGTATTCTTTAATCATAAGTGACATTACCATGATGGTTAGGATTTCAGAAAGAGTCCTATTTTTAGATAAAGTGAATGAGTAAGTATATCTTAGTGTTTACATTCCTCGTTAGTACATGATGGTTTTGTTGATATACTCACACTGACCTTTTTGGTTTTAGTAAATGGCTGGATCTAGCAGGCACCAAAGTGACAATGGGTTTGAAGGAAACTGTGGTGGTTCTCTGATTAAGATTCTCGATGAGATGGGGGATTCAATGAGGAATCTCATGGTTTTTCTAAACCAACTATCAAGGAGTCATGATCAACCACTTGAACCTTGGTGAGTTCTCTAATGAATCATGTACGAGATGGCCAACTCGATGTGGAAATTCAGGTAATAATTATTAAGGTAACCATTAGGGTTTATATGATCCTTACTTTTGAGGTAATTATGGGTTATTATATGATATGATGGAAAATGAAGGGAATGAGATAAAATTGAGGTTAAAATATGTTATGATTATTCTTTAAGATTTTATCTCATTTTGGGGAATGTTTTAAGAATTATATAGTTTTGGAAAAAGGACAACACGCAGACCGTGTGACATCCCGTCGCGTCGGACAAAGCTGCGGGAATCGAACCCACAACCAAAGTGCGACTGGTATTTATCGCCTACCACTAGACTACGTGAAGTCCCTGGTTAGTTTGACCGATTCTTTTTAGTTATATGATTTTATGAATTATGAGTAAGTTGATTTTGGAGGATATGTGATTAGGATAATTACTTTTCAATGTGAGACTTTAGGAGAAACTGATGTTGTTTAGAGATAAATGTTATGATTTAACTTGGTAGACTATGTGACTAAATCCTTCAAATATTTGGGTTTCAATCTTAGTTTGGTTTACTTTGAAGAATTTTATGGACAAATGGTCCCCGTTGAACTTTGGGTTTTGTTGGACAAATTTTGGAGATTAAGAATAGATTTTCTTTTTATAAAGGGTTATCCTTTTCTGGATTATCTGATCTTGTACTATCCTTTTTTGTTTTGGTTTTGGTTAAAGACATGGGAAGTATATAGTTCTATTTTGGGGATTAGGTGATTCTCTAGAAGTTGATTATAGTACTCTTAATGTGAACAAGTCTTCCTAAATACTCGTCTTTTGGAGAAAATATGAGTTTGTGTAAGGAATCTAATAAAAGTTGAAAGTGATTATGTTTCCTTATGAATAAATTCCTCAATAAAAAGTAACTTAAAAAAAATGTTGTCTATTAACTTTTCCTACTGGGGAATCGAATACCGTTTAACCCATCACAAGTTTGTGATTTTCTCGTGGTTAACTTTCTCCTAAACATGTTTTCTATCACTCTCCATCAGAACATGACCCTTTGTTTTTTCCTCCATGTCCATATTTTCATACTTGGAATCCAAGTATGGGTTAACTCGGGTGACCTTTGTACTTATCTCTCTTTATTTTAAAGTGTTTGTTTTACCGACATTTGTTCCGATGTGGGACTTTCAAGGATGTTTCCAAGCAAAATTTTAAAATTGCGAGGACACAATTCCCAAAAGGGGGGAAGGATGTAACACCCCAGGTAAATAAAGAATATGACATTTCATATTTATCCATATTTGTGAATAAAATATTTAAATAACTTTAAAGGGGACGCTATGCTCAATGGCGTACCCAACACGCAACAACGAGTTTCTTGGGAATCTTACGTTGCACTCTAATAATAAAATAATATTATTTTAAATGGTAGTTAACGTGTAGCCGTTGTAATGGCGGGAATGGATAGAAATAACTAAAATATGATTATATATGTTTTTAAATGTTTTTACATTTATCCAATAAAAGATAATGTCTTAAAATACGGAAAGAATTCAATTTTAGGCGTATATGCCCTAGTTTTCACTAAAGGTTCACTTATCACCTTTTGATGGCGAACCATCATTAAATATAGTTTTTATCAATCTTATACATTCTTTTGGACCAAATAAAACTCTTATTATGAATCGGGACATCAAAATTTACTTTGTGTAAATTTTTGGTATCTTTCCGATAAAGTTCATTTTTTTTAATGAATAGTGTAAAATGTTGTATTTTAATTCAAAACCAATTTTTAATCTAATTTATTTATATGATTAGATTATATTTTAAATTGGTTTTAAAGTGAAATTAGAAAATATTTTTACCATTAAATCCAATAGTGTTCGTTGGAATCAATTTCACTTTGAAATCAAACTTAAACTAGTGTCAATCTTTTGATACTTATTGTTTCATAAAACACGCTATTTGACATGACAGCGGTAATTAATTATTAAATTAATTAATGTGACTTATATGTTTTGAATTTTGTAAAATCTACTTCATTTTTGAATTCAGAATATCAAATATAGCTTAGGGTTAATTTTTGGGATTTTTCTGAAAAACATCATTTTTTGATGAATAGTGAAACCACTAAGTGGTACTTATAAAAACTGATTTTCCTTTTAAATGAAATTTTTCCATCATTGTGTTTTGATTTTCAAAAATACGACATACATGGTTGTCATTAAGAAGTAAAATGTGGTTCAATGAGATTAAAATAATTTTTTGGTGAATAGTATCTTATTAAGTTTTTAATCGCGATTAGTGGTAATTAGTGTAGTTTAAGGTAGAAATAATGCTTTAATAAAATGATATGAGCTTGAAACATGTCTTACCCTCATTGGTTGTATCATGGCCGACCAAGACAAGCCATGGGTCAACTTGGGGACCCCATGGATCCACTTTGGTTGGGAAATGACATAAATAACATTTTATTTAATGTAAAAGTAAAATTGACACAAACATGATATGTTTTACTAAAACAATTATTAAGTGGAGTTATACAAGTCTTATTTTTGATTATAAATATTAATTGGAAATATAAAAAGATTTCCTACATCATAGTATTTTTTTTATAATTTTTAGACATTAAATAATTTAAATTATTTATGACATAATAATGATGCAGCGATGACATCATTATTTGACGATTTAAATAAAATGGAAAGATAATGTAAAATCTATGAACTACACATGTCCAAAACTTATTGGATGAGTGGATTTCGAAGCCTTATCACCTTATCCACGAATTATAACAATTTTGGACCTTTTGAAACCGAAACACAGTTTCAAATAAAGTAATATTTCTTTACTTTCCAAAAGTGACCATCCTATCCTCTTATAAAAGGCCCCCACCTCTACCTCATTTAACACACTCCTCAAGCCTTTGGCTCGGCCAAACCCTGCCAATTTACTCTCTCCACATCCCTCTCCTCATCCTAGAAGATTCCCTTTGGGCAGAATCCTTTCAAATGAAGCCTTTAGGCTCAAATCAAAAGGAGTTACACTTTTAAAGGTAATTCATTCTCTCATGTTCATTTGTTTTATTTTGCTTCTCCAACCCCCTAATCTCTTTTTATTTACTTCTTTTGTAACAACACCAGTATCTTCAATATACTATAATGTTTTTATAAGATTTATTCGAGCTACACTCTCACACAACTACATCAAATGGTTAAAGAACATACGGTTTCCGTGGATGGTGAAATTCTGCCTCCCGAAACGATGATTGTTCAATACTCATTTAACACCTTCAACGGTGGCCATTATGATGTCACTATTTTTATATATGATATATAATATGTTTATGTTTTATTTATTCTTCTGTATTTTTCATTTTTTGTCTTACCTTTATGGCTTCCATTATGGGTATACGCGATATCTTCATTTAAGGAAGTGCGGACTACCGCCCCCTCAAAGTGATTTGATTCGTTAAATACCATATGTGGGATGTATAAAGGATGGAAATATGATATTATATATGATATTATACTGGAATTATAATATACCTTTATATCATTATTATTACATTCTATAAAATATGAAATAGAAATGAAAGTAGCGTTCATGCGTACGTACGGCTTACCGTCTCCCTGAACGGTGCATTTCATTTCTTACCTATAAATGATTATGTAATGTTATAAAAGAATGCATGTACTGGATATATATGACATATATGATATCTAAATAATGAATACAATTCTTGATATAATAAACATTTGGCCACACGAACAACATGTAATTGTAAGAAGTCAACTTTCGACTTAAGAACCAAATATCGGCAAAACAAATATTATTAACTTAAATGATTACATAATGTTTATGACATGGTAATAAGTGGTATAAAAGTAATAATGAACATGAAAAAGGTTCTTAAGGAATTATAAATTAACTCAAGTTTATTATTCAGGAGATTAAAGAACGATCGAGTCAAGTCGGACCCAAGGTAAGGGACCCTACTCCTCTCTTTCTTTTTAAGTACACACTTTTATGTCATTCATTTTAAAGCTCATCTTTCTTGTTATTGGGATGATAATTTATATTACACTTTCTGTAATTTTTATTTTCATGTGATGAGAGACCCTATTCTATCTCATCAATCCATTTTGGAAGTTTTGAGTGGCGCCGTTAGGCTGCCAAACTTTCGTAAGAGATCTAACCTCTCTCTTCTTTTTAAGTACTCTCCTTTATGTCACTTCTTTTAAGCTCCTCTTTGTAATGTTGGGGGATGTTATTTTATATTCATCTTGCTGTAAATTTTATTTTAATGTGATGAGATACCCTATTTGATCTCATCAATCCATATTCGGAAGTTTTATGTGGCGCCGTTAGGCTGCCGAGTTTTCGTAAGGGATTTTTCATCTCACTTTATTCCCGTGAGATTTATGCTACATTTGCCACAAATTCCCTTGAGTGGTGTATGTACTGCCCATTATTCTACTCTTTGTGTAATATACTTTCGTTTATGAGTATTTACATCAATTATCTTTTGTCCTTCTTTCATGGGGTGTATGTTTTGAAAGATACCCAAGTCGGTAAGGGAACCTTTCACCCTCCTCTTTTTTAAAAGACTTCTTTTGTTGGGTCTTTTAATTTACATATCGTTATGTTGGGATATGTTGTCATATATCCTTATTGATGTAAATTTTATGTCCAAGTGATGGGATACTCTTTTTATCTCTCATCAACTCTTTTTGATGTGATGTCGTTAGGCTGTCAAGGGAACTTTTTAACCCAATTTCGATTTCTTTGGGTTCAACATGTAGTCACTGAATATGTCGTCCATTGAATATGTGTGAATGACCTTTTTACACTTAATATCCACTTATATTGGGTGTATTTATATTTGTCACACATATTTTTGAGATTTATTTTTCCTTAATTTAAGGATACCGTCTTTATAAGGGATTTCATCACATTTGACATTTCTATTGAGGGTTCATTGTTGTTATGCACCAATTCACTCTTATATGGTGTATATACTATCCTTTGGAGTATTATATCATGAATCCATTTATTCTCATGATATTATAAAGTTTTTACTAAATGTTTTTCCTCAACTATTGTATTCAAGTGTCTCTAATTTTGGTAAAACACCTTTAACAAAAATATTGTTTTAAATGTTTTAATTATTTGTTCTTATTAATATCCATGTTTTCAAAATGGTTTTAAGATTTATTTATATGGATATTAATGGTTTAAAATTTTAAGCTTCAAGGTGGTATGGGACACTTTGATTCAAAAATCTCTTTATTAAATGTTTTAAATGGTTTTGGAAATGGTTTCTTTTTGAATGGATTCAATATTTCAATATACTAAAATGTTATATTGTGATTGAAATGTGAAAATGTTATGTTTCCTTTATGCATGTTTTATGTGACACATTTATGTTATGGTTCTTGGGAATTGTTATGAAAACGGGTGGTTCCGTGATAAACTAAGGGCGGGTGAGCCCGTTATAGCTCTCCAATGCATTGGGTAACGCGAAGGAGTGAAACGTTAAGGTTTCTCCGAAGAGATTTAGGGAATATATTGTGATGGGTATTGCAAACGTAACCAAGAGGGTTACTCCCCATGTAAGAATGTTATGAATTCCTCAAGTTACCTTTATGTCTTATGTTTTCTATGATTTATTCATGGTTTGATGAGGTATGTTAAAGTGCCTATGTTTTATGGGTAAAGTATGATTTCATTCTTATGTATATATGAACTCATGTTTCCTTTCCATATTTTTATAACCCCTACTGAGCTTTTTATGCTCATCCCAAGTTTTTGAAATGTTTTTCACAGGTCAAGGGAAAGGTACATGATGTGATGATAGTGTCAAGGATGTTTCAAGAAAGAATCTGTGTTATATTTTAAATATGTTTCCGTTGATGGGAAGAATGAGTACTGTCTTTTATGTAACCACTTTGTTTAAATGTGGAATGTAATGCAAGTTTCATGATCTAATTATCTAAAACTCTAAACCTGAAAAGATCCTCAATGTGTAATCTTGTAATAACTCAAGATTAAGTAAGGTTTAAGGCTGGGGCCTTATAGTGATTATTCCATTAGTATGATTTATAGATAACCCCTTTTCATTATGATTTCCCAAGGTTATACTCTCCAGTTTTAGAACATCAATGTTTCCATAGAGAAAATTATTGATTTTTAATTAATGATGTTGAGCATTATATTCATGTTGTTGTTTTACAATGCTAATTTCTATAAGAAACTAGGACGCCTGAAACTTGTAGAATATTTATTTTATTTCTATGCTAAAACCATGTCATATTATATTTAAGAGGTTCAAATCACTTTAATATATAATTTTACTCTAATTCGTGATGGTGTTACAACATTGTAAAAATTTGACACACCATTTTCCATTCTTGGTGATGTGGGTGTTATTTATAAAAATTAATACATTATAATTATAAATTAATACTATGTTATTATATACACTTCTATGGTACATATCATTTGATTTTAAAAGACAAATCCTATTCCTTTGTCGAAATTTCATTGTTAATCATTGATAAATCGATCGATTGAAGTGTTCTAGTGGTGGTTTTTTTGATCTTATCAAATTTATGCTTGATTGATGTTGTTAATGAAACTATAGAACCAATATCACTACATCAAGTTATTCCACACACGTCAAGGAAGGATTATCTTCATTTAGTCTTCACAATTCCATAATATCCACAATTGAATTTCCTATATTGATTGTTGATGATACATTACAGATATCATCATGTATTTGTTTCCCTACAAAGAGAAAATTTTCTTACATTTTAATGGTAAGTGTATTTAATGCGTAGAAATTAAAAATTGAATGGTTCTCATCATAAATCATTTGGGTAATCATTTTAATCCAAAAAAAGAAACTAAAAATACAACCATGGTCTTCTAATCATTCAGATCTTTTTGTTGTCATAATATCTTAGTGAAAAAATTTATACGGTCAAACAAATGGATTAGTGTATGAACTTACTTAAGGTAAAAATTGATTTTTTCAAGAAAATACTCAGATTTTATGTTAGTGTGAGCCTCTAAATTTTAGGTTATAGGAATATATATTCTTTATAGAAGGTCAAAAAACCTTGGATATTTTATTGAAATAATAAGTGTTAACTCATATTTAATAACTCCTCCAAAAAGAAAAATTTATCTTCTTTCAACAAATCATTTAACCATTAAAAAGGTGATTAGTCTAAAAATAAATTTCAATCAGGAATTGTGATTTCCCTGACCCACACTCCAATATCTAGTTCCACTTTGAGTGGTCTGAAGTCCTTATATTTTTATTCATTTTTACAATCCCCATTTTAAGGGTTGAAGGGGAACCCGTAAATATCCCTTAGGCATCATGACATGACATGACCCAATGGTCTTAATGTAAATCATTCAAACTATATCTACATGAAACTGATCCACCCTAAAATCTACATTATTTTCATCTCTACACATTTTCATGCTTGTTGGACTAGGCTTCCCAAGAATTTTCAAGATTAACCAAATTGAAATTTCAATAACCTCATATTCTTCAAAATCTATTTTGCTCTTATCTGGTGAATGATCCTTGCTCTGAATCCTCATCTTTATCTTTCTACTTGTAGAGAAAGTCAGGTTCATTTAAACATAATTTCCCGTAACTTGAAAGCCTTGGGGTAGTCTGAAGGCCTTGAGGTGGCCCTGAAGCCTTAAAAACCCATATTCTGTGGGTGGCCTAAATTCCTTGAAGGACCATAGGCCTAAACTGGTGATCTGAATGCCCAAACAGATGAATAGTTCTTGATCCTATAGTACCAAAGAATAATTTTATTCATAACAAGGGTAAATTGAAACAATAGTTTTAAATACCACAAAAAATTCATTACCACTATAGGAGCTAAATATGATTCTATCTATAGGTGGCATCTAAAATACACCAAATATCAAAATTAAATTCCAAGGCCTACAAAGAAAATTCAGGGATAAATTTCTATTAAAATGATAACAACAAAACAACATACATTATAAACATTCAATCCCCCAATATGATGCATAATTTTAAAAATTCAACCCAAACTACAATCCAAAGGGAACATAAATATCATAGGGATATTGTAATATGGAATAAAATGTAAAAAATACAAAATATGAAAGGAAATCATGACACCAAAGTTGGATTTTCCTCAGCATTACAAGAACTAGAACCCAGATCTAAATCCACATTCCAATAAAACTATATCAATATGAATTTCAATAAAAATATGATATATTTTTCTTACGAATGTGTTGATATATAAATTCTAAAAATGAAAAAAAACTGCCAAGGAAGGGGTTGAGTACAAACCGAATAGGAATTCCCCAATGACCACCCCACACACACCCCTATGATAAAAACCAGTTAGCACATTTTATATAAAATAGTTGAAAATTAGTTAAGTATTTTATAAAAATATATTTTAAAATATATGTGGGGAAAATATGAAAATAAAAACATTACAATTCATTAACATTTGGCATAACCATTCTCATGTTCACACAAAAACACACATGAATTTACCCATACACTCAATCATGGTGTTACTAGTGATGGTGGTACTTCATGACCATTACCCATCAGGTATGGATGATGTCACTTCTGAAAATAATCCAACCTCTCCAAACATATGTCAACCATATTATGAAAAATTCCATTATATCATATTCCACATAAAACAATCCTTCCATTGAAGTCATTTCATCTAACATTTTTCATGCATAAAAACTGATACATAATTTTAAAATAATCATTTTATAATTATATGTAAATATTTTTTTTAAAAACAACATTTTTTACATTTCTAAAACACACCCAAAATGTCACCATTCAAGAAATAACCCAAACATTACATAGAAAGAAAATAAAAAACATTTAATACAATAATGGATTCAATTCATAGAATATAACATATTAGAGAGAAGTCACTGACCTATCAATGGATGGTCAAAATAATGAATAACACTTAGAACCTCTATATTATTGTTTAAAACATGTTCCCTTCAATATATCACCCAGTATCCCATCATGATTGAAATCATATCACATGGATCTATACATATTAGACTAGATATATGGCTATGAGATAAATAATAGGATTAGGTATTATACGATGTGGAATAATAAGGGATAAAAAGGAATGATTGATGATTTTGGATCTCCAACACACATTGATTAATCCAGAAGTCACTTATTAATCAAAATAAATATCTATGTCGGTATAGAGTTGAAGATATGTTCAAGAACATGGGAGAATATATGGAAAATTATGGATTGGGCCTTAATCCAAATTAAAAAAAAAAATTTGGGACATTCACTACATTACAAAATGATAGGTCACATGTTTTTTCAAACCGCATGGAAACTGTGAACATAGTACTAGAACATATTAGATAAACACCCAATTAGGAAGCATATATTTGGAAACCATGGATTTACCATGTAGTGTTGGTTTTATAAGGGGAACCCTTGCATGTTTATCGTTCAATGATTGGAAAACTATGTTCCCACAGTGATTTTCCTAACTATATGAGTATGATCACATTCCCATAGAATCCACATTTTTTTGAAAAACCATGCTCCAACTATATAGCTTCCCTGTGACTACCAAAAAAAATTCAAAACATCTATGAGATACTGAACGGTCTCTATTATCTATTCTCAAACCATGAATCTCAAAAACACATTGAAAAGTCTACACAGACTTTCAAAAACACCCAAAACATAACCCATCTATTATATAAGGTGATAAATACAAAATAAAATGGTATGTTACCCAAACCTGGGATGTTACATTCTCCAAACTAGTGACCTTTTTATCCTTATAATGTGAAATCAAATGTTTTTTTTTGAAGTGTTTAGTCCATTTGTACGGCATTACCTTTTCGGGTTCCCACGTCTCTTCTAGAATCTAACCATTATTCCACAAAACCCTTACACAACTCATCATTTTCCCACATGAGAGTTTCTATTTCCTATACATTTTGCATACTAAAACTTGATTGAATGTAGCATATGATTCAAAATCAACATGATATATTAGAATAACATGATCATGGAAACATTCCTCTCATATCCAGAAATAAAAATTTCAAAACCTATCATAAATGTTTATTCTCTTACAAGATACATGATACTATGAAAATTTATTTTTCATAAACAAATTTATTCATAGAATCCAATAGAATATCATAAAAACTAAACTACAAAGTAATCAAGATTCCCTTGAATGATTCGATTCATCCATGTCATAAACACTAAAACTAAATTCATAAAACCAAATGACATTACAATATATTCATATTAGCCATAATGACCCTAAAAATCTAATTTCAAAATTATTTCATTTTTACATAAAGTTGGTGAAAGAATGATCATAAATTAGTCTTAGAGAGACATGATTATCTTTATAATGATCAAACATATCATCAATTCATGGAAAAAGATATTGATTCTTTATTATAACTTCCATGAGTCTGTGATAATGCATACAAATCCTTGGAGTTTCATATTCTTTCTTTAGAAAAAAATCATATACTCACAAGAACATTAAAGATTGAATGAATCCATTGATTTAAAATTATTACAATATGAAATTCAATTCCCTTAATTTTTGTAGTCCCAACCTATATGATAAAAATAAAACTGGAGAGTTCCATGGTAGTAGATCAATCATAAATTACACTTCCCCTTCTGGTGAAAACACGGTGAAATTTTTGGGAGAGACGTCAACAAATTTATGAACGATGGTTGGTAAATATCTATGTATAATTTTATATAAAATTAAAAATAACTATTTTTTCTGATGCTTTCACCGGGGCGCGTGCATCAGTCTGTGGAGGATGTGCTTCTGTTGCCCCACACTCCCGCTTTCCAACGGTGAGTGGCGTCCGCTCCTTATTCAGGGACGTCTGATCCTTGATCGAAACTGGGATGATGGGATGTCGGTTCTTCCTTTCGTGGATTCCTCCTCGGAACTCGTCACCTAGTCCGGGTCTCCCTCATAGATTTAATACGTTGTTCGTGAAACTCTTCTTAGTGCCATGTTTCTATGGACACCAATTAATTACAATGCTTCTGTCAGGACATTCCAAAGGGTCCAGAAGGAGCAGCAACCTTCTGTCGGGGGAGTAGTCACGTCGAGGCATCAGTAGCATGTCTGAACACTTCAGAGCTAGTGTGTCTTTCTTCTGTCCCTTGTTATAGGGATTCTCAAGGTCGTGGAAGCCCTAGTAATCCCACATTGAGTGTGGGGAATTATATGCCATAGGCATATATCTGAGGTTTTCCTCAGCTTCCTATGATTAACACAGGGTATGTCGCAGGTTTAACATCCAGCGGAGACAGAATGATAGTGATCATAACGTCCCATAGAGATGGATCATATTGGTATATCCTAAGGGGGGAATACATGGAAAATGGATGGATCAGAACGCCTAATGAGGATGGATCTGAGGTGGTGCTCTCCAAGGAGGTGAGATTTCACACCATATTGGCTGATTTAAACACCACTGAGGGTAGATCAGGGGAAGTGCTCCCCAGGATGGGTTATGCCATGGATTACCATTGGCTGGGAGTGAACCTTTTTGAGGTTTCCTATGTACCCTCTCTAGAGTAATGGGATCAAAACCCACATAGTTCATAGGGGTGATGAATTGGGGTGTACACGGAGGACAATGACCCAGAGACATGTTGGTGATTACATATGGAAAGCGGCCCATGCGCCGCTAGGGGTAGCGAGGAGGTGGATGGGATGATCCCACCGGGATGTGGCAGCCCGGGTGAGAACCAGGATGGGTGATGGATGAATGAATTAAGTGGAGGGGAAATGAAATGGGATCATCGCAAGGGTGACGGTGAAGTTGGTCTTGTGCCTCAAAGAGACCTCCTATTATCCCCATGGTAGGGAATCAAAGTCCGCGTAGTTCGGGATGGTGCCAGTGAACTGACGTGAAGGTGGACCTTGGCCCGATGGGTATCGTCAGCAGATCGACGTGATGGTGAACCTAGGGGTCCACTAGTGATGGGCTTGAACCTCGTGGAGGCTTCCTACATACCGTACCATGACATGGATCAAAGACCTCATAGATCAAATGAGGTGTGGAATGTAGGTTAATGTCATGCAGGACGGGGGTGAACCCACGTGAGTGAGGTTGGAACGACCAGGTGATGGGCTTGAACCTTATGGGGGATTCCTACGTACCATGCCCTGACATTGATCAAAGACCACGTAGTTCAGGTTGGACACCAGAAGGTCGACGTGAAGAAGTACCAAGGGTCCAGGTGGTGGTGGGCTTGAACCTCGTGAAGGCTTACTAAGTACCATGCCTTAACATGGATCAAAGACCTCGTAGTTCATAATGGTGTGTCGGCGAACCATCATGAGTGGGGACCTTGGTCCAGATGGTGTGGGGCTTACACACAAGGCTGCCCAGGTGCTGGTGAACTGACGTGAAAATGCTCGGAGTGACCAACAGGTGGTGGGCTTGAACCTCTGAGAGGCTTCCTACGTACCATGCCTTGATATGGATCAAAGACCACATAGTTCATAATGGATTCATCGGAGAACCGATGGGAAGGTGAACTCGGGGGGTCCACTAGGGGTGGGCTTGAACCTCGTGAGGCTTCCTACGTACCATGCCTTAACATGGATCAAAGTCCTCATAGTTCATAATGGTTGGTGTCGGAGAACCAACGTGGGGAAAGGACCTTGGTCTGATGGGAGATGGGATTGAACCTCATGGAGGATTCCTACGTACATTTCCTTGACATGGATAAAATTCCTAGTAGTTCGGGTTGGTCACAATAGCTTGTCATCAGACTAGAATACAGTTTAAAATCATGTTGGACGATGGTGGAATATGACGTGAAGAAATGATGGGTAGGCTTGAACCTCGTGGAGACTTCCTATGTACAGTGCCTTGATATGGATCAAAGACCTCGTAGTTCAAATGGATGTGAAGTTCAACGTCACACTGGAAGGGGGAATATAGTTTAACGTCATGCTGGACGTGGTATTGTCATGGACAATGCTTACTCAAAGCCAATGTGAGTCGTGCTCGGTGTGAGAAACAAGAGGCAGCAGAGACCTGACGATCACGTCACGAAGGGTGCGTCCGTGAGAAATGAAGAGGGGATTACAGGTTAGGTGTCCCATGGTGCTGGGACTTACTCCAAGATGGAGGCCCGAAGTGTGAAAAATCATAGCCGGAGTGGGATTTGGGACCAATGATGTAAGGTTCCTTGTTCCCTGTCACGCCCTCCACTGACCTTGGCAGCGGAGAAGTATTGAGGTCATGGGTGCTACCTTCTGCAAGAGGGTCTAGGTGGCTTACACCAAGGTGGTAGCCCTTCTCCCGTGGACATACCCCATTCCGATAAGGATGATATCATCCCCTATGGAGGGGGTGACCCCATCTATGTGGAGACGAGCAGCGTAAAGAATGTTCGAGATGGGGGGACCCTGCGTTCGAGGCGTGGGGTCGGATCACAGTTTAACGTCATGTGCTGAGGATGTGGTGCTTGGCAGTTTAACGTCCTGCATCTTGGAAGAGGTGTGTTCACTCTACACTCCTAGGACTTACATGAATGTCACCCTCTACTCCTTGGGGGCGGGAAGGTACCATTAAGGTCGTGGTCAAATGGGGTCACAGAGTGAACCATATAGGGGTCCACGTTAGCGTGGCTATGCGATGAAGCAATATCCGTTAGCATGCCTAAGCGAAGAAGCATTAGGCGAATCAACACTACGAGTGGTGTTGTCCACGAGACTTTGAAATCACATCTTGCAAACCTGGAGGGTCACATGGGAAGAGGAATTACCAAGAAAAGGAGTGTGCTTCGTGAAGTGGAGTGCCTTGGCCTTAGCATGGGGCAGTGGAATGAATGGGAGGTTCTTCATGAAGTGGAATAGTATTCACAGAGTACTATCTCGCGAAGCAGAGGTGCCTCACGAAGCAAGTTGCTGCGAAGCAGTGTGCTTCGAGATTTACAGCGGCCCTGCCTTGGCATGGGGATCACTAGTACATGATGGGTGTTTCGCAAATCATAAATGCTCCGCGGCTGCCCGAATTCCCTTGGGAATACCCCTCCTTCACGAATTCCCTTGTTCTTCACTAAGGGAATCCCTCTCAGAAGAGGGTCTCAAAACGAGACAAGGCGAAGGCATCTCGCGAAGTAAAAATACCTCACATAGCTCATGATTCCCAGGGCAAAGGGTGCTTCGCGATTCATGGGTTGAGAAGCCGAAAGGTCGGATTTTCCATCCTCTGTATTCAGGGTGAGCCTAGTATTTGTAGGCAATGGGCGCCGCGAAGCATAATTCACATGGCGTGAAGGTACGGTGGGTGCTTCATGACGGGCTCGTGAACATCATGACGTTCGCGGAGTGGTACCGCCTCACGGTCTTCACGACGGGCTTGCGAACGTCAGAGTATTCATAGAGCATTACGGCCTCCTGTGCTTCACGGAGGGCTCGCGAACATCAGGACGTTCGTAGAGTGTTACCACCTCAGGGTCTTCGTGGTGGCCTCACGAATGTCAGGGCCTTCGCGGACCATTACCGCCTCATGTGCTTTGCGGCAGCCGCGATGCTCAGGGGAGGTTTGCATCGGAGCTTCGCGAGGCAGCGTGCAGGGCTTCTTTTTTGTCCCTTATTTTCATTCAATATTTTTTCGCCAACACTATTAATGAATGAAATGTTAGAGTCCCAACTATTGATTGTAAAGGTACATTTTTTCTTACATTCACATTCCAATATCAATTAAATAGGTTATTATTCTCACCAAAAGATGTGAAACTCATCTATCGTGTATAAAAATCTATATGGGGCTTAAATTTAATCAAATAATTCCCCGTGAAATTTTTTTCATTGAAATATATCTCAAGAACTATGAAATACCAAACTAATTTAAACCCATAGATTTTTATAGAACACACTGCACGCTTAAAGTTATGACAAACCAATTTTCCATGAAATGTTGGATATTTAAAAATAGGAAGAATCATATCACCATGTAATTTCACATGATATATGACATGAGATGTGATAAAATAGTTGGATAAACATGTATTCAATAAATATTTCGTGATCATAGTTTTCAAAAAAAATATACTACACATCATTGAATGACTAGTTTGATCATACATGATCATATTTGGGGCACCAAAAAGTTTCTTATTATCTCCTCCCTAATACTTGTTTCCATAAAATGTTTTTATAAATTGAGGTATTGTGGTGTTCTTGGTGTTTCCTTGGTTCACTTAGTTCTGAGTGTGAGGATAATAATGATCAGATAACCAAATAAATTTTTTGGAAACATGAGATGAATCTCCCAAAATATTTTTCGGAGCATTATGATACTAAGGATACAGAAGTCTCATTCGGTTATAGTTATAAAAACCTCAAAGTGGTTTCATATAATCTCGCATATTAGGATAAGTAAAAACTAATTGTAAATATCCTAGATTAATATTAGGCAGTGGGGGGGGGGGGAATTAACCAAACTCGTGGTCTAGTTTTGAGGCACTCCACCACCATGAAAGTATTTGTCCCTCATCCGATTATTTCAAAGATTTGAGTTCCCACCTATTATAATAGTGATAAACATACCGCCTCAATATATCTTTCCATAAGAATCTATTTTATCTACCATTAACATATTTTCCATCTCCATATATTCCAAACTAAAAATAATAACAATCTTAGAAAACATTTATAGTCATATCCAAGACTCAATAATGAATGCCTCCAAGATCACAATAGTAGTAACTTCTAGGGAATGGTATAGTTAGTTCAATAACATAGCAGAATACATTGTCATATAATTATTCTCTTATTTCAAGATAATGAAATTATTTATTATTACAATCTTGAACAAATGAGGATATATCTCTTTACGGAATATTTCATCAATTTAATCCCATATAATGAATTGGTAAAATTTATTATGTATATATTCATCCCCCAATTGGTGTGAAAGATACTCAAACATATAATTTAACAAATTGTATTTTAGTTTGGTTAGTGTTCCAAATAATTTAATGATCCAATTAATCATATTCAATCATTATTCATTTTTTTAATGTTCGGAATATCGCCAAACTATGTGTGGATTATGGTTTTGAAACATGATAATGGTTTTCACTTTTCAAGCCTCATCATTTCTATATCTTTAATCAATGTATTGAAAAACATGAATGATAGTCTAGAAAGGTTTTTGGATCACCCATGTCTCTAGTGGAAAAAATAATTTCAGTAGTATCTTCTTGATGTTTTTATGAAATATTCCTTCAGCCATTCTCAAAATTGAGAAAATAAATTATTTAGTCATCAATAATAAGGAACTGATGGCTTAAAAAAATTATAAATCAGTATAAGAAATACGAAATAAAAAATATTTTCAAAATCAAACAATTTTTTCATTTTAGTAAGTAAAAAACGCACGATAATCAATGGGGTCCTAATGGGAAGTCCCACATACAATTAATTCAATGAAAATATCATCGGATAATCTGATGAAAATGAAATGATATCACACTTAAAATGATATTAGAACATTTTTATACCTGAACTCCAAGGTAACTTGAAGATAACTATTAAAATGTAATCTAGTAATTTTTAAGATATACAAACCATGTTTTGAAATTATTTTCTCATTGACACCAATCTGAGAGAAAGTTGGACCGACCAATACTGATATCATATGAAATATCTTTTAACAAATAATTGGATTGAGAGTAGTAAAAGACAAAACAATCCATAAGTGACATCCCTATGTCACCAAATACAATCAATAAATTCCAATTACATTATAAAAAATTGTGGGATTATTTTATTTTAAGATGAAACCAACCAAAAAACATAAATTATAATCTTCTAATCCACCTATTTGATACACATATATAAAAAATACAACCCAAATAATAACCCAACCAAACTAAAATATTGTAGTCATAGGAAAACATGTAATTAGAAAAAAAACAAAATAAGATAACACACAAATACACCAAAGTGGAATCATTCCATGCATCACTCAAACTTTCTCTAATCAATAAGTCCACCTGCCATGCCATCATTATAAATATTCGTCACTATAGAAATATGATACCTTCCCTTCCCCCTATATTTATACATGAAATATAAAAAACCAATAATTTTTATAGTAAGGGTGGGAGTATAATATGAGTATAAATTACACAATGTCATTATTAGACACAACATTAGTATAAGAACATGTTAGTAAATTTTATATAAAATAGTTGAAAGTTGTTAAACTATTTATACAATTCAATGACAAAAAACAATGTGGAGAAACTATAAAAATAAACTTAACCATTCATTAAATATTTGAATATTAGCTCCCATGTTCACACACACACATGTATATATATATATACTTAAGCTAGGTGTAACTATTTAGGGTGGTACTCATTGACCATAACCCATCCTACCTTAATAGTGAAACTTTCGACCATAACTTGTGCACTATGACCATAAATCAACCTAATTATTCAAACCTCAATCCCAACATAAAACACATTAAAAATCATTCCTTTGATTGTATTTCATCAATATATTATCATGTATCACAACAATTTAATATTTTTACAATCATAATATAAAAACTACAAGCAACTAGGGTCTTCTGAAAGCAATCTATTTTACACTATTCCAATATAGAATAAAAAATTTCTCCTTTTACATAATCACACAATATATATATATAGTAAAATCCAAAAAAACATTAATTAAAAATATTACATAATGTTCATGAATATTATAGACAATATAGAATTAACCAACCTCTCAACAGATTGAGAAAATGATTTATGCCACTTAGAACCTCTATATTTGGGTCACAACTCATTCCCTTTAATAGATCCAACAATATCTCATCAAGATTGACATCATATAACATATATCAATCCTTATCATTATATGGACCCGACCTCATTACATACATAATCTTGAATTTAGTCAAGAAAATTCTTCCTTATTACATTGAGGATCCTTTCATGTTTAGATCTTTATAGAATTAGGACAATATAGTCATAACATTACACATTATTACATAGTGGATTCCATAAAAATAGTTTCCATTTTTTTCAAAATTTAAAACATTAAAACTTAAAGAAAGACTCCTTGACAATTCTTCAAAATTGACCATGGCTAAATTCCTTGTCATACACATCTATTAACCTGTGGAAATCATTTAAAACCCCAGGATGAGAAATAAAGCTCAATAAGGGGTGGGAAAGAAGTAAATATCACATTAGTCTATGAATACTCATAAAGTATGAATGAATTCTCAAAAGACATTATTTTCACCCATATATACTTACTTTGTGTAACATGATATTTACAAAAGATCCACACAAAACATGATAAAATAAATATAATAATAAATGTATCTTGGGGAATTACTTATATAATATTGTAACCATTCTTGGATACCTTATAATTTGTAACCCTCACGGCTACCTTACTTTGTGCAACCATCCCAGTTACACATGGAGTAACCATACAGATGACCAGAAAATTACTCATACCCAATGAATTGGTGGGAGATATAGGTTCCAACCTTCACCATAAACAATTCTCAATAACCAAAACATAATCATACAATATGAATAATTACATAAAAACATTTCTTTGGAATTTGGTAAAACTGAATTTAAAAAAAAGATTTTTAAAGAAAACCCCCTTACGAATATCATAAAATTGAAGAGAGACTTAATAGAGTCGAAGGAATATGTGTGTATACTATACATACACATAATAAAACATAATATAAACACAACCCATCACAAAAACAATTTAAACAGCACATAAATATTGAAGTAGAAGGTTAACCCAAAGAATGGAAATCGGGTTAAGAATTCCCTTACCCCGGGTTTGTCTTACTTCAAAATAGTCTAAAACTCATATATAATGGTTAAAAAAGTGTTATTAGTATTTTAAAGAAATAGTTTTATGTTTATAACATCTTATATTTTCATTTAATAACATCATTTCACCTCTTTAATTGTTAGTATTTTTCTCCTTGCACCATTTTTTGGGTGAGTTCTTTATATGATTTCTATGATTGGTTCATGATAGACCTTCTTGTCGTTTGGAAGTGAAACTATAGAATTAGAATGGAAAGGTATATATATATTTCCAGTACCATAATTTATACCATTTATTATTTTGATGTTTAATATGAGGATTATTCATAAGATAAAACATTAATGATGTTTGTTTAGATCATTTTAGTGGTTATTTGATAATTACAACATCATTTTGTCTTATAAATTAGAAACATGAGTACGAAAGAATTATAGGACCATGGCTGAGTCATAAAACATATTTATAAAATGGTTCAACCATATAAATTTTATCATTAACAGACTTGAAATAATTAAAAAAAATGAAATCACATCGTCCACGATGTCGGTAATTTGACACATCATGGACAATGATTTTAATTATTTGAAAAAGTGGGAGAGGAGAAGAAAAATGATGATGAATTTTCTATGAACAGGAGAACATCTAGAATATACATGATTCTGGAGATTTCATTCCACTTGGGTAAGGAGATATGAAGAAATAATGAGATAGGAAGTCAAAATAAAAGAATAATTGAGAAATCACTTACAAAAATTTGGTAGCCTAATGGCTACACAATATGGTTTTAGAAAATATTAAAAATATAGGGGAAAAGGTTCACCCATCCAGAAATGAATCATAATATATAGTAGATCAAGAATAAAAAGGAAATAAGAACATGGTATAGAAACATGAAAGTTGTACCACATAAAAGAGAACTTGAATGGGAAAATAATGAAATTTAGAATTTTATTACCTTGTAGAGTAACTCTTGAAACATGAAGGATGCCACCTTGGGAGCTTGAGGAAACCTTGGGAGGACTTATATGTAGGTAAATAGGCCAAAGATTCATTGAGAAGGAATTGGGAATGATTTTAATGAAGGAATGGGTTGTTATTTATAGGAATAGTAAGGGAATATTTTAATAACATTCAAGGGACACCTCATGAGTGGTATTTGAAAAACCATGGGCTTTCCCTTGGTATTTTCCCATGGTATAAGACACTTGGGACACCTCGCATCTTATTTAACTATACACAAGTCGACCAGATTTATGACTTCATTATTATATCATTAATGAATTCATTAACACACCGAAACTAAAAAATGTATTTTTTACTATTCACCGAAAAATCAAATCTTTCAGAAAAATGCCCAAAATTCTCCATGACCATTTGTCGAAGTGTAAAATTCAAAAATGAAATCCATTTTTTGAAAATAATTTTCTAAATATTATTAATTTCATTTTTAAATAAAATCATACTTGATTCAAAAATTAAAAATTCTAATTTTGTAACTACTTCTATATCATAATGAAAAATTAACCTAGATGTTATTATCCTAAATCCTTAAAAAATAAAATAACTATAAAATTTACTATTCGTTAGGGTCATATTACTTTTCATATTACTATTTATAAGGGTATGTTACTATTCACCAAAAAATAAGTTGGTTCCAATAAACTCCAAATAACATACTGAACAAAATTGTAGATGATAGTTTATTGAAATTCACAACATAGAAGCTGAAAAATAATGTTTAAAGGATAGTTATAAATATCTACTTAAAACAATGTTCCATGAATTTCTATTTATTTTTAGAAAAACTTGGGGTGTTCATTATCCCCATATTCTTGAAAATTGCATCCACACAATTTTATTTACTTATTAAATAACTGATGGTATTTTTCCCTCATAACATGTTCAGACTCCCATGTTTCTTCTTCAACCATGTCATTCCTCCACAAACCCTTTACCTGGTGGATTACCTTATTCCACAATACTCGTTCCCATCAATCAAGAATCTTAACCAGTTTCTCTTCATAAGAAAGGTTCTCTTCCAGTTGAACTGCTTATGGGATAAAGAGATGTGATGAATCTGGCACATACTTTCTCAACATCGAAACATGAAAAACATTGTGTACCTAAAACAAGCTTGGAGGGAATGCTACGTGGTATGATACTATTCCAACTATCTCCAAGATTTCAAAAGAACCGATGAACCACGGACTTAGCTTCCCATTCCCTCCAGAACACATCACACTTTTCCAAGGAGAGATTTTAAGGAAAACATGGTCACCAACCTCGAAAGAGAAATCATTATTTTTGTTCTCTGCATAACTTTTCTGCCTGCTCTGAATTGTCCTCATGTGCTGCTGGATCATCCTCACTTTTTCATCCACTTCTTCTACAAATTATGGCTCAATCAACTTTCTTTCACTGACTTCATCCCAAAACACTGGAGTCTAACATCGCTTCCCAATCAAGTCCTCAAAAGGTGCATCTGAATACTCGAATGAAAATTATTATAATAAGAAAACTCAATGAAATAAATATGTTGATCCCAACTTCCCTAGTAGTCCATTGAACAAGATCGAAGCATATCCTCCAAAGTTTGAATCGTTTTTCTGACTGGCCATCTGATTGAGGATGAAAAGCTATACTAAAAGTTAACTCTATGCCCAATGACTTTTGACGTCCCTTCCAAATGTTAGAAGTGAACCTGAGATCTCAGTAAGATACAATGGAAAGAGAAACTCCATATAACCTTATAATCTCCTTGAGGTACAATCGAGAAAGTTGATCCAAATTCAATGTATCTCGAATAGAAAGAAAATGTGAATAATTTGTTAGCCGATAAACAATAACCCTCATCACATTGTTACCTCAAGAAGTCTTTGGTAGTCCCACCACAATGTCCGTGGATACATTATCTCATTTCCACTCTGGCACTGGAAAATGCTGAAGCATCCCCTCCGGTAACTGCTGCTCTGCATTAACCTGTTGACATGTCAAACATTTCATGGTAAAATCAGAAATATCTCTTTGCCTTGCATCCCACTAAAAATACTCCCAAAGGTCTTGATACATCTTACTAATGCCAGGATGAACAAAAAATAGAGAACTATGAGCTTCACACAAGAAATATTTCTTCCACTGAGAATCACTAGGCACACACAACCTTTTTCTAAATCATAAAACACAATCATTATCAAGGTTGAATTCTAGAAACATACCCATTTTTACCAATTCTACCTTTTTTTTAACTCACGGTCTTCTTTCTGCGCTTGTTTAATTTTGTCTGACAACAAAGACAACACTGAAACCAGAAATAAAATAGAGGAATTACTGGCACCAACAACTTCTAATCCAAAATTCATCAAATCATTAATCAAGGGATCATGTTCCAAACGTAACATGGTTAATGATGCATGATGTTTCCAACTTAAGGTTTCCACCAATTTGTTGGATTTCCAACGATGATAATTGATCATGCAGTCATAATCCTTTATCAGTTTTATCCATCTTCTCTACCTCATGTTTAATTTCTCTTGAGTGAATATATACATTAGACATTTATGGTCTGTATATATCTGAAATTTGGTTCTGTATAGATGATGACTCCCTATTTTTAAAGCAAAAAACTACATATGCCAATTCCAAATCATGTGTGTAATAATTTATCTCATGAGGTTTAAGTTTTCTTGAATCATAGGCAACTACCGGATCATTATACATCAAAACACAACCATGTAATTCCAAAGAAGCATCACTATTGACGAAAAACTCACCATTTTGGGATGGTAATTCCAAAACTGGAGCATTAACCAATCTATTCTTCAGTTTCAGAAAACAACCATCACATTCCTCTGTCAAAACAAATTTAACCCCTTTCTGTGTTAACATAGTTACAGGGCTATGTAGAGACCCGTATCCTGACGTACATGGACATTACATTACTTTTTCATAATACTTAGTACATAACAAAAACCCTCACACAAGGATCGTAATAGTTTAGTGTCTTTTGAAACTCGGAATATAATCTTCTAATCGTGGTGAAAGATCATCAACATCTCCCATAAATATCTTCCTTTTTTTACCTAAAACCTTTCTTTATATCCTGGGGAAAAGAAAACATAAAAGGGTGAGCTCAAATGCTTAGTAAGGTTAAACAAAATAAATATCAATCACATCATATTCATAAGAACATAACATTTTGGAAATCATAACCTGCAAAAGAGAGAATAATTTCATAACATGGGATAAATCATGGCAGTGAAATGTAATCACAATAATCATAACTTAAAACATGAAACTTTGTGTCATACACACATAATCACAGAGAATCATTTCTTGTTAGTCAAGACTCATTGCCAAGACTATCTTAGTGGACAAAGTCCCATTCTGAACCGAGTCACCCTCGTTTCAGTCCTGTTTCACTGAACCGGTATAACCTACCGTTCTAGCCATGTCTATCTCATGAGATATAAAATCTTTACCCAATGCATTGGAGGGAGATATAGGTCCCACCCATCTCATAATGATACCATTCTTATGTGTGCCACAAAATCATAAACCATACATCATAGCATAACCCATGTAATAAAAATGGGAATCTTAAACATCATGACATCATAAAACAATTCATATAAGATAAATGAATTCATAAAAATAATTCCATCACAACATAATCAAATCAATGTAATAATAGGGATAAAAAAACAGAACCCTTTATTATCTTAGATGGAAACTAATTTTGATTAAACACTTGAACTCCATTCTTGGGGAAAATATCATTTCAACTTCAAAAACACTTTTCCTTTCTTAACATGTCATACAATTCTAAACTAAAAGAAGTTGATTAAAAATAAACTTGAAAACTTTTAAGGAAATCCTCTTGTAAATAATGTTTTAAAAATCCATTCATGCCATATATGTTTAAAAAAACATTCTTCTCGTACTTTTGTCGGAAAAGTCAAAAAAGTACCTTGTATGAAAAACGACAAAAGATTCCTTTCATATCTTTTACTAAAAAATCACTGAAGGGTAAAATTGGATATAAATTATTGTATAAGGATATAAATATTACATATCGAGGAATCATGGATGTGGATGATAAAATACACCCCAGTAATTACCAAAGTAAAAACAATCTCGGATAAAAGTGAGATTGTGATATTTCCCTTACCTTAGGTCCGATTTGCTTCGTAAGTGTCCGAACCTCCTGTATAATGATTTAAATAATGTCATTGACTTATTAAATAATAATATTAATTGTTATTATATCATATATGGTTCACTTATGACTTTATATTACCCGTTCTTTTGTAAATTCATGTTAAAGTAGCGTTTTGGGTAAAATCGTCTCATTTTTCATTCGTGTTTTAACTTGTAATTATTCATATGATTACTTAGATCATTATTTCTTAATTATAGAATATAAAACATTATTTATATATAATATATATTCAGAATATACACATATATATAATGGATCGATAAATGGAAAGAAATACAACGTTCATGGAGACAGTAGACTGTACGTACGCATGAACACTGTTTTCTTTTCGTTATTGAATTGAGTGGAATTAAGTAGATGACATACATTTATATACACATAAGTCTAGTAGATTTATAATGTCATATATTTCATGATTACTTATTATATATACTTTATAATCATTCATGAATGGTTAATGTGGAGAATGAATCTCATCGCGTCGTGGAGACGGTATTCCGTACGTATGCACGGGCGATGATATCATTCTCATGATCGTGAACTTGTGTTGAAGTGTATTTATACTATTCCAGTATCAATATCACTTTATAATAATCATTTATAGTTACTCATTACACCATTATACCCATCCAATTAAGGTGGTGGCGGAAAAAATATTACACCACGGCGTGGAGACGGTATTCCGTACGTATGCACGCGCGGTGATTTCTTTTTCCGTAGGATGGATAGATGGTGAAATAGGGTTGTTTCATACTTATAATAACCTATCAGTATATGAGTGATACTGATGTTATTACTTCATAATGAAACAACTAAAGAAGAAGAAGTGGAAGAAGAAATAAAGATGAAAGAATCGGTAATGGACATTACCTCTTCTTTGAAGTGCTTCTTTGAGACCTTCTTTTAGGGCACTATAATTGGTCTTTGAAGAAGACCATAACCTCTAGGATTTCTCTAGGGAAGTGGAGAGGAGAAAGTTTCAGGGGTTGGCCGAGCATGAAGGCTCCATGTGGTGTGAGGAAGAGGGGGAGGAGGTGTCCTTTTATAAGGGAGGAGAGGGGCACCTTTGGAATAACTAAAATTATTATTTTATTATAAAGACAATTTCAGTTTTAAATAGCTGAAAATTGATATATTTCGAATATATGGTGGGGATGGGTCGAAATCATCTTATCCAATAGAATTTAGACAGGTTTAGGTTCCTATTTTAACCTTATCATTTAGATTTCACATTAAGTTAAATAATTTTACTTTTACCATGTCTTCTTGTGTTCTTATACTATAAGGTTAATAAACGTACTATAAGCAGCCAAACGAACCAAAAGTTGTTTATTATTAATATATATAACTTTATCTAAGTCATTTGGCTGAACCTTAGATTTTTAGGAATAATATAACAATTAATAATATAATATTTGTTTAAAAAACTATTTTATGTCAATTTTGACACTATTTAGTAATTGATTTTTGTGAAAATCATAACAGAATGATAAGTTCGAACAAAGTTAATTAAATCAATACTAACATGTCATATTAACCTATAAAATTAGTGTAATTCATAAAAATTCTCAAATTATATTAATTTGGGTATTTATAACATCAATTATGTCAATATTTCATTAATAGGATAATTACTGCATCATCGTTGTGTCATAAATAAATTAAATTATTTAATGTCTAAAAATTAAAAATAAAAGACCATTATGTAGGAAATATTTTTATCTTTCTAATTAATATTTATAGTCGAATTTATCTTATGTATAACCCCATATTAAAAATGTTTTAGTAAATAAACTTTGATTTTACCTCTTTTAACCCTTCTTTAAATAAATTAATAATAAATGTCCTAATCTAATCCATGTGGGCCTAAATGGTCATATTTTATTCCTATGTTTGTTTTTGGTTGAATTACACTTGTCCAATAGAATTAGGACATGTGTTAGGGTAATAATAATATCATTTCTACCCTTAATTACACTATTTACTTTTTACCGTGGTAAAAAAAGTAAAAAGTTACTATTCACCAAAAATTATTTTCATCTCATTGAACCACATTTTAGTCCTTGATATTAACCATGTCTCTCGGATTTTCGAAATTCCACTCACAGAAGCGGTAAAATTAAGTTTTATGAAAAATTCAGTTTTTTAACTACCACTTAGTGGTTTCACTATTCATCAAAAATTGAAAGTTTTCAGAAAAATACCAAAATTTCACCCTAGGATAATTTCAATATTCTGAATCCCAAAATGAATTCCATTTTGAAAAATAAAATTTATAAAATTTCAAAAAGTGGTTATTTCTATTCATAATGGCTAGTTTTAATAATATTTTAATAGCATATTGTTGTTTAGTGAAACTCGTTATTGCGTACTACACATGCTATCGAGGAAGGTCGTGATTGCGTGTAAAGCAAGGCAAGTCAAGGATGCGTGTTGTGCAAGATCCTTTTGGTGTAGCGTACAACACAAGACATTAGTGAAATTAAAAAGATTATTTTTCATAAAATCTTGGGCTGTTACATTCTACCCCCCTTAAAATGAATTTTGCCCTCGAAATTCATCGGGGTTATAAATGGTTTACTATTCGAAAGTTTCTTTAATAGAAACCCACATCGTAAAAAAGAATACCAAAACCAATATTTAAAAACGAAAGTATGAAACGTAACGGTTACCCAAATAAACTAATCACTAGGTTTCCACATAGGTGAAAATATGGATATAGAAGAAAAATCTAACCATCATGTTCTGATGGAGAGTGGTAGAGAACATGGCTATGGAAAAGCCAACAATCACAAATCCATAAATTTGTGACGATCTAAGGTACCATCTGATTAATCAGATATAAGAGCACTAGGACAACATTTTTTGTTTTCAAGATCGTTTCCCTAAAGTTGAAGAGTTTGAATTAGAATAAATACTTACTTTATTTTGGTACAATCTCACTGTTGTTCGTGCCTTGAACAATTTCTACTTCATCTCTTAAATAAATGAAGTTGAATTTGTTATTCGTGAAGTGTTAGTAGATCATGTGATAGAATGACAGGTCATTACATCTGTCTCAAACAAAAGGTTAGCAAAAGTTATTAAATATACATAAGTCATTCTATAGTGAGATTAATCATATATGGTTCCTAAAATGGACTTATACTTCATATATCATACTGCTTAATATAATAAAACTAGTTTCTACTAAACAGGGACTTCCTGTAGGCCATTGGTAGGCGATAAAGGCCAGTCGCACTTCGGTTGTGGGTTCGATTCCCACAGCCTTGTCCGACGCGATGGGCTGTCGCCCATCCTGCAGGTTGTCCTTTTTCTAAAGCTATATTACTATAAGATCCCATAAATAATATCGAAAAACATTTTATCCTAACTTATGTCCAACATAATCCATTTTAATCTTTAGGCTTATCTAAAATACTTCCGTCCAAGCTCATAGTATAAAGAAAATGATTACTTGAAATGTCACAGAACAATCACGTGAATGCCATCATTTATCCCCCATATATCATAAGATATATCTTGTTGGTCAAATGTGAATACCTTAATCATGTATTCTCTTGAAGAATGAATACCCATTGAACCTTAGTGAAAATATGAATGCTGTTAAAAGTTAACACTTTTCACATACCAAAATCCTCAAAATTCTATATACTCAAACCATGATATTACTTAGTCCTTCTATCAATCATGAGCTCATGAATACTGTCAAACATTTCATTTTCTCCTTATCCCTTCATTATGCGCATATCATCTACATTCCAAAAATATCTGAATAACCTTTCATCGATACTGGTACCATTAATCATAAAATTTCAAAACTCAAGGAAGGACAACAGTGTAACAATCCTTAGATGTCTCTTTATTCCATAGTTCCATGATATTACTTATACAACATTACACATGATAAACATGTAATCATTCCACTACATTCTTAAACCATTGACCGAGCTTCAACAATTCTTTCATCTCACATATCATTTGTAGTATCTTCATCATCATCAACATAAATACTACCCATACGAACATACTAATTCTCTTCATGAGACTTTCCCTTAGGGAATTGGTTTGCATAATGCACGTACATTCCACATTTAAAACATTTAACCATTGTTGATGTCGTAGAAATACCATTATCCTCATCCCTGGTGTTAACTGAACCTTTTCCTTTGCACTTACTGGATTTGTGTCCTTCTTTTCCACACCCAAAGCATCTTCCAGTTCCTTTGAAACATTCTCCTTGATGCCTCTTCCCACATGATTTACATAGGGGAAATTGAACATTCTTTCCTCAATGATCATCATGAAACTCCATCATTCTCTTATTAGCCGAGTCAAGAAACATACCAAATTTTACTTTATTGATCATATTATGAAATTGATGATTTGGCATAATAATGATGTTTTCACTTCCAAATCCCATTTCATTTGGTTGCTCATGAATAATATCATTCCATTGTCCATCATATCCTCCATTATCGTGAATCATCTTGTTTCCAGCCATTTTCTAAAGCCCAAAAAGAATAGTGTGAGAGGCAAAAATCATGATAGGGAAAACAACATAATAAAGGGGGATTACCCTCAATATCTAACATATTAGGTTAAATTCTAAGATCGTTAGCACAATTCTAGGACTATAACCTATACGTATACTTAACCTTAGAGACATCTCTATACAAACCTTAGAAATATCTCTAGGGATCTCACTAAAGTTCTCGCATCCTAGTTTCCAAAGTTTGACTAAACCTTTCCTCTGATACCAACTGTAGAGACCCGTATCTTGACGTACATGGACATTACATTACATTTTCGGAATACTTAGTACATAACAAAAACACTCACACAAGGATCGTAATAGTTTAGTGTCTTTCGAAACTCTGAATATAATCTTCTAATCGTGGTGAAAGATCTTCAACATCTCCCATAAATATCTTCCTTTTTTTACCTAAAACCTTTCTTTATATCCTGGGGAAAAGAAAACAAAAAAGGGTGAGCTCAAATGCTCAGTAAGGGTAAACAAAAGAAATATCAATCACATCATATTCATAAGAACACAACATTTTGGAAATCTTAACCTGCAAAAGGGAGAATAATTTCATAACATGGGATAAATCATGACAGTGAAATGTAATCACAATAATCATAACTTAAAACATGATACTTTGTGGCATACACACATAATCATAGAGAATCATTTCTTGTTAGTCAAGACTCATTGCCAAGACTATCTTAGTGGACAAAGTCCCATTCTGAACCGAGTCACCCCCGTTTCAGTCCTGTTTCACTGAACCGGTATAACCTACCATCCCAGCCATGTCTATCTCATGAGATATAAAATCTTTACCCAATGAATTGAAGGGAGATATAGGTCCCACCTATCTCATAATGATACCATTCTTATGTGTGCCACAAAATCATAAACCATACATCATAGCATAACCCATGTAATAAAAATGGGAATCTTAAACATCATGACATCATAAAACAATTCATATAAGATAAATGAATTCATAAAAATAATTCCATCACAACATAATCAAATAAATGTAATAATAGGGAAAAAAACAGAACCCTTTATTATCTTAGATGGAAAATAATTTTGATTAAACACTTGAACTCCATTCCTGAGGAAAATATCCTTTCAACTTCAAAAACACTTTTCCTTTCTTAACATGTCGTACAATTCTAAACTAAAAGAAGTTTATTAAAAATAAACTTGAAAACTTTTAAGGAAATCCTCTTGGAAATAATGTTTTAAAAATCCATTCATGCCGTATAAGTTAAAAAAAACATTCTTCTCGTACTTTTGTCGGAAAAGTCAAAAAAGTACCTCGTATGAAAAACGACAAAAGATTCCTTTCATATCATTTACTAAAAGATCACCGAAGGGTAAAATTGGATATAAATTATTTTAGAAGGATATAAATATTAAATATTGAGGAAACATGGATTTGGATGATAAAATACACCACAGTAATTACCAAAGTAAAAACAATCTCGGATAAAAGTGAGATTGTGATATTTCCCTTACCTTAGGTCCGATTTGCTTCGTAAGTGTCCGAACATCCAGTATAATGATTTAAATAATGTCATTGAATTATTAAAGAATCATATTAATTGTTATTATATCATATATGGTTCACTTATGACATTATATTACCCGTTCTTTCGTAAATTCATGTTAAAGTAGCGTTTTGGGTAAAATCGTCTCATTTGTCATTCGTGTTTTAACTTGTAATTATTCATAAGAATACTTAGATCATTATTACTTAATTATAGAATATAAAAAAAGATTTATATATAATATATATTCATAATATACAAAAATATATAATGGATCGATAAATGGAAAGAAATACACCGTTCATGGAGACGGTAGACCGTACGTACGCATGAACACTGTTTTCTTTTCGTTATTGAATTGAGTGGAATTAAGTAGATGTCATAAATATATATACACATAAGTCCAGTAGCTTTATAATTTCATATATTTAATTATTACTTATTATATATACTTTATAATCATTCATGAATGGTTAAAGTGGAGAATGAATCTCATTGCGTCGTGGAGACAGTATTCCATACGTACGCACGGGTGATGATATCGTTCTCATGATTGTGAAATTGTGTTGAAGTGTATGTATACTATTCCAGTATCAATATCACTTTATAATAATCATTTATAGTTACTTATTACACCATTATACCCATCCAATTATGGTGGTGGCGGAAAATAGATTACACCACGGCATGGAGACGGTATTCCGTACGTACGCACGCGCGGTGATTTCTTTTTCCGTAGGATGGATAGATGGTGAAATAGGTTTGTTTCATAATTATAATAACATATCATTATATGAGTGATACTTATGTTATTACTTCATAATGAAACAACTAAAGAAGAAGAAGTGGAAGAAGAAATAAAGATGAAAGAATCGGTAACGAACATTACCTCTTCTTTGAAGTGCTTCTTTGAGACCTTCTTTTAGGGCACTAAAATTGGTTTTTGAAGAAGACCAGAACCTCTAGGTTGTCTCTAGGGAAGTGTAGAGGAGAAAGTTTTAGGGTTTGGCCGAGCTTGAAGGCTCCAAGTGGTGTGAGGAAGAGGGGGAGGAGGTGTCCTTTTATAAGGGAGGAGAGGGGCACCTTTGGAATAACTAAAATTATTATTTTATTATAAAGTCAATTTCGGTTTTAAATAGATCCAAATTGATATATTTATAAGATAAGGTGGGGATGGGTCGAAATAATCTTATCCAATAGAATTTAGACATGTTTAGGTTCCTATTTTAACATTATCATTTAGATTTAACATTAAGTTAAATAATTTTACTTTTACCATGTCTTCTTGTGTTCTTATATTATAATGTTAATAAACATACTATAAGCAGCCAAACGAACCCCAAGTTTTTTATTATTAATATATATAACCTTATCTAAGTCATTTGGCCGAACCTTAGATTTTTAGGAATAAAATAACAATTAATAATATAATATTTGTTTTAAAAACTATTTTATGTCAATTTTGACACTATTTAGTAATTGATTTTTGTGAAACTCATAACAGAATGATATGTTCGAAAAAAGTTAATTAAATCAATACTAACATGTCATATTAACCTATAAAATTAGTGGAATTCATAAAAAGTCTCAAATTATATTTATTTGGGTATTTATAACATCAATTATGTCAATATTTCATTAATAAAATAATTACTGCATCATCGTTGTGTCATAAATAAATTATATTATTTAATGTCTAAAAATTACATATAAAATACCATTATGTAGGAAATCTTTTTATCTTTATAATGAATATTTATAGTCGAATTTATCTTATGTATAACCCCATATTAAAAATGTTTTAGTAAATAAACTTGGATTTTACCTCTTTTAACCCTTCTTTAAATAAATTAATAATAAATGTCCTAATCTAATCCACGTGGGCCTAAATGGTCATATTTTATTACTATGTTTGTTTTTGGTCGAATTAAACTTGTCCAATAGAATTAGGACATGCGTTCGGGTAATAATAATATCATTTCTACCCTTAATTACCCTATTTACTTTTTACCGTGGTAAAAAAAAATAAAAAGTTACTATTCAACAAACATTATTTTCATCTCATTGAACCACATTTTAGTCCTTGATATTAACCGTGTCTCTCTGATTTTTGAAATTCCACTCACAGAAGCGGTAAAATTAAGTTTTATGAAAAATTCAGTTTTTTAACTACCACATAGTGGTTTCATTATTCATCAAAAATTGAATGTTTTCAGAAAAATACGAAAATTTTACCCTAGGCTAATTTCGATATTTCGAATCCAAAAATGAATTCTATTTTGAAAAATGAAATTTACAAAATTTCAAAAGGTGGTTATTACTATTTATAACGGCTAGTTTTAATAATATTTTAATAGAATATTGTTGTTTAGTAAAACTCGTTATTGCGTACTACAGATGCTATCGAGGAAGGTTGCGATTGCGTGTAATGCAAGGCAAGTCAAGGATGCATGTTGTGCAAGCTCATTTTGGTGTAGAGTACAACACAAGACATTAGTGAAATTAAAAAGAATATTTTTCATAAAATCTTGGGCTATTACAGGCTAGATAACTGTGCAGAGATCTTAACAACCCATCTGTAATAACCTACTAAACCAATAAAAATGTGAGTCTCTGTAACATTTTTGGGTCCTGGCCATTCATCGACTACTTTTTTTTGGGTAGGATCTACTGTTATTCCATCCATATTTAGAATGTGCCATGAAAAGAAATATTTTGCAACTAAAAATCAAACTTGAAGAATTTTCCATATAGTTTAATTTTTTTTAAGGTTTTTAAAACAACCTTTAGATATTTTTCAGGCTCCTCTTTATTTTTAGAAATAACCCGAATGTCATCAATAAATACAACCACAAACTTATCCAAGAACTTATGAAATACTCTATTCATAAGATTCTTGAATACAAAAGGTGAATTAGTTAGTTCAAATTGCATAAAAACAAATTCATAATTCACATATCTAGTACAAATTGAAATTTTCGGGATGTCATCCTCCATCACCTTCAGCCGATGGTATCCAGATCTCAAGTCAATCTTGGAAAAACTCTGATCTCCCTAGAGCTGATCAAACTAGTCATCGATATAAGGCAAAGGATGCTTGTTTTTAATTGTGATGTTATTCAAAGCTCTATAATCAATGAAAAGTCTCATGGAACCATCTTTATTTTTAACAAACAAAATTGGGGCTCCCCATGGTGAAATCCTAGGATGAATGAAGACTTTGTCAAGGAAATCCTGGAATTGATTTTTCAATTCAAGATGTTTTATTGGAGACATATGATATGTTGGTTTTTAAACTGGATTAGCATTAGTAACTAATTCAATTGTGAACTTGACTTCTCGATCAGGTATATCACCAGGTAACTTATCAGGAAAAACATTAAGGTATTCATTTAACACTAGCACATCATTAATTTTAATAGTTCCCTTTTTTCAACAATATGAGCAAGATAACATTCATTTCCATCTTTCAGTAGTTTCTCAGCATCCTGATATGTTATCAATTGTATGGGTTCATTCTTGTATACAAACTGAAACTCTTTATGAAAAACAACTTCTCTTACTCTACAGTCAATTTTAGCATGATAATTAGATATCCAGTCTATTCCCATAATAACATCAAACTCGACTAAGGGTAAAACAACAAGGATTGTAGGTAAATTCTATCCACATACCACAATAGAAAGATTCTTTTAATTCCACTTGGCTATAACATTTCCCCCCTGGTGTTTTAACAACAATTCATGTCTCATTTTTTGAGGTGATATTTTTAATTTACCAGAAACATTCTCTGAGATGAAAGAATGTATAGACCCCGTATCAAACAAAACATTAGAAAAATCATAGTGAACAAAAAATGTAACTAATGAAACTTCATTGGATGGCCTGAAGTCTACTGATGTAGTCTCAAAGGATCTCACTGCACCTTTCTACTTGTAGTATGGCATCTATGCATCATTCAGATCTCTATTTGGGCATGTATTTGCATAATGACCCATCTCACCACATTTAAAACACTTTACAGTTTGCTTCTAAGGATTAGTCTTAGTATCAATTTCATTATAATCTCGGGCCATATGTCCAAACATACAACATTTAAAACAAATCTCAGTTTTGCAAAGACATTCCCCAGGGTGTTTCTTGCCACACTTTTCAAAAACTGGAAATTGGAATTTCTTACCCTCAGATTTCTTTTGTTGATTCTTACCCAGTACCTATTCATTTCGTTATTTAGAAAATGCATGTGATCATTAGAAAACTCTATCTCTACCCTCTCAGTACATCAGACAAGTTTCTCATAACTTTTGAATTCACGGGAGGCCAACGCCCTTTGATACCTTGGATTCAATCCTGATTAAAAGCGGTTGATTTATCTATCAATATCCAGAATAAGATTTGGAGCATACCTCACAAGACGGGTGAAGTTCACTTCATACAAAACCATTGAATCTTCCTCCTTCTGTTTCAATTCAAGGAATATCTTCTCCTTTCTAAGTTTCACGACCTTAAGAAAATATTTTTCTAGCAAAAGACATTGAAATTCATCCAACTCTATGGCATGAAAATCCTCTCTACCCTTGATATTCCTTACCATTGACCACCACTGATCAGCTTCCCCTTAAAAATTATTAATGTGAAGACTTACTTTTTTATTGAATGAAGATCCCATAACATCGAATATCTTTTCAAGTGCTTTAATCCATCCTTCAACTACTACTGGATCAGAAGATCTGTTGAATGCAGGAGGATGTTGTCTCATAAAATGTTCCACTACTGTCATGTTCTATTGTGGTACCTCTATTGGTTCTCTTGCATGGATTCCACCACCATTTATTACATGCGTTAGATGATCCATTACTGACACAAACTGCTTGGTTCCAATCCCTACTATTTTGGGTTGTAGTTCTGGAAGGATGTCATTCTGTCGGTGCCTCTCCACTTCAGCATCCCTGTTCCTCTTATGGACAACCATTAAGGACAAACATGACTTAGATGAAGCAACATGTTAATATTTAAATTCTAAAACTTTTCAAATTAAACCTAGAGTAAAAATCATTTAAGGAATTCTATTAACATCTCCCTAACCCCTAATTTTATCTAAACCATCCTCTGAAACCAACTATAAAGACACGACCTTATTACATACATAATCCTGAATTTAGGGAAGAAAATGCTTAATTCATACATTTATGAGATTTTCATGTTTAGATCATTATATAATTAGGACAATACATTCATAACATTACACATTATTACATAGTGGATACCATAAAAATAGTTTCCTTTTTTTCAAAATATAAAACATTAAAACTTAAAAAAAGACTCCTTGATATTTCTTCAACATTTAACATGGCTTAATTCCTTGTCATATAAATCTATTAACTTGTGAAAATCAATTAAAAACATGGGATGAGCACAAAAGCTTAGTAAGGGATGGAAAATTAGGAAAGATCACATTAGTCCATGAATACTTGTAACGTATGAAAGAATTTTCAAAATACATTATTTTCACCCATATATACTTACATTTTATAACATGAGACTTAAAAAAGATCCACACAAAACATGATAACATAAATAAAATCATAAAGGTATCTTGGGGCCTTACTTACATAATCTTGTAACCATTCGTGGCTACCTTATAATTTGTAACCCTCACAACCACCATACTTTTTGTAGCCATCATAGTTACACTTGGAGTAACCATAGGTCCGACCTCAAACTTAATCATACCCAATGAATTGGAGGGATATATAGGTCACACCCTTCATCATAAATAATTCCCAATAACCAAAAAATAATCATACAACATTAATATTTAAATAAAAATTTTGCTTTGGAATTTCGTAAAACTGAATTTAAAAAAGAAAGATTTTTAAAGTAAAGCCACTTATGAATATCATACAACTGAAGAGTGACATAATAGAGTGGATGGATTATGTATATATTCTGTAAATAAACATAATAAAACATAATATAAACATAAACCCTCACACAAAAAATTTAAATAGAACATAAATAATGAAGTAGAAGGTTGACCCAAAGAATGGAAATCTGGTTAAGAATTCCCTTACATCGGGCTTGTCTTACTTCCAACATGTTTAAACTTCTTGTATAATTGTTAAAAGAGTGTTATTAGTATTTTAAAAAAATATTTTCATGTTTATAAAATCTTATATGATCACTTAATAACATCATTTCACCCCTTTAATTGTTAGTATTTTTCTCTTTGCACTGTTTTTTGGGTGAGTTCTTTACATGATTTCAATGATTGGTTCATGATGGATGTTCTTGACGTTTGGAATTGAAACTATAGAATTGGAATGTAAAGGTATTTAAATATTTCCAGTAGCATAATTTATACCATTTATCATTTTGATGTTTAATATGAGGATGATTCAAAAGATAAAACATTAATGATGTTTGTTTCGATCATTTTAGTGGTTCTTTGATAATTACAACCTCATTTTGTCTTATAAATTAGAACCATGTGTACAAAAGAATTACAGAACCATGGGTGAGTAATAACACATATATTATAACCTTGTTCAACCATATAAATGGTTTCATTACCAGAATTTAATGAATTAAAGAAGAATAAAATCACATCGTCCACGATGTCGATAATTTGACACATCATGGACAATATTTTTAATTATTTGTAAATGTTGGAGAGGAGAACAAAAATGATGATAAATTTTCCATGAAAATGAAAAAATACATAATATATATGATTCTGGAGATTTCATGCCACTTGGGTAAGAAGAGATGAAGGCAGAATGAGAAAGGAACTCAAAATAAAAGAATAATTGAGAAATCCCTTACAAAAAATCGGCATCCTAACGGCTACACAATATGGTATCAAAAAATATTAAAAATAGATGAGAAAAAGGTCACCCATCCAGAAATGAATCATAATATATAGTAGAGCAATAATAAGATGGAAATAATGACATGGAATGGAAACATGAATGTTATACCACATAAAAGAGAACATGAATTGGAAAAGAAAGAAATTGAGAATTTTCTTACCTTGTAGAGTAACTTTTAGAACATGAATTTCGGGACCTTGGGGGATTGAGGAAACCTTGGGAATAATAATATAAAGGAATGGAGGACATATATTCGTTGATGAGGAATTGGTAATGACGTTAATGAAGGAATGGGTTGGTATTTTTAGGAAAAGTAAGGATATATTTTTATAATTTTCAAGGGACACCTCATGAGAGGTATTTGCAAAACCATGGGCTTGCCCATGGTATTTCTCCATGGTATAAGACACTCAGGACACATCACATCTCATTTAACTGTACAAAAGTCGACCAGATTTATGAAATCATTATTATATCATTAATGATGTCATTAACACACTGAAACTAAAAACTATATTTTTTACTATTAACCAAAAAATCTACTTTTTCAAAAAAATTCCCAAAATTCACCCTAACTATTTATCGACGTGTAGAATTCAAAAATGAATTTATTTTTTTCAAAATAATTTTCTTAATATTATTAATTTAATTTTTAAATAAAATCATACTTAATTCAAAAATTAACATTTTCAATTCTGTAACTACTTCTATATCAGAATGAAAAATTAACCTAGATGGTACTATCTTAAATCCTTAATAAAATTAAATAATAATAAAATTAACTATTCATTAGGGTCATATTACTCTTCATAAGTGTATGTTACTATTCACCAAAAAACAATTTGGTTCCAATAGACTCCAAATAACATACTGAAAACTATTATAGATTAGAGTTTCGTTAAATTCAGAACATAGAAGTGGGAAAATTATGTTTAAAGGCTAGTTATAAATATATACTTAAAACAATTTTCCATGAATTTCTATTTTTTTTATAAAATCTTGGGGTGTTACAATCATACTTTATTTATGTCTCTTAGAGAATGGATAAGAATAGATATAATAAAATTATAATGAACAATGGGGGAAAAGACTTATCAATAATATTGAATCATCAATTCACATTGATTCATCCAAAAGTCACTTGAGTAAAAAGGAAATATATAAGGGATCTTAGGGAGTGAGAGGAGTTCTAGATCCTAATGAAATATAAAAAGTGATTTTTTGTTTCATTGATGTAACACCCTGACCCCAGTTAC
The DNA here is from genome assembly GCA_963277665.1 of Viscum album. Taxonomy (NCBI): domain Eukaryota; kingdom Viridiplantae; phylum Streptophyta; class Magnoliopsida; order Santalales; family Viscaceae; genus Viscum; species Viscum album. Next base: position 1,400,792,570 of record OY728142.1, on the reverse strand, counting down.
CCAGAGTCAGTTTATTATTACGTAACATTAGAATGATCACAAGAAAGATCATGTATCGAAAGAACGATTAGTTTAGTAGCCTTGAAAACACTAGATACATTCATAAAGATTTACATTACATCATAAAAAAACATCTTGTCTTTATATCCCCTCATACTATCCCTGTAGGTCATTCATAAATTACTTCTTCATAATCCTGGGAAAAATAAAACATTGAAAGGGGTGAGCTTAGATTCTCAGTAAGGATAACATTATAGCAGAAGCTTTCATAGATAAGCATAAACACTTAAGGCAATTTATAACTAAAACATAAGCCTTTTAAACTTGAACTTCAGCATAAAATTGCAAAGTTAAAATAAAGTAATGCCATTTACTTACTCACATGGATATTCTACTAGTCGAATGATCACATGAAATATCAATAACAACTTTCATAATGATGGAATGCATAATGCAGACTATCATAACCACATAGCCAAGGCCTCGTGCCAAGACTACAAATAATATTTTTCCAAGGCCTTGTGCCAAGACACTAGTGTGTCTCATGAGTCCTACCGATGCATCAATGATCTATAGCGGCCTCCACCCGTCACTTATTAAGTCAAATGCATTCCTTATATGAATAGGTTGAAACATAACATAAACATTCGTATTAAAACTAGCATACGAAATGTCAATACTTTAACCACAAACCATGAATGGTATAAAAATAGCACATCCACAGTCAAACATAACTCATTCAATACAATATGGAAGATTGTATTATATCACATTAACCTCAATCATGAATAATGAAGGATGTTGACATAGATGAAAATAATCATCCAAACTATTTGAGAGAAATATCCCCCTTTTTCTTGAAATCATTTAAAAGTCACACTATTTGTCAAGAAACCATTTAAAAATATATTTTTGAATCAAAGTGTCCCTTACCACTTTGAAACGTTTAATATGAGTTATAATTTTAAAACTTTAATGTCCATATAAATAAATCCTTAAAACCATTTTTAAAACATGGACATTAATGAGCACGATTTAGATGAATAAGTCTTTAAAACAATTAAAAAAGGTATTTTAGTTAGATATTCTATCCAAAAGAGAGACACTTGAATACAAATAATTGAGGTAATCAAAACTTTGTAATATCATGAGAATAAATGGATTCATGATATACTATGTCAAAGTACATTGTACACACCACATAAAAGTGATTTGGTGTATAACAACAAAGAAGTCTCAATGGAATTTAAATTGAGATGAAATCTCTCATAAAGGTCGTATCCTTAGGTTAAGGATAAATCAACGACATAGTTATGTGTGAAAAATATAAATACACTAAATATGATTGGATATTCAGTGTAAAACAATCAAATGATATTCACACATAATGTTGTAAAAACAACCCCAATGAATTGGATGTTTAACTCAACAAATGGAGAATGAGTTAAAATTACTCCTATCAAATTCATATCGATGACTTGAAAAATTATCAATGGAGTGATTATGTGTATCAAAAGTATATCCACAGAACTGGGGAGTGGAAATTATGACATAAGAAAATGAATAGTTATTCCACACATAATCTCGTAGTAAAATAATCAATGAAGTATGCGTAATGACGAATGGGTAGAAATAGAAATTTCAAATTCCCTTATTGATTTGGTAACATAAAAAACATACACCCATGAAAGAAGGATCATACAGTGATGATGTAAATATATATTAATTAAAGTATATTACACAATGAATACAAACAAGGGAAGTACACACACTACATGTAATAAATAAGTGGTGAATAATGGAATTCTCACGGAATTAAAAGTGAGATAATAAACCCCTTACCTTGTACTTTTCCTTGGTTGGGGTTATGTTAACCTCTTGTATAATGGTGAAATAATTGTTATTAAATTATACAAGAATCATATATATTAATATGATATCATATATAATCTTTTAACATTGCTTTGTTAATAATGTCTTAGAATTATCGTCGTTTCGGGTGTTAACTTACTCGTTTTCTTTATATGTTTTGTTACGTAATCCATGTTTGTCATGGATAGGTTGCAACATATTAATATCCATAATGATATAAAATTCTTAAAAATTATTTTTAAAACATCAAATGATAATTATACTTGAATGGATATGATGGAGAATGAATCTCATCGCGTTTGTGGAGACGGTAGTCCGTACGTACGCACGAGCGACAATATCATTCTTTTGATGTTAGAATAATATATACTTGGATGGTATATTATATATACAGAATAATTATCATGTTATATTTATTGTTTACGCGAATTATACATCATTATTATACCCATCCAAATAATAATATATTGAATAACAATTATACCACGATGTGGAGATGGTAAGTCGTACGTACGCACGTATAGTGACATGTGATTCAAAGTGTGGATAGAATACTGAATATGGTTGTAACATAATTATAATAACATCACAGTATATATATGATACTGGATTTATTATTTTATAATGGTAATAACAAAGAAAGAAGAAGTAGAAGAAGAAAGGAACTTGAAAAGGGGTGGGGAAAACATTACCTCTTCTTCGGGTTCTTCCTTTTGATTTGATCAAAAGGGCTCCTTAGGTTGTCTTTCTGATCAAAATAAGGCCTCTAGGTTGTAGTGAGTTAATTTAAGAGTGTATTTGGGCAGGGTTTGGCTGATCCAAAAGGCTTTGAAGGTGTGAAGAAATGAGAATGAGGAGTGCCCTTTTATAAGAGGGGTGAGGGGTACCTTTGGAAAATCTAGAAATATTAATTTATAATAAATTAATATTCTGTTTCTAATGGCTCAAAAGTATATTATTTAGTTTTTAAGGTTGGTATAGGTCTAAATCCATTCAACCAATAGAATTTAGACTAGTTCGGGTCATTATATTAACATTATCTTTTAGTTTTAACTCTTAGTTAATTAGTTTGACATTTACCATGTCACTTTGTATTTTTATATTATATAGTTAATAAACTTACTATATACATAAAAGAGACACATAAGTGGTCCATTAATGATACACCTATCATGATATAAGTCTCTTGGCCGATCAGTAGATTTTTAGGAATTTAATATGAATTAATAATATAATATTTGTTTTGAAAAATCTTTTATGTCAATTTTGACACTATTCAAAAATTGATTTTTTTTAAAGTATTAACAGATTTATTACTTCTAAAAAAGTTACGTAAATCAATCATAACATGTAATATTAACCTATAAAATTATTTTAGTTCATAAAAAGTCTCAAATTATATTTATTTGGGTATTTATAATATCAATTATTCTAATTTTTACTATTATGGTAATTACTACATCACCATTGTGTCATAAATAAATTAAACTATTTAATGTCTAAAAATTATAAATAAAATATCATTATGTAGGAAATTGTTTTATATTTCTAATTAATTTTTATAGTCTAAAATCCAACATATATAACCCTATGTAACAATTGTTTTTCTAAAAGATATATGCTTGTGTCATTTTTGTATTAATTTTAACTTAATTAAAATAAAGTGTCCCTATCACTTACAAGTGGATCCATGGGGTCCCAAAATCGACCCCAAGATGCCCATGGTCAGTCATGTATCAAAGAGTAGTCTTAAGACCCGTTTTAGGGTAATTTAGTATTATTATAATATTATTTTGTAACCCTTGTTTACCGGATTTACCCTTCAACCATGGTAAATAAAATATTTACCGAAGTAATTATCCACAATGTCTAAAAATAAAATTTACCTATTTACACAATTTGAACATCCTGATTCAAAATATGGAAACCATCTTTCCAAATTCAAAACACAGAAGTGGAAGAAATTAATTTAATATTAATTCTCGTTGTTAAAACAAAAAGCGTGTTTTTAAGAGATAATAACTATGAAAAGATTGGCACTTGTTTATGTCTGGTTTAAATGTGAAATTATGTTAAATGACCCACATTGTATTTCATGGTAAAAATATATTTTAAATATAATTTAAAACCACTAAAATTCATAATTTTTCACTATTAATTATTTCGATTAAAAATGTTGTTTTAAATTAAATTTAGTAATTTTTTACTATTCATCAAAATATAAAAGTTATCCAAAAAGTACCAAAATTTCACCCGAGGCTAAGTTCGTTATTAAGAATCCAAAAATGATGTATATTTTACCAAATTCAAAACATAAAAGTTGCATTTATTAATTTAAAATTTATTCCTGCTTTCGAAACCAACAGGCGTATTTTTAAGAAATAATAACTATCAAAATATTGACACTTGTTTATGTCCAATTTCAAGGTGAAATTACTTAAAATGACCATAATTGGATTATATAGTAAAAATATAATCTATTTATACATCCAAACCATTAAAATTTATAATTTAACCATATAAATAATTTTGATTAAAAGTGTTGTTTTCAGTTAAAATTTAGTAATTTTTCATTATTCACCCAAATATGAAAGTTTTCAGAAAGACACCAAAACATTATTGATACTAAATTCTTATGTCCCGATTCTAAAGAAGAATTTAATTTTGTCAAATTGAATATATAAATGTTTAAAATATTGGTTTTAAAAAGGCTTCTCCATTAAAAGGAAGTAAAATTTCATTTTTTGAAAAATACTTCATTTATCTGAAAAAAATGAATTCGTTCATAAATCATGTCTTAGAAACTCATAATATGGATTAAAATTATAAGGATAATATAATATTTAAAATTTAGTTAATACTATTCATAACCTGTTTTGAACGGCTAGTTTGGTAAGTCATGGTGTACTTGAACTCAGTTTTGCGTACAACACATGCTATTGTATTATTCAAATAGAAGTGTAAGGTGAAAGATTTGGGTGTTACATTCACCCATCCTTTAATAAATTGTGTCCTCGCAATTTTAAAAATTGGGCTTGAGAATATAATGGAAAGTAACACATCGTAAAAAGAGTCAATAAAACTATTACTTTAAAAGAAATAAAGAGAGGTATAAAGGTCACCCAAGAAAACCCATACTAGGATTCCAGGTAGGAAAACATGGATATGGATGATAAACTAAGTGTCAAGTTCTGATGGAGAGGGATAGAAATCATGATCAGGAGAAAGTTAACAATAAGAAAACCACAAACTTGTGTTGGGACAAACAACCATTAGTCTCCTAGTAGGAAAAGTAAACAGACAACATTTTTTGTTATAAGTTACATTACATAAGGATGAGGAATTCATTTATGATATTGACTATGAATATAAAGATATACACTTACTTTTTAAGTAGAGTTTCATTCTTTAATAAATTTACACCACAAACTCATTTTTTTAAAATGATGAGTATTCAATAAGACTTGGTCACACTGAAAGAGATAGAATAAACTTCTATAGAATCACATGATCCATGCAGGATAAACTATATATATACATTGTCTTTAGAGATTAATCAAAACCAAAATGGTTAGTACAAGATCTAATGATCCCCCAAAAGAAAATTCCTTGAGAGAAATAAACACTAATCTTAATTTCTAAAATTACACCATCAATACCCCAAAGATAAATAAATACCATTCAATAATCAGTTGTCTCTAAAATCCTTCAATATAATCCAAACTTATATTGAAACTCAAAACTTATAAGAATGTAGTATTCCACGTTAAATTGTATCTCCAAATGACATCATATACTCTTAAAGTCACATACTTAAAAGTAATTAACCTAATCACATATTCTTTATTATAGGTTAATCATTTCCATAAATAACTCAAATCACTATAAATACACAATAAAAACATAGATAAAAATCCACCATTACTCCTCTAATTAAATCCCATAGTATTCTATTTTCCTTGGAGATATAGTGTTCCCAACAAAGCGAACATCTTCCAAAATAACATTTATCACTTAATCACCAAATCATTTTTCTATACCAATGGTATTCATTTGATAAGACATAAGAACCCAAATCAACTTATTATTGATCAATAAAATCATTTAACTAAAAATAATTAGTCACACTATCCAGGGACTTCACGTAGTCCATTGGTAAGCGATAAATCACAATCGCACACTAGTTGTGGGTTCGATTCCCACAGCTTTGTCCGATGCAACGGGTTGTCACACCGTCTGTGTTTTGTCCTTTTTCAAAAACAATATTTTATAATATTACCAAAATTAGATAAATTTCTCAAAATACCATAACATAATTTAACCACAAATGTTACATCATACCTTGCATTTTCGTCCCAAATTATAATAACTTATAATTCTCTCAAACCCCAATGATCATATAAAACCAAATGCCTATTTATACCTATATCCACAAGAGAAGAGATAATTCTTCCTCAAATATCATTCTCACATGGAAAACTGCGGGGTTACAAATACAAGAGAAAATTATTCCAAATTAAACCCATCAACAAGGAGCACTAATACTTTTTAAACATTTCTCCAACCATTTATTTCCACATAGATTCTTCTTTGACCAAGAAAATATCCTATAGAATAGGGAATTCACTCGGGTAATGGCCAGGTACCCTACATTTACTGCAAATGACTGTAAATAGACTCTTGGGACCATTTTTATCTTCTTCCATAGTACTCTTCTTTTTTCTTCGGCAATTCTTCACTTTATGTCCTTCCTTCCCGCATGTAAAGCATTTATTTTTCCCATTGAGACACTTTCCTGGGTGTCTCCTTCCACATTTCCTGCATGATGGAAATTGAGGATTTTTTTCTCCATGGTCTCCACTACTGGATCTCTTATCATTCATCACCTTTCTCTTCTTTGTTGAGTCTGGGATTTGGTTAATATATATATTGTTGATCATATTTTTGGAAAATTGATTTGGAATAAAGACAATATCTTTTACGCCTATCAACATTCCATTTTTTTCCTCATTACCACCACTGTTCCCACCTTGTACATCATTCACAAAGGCACTGTGACTTCCTTGGAATCTAGCCATTGACTAAAACCAGAAAGCGTTTTGTGATTAATAGTAGTCATACAATCATTTAGAGATTAACATGTCACCATATTCTCAATTTGAAATACATTAGGATTAACCAAGGTCATTTACTCTCATCTTATATATATAATATTTCAAATCAGTTTGTAAAGAAAATGTAAATTATCCTAAACATATCCCCCAGGAGTGTCGTAACAAAGAGTGCAGCAAGGCCCGTTGTTGTGCACCAGTTCCCATTCAAGTCTAGATCAAAGTTGTGTTTTTGGGTTTTACCCCTAGGTACATCTGTGCCAGAGCCGCCACTACCTGCTCGTATCCAGACAGGGATGTATTTCTCGGAAAACTTACAAAATCTCTACAATACCAAAATTCTAGGAAGTTCTTCTATATTAATCCTCAAATTTCATCTTAGGTCTATCTGCTCTGATCAGAGTTTATCTAAATCTAGCTCCCAAGGTTTTTACTAAAATTCCTCTGATACCAACTGTAACGCGCCGACCCCAGTTACCCAGAGTCGGTGCATTATTACGTAACATTGGCATGATCACAAGAAAAATCAAGTCTCAATAGACCGATTAGTTTAGTAGATTTGGAAACACTAGATACATTCATAAATCTTTACATTACTTCATAAAAAACATCTTGTCTTCATATCCCCTCATACTATCCCTACAGGTCATTCATAAATTACTTCTTCATAATCCTGGAAAAAATAAACCATTGAAAGGGGTGAGCTCAGATGCTCAGTAAGGATAACATTATGGCAGAAGCTTTCATAGATAAGAATAAAAACATAAGGCAATATATAACTAAAACAAAAGCCTTTTAAACATGAACTTCAGCATAAAATGGAAAAGATAAAATAAAATAATTCCATTTACTTACTCACATGGATATTCTACTAGTCGAATGATCACATACAATATCAATAACAACTTTCATAATGATGGAATGCATAATTATAGACTATCATAACCACAAAGCCAAGGCCTCGTGCCAAGACTACAAATAATATCTTCCCAAGGCCTTGTGCCAAGACACTATTTTGTCTCATGAGACCTACCGATTCATCGAGGATCTATAGCGGGCTCCACCCGTCACTTATTAAGTCCAATACATTCCTCATATGAACAGGTTTGAACATAACATGAAAATTTGTATTAAAACTAGCATATGAAATGTCAATACATTAACCACAAACCGTGAATGGTATAAAATAGCACATCCACAGTCAAACATAACTCATTTGATACAATATGGAAGATTTTATTGTATCACATTAATCTCAATCAAGAATAATGAAGGATTTTGACATAGATGAAAATAATCATCAAAACTATTTGAGAGAAATATCCCCCTTTTTCTTGAAATCATTTAAAAGTCACACTATTTGTCAACAAGCCATTTAAAAATAGAATTTTGAATCAATGTTTCCCATTCAACTTTGAAACTTATAAAAGGAGTTATAATTTTAAAACTTTAATGTCCATATAAATAAATCCTTAAAACCATTTTTAAAACATGGACATTAATGAGCAAGATTTATATGAATAAGTCTTTAAAACATTTAAAAAATGTATTTTAGTTAGAGATTCTAAGAAAAAGAGAGACAATTGAATACAAATAATTGAGGTAATCAAATCTTTGTAATATCATGAGAATAAAGGGATTCATGATATACTGTGTTAAAGTACCTTGTATACACCACATAAAAGTGATTTGGTGTATAACAACAAAGAAGTCTCAATGGAACTTAAATTGAGATGAAATCTCTCATAAAGGTCCTATCCTTAGGTTAAGGATAAATCAACGACATAGTTATGTGTTAAAAATATAAATACACTAAATATGATTGGATATTCAGTGTAAAACAATAAAAGGATATTCACACATAATCTTGTAAAAACAACCTCAATGAATTGGATATTTAACTCAACAAATGGAGAGTGAGTTAAAATTACACTTATCAAATTCATATCGATGAATTGAGAAATTATCAATGGAGTGATTATGTGTATCAAAAGTATATACACAGAAAATGGGAGTGGAAATTATGACAAAAGAAAATGAATAGTTATTCCACACATAATCTCGGAGTAAAATAATCAATGATGTATGTGTAAAGTCGAATGAGTGGAAATTGAAATTTCAAATTCCCTTATTGATTTGGTAACGTAAAAAAAATACCCCCATGAAAGAAGGATCATACAATGATGATGTAAATATACATGAATTAAAGTATATTACACAATGAATTCAAACATGGGCAGTACACTCACCACATGTAATAAATAAGTGGTGAATAATGAAATTATCACAGAATTAAAAGTGAGATAAGAAACCCCTTACCTTATACTTTTCCTTGGTTGGGGACAGGTTAAACTACTGTATAATGGTGATATAATTGTTATTAAATTATAAAAGAATCATATATATTAATATGATATCATATATGATCTTTTAACTTTACTTTGTTAATAATATCTTAGAATTATCGTCGTTTCGGGTGTTAACTTACTCATTTTCTTTTATATGTTTTGTTACGTAATCCATGTTTTTCATGGATAGGTTGTATCTTATTCATATCCATAATTATATCAAGTTCTTAAACATTATTTTCAAATCAAAAAATGATTATTATACTTGAATGGATATGATGGAGAATGAATCTCATCGCATTTGTGGAGACGGTAGTCCGTACGTACACATGAGCGACAATATCATTAATTTGATATTAAAATAATATATAATTGGATGGTATATTATATATACAGAATCATTATCATGTTATATTTATTTTTTACATGAATTGTACATCAATATTATACCCATCCAAATAATAATATATTGAGTAACAATTACACCACGACGTGGAGACGGTAAGCCGTACGTACGCACGTATGGTGACATGTTATTCAAAGGGTGGATAGAATACTGAATATGGTTGTACCATATTTATAATAACATCAACGTATATATAAGATACAGGATTTATTATTTTAGAATGGTAATAACAAAGAAAGATGAAGTTGGAGAAGAAAGGAACCTGAAAAGGGGTGGTGAAAACATTACCTCTTCTTCGGGTTCTTCCTTTTGATTTGATCAAAAGGGATCCTTAAGATGTCTTTATGATCAAACTAAGGCCTTTAGGTAAAATTGAGGGAATGTTATAGAGTATTTGGGCAGGGTTTGGCCGAACCAAAAGGCTTTGATGGTGTGAAGAAATGAGAAGGAGGAATGCCCTTTTATAAGAGGGGTGAGGGGCCCCTTTGGAAAAGCTAGAAATATTAATTTATAATAAATTCATATTCGGTTTCTAATGGCTCAAAAGTTGATTATTTAATGGTTAAGTTGGGTATAGATCTAAATCTATTAAACCAATAGAATTTAGACAGTTTTGGGTCATTATATTAACATTATCTTTTAGATTTTACTCTTAGTTAATTAGTTTGACATTTACCATGTCACTTTGTATTTTTATATTATATAGTTAATAAACATTCTATATACATCCAGGAGACCCCCAAGTGGTCCATTAATGATACTCCTATCATGATATAAGTCTCTTGTCTGAACCTTATATTTTATAAATTTAATATCAATTAATAATATAATATTTGTTTTAAAAACTCTTTTATGTCAATTTTGACACTATTCAAAAATTGATTTTTTTAAAACTCTTAACAGAATTATTACTTCACAAAAAGTTAATTAAATCAATCATAACATGTCATATTAACCTATAAAATTAGTTTAATTCATAAAAAGTCTCAGATTATATTTATTTGGGTATTTATAATATCAATTATTCAAATTTTTCACTATTATGGTAATTACTGCATCACCATTGTGCCATAAATAAATTAAATTATTTAATATCTAAAAATTATAAATAAAATATCATTATGTAGGAAATACTTTATATTTTTAATGAATTATTATAGTTTAAAATCCAACATATATAAACCTATGTAACAATTGGTTTTCTAAATGATATATGCTTGTGTCATTTTTTTATTCATTTTAACTTAATTAAAATAATGTGTCCCTATCACTTACAAGTGGATACATGGGGTACCAAAATAGACAAAAAGATGCCCATGGTTGGACATGTATCAAAAAATAGGGTTAAGACACGTTTTAGGGTAATTAATATTATTATAATATTATTTTGTAACCCTTGTTTACCGGATTTACCCTTTAACAATGGTAAATAAAATATTTACCGAAGTAATTATCCAAAAATTCTAAAAATAAAAGTTACCTATTTACACAATTTTAAAATAATGATTCCAAATATGGAACCCATATTTCAAAATTCAAAACACAGAAGTGTCAGAAATTAATTTAAAATTAATTCCCGTTGTTAAAAAAATGTGTTTTTAATAGATAATAACTATCAAAAGATTGGCACTTGTTTACGTCTAGTTTAAATGTGAAATTATGTTCAATGACCCAAATTTTATTACATGGTAAAAATATACTTTAAATATAATTTAAAACCACTCAAATTAATAATTTATCACTATTAATTATTTCGATTAAAAAAGTTTTTTTTAATTAAAATTTAGTAATTTTTTACTATTAATCAAAATATAAGTTATCCGAAAAGTACCAAAATTTCACCCTAAGATAATTTAGTTATTATGAATCCAAAAATGAAGTCTATTTTACCAAATTCAAAACAAAATAGTTTCATTTATTAATTTAAAATTGATTCCTGCTTTCGAAACCAAAAGACATATTTTTAAGAAATAATAACTATCAAAAGTTTGACACTTGTTTATGTCCAATTTCAAGGTGAAATTACTTAAAATGACCATCATTGGATTAAATAGTAACAATATAATCTATTTATACTTCCAAACCGTTAAAATGTATAATTTAACAATATAAATTATTTTGATTAAAAAAGTTGTTTTCAGTTAAAATTTAGTAATTTTTCACTATTCACCCAAATATGAAAGTTATCAGAAAGACACCAAAACATTATTGATACTAACTTATTATGTCCCGATTCTAAATAAGAATTTAATTTTGTCAAATTGAATATATAAAAGTTTCAAATATTGGTTTTAAAAAGGCTTCGCCATTAAAAGGCGGTAAAATTTCATTTTTTTGAAAAATACTTCTTTTATCTGAAAAAAATGAATTTGTTCATAAATCATGTCTTAGAAACTCATAATATGGATTAAAATTATAAGGATAATATAATATTTAAAATTTAGTTAATACTATTCATAACCTCTTTTGAACGGCTAGTTTGGTAAGTCGTTGTGTACCTGAACTCAGTGTTGCGTACAACACACGCTATTGTATTATTCAAAAAGAAGTGTACCGTGGAAGATTGGGGTGTTACAATTGATCTGAATAAAACCCCTATATTTTGGGTCATTACCTACACATATTATGGTTAGGTCACATAGTTTCTCAAACTATGCACAAACCATGGGCATACTACTAGACAATACCAAAGTATCCCTACGAATAAGCTACATTGTATAAAAAATGTACACCAACTATGAAATGATAATATCTTAGGAAAACCCCACAAATGGTTGGATCACATGGTTTGAAAAAACATATGCCCACAGTACATTCTCTCACAATATTCATTTGTACTCTTCCTATTCTCATGCACATGGTTAGAATAAACCATTCTCCAACTATTCACCTTCTCTATGACTCCCAAAAAATAATTGCATCTTTTACCTGAGATGGTGTATGGTTTATTATAATAATGATCACATCATGATACTCTAAAAAACGATCTAAAAAACTAAAACCATCAATAATATTTGGATACATAATACAATTATTATATAACGTAAAAAATAAATAACGAAATGATAAAGTAAAAGAATCAAATGGTGTTACAGAATGGGTGATCTCAGACTCTTAGTAAGGGAATAATATAACTTATGTATCCCTATAAAAATAAAAGAATAAATATTATGGTTGCAATAATTAAAATATATGATTCCATAATCAAATGAAACTAAATAACATTATATATCAATGAAGATAAATGACAGAATTTATATCTATATTTCCAATCTCATACTAATGTAATGCATAATGTTTGACATCAAAAACATGTAGTCAATGTCTTATGACAATAAATTGACATGTATTTGAGTTCATTGTCAAGTAATATTACTAAAAATGGTATGGATATACTAACTAAATGAAATTAGGATCCTTATTCAAATCAAGTCTCATGGAGATGAATCTGAGATGAAAAATTTTATAAGATGGATTTATTTTGAATCAAAGGACATTTAATTTAAGAAATTAAAAAGGATATAAAAAACTCAAATTATAATATTAATCTAATGAAATATATTTACTAAGAATTAATCAAACCATAATAAATATGTCATTGTTTACAATAAGAAATATTCCTCTTGAAATTAAATTCTAGGCAAACACCCCTCTCTTCTTATCGTTACATCCAAAAACAAACTTCAACCTCCTCTATAAAAATAATATCTATCATAATAACATAATTAATATCTATTATCATTTCCATTAAAATTTATAACCATTTAATAAATTTATTCCTTATTTTAATTCAATTTAGTTATTATAAATTTTTCAGTATTGGGATGTTGTAATCATGATCATTTTGAACCAGTTTCATAAAAAAGGTACTGATATTCATTCGTGTTACTAAGTTCATCATTAAAAAATAAATTAGTAAACATAAATAGATGTCACATGATAATTATATAATGTATAATTTCCTTACAAGATAGTTTTTGTTACAAACAATGATGATGAAATCAGTGATTATTACATTTCGATGGTTTTTAACAAAAAATTGTTATTCTTTCATTAGGGTGTTAAATATAATTATAAACATAGTAGATAAAGAAATTTTTTTTATATTTATATCATATGACACCAATAAAATAATTTGAAAAATTCATTCATGATATAAACATACTCAACTATGTGGTTAGACCTAGGCAGACATAAATCTACCATTTTTTATGGATGTTAATGAGGTGATTTAGTTAAAATATCTTCATTGAAAAAGTAAAATTATAATATTTTGATATTAATAGTGTTATATACATGAATATAAAACAATTAAATGATAATATAATTTTAATACATATATTTCATAGAAATAATAGATATTTTATCTTTAGTTTCTTTGTTTAAAATATCAAACTAAAAATCATTTTTTATAGATCATATCACTAAATGGATCTAAAATTTAACATAGTTGAATATTAATGATATCGTAATAGTAATATTAATTATTTAATCCAATCATCATGACCATCTATATATGGTTATGATAAAATAAAAATAAAAAACAATTGTTCCATGTAGGTGGTCGTCCACACTTATGCATGGGTGCAGATTTCTTATTCTATAGAATGAAAAAAGGGTAGAATGGATTAATGTTTTAGATTAATAAAAATTAAATTAATATAATAATTATTTTGTAAATTAAACTTCTGTACTATCCTTTTAAGGTGGAGAATTAGAATAGTATACATTGTATCATCAGTGATGCAGTCGGCATGATGCACAATTTACAGTGTCATTTTTCTTAATTGAAAAAGGATCATGCGATTATTTATTATTCCTATAGAATAATAATTTTTTTATAAAAAATAATAATCAATTTATATATGTATTTTAAAACAAGTGTTATAAAATAAATATATAAAATAAATAATTTATGTAAAAAATGATTATTCACATTGATAACATTTTGATTTTATTAGAAGATCACTTAGAAATATATAGAATAAGCTAATATATGTGGTACACAATATCAATATAGTAAAAGAGTATTATATGAGGGAGAAAACTCTTATGGATTTAAGTGGAAATAAAATTTTAGAAGTTCGATGAATTGGTGGTGAGACGAACCTTTTATAAGTGGGGAGAATGAAAATTTTATATATAGTTTAACTTTATGTAAAGGGAGCACTATTTAAACATGTAACATACCTTAAAGAAGATATATAGTCGATACAAACCTCTTTCACTAAATTATAGTAATTTTTATCACGTTTCAAATCCTTTACTGCTTGAACTATTATTTTTACCATTTTATCTTTGACGTCATAACTTGTTTTTTCCATAGGAAAACAAATAATTTTTCCTAAAAATATGGAGCTACATATAAGATATGTTATACCAAGGGATTTTAAATTATAATCACACTTAATTGGATTCATATTATTATATTGATAATAATTAATTTTAAAATTATAAAATATAATGTATTATTTTTTTTGTAGAAAATTTTACATATAATCTGACATTTTAAATAAAGGATTGTAAATTAAAAACCATTTTTTATTAAAAATTTCACAGGTAAAATAAATATTTTTGTGAGAATGTTTCATTAATTTCCGATTCATACCTAAATAATTATAATGTTATAAAATTCATCTTATTTTAAAAATATTTTTTTTCACTATTGATTTAAAAGTCATTCTTTTAAAAAATTCCCAAAAATTTATGTTAATAATATAATAGTATGAGTAATCAAAAATAATTTCCATTTCTAATAGAAAATTCTAAATTATTGGATTCAATATTTAAATAAAACCATAAAATTTAGTGGAAAAATATTCATAGTAGTATATAGTTTTATAAAATGTTAACTATTCTTTTTTCTTATTTCATATCATTTAATAATTAATTAATTTGTAATATATTAATATTATAATAAATATATTTTAATATTTTTTATTGATAATATAATTTTTGTCACATACATGACTTATTTTTAAGTTAAATTTCATTTATTTTCCTTTAATGCTTTGTTTTGGAGGGTTTCCAAAGGTTTTATGGAGGAATAGATGAGTTTTAATGAATTGGGCCAAACAATGAGCCCAATTCCATATTTTAAAAAAAATTATTCATTTATAACTTTTTCATTTTTTAATATTTTTCACCCATTCCAATTCCTAAATGGTCTCCTCGATCCTGTTAACGCCAAAATATAAATTTGGAGCCTTTAAAAAACCATAATCATGGAGGATTTGGGTTTTTATTTAAGAATCGGGCCAACCCGAAAGCCCATTTTCCAGTTTTAAAATGTTTCTTTAGTTTTTTAAAATCTTATTAAATATAATGTATATTTCGGTGATTCCACCTCCCTCTCGACCCTAAGAATCCTAGGCGCACTCCCATTTCATTTACCCCTCCTTGGAGGTCTTTGAAATCGCGACATAGGGCTAAACTTCATAGGATTTCTCAAATCGGCCATAATTGAAGAGGTAAATTCATCCCCTCTTAACTCTCTCAATTCTTACACTTTTCCCTCCATTCTAGTTCCTACATGACCTCCCAATTCTTGTTCGAACAACCCCTGAATTTTGTCTGTTTTCAATTTCAGAAACGGTTGTTTGTGGAGTGATTAATTAAGGATACTTCACGTAAGTGAGTCCATGTCTTTCCTCTTTCAAATTGCTTAGTGTTTCTATCATAATTATTGAATTATAAATGGTCCAGAAGTTATGGTTCGTGCCTAGGTTCTAACTTACTGTCATTTGGGTGAAATATTGCGGTTTTGGTTTTCTTTTCGCTTCCTTGATGTGCGGCGGTCATGCGGTTGATGTTTCTCCCCAATATTTGAGTCTTTTGACACATTCGGTAGGTGATTTTGTGGGTAACCATTTAATGATGAGTTAGTTTGCTTGATTAAATAATTTTTCATGTTCCTTATATGTTTTTAAATTTTCTAAAACCATTTTTGGTAGCAATAGTAAATCATTGGGTATTAAAGTTACATTTTTTTGAAGTGTGTATTTTCCAAATGTATTTCATGTGTTATCTCTTTTGGTAGTTTTGTAAAACGTGGAAGTGATTTATTAGTTGTTGAACGGGGATTCCAATTTTGGTTGGGTAATAATATAGTGTCATGTTGGCCTAAAAATGAGGGTCTTTGAATGGGTTTTATGTGTGTAACCTTGTTATACTCCTTGAAAGTGTTTTGGGGATTTGTGTGTTCTCATGGGTATCTTTTACGATGTTGTTGAAGGTGATTATGTAAAATTTGAAAGTGGGTTATTACTTGTAGATTGGGATGAAAATTATGTTTTGGTAGGGGATTGGTGTGCTTTTGGGTTAAAAATAGGTTTTTGAAATGGGTTTTGTGTGCAAGACATATTTACAAAACTTGGATTCTTTTTATAAAAATTGTAAATGTTTTAGTTGGTTAAACAAAGTGGGAAAAGAGTGAATATGTACTATTTGGTATGTGTGTTCACATATTATGGGTTTTGAAAGGTGAAATGATGTTTTAAGATATAAAACATTTTTATAATGTTTTGAAAATTTCAGAAATGTTTTATTAAGTTGTGATGTTGGAGCGAAATTTGTTTGTGGACTGTTTCATGTAAGTTTGATGATAAAATGATTTTGAAGGTAAAAAGGGTGTTATGTAACAAATGAGTGGGCTATTATGAGAGGTTTCATATATTGGAATGGTATTATTAAATTATTTAATGTATTTTTGGAAGTGTTAAAGAAATGTGAAAAGTGTTGTGGGCTATTTTGGTGTGAGTCGGATTTCAAAATCAATCTAAATGAAAAGTGGACTTTTGTGACTTATGTTGTATATATGTGGGATGTTTGGTGAATTTATGATATTGAAAGGATATTTTATTGTGAATAGTATATTCATTGGATTGTTGAACTTGTTTGAGCACAAAGGGAAACCCTGGGTATCTAGGTGGGTGGACGTGTACTAGTATGCTAGTCAATCCGTGGGGTTTGGCCTTAGTTTCACTTAGAAAGATTGAAGCTTACAACTCTAACTAAACTATGATGATGATGATTTTGGAACACTAGGTTATGGTTATGATCCCTACTAGTGGCTCATGTAAGAGAACAGATATTTTTTGTGGTTACTCTCACCGAGATACGAGGTACCTAGGACCCACAGCAAGCTAGTGCCTAGGGGTTATTTCATATTGCTTGTGCTCATTAGTTACTTTATACTTACCATCAACATAGGGTAAATTTGGCTGGAAAATTCAGTAGCTTTGGTGTTTATTTTAAAAGTGTTAATCCTTTAAAATAGCCCACTTAAAAACTGTTCTTATTTAAAGTTGAATCTTTTAGAAATTGTATCTAGGTTTTCATGTTTTTAAAAAACTTGCATTCTTTTCGTCATTAAATTTTTATAACATGGAATATATTAGCAGTGGAATCCAATTGGGCTTTGTATGACACCCTAATTACACCCTTGGTTGTAATTAGATTTGGTTATTTTGGTTGTCGCAGGTTGGGTACAGTTTTAGTTCCAGTGGTTCGGGTTTCTGGAAGGTCCTTAGTGGTGAAGTCTTGTGAAGATGGTTTGAGGGCAGTTCCCCTTGCCATGAGGGTTCTTTGCCTGTCCTTATTTGGTTTTTTACATTTGTAATGGTATTTAAACGTAGTTTTAACTTATGTAATTTAGTTCTGAAATTTTTAAAAGATGGGTTTAGTTGAAAAATCCATATTTGGTTTATTGAGATTGTTTGTTTTTTAATGTTTATAAAATTGGGTAAATCATTCCCAATTATAATTATATGATACCTGGGAACTTGTGCCCGCTCGGGGGGATCGGGAATGCCCTTCGGTCCTTGTCATAGGCCAGGTTTGGCACTGGTTTCGGTGGTGACCGGATTTGGTTCGTGACAAAATTGTATCAGAGCAGGTTCTCCCTCTTTGGGTCATGTTATTTGGGGAACAATCAGGATAATCTGGATTTAGGATTTTCGGGACTTGTAATTTCGGTTATGAGTAGTGTGGATGATCACCAAACCTCATGATGAGATTCATGTCTCCATGGGATTTCGGGACCTTTCTGAGTCATTTTGTTATCTTGGTTTAATGATGATTAGGGGAAATGAAAAGAGAGTTGGGTTAATGGTCTCAGTGAGCTCGTAGGGCCTGTAAAGCCATGTGGAGTCAGGGATATTACCTATAAAACTCTCTGTGACGGTGAATCGATTGGAATATGGCCACCAATAATAAGTCCAGGTAACCCACTGATACTAGTTTCCTCTCGCATTGTCTTGTGTTCTTTAGTTTTGAAATCATGGATCTTTTGTTTTAAAGTGACTTGGTTTTAAGAAGTATAATGTTTTTGTGAAATAATTTTCAAATTAAGATGAATTGGTTTGATTTATGAAATGGTGGAACTGAATATTCAGAATTATATTTGAAATGGAAAATTGTGAGCTTACACCTCTTTTGAAAGTAGAAACTATATTGAAGTTGGTTTTGAAAAAGTTTTTCCAATAGAGTTTTCTAAACTATTGAAAGGTGTTTTAATGGGATGATATGTTTTGAAATTGGTGTGAATATATTTAAAGTGAGTTGTTTTCTAAATTTTTGTGCCTTTATGAAATGTTTTGTAAGATTTTAGTTGGGATTTTGATCTAATGGTTAGTGATTTTTAGAAAAAGTATGTGTTGGTTAACTGTTTTGGTTTTGGAAAATGGAATGAAATTTTCATTTTAACCTTTTGTATTTCTATGACCAACCACATGCATGGGGTTATATGGGATGATGGATGTTTGCTGGAACGACTGGATGAGTGTCAGTATAGATATGAGGAGGGTGCCCAGTGTGGCACAAAAACATGCATGTGTAAGGCCTATGGGGTAGCATTGGTGGATACGCTAACCGCTGAACCGTTTGTTTTCAAGAAATGTTTTTAAAGAAAAACATGATGTATTGATGAATGGTTTGGGATGGCTTATATTATGTGTTTTTGGAAAATATTGATGTTGTGGGATGTTTTGAGTTTAAGAACCCCTCTTGTTTGAACTGTGTTTTGGGATTATGTTTGTTCGGTAAGTTGGGTAGAAGGACCAGTTAGTAGTATCGTCTGAGATATGTTTCAGGACACCTTTATGGTGGTTCCCTTCATGTGTATGGAGCTGTTTTATGGCTTGTTTTGACCAATGGACCCGATTGGTGGGGTCCATGGGTTCTCTCATTAGATAAGGTATGCCCCCATTAAAGGTGAATGCATAACTGAAGAGCAACCCAGATTGTTTCTCCATTGGAAAATCCTCCAGTTGATCAATATAAGGAATCTTTTTCTTGAGATTTTTAGATTGAGTATACACCCTTTCCTTTATTGGTTTGGTGTATCCTTTTGTAGTGGGATATTGACCATGGATGGTTGAAAGAGACCTTATCCTCTTAAGTTTCCTTATTTTTTGAAGGTGGAAGTGTTCTGGGGTTGTTAGAATGGATTAGTATTTGGATAGTGTCAAAGAGGAACTCTCGGTCCTTCATAGTCTCTTTGAAGAAGGAGTTCATGTTAAACTACCAGTGTGGGAAATCTGTTCATGAGATGATATTGTGGCCACTTTCTAGAATTGTGTGTTGTTTGGGGATGTTGTAAAAGGTCCCTCTTTATGAATTATTTATATCAGTCTCAATGGTCATGTTCGGTGATGCCTTCTGATGTCATGTGCTCGATTGACCGTAAAGGTGAAATTTGGGAAATCATCTGAGAGTCTCTATTATGTTGAGAGAATGTCTCTCTTGGAAAAACAAAAAAATATATTCCATTTTAGAGGAAGGTGAGTATAAGTGTTCTTTACCTCTATAGTTTCTGACCCAAACAGACAAGGTGTGATGTGTGTACATCTTTTAAGCCCTTATTTCAGTGAAATATCGAGTTAGGGTAAAATGAGTTTGGAATGTGTTATGTCTTAGAAAAACATATCGTGGATTGTGGTGTAGTTGTTGTTTGCAACGAAAGAAGAATTCTAATTGAGGGGGTTTCCAAAGCCTACCTGCAAGGATGAAGATGCTTCAATCATTTGAGCTCCATCCATAGGTCTCTGAGAGAAGCTATCTCGTAGTCCGGGAAATCACAGGGTCATTTAAACCCTTGTGCAATGTCCTATCCTCAATATGAAATATAAGAAGATTTTAAACCTATGGTGTCATCTTATTTCTTCTATTGTTCATGTTCATTGGAAATAGGTGGATGGCCTTGTACCCATATCATCTCCAAATTTTATTCCCTCCCCCTTTGGTTTCCATTGAGTATTTACAGAAAGGTATAATGGTTGGCTCGACAGTTTGACCACACGGTTAGCACTTAGTTATTAGTGACCATGCCCCAGAAAACCATATTGATAGGATAATCCCCAATATTAGTTCATTGTTTCCCAAACCATGCTGAATAACCATGTGGGCTTCCCAACTCTCTATATTTTTGGGTCTTTCTGTACTGGCCCATGCTGGTCGATTAAGATGGTTGGTTCTTATGATGGGGAGCCTATTTTTGTTTCCCCGTTCCAATAACATAGTGTTATCCATGGTCTTGGATTGGTGGTAGGTATACTTGTTTGGATCTATCAAGCTACCTAAATCTTCCTTGGGTAACTATTGAGATTGGAGAGTTCCCAATGGTTTAGTTATAGCAAGGTAAGTGTAACATTGTTCGATGTCGTTGTTTATTTGGGTGAATTGCTTAAGTCTTGTTCAAATAGTGCTTGAGGAGTTTTCCTTTGGGATAAAGAATGAATGTGATTTATTGTTTCTGGATAGTGGTGTATGTATTTTTTGTGAAGTATTACTTCCTTAATTGATCACTGGAGGTGTTTTGGACTTTTGGGGCAAAACAGGGCAAATGAGTACATCTTGGTTTATCGGTTGGGTTTGGTTTTCTTATCTGGCCTTTCTGTAGCTTTCCGGGGACGAAATGTTTTCCCGGTGGGGAGAATTGTCACATACATGCCTTATTTTTTAAATTAAATTTCATTTATTTTCCATTAATGCTTTGTTTTGGAGGGTTTCCAAAGGTTTTATGGAGGAATAGATGAGTTTTCATTAATTGGGCCAAACCGTGAGCCCAATTCCAGATGTCAAAATAAATTTTTCTTCTTTTATAACTTTTTCATTTTTTAATATTTTTCACCTATTCTAATTCCTAAATGGTCTCCTCTGACTTATTAACACAAAAATTTAAATTTAGAGCCTTTAAAAATCCATAATCAAGGAGGTTTTGGGTTTTTATTTAAGAATTGATCCAACCCGAAATCCCATTTTCCAGTTATAAAATTTATCATTATGTTTTTACTATCTTTTTAAATATAATGGATATTTAGGTGATTCCACATCCCTATCGACCCTAAGAAACCCAGGGACGCTCCCATTGCCTTTCCCTCCTCCTTGGAGCTCTTTAAAATCGCGAAATAGGGATGAACTTCATAGGGTGTCTCCAATCATCCAGAATTGAAGATGTAACTTCATCCCATATTAACTCTTTCAATTCTTACTCTTTTATCTCCATTCTAGTTCGTAAATGACCTCATCGACCTTGTTCTAATGACCCCTGAATTTTGGTTGTTTCCAATTTCATAAACTGTTGATTTTGGAGTGATTAATTCAAGATACTTAAAGTAAGTGAGTCCATTTATTTCTGCTTTCAAAATGCTTAGTGTTTTTCCATAATTCTTGAATTATAAAAAGTAAAGAAGTTAGGGTTCATTCCTAGTTTCTAACTTACTGTATTTTGGGTGAAATATTGAGGTTTTAGGTTTCTTTTAACTTCCTTGAGGTGCGGCGGTCGTGCAGTAGATGTTTCACCCCGATATTTGAGTGCTTTGACGCATTCGGTAGGTGATTCTGTGGGTAACCATTTAACAATGAGTTAGTTTGCTTGATTAAATAATTTTTCATGTTCCTTATATGCTATTCAATATGCAAAAACCATTTTTGGTAGTAATAGTAAAGCATTTGGAATTAAAGTTTCATTTTTTTGAAGTGTGTATTTTTCAAATGTATTTCATCTGTTATCGCTTGTGGTAGTTTTGTAAAACGAGGAAGTGATTTATTAGTTGTTGAACGGGGCTGACAATTTTGGTTGGGTAATGATATAGTGTCATGTGGGCCTAAAAAGGAGGGTATTTGAATGGGTTTTATGCGTGTATCCTTGTTATACTCCTTGAAAGTGTTTTATGGATTTGTGTGTTCTCATGGGTATCTTTTGCGATATTGTTCAAGGTGATTATGTAAAATTTAAAAGTGGATTATTACATGTTTATTGGGATGCCAATTTTTTTTTGGTCAGGGATTTGTGTGCTTTTGGGTTAAAAATCGGTATTTGAAATGGGTTTTGTGTGCAAGACATATTTACACCACTTGGGTTCTTTTTATGAAAAATATAAATGTTTTAGTTGGTTAAACAAAGTGGGAAAAGGGTTCATATGTACTGTTTGGTATGTGTGTTCACCTGTTATGGGGTTTTGAAAGGTGAAGTGATGTTTTAATATGGAAAACATTTTTAGAATGTTTTGAAAATTTAGGAAATGTTTTATTAAATTGTGATGTTGGAGAGAAACTTGTTTGTGGGTTGTTTCATGTAAGTTTGATGATAAAATGATTTTGAAGGTAAAAATGGTGTTATGAAACAAGTTAGTGAAATTTTATGAGAGTTGTAATATATTGGAATTGTTTTATAAAATATTATAATGAATTTGTGGATTTGTTAATGAAATTTGAAAAGTGTTGTGGGCTATTTTGGTGTGATTCTGATTTCAGAATCAATCTGAATGAAAAGTGGACTTTTGTGACTTGTAATGTATACATGTGGGCTTTTTGGTGAATTTATGATATGGAAATGATATTTTCTTATGAATAGTATATTCATTGGATTGTTGAACTTGTTTGAGCACAAAGGGAAAACCCGGGTATCTAGGTGGTGGACGTGTACTAGAATGCTAGTGAATCCGTGGGGTATGGCCTCAGTTTCACTTAGAAAGATTGACTCTTACATCTCTAAATAAACTATGATGATGATGATTTGGGACCAAAAGGTATGGGTATGAACCCTACTAGTGTCTTGTGAATGAGAACAGATATTTTTTGTGGTTACTCTCACTGAGATACGAGGTACCTGGGACCCAGAGCTAGCTAGTGCCTATGAGTTATTTCCAATTTCTTGTGCTCATTAGTTAATTTATACTTACCGTCAGCATACGGTAAATTTGGCTGGGAAATTCAGTAGCTTTGGTGTTTATTCTAAATTTTTTAATCCTTTAAAATAGCCAAATTGAAAACTGTTCTTATTCAAAGTTGCATCTTTTTGAAATTGTAACTAGCTTTTCATGTTTTTGAAAACATGCATGATTTTCTTCATTAAATGTTTATAACATAGAATAAATTAGTGGTGGTATCCTATTATTATTTGTCTCACACCCTACAAACACCCTTGGGTGTATGTATACTTGGTTATTTTTTTTGTCGTAGTTTGGGTATGTTTTTTAGTTTCAGTGGTTCGGGTTTCTGGAAGGTCCTTGGTGGTGAAGTCTTATAGAGATGGCTTGAGGGCGGTGGCCCTTGCCATAAGGGTTCTTGGGCTGACCTTATTTGGTTTTATACCTTTGTAATGGTCTTTAAAAATAGTTTTAACTTATGTAATTATGTTGTGATATTTTTTAAAATATGGTTTTAGTTGAAAAATCCAGATTTGTTTTATTGAGTTTGTTTGTTGTTTAATGTTTATAAAATCAGGTAAACCGTTCCCAATTATCATTATATGATACTCAGGAACTTTTTCCAGCCCGTGGGGATTGGGGACACCCTTCGGGCCTTGTCGCGGGCCAAGTTTGGCACTGGTTTCGGTGGTGACCGGATTTGGTTTGTGACAATTTGTCTCTATATAAAAGAATTTTTTTTGACAATATATTATTAAGCATAAAATGATTTTCATAGTTGTTATAACTATACTAATTTAATTTTTTATATCTTAAATTTTTTAATAATTTTAATTCTATAAATATTTTATAAATACATTACCCATGTTCATTCCCCTAATTCAACAACTCAGTTTTAATGTATATTCTTCATATTATTTTTAAACAATATATCATAATTTCATTTTAGTTCAGAGTTTTAGATGTATCAAGATATCAAACACACTGACATATTTAAATTTATTCATAAATTATATTTTTTTTGTTAAACTCTCCCAAATTAAATAATTTTATTCCTCACAATTTGGCTCCAAATATTAGAGAAAATACTATAGGGAACACCAAATTAACCACACTCCCTTAGATGATCATGTATTTATTTATGATGTGTAATGGGATATATCTATCAGAAAAATCATTATAAATTTTTTATTAAGATAGATAACAAATAGAAATATACTAATGTATGATGATATAGATCCACAAATAATAACATCCCACAAATGTTTATAATGACTTATATGATATTCATTCCACTAGGTGTGTTTATTTATAACACAATATCAAGTAGTCGGTGAAAGATTACCTGACATAGGAATCCAGAAAATATTGACTAAAAATCACTATAAGATACATTTATTGTTTTTTCATAATATGTTACTTCCTATAAAGGTTTATGGAGACTATTTCCTTCATTTTCCATTGATTTGGACATTTTATTTCATAAATCCCAACTCTCTTACAATTGATGCAAATTATTTTTATAGGTAATCTTTTTCCCTCAAACATGTTAGTCTAATGACATTCATATCTATACATAAATAATTTACATATACCATTAAGGATATTTCCCCCATGATTATTCCCATGCAACTACCCATAATTTAATGATATTTATTTTTTAAAATTAATTAAATCTCTTTAATATCTTCCATTCCACACAACCCTAAGTTTAAACAATCCAAGATATATTTTTAAAATATTATTAAGTGACAATTATAACCTAGTTATTTAAATTTTAATATTTGAATATATATAAATAAATTATGAAAAATCTTTATTTTAAATATTTATGAAATAAAATTATTGGTTACCAAAAAAAATAACAACTAATTTGAATGTAAAATAATTTTTTTCTATTAACCTAAATTTATGTGCATAGAAAGTGTTATTATTTTAAAAATTATATAAAACCATATTTTTGAATTTTTTTTATTAAATATAAATATAATATACTGAATCAAATATTTTAACATTCATCTTGAGTATTTACTAATAATATGATAAGAATAAATCCATATTAATGCTTAAAACTGTATTTTTATAAAAAAGTGATCTTCATTGTGTTTTTAACACCTATTATAAAATTATTTTCTAAAACATATAAAAATTGAACCGATTAAAATATTTTCCATATTCTGAATCAAGAGTTTTGGATTTTGTAAATAGGCCCCATTTACTTTTGGTCAATATGAATATAAAATATGGTAAAATTTATGACCTTAGTAAAGTGTAAATGAGGTTAATATTAGTTAAAATTAAGTGAAAATTTAATTTTATTTCTTCTTAATTATTATTGGATGAATGAAATTATAACCATATATGTTTTAGACCAATATATATATTTTTAATGGACACATATCCACGAATAAGACCAATATAATATTAAATTCAATGAAAGTTACAAAATGTCACTCATTTTGTTTTATATATCTATTATGTGTCCACATTGGGAATGAATATAGTTATAAATGAATATAAATGTAAATTTATAATATTGTGAAATTAATTTCATAAGGATTATTAATTTTTATTTTCTATTGATTATATTATCACCTTAAATGGTTGCACAATGCTAATACAATATTTATTCAATTAATAAAAAATAAAATAATCTATGTTAAAAATATTATAAGGGATATAATTTGAGTGTTTTATAGTTATCAAAGAGTTTTTAGATAAATATTACATATTATTGATTTATAAATAAAATATATTATATATATATAACTTTTCAATGTTTTATTTGATGTCAAATTAAATGAATATTTTCAAAATTGGAATTAATGAAAATTTATCATATATTATTTTATAAAATTATATAAAAATCATTAAAGTCATAAAATAGGACATGGGGGTATGATATTTTCCAAAATCCAGTCCATTTTTTTCAATAGTTACCTTATAAGTAAAATTATAATCTTTTAATCCTGAAAAATATGTTAATGTTGGTAATGCTAAAATTGGATGACTATAGTCTTAAACAAAAAGATAAGTATTAAAACACCCTGTAAACCTCTCCGAATTTTTTTTGGTCGATAATATTTAAACTATTTCATTAAATATATTTTAATACCTATCAATTAAGGATTCTCGTTTCTTAATAATTACTTAATTATAATATAATATTTTTTAAAATTCCAAAAGTGCTCCTCACCAAAATTATAAAATGTCATATACTCTATCACTTATTTACAGCGCATTGATCCATATATCTCAATAGAAACCCACCCATTTTTATTATAAATTCCATTTTACATTTTCTAGATGTTTATTTTCGTCCAAATTACTTTCCTATGGTCCATTCCAAATAGATCTAAAGGAACTATACAAAAGAATATGTAATCATCTTTACCTATTCCTTCATGTTTATTTACTATTATAATTCATCTTAAAGTGATGAAACCAAACTAAAATAATACATAAAATATAATAAATATTATAATATTTTATTTTTTTTATGTCAAACAATATTCCATCGATTATCCATTCTATTAAAAGCAAAAACATTGCTTGTGAGTGAAAACGACTTACCGCCTCAACATAAAGGTGTATTCCGTCTTTCATAACCATTATAAATAGATTCTTAAAATGATCGAAATAATGATTATATATTATATATATGACAAAAATATGAATATTGAACTAAAATATTATATATATATGTCTTTATTAATTTCAATCCTTTGGAAAACAATAATTTTTCTCATGGGTATGTGTGGGCTATAACCTCTACAACTTAATGTGATCCATTTTTCATTTATGATTTATTTTGTGGGAAATAAGCAAATATTAAATTAATATATATGATATAAATTATGTAACAATGACTCTATAAATATTAATTATTATACATATTTCATTCATTCTATTATTTGAAATGTGATAAAACTTTCATGTGTATGTATGATAAGTGGATAAAAGAAATATTAATATGAGACTCAGGCTTCTCTTATCTCAGATCATAGCGGTGACACCCTATTAAAATAGAGGCAGATTTAACCTTACTAATTTCATACATTGTAAAGGAGGAGGATCTCATCCTGATGGTTTTGATGCCTTTCTCTTTCCTCCATTTTTCAATCCCTAATGCTTACCCTAAGTTACTAGTTATCTCATTAAGGAAAAAGGTTCGTGATCTCTTTGATGGAGTGCTACATCTTCCATTTTTAACGTTGCAGTTCCTATAAGATTCAAACCTCTTTGAACTGAACCTTGTGGTATGTTTCATGCTCTAAAAACCTTCTGTGGTTGATTTTTACTAGTTTATATTCAGATCATGGGGGTTACAAGATTGTATGATTGTAGGCCTTCTAGATAATCATAATCTGGTGATATTTTTCGTCTTAGTGGAAGAAATGTTACATGAATGGTCCAGGGATCTACTTATGTTCCTAGGTTTTTGGTTCTATCTATTTTTACTGTCTTATTATTTTAATATGAAATTTTCTTCTTCTTCAGTTGCAATCTTGGTTAGTTTTCATTATCTTCTATTTCAGTTCGAAAACCCTTCAATCCTTCTAATGCTTGGAAATATGGTGGGTTTATTTCTATGATCCAACACCATATCCCTTTATATGAGCTATATGATTTCCCCAAGTATTTTCATGGTGGTTGATGTCTCCACAACACCGGTGGAGTGGGTGTGGGTTATTCTCGGTGAAGAATTTAGGTGAAAACAATTGGTGGAATTAGAATCTTTGGTGGAATTTCGCATGATATGTAACTAACTGGGGAACTTGGATTCTGGTTGTAGGAGTGGACCAAAGAGTGGTGTTGTGGATCCAAAGATCAGTAAAAAATTTGCCGTGATTAGCTGAAGATCGTTGAAGGGCCACGTCCGCATGTTGGTCCCCAACAGGGACTTTGACATTCAATATCAATAAGGTATCAGCGACATGATTCCCTCATGGAAGGATTTTTATCTAATTGTGATTAACACCACATTTTCAAAAGTGTTCGAAAGGTTGAATCCCTATTATTCTGGTTTAGGATTATAGGCTTCGTCCAATTCAAGGGGGATATAAGAATTTCATCCATGTATCCCTCCTACCCCGACCATCACATCCTAATATGTTTAGGTCTTAGGATTTGGAAGTGGGACCATGATAATTGAGGGTCTTCAAGTGACTAGTCTCTCACCTCTGAACCTGTTCAGGGTGCAGATTTTAATCCAGAAATTTGAAATGTTGAAATGGATTTTACGAGCCTGATTATGAAGGAAACATGGGTGAAAGTTCTTGGTGATAAATTGGATGAACCGAAGAGTAGCCCATCAATTTAGTTGGGAAACTTGTTTGAAGAATTTACTATTTTAGGATTTGATCTAGACCAATGAGCCCCAATTCAGGATGTGGGGTCAGATGAAGGATGATGTACTCTCAGGTCTGATTCTAGTGATGGGACCTTTATCACATTATAAGATGATAGTATAGAGGGTTTCCATATAATATGGTTCCACTAAACTAGGAGTTATAATGGTAGGAAAGAAGAAAAATCATTATGCATATGCATTCTTCTCAAAAAATAAAAATCTAATGGTTGTAAATACAACTCACACCGACCTAAACTGATGGGAACATGCTCTATAATAAAGTCGAGAATTAAGGAGTCTATCCATGATACTCATGATAATTTGAAGGATTTGTAGGTGAGTACAATGGTCCAACACATTGAGGAAAAGGAAGATGGAAGTGAAATGATATAATCAAGTTCATTTTAGGAAGCCTTGGTGGTGGTAGTTAAGAACACCACTAACCAAGATAATATTTATAGGGATACACCAAATGACTAGAAAAATTTGGCTTTTGAAGGAGAGAGTGGAAACCTTTGGGATCTGATTTTCCACTTTGAGGAAGAAATAATAGAGGAATATCTTGTGAATAATTCATAGATATAGGATACAGATAAGGTGTTTGAACGAATGCTGTTGTTGGATACCAATAAGGATCAGATGAATTAGATATATTATCATGACCTCATTACGATAATAGGTTTTGATGTAGGTAAGTTAAATATGGAGGAATACTTTAAAACACTCGAAAACATGGTTTATTGGTTCAAACAACTTCTCGAATATGACATGGATATAGAGGTAACCAATCATCAATAGAAATTATGTAAGGATAACATGTCAAATAGGATCAAATTAGATTTTAATAGTTCATCCATTTCTTATAATTTTTTATGGAATGTTTTTTACGTAAACAGGTTCTCACCCTTCCCTTAAAAGTGATTTCAAAATAAAACATCTAATTTTTTGTTAGAATTTACAACATACTATCTTTATGAATGGTGTAAATCATTTTTCTTTCTCTATATCTAATGTGTGAATCTAAATATATATTTAATAAATTTATATGATATTTATACCATTAATAACATTATTTATATGTTGTAATCATAATAAAAGTACATGTAATGGAACTACCGAATCCAAACATACATGAAGAAAAAAGTACTTAACACCACAAATAATGATAATGGAAAAATGATCATTAATAAAAAGGTGTCAAAATGTTTTTAAAGGATCATAAATGAAAATATGTATATGTTTATATTTTAGTTAGGTAGGTATAATAAATATAAATTTATTATATGGGAGGTTAAAATACCTTACAAGGAATGATGAATATGAGGTAAGGTATTTCCTCTTCATTTCCACTCTGTTGAGACACATTTTTCAATATGAACCTATTTATTTTTCTACATTGTATATAATTATCCTTTGAGTTATTTAATATGAATATATATTTAATCCTGATGATAGTATTTTTTTCATATTTTCTCTATTAAATAATTTCAGTATTTTCCTCTAACTTTTCCATTGCATGGAAGTTGATTCTTGAAAATAAATGTTTAAAAGAAAATCTAACCTTATTTCACCCTTTATTGGAAATATATTTATTAAATAACCACATGTTCTATAAAATATTTTCAAAAATATTTTAACTATTTTCCAATGATTTATACCATGTCATTTTTACACAATTTTATGTTCTTACAAAATGGTTAAAAATTAATATTCTTATCATTTTCTAAATGAGGATCTTTTATTATAGATGTGTGAATGTAATTATTTTTTTAAATTATATTACATGAATTTCGTTTTACAAAATGATGACAATTCAATTATTTTATAATTGTTTTTCATGTTTACAAGGTTCTTTTTAAAGAAAATATTTTCTTCAATATGGTTAAAATTTTTAGTTTTAAAATTTTAATTTCAAATTGAAATGGTATTTTCTACCAAATTTATTTGATGATATTTTGATCATACATTGATTCAATAATGAAAAACCACTAATTTATGTTATTTAATATTGGGTATATGTCGTAATGAAAACATTTTTCAATATTCGCTTACGTTGGAAAATTGGGTAATACATTTCTCCTAAATAACCATTTTTTTGTATCATGGATATGATTATGGACTAATCTATATACCATTTCTACTTACGGTTATATTCATTCAAATTATTTGATTTACTGGTTAAAAAAATGAAAAATTCATATAATTTATGAAATAAAAATATTTTATTATATGAAATATTATTCATGAATTAAATACGCCATATGATATATGGGGAATGCAATTTACATGTTGTGATGAGTGGTGATATGAATTAGATAGAACCTTGATGCATAATTGGTATTAGGAGGGAAATTAGTTGGCTAGACTTAATGGTTATTTAAACATTTTATTAAATAGTAGGATCAAAAGGTATTTAAGGAACATATATCCTAATTTTGAAAATCATGACATCCAATCAAATGAATTTACTTATTTATAATATAGTTAATATTATCCTTGAGATTAATGCATTAATACTATACATGGAAACAATTTTTGCCTAATGATTTAATTAAATGGAATTTTTTTAGTAATTTACCATTCTATATTTACTATAACATATTTATTCTTGGTAGTTTCCACTATACAAACCCCATAATGGGAATGAAGTAACACACTAATTTCATTCCATTCCCCATGATATGAATATGAAATCTATAAAAAAGTTTTAAAAATGTAAAACATTCAATTTTGATATGATTATATTTTTTTCAATTGTAATATTTGTAAAAATGTATGTATCTATTTCTTTAATATAACTAAAATATTTATTCTTCTCAGATGGTATCACATGTTTATATACTAATTTAATAAATTTTGCACCATATCGTGTATATTGGTGTAAGGGGTGTTTCAGTTTTTTATAGGATATTTAGTAGACACCATAAGAACAATATTTTATATAAACATATAAGACTTGTGAACTATTATAACCCCTTATATTATTTTTGAATTTTTACCATTAGGCAGATTTTTTTATAGATCATCTTTCATGATGATATTGAGATAACTATGTGTTCCCCATTATTTAGTGATGGTTTCCAATAAAAGAAAGAGAATCATTATCTGTGGTCAATGTTGGTATTAACCAACTAACCAAGCCAATAAAATTAGTGTGGGATATGATTAAATAATGACCCTATTTTGGAATATTACATTGGTTATGTTTAATAACCTTTCACATATGGGGAATCATGATGTTATACATTACTATACAACTATATTAGATCTTATTATATGATAGAATCCACGATATTTTCATGGAACTACTAGTCAAATGGTAGCGCAAATATGGATATTTTCAATTGAAATGATAATTCTCACCTGGGGATGAAATGATAGGGAAAATGTTATGTGAGCGGTTTATTTTCAGAGAGGAAATATTGACCAATAATTTCCATTGATATAGAATACTAACAAGGATGAAGAAATATAACGTATGGGGTGGTGAAATTTTAATGTACTATTCATTGATAAAGATTTTCCATGTGATAATTAAAATAAAATGAATATAATGTTCCTTATAAATAAAGAGAAATCATTCCTTGTGAATTATGAGGACATCATTAGAAAACTATCCAGCCATGATGTTGATTATATACATATTATAGAGTACAATATTGATCATTTATTTGAAGGGTTTAAGCCAATCCTGTAAAGGGTACTAGTTTCTGGAACATTTTCATCATACCATTAAATGGTTTTATGTGCCATCAAAATATAAGAGAAATATTCTAGATCATATATATTTAAATGAAATCATGAAAAGTTATAGTCAGATAAGAACAGATAAAAACATAAATTATCAACGAAAAAGTGGGTAATTAATCAATTACTATCTTGAGAAATTAATGAGAAGAAAAATTATGGGAAATGATTAATGGGAATGAGATTTTCTAAAAATATTTGATATAAGGTTAATCTGGATAATAAATAAAAGTGGAATAATTGAATAAATGACGTACAATACTTCAAATTTATATAAATGTGGAATTATTAATTTGAATTACCCAACCATCAGTGAAACATGATACAAAAGTGGGTGAGGGGAGAAAAAAAAAGCATATGTGATCACAGAAAAAAGGTTTAGGTGACCAATGATATATTGGATGATACTTTACTCATAGACTAAAATTTATTCAATTCTTTATTATATTCTAGATCTTCTCACACTTTTATACCATCCATGTACAAAAATAAAATTAGAAACCTCCCTAGAACCTTAAGAAGGGATATATTAGTCACAATACTAAGTAGAAATCAAACATAAAGATGATGTGTTAGTCAGTTACCATTATCATCCATAAATGTGACATGTATGGTTGATTTAGGTATAATTATTTGTATAAATTAGATTTTAAAATATGAATAAAAAAATATTGTAATGAGAAGGAAATTAAATTTTAAGAAGAGCATACACAAAAAATAGATAGAAAAAATTAATCTTTAAATAGAGAAAGTACTTATATAACTAGAATAAATTGATTTATTTCTTAGATAATTATATAGACATCCACCGGGTCCTAAAGTATACTTTTTCATTTATTTAATTCCTGAAGCAAGAGGTATATAAAAAATTACATATATAATAGGCACTTTCTAACTATTGGAGTTAATGACATAACTATACTATTTTTATGATAATACATTTATATTTCCTAGTGTTTCACCTTGGGGATCACTTGTTCATTTCGTTAAGAATAATGATGGATATATGAGGATGTTCCTTCCTTATGGGGAAATCAATGATATTGTGATAAAGAAATGGTATTATATACCTCGCTTTGATGACTTAGTTGATCAACATCATGAATCTCATTATTTTTCAAATATTTAACTTGATTTTGGGTATCATCAATTGTGAGTAAGAATGAATATTTCTCAAAGACAACATTTCAAAAGGTATATGAATATTATGATTTCTAATAATTTCATTTTAATTGAAAAATTATACTATGTCTTCTTGGATCTAATGAATGGAATTTTAAATAAATATATTAATAATTTTTTGTCTTATTATTTAATGATATATTGGAATAATAAAAATATTATGAGGACCATGGGAATAACTTCCTGATCATTCTTAAGTATGTTAAAAGAAACGAGTTATATAGAAATATATCATATGGGAATTTTTGAATTTAGAAAGTTTATTTTCATAGAAATATTATCTCTAAGGATGTAATTTCAATTGATCATGTGAAGAAAAAGGTATTTAAATAATATCATTCTAAAAGGAACATAAATGAGGTATATATTTTCATCATTTTGAAAGGCTACTATTAGTTATTTTCTCAAAAAAAATGATTTTTTAACCCATTAACCAATCTTACTCAAGAATGGGTTATGATTGTTTAGAGATAATAATATGAATAATGTTTTGATAAATTGAAAATGATATTGTTGAAGGATATGGTTTTGACTCTACCATCAAGAAATGATGGATTTTTATATATAGTGATGCAATGAGGAGTAGATTATGTTATATATTTTAATGAATGATAATGTTATTGCCTATGAATCAAGGTAGTTAAATACTAATTCATAAAATTATCAAACCCATGATCTTAAATTATAATGAAAATTATTTAATTGGAAATCATAGATATAATATCTCTATGGTGAAATTTGTGAGATATATACTAATTAAATGAGTTAGAACTATATCATATAAAATAAATAACTCAACATGAGTAAAATAAGAAGGATCAAACTACTTAAGGATTATGAGTGCTCCATACTCTACCATCTAGGAAAGATAAATAAGTTAGAATGTGTAATGTGAATAAAATATCATGGAAATATGACAAATATAGGGAACAAAAGGGATCCTATGTTCATTAATGTATTAAAAACGTATATGAGAATTATGAATGAAGGGTAAACTTCACTACCTTTTAAAAAATATTTTCAAAAAATATTCATTGGAAAATATAGAAAGTTCTTAGCATGATGGCGAGAATACTAAAATGAATATTAAATCATTGAATGATGGGAAATTATAAGACATTTTATTTAAATATGTAATTCTAAAATTTGGAAATGGATATGTTTTTAAGATATACCTGATCTAAAAATGAAGTTATGAGACATTTATCAAAGCTCTAATTTATTTATACACCGTGACAACATCACGATGTGAAAATATTTGAAAGAACATTTTTGGTGGGATAAGATGAAGTGGTAAATGTCTAATTATGTGTCAATATGTTTGGTTTTTTGATAATTGAAGGATAATAGAAAACATCATAGAGGATTCATCAAAACTCTACATATTCCACCATGATAATGGGATAACATTGCTATGGAATTTGTTACTGAATTTAAAAGGGCTCGTAAAAGGAATGATACAATATGTGTTATTTTTTATCACCTTACCAAATCATAACATTTACTCACTATAAGAGAAGTTTTTCCTCTAGAGTGAAATGAAAATCTCTCTCTTAATGAAGTTTTAAGACATCACTTCACACCTATTTCAATTATGTTTCATTTTGATCCATGGTTTACATTGATAGTTGGAAACTGTATTCAGAATGATATTAATACTGAGTTACATTTGAGAACCTCTTATCGACCTCAAACTAATGGGTACTTTGAAAGGAATATCCAAACAATATAATACATGATGAGGTAATGTTCACTTTATATCAAATGAATGATTTATTATTCATTACAATTGGTAGAATTTTCTTATAATCGTATATTCTATTTGAGTATTCAAATTTAGTTGTATGAGGCATTATATGGAAAGAGATTTCAGACTCCATCTTTTTTGAGGCAAACCTAGTGAATAGAAGACTAAATGCTTAGAAGATGTGGGCCAGATAATGGAAAAGGTAAAGACTATTCAAACACATTTTAATGAATCTCAAAGCAATAAATAGAGTTATGTCATTAACCGAAGGAAATATTTTTTATTTCAAAAGGTAAATCATGTATTCATGAAGTTATTTATATGGAAAGGTGTTATATGATTCATTAGAAAACGAAAATTGAGTAATTGTCACATTATAACTTTTGAAATATTGTAAATAATTGATGTTTTTTCTTACCATTTAGAAATTCCACATAGACACTCTAAAGTACATGATTTATTCAATATCAATATATTAAGGAAGCACACGCTAGAAAAACACATGTGCTCAATTATTATGGAAATGAATTTTAACAAAACTTATATTAATGTTAAGAAACTATAAATATTATAGATACTTGTGAACAAGTGTTTAGGAATTACATGTCTTGGTGGGAAATGGTACCTTAAATAAATCATAAGATATAAAATGTGATATGGGAAACTGATGATATTATAATGAAGAACTAATCAAATTTATCCATAAGGTGTTAATCGATAAATTTCAAGGATGAAGTATTTTTATACAGAGATAAATGAAGCACCGATTTATTTTATATTATGTTTTTTAAATAAATTTAATATCTTTATTATCTTGTGCTTTTAGAAACACTATGTTAAAAAAACAAAAATTTATTATTAAAATATTATGATGTAACTGTTATAACCCAAACATTAAAATTTGTAGGTATGAATAGGGATAACTAAATTATAAATGTTATATTTGATTACATGATTATAATGTAATTTTCCTTATTTATCAATAAAAATAAAACATATAATCTAGGTAAATGAAATTATTTTTTTTTAAATCATTTTTATATCCAAATAATATTTTTTATTCATAAGTTATCTCCATCACTATTGTTGATTGATTTTATTTAAATTCACATAGTGTATATAAATCATATTTTTTAACATTAATCAAGTGTTGTTACTAGTAATTGTAAAGATATAATACATTTTTATGCATAAAAAATATATTTGTCTAAAAATTGATTTTTAACACATTTGACACTATTATTTTAAAATTAATTTCATATATTTATAGAAATTGAATCTTGAGAAATATATTCCATATTTATAAATATTATGTTGAAATTTGTTAAATATTTCCCATTTATTTTTGGTTAATATAAATTGGGACTACGGTAAAATCTATCACCTCAGTAAATGGTAAATCAGGATAACCTAGGTTAAAAATATGTGATATAGTCAATATATTTCATATTATTTATTACTAGATGAATTTAATTTTACCATTAACATATGTGTCTTTGAATATATATTTTTAATTGACACTTTTCTATTAAAATTACAAATATATTATTTATTCAAAATAAGATACAAAATGTAACATTCTTAGATTTAAATATCTATTATTTGTTCACATAAGAAAAAAAAGTTTCGTATAAATATTAGGATAATTTATAGGATAATTAAATTAATATAAGGATTATAATTTATTTATAATTTTATGTGATTATATAGTTACCTTAATGTCTTTCACAGTGCAAATAAAATATTTATTAAATTAATAGAAAAATAAAATAAATAATATTACAATTAAGAAAAGTTATATAATTTTAGTTTATTATAATTTTTAATGAATTTATTATTTTAATATGATATATTATTGACTTATAATTGATTTATATTAGAAACAAATCTTTTCGTGATGTATTTGAGGTTAATTTTAATGAATAGTGTCAAAATTAACATTGATGATAATTTATCAAAATAAAATTTTATAAAATTATTTAACAATTAATAAAATATTGAAATAGGATTGGCAGTATAATACATGGATTAAAATTTTATAAAATTTCCATATATGATTAAATAGTTTCCATATATGTAAAATGTTTACCCTTTAAGAGATTAAATTTTGTTAATAAGGCTAATGTTAAAATAAGTTTACAAATGTGTCAAACAAAAAGATATGATTTGAAAAATCCAAAAAACCTTGTCCAAATTTTTTTGATGATATTTCTTCCATATAAAAACTATGATTAAATTAATAACCAGATGGAAGCATAGTTTTTTAGAATTACTTTAGTATAATTTAATATTTTAAGAAATTCCAAAAGTTCCCCTCACCTCAATTACCGTATGAAACCTCCACCCACACTTTTTTACACCACTATAAGCCATATGGATCGAAAAAATGACCCTATTTATCTTCTCAGCACCCTTATACATTTTATAATGTTTATTGGCCTTCGAAAATACCTACCCTTGGTCACATAAGAAGAGATATAAAAGAAAGTATACCAATGAAGTTGTAAGAATCTTTATCGAGTCCATCATGTTTATTTCTTCTTTTACTTCCTCATAATGATTTGTACCGATACTAAAATAATAAATTCAGAATAACTATTATTATAAGAAATTTTTATGGTTATTCGAAAACTATATTCCATCACTTTTCCACCCTACAAAATGCCAAAACATCGCTTGTGTATACGTACAGCTTAAGGTCTCCACGTAATGATGTAATTCGGTTTTCAAAAGCATTTTACATTATTAGTTATAAATGTGTATCTAATAATTATATAATATATAAATGAAACATCTTTGATTATAGAAATAGATTATCATATATACCTTCATACCACCCAGTCCTTTTAAAAAGATAATATCACTTGGGTGTACATATGGACAACCACTTCCACAAAGCATTGTGATCCCTGTTCGGTTTATTCCTTACATGGATGTTTCTATGGATGATTTTAATGAATACATATGATAATTATTATATAATAATTATTCTATAAATATTTTTTATAATTCACCTTTATTTCATCACATTTTTGAAAAGTGGAAACAGTGTTCATGCATAGATATGACATTTCGTCTCCATGAATAGAGTAATTCAATTTCCAATATGTATTTTTAATAGATGACTATAAATATATATATATTTCATAAATATGATAAATATACTATGAATTAGATTCTAGATATTAATTAACCCTAATAAATGTTTGATTTATTGTGATACTAAATCAAAACATAAAAGAAAAAAATCTATTAACACAAAATATAATGATAATAGTAAAAATATCATTAATAAACAGGTGATAAAATGTCATAAATATATTATATATGACAATATTTATATGTGTATAGTTATATTATGTAATTAAAATAAATATAAATTTTTTTATTAATGAATTTTGTTTTTAGTTATTTTCTTTTCAATATGGATTATGACTATTTACTCAAGATATCATCTGCTATAAATAAACCATATTTAGAATTTGATCTCACACTTATTCGGTTTTCTTTATCTATTTTATGAAAAATAAATCATTAAATGAGATTCAAGGATGAAAAATGTCTAATTTTGATATATTTTTATTTTATTTCAAATCTAAGATGGCAAGAATTTATATATTTGGTTCTTCAAGACTATAAAAATATTCCATACTTTTGGATTATATTTATTGTATATATTCTAGTGTATAATGTAGATAACATCTTTTAGTTATTGGATTTTGTTTTTTTATAATAGATTTCAGAAGACATTTAGTGGAAACCACGAGGATTAGATTTTAGATAAACATAGATGACATGAGAAATATGATAACATTTGGGGTTCCAATAAATAGGAATGCATTTCTCTAGGAAGGGGTTTCTTTCATATTTTATTTCCCTCTACCTATTTGGAGATTCAGGCATGGGGTTTTGGTTCATTGAATCTAATGCCAGGAACATTTAGGGTTTATAAGTGGAATCCGAACTGCAGTCTTTATGATTTTAAAGATTTTTTTTCTCAAGTATGGATTACGGTCTATGGTTTAAACTGGGTATTGTGGAATTCGAAAATCCTATTTGACATTTCATCTGCGATAGGTATACCTATCCAGATGGATTTGGATACTGAAAAAACTTCTTTAGGACACTTTTCTAGAATCATAGTAGAAATTGATTTAGTTTTAGCTCTAATTGACAAGGTGATTCTTTCCACCCCTCATGATGAAATCGACCTAAGATTTGTATATCAAAAACTGGCTTTGTATTGTGATATTTGTTGTATTATTAGACACTATGGGCCCAACTGTCTCGCAAACATCATTTGTGATAGATTCAAGTTGAAGGGTCGTGAAGTGACTTATTATAGGAGGAAGGAAGGATATAAAGCTTCTCAAAGGACTGATCAAAATTCTTCTAAGAATGAGGTAAATGATGAGAAAACCAGGGGCTATAATACAAACCTCAGGCAAGATATTACTCATGAATCAGTAAATGAAGAGGATATTCCAAACCCCCTTCAAAATAATACCAAGAAAATTTCTAATATGGTTGATTTAGCAGAAGTGGATGATGAAACTGAAGTACATCCTTCGTTCAAGGATGCACTAACTAAACACATGGAGCAATGTCAGACTGAGATAGATTCAGATGATAACCAAGTGGAAAAACAATACTATGCTCAAGAAGATACAGATGAAAGGTTTAGGCAAAAACATCATATAGTTAATTGTATAAAAGTAACGAACTTATTAGAACCTGCAATCCTAGGGAAGATAAGGCATAAAAACTGTCACATAGGTGAGGGAAAAAAATTCTTCTGTAAATAGACTTGGGAAACTTTCCCGCAACCTCACCAAGAGAAATGATTTTATTGTTATCAAGGATGCTGGTAGCCCCTCCATGGAGCTGTTGTCGACAAAATATCTTCCCTTACAAGAACATGGTAAGTCAACAAAAGAGGGGTTTGAATCCAAAAATATGCAGAAACTCGATAACTGAAATGTGGTTATTTCTTCCCCTAGACTAGTGAATTTACTGGAAAACAACCTGCCTTCAAAACCACTATAGGATTCAGGTTTGCTGATCACTAATGCTTTAAAAAATCATTTTTCTTACTCTTTAAAATCTGTTAAAAAGGTGATTCAATCCCAAGAGTATGGTCTATCCAATCTACATGTAGGGGAAACTGTCCAGCCCCTTGTTGAATATTCAAATGAAATTTTGAGCAGGGCTACAAAGCCTGGTTTGAGGCAGGATTTTTTCAGCCAGGTTTTGGATTTTGAGAAGAGGGCTAAGGTTCCCAGCCCAAGGGAATGTATTCCAATTCATTTTATCCCAACTCCTAAATTAAAGGGGGTAAATGTTTGAAAATTATTTCTCCTATGCCTCTTTTACCTGATTAAGCTGTCATGGAGAGAGTTGAACTAATAGTAAATACACACAATGCATTTTAACTGCTTGCTTGTGTATGTAGTGACGATGAGAGACCGCATGGATATTTAATGCCAAAATCCATTGAGATTCATGAAGATATTGACATTGGTCATCCAGATGAAGGAGATGGGACATAGATGCTAGTAACCACTAGAAAAATTGGTCGTCATCCTCATGGTAGGGGTGGACGCTCCTCTTGTCATAGTATGTGCACTCATTATCAAGGTTCATGATGTTTCTTTTTCTAACCTTTTTTGGGGTTTATTGGTATTTTTGTTAAATCCTCCATTATAGATTGTTTTTGTTTAAAAAATAAAGGGGCCTTTGCGCCTCCACCTTTATAAAAAAAATACTAGAAATGATTTAATCATATAGGAGTTTGTTATATGTTTTGAAATAAGGTTAATCTAACTAATTAATGAAAGGGGAATAAATGAATAAATAATATAATATAATGTGCTTTAAAAATATATAAATGGGAAATTAATAACATATATTCCCCACACATCAAGGGAAT
The DNA here is from genome assembly GCA_963277665.1 of Viscum album. NCBI lineage: Eukaryota > Viridiplantae > Streptophyta > Magnoliopsida > Santalales > Viscaceae > Viscum > Viscum album. The sequence continues at coordinate 1,400,750,725 of OY728142.1, read as the reverse complement.
CTACTACAAAAGGGGAAGAGCAGAGAAGGCTAGTTGTATCTTATCATTAATGTTATGGTTGATGTTCCAAAAGATGTGGTGGAAGATACTTTAATAATAGACTAAAATATAAACAAATAATTATTTAATTCTATATCTTTTTACTATTTTAGATTATCTTTGTTTTATAACAAAATTAGATATTTTCCTAGAAACATAAGAAGGGGGTATTTAGTCAAAAAGACTTGTGGACATCTCACTACAGTAAGGATGTGTTAGTAAGTTCCCATTATGACCTTTAAATGTCCCCTATTTCTAGACATGATTTTTATATATATGGTTGATTTAGATATATTATTCAAAATTATTGGATTTAAAAATTTTATGAAAATTTATATCGTAGATAGGTGGAAGTTATGATTCATGATGAAGATATGATCATTTGTATCTGTATAGAAGAGACTTCATCGACAATATAATGTCTTAGTCCACCCACAATAGAACTTCAGAATGATATTCTTAAGGAATAAGAGAAGAAAAAACCTATGAATGGAAAAGGTAAACTTAAAAATAGGATGTAACTATTTTATATGAATACATCGGTGTATATTCTAATGTATTACGAGGACATCCACCAGACCCTGAAATTGAGTTTTCAATTGATTTAATAATTAATTAAATTACTATATTATAAATCCCTATTGAATGGAAAATGTTAAATTATTAGAGTTAAAGAAACATCTAGAGGATTTATCTAGTATGGTATTTATACATCATAGTGTTTCACCTTGAGGAGACCCTACTATTTTTATTAGGATGAAATAGGGATCTATGATGCTATGCATTGATTATTGAAAAATAAATAATATTATGATAAATAAAAAGTATAATTTTCCTTATAATGATGAATTATTCAATAAAATTATTTCACATCACAATTTTCAATTGATTGTACATCATTATGGGTATCACCCATTTCTATTAATGATGGATGATATTTGGAAGATAATATTTCAAATTATGTATAGACATTACAAATTCATAGTAATACCATTTGGATTGAATAATTCTCCCTTTTTTATGGATCTAATGAATTGATTATTCATGGAATATATTGATAATTTTTTTATGGTATTTGTTGATGATATATGGGTGTACTCCAAAATCTCAGAGGACCATGATGATATTTCTTGATACTTTTAGGGGAATAGGGTTATATGGGAAATTTAGAAAGTGTGAATTCTAGATCTACAATATTTCATTTCTTGGATGTATTATCTGTCACACCCCGACTAACACTTCGTTTTAATTTAATTATTTTAAGTCATTCTTTTGAGTTGCAGTTTGAACCGATTCTATTTTAAAAGGAATTTGATATCGTTTACAGGTGCTCGACCATAATCGCGACTAGGCGTGAGAACGCGCCCGTGCATGAGACCGTGCACACGACCACTCACGTGGCCATGCGTGGTGTCCAGGCTCAGTTAATAGTGATATTATTTTGGTTGGTTTTATTATTATTATTATTGTTATTGTTATTATTATTATTATTATTATTATTTCAGCTAATGTTTTAACCTGGCCGTTCTTATTATTTTGGTTTTTTTATTATTAGTTTTATCATTAGTAATAAAAAAAATTTGTTATTATTAATTAGATTATTGTTTTCTTCTTTTCATTATTATTTTATTTTATTTTATTTTTCTTTTTATCCTCTTTTATTTGCACTTTTATTTTTTTTCCACCCTTTATTCCCTATTTTATTTTATTTTTATTACTATTTTTTTCTTCCTCGTGTTTTTATTTTCTTTTTTTCCTCCTCTCTTTCTTTCCCCCTCTCCCCGCACGAACCCCATCCTTCCCACCTTTCGGTTTTTCCCATCTGACCTCCTCCATTCCTAAACCCTAGCCGACCCTCCGCTTGGCCCCTTCTCCGGTGAACCACATCGCCGCTCGCCCCTCCCCTCACTTCCCTCCGGCGTCGCGGCGGACCAGAGCATCTCCCCTTCCAGCATGGCCTCCTCCGGTGCAGCCTACAGCGGCGCGACCTCCCCTGACGTAGCCTACTCCGGCGCGACCCCCTCCGGCGTGGACCTCCCCTTCGTCCCTCCTCACCGGACCGACTACCACCCGAGGTGCCGCCTTCCTCTCAGCCGGACCACCTGGAAAACCAGCATGCGCCGCCACCCCGGCCTTGCGCCGCACCGCCCCTCCCTTTTAATCCTACTCGCCAGATCGTCTACCACCGGACCACTCCGCTACCTGGTTGGGATACTCCAACGCACCAAAAACCCTCACGCACATCACCTCTCCCCTTCCGGTTTGGCACTACCACACAATGCCCCCCCCCCCCCCGCTTGGAACCCTCCATTTCAGCTTTCAATAGGTTTGGCGCACCCCCTCCTTGGCTCAAACGAAGACCCGACAACCCGTCCTTTTGCCGTAGACCACTTGTTTGTCCGGCCGGAGTTCCGACGACATATTTTTTTTGGTGCGGCTCAATTCCAGCACCCCCCATCTAACTTGGTTGGCCACCCGTAACCCCTTCCGCAGATGTGTCTTACTTCGGATGGTTTTTTCTTCCATTTGGTAAAATTTCAGATTAGTTCTCCATGTTGTTTAAGGTCCTTTGTGATGATTATGGGTTCGATGTCTGGTTTATAGTGTCTAATCTAAGTTGTTGTGGTGCGACTAGCGGGCGATTAGAGTTTTCACATCATGTTGCGAGGTTTTTCTACATTCTAGGTAAGTGGTTCCACGTCCAATTATTATTTGATTAGTTAATTTTCAAGTTTAATTAGTTAGAGTTTTATTTCACTAATTTGTGTGGAGTGAAGTTGATTTTCATTGATGTTTATTTTTCATCGAAATTTTTTAGTAGCGTGTTGCCATAATATGTGTACTTGATGCTGATATCATCTCTAGTTAACTGTAAGCATTTTTTATTGTGAGGTTAGCGTATTAATTAGTTGCTTTGATGTGATTTAATTTTTACTTTAGTTTTAGTATGTCTTAATGTGTTTGTTAGTTTGTTTAAGTGGTATGAGTATGTTGTTGTGGAAACCCATGTCGGAATATTCAGTAGTGTTTTATAAGGTGTGCAGTTACATTGTTAGGATGTCCAAGGGGTGCAATTGTTTTTTTGGGTAGCGTCTGCATGCATTCTATCATAAATGAGGATTTTAGTGGATTTTTTCTATTTTAGTCATGTGGCATATTTCCAAATGGGTTGGAATGTTTTTCTGGTGGTTTCATTAATCGCGTGTGTGATGCAGATTTGGTTCCTGAGGTGGTGTTGTGTGTGTGTGGTTATGTGAGGGGGTTTGGGTCGTTCGAGTGTGTAAAGCGGTGTTTTTCTCTAAAAAATGTAATTATGAAAATTTGAATTGTTTTATTAAATAATTATTAAGGGTGAAGAATTGTTTTGGTTAAATTGTGTAAAGGTTTTGATTCTTAAAGCCATGGGACGTGTGTGTAAATTGTTCAATAAAACCTTTTAGTGGTGTGTCTGGTAGTGAATGTGTTTTCTTTGACTGTGCAGTCATTTTAATTGGTTGTGTAAGTAATTCAGGTTTAGTTTTGGGACACATTCGGTGTGTGTGTTGTTTCAAATGGATTTTGTGTGTGAAAATTGTGGTTTTGGCATGCATAACATATTGTTTGGTTTGAGTATGTGATTATAACATAAGACATGAACTATGAACTATTTGAGCACAAACGAGAATCCCGAGTAGCTAGGAGGGTAGACAAGACTTGTGGGATAGTGTTCTGGAGGTGACTCGACCCAGTTTGACTGGCAGGGCTGACGATTAGAACAATAACTAAACATATGCTTTTCTGAGGGTCATGGCCTTCTAAGCCACATTTTCTGAGGTTCGTGGCCTTCTAAGACACATTTTCTGAGGGTCGTGGCCTTATAAGCCACGTTTCACTGACACACAAAGATCTAGTGGCCCGAACTAGATAACACCCATGCAGCCTCTCCCATGTTAGTGCTCATATGATACTTTTCGCTCAGCAGTGTGGCAATTTGGTTATATTAAAAGGGTGTGTGTGTGTGTGTGTGTTTTCATTTAAGTTGTATCTTTTTAAAACTATTTTCTCTAAACATGTTTTCTCTAATTTGGTTCAATATTATAGCTCTTTTAATTAATTAATGTCGCAAATGTATTTGTCATTTAATAATTGTGTGTGGAACCTTTTCTCAGTGGCATCTTGCTGGGATTTTAGCTCACACCCTACATACACCTTTGGGTGTATGTATATTCTATTTATTTCTCTTTCCAGGTTGAGGCATCGGGCTTAACGTTGGTGGTTCGGGTTGTTAGTGACATCCTTGGGTGGGTTTGGTGGCGGTGGCTTGGGTATGTGACTCTTCATGTCGCACAGAGTTTTGTATTGGAGTTTTGGTTTCCGTTGATGTAGTCTATTTTTGGTTTTTATTTCAAGTTGTAAACTTTAAATCTAAACTAGGTTTAAGGGGCTTTTTGTTTGTCTATTTTTAGTTTCAACATATTCATCTTGTTGTCTGTTTTATATTTTTATCCGGGTTAATCGTTCCCACCTTTATTTTAGATACCCGGGCACTTGTGCCATCCCGTGGGGATCAGGAACGACCTTCAGGCCTTATCGCAGACCGGGTCGGGCATCGGGTCAGATGGTGACCCGGCCTGGTTCATGACAAAATGGTATCAAAGGCAGGTTTTGTTCTTGTTATTTGGGATGTCAGGTAGATTGGAGATAGGACTATCGGTGCTCGAGGGATAGGTGCGAGAAGAGCGTCGCAAACTTTTAGTCGTTCCAATCCTAGAGTAACTAGGGGTAGTCCTAGATTTAATTTTTGGCTTTGGCCTTTGTGGATGGGGGATGAAAATAGGAGTAAACTGGTAATGCGCGTGGTTTCACATGGTGTAGAGACCCATGTGATGCCTGAGAGTAAGGTTCGACACTCCTAGTGGTTGGTGCTTGCCTAGGGCATGGTCTGCTAAAGCATTTAGCTGGGTTAGACACGACCACTAGTCCTCTACCCTTGTGTGTTAATGTTTGTGATATCTTGCTCCAATTTTGTGATTTGCGTGAGATTGTTTTCCTTTAAAAAGGGAAGTGGACTTTGGTGTTGCTCTTATTTTATTTTGTTTTGTGTTTTTCATGATTTTTGGGGTGCTTTTCTCTTAGACCTAGTTTTTGGAATTTGGAATTTGATTTGTTGAAATTGAATTTCTAGAAGAATGTCTTGGGAATTTTGAAATTTAAATGGGTTCTTTAACAAATAGAAATCATTCTTGAAATTTTCCTTGATTTTTTGAAATGGTTTTGAAAAAAATGTATTTTCGGATATTGAGAATGTTTTGTTTTGAAAGTGGATTAGGCTTGTTTCTTTCCAGTGGTCTTCCTATCAGTGCTCGCATGTGCATGTGGACTTGATTAATGGATAGTTGGTGGATCCTATGGACGGGTTCCTGAGTGGAACGAAAATTCATACTTTTGAGGCACCATGGAGTATCACTGGTGGTTGATTGATTTCTAAGGTTGATTCTTGTTTCCTAGAAAGTGGACCTTTTTCTCAAATTGGGTTTTGTGCTCAAATGGTTTTGGAAATGGAAAAAAAATGAATGACATTGTGTTTAGAGTAAAGATGGATATTCAAAATATATTGTGGCCTTGTTGTGCCATGCTTGGTTTTTCAAATGAGTGTTTTTATTTGAAAATTAATTGATGTTTTAAACTGGAATTATTGGATCTATTTCTGGAATGTTGATGTTTTTGTTGTGATGTGTTTAGATTTTTGGAAGGTTGTTTTGTGTTTCTTGTTTGGGATATTCCCCATAGAAACGTTCCATGGGTTCCAGCAGGTCTCTCTCAGTTCTTGGCCCGACTCAAACTCCCAGTGGAGTGGCAGAGTTGGGTTCTTCTCGGTGCCGTTGACTATTCGTAGACGTCGATGTCAGTTGTATTTCGTTGAGTTATTTGGGAAAGTTAGAAGTGTCTCTGGTTTTGGAGGAACTCCAAATGTTGTGCGGATGTAAGATTGTCTCGAGTACGTCTGGTGGAGAGGGACAAAACTACTGAATGGTGATCGTTCCATTTTCGTTTCAAATGAGGATGTCATGAGCGATCCTCAAGACTAACCTGATTCCATGGTTGTACCTAAATAAGTGAAGGCAAGGTAGGTGGTTTATCTCATAGGTGCTCGAACAGTCAACATGCGGCGAAGGAGGTGTTTTGACCTTTCTGGTAAGCTAGTTCCATGTTCCCCAGAAGTAGTGTGGAATCATCAGTCTAAAAATCGTATAAGTTGTTGGTCACGTTTATATTGTGGTAAGAGTAGGTCCCTCATCTGATGAAGAGTGTGATCCAAAGGGACTTGTTCGTGGAGTTCCCCTCTCGTCAGTTTATGTCTCTTGTTGGATAGACCGATCAATATCCTACCTCTAGTGTGGTCAGTCGGACACCCTAAGTCGTTCGCTGTGATTATTAGTTGGTATGTTGAAGGAATGTCTGCTCGGGACATAAGGAGAAGTAGGCAGGTTTCTTTTTCAGCAGAGGATGTTTCAGTCAGAGGTGGTCAGCTTATGACTGTGTGGCTGTAGATGCTTCAGACATCATGGCCCCAGCCATAGGTCTTTGGGTGAAGCTTGCGCGCAGTCAAAACTCGTCGGACATGGGTTGGACTTGATCCGACTTATGTTCACAGTGACGGGATGAGTAATGATTAGATATCCTTATCGCGGTACCCTCTCTGAAGGCATAATTTTTGTTATGATTGGTATGAAGGTTCTGTATCCTTATTGCAGTCTTAGTTTGCGGGATTTCCTCTTGGGCCTTAAAGAGGTTCAGAAAATCCACATTCCTGTAAATCCAGTAGGCGTGCTCTGTGAACCTCCTTGTGGTCGGAGATGCTCATGTCATGTGAAATTGTTGTGTGCATGTCTGGTTCGCCTCTTGGTTAGGGGTTTCTTCTATAAAATCTATCTCATGTGACAGAGTGTTGTCCACTGTAGGAAAAAACAGTGCAGGTCAGCCTGTGTGGTGGGTTCGCGATGAAGGGTTCAGTCAGTATTTCTCAAAGTAAACTAGGAATGCCAACGCGGGATTCGTGGTGTTAAAAAAATTTTAAAATGGTGGGGAGACCATGTGCAGGTCTCACCGATGTCCCTTCTTGTGTTAGTTAAACATAGAGAACTTTTCTGGTCAAGCTAGTGTTAGAGGTTATATGAGTTGTGAGTCATTTTGATTTGGAGAACCAAATTTTGACGAGAACCCTAATATGGTGGGGAGACCACCATAGGATGGGCTTGTGGAAGGCTCTGTTTTCAAAGTGCACTTGGTGGAGCAACCCCCTTGCTTATGCTCCGCCCGACCTCGACCATGCTAATTGGATAGCTTGAGTAGTGGGTCACTTGATGAGCATTCATGGAGATCTCGAGCGGCCCTGGTGATCCCTACATTAGGGGTCGGGGTTGTAACGACCCGAAATTTTTTTAAATAAATTTTGTTTCCTAATTTTATGTGTTATTGTTATACTCAACAAAAATGTTTTATTTGATAAACATGATTATAATTAAAATGAGATCAGTGGGTTTTGACTATTATATAACCATCGGTCAACATGACCGCTGTGAACAAAATGTTTTGATTATTGTCTCTAAATATAAGTAATCTTGGTTAATTAATATAGAAAGAAGATTCGATGGCCTCACCTAGTAGTCTTGGACCGATCGAAGCCCATCTAACAGAGCTTGGGAAGGAGGTAGCACCACTGGGCTTTTCTCTGGATCAAATCCAAGCCGAACTTCATCATGTGAAGCTGGAACGAAATCGCCTTCGTGAGAAGTTCAAACTGATAGAAATTACTACTCGGGCAATGTTGACTGAGCCGCCCCAAGCTTCTATCACCCTATCACACCTTACTCTTAGGTCCTATGCTGGTATTATAAGGGGTTATGTAACGAGACCGTAACTACCTTGTGTAATCCTTGTTTTAAATAAAAATTGGGATTTCTTCTTATGATGAAGTTTATGAATTTTGAAATGACCGGATAAATATAGTATGCATATTTTTGATGAATTTTAGAAAAAGGATATTTTAAATATGTTTATGTAAACCCTAAATAATTAAAAATGTGTAATGATTTTCAAAAAATGGTCTTCTGCAATTATGTTCAGTACTAAATTTAGAGTCTAATAAGATCAACTTTATTTTTGATGAATAGTAAATTATCAATAGTGATTTTATGATTAGGATTAGTAATATGACCAAATGGATTAGTAATCTCACTTAAAGAAAGTTTTAAAATAATCTAGGCACCTTGATTAAGTAATGTGATTCAATAAAATAGTTAAATAACGGTTTCATTAATTATTATTCAAGTATTAGTTTTTTTCGGGTGAATAGTGTTTTTTAATTAAAAATTTAATTAAAAATAATTAGAAAATTATTTTTATCAAAATGACTTTATTTTTGAACTCAGAGCATCGATATTATGTTATGGTAATTTTTGGGGTTTTTTCTGAAAAAAATGAATTTTCGATGAATAGTGTTTTTATTTAAAAATTAAATTAAAAATATTTAGAAAATTATTTTTATAAAATGGATTTCATTTTTGAAATCAGAGCATTGATATTTGGTTAATGTGAAATTTTGGGATTTTTCTGAGAAAGTTGAATTTTCAGTGAATAGTAAAAATACAGTTTTAGGGTTTCGGTATGTTTAATGACATCATAACGGTGTCATGATGATGTCATGAGATCTTTTGAGGGTTGGCCGGCCAAGGGTGATGAATTATTGTTTTGGGGGCCCCATGTGGCCTAACTCCATGATAAATGACAAGGGAGAGCACATGGGTTTGAGAAAAGCACATGTGAGGTGTCCCTTGGCCATTAATGCCTTGTCCCCTCACTTTCCCTATAAATACCAAGCCCCCCTCTCATCCATTCGACTCCCCACTCATTCCCAACGAATTTCGGGTCTCATTAACTCCCAAGGAGTCCTCCCAAGGTGCCCCCAAGCCCTCAAGGTCCCAACCTTTGAGGTTTAAGAGTTACATTTTAAGGTAAGGGATCCGACCTCTCTCTTTCTTTTCAAGTAATCTCTTTTATGTCATTTCTTTTATACTCCATGTTCTTATGTTGGAGGATGTTCTTTTATATTCATCCTACTTCCTATTTCATGTTCATATGATGAGATACCCCCCCTTTCTCTCATCAATTCGTTTTAAGAATGTTTAAGTGGCGCCGTTAGGCTGCCGAATTTTTAAGGGATTCTTTCACCTTCCTCGTTTTCAAGTTCTATTTTCATTCAAGTCTTTCATGTTCCTTTTTATTATGTTGGGGTATGATCTCTAAATTTATTATACTGATCTTTTATGATCATATGATGAGAGACCCCATTTGATCGCTTCAATTCAGTATTTTGAAGTTTTAAGTGGCGCCGTTAGGCTGCCGAATTTTTAAGGGATTCTTTCACCTTCCTCGTTTTCAAGTTCTATTTTCATTCAAGTCTTGCATGTTCCTTTTTATTATGTTGGGGTATGATCTCTAAATTTATCATACTGATATTTTATGATCATATGATGAGAGACCCCATTTGATCGCTTCAATTCAGTATTTTGAAGTTTTAAGTGGCGCCGTTAGGCTGCCGAATTTTTAAGTGGTTCTTCACCCTTCTCGTTTTGAAGTTCTACATTCATGTCAATTGTTTCAAGTTTTTTTTTGTTATATTGGGGTATGATCTATATATATATCATACTGGAATCTTATGTTCATATGATGAGAGACCCCATTTGATCTCTTCAATTCAGTATTTTGATGTTTTAAGTGGCGCCGTTAGGCTGCCGAATTTTTAAGTGGTTCTTCACCCTTCTCGTTTTGAAGTTCTACTTTCATGTCAATTATTTCAAGTTACATTTTGTTATATTGGGGTATGATCTCTATATATATCATACTGGACTCTTATGTTCATATGATGAGAGACCCCATTTGATCTCTTCAATTCAGTATTTTGATGTTTTAAGTGGCGCCGTTAGGCTGCCGAATTTTTAAGTGGTTCTTCACCCTTCTCGTTTTGAAGTTCTACTTTCATGTCAATTATTTCAAGTTACATTTTGTTATATTGGGGTATGATCTCTATATATATCATACTGGACTCTTATGTTCATATGATGAGAGACCCCATTTGATCTCTTCAATTCAGTATTTTGATGTTTTAAGTGGCGCCGTTAGGCTGCCGAATTTTTAAGTGGTTCTTCACCCTTCTCATTTTGAAGTTCTACTTGCATGTCAATTCTTTCAAGTTCCTTTTTGTTATATTGGGGAATTATCTATATATCTATCATACTGAACTCTTATGTTCACATGATGAGAGATCATATTTGATCTTTTCAAATCATTTTTGTTGAGGTTTAAGTAACGCCGTTAGGCTGCCGAACTTTCATAAGAGAAATCTGTTTTTTTTTCTTCCTTCCATGTTTTTCATTTAAAATGGTATGTCCTTGAAATCTAATTACCATGATCATGTATCCTTCTTATTCTGTCCATGTACTATGTTTTGGGTCATTTATGAATGTTTGACCCATTTTACCTCTCTTTTAATGTCTTCTAAAACCTCAGAACATCGCCGTTATGCTGCAGAATTTCTGTCTCAAAATGTCTATCTCTTTTTCTAAAGTCCTTTTATTTTATTAAGTGAATACTCAAAGCTCTTTCTTATAAAGGGGTATTCACATATATACCAAAATGTTCTATTTTAAATTCTGGGATTTACATACATGAGACCCACCTTCCTTTTCTGTGGGTTTTAAAGTGATATAAAGATCATGTCTTTAAAGCAGTTTTTAAAATGTTATGATTATGAAATGAAACCCATTTCCTTTATGCTATATGGGTTATTTATGAAATGTTTGATGATGATATATGTGGCTCACATGATAATAAAGGCAAATTTAAGGGTGCGCCCTGATAGCGCTCCAATGCATTGGGTAATGATGTAACCACTAGAGATTACAATTTTCACGATACCTTGGTGAATAACCTTGGTAATTTTCAAATGACACCTTGGGGATGGACCTTGGTGATATGTTCATGATTGTCTATGTTAAATGATGTAGCCACATCTTCATGTTATGAAAAATTTTGTTTTTATTATGAAATGCCTCATGATTTCTTTCTCATGCCTTAAAGTTCTTTTCATGTCCTTATTGAAGTATATCAAGTTTACATGTAAAATGTTCCTCTTGTTTCCCTTACTGGGCCTTCTGCTCACCCTTTCTTTTGATGTATGTCCCCAGGTTATGAGATGCAGTAATGAACCTAGAATGAACCTAAGGAGACGCCTTTCAAGTGTTTAAGAAGAATGTTTTATGTTGTTTTCATGTATTATGTTCCTGGTTTCCAAGACACTAGACCTTAAAGATCCTCAGTTTTGTGTAATGTAATGAAAGTTTATGTTATAAAAAGGCGGGATGCTATAGTTGGTATCAAAGGATGGTTTAGTTATTTGTGGAAATTAGGATATGAAAACTCTAGGAGGAACCCTATAGAAAAGTTTAATATAGGAAATATTCCTGGTATTTTGGTGAGTATTGAGTAAGGGGTTGCCAAGCAAATACATCCCTGTCTGGATACGAGCAGGTAGAGGTGGCTCTGGCACAGATGTACATAGGGGTAAAACCCGAAAACACCGCTTTGAGCTAGACTCGAACGGGAACTGGTACACGAAAACGGGCCTTGCTGCACTCTTGGTTACGACACTCCCGGGGATATGCTTTGGTAAATTCATAAGCTTGGTATGAACCATTGTTAAAGTAACAAAGATAAAATAAAATAAAGGTTCACATAAGAATATATGATCATTCATAACCTATATGGGAACCTAGGAGTTCACAAGTTAGGGTATACCTTTCATATACATGTTATCCTTATATGCTTTCAGTTCCTTTTCATGATTATTAGCTAAGTACTTAAGCCCCTAATTATGCTTTCTCTTCTTAGTTAATGGTGGGAAATGGAAGAACATGTTCCGACAACCAATGTGATAGGAAATGCGACGGTTTTCGTATTAATATGACAGGGATGATTAGGGTATTAAAATATGATTATTATTTTGGAAGACGTTCATTATTTTGGGAACCATATTTGATCGAGGTAAATAGATTACTATGGTATTTTCATTGAGGAGTAAGGTTGACTTATATTTTGAAGAACCGATGAATTTAAGGTGAACTTATAGTAATTTAGGTTACTTATGGGAATGACTAACCTATCTTGGGTAAAATATGTTTAGGTTATCTACTTTTTTATAAGATGTTAGGAGTGGTTGATGTTGTCTGGAGATGAACAATGAAGTTGTTTTGGAAGACTATGTTATCAAATCCTTATTGTATTTGGGTTTCAATCTTAGTTTGGTTTGTTTTGAGGAATTTTAAGGACCGTTATTTATGGAATGGTCTATGATGAACTTTGGGTAGTACCATGGAACTTTGATGATTTAAAAGTAGTTTCCATTCCTATGAGATTATTTCTTTTTGAAGAGTTGTTTTACCTTAACCTTTCTGTTTTTGGGATAATGTTTAAAGATAGAAGAAATAGATAGTTAATCTTTTGTAGATTATGTGATTCTATAGAAGATGATTCTTGTGCTTTTATGATACCAAGTGTTTTTGAATTCTCATCATTTGGAGAAAAGATTAGTGTTGGTAGGGACTTGTTAAAGGATGAAACTCTACTTGAAGGTAGGTATATTTTATTATGTTTTTGTTCTATGTAGTAAATGAAATCCTCAAAATTATGAAAAGAAACGTAAAACAAAAATGTTGTTGGTTTACGTTTCCTACTAGGTAATCAAAGACTGTTTACACACATCATAAGTTTGGGATTTTCTCATGGTTAACTTTCTCCTAATCATGTTCTCTATCACTCTCCCTCAGAACTTGACCCTTTGTTTTTTCCTCCATGTCCATGTTTTCCTACATGGAACCCTAGTGTGGGTTAACTCGGGTGACCATTGTACTTCCCTTTCTTTATTTTAAAGTAATAGTTTTACTGACTCCTTTTCCGATGTGGGACTTTCAATGAAATTTCAAAACCCAATTTTAAAATTGCGAGGACGCAATTTCTTAAGGGGGGAAGATTGTAACGACCCGAAATTTTTTTAAATAAATTTTGTTTCCTAATTTTATGTGTTATTGTTATACTCAACAAAAATGTTTTATTTGATAAACATGATTATAATTAAAATGAGATCAGTGGGTTTTGACTATTATATAACCATCGGTCAACATGACCGCTGTGAACAAAATGTTTTGATTATTGTCTCTAAATATAAGTAATCTTGGTTAATTAATATAGAAAGAAGATTCGATGGCCTCACCTAGTAGTCTTGGACCGATCGAAGCCCATCTAACAGAGCTTGGGAAGGAGGTAGCACCACTGGGCTTTGCTCTGGATCAAATCCAAGCCGAACTTCATCATGTGAAGCTGGAACGAAATCGCCTTCGTGAGAAGTTCAAACTGATAGAAATTACTACTCGGGCAATGTTGACTGAGCCGCCCCAAGCTTCTATCACCCTATCACACCTTACTCTTAGGTCCTATGCTGGTATTATAAGGGGTTATGTAACGAGACCGTAACTACCTTGTGTAATCCTTGTTTTAAATAAAAATTGGGATTTCTTCTTATGATGAAGTTTATGAATTTTGAAATGACCGGATAAATATAGTATGCATATTTTTGATGAATTTTAGAAAAAGGATATTTTAAATATGTTTATGTAAACCCTAAATAATTAAAAATGTGTAATGATTTTCAAAAAATGGTCTTCTGCAATTATGTTCAGTACTAAATTTAGAGTCTAATAAGATCAACTTTATTTTTGATTAATAGTAAATTATCAATAGTGATTTTATGATTAGGATTAGTAATATGACCAAATGGATTAGTAATCTCACTTAAAGAAAGTTTTAAAATAATCTAGGCACCTTGATTAAGTAATGTGATTCAATAAAATAGTTAAATAACGGTTTCATTAATTATTATTCAAGTATTAGTTTTTTTCGGGTGAATAGTGTTTTTTAATTAAAAATTTAATTAAAAATAATTAGAAAATTATTTTTATCAAAATGACTTTATTTTTGAACTCAGAGCATCGATATTATGTTATGGTAATTTTTGGGGTTTTTTCTGAAAAAAATGAATTTTCGATGAATAGTGTTTTTATTTAAAAATTAAATTAAAAATATTTAGAAAATTATTTTTATAAAATGGATTTCATTTTTGAAATCAGAGCATTGATATTTGGTTAATGTGAAATTTTGGGATTTTTCTGAGAAAGTTGAATTTTCAGTGAATAGTAAAAATACAGTTTTAGGGTTTCGGTATGTTTAATGACATCATAACGGTGTCATGATGATGTCATGAGATCTTTTGAGGGTTGGCCGGCCAAGGGTGATGAATTATTGTTTTGGGGGCCCCATGTGGCCTAACTCCATGATAAATGACAAGGGAGAGCACATGGGTTTGAGAAAAGCACATGTGAGGTGTCCCTTGGCCATTAATGCCTTGTCCCCTCACTTTCCCTATAAATACCAAGCCCCCCTCTCATCCATTCGACTCCCCACTCATTCCCAACGAATTTCGGGTCTCATTAACTCCCAAGGAGTCCTCCCAAGGTGCCCCCAAGCCCTCAAGGTCCCAACCTTTGAGGTTTAAGAGTTACATTTTAAGGTAAGGGATCCGACCTCTCTCTTTCTTTTCAAGTAATCTCTTTTATGTCATTTCTTTTATACTCCATGTTCTTATGTTGGAGGATGTTCTTTTATATTCATCCTACTTCCTATTTCATGTTCATATGATGAGATACCCCCCCTTTCTCTCATCAATTCGTTTTAAGAATGTTTAAGTGGCGCCGTTAGGCTGCCGAATTTTTAAGGGATTCTTTCACCTTCCTCGTTTTCAAGTTCTATTTTCATTCAAGTCTTTCATGTTCCTTTTTATTATGTTGGGGTATGATCTCTTAATTTATTATACTGATCTTTTATGATCATATGATGAGAGACCCCATTTGATCGCTTCAATTCAGTATTTTGAAGTTTTAAGTGGCGCCGTTAGGCTGCCGAATTTTTAAGGGATTCTTTCACCTTCCTCGTTTTCAAGTTCTATTTTCATTCAAGTCTTCCATGTTCCTTTTTATTATGTTGGGGTATGATCTCTAAATTTATCATACTGATCTTTTATGATCATATGATGAGAGACCCCATTTGATCACTTCAATTCAGTATTTTGATGTTTTAAGTGGCGCCGTTAGGCTGCAGAATTTTTAAGTGGTTCTTCACCCTTCTCGTTTTGAAGTTCTACTTTCATGTCAATTGTTTCAAGTTTTTTTTTTGTTATATTGGGGTATGATCTCTATATATATCATACTGTAATCTTATGTTCATATGATGAGAGACCCCATTTGATCTCTTCAATTCAGTATTTTGATGTTTTAAGTGGCGCCGTTAGGCTGCCGAATTTTTAAGTGGTTCTTCACCCTTCTCGTTTTGAAGTTCTACTTTCATGTCAATTATTTCAAGTTACATTTTGTTATATTGGGGTATGATCTCTATATATATCATACTGGACTCTTATGTTCATATGATGAGAGACCCCATTTGATCTCTTCAATTCAGTATTTTGATGTTTTAAGTGGCGCCGTTAGGCTGCCGAATTTTTAAGTGGTTCTTCACCCTTCTCGTTTTGAAGTTCTACTTTCATGTCAATTATTTCAAGTTACATTTTGTTATATTGGGGTATGATCTCTATATATATCATACTGGACTCTTATGTTCATATGATGAGAGACCCCATTTGATCTCTTCAATTCAGTATTTTGATGTTTTAAGTGGCGCCGTTAGGCTGCCGAATTTTTAAGTGGTTCTTCACCCTTCTCATTTTGAAGTTCTACTTGCATGTCAATTCTTTCAAGTTCCTTTTTGTTATATTGGGGAATTATCTCTATATCTATCATACTGAACTCTTATGTTCACATGATGAGAGATCATATTTGATCTTTTCAAATCATTTTTGTTGAGGTTTATGTAACGCCGTTAGGCTGCCGAACTTTCATAAGAGAAATCTGTTTTTTTTTCTTCCTTCCATGTTTTTCATTTCAAATGGTATGTCCTTGAAATCTAATTACCATGATCATGTATCCTTCTTATTCTGTCCATGTACTATGTTTTGGGTCATTTATGAATGTTTGACCCATTTTACCTCTCTTTTAATGTCTTCTAAAACCTCAGAACATCGCCGTTATGCTGCAGAATTTCTGTCTCAAAATGTCTATCTCTTTTTCTAAAGTCCTTTTATTTTATTAAGTGAATACTCAAAGATCTTTCTTATAAAGGGGTATTCACATATATACCAAAATGTTCTATTTTAAATTCTGGGATTTACATACATGAGACCCACCTTCCTTTTCTGTGGGTTTTAAAGTGATATAAAGATCATGTCTTTAAAGCAGTTTTTAAAAAGTTATGATTACGAAATGAAACCCATTTCCTTTATGCTATATGGGTTATTTATGAAATGTTTGATGATGATATATGTGGCTCACATGATAATAAAGGCAAATTTAAGGGTGCGCCCTGATAGCGCTCCAATGCATTGGGTAATGATGTAACCACTAGAGATTACAATTTTCACGATACCTTGGTGAATAACCTTGGTAATTTTCAAATGACACCTTGGGGATGGACCTTGGTGATATGTTCATGATTGCCTATGTTAAATGATGTAGCCACATCTTCAAGTTATGAAAAATTTTGTTTTTATTATGAAATGCCTCATGATTTCTTTCTCATGCCTTAAAGTTCTTTTCATGTCCTTATTGAAGTATATCAAGTTTACATGTAAAATGTTCCTCTTGTTTCCCTTACTGGGCCTTCTGCTCACCCTTTCTTTTTATGTATGTCCCCAGGTTATGAGATGCAGTAATGAACCTAGAATGAACCTAAGGAGACGCCTTTCAAGTGTTTAAGAAGAATGTTTTATGTTGTTTTCATGTATTATGTTCCTGGTTTCCAAGACACTAGACCTTAAAGATCCTCAGTTTTGTGTAATGTAATGAAAGTTTATGTTATAAAAAGGCGGGATGCTATAGGGGTGTTCCATGTTGTAGTTCTGTTTCGAGGTGAATTCCTAGTTGTTGGTCATTTTGCACATTCTGGTTTTGAGATGTTTGATGCTTCAGGTCATCGACGTTTTGAATACTCGGTTTTTGGGCGATTGAGGTTTGGTTTTAAGCATCTTCATGGTCTCGCTTGGAACCCTTGGCTGACCGTGTCTTTTGGGACATTCTTGGGGTAGAAAGTGTCATGGTGGGGAGAATTGTCACACCCCGACTAACACTTCTTTTTAATTTAATAATTTTAATTATTTCTTTTGAGTTTCTGTTTGAACGTGTTCTATTTTTAATGGAATTTGATATCTTTTACGGGTGCTTGATCATAATCATGAGTAGGCGCGCGAACGCCCTCGTGCATGCGACTGCACACACGACCACTCACGTGGCCATGTGTGGTGTCCAGGATTAGTTAATAGTGATATTCTTTTGGTTGGTTTTATTATTATTATTATTATTATTATTATTATTATTATTATTTCAGCTAATTTTTTAAGCTTGTCGTTTTTATTATTTTGGTTTTGTTATTTTTAGTTTTATCATTAGTAATAGAAAAATTTGTTATTATTAATTAGATTATTGTTTTCTTCTTTTCATTTTTATTTTATTTTATTTTATTTTTCTTTTTATCCTCTTTTATTTGCACTTTTATTTTTTCCCTCCCTTTATTCCCTATTTTATTTTATTTTTATTATTATTATTTTCTCTTCCTCTTGTTTATCTTTTCCATTTTTTCCTCCTCTCTTTCCTTCCCCCTCTCCCCGCACGGACCCTTTCCATCCCACCCTTCAGGTTTTTCCCATCGGACCTCCTCCCCTCCTAACCCCTAGCTGACCCTCCACTGGGCCCCTTCTACGGTGAACCACATCAACGCTAGCCCCTCCCTTCACTTCCCTCCGGTGTCGCGGCCGACCAGCGCATCTCCCATTCGGGCGTGGCCTCCTCCGGCACAGCCTCTAGCGGCGCAGCCTCCAGCGGCATGACCTCCCCCGGCGCAGCCTACTCCGGTGCAACCCCCTCTGGCGTCGACCTCCCCTTCGCCCCTCCTCACCAGACCGACTACAACCCGAGGTGCCGCCTTCCTCTCGGCCGGACCACCTGGAAAACCAGCATGCGCCGTAGCCCCAGCCTTGCGCCGCACCACCCCTCCCTTTTACTTCTCCTCGTCGGACCGCCTACCACCGGACCACTCTGCTACCCGGATGGCCTACTCCGACACACCAAAACCCTCGCGCACAACACCTCTTCCCTTCCTGTTTGGCACCCTCGGACAACCCCCCATCTTGGAACCCTCCTTGCCAGCTTTCAACAGGTTCGACGCACCCTCTCCTTAGCTCTAAGAAGACACGAAAACCCATCCTTTCTCCGTACACCACTTGTTTGTCCGTATGGAGTTCCGACGACATCTTTTTTTTTGGCGCAGATCAATTCCAGCACCCCCCATCTAACACGGTTGGCCACCTGCAACCCCTTCCGCAGGTGTGTCTTACTTCAGATGGCTATTTCATCCCATTGGTAAAATTGCAGATTAGTTCTCCATGTTGTTTGAGGTCCTTTGTGATGATTTTGGGTTCGATGTCTGGTTTTTAGCATCAAATCTAAGTTGTTGCGGTGCGACTGGTGGGCGATTGGAGTTTGCGCATCATGTTGCGATGTTTTTCTACATTCTAGGTAAGTGGTTCCACATCCAATTATTATTTGATTAGTTAATTTTCATGTTTAATTAGTTAGAGTTTTATGTAACTAATTTTTGTGGCATGAAGTTGGTTTTCATTGAAGTTGATTTTGCATCGAAATTGTTTAGTAGCGTGTTTCCATAATATGTGTACTTGATGATAAAATCATATCTGGTTAACTATTAGCATTTTTTTATTGTGAGGTTAGCTTATTAATTAGTTTCTTTGATGTGATTTAATTTTTACTTGACTTTTAGTATGTCTTAATGTGTTTGTTAGTGTGTTTAAGTGGTATGAGTATGTTGTTGTGGAAACCCATGTCAGACTATTCACTAGTGTTTTATAAGGTGTCTAGTTACTTTATTAGGATGTCCAAGGGGTGAAATTGGTGTTTTGGGGTAGCGTTGGAATGCGTTCTGTCATAAATGATCATTTGAGTGGATTTATGATGTTTTAGTCATGCGGCGCATTTCCAAATGGGTTTCCAAGTTTTTCTTGGTGGTTTCTTTAATCACGTGTGTGATGCAGATTTGGTTCCTGAGGTGGTGTTGTGTGTGTGTGGTTATGGGAGGGGGGTTGGGTCGGTCTAGTGTGTAAAGTGGTGTTTTTCTCTTAAAAATTTAATTATGCAAAATTTGAATTGTTTTATTAAATAATTATTAAGGGTGAAGATTTGTTTTCGTTAAATTGTTTAAAGTTTTTGATGCTTAATGTCATGCGATGTGTGTGTAAATTGCTCAATAACCCTTTAGTGGTGTGTCTGGCAGTGAATGTATTTTCGTTGACTGTTCAGTCATTTTAATTGGTTGTGTTGGTAATGCAGGTTTAGTTTTGGAAAACTTTCGGTGTGTGTGTTGTTTAAAATGGATTTTGTGTGTGAAGATGGTGGTTTGGTGTGCGTTACATCTTGTTTGGTTTGAGTATGTGATTATGACATAAGACTTGAACTCTGAACTATTTGAGCACAAACAAGAATCCTGGGTAGCTAGGAGGGTAGACTAGACTTGTGTGCTAGTGATCTGGAGGTGACTCGACCTGGTTTGACTGGCAGGACTGACAATTGCAACACTAACTAAACTTATGCTTTTCTGAGGGTCGTGGCCTTCTAAGCCACGTTTTCTGAGGGTCGTGGCCTTCTAAGCCACGTTTCACCGAGACATGAAGATCTAGGGGCCCGATCTAGCTAACACCCACGCGGCCTCTCCTATGTTAGTGCTCATTGGATACTTTTTGCTCAGAAGTGTGGCACTTTGATTATTTTAAAATTGTGTGTGTGTGTGCATGTGTTTTAATTTAAGTTGTTTCTTTTTAAAACTGTTTTCTCTAAACGTGTTTTCTCTAATTTGGTTCAAGATTTTAGCTCTTTTAATTAATTAAAGTTGCAAATGTATTTGTCATTTAATAATTGTGTGTGTAACCTTTTCTCGGTGGAATCTTACTGGTCTTTTATCTCACACCCTACATACACCTTTGGGTGTATGTAGATTCTGTTTATTTTTCTTTCCATGTTGAGGCATCGGGCTTAACGTTGGTGGTTCAGGTTGTCAGTGACATACTTGGGTGGGTTTTGTGGTGATGTCTTGGGTATGTGACTCCTCATGTCGCACGGAGGTTTGTATTGGAGTTTTGGTTTCCGTTGATGTAGTCTATTTTTGGTTTTTATTTCATGTTATGAACTTTAAATCTGAACTTGGTATAAGGGGTTGTTTGGTTGTCTGTCTTTAGTTTCAACTTATATAGCTTGTTGTCTATTTTATATTGTTTTTATCTGGGTAAATCGTTCCTAACTTTATTTTAGATACCCGGGCACTTGTGGTAGCACGTGGGGATCGGGAACGCCCTTTGGGCCTTGTCGCAGACCGGGTCGGGGGCCGGGTCGGATGGAAACCTGGCCTGGTTCGTGGCATAATCACCAAGGATGGAATCTTAGTTGATCATATTAATACAAATTCAGTACAATAATGGACTACTAGAACTAATGTAACTCAGATATGTAATTTCTTTGGGTTGGTAGGTAACGATTGGCGATTTAATCAAAAAAATTATGATTGGATAACCCATTAACCAACCATTACCATAAAGGTTTTAGGATTGTATGAAAAAAGGAATGTGAAGAATATTTTTGAATAATTGAAGAGGATATTGGCGAATACCCAAATTTTGGCTCTACCAATAGGAAAGAATAGATTTTTGATATATAGTGACGAAATGAAGAAGGTACATGGTGGGATCCTTATGTAGAATGATAATTTTATTGCATATGCATTGAGGTAGATAAAGACTCATTAACAAAAACAATCCAAACAGTGTTGTTGAATTATGATCCGAAATATTTTCTATAACGATATGGATACACTACATAAATAGTAAAAGATTAGAGATATATATTGAAATAGGATTTTAAAATACATATTATCATAGAAGAATTTGACATTATGAAAATTTGATAGACATATATACTTAAGGATCATAAATTATCATTACACTACGATCTACGAAAGGAAAATAATGTAGCGGATGAACTTGGTATGAAATATCATAAAGTTATAACCAAAATGATGATTGAAATGGATCCTGTGTTCATGGATTTAGTAAATATGGATATGATAATTATTAAAGAAGTTGAAACATCGCTAATTTTTCAAATTATTTATCAACCATATTTATTGGAAAATATAAAAGTTTCCCCACCTGATGATAAGAATATTAAAATGAAAATTAAAACTGCAAATGATTTGAAATTTTCGGACTTATTATATTAATACAGAGAGTCTAAAATTTGAAAAGAGGCTATGTGTTTCATCTATATCTGAGAAAAAAAAAGGGAATTATTAGAAGATACTCATATCTCATATTTCTTTATGCAGCATAGAAGAAATAGTATGTATAGATATTTCATGGATCATTTTTTGGGATTATATAAAGCAATAAATTATTGATTATGTGTCAAGATGTTTAGTTTATCAATAATTTAAGGATTTGAGCCAAAATCCTTTAGTATTGATGGAACTTCTGTCGATTCCAACATGAAAATGGGATGGAATTACCATGGTATTTGTCCCAATATTACCAAATATTCATTGAAAGAGTGATTATAGATAGGTCATTGTTGGCCTCTTTAACAAATATACCCATTTACATAATTAAAGAAAATTTGACATTAGTGTGCCTTGGAAACCTTTATATTAATGACGTTATAAGACTTTATTTAACAACTATTTCAATTGAGTTTGATCATGACCCATTATTTACATAAATTTTGACAAAATTAATAATAATTATCATAATACTGAATGTTATTTGAGAACAATATATCAACTTCAAATTGAAAGGAAATAAAGAAGGACAATCCAAACATTATAATACAAGTTTTGGACACGATACCTTGAATTTCAAGGTGTGTCGCATCAATATTTACATTTTCTATACTTTTAAAATAATAAAAGATCCATTAATTTATTAAAATAATGATGTACAAAGAATTATATAGAATGATATTTCACAATAAAAAATTTTGGGATGAATTTGGTGAGTGAGTACATGTAGGTAAAAGTTTTGGAGGAGGAAATAGAGAAGGTAAATATTATTCAAACCCATAATAAAGTAGTTAATATTACTAAATAGAGTTATGATGAAATCAAAAGTAAATATTTGGAATTTTAAATTGGATTACATTTATTCATGATGGTATATCGATAGAAGGGAATGAATATTTATCCCAATGAATATCAGACTATTTGATATCCTTGAAATATTTGGAGATGTAGCCTACTAT
This sequence comes from Viscum album, assembly GCA_963277665.1. Taxonomy (NCBI): domain Eukaryota; kingdom Viridiplantae; phylum Streptophyta; class Magnoliopsida; order Santalales; family Viscaceae; genus Viscum; species Viscum album. Next base: position 1,400,728,139 of record OY728142.1, on the reverse strand, counting down.
TGGGAGATGCCACCTAGAATCCCTAATGTAAATGATGTGTTAAATATCTCTTTATTAAGAATGTACATGAAAGACCTGATAGATGAGATAAATTGAAAAGAAATATAATTGAAAATTGATTTATGTTTTTTAAAGGCAATATCTATATTCTAGATAGTAGGTAATAACTTATATGGATTTCTATGACCAATCTAATAAAGGTATTTCGGTGAAATTATAATAAAAATGAGTTGACCTAGAAAACAGAAGACAATATTGTGATGAACTAATCAATTCTATTAAGGAGGTTGCATTATGGAAATTTCAAAGAATTTTTTTTTTGAAGTTGTAAATAATTTAAGACCATAATATTTTAATGTTAGTTTAATTTTAAAAAAAACATAATCACTTCAATATTTTTCATTACATGTAACACTAAGTTTAGACATGAATAGATCTAATATAAAAATATTAATGTGAATGTTGTAAAATAGCTATTAAAATTTGAAGGTATGAATCAGGATGATTAGGTTATGAAACTTATTTAGTTTATCAATTTAAAAAATAAATTCAGTTGTCACAAATAATAATAAAAAACATTTTGAAGTAAATATTGTTTTTTTCTCTACAAAACTATTTTATGTGTCTATAATGTGTTTTTATATTAATAAATTAATTTTATCAATATTAGTGAATGATCATAATAAAATTTAAATTTGAAATATTAAATAAAATTATTAAACATTAATCTATAGTTTTTACTTATAATATGATAATAATAAATCCAGGTCTATGCTTAAAACTATATTTTTCAAAAGGATAAATTTTAGCGCTTTTTTCCCACTAATTTTAAAATTAATTTCCCCAACATATAGAAATGGAAAAGTGATAAATATATTATATTTAAGAAAATATGAGGTTAAAATTTGGAAAATAATTCCCTTTTATTTATAGACATTATTAATTGTAGTTGTGGTAAAATTTAAACCCATAGTTAATGGGAAATCAGGATAATCTTGGTTATAATTATGTGATAAGGCCATTATATTTCATTTTAATTATTATTGGATTAAGATAAATATACTCTTATCAATTAAAAATTTATATATATAATTTTAGTGGAATATTTCCAAGGAAAAGGACTAATATTAAATTAAAATAAAATAAAGTTACAAAATTTGACTCTCATAGTATTAAATTATTATAATGTGTCGACATAGGGAAAATGATTTTTATGAAAAAATATAATGATAATTTTTGGGAATAATATAATTATTTTCATGCTGATAATTTATTTATAATTTTTAGTTATTATATAATTGCCTTAAATTCTTACAGAACACTAATAAAATATATATAAAATTAATATAAAAATAACATAAATAATATACAAAATAATGAATGCATTATAATTTTTGGTTTATATATTGTTCGAAGATTTTTTTTATATAAATATGTCATATTAATTATATAAAAATTAATTATATTCAAAATAACTTTTTTTCATTATTTATTTGAAGTTAAATTAAATTCATAGTGGAAGAATTGACAATATTGATAATTTATCAAAATAGTATTTTATTAAATTATTTTAAAATCATTAAAATCCATAAACAGGAAAAGGGGGTTAAAAATGATTAAAGATTTCATCTATTTTCCATTTATGAGTCAATATTTCCCTTAAGTGGGAAATTATCACCCTTTTAGGGTGAAAATACGTTTTTTTGTCAATGTTAAAATAAGCTAACTAAGTGGTTAAACAAAAAGATATGTTTTAAAACATCAAATAATACATATAAATTGGTTTTGGTTTGATTATATTTCCACAATATCATACCCTATGATCTATTAACTATAAATTTTGTTAAAATTTTCCTTGAGAGAAAATTTATTATAATTTCATCTTTACAAAACATCAAAAGTGACCCTCACCTCCATTATAAGAGGGAATCTCCTCCCTCACTTATTTTCACCAAATAGAGCTATATAACATGACCAAAAACTACCAATTTCTATCAAAAACACACTTATAAATTTTCTAGTGGTTCTATTACTGTTAAACACATACCATTTCACCCTTAAAAAGATATATAATGTAACTTTTCAAATGAAGAGGTAATTGACTTTACAGGGTCCTTCAAGTTTACTTCTTCTTCTGTATAATCATAATATGTATAAAAAAACTAATATAATAAATAAAATATCATAAATATTTTAAAGAATTATTATAATTATGGATGTGCCATATTTCACCTCTTTTCTATCTTATAAAATGAGAGGGCATCACTTGTGTATACGTACAACTTACAATATCCACATAGAGGTGTAATTCATTTTCCACACCATTTTGTATTGATGGTTATAAGGAAGAAAATAATGAGTATATATGATCTCTATGACACAAATATGATTTTTGGACTATAATATTATATATACCTTTTTACCTTACAATCCTTTAGAAAATGAAAATGTCGGTCATATAAATGTGTGGACTACAACCTCCATGAATCATTGTGATTCTTTTTTCATTTACAATTTACACAGATTGTTATAATGATAGATTTAAGTAATAGATATGTTATATATTATATAAAAAAATATTCTAAATATTTTTTATTAATCACATTTATTTTGTTTTATCTGCCAGAATGTGAAAACATTGTAAATGCATACGTACAACCTACCATCTGAAGGAATTATGTAATTAGATATTATGCATATATATTTTAGGGACATATATATATATATATATCGAATATATAAGATATTAAAACCATTAAAAATATTCTGGGGATGAAGGATCCATAATAAAAGTAGAAGGAACATCACAATCGAAAGAAAACATACATGAAACACAAAGTAGTTAACACCCAAAATAATAATAATAGTAAAAATATATTTAACAAAAGAGGGATTAAATGTTATAAATGGATTATATATGACATTATATATATTATTATGGGTTTTAATATAATTATATTAAATATAAATTTATTGTATAGGATGTTAAAATCCCGTATGAGGCCATTCAAACATGAGGTAATGGATTTTGTCACAATTTCCACTCTATTGTGACATATTTTTTATTATGATAATGTATATTTTTTTGTATATAAACCCCCTTTTAATTTTTTTATCACGAATATATATTTATTCATGATGAATAAATTTTCTTTCAATTTTTATCTTTTAAATAATCTCTATGTTATCTTCTAGACTTTCCTATCATATGAACTAGTATCAAATAATGAAATATTTAAAAGAGAAAATGATCTTATTTCTCTTTTTATTGGATATATTTTTATTCAATATCGATTTTTTATTTAATAAAAACACATGATTATTTTTAATCATCTCAAATAATTTATCAATGTTAAATTTTTTCCATGTTTGGATTGTGTAGGAAATGATTAAAGAGGAATTGTCTAGTTTTTTTTCCAAATAAAGGGAATGTTTTTAACATATAATAAAAGGAAAAAAATTTCATACACTCATTATCATTAATTTTATAAAATCATATTATAATTTTTTAAAATGTTATTTTATTATAATTATTTTAATATTTGTGTTTTTATTGTTTTTATAAGTGAATTTTATCGTGAAAAAATAATTTCCTCAAAAAGAAATTTTGATTTTGATTTTATGTTACTTTTATTTACCAATGAAAAAAACCTTTACTTATTATATAATGAGGATATGTTTTAATAATACCATTATTTGATACATTCACTTAATTTTGATAATTGTATATTATATTTCCCTTAAATATCCATGCTCATTGTATCATAGATGTAACTATTGTATAATACATACACCATTTCTATATATGTTGTTACACATTGATTCCATTTGATTTATTATAGAATTATTGATAAATTCATATTATTTTATAAAACCAAATATTTTTTAATAATGAATATTATTCATGAATTACCTCAATCTTTTGATATATAATGAATTAGTTGGGAATGTTTTGATTGGTGGGGCCCATAAATATATATCCCCTCGATGCATCAATATGTTTCTTGAGAAATAACTATTGGACATGTTAAATGGTTTGTTACATATAATGTTTTACTATCTTGGTTCTTTATCATGATGATAAAGATAACATTATGTTTGAATTAATGAAGTACAATATTATACATTTTCATCATAGAGAACTCAGTTATTATTAACCATGAAATTACTACATTGCTACTATTAGTGGATTCATTTCTCAGTAAAATTTTTAATTACATAGTATGTGTTTTTAGTTATTTACCATGGAATATTGATTATAACTTATTTAATCATTACAAATTCTACAATATTTAACTTCTACTGATCATTTTATCTCCCCATTATTTTCCTTCATTTTCCCAGTTTATGAAGAATAAATCATTTAATGAGCTTAAAGGAAGAGTAAAGTTTACTTATGATAGGTATATATTCTATTTTCAGTGTAAAATGGAAATAATATATGAATCTAGTTCTTCAAGACTAAAAAACTATTCAATAATTTGGGATACAATCACTTTTTTATATTCCAATATAATAATATGGATACAATCTCTTAGTTGTTGGAGTTAGAGTGGTTACAAAAATAATTATTGATATACTGGTATTAAAATCTTTTTTATATCGTCATCTTAGTCACATGATGTTTTATTATTCTCTATATTTATCTTATTTGGTTCGTTTTGGACATATAAAATGTTCACATTTTTAGTCGTATTTCTAATATCTAGTTTGGAATAACTCTATGGTTTATCATTATATCTCTACTTTTGATGGGTAGTTTATTGAGGTAATATCTGCATTGTCCCACACAGCCACATTTCCTTCTAGTTCTATCCATTTATAAAACTAAATGGGGCACCATGACAGATGAAGATTAAAATTGAAATGTCAAAATTAACCATTGAATAATTTGACCTCAAGATATCTCTCTTTATAAGACAATAATGTTAGTATATAGTTCTCACAACTGAACTTGTACCAGACATGGCTAAACCTATATCACTATCCTTTGGACATAAATCAGTTTTCATTCTTCCCAGGTTACATTAATTTTTTATCTCTCATACATCTTAACCTAATACTAAAAAATATATCCCACGATCCATAAACATCCTTAAAATATTACAAACAGAAAATTAAAGAAATCTATTATCTCAAAATCCATCTTATACATTACCTATGAATGAGTATATTGATTAATATATACCTTAAGTCATGATTCTCCATGTATCAATATATGTTTTCCATTGCCACTTTCTTATTAGGTTATCAAACCTAATCATATTGAAATATCTCATTATGGTTCATAAAGAGAATGTGAAATATCTAATGCCTTTCCCTTGAGAGTGTTAATCCCAGTGTGCAATTAGACCTCTTTATTATTCACCATTTTAAGATCAATTTAATACATAATCCAATAATTTTATAATTATTTAACCCTAAGAACATATATTCAAAAGCATGTATCCACTTATAGTATCCAATGATAGATTTAATTTATTTGGGAAGCACACAATATCTACGTTACCATATCATTGGGATATTACCAGACACTTAGTATAATTCTAATTTATTTCACCAAATTCATCTTATCCTAATACCTAATAAATTTTGAACTAATATGTTAAAAATAAATCATATAATATCCCAATTTGGTATCTATACCTTTATGGTTGTGATCAACCATAACATATAAACCATTAACTTATCCTTAATAAATATTATAATTTCCATACTTATCAAAACTCTTCTCTTTTTTACATACTATCTTCAAAACTGACTATAAATTCCATAAAATATCTTTCATATAATTTCATGACATAAAGAAAATATTTCATTACAAACATTCCCAAAAAAATTTGGTTTGTATATTTAGAGAATTAGGACAAAAATTAAACTCATAAATCTTATTCCTCTCAACTAAAGGAACTGTTTCCAAATATATAAAAACTGATTAACACATAATAATCCTTCAATAACATCCATAAATTCTATGCAAAATCTATAATGTTTGGTATATCATGTATAATACATCTCATTATAACTTGGAGAAATGGAAACATAAAAAGGGCTGGTCTCAACAGCTTGGTAAGGAAAAAAATATGGTAATGGTTATCATATCATAAAAATGGAATAATTATTATGTAAAGAATAAATAAAAAAATATGAATCTATAATCAACTTAATCTGAGGGAACCTTATATCCATGTAAAAAAATGAAAACATGAATATCAATAATAACGATCTCATTCTAATGTAATGCATAATTTCGAACAACAAAAAGATTTTTTAGAATCCTTATTCAAAGATATTAACTTTTGATTGAGACCAAACTGAAGACATCATAATGAATTCTTCAGGCATATAACAAATAAATAAAATTATATTCATAATACCAAATTATACACAAATAGAAGATTTTTAGACGAAAAACCTTACAAGATATATATTATTTGAATTAAAGTAAATTTAAAGAATGAATATGATATGGATCTTCAAAACCCAATAAATTACATGAATATGGTAAAATACATTCATTAGGTATTAATTGAACCATTATAAATATTTCATGATACATAATAAGAAATATGTCATAATAAATTAAATTTGTGAATAAAATCCTTTATATATAATGAAGACTTCCAAAAAACATTATTTAACCTCATGTAACAATGAAATATCTTAATAACATATTTAAAAACTTTATTCATATAATTTTATTGTCATAATCATTGTATATAGTCATTTTATATATGAAATCAATTTAGTTATTACCTAATTTTCAATTTCAGTTGTATGTAATCATGATAATTTTGTATTAGATTCATAATAACGTTGTTGGTATTAGGTTTGGATAAAAATACATAGATAAAATATAATTAAATGAATTAGAATAGATGTTACATCATAGTTATAAATGATATAATTTCATTTGATGGTAGTTTTGGTTATAAAACATGAAGATGAATTCCTTAATAATCATGTTTCAGCAATTCATAACGAATAAAATTTTATTTATTAATTAACAAGTTAATTTTTATAACCATAACCAATGTAATTTTTTTACGTATTTAAATAATATTATTCTATTAAATATGTTTACATAGTCATTCATGATATAAATACCTGGTACATTTCATGTAGATTGGTAAAATGATCCAATCATGAACTTACCATGATTAATGGATTATAATGAGGCCATTTATATTAAATATCATTTTAAAAGAAGAGTAATGATCTCCTATGGTTAATATTAGTGAGATATACTATAATTTTAAATTATTATAAAGATAATATACTTTATATAAAGTCATTACATAGATTGATGATATCATTTTCATCTTATTTCACTATTTTAAATGATTTATTAACAATAATAATTTGTTGCTCATATCATTAATAATTATTTATATTTACCATACCATATCCTTAATTATAATATTAAAAAATATTTATCATCTATTCTCATCCTTATATCCATCCATGTAAGTATTTATTGAAAATAAAAATGAAAATCAATCATTCCATGGAGGCAGTAGTCCACATGTATGTATGGTTTATGATTTCATTTTCTATAGAATAGGTGGGAGGACTAATATAGTTCACTATATCAAAATAATTAAATTTTTAATGACTCAGATTTATATGATATTATTTTTAAAAAATTAACTATAAAAATTTCGAGACAAACCACTAAGACTGTGTGTGATTCAGAGGCCATGTGTGCCCGGGAAAATTCATCGAAAAATGACCAATTTGTAATAGCACTGACACATGAACTTATAGAAAGAGTAAATAAATAATAAACGGGTTCCTAGATTAGAAATCCAAGGGAATCGTTGTTTTCAGAGCAGCGGGTTTACCCTAAGCATGACCTAACATTGTCCGACATGGTTCAACAATGAAAATTAGAGTTTAGAGGTACTAGTAATAAAAACATTTTAATAAAAAATTATTCAATGCAGTAATGTTTCATTTTAAATAATCCATTTTTAGGGAATTTATATTTAACACCATAACAAAGAAATTCCTCTATGACATGGTAAGAAACCCCTCTCGACCAATGGTGATGAAGGATTGAGAGGATCATGGATCATTGAGCTACCATAGTTGGAGGATCTCGTTGATGATGGAAATGAAAATTTTTTCGTCAACGATCAATCCAAACTCAAGGTAGGGCATGTGTTTTAATTTTATTTCTTTTCTGTTTCATTATTTCATATTATGAACTTGAATCAATAGGTGAATGGATCGATTTATAGGTCATTCATATTGTGGGATTGAGATTTATTTGTGGGATGATTATTAGTTTTGATTTTGGTTTGGATATTTGAATTTTTTCCTCTTTGTTCTTCTTATAATGGGAATGGATCAATGTTATCAAGAATAAGGCCAAGATATATTATTTGGGTGTTATTATGCATTTATATATCTCCTTAATTTTTTTTCAATTCTTCATTATTCATGAGATATGGACAGAGAATAATTGCACCTTTTATTTATAGAACAGTGATTCATGATTTTAGATATGACCACATGACGATGAAGTGGAGGTGCAACGACGAAAACAAAGTGTGTTTCGTATAAGATGGTGGTGCACAGAGGCAACCAGAGCAGCAACCCTGGTTGGTCTAGGTGGGAAGCAGCATGGTCTTTGGGAGAGGGCCGATCTAGGTGGAGGACATGGAAAAGGGAGAGCTTTCGGCGGGGTGGGCATCGGTAATGGCTGAACATGGCCTGATGGCATAACATGGGGGCCCACAGTGGCAATGATGTCATGGGATGGTAAAGTTTGTAGGGAGAATGAGGAGGTAATTGGATGATTATGTTGGACATGGAAACACTGTAGTGCTAGGTGGGGAATGTGATCAGGGCAGACCACATGTAGCAGAGGAAGCCGGACCGCATGCAGCGGGCCGAAACGGGAGATTTTGGGCAATACAGGAGCCCCACGGGATGAACCAAGTGGCATAGAGTGACATAGTATAGTATTCCCATAGGTCTAGGCCTAACCCAAACTGGGTCGACTGTACTAGGTCAGGTCGGCCAATGGGTCAGATCTGGACCGGACCCAAATCAGACCTTTCCAATAAAATGATCATATCTTTTAAAAAAAATATAATTGATGAAGCATATATATAGTTGATACCATTGATATTATATGATCCTTATTAGAATATTGGTGAGCCTTATCTAATACTGTATAGTGACATGGCCCCCCTTCACGTGTAGTACCCAGGGTCCCGGGACATGGTGAGTGTAACTACTGCTCGGCGTGCTCCCTCATATATAGAAGTTCATTCGATTTTCCTCTATGTCTTGGAAAATATTTTTTTGATTTATTTATCTGTATCATTTCACTGAAGGAATTTTGTTCTCATTTCATAAGAACACATGTATGATCTCCCTAGTAGGACTACCTGGATAGTGCTTTTGGATTCATTCCGAGAGGCACGGGTGTGGGATCCTCTATTCAGTTTCATGCCCTAAGAATAGTCCTTGGTATTGATGCCACCAATCCTACTGAAATGTTGTTCCTATAATTACAGAGTTATTAAATATGGATTTTTTGGTATATTCCATTGACCTAGCTATTATCCTCCACTAACATATCAATTTTTTCTTCAGATCTTTTAGTATATCCCACTATTTCTCTCATGGTAGTTCCAAATGAGAATCACCTATCACAAGGACATCATCAGTGATATTAAAATCAGGATTGTGTTCTCCCAGATGTATACCACATGGAATCCTCATATTGAATCGCTAGTGTTTGATAGAAGTTCTTATGAATTACCCTAGATTATGTGGTATAATATGAGAATATCTTGATATCCTTGTTATATATTGTAGACATATACTTTCATAGTGATTAATGTACCATTTCCATTGTGTGTTGATTTCTTGTTTCAATTTTTTCTACTGGGTATTTTTATACTCACCCCTTCTTGGGATTTTCCTACATGTGTCATGTATTTTGAAGATGACAGTCCTTTTGATAGTGTCTAGGGATAACCCAGACTAGACCGAGATTTGTGATATTATACTGGCCGAGGTAATCCTATGACATTAGACAGTAGCCCCAGTGCCTCACCTTCATGTTGGACCATGTATGGTTTTTTTATGAGTTTTGAGAACATGTTTATAGGATTTATTTTTATGGTCTTGTATTCTATCATGTTTCACCTTTATGTACATTTCTTTCTAATTGTGGTATAGTGGTTTTCATGCATGATATCCTTAGTGTTTTAAAATTAAAACATTTTTATACTGGTGATGTGTGTGTGTGTGTGTAGTTACATAGGGAATGCCTGTTATGTTAATGATATTCCTAATCAGTGCTAGTCACTAGCCCCATTCATATTAGAGGAGAGCTAGGGATGTTTCAGCTTAGTCCCCATGAGGACGGGTCCTGACATAGCGATATCAGAGTTGTTCGGATATAATTTAGGCCCGAGAGTCTATGATATTGGGTTGAGGCAACAGTGTTAAGTGGATCGAGTATGGCTTAGTGGTCAGAGACTCTAGTGTTGGTGCACTAGTTTATGTATACATACAAAATGACTCTAATAACCTTTTTTTGACTCTGTGCATGAGAACATTGGTTGTAGAAAAAAAATGGTACGTGTATAATATAGAATGGGTTGTATTTTTATGTCCATCATGTGTCATCTATCCAAATATACTAATTGACCATGGTATATCTTGTTTTCTTATAGTATGCCTCTACCACAGATACTAGGTATGATTCTCTAGCTCATCCACACTGATGACCCCTTTAGTGACGATGATTCAGTTCATGGACAAATTTCCCAAATGTTACCTCCACAAGGCACACTTGTAATACCCCCACCTACGAAGATGCTAGTTCTTACTGTAGTACAAGAAGACATGGATCACAGGTTGAGAATACTTCATGAGTTCCAGATACATTTACCCCTTAGGTTCAGTGGTGAGCCACACCCTCAACTAGTGGAGGACTATCTTGAGGTAGTGACTTGAGTTTTCCGACTAGTCAGGACACTAGCCGATCAGATGGTGATCTAGTCGGTGAGCCTTCAACATTGATCAGTTAGGATACAGTGGAGTTTGGCTATCTAGACACATAACAAGGATACTCTTTCAAAGAATGAGTTCAATCACATTTTTAGAGTGTATTTCTCCCAGATTATGCCGATAGTAGTAACTATACCGGAGCATCTTCAGCACCTGGAGGGTAGATTGATAATAGCATATTATTCATCGAGGTTCACCAAACACATGAGGTACTCTATGAATATGGTCATGGATCAGTACATATAGGATCAGACTTTAGAGTGAGGTTTTGATAGAGTCGTCTAATAAAATATTATCCCTATGATAATACCTACTTATGTTGGGGAACATGAGTATTCTTTTGTTGTGGAGTGTTTCATGGATGAACAGAGACAACTGGTGATAGTTAGCAGAGGGAAGGAAGGTGAAAAGACCATAGTAGTAATGATCTGACATCAGTCTCTAGGATCTGAATGTGGGAGACAATATAAGAGGAGGTCCTAAGACAAAGCATCTATAGTTTATGGTTCAAAGGGATAATCTAGTCTTCATAGGGAAAGGAAGTGCTACTCAGGTGATGGAAGGGGACATATCACTTGAGATTGTAAAACTTTTCATGATGCTGTTTGGGAGACAATGGATGGACCACTAAGGCATAGGATGAGGTAGAATCATGAGGATCTATAGGGTGGAATAAGTGTCATATGAGCTGGGATAGTAGTGGGATGTTGTTGATGTTTCCATTTGTTTCCATTGCCACCCCTAAGGTGGTCCTTTACAGGCATAGGGAGCTGGAGGATAGGTGCCAGAAAAACTGTATGAGTTCGAGGTATATAACCTAGATACTCCAGGTGTGACTCATCTTATTATCTATGTATTTTAAAAACTAGATGTCATACTGATAGATATAGGTTCTAGTCATTTCTTCGTTTCCTCATATCTTGTTTTAGACATTTATATTTTTATAGAACTGTTGGCTCAACCCTTTCACTTGGAGACAACTAATAAAGGAGACACAATGATTAGACACCTATGATGACATTCTGAACATACACTTTGAGGTGAGACATTCATTTGGAACCTCTTTTTGGTATCATCGTGGCCTTATGTTATCATTCTTTCTATGGATTAGTTATCTTCGTTCCATGCACATTTTTTACTATTTTAGGGGAAGGTTGTGGTGGGTCTGCAATGATGGGATGAGTTTCTCCATTGTCAGTAAAATCAAATCCCATGAAGCACATGATGGGATCATGCATTAGAGGGTGTAGCTAATTACTCATTACATATCTAGCATGACCCTTAGGGTAGTGTATTTAATGATCTTCCAGTTTCTATCAGTAGTGGCGTAGTACGAGGACATCTTCCTAGAAGATGTCATACAATCTCCTCCACACCAGTAGATAGATGTCAAAATCAAATTACAACCCAAGATGTCCCTGATATCCTCAATAGAACATCAGATGCACCCCACAGAGCTTCACGAATGGAGGGTGTTTTCGGAGGATTGGTAGAGGAAGGGATTCTTGAGACCCAGTGTTTCACCCTTGGTGGCCACCATTTTTTTTTTCAAAAAATAATATGGAAGATTGAGGTTGTTTGTGTATTATCAGAGCTTGAATCAGGGGATGATTAAGAACAAGTATCCACTTCCGAGGATCAATAGACTCTTTGATTAGTTTAGAGGGGCACGTTGGTTGTCAAAGGTTGACCTCAGATCAGGTTATCGCTAGTAGTGAGTACGAGATAAGGATATATTGAAGATAGCTTTTAGATGAAGATATGTTCAATATGAGTACTTTGTGATACGCTTTGGCATGACAAAATCCCCTAAACTTTTCATGGGACTCATGATCCGGATCTTCCATCTATATATAAACTAGGTCATGGTGGTCTTAATCGATGATATCATTGTGTACATGGCATCTAAGGAGGAGAATACGAGATACTTAAGGTAGGTTCTTGACGTAATCTGAGAGAACCAACATTATGGGACGTTCTCGAAGTGACATTTCTAGATTCATTTTCTCCACATTCTAGGACATGTTATTTAAGTAGATGGAGTGGCATAGGACCCGACAAAGGTTGAGGCAGTATTAACATGGTATCCACCTTGGAGCATGATGGTGGTGTGGACCATCCTTGGTACGACATGATATTACTAAAGTAATATCCCTGATTTCTCAATATTGTCAGCACTGATGATAGCTTTGACCCAAAAGGGACCACTTTTCATGTTGATATAGAAGTGTCTTCATGATTTTTAGCATTTGAGGTAGAGTTTGACAAGCACCCCAATCTTGAGATTAGCATAAGAGGGTGTTGATTATGCAGTGTTCTACAATGAATTAAGGGGTGGAATTGGTTATTTCTTGATGAAGAGGAAAGTGGTTATTTCATATGGTTCTCTCCAGTTAAGGCCACATGAGAAGGATTATGTGACCCATGATGTGGAGTTGGCAGTGGTAGTCTCCTCGTTGAAGATGTGGTGACACTACCTGATGGGAAAGTACATTATAATCTATTATGACCATAGAGTGTCACATATATCTTCTCCTAGAAAGATATAAACATGAGAAATATGTGGTGTCTAGAGTTCCTCCAGGATTATGTCTTTGATATCGTCTACACTCCTTGGAAGGGAAAGTTTGTGATAGATTCTCTCAGTAGGGGATCGAGTTCGTTGCTTCTAGAAGATGTGGCAGAGCAGTTGGAATCATTGTAGTTATCTTATGTGGATGGAGAAGTGGAATATTTCCACAAGTTGATGGTTTTCACCCCAATAATTTTACCACAAGTTAGGGAGTCAATGCTCTAGAAAACTGAATAGGAGACATTATGTGCTCTGTTATCCACAAGACATTCCCCTGATCGATATACAAAAGGCGGGGAGCACAGAGTCCTTTCTAGAGGACACATATTAGTACCAATGATGTTATGGGATAATGTTATAGAGATTTACATAGATACCCATCAACAATACATCTAGGTGTGGAGAAGTTGTACCAGGACCTCTAATGTCAGTTCTGATTACCCAAGATGAAAAAATGAGTTGTAGAGTTTATTTCTCGATGCCTCACTAGTCATTAGGTGAAGGCTAACCACTAGGTTGTAGCGGGTTTTACCCAACCCCTTTAGGTTCTAGAGTGAAAGTGGGATTAGATATTGATGGAATTAATGATGTTTATACCACATAAGTTCAAGGGACATGATACCATTTTTGTTATCGTTGATTGGCTCACCAAGTTGTCTGAAAACCTACCTATCTTGTAGTGTTGTTTAGTAGAAAGATTGGGACGCATCTATATGCAGGATATATTTTGGATTCTCATATTTCCATTGATTATTTTTTAGATCATGATGCTCATTTCAAATCATGGTTTTGGAAGGATTTGAAGGAGGTGTTTGGGACTCAATTTTTCTTGAGCATAAAATTTCACCCCTAGAAAAATAGTGAAATGAAGAAGACCATTCATGTTCTTGGAGATATATTTGAAGTGTAAATCATTGACATCAGCTGTATTAGGGAGTAACACCTACCACAGATAGAGGTTTCGTACAAAAACAACAACCTCTCCACAGTTGGTGTGGCACCATTCAGGTCTCTATATGGGAAACCCTACATGTCACCCCTTTGTTTTATTGACCCAGGAGAGTCACAAGTCATGGGCCTAGAGATGGTGTGGGATATTACTCATAAGGGGAAGATCATAAAGGAGTAGATAAATTCTGTATAAATCCATAATAATTCATATGAAGATGGTAGATTGAGACCATTTGAGTTTGAGGAGGGATACCATGTGTTTTTATTGGTATCACCTCGACATGGATTGTAGTGATTTGGTCAAGACTACAATTTATCTCTAAGGACCATCGTTATTTTTTAGACACTGTATAGAGTTGGTGACGTGTCGTACCACATATATATACCCCTATAGTTTCATTGGGTATGTGATGTCTTCTATGTGTCATAGCTAGGGATGTATGTGCATGACCAATCCCACATCATCGACTAGGGAAAGCTAGACAATGAGGATGGGGAGACATATAGAGAGTACTCAGTGGAGATCAAGGATCGGTAGTATAGGATCATTCTTAGGTGAGTGATTTCCTTTGTGCGGGATAGGGGGCAGAACTAAAATCTCTATGTGATCGCATAGGAGTGGGAGGTTCAGATTCATTCTCAGTACCCTTATCTTTTTGTTTAGTAGTTCATTTTTTTTGAATTTCCAGATATAAATCTCTAAGGTGGGGAGAATTTAATGACTCGTATTTTAAAATTTTCATTATTATAATTTAATTTATAAAACTATGTGATGGACTGTTAAAATGATGTGTAATTCTGAGCTCTTGTTTTCTCAAAACAATTCATTGAAAATGATCATTTTTAATAGCACACAGACGCAACATTTAATAAAAAAAAGTATTAACTCTGAAACAACTTCCTAGATCAAAAATATGAAGGCACCATTGTGTTCAGAGAAGTGGGTTTACCCTATACACAATCTATATTATCCAATGAGGGTCAAATGTGAAAGGAATATTTTGGACGTAATGAGAATAAAAGTCTTTTAATAAAAATATTTTTATTTGATGCAGTGATGCTTCCTTTTAAATAATCCTTTTTTAGGGAATTTAGGGTCATCACCATAATGCTAGAATTACTCTGAGATGTGGAAAGAAAACCATATCGACCTATAGTGAAAATAGATCATGCATATAGTGGACCGTTGCGGTAGCGGAGTAGAAGGATCTCATAGACGATGATGAAAAAATAGTTCTTCATCAATGATCGATCCAAACATGTGGTAGGGAATGTTTTTAATTATATTTCCTTCCCCTTTTTTATTTCCTATGATAAGTTAGAACCAATCAACAAATGGATTGATTCATAATTCATGTGTATTGTTGTAATAAGATTTTATTTTTGGGTTGATTATAGTTGTTGAATTCTATTTGGAGATTTGAATTTCTTCTTATTCATTCAACATTCTATCATGAAAGGATCAAGGATGACATGAACATTGACAAGATCTATTCATTAAGAGTTATTTTTCATTATCTCTCTCCCCCAATTTGATTGTGTTCACCGTTCATTGCAGGAGATGAACAGAGGATTTTTTTTCCTTAGATTTGTGGTGCAACGATCCATGAATAAATATCCATCCTCATGATGATGTATAGGAGGTGCGGTGGCGATGGCATGGTTTGTCTCAGCCTAGATGGTGGAACATGGTGGTATCTAGAGTAGTGGCTCTGATTGGTCCAGGCGGGAAGCTGCACGGTTTGGGGGATAGGGTCGATCTAGGCAGAGGGCGTGGAGAACGGAGGGTCCACTAGAAGGAAGAGTGTGTAGGGTGAACAAAAAGGTGGTAGGATGACTACATGGGATGTGTCGAACCCATGGCGCTAGGTGGGGAATGTAGATGGGGCTGACTACGTGAAGTGGATAAAGATAGCCTGCATGCAATGGTCCAGACTATGAGATCTATGCTACTCCAGTAGCACAACAGGTTTGAACAAGAAGACTAGTGGGACATGGATATAGAGGCCCCTTGGGACAGGCTCGGTGGTTTGGGTCAGGTCAACTGGACTGGGATGTATCACCCAGTGGGTCGGTCCCCAACCACAGTTGTATCATACCTTTCCACTTAAACAATCACATAATTCAAACCATATGCTTGATTGGTGATATATTTATTGAGTTGGAATCCTTGTAATGAGACGGTCCTTCTGATAAAAATGGTGGGTTTTATCTCTATCTTTCTAGTGACACAGGTTGTTTGCACGGGTAGTTCCCAGACTCATGGGACATGGCGAGTGTGACTACTACTCACCGTGCTCCCTCCTCTTATACGTGGGTTTATTCTGTCATCCATGGTATCATGGATGATCTTTATTAGAGTCTATTATCTTTATCATTTACCTAATGGTATATTGGTATTGTGTCCTACCTATAAGAGTTTAGCCCCTCCTGCAATACATCCAAGATATAGATGTTGGAATCCCCCAAGAGGATTGGGAGTTGGATCCTTTATTCAGTATTGTGTCCTATGTATATTATTGGTATTTATATAACCAATACTATAGGAGTATAGATTCTGAACATAGAATTTTATTATATATGGAGTTGTTGGTATACACCATGGACCAAGATGTGATCATCCACTGGTGTATCGTATTCTCTTTAGATTTTTTAGTGCATCTATATCCCTCTCTCTTGGTGGTTCTTGATGAGTATCACCTATCAGACAGATGTTATCAACGCTATCGAAATCAATAGTATGTTCTCATAGATGTATGCTTCCTGGAATCTACGGACTAAATCCCTAGTGTTTGTAAGAAAGGTCTATGAATTACTCTAGAATGTGTAGTACGGTATGAGTATATTTGGATTTCATTATTATATGTTGTATACATATTCTTGTGTAGTGATGACTGTAAGTTTTAATTTGCCTATTTCATTTTGGTTTCTGGGTGTCCTACTCGGTATTATTATACTCACCAATGCACCATCTTTCCCAGCACGTGTTGTGTCTTGTACAGATGAGTGGCCTTTTAACAAAGTCCAGGGCGAACCCAAAACGGATGGAGCATTATGAGACTAGACATGCAGAGGTACTTATATGACATTTAAAATGATCCCTAGAGACTAAACATCATGTAGGATCAGGTAGGGTTTTTTTAGCATGAGTTTCAAGAACTTGTTTATAGGATTTCATTTCGTGGGATTGTATTATATCCTGATTCACCTTTATGTACATTACGTTCCCTATTGTACTCTGGTTTTGGGATTGTGGTTTGCATGTATGGTTTACTTAGAATTTTTTAATTACAGAATTTTTTTATTGGATATGTGTACATGAGTATAGGTGCTATGGAAATTTCTCTAATTTTTGTGATATTCCTATTTGGTCCTAGTCACCAGCCCATATACTATTGGAGGAGAGCTTGGGGTGATGTGGAATGGGCACCACTGGGATGAGTCGAAACAAATATGAAATTAATATAACAATTATTTTTGTAAATACATATTTTATAGTGTCCTTGTATGGTGCGGAAGGAAGACAGAACACATTCTGTTGTGTGTGAGGTTGTCTACACAACCCATGAAATACAATTAACATTTTCTTAATAGAAATGGAACAAGGTTATTAATGATTATTACTATAGAATAATAACATTATTTACATAACCAATACTAATTTCATTAAATACGTATCTAAAAATTATAATTTTAAAATAGAATTATAATAAAAATATGTTATGTAAAAATATTTACTCATAATGATCACTCTGATATTTCCTTGGATGATACCATGGAAATGGAAGGAATATAATGATATATTTTGAATAGAATCCCAAGAGAGTAAAATATTATTTTTAATAATGGAAAATTTTATGTTTTTATGTGGAAACATGATTTTTAGTAGTTCTTTAATGGGGAGGTCAGATTCCATATTTATAAGTTGGGATAATAATATTTTTTTAAAATATTTCAACATAATATAAAGGGATAACAAGTTAAAATTTTCATGTTTCTCCAAAATTGAGAGATAATGTAATGGGGATGATATTATATTGATAAAAACCTCATCCACTTAATTCTATACATGTTTTTATCATCATCCAAACACTTTACCCCTTTAATTATCACATTAAGAAATTTATATTTCACTACATTAAATAGTTATTTCTTATTGTAACACAATCCAAATATATAAAAATAAATAGGTACTTATTAGAAAAATGGGACCAACATATTCTAAATTTGAAATCGATTTTATTTGTTTCAGTTTATTATTATGATGAAAATTTGTTTTAATAAAATATATAAAATGTTTTAAAATATTTTATGATAAATTAATACATATGTTCTAAAATGTATAATATAGGTACTTATATTGAAAACCCTTTTAAAATGTTAAATTCACATATAAAATATATTTTTTTCTTCTACAAATGATTCATGTTTTTCTCATTCATATTTTTGCTTAAATAATTTCATTAAATTCATGTTATTTTTTAAAAATATATTCTTTGATATTCCACTAAAATTCATTTTTCTTATAAAAATCACATAAATTCACCTTACGCTTATTAAATTATGATTTCTCAAAAAACAATGTTCAATTACTGAAAATAATTTTTGAAAATATGACAATTCAATATCTAAATAAAATCCCATTGTATATTGAATAATTGTTCATATTTGGAAATAATTTTTTAAAAATTTATATATTATTTATCCAAATTTCCCATAATTTTTTAATTAATTTATTATTATTATTATTAATATATTTTTTATTTTATATTAATAATATAATTTATTACTTAAAATAAAACACAAATTTTAGAAAAATATATTTTTATGCATAAAATGAGTTTCTAAGTTTTTTTAAAAATACTAATATAATTCATTAATATTAAAATTAACTACTATTTCTAACCATGGGGTGGATTTTGTGTGTTTTCATGTGTGGTGGAGACACCCTAAAAATGGAATTGGTGTAAACTCGAGTCTTACCAAACTCGAATTTAGTTGGGAATGAGTGGTGAATATGTAGTGGGTTGAGCCTAGGACAACCATGGTGTGGTTCCCACCTATACCATGTAACCCAATATTATATCACCCCATAGTTGGTGGTGGGGTGGTAAGGGATTGGGGGTGGGGTAAGGGGTAGATCACATGTTATGTCCTCAGGATGGCAAGTTCACTACCATTTGATTAATTATGTTTTGTTCCCCAATGGTGGTCAAAATCAACCATTCATAAAAGTATCCAATATTAACCCTATATAAATATTTCAAAATTATGTTAATACTTTTAATTACCATTAATTAAATGGATCGGTTATAACAATCATAATTAATAATTTGAATTTTATTAATAAAATGTGGTTAAAATGTAGTTCAATGTAGCATGTTGAGAATGATATCAGAGATATTAACTTTTT
Organism: Viscum album; assembly: GCA_963277665.1. Lineage (NCBI taxonomy): Eukaryota > Viridiplantae > Streptophyta > Magnoliopsida > Santalales > Viscaceae > Viscum > Viscum album. Next base: position 1,400,708,166 of record OY728142.1, on the reverse strand, counting down.
TAAATGTATTATTCAATAAAAATTTATCTTTTTACATGAACTATAAGAATTTACCCACTTAACCACATGGTAAAAGAAAAATGGGAAACTAGAATGGGATATTTTTTTGATCATGTTATTAAGTACTTACAGCTAAGCTGGTATAAATTGATGGGTTTCTTTATATCTGTTGGAAACTAGAATTTTTTCATATTTATTAATATGAACTCTATAGATATTATTGAAATTTATATATATGAAGATCCATTCATAAATAATTCTCTAATTATGTCATAAATTTCCATACCATTACTATAATTTTCTAAAAAACCCATAAGTAACAATTATGAGATGGAATAGATCATTCATTTATTCATAAATGGGAGCTCCATTAATATTATTAATGTAACATAATAATATGTTTACCTTCCCCAGTAATATGTGGGATGTTTTCTATAATTACCCTAGTGATGTAGTAAATTAGAAATGAAATCATAACCCATGTATACATATTTCTAAGATATCCCTACTAATTCATGTATCACCACGTCATTAATAAAATCATTAAATTCAATATTGTTTTCCCTCACCCAATAATACAACATTTTTATACAATAAATCCAAACCATGATAATAATTATGTATCTATACTAAAACCTAGATATTTATTAATGTGTGATAATTGGACACCTGAAGTATTACAGTACAACCTAGGATTCAATGCAAGTTAGTGATCCTATGATGTTGTAGTATTATGCATCATATGATATATCCTTTCAATTGGGGATTATTTTATATGACCTCTAGACTCTGAGATAATTTTCTTAACTAATTGTGATACACTTTCAAACCATGAAATTGGAAAACAATCAGTTTTTGGTGGAATTAGTTCATAAATAATAATCCTGAATCAATATAATTTCATATATTTTAAAAATAAAAAATATGGAATTCAACGATAAATACTATACACGATCCTATATCATAGGTTTATAAAAGTAAAATAGTCCACCCATACAATAATTAACCATATATTAAATTAATATGTCTTCCACATCAAGAGGATAATATTATAAGATTATAGAATAATGGAAAATGTACATGAAAAATATAAAATTATCCATAGATATATAAGTTGTTAATTTTAAAAAAGTTAATATTTCATTCATTTAGTTATCTTTCTAATCCCATTCACTCAATAGTATTCACAAAGGATATACTAGAATACATATTCGATATTAAATATGTGAAATAAGTACTTAATTATAGTAAAACATATCAAAAAATAGAGTCTATGGTCGCCATGTTTCACCAGGGATAGCAGGGAATATTGACAATGGTGGTCACCTATTTATAATTGATATGTGAGATGGTTCAGTTTCCACATAAGAACCGAATTGGTTAAACATTAACATGTACCAAATTTCTTAGAAATTTTATTATATTATTACAACACAAGTACATTTTTTTAAAATAGATTTTTTAGTTGTATTGAATTAATTTAAATCATTATTAAAATATTTTTAAAATTTTATTATTTTATAAAAATAGATATTTATTAAACCATATTCCAAATTTATCTCACATAATACTAAAGATCAGTCATGATCCATTCTCTCGAAATTTCATGTAAACCATTTAATATTAAGCAACACAATTCTCACTTTTTTATGGTAGATCACCAATCATCCCCTCTTTATTGAAGAGCAATAACTATTACATGTCTAAAAACTAATGAATAATATTCCCTCATAATTATATATCACTAAAATTAAGAATAATATAAGGTAATAGAAATATTTATTCCGATAAATATATTTTCTACATCTAAATTTTACATACACTGATAGAAGGGATGACAGATCACTAGAGAAAACATTTTAGAGAAATACTCAATTTTAAATAAGTCCAAACTATACAACTAACTATAGTATATTTTTCAAATAAAAATCAATGATAATTAAAAAAATTGGGAAAATTGTGTAATAAAAAATATTTATTTATATTAGGATAATAAGATGCCACTATAACTATGTGGAAAATTTATTCTTAAGATAAAACAACCTATGATTATGATTTAATGGTAGGAATTATAAAGGTAATTTTAAAGCAGACATGTTTAGTTTGTAGGGGTTTTTCATTTCCATTATAGATTACATGAATGTAAATCATTTTTTAGGGGTTATAAATTGAAGATGTTCCTCCATTTATCTAATGTGACCCCTAACAATCACTGAGTCATTTTAATAAGTACTTATCATAAACAAGACAATTTCACAAAGAAAATTGTAATTAAAATTTGATATACTTGACCATGTTATTTTACTTATTTTTGTGGCCCCAATTATCTTCGATAATTTTATAATGAGAAATTTAAATCACAGAAAAAATCCACCCATGATATTTCTCATATAATCATAGATCCTTTAAGGGTAAATAATCATGTATTTATTTGACAATGATGATTCATTATCATGAGTGGATCATGATATAACTCTCATCCCAATATTTATATATGGTGGTTGGGATTTCATTTTTCATTTTTCAGTGTTGTTAAATCATTATATAAACCATATATTCTAAGATCCAAACTTTTTTTAAATACTATTATTATTAATGAAATATTATTTCTAGATCAACTAATATTTTATACTATAATAACTACTAATATTTTACCAAAAAATAGATATAATTCTAGTCTATAACTCAATATATTGTTGAACATATCCAAATATATATTAAATTTCATTCATTCATCATTGATCTCATAATACTATAAGCCTAAATTATTTATACAAGTTACCGATCATACATGGCCTAATTTGTACAAACATCACAAATTCATCAAAAATGTCTTTTGGTGAAACTTATTAGAGTATTCAAGTCTATGTATTGAACACAAATTTTCCTATGATATATTAAACATAATTTTATAGATTAAATGATTTTAAATTTCAGTTCATTATTCTCCTATTTAATTTTTTTATACAATTATCCTAGTTTCATTATAATAATAAGTTAACCATTTTTCTTAGTTTCACAACTATAAACCAAATCATATAAAAAACATCATACTTAGAATTTACATGGTATTAAAATATATGAATTTATTTATCTTTTAAACTAAAATTACAAGAAACAGCCACTATAGGATATCACACTGGCATTTTTCATTGAAATTTGGTATGGAATTTCATGGATTATAATTCAGTTATATTGTATACGAGGGATGTCCTGCACCAACCAACTCCCATCCTTGTGGTCTCATCCACATCCTTTTAAGAAGTCATTATTTAATAGATGTTTTTAAACTAAGTATATCCTTACAATATCATTTAAATTTACATCATAACTAATAATAACTGGTATAATTTTATATCATAAAATTTATTCAATAATTATATTATAAATATATTAAAGTTATAAAAATTCATCAATCATATGGTAAAATAATATTATTATCTAAAAAAATTTAAATAATCTGCAAAAAACTGTAAAAATAGACTATATAAATATGGAATAAATTTTACATCAAAAGTTGTAAAAATATACTATTACTATTTTTTTAATATGAAATGAAAACTATTTTAAGAAAAATGTTTATTTTAAGATTAAAATTATTTTTTTATTGAAAATAAAAAATTTATTTAAATCCAGTGAAATGAATTAGATTATTTAAAATAAAATAAGGTGTATTTTTATTCTAGGAAAAAATGAATTTAAAAGGAACATTTGTTATGTTGTTTGTCTAAAGTGTTGTTTTCAGCACCAAATTAATTTCCATAACATGTAACTAGAATAGTGTGCATGTACGAGGCCGGTTCACAAGAAAACCATGTCGGCCTTTATGTCTCTTTATTTGAATTTTCACAAGTGAAGATGATAAATTTAAATATGATTTGTTGGATTATAATGATGGATCTCGAAAGATAACAAAATTTTTAGCCTTATCTAACTCACTACAAATTATCTTCAAAATCAATGATTATATAAAATGAGATTATAATGGATAATGATAAAAATGTGTCGGGGATGGACATTTATGTGGGACATTAAACCGTATTTTATATGGTGTTGTATTGTTCATAATAACCCATATTTCTAGGTTTCATTTGTGGCAGAACTCCCTTGGTCTGGTCAGTTCTGATTAAGTCGGTAAACATCAATCCCTTGGTTTGGAAATTTATTTCTACTGACTCTTAATTTAGGAACCACCCTCTAGAAACAACAAGAATATCCAATCTTCATGTATATCCTTGTCGTAATTCTCCCAAAGATCACTGGAAACTCCATTCTTGGTCCGATATGGGGTTTCCAGTGAAATAAGACACAGAAGATGGGAGAATTACGTGAGAGAAGATGAACAAGCACAAGAATAGAGAAACAGGTTCTAACGAAGCCACATTTTTTCCATACCCAACACAAGAGGGGGGGGGGGGGGTTTAGCTACTCATGATGAAAAGGATAATAAAAATGCTAAAATTCATAAGATATTTCTTTACAATAGAAAATTGAATAATCATAATAACAACAAAAATACATAGAACCAGTGCTCCAAAAACTTCCTCTCACCAAAAAACATAGTTCCCAACCCTCCTCTTCTCCTCTCTCGAATCCTCCCCTTCTAGGGTCACCTTCCAGGGTCTTCTCTATCAGAAATGACTTTTTTCCAGCTATCCAAAAGAAGGTAGAAATAGGGACCCCAGGTCAATGATTAGTTGAAAAGTGAAAAGGATAAAAGGAGATGGATGGACTGTTCCACACGGTTTTGGGTGCACGGTTTGGTAGGTCATGTGTCAACCGTGCATAAGTCTTCATCTCAAGTCCTTAAGGTTTCATGATTTTCTTGGATGGGCTGCATGCTTTGGGTAATTCATGTACCAATCATGAGGATGTCTTAATCCAAATGTGCATGTATCACATGGTTTCCCTGAAGGGTCCCATGGTTTTGGTAAGCTGTGTACCAACCGTGCAGACTTCTATGTCAATGACATATTCTCTCACACGTTTCGGATAACCGTGCGACGGTCATGCAGGTTCCCTTTCTATTTGAAATTCCTGAAATCGAACGTCCTTCATGACTTGGTGCTTGATTCGAGTGACTCCAATCTAGCATAGTCAGGGGAAAAGGGTCCAAAAGCCTCCAATTCCCTTCTGAGTCTCCAAAATTCCTACGCTTTTTACGTAATCCTCTATTTACTGAAAAAACAATTTAAGAACATATAACATGTGAAATCCATACAAAACCCATCCACAGAAACCATTTTATAGATATTAATCAAAGTGGGAATTCCTTATTCACAGCAGTGCATCAAACTCTCCCACAATTGATTGGTTGTTTGTCCTCAAATAAAGGAATAGATAGTCATTTCCAAGGAGTTACCAAAGATATAGGTATAAACATTACAGATTATTCCAATTATATGAATATTAAATTTGATCTAATTAATGTTAAAAATTATAGCATTCATACTTCATGGTTCCCCAAGTATATGAGGTTAGCTAAAAAAGTATTCTTAATCTAAAATAGTCAACCATTCACTCATAAATCAATTTTTCCTAAAACTGAGTTTGCCCTTATTTTTTCGAAGAAAGTTCTTACCTCCATTTTCATCTTGTTATACACTCAGATTTTTAAGCCTGGGTTTTATCATTTCCAATTAGAGGGAAATCACTTTTATAGGTCACACACCCACATTGAATTACATTATTTGTAACATGATTAAAGGACATCAAAATTAATGGGCTTGCCTATGCATATCTCATTTTTTCTGTAGTGGGGTGAGATACTAGAATAACATTTTTCTCAATTTTATTGTGTAAACACATGATGAGAATGTTTTACCAAGTCAAGAGTTCATGGAATTAAGACCACATAATAGAAACTAGCGTGGAAACAACAATTCCCAAAACCTCACATATCCTTATGGACAATTCGATGTCTAGTTTATGGGGTTCCTCAATTCTAATTACACCATCACCAAAATTATTTTTAATCAAATAGTTATTCTAAATGAATGGCTAAATGTTCCTTTTCATGTGTTTCAAGGCTTATTTACACCACATACTAGGTTCGACAATCCGGACATATGATCCATTTTTAGAGATAATTTCAAAAATTCATTTTTATCTAATTGATATAATACCCTTAAATATATAACAACCCTTTAGACAAACCTAATAAAACCTTATACCCTATGTACTTCCGCAAACAATCAATCAAAATGGGGTGCAAATTAAGGGTTCCATCCCACACTCTTAAAACTGAGAACATCCCCCCGTGAAGGTAATAAAGTAGAGAAGGGTGGGAAAGGAAGTATGAAAAGGATGGAAAAAGGTAAAGAATATAAAACAAGGAAAAAGTGAAAAGCTCCCATGAATGTCAGTCCTGTGTGGAAAATAGGTGGTGTGTGAGATCCTGAATAACGGAAAGGTGGTTGGCATTAAACATATGAAATCCTCTACTGGAGATACAAAAGAACCAGAAAAGTGAAGCAAGAAAAATAAAAACAAGAAATATGGAAAGAAAATCACATCACACAATCACAATAATGCAGTCGAAGCATCACACAAAAACATAGGGTACAGTACATGAAAATAAAAATGGAACATAAAAAATAAATATATACCAAAGAACTCAATACCCACCCATCCAGGGATCAGATGGATCGAAAAAGATGGCCCAAGTGGCTGCATCCCATGCCGGAACGACGGTAGGTGGAGGTAAGTCCCTAGGATCAGCGGAAGTAGAGGTAACATAAGACTCGCTCGTTGAGGCACCGGCTCCAGACATATAGTAGGAGGGGGATGGTTGGGTATAACATCCTATAGGGTATGAGAATGAATATTGGCTAATCTAAGGCCATCCACATCCATTCACATCTGCTCAAGATGCTAGTGGAACATAGAGTACTGGTCCTACTACAACTCCCAGAAGAGGTTTTGGTCTGTATACGTTGTTCCCTGGAGGGTGGGTTAGTATGTATTGGGCAGGTAAAATGTTGGGGCATGGATGGGTGAGAGGTGGAAGTAAGATAATTTCGCCCCCCCTGGGATGTGGAGTAGTGGGAAACAACATGATCGGCAGGGCGCTCCTATGCCGCTAGGTCCACTGGTGAAGGTACAGTTAGGGCTACACTGGGAACACCCCATAGTTGTAATGTGACACTGTTTGGCTCTATAATCTACATCCATTGGAGAATAGTTATATAAAATAAGGGTTCCTATAGTAGCTCCCCAAATTTATTGGCATCATGATCAAGGTGTAGCCGGTCTACTAGAAGAGTGATAAATGGTCCACCAAAAACATATCCCTTTGGCTTGGAAAACACTAGCTTCAAATACAGGGTAAAGTGGTATGCAAGATTGACCTCGATGCTCATAACCATGGAGTTCAAAATCATTAGGTCTAGAATGCTAACAGTGCCTTCATGATCTGACAGGGCTATAAAACAGGTGGTAATAATCTGATGAAGGACCCGGTGGATGGTGTTAATGAATCTTGAAGATTTGACTTTCTATGTACTTATGGGGCCCCATTGGAAATGGTAGAACCAGAAAATCTGAGCCGGGGTTGGATCCCACTTGAATGGTTCTAGAACATAAGCATCACTCTGCATGTACGCGCTGTCATATAGGAAAATTCAGGTGGTGAACTCACTCAGTAATAGGTTGTGCCACTGGTTCGCCAAGAAGAAAGTGACATCATCGTCAACTTCAATTGTAAAGCATTAATCATTCTCACTGTGTCTCTCATGGAAGTGAAAGTTAGACCCAAATTCTAATACAAGATCCTAATAAATTGGTTGGTGGACCGCTAAAGTGTGGGTGAGATTTCCCCGGGCAATATTCATCTAGAGCTCATTAGTAATTCCTAAGGAGGAAATGTTTTCTAAAGTAAACATGTGATGGTGACTGATTTCGAGGTTCAAAAGGCTTCGGTATTGCATGAGTTTCTCTTTCTTATTATACTTGACCTGCGGTCCATTGGCGGAGCCTGAGTAGGAGCCTCGAGATTTTTTGGAGGTAGACAAGATAGGGTAGGGTTGGATTTTGGGCACCTTCAGAAAAAAACAACATATAACAATATCATACAACCACTAGAAGTATGGATAAAAAATTAAATTTACAAAATGAAAAAATGTACATATTCATAAGGAAAATCCCAAATTTTGAAATAAAGGTTTTGAAAATACATGTTCATTGGGAAATCTATGGTGCGCGTGTCGGTGATGAAGAAATAGTGGAAAAGAAGTAGATAAGGAGAATGGACAGATGAGAACAACGAAGAAGAAATGAAAAGAAGTTTGGGATTGGGGGGGGGGAATGCAACCAAACCCAAGGGAGAGAGGGAGAAGAAAAGAAAAAAGAAAGAGAATGATAGAAATAAGAGGAAGAGGAAGAGAGGAAAAATAGAATGGAGGGAGAGATATAAAAAGGAATTGGCTGCAAGAGAAAGATGAAGAAGAGGGAGAAGCCTAGGGTGCACACGGGCTGATTAGGAGGAAACCACACTGATTGGAAGGGGGGGGTCCTGGATTTTAATAATATTTCGGGATTTTTGTGGCTTCACGGCCTACAGCACACGGTTTATCAAACTGTGTGCCAACTGTGCAAAAGCTACTAGAGTGAGAGGTTCGAGGTGCACGGGCTACATAGAGTTTGGATAACCGTGTGCCAACCATGCACTGGTTCTTTCTTGTGTGGTCCAAGGAGCACGGTCCTCTCACAGTTTAAAAAACCATGAGAAAATCATGTCGTTTGTTCTTTGTGATGAAATTTTGAAATTTTTACTTTTTTAACTAAAAACACACCCTTTGCAAAAAAATAATTGGCTCCCCTTGAATGAGATAAAATATCTTGATATTTTCCATAAGAAGTGTAAGACTTTCATTATAGAAATTCAATAAGATACCCCAACATGTGGTGATAATTCTACAATATAACACATAAGAAAATAAAAGAACACTATCATGATGTCCTAGACAGACTCAAACAGACAATTCATTTGAACAAAAAAATTCAGAATATCGGGTTACCTCCTGATCAGTGCTATATTTAAAGTCTCAAGCTCGACTTACCTGGGCCTTGAGCTACCCCAATTGCATGGGGGAAACTATTACCACCATGTCTTCCATTCAAATTTAAGGATTTAGTTACTTCCCATTGACATTGAATGTTTTATCATCCGCACCAGCCACTTCCACCATGCCATGGTGGAAAACTGTAATCACTGTTAAGGTTACCAACCACCGAGACATCAAGTTACCTAGAAAAAACATCAGACAAGAATTAAAAAGTAAGACATTATAACCTAGCTGGAAGGATTAATGGGAGATCATTTAGTCCTAGATTTCCTTCATATTCTCCTTATAACGTTTCACATTCTCATTGGCCTCCCACCTTATCTCGTCAAGCTCGGTTAACTAGAATGTCTTCTTTTCTTTTGTAGCCTTGAGAACATAATTCAGGGCCTTGACAACCCAATTATTATTGTGCCCCATCTCTACCATAAAGTTACATGTTTTCCCATAGATCAATAATAAAGGTGACATACCCAATGGTGTTTTGAAGGCTATCTGGTAAGCCCATAACGCACCATAAAATTCCTTAAACCAATCCTTTCTTGATGTGCTTATCATTTTCTCCAAAATATGGTTCATCTAAAGGTCTAACACTTATTCTTGACCACTAGATTGAGGGTGGTGTGGTGTCCCATGGATATACTTGACCCCATACTTTAAGATTACATTTTACATGGGATTGTTGGAAAAATTTGTACCGCAGTTACTAATCATCACATGCGAGGTCCCAAACCGACTGAAAATATTTTTCATTAAAAAAGTGACAACGAAATTAGCCATATTATGAGTCTTTGACACTACTTATATCCACATGGAAACATAATCGACACATACCAAAATGTAAGTGTGCCCAACGGATGGGTGAAACAGACTCATGAAGTTGATTCCCCACACGTCAAAAACATTAACCTCATGTTTTGGGTGTTGCGGCATCTTGGCACGTTGGCCCACATTTCCCATATTCCAACACCGATCAAAGCAAGAGACAAAATTATGAGTGTCCTTATACTTGGATGTCCAAAAAAACCCCAATTGTAAAACCTTTGATACCGTTCGATCTGGCACATGAAGTCCTCCTGCCAGAGTAGAGTGACAGAATTCCAAAATAAATTTAATCTTTTCATCTAGGAAATAATGGCAGATTACCCCATTTCCATAAGAGCAGAAGTGCAGAGTTTCTTCCTAGAAATACCTCTTTACCTATGAAAATAATTCTTCCTCGGCTGAAATAATATGTCCGGGTGGACAACTCTCATGGCTAAGTAATTTTCAAGGTCGGTTAACTATGGATGAGGTTGTACTCCAATGGAAAATATCTTCTCATAAGGGAACTCTTCCTTAATCTCCCAGTATTTTTCTCTCTCTAAATGGGGTAGTTCATTATAGGGATATGATCACCCACCTCATTCTCGCTTGCATTCTTATACTTAATCTCCATATCAAACTCAAGGAGGAGGATCATCCAATAGATAAGCTGTAGTTTTTTGTTCTTCTTGTTCAGAAAACACTTAAGTGAAACATGATCCGTGTAGACTAAAACATTAAAAAGCACTAAGAAGGAGCGGAATATGTCAAATGCCAAAACCACGACTAGAATTTCTTTCTCTGTGATGGTTTAATTAAGATGTGCTTCATTTAGTGCTCGAAAGGAATAATATATCAGTCTGAAAATATGGTCCAGCCGCTGCCCAAGCACTGCCCCAATAGCATAATCTCTTGCATCGCACAAATGTTCAAATTGTGCCGCCCAATTCGGAGTGATAATTATGGGTGCGGCGAATAGTTATTCCTTCAGAATTCTGAAGGCTGCAAAAAATTTATCATCAAACTCAAAAATTTCTTCCTTGGATAGTAGATTGTTTATGGGATGAGCGATCTTGAATAAGTCATAGACGAATATTCGATGAAAACATTCAAGACCCAAAAAGCTACGAATTGCTCAAACTGATGTGGGAATAGGAAGCTGTGAGACAAATTCATTTTTTGTCGGACCCACCTCAATTCCTTTCATCGAGTTCCTATGGCCTAATACAATTCTGTGTTGCACCATAAAATGGTACTCCACCTAATTGAGAACCATATTTGTATGCTCACATCGTTCAAGAACCAGATTTAGATTCATCAAGCATGTATTGAATGACTTCCAATATAATGAGATTTCATCCATGAAAACCTCTATAATTTTCCCTCCTATATCATTGAATATGGATAACATGCACCTCTAAAAGGTGGTTAGAGCATTGTACATTCAGAATGACATTCCGTGGTAAGAAAATGTTCAATAAGGAGAAGTAAAGGTACACTTTTTTTGATCCTCTATGGAAATAGAGATTTTTTAATATCCTAAATATCCATCTTAGAAAAATTAAAATTCTTGCCCCACCAATCATTCCATCATTTGATATAAGAATCGAAGAGGGAAATGATCTTTCCTAGTTGCATAATTCAACCTCCTGTAATCAACACAAACCCACCATCCCATAATTGTGTGGGTCGGGATGAGCTCATTCCTTTCATTGGTCACCACTGTAGTGCCTCCCTTTTTAGGCACCACCTAGAGAGGACTCACCCATGGGATGTCAGATATGGGGTATATAATTCCAACATCGAGTAATTTGATCACCTCCTTCTTGACCACATATTTTATGGTGGGGGTTCAGTCTTCGTTAAGGTTGGCGAGAGGCTTTTCCCCCTTCCTCTAGAAGTACCTTGTGTGTGCAGACCCTAGAGCTTATACCTTGAAGGTCAGTGAACATCCAGCCAATGGACTATTTTCACCATCAGAGTACATGTATAAGAGACTCTTCTTGATATTTTGAGAGAGTGGAATTTAGGATCACTAGTTTTGTATATTCCTCTAAAAAATATCCACATTTCAATGAGGAAGGGAGATGTTTCAACTCGAGCCGGGGATCCTTGAGAATAGAAGGTACGATAGGCTCAACCTCAGTTCACTCTATTAAATCTAGAACAATAGCCCTCTTCCATTAATGGCCACTTTGGCCTAAAATAAAGCTTCATTCCTCATGGTATTCTTCAATCTGGTCCTCCTCTAGAACGGGTTATTTGTTGAATGAGTAATCTTGTATGTCATATTCTGCTAGGCCTATGTAGTCACCCGTTGTTGTTAAGGCACAAAAATCCACTTTCTTTATCAGTGAAACCTATTTCACCTCCTTCAGAACGTTTTAGGAAACCTTATCATCGCCCACATAGAAGATCATCCTGACTTGGTTCACATCCATTAAAACATCCTCGGTAGCTAGAAAGGGTCTTCCAAAAATCAAAGAAGCCTCTTTGCCTTATTCCATGTCCAATGTAATGAAATATTCTGGCATAATTAATTTCCCCACATTGACCAACATGACTTCCAATAGCCCCCTATGGTATTTAATAGAATGATCATCCAGTTAGAGTGCCACTCAGGGTGGATTGAGATCGTTTAGCCCTAACTTCTTGAATACTCCAAAGGGAATTAAATTAACACTTTCTCCCAAATCACAAATGTATTTTACAAACCCCCAAGTTCCGATAGTGCATGGGATAGTAATGCTTCCTGGATCCTAGATCATAGAAGGAAGAGTGTGTTGAACTACTGCTGAGCATTCATTGGTCATGGGATTGTTACCCAGGTCTTCCATCTTCCTTTTATTTGAAAAGATCTCTTTAATGAATTTCGTATATGTGATAATTTGAACCAGTGCCTATGAAAATGGATGTTAATGTGAAGCTTCTAGAAGAATTCTATGAACTTGTAAAATTTTTGGTCCAACTTCCATTGATTCATCCATGCTAGAAATGGAAAGGGAGATTCATAGGCTTATCCACTTCTTTTCCCTTATAATGTGGGACTTCTGGTTCTTTATCTAGATCATGTTTTGGGGAAGATTCCTCAGTTGTGACTTCTCCACCTGAGGAGAATGTGGACTGATTTGATGGGGTATCACCCTAAATCAAAGTTACCTTTGCTGTCAAATCCTTCCCGCTGTGTAAAATAATATCATTAGCCTCGTCCCTTTGATTTTTTTATGTATTACCCAGTAGTGGACTAGGTGGTCTATGAGATAGCTGATTGGAAAGCTACCCAATCTAGTTCTTGAAGCTTCTAATTGGAACCTTCGGGTTTTGAAATCTTGTTTCAATAGTAATTATATATTTAGACATCATTTCCTCCAAACTTGATGGAGGTTCCTGCTGAAGTTTTTTGGATACTTATTGTGGAGGTGGCTGTCAAAATGGTTGAGCATGACAAGGGTTTTGATACCCTGGATGCTAATATGCTCCATAAAAAATTGTTATCCTATTGTAGCCTTCGAATCGGAGTCTGAAAATATTGTTGACTATAACATGGTGGTATTTGTGGTCAGGGCTGAGGATTTAGATGTTGCTTCCCCAGCCTAAATTTTGAGTCTCTTGATACCCCTGGTTTTGGTACTAAGGGTAGTTGTTGGGTCCTATATTTTGTGCAACCTAATTTACCTCAATGGTAGAGTCTCCAACACATTCCCCTAGGTACTCACCCATAGCATGGTTTTAACTGCAATCACTACTTCCGGGTTGACTGACATCATGAACATGAGATGGATGTTTTAGATTCAGAGCATTGGTCTTCTTTGAGAAAAAATCGTGTTGAGTCGCAATCATAGTGGTGGAATCTATATTATACATTCCACTTTTTGAGTTCCCCATTCAAAATAACACTAAAAACTATTGGTTGAAATGTCTTCCAACAATTCAAAAATATGTTTAGGGGACTTCCTAATGATTTTCCCTCCAGTAGCTGCCTCAACCACATACTTTGTATAAGTTGTTAGACCTCCGTAGAATGTCTGGACTTGCATCCACAATGGAAGTCTGTTGTGTGGGAATTTCCTCTGCATGTACTTAAATTGTTCCCACGACTCATATAATGATTCCGAGTAATGCTATTGGAAGTTATAGATTTCATTCCTTAAGTTGATCGTCTTCAAGGGGGGGATGTATTTTGATTAAAAGGATTGGTTCAATGCCTCCTAGGTAAGAATTGATCTCTGGGGTAAACCCTTGATCTAGTCCTTTGCCTTATCTGTTAATGATAAGGGAAAAAAACTAAGATATATTCCATCCTCTAACACTTCATGGTACCGAAAAGTGTCACATATCTCCAAAAAGATGGATAGGTGAACATTTGGGTCATCAATTCGAAATCCACCAAACTGAACTGTATTTTGAATTAACTGTATTATCTCTGACTTGATCTCAAAATGTTGGGCCTGCACCAGTGGTCTTACCATTCCACTGTCCTCTCCTAGAATGGAGGGTAATTAATATTCCATAAGAGTATTGAATGGTGGAAATGATTTATGAGGTGCTGGGTGAATGAACTGTCGTTGATCTGGAGGATAACAAGCCTGCTGATTCTAAGGAAAATATGGAGGCTTCTCCTGCAGAATATATTGCCTCAGCTATGGCTACCCGAACCCCGACACAAATTCATAAAATGGTATCTGTTGGTTTCACTGTAGGTATTTCATGTAAGCCCCCAGTGGATTCAGATGCTGCTCTTCCTAGACACCTAGTGGTGGATTTCCTCCAATATCGAATGGCTTCACAACTCATTAGACAGCCCCCGGTTCTTCCTCCTGATGCGCCACAAGATCATTTGCGTTGTGATCACCCATAAGTGCATGACGTCACATGTACAATGTTCTTTTGATTTCTAGATCTATCGATTGTAACTTTAATGACTCGACGATCTAGGAACAAGTGACCTGACCACTCATATACCTATGGGCCTACACAACACAAAAAACAAACCCAGCTTAAAAGGGAAAAAATAAAGAATAACAGAAATGAGATTAATAAAATATTTTTCAGAAATTTTTTTATTTTTATTTTCACTAAATGACTCTAATTAAATTAACAAAAAAAATTCTTTCTAGGAAATGATTCCAAAATTTATTGTGTAGTTTTTCTGATGTGTTTTTTTCTGCACCAAATTAATTTTCCTAACATGAAACTATTATAGTGTGCAAGTATGTGGATGGTCCACAGGGAAACCATGATAGCATTTATGTATCTTGATTTGAAATTTTTCAAGTGATGATGCTGAATTTAAATATAATTTTTAGGTTCATAAAGATGGATCTCTAAAGTGAACTAATTGGTTGGCCTTATCTAACTCATTACGAATTTACATCAAAATCAAAGATTACTTAAAACTGGATATTAATGTATAGTGATAAAAATATGTCAGAGCTGGATATTTATGTGGGATGTTAAACCTAATTCCCTATTGAGTTGTGTTGTTCATAATAACTCACATTTCTAGGTTTTATTTTTTTCATAACTCCCACGGTCTGGTGAGTTCCGATTAAGTGGGTAGAAATCAACCCCTTGGCCTAGAAAATTGATTTCTACTAACTCTTAATTTAGGAACCCCACTCTAGAAATGACAAGTACATCCAATGGTCATGTATATACTTGTCATAATTCTCTCAAAGATCCCTAGAATCTCCATTCTTGGTTCGATATAGGGTTTCCAGCAGAATAAGTCATTGAAGTTGGGAGAATTAGGGGATAGAGGATGAACAAACACAAAAATAGAGAAACTGGTTCTAACAAACCCACATTTTTTTAGCCTCAAAACAAGGGGGGTTTAGTTACTCATGATGTATAGGATATGAAACATAATAAAATTCATAAGAGAGTTCATGACAGTAGAAAATAGAATAATTAGAAGACAAAAATAATATAGAGACCAAGTGCTCCAAAACCTTCCTCTCACCAAAAAACATAGTTCCGACCCCTCCTCTTCTCCACGTGCAAATCATTGCCTTCCAGGATCACCCCTAGGTCTTCTTAGTGAGAAAGAACCATTTTACAGTTTTCCTAAATAAGGTTGAAAGGGGAACCCTAGGTCAATGATTAGGTGAAAAGTGAAAAGGCAAGAAAAATAAGGCTATAGTGGTCCACACAGTTTTGGGTGCACCATTTGGTAGGTTGTCTCAAATCCTTAAGGTCGCATGGTTTCCCTAGATGGGATCCATAGTTGGGTATGACATGTTCCAATCGTGTAGATTTCTATGTCTATATGTGCATGACTCACACATTTTCTCTGAAGGGATGCACATTTGTGCTAACCAGTGCACCAAACGTGCAGACCTCTCTGTCAACGACATCTTCTCCCACACGGTTTGAACACGTTTTGGATAACCATGTGGTGGTCATGCGGGTTGGATTTATCTTTGAAATTCCTAAAATCTCCCATCCTTTATGTCTCAATTCTTGATCCGGGTGACTCAAATCCAGCATAGTCAGGGGGAAAGGGTCAAAAAGCCTCCAATTCCCTTCTTAATCTCCCAAATTCCATGACTTCTTTCTTCTTCCTATGGTTACTAAAAAACCTATTAAGGAACATCAAACATGTAAAATCCATGAAAAAACCATCGAAAAAAACCATTTTATAGTTATTAAACCAAATGGAAATAACTTTTTCACAGTAGTGAATCAACATTCCAACTATATAGTGAGATAAAATAACTAAAACTAGTTTTTTAATTTCGAAATAATTTTAAATAGATTTTGAAAATGTTCTAAATATATTTTAGTGTTAAAAATTATATTTATTATACATAATATTACATTTAAAATATATATTTTTTCTATAATAATGGTTTCATGACAATAAAATTTAATATTATATTAATATAACGTCAGAAAATTGATATTATTTTTAAAATCGGTATTTTCCACAATTCACCATAAAAATAATCTATTTAACTCTATCAAATTCACTGAAATAAAATCATGAAATGATTAATTAAATAATTTAATTCATTTATTCAAATTCGATTTATAATTTTTTTAATTTATATTTCAACCAAATTATTTTATAAACCAATGTTTTTCATGTTATAGTTTATTTAAAAAGAAAATATTATGTAGTATTACCAAAGATTTGGATTTAAATGAATTTGTTTTTTCCTTTATATATAATACATTTACAGTGGAGTAATTTATATGCTCATTACATCATAAAATTCTTTCTGGGTTAGTGGATGATGGATGTGTATCTCAAAAGATCTCAATGATGGATTATTCTTTTATTCTTCCTCTAGTTATGATTAGAATATTATATCTTCAATTACTCTAGAAATTAATCAATGAACATTTTATCTATAAAATAGAAATAATAATTCCATGATTAATTATCATATGCATAATCACATACTAGAAGTCTCATAACCTACAATATCCACAATAAAGTAGCTTTTTTCATAAGTATTAATATTTGGTTTGTTGTGGTGGGACATCATATCATTGATTATCTATTATATTTTTTATTTCAACCAATATGACCTCTCTTTTTAATGTGTTACTTAAATATAGACTATCGTTTGTTCAATATGTATCTAATAATAAATAAAGGAATTATATTTGTATTAATCGATAACTTTAATCATTAATAAATTTCATAATTTGAATTTTTAGTGGTGGATTTTCATTGAACCATAATGGTGTTTTAGAATAGGAAGAATATGAAGATGAAGCAGTTATATATGAATGGTTATGTAAAGAAATTAATGATTAAGGGTATTGAAAATTAGGGGAAAATTTAATTTTTTCCATTAGTAGGGAATGTTTGGAGAATAGGGATTTGAATTAGGATTTTGATTTTTTGAAAGTAAAAATGATATATTTATAGATATTTTTAGAGGCTTGTGAGATTTTATATGTACAAAAGTAAAGAAGATGATAGGTTTTATGTGGGGATACATCATAATTTTTCTATAGACAAAACATAATATAGTGATTGTATATGGTCACACTAATAACAAGGATTAATGAGGGATCACACCATAGATGGGGAAGGAAGAACAAAATTTTCTCAATTTCTCACAATTTCAATAGTTTATTTCCTATAATGGGGACTTTTGTGAAACCTTTGTCTTAACAAAAACCATGTGTTTGGGTGACCATCCATGATCTGGGGCATTAGACCATAGTGGTAGTATATAGGAATTTTGATAAGAATAATATATGATATATGGGAATCATGAAGTGGTTGAGTTGGAAACTATATGTTGACTACCATTCGACAATATATTATAAACCCTTTCTAATTTCCTTTTTCATTTTTCATTGGGGAAGGGTAGTCACATACGGAATAGAAGGGCCATGATGTGATTGATTACTATGAGGAGGTGTCCTGACATATATCCCAATGGCCTTAGAATATATTCATGAGTCCGTAGAAAGTTAGAGGATTATATATAATGGAATGAAGGAGGACACAAGATGGAGGATGGGGATGTATGATTTTTATGTCAGTCAAGGGGGATTTTCCACACCATGACTTGAGGGTCACACTGTAAGGGTAAGAAAAAGGGTTCCTAGTATATTCATAAAGGATATGTGTCACCTAATTACCCTTGGGGGATTCCATTAAGGATTCCTTGAAAAGGACACCAGTCCATTATGTATAGGTCACACCATGACCTCGCCTAGAAAATGATTTTGAAATAAGGGGTAGAACCATCCTTTCAGAGTCATCCATCCATCAATTCTTAGTCGATCAGCCAAAAATTGAGGGTAAATTTTCCAAAATCCTCCCCTTCTTATTCTATTTTTTGATCCCTAGTAAAGGGGGGGGGGGATTTTGGGGAACTTCCCATAAAGATTGAAGGTATTATTTTACAATTTCTCTCTCTATTATTTTACACCTGGATTAGTTGATAATTTTTGAGTCTCTATCTTCTATTACAATGATGATTTTACAAGAAAACAATATATATTATTTCAAATGATCATTATTTTGTATTCCCTAGTGTCATAATATCTTGAGAGGATGATGGAATATGGTTTTGTGATGTTTTGATGATTCTTCATTTGTTGGTGAGTTTTTTAGTGATTGTTCCACATTGGATAAATTAAATAAGTAGTTTTAAATTGTTATAATTAATATTTTTATGTTTCTACATTATATAATAACATTATATATTAGTACTAGCTATGGAAAAATGGATGGTCTTATTCATAGAAGATCAGATCATTATGAGGATGTTAACATTGCAGGTGAGGTTGGTGGTCTCTTTATTAGTAATCAATTTTATTATTTATACAGATTTTTTCAAACCATCATGATTCATTTGATTAGGTAAAGGTATAAGAATTAAAATACCCAAGAGTAGGTTATATGATAGATTTTATTCTCTTGCTAATGAGATATGTGATTCCATGCACCATGGGAATATTTGTATCAGCCTATAAAAATGTTGGAAATGGGATCAGGTGGTGGTTGAGTTTACATGATAAGCCATATAAGACTATAGATATGATACGCATCATAGAGAGAATAGGTAAGTTTATTAACGATGTTATGACAGGCATGAGGGGATTTTCCTTCATGGTGATGGATGAAAATGTCATATGTTTCATACAAAATGGGAACACCCTCCAAATTTTGGATACGAGCCTTAATATATATCATGGTTTGGATATGTCCTCTAGGAATAGTTGGGGTTAAAATAGAGGTGCTTCATCTGAATGATACATTTGAGTACTCTCCATAGGTGGATATGAGATAGAACACATACCAAGGTTGTGAAATTTGTTTATGACAATGAATATAGATTATAAGAGTTATAGTGTATTCATGTTTAGATGGTACATAGTTAATGAGAACATTATGGGTTTTATAATTAGAAAATGATGGGATCTTTCTCCTAGGGATTTGTTTGGGTTGATCCTTTAGGTTGGACAAAAAAATGTAATTGGTGATTGTAGTGTTTTAGTGATTGGAAACTAAAATAGGCTAGAGTGAGCAATTGTTTACCCTTTTTAGAGTGTAAGAATGCCAATTGTTTTTTACTACCTTTATAGTGAAATTAATATATCCTTATAGGTGTTTACCATTTAGGATATATATATGATGATATGTGTCTGAGGTATATGGTGGTGTATTAAGTAACTAAGACCACTATGAAAATTTGATAACCTCTTTGGAAGGGAGGATTTATTTATTATTATTTCATGTGTGTTCAAAATTCTTATTATATCAGATCATGATACTTGGTGATTCTAAACCCTTCCTATAATGTGATGATAATTTTTAGTAAGTCCTTGTTTATGTGTCTAAACACTACTGGATGGCCTTCCTTACAGAAGATGGAATGGTAAATTCCATTATTTGTGATGTTCCCTAAAGGGGATAGTAGGGACACTATTATAGGAAATCTCAATAAATTATTTGGGGTTACTATGATACTATTATATTTAATATAATTTAGTGGTAGGGTAAATGTGTGGTACTATAATGAAACTTATACCTAAGTGGGATGGGATGATCAATGTATTATTATGAACCTTCTCTCTAAGAAATATTGCATGACATGGAGACAACATGTAAAACATCTCTCGATAAATAATGGTTGATTAGGGTACCACTTGTATGGTATATATTGAGTATATAATGATGAAATTTGTATTATATGTATAGAATCTACGAAGTGAGATGGAATGTGAATGGTAATTGATATGTGACATATCTTTAGTTAGAATGGTTGACCAATGTACATTGTGTAAGACTTCCCTGATGGGGATCGACATGAATACTTTTGTGTGTCAATATCTAAGAAGATTATCTTGGTCACATAGAATAGATTATACCATATGGACTGTTTTAGGTGTTACAGATAAGTATGTCACCATACCCTACATCTTCAATTATGGGTCAGGATCTATGGATCTTGGGGACTACTTCTTAAGTGTTAGATGAGGTAGGTGTAGTTATGTGTTTTAATTTCCTTGTTATCCCATGATTAGATTATATATATTTATTAATTTTTATATTCTATAATATATTTTCCTTACTCATACACAAATAATTGATAATTTTCTTTTCGAAAACATGGTAATACAACATGAAGAGGTATTCCTCATACCCTATATAGCCTCCCTAGTAAGTGTTAAAACCTTCCCTAAACATTAAATTTTATAAATAGTTTATTAGGTCAATTAACTTTGAAAAAAAATCAATGCTGTATTTTATAATGGGATGTATTGAGTCTAAGATATGTGAGTAGATCCTTTTAGTATTTTTTTGGTTATTAACATAGTATGTATGATCAGACTATTGTAAAATTTGTTCTAATGTGTGCTTGGATGATAATTTTTAATTATTATATCATAATATTGTTCATTGATTATAAAAACAATAATAGTTATTTTTGGTTGATGTCTGGATATTTATATAATATTAATGATTATACTATCTATGGAATAATATATCTGATAGATGATTTAGCCCCTTACCACTTGTTATATGTATCTAGTGTACTGGGAGGTGCACTTTTGGTCTTTTGGAGGCTATGATGGGGACAATGATGAGTTGTATCAGACTGAGTCATCACCAAATGGCATCAATAAGACCATATATAACCTTCAAATCAAATACACTATGTTTATATAAGAGGAGAGGATTCATTTTTTTAATGAATCCCCCACCATTATAAATTATTACTCATATGAATTTTTTTATTATATCTAGTTACAATAATTTTTGAATTGGAATGCCTTTATAGTGGTAAATTTTTAATAATAATAAAAAATTCATTAATTTTTCAATGATATTGGAATGTGAGAATGTGTTGTGGAATAATGATAAATTATATATAATTTGGAAATTATCTCATGAATCAAAATTTAATGAAAATATTTTGGTTTTATGATGTCTGAAAAAAATTATTATTATGAAAATTTTCATTGTTAATGTTTTTTTTGAAAAACAATATATCCTGGTTTGTTACATGAAAATCCCTGAAATATTATACAATACTATATTATGTTTTTTACTCACAGAGGATTAAAATTTTCTTAGACTTTGATGGAATTATAAGATGTTTTTTTAGAATTTTTGATTGGATTTTATATGATAAAAAATGTGTTGGGTCAAGTAATGTGTTCTATAATACCTAAATTGACCTTATGTTTCATTATATGGGGATATTCCATGTGTTTTGTAAGTTATGATAATGATCATTATCTTGATATTCTTTAAGCTTATTATTCAATTATTTATCCAATATATTTTTTGATAAATTAATTTGGTTATGACATCATGACTAAGACATTAATATTCGATAGATCCTAGTCAATCATGTATAATATATTTTTAGTGTCTTTATAATCAATTCATGTTTTTATTGTGTTTTTTTATGTTAAATTCATTTTAACGTATTTCGTAATAAGTACATGATATATTTAGGTTCTATGAAACATTTAGAATATGTAGTGGAATTCTACAGGGATATAACTCACACATTTTTTATATTCTTATGTTAAGAATGTATAGACACCACTAATGTAGAAGATGGTAGGTAAAGGATATTTTATATAATATATAAGGTTTAATAAACCATTATGATGGTTTATTGATTATTTTAGGGATGGGGATAAGTGATCATTTTTTATGTATATTTTAACCATTTATAATTTTTATCATTGATAAATTTTATATATGCTAAAAAATGTAATGTATCTATCATAGGATATACATTGAATTATTATTTTTCATTTTATAATTTTATTTATAATGATAAATATATGTAACTTCATATGTATTTATATTTTTGTACAACATTTATTAGAATTGGGAAGGATGAACATGTTTTAAAAGATAGAGAATAATATTACCAAATATTTTTTTGTATAATAATATCTTCAGTTAAGTGGTTAGACTTGTCTACATTGGTAGAAAAAGGTTATATAGTGGATTAGTAATAAATTTATGTGATTAATTCTTTAAAAAGTATGAATGTGATTCTAGAGGAATGTATGATTTAGGGTCAGTATATAGATGAGGGGATATTGATATGAAGATGAGGAGAGTATAAAATATTTCATAGGATAAATTATAGAAATTATAATCTATGATTTTTTTAAATTTTTGAATAATATAACAAATATGTTGTTCGAATTTATTGATCTAATGTTAGTGAAATGATTGTTCATATATTTGATGGAATATACCTCAATTTTAATATATTTTTTCTACCAAGAATGATGAAAATTTATAACTGTAATGGTAGTTTTAGTTTCATGTTTTCATATATATTTATGAATATGTGTGATTATTTTGGTCATCCTAAATATACATAGATATTAAAAAAAATCATTATAGAAAATGTATCATTAAGGAGTGATCTAATTAATGTTCTGAGTAATAGTCTATTAGATGTGAGAAATAAGAATAAGTTTGAGGATTTTTATCAGGTAAAAATCTTGTCATCTACAATTTTTATGTGATAATGGTTTATCTCATTATCTAATGGAATATTATCTTATTTATGGTTTAGTATATAAAATCTATTTGGACTTTAATATGGTGGTTATTCATTATCAAACATGTTATACATCTGGGATTATCTTGTTTTCCCTTCATGTGTAATCATTATCAAAATCTATGGGTATATCAAGTAAAAATATCAATTAGAAATGTTAATCACTGATATTACTATAGTAATATACCATTTAATTCGTTATATATCTAACATGGGTTTTTATAAAATATACATGTATTCAAATCCTTTAATTGTTTTTCTATAATATCTTCTGTTGAATGAGAGTATCAGGATAGTCATATGGATTTTAATTTAAAGAAATTGAATACTATACCTAATTGATGGAAATAATCATTATAGTTATGGTTGATAGGGATATTATAGTTATTTTTAGTTATTATTTTACTTTGTTAGGATATTTCAAATTTAATTTTTTAAAGGTTTATTTTAGATCTGGTGGTGGATCTCATTAAAAAAATTTATATTAAAGTTTGTTAAAATATATCAATT
Organism: Viscum album; assembly: GCA_963277665.1. Taxonomy (NCBI): domain Eukaryota; kingdom Viridiplantae; phylum Streptophyta; class Magnoliopsida; order Santalales; family Viscaceae; genus Viscum; species Viscum album. Next base: position 1,400,684,273 of record OY728142.1, on the reverse strand, counting down.
CATATAATATGCAAAAAAATTGTTGATATAATTTAAAATTTAGGTAAGGGATATGGTGTTTAAATGTTTTTTGGAAGATTATTCCATTTTGGGGAGCACTAATTGTTTTTTCTATGAACCTAGATGTGAGATTGTCATAATGAGTAAACAAGATGAAACTTAATTTCGTGAAAATTTAGAACCAATACAATTTCACTAAAGTCGTGTTATTTTAAACTAATTAAAGTGAGCAGATCCGAATTCTATAACTAATATTTTTCTAATTTATCATCTGATCGAGGTCTAGGGTGAGGATGTTCAAAATAAGAGTTCCAAAGTGATTATCATCATTATTAATTTTTATTTACTCCATTAGGTATAAATATTTTTCTTGAAGTATTTACTCGATTAATTAACTTTCTAACCATGAGGTTTGATGTTATATTTGTTTGTGATAACTGAATTCTGATGATGACAGTTTATTGAATGGGATGATCGGTGAAACAAATATGAAGTGTATTGTCAAGATATTATGAGAAGGTTTGGTTTATATTATGTGATGGTGGATTTTTTGATTGCATGGATGGATTAAGAGTTGACATTAAAGTCAATTTGATGGTGATATAAGAATATTATGCATTGATATATATATGTAATCAAAAATAAATAATGATGATGGATGGTCTAGTGAATAGGAAAACATTGAAGTACTTTTGGAGATATTCACATATACATATTCATGACTCAATATATAATATACACGGATTTAGAATATTTTGATTGAGGTGAACTAATAAAGATGAAATTAAGAGATGTTTTAGGAAGATTAATGTGCATATTCAAGAATATTTTTGTTTTTTGAATGAGTTTAAAACTCTATGAAACTATCTGGATAAGAAAAAAATATGATTCGTGAATGATGAAAACACAATTCTATTATGATATTTTTTATCTCATTGTGGATTAGAAAAATGCTAGTTTGAAATAATAGTTGGTGTTTTGGTTGATGTTTATATTAGGAGGCATTTTAGTTAGAAATGACCAGGATATCGATTCTATTTTTGAAGGTATTTTATAGGATTGAAATAGACATTATAGAGTTTATTTAATTGGAATAATGATTTTTGGATGCTTTGAAAATTATTGAGACGTTGATATGTGGAATCCTTTTATAGGCTTTTAGGAAATGAATTTTTGAAGTTTTAATGATCAAAGGATCAGTAGAAATGATATGATAATTTTCACCATGACATGAAACATGGTTTAATATGTTGATAAAAATAAAATGAAAAAATGTAATAGAATATAAGGTGTGTTTTCGACCTCACTAGAGACTTACAAGACTATAACAAATAATTATCAAAATCATAGAGGTATTACATAAGAATGATTGAAATTTTCAATTTGTGGAGAACCATTCCATGTTAGATGTAATAATTGTGTCATTATATCTATATTCAAAGATAATATGGGAAGTCTAGGGTATAAATTATGATTTTACAATAGTTTAATCGAAATTATCACTCTTTGGTTGAATTTAAACCACTATTTTATAGTTTTTTTATGTGGATCGTGAAATGAGTGTTTCATGTTGAGGCCACACCAAGGTGATTGTAAAAAAAATATGAGAAAACAAATGATTTCGTACTTTTAAAATGTTTTCCAATTCTAAAATGATCATTATAATCTTTAATGAAGTTAAATAGAGGTGATATACTAGAAGGAAATCCAAGGGATTAATTAGAACAAGTGAATGTACAATTTTTGGAATATCCTGAATTTAAATTTTAATTAAAATATTATATTTCAAAATGCACATTGAAAAAAAAAAGTTATAATTGAATATATATAATATAAATACATTAATAGTGTTAAGTGGGTGATTAAATGGAAAGGATAAAGAATAATTATGAAGAAAATCAATGACCAATAACTATTTTTTATAGAATATGGGATCAATATTACTTAATTAATATTTTCTAAATACAATTTCATCTCAATGAATTGTAGAGAATATATAATATCTATTATAAAGGAGAGTTATGTCCCAAGATATTGATTATTCTATTACATCATGGGTGGTAGAAGATGAATAAATAATGATTTAAACATGTCAGGAATATATATATTGTCTATAGTGAAAAATGTAGAGTATGAAAAAAACTAATTCCATACTGTGTAGAATCCTGTGTTTTTGGGCCGAATGAAATTTTCTTAATGGATGTGAATTTTCAGTTTGGTGTATGGGATGAACCAATAATTATTACGAAATTAAGGTAATTGAAATACTCAAATGGATTGTTTTCAAACATGGATTAAGGACTGAGGGGAGCCTCACGTGTTCTGTTGAGTTTCGAGAGCACCATCCTCTAAAAAATTTAAACTAGGAATAACTAACAATAACCCACAGTTTGTATAAAAAATGAGGCATACCAAGTGAAAAGTGAAGATGATCCATTGGATCATGTGGTCTCACATGGTTTTGTCTAACTGTGTGAGAGGAGTTTCATTACCATATGGTTGTTCTAGACATCTTTTTAGAGGGATTTTGCATGGGTAGCACACATTTTTTTAACTATCAGGTAAGCGCCAAATAGGGGAATCCTTGGATAGTGGATCTATCATTATTGGTGATTTTTTTGGCCAACCATGGGGAAAACCCATTCACCTCATCAAATGGGTTTAAATTCCTATATTTCCCTCTATCAACTTTTCCCTTCTTCTCCATTTTCATCTCCTCCTCCACATGGAACAACTACCAAGGATTACCTATTACTCCTCTTCATTTATGGGGTTATATCTATCATCCAGAGTCCATTTTAAATTCATTAATGTTCTTGGGTTATCCATCTATAGTCTATACCCCTACTTATTCCTTACATTATCTCATAATCATTGGTTTTATCTCTATACAAGCTAATTATCCGAATTTTCACAGAACTCATCCATTCCTTCAATTTTCCTCAAACTAAACTGAATAAAACCTCAATATTGGGAATGTGGGTCATATTAATCAAGTGGTAGGTTATATATCTTTTGTTTTGTTATAGTAACATTGTTTATAAAATATTTCCATTGTTCCACATGTCGTACTTTCCAAGTGTCTCTCCTAAAATGTGAAATTTCATAAATGGAATATATATACCACTATGTGATGTGTTTTATACTCCTTTTTTATATGGTTGGAATTTATTACCTCAACATTAAACACTCATTTTTTGTGGTTTCACTAAATCGTGTAATAAATGTGGTATTTCTTATCACTAAACCACCATTGGAGCATGTTAATCAAAATAGTTATGATTGTAATAAACTACCCATTTGTGGACTTTTTTCTAATTTATTCATTTTTTGTGAATTATGTAATTTCAATAAGATGAGATGTCTAATTTTAAATAAATAAATTATTTGATTAAAATATGATTTTTTATAATCAAACCCATTTTTGAGATGTGATGTCTTGTTAGTAAAAACTGAATTGATTAATTATGTTCATAGTGATATTATATTTGAAGATGTATTTCCCATAAACCTTTTAATTATTGATGATTTTAATATAAAAATAATTATTTGTTTTAAGAAGTGATCTGTCATGCTTAAATACATTTCCATTATTATTCTTAAATTAAATGGGTAATGGTTGTGTCCCCCGTTATGTACATGAGTTGCAATGAGTGGTATGATATCTTGTTGGCCAAACTGTAACTCTGTAATATAATGAGGGAGATACAAGGGTCCATAATTATGGAAACTGTGAACAGATTATTTTTGATTTATAATGATAATTTTCCAATAAATTAATATATTTTAGGAGAGATACTTGGAATAACTCGAGCGGGCTCACTGAGCACCATTTATACCTCTTCCAGACCGATACTAGTTCCCATGTTTAGAAACCGTAGAAAGAATCGATGGATATATGATTATAACATGACACAAGTGATACATGGTCCCATATGTGAGAAACTAGGGATGATCTTAGAGGGTTTCATCTTCACTCCAATCTAAGTGTGATTTTTTGGATAATATTTATAGATTACATAATATAGACTCTTATGGTATTAGGTAATTATAATTCTCTGAGAGTGATACTTGGAATTCATTTTTGGATCAACATGGATGATCTTAGGTTTCCGCTTATTAAATTTCCAATGATAAATTTTACATTAAATACAAAAAATGTAGAGATATTATTTAGGTACACATCCTCCAAGCTAAATCACTTACTTGGGGAATGTCTATACCTTGGTACATGTTTTATGATGGCTTATTATTATAATCATATTATATTTTAAATTGTTCCCTTCCATTCATACATTTCTATATTAGGATGAAGCAGGTGTTGTCATTAGTTTTTTCCATGGGGAACCTAGACCAATGTATTTATTTAATAATCACATTTCTTTTATTATATACATTCATAGTGATGCAGTTTATATTTACATAGTGTAATTTTCTTTACACAATATTATCGGTGGCACCCTGGGTATATATCACACAATTATCGAGCCACCATTTTATTGGGGTACCTGAGAAGACCACTTTTTCGTAGGTCCCTTTTATTATTCTTGTGCATCATTCTTGCTTTATAGAGTTAATAGTTCAGGACTGGACAAAATCTTAGTATTTTAGTGAATTTTCCCTCATAGATTTTTATTATATTTCACATTTAGGTATTTTATTTTTCTAAATGATGTATCCTTACTTCTAATATATTATATCCTAATATGGTCGTGAATTTATATATGTGTATTCAGTATTGGAATCTTTTATTTAGTTAAAATATTTTATATTACACTACTTTTGAATTTATTATTTCTGCTATAGAAATTGTCTGTTGATTCATAATTGATATACCATTGTTATACAATGATCCTGAGGGTGTAGTCTCCCCATAATACCACAATTATACCCAAGATTCTAGTTAGTATCCTCTAATGCATGGGTAGGCTCACTTAATGGCATGTGGAAACTAGTCTAGATACTTGTTTCATACCTAGCGGAACTGGGATGTTACCAAGTGGTATAAGAGGTTTATTTTCCTTTGAATTAATATTTTTTGGTTGATAGAAAGAATACTAGGAATATGTTGGTTATTGGTGAGGAGATAGGTCTGGGAATGATCACCACACTCGGGGAAAAGACCAAGTGGCCATGGATGGGATTGTTGATCATGTCGCTTACTATTACATTTGATTGTGATTTGACCATTAGTGATTAGTTAACTTTTTTACAACATATTGATTTATGATATTTTTATTATTTAACCCATGTACTGTTATGGAAAGGTTTTAGCATTACATAATTTATTATAGGAACCTATATATTTAAATTCTATACATATTCAAGCCATTTAGGTTTCATTTCATAACTGCTTGAAATCATGTTGGTTGTGTTGTGTGTGATTTACTATCATACTTATTTATGACACTATGTTTTAGTGAATTATTTATAATTCATGTCTAAATTATTATGATTAAAAAATTCTATTCTATGAATCATTATTACTTTAAAAACCTAACTTCTCACCATGTTTAGGATATCAATTACTATAATTTTTTTTTATGCCATGCTTCTGTGTTTATTTCCATGGTTACTATTATGTAATTTCTATGTTTATCATGATTAGTTATACTTTTAATATACAACTGGTAGAAATGTTATATCTTCAACCTAAACAATGTTTTTCCACATAGATTAATGGTGAAACCATAACTAACCAACCAAGTTGTCTTTGATCCCTCAACCATTGGATGTATGGGCTGAAACTTACAAGTTGTGATTAAATAGGAGCCAATTTTCTCCTTATATAGTGCATAAGTGATTTATAATTTGGGAAATGATAACTCATATATTTGAACCATTTTTCAAATGATTTATATTCATAGATACTATTTAATAAATATAAAATCTTTTTAATTTTGACAATTAATGAATTTTTTGCCTATATAAAGGCTTGTAACCCTCTCGCTTGGGCATGATGACTTGTATAACAAAATTACATAAATCCAAAATTGGAACTATGTTTATTAGTTTTGGAATTGTTTTTATTAGTTATCCCATTAAAGGTATTTTAAAACATAATATCAACTGAATTTTTTTGGCCCATGTGTGTATCTTTTATTCTAGTATGATCAAGACCATTGTAGGTTACCTTTTTTTGTTTCAACTTAGTGGTTATCATCATGGGGGTATACTTATTGTATATAGTTATGGTAATTTAAAGTGTCCAAAATTATTTAGAGTGTGTTACATATAGTAATATGGTGGCATCTTACATGATCATTCCACTCTATATTTAATGAAAGTCGTGTTATATGATTTTGAGATTAATTATTATGAGACATTAGTTTATTAAAATTCAAATTAAAATCTAAAGGGTGTTTTCATATATAGATTGCAATCAAAATTATCATTAATAAAGAACAATTTTGGAATAGATTTAACAAATGAATGATGTTAAAAAAGAGTTCATGAACTCACAACTTAAATATGTCATGATATTAGTTAAATATCAATTATTAAGATTAAGTTTAATATAAAATTCATGTGTTCCTCATAGAATTAGTGTAATTAATTTGAAATTAAACCTTAATGGTGTTCATGAATTGATACTCATTTAATTGTAGTTTATGGTTTCCATGGGTAGTTTCCATTAAACGGGGACATGAGTGTTACATGTGGGCACATTCATATATATATATTGGTCTTAAGTGATGGGCCCTTAATCCTAGTTACATTTTCAATAATAACATTTTCATAGGATTTAATCTTTATACCACATCATGTGGATAGAAAAATGTAGGTATCACCTTTATAACATTAAAAAGCCTTGATAAATCATTGGGAAATGTTTTAGTCGTATTGTGTCATTCGGGTTCTACTGTTCCATGTAGAAATTTTAATTTAAAGAATGACACATAGGTTTTATGGGTGTTCATGCTATATTTTAACCCTATTTTTGGGTGTGATCATCATATAATTCTTATTTTCATTGTGGTATACTTTCTTAAGGCATGGTTGTCTGCATAATAGGATGTGTGACCCATCTTTCTCTTCTAATGGATGACATGGGGGATTTTCGAATGGATTCAAAATTTTATGGGATAAAATGAAACTTGAAATTTTCTTTTATGGGACCATAGATCCTAGGATAAAAAGGGATTATAAATTTTTGTTTATTATTAAGGATGTGTCATTTTTATATAGGAACCTCATAGTAGTATGCATTGATAAAGGTTATACCCAACTAGTTTCTAAAATGATACAATAAACTATTGAGTTCAGTGGTAATTTTTTTGGCCATGACCTGCTATAATTGAATCATAGGTCATATTTAAGGTAGAGTTACATGGGCATTAAACAATATTTTAATCATCCTAATGATCAAGACAATGTTGTCAAAGGACCGGGTGTCGTGACACCACCAAGAAGGTTGGATTGGGTTTTTCACATGATGTAATGGAATGCATGGATGTAACTTATGAGGAGTGTCACATGAATATATAATTTAAATTAGGAATATTGTGATTTTATGGGTATATTCTATGTCCCATTTTAGTTAAAATCTTACATAATGTGAGTTTACCACCTTTGGAACCAACGGTTAGTGGCTGATCGAGCATGAATTTTAGGATGAGTTCCCCTTCACATTAATTAGTGACTAGGACACGTATAATGTTGGGAAAGTCAGTTAATATTTTTTTATCATGTCCTAAAATTTTGGGTAGAACAATTTTGAAAATAATTTTCAGAAATGGTCAACATCACTTTGAATTCCATTGGGGTTGGTGAGTATCAAATCTTGTCGTTGCTTGAAACATAGCACAACAATAATGTGGTTTCCTAAGTAAGAAACCATTTAAAATCACCATATATCACAGATGGACTACAATGGACATGATTTAGTGACTGTGGGATTCCTCACGGGGTAAAGAAATTGTGTTTAGGTTACAACTATGATATTTTAAATAATGTTGGTCGGTAGTGGTTTGCAACTCTTCCATCCAGTACTTGGTTTATGGTTTATTCAAAAACTTATCAGGAATTTTTTATTTGGTGTGATTAGAGTGTATAAAGAAATATTGGTTATTATTTATGTAATTTAAGTGAAAATTTATTTTAATGATTATCGATCCCCCAATTTTGACATCATCTGGGTACAGTGAGAGAGTGATGGTTGTTTGCAAAGCTAAATTAAAGTACTGTTTTATTTTCATAAACATTCTCTAATAGAGTTTTGAATTGGAAACAAAGTTTTTATCATGGAGTGTTCATTCATTAGTGATACATGTATTCCCACATAGGAATTCATTGGACAGACTAATGGAAACTAGCTATTCCACTGAATTGATTTCCAAGTGGATTCCACTTTTTGGATCAATTGGTTTTCGTGATACTTATGTGTTTTGGCAATGTAATGACATCCCACATGTAACAAAAATGTATAAACCAATATGTATGTGATCCATGGACTCCATTTGATGATTCCAAGGTTAACCCAGTCATCAGTGTGGCTCATATGGGATGTTTTAAGAATGACTATCCAAGTGTTCATGATCGGGTGTCATCTCGTGTACATGCCAATTATTGATATCTTAAAGTGAATGTTTTGGATTGAGACATAACTAAAAGTTAGATATGATCTTCAGTGGATGTTCTCAAATAAAACACGAGGTGCCTTGGTGGAAGGAATCATGTCCCGTGTTATGTAAAACCAACCATCTAAGCCAATATTTTTTTGAATAGTTGGACAAGATTGGATTGAAGTTCTTCCTTCTTGTTTCTTATAGTGTGGTTGGTTGGGAACCATTTCAGGAACACAGATAGGTTAATATAGGTGTGATATAAAATTTAGGTGTTCCTTTAAGGGAAATTGTTTGTCTCTATATTCGTATTTCCCAATTAGAATTTTACTGTTTCAATCAAAAGGAGGATTGTGTTATGTATCAAGATCTAATCAGGTATTCAATGCTGCTAAATTCACGCCAATAGTTCCGCATTAATGATAAGAGCATGCATAAATATATAATTACAATAGTGGGTAGTACCATGGTATGTAATTGGATATTATTTGTTTGAAACCATTGGTGGTAAGTGATATAGGATTATTAACACAAGAGATGAAAATGAGACCATCTCTCAATATTGAAGGTATTGTGTAATCATTGTCTCAATGTTTCCATTTGAAAATGAGCACTGGATTTGGTCCTAATAGATCATGTAGCATACACTTTAATTGATGCTTAATTGTGTGTTTCATTTTTCGAGTTCAACATGGATTTTTGGATGATTCTCTAGGAATCACGTAGGTTAGGTGTTTATTTTTTCACCAAGGATTCATGGGTGAGAGATGTTCTAATGTGGGGGTATTCTTGCATCTTTTGTTTTTTCTCTAGATCTAACTTTTTGAAGGTACTTGAATTTTCATCTTTTTAGATGGGATGAATTATAAACCAAGCATCAGAATGAAATCCAAGAGCTATAAAACACAAATAGTTATTATTATACATAGTTTAAGGACTAAAGGGTGAAAAATGTTTTCCTTTGAGTTTTAGGAGAACCTGTCTCTAAATTCAAAAAACTGGGAAGAACTGAGAGGGGCATACAATTTGTATGGAACCGTGCATCCCACCTAATAAAACATTATAGATAATCTAGTGGAATTGGATGTACCACACAGTTTGGTATAACCATGTTAGAGGATAAACCATTCTATGATGGTGGTGTATTTATCTTGACAGAGGGGTTTTTCCTCGTCTACACATAGTTATCGAAACTATTTTGAAAGCCTATGTGAGGGGGTTCCATGGGTAGTGGCACCAGCACAATTGGCACATTATTTATCCAATCAGGCGGAAAAAACTATATACCTCATTATATGGTCTAAAATTCCCATTTTTACCTAATATCCCTTTATTTTCATTATTCCATATTATTCTATCCTCCTATACAAGTAGTAGGCACTGAGGGATCCATCATCCTATTCTACTTCAATGAGTAGAAATCTTTTATTGGGAGTCCACTTTGTGCACCATCAAGTGCATTGGATAGACCTCAATAAATCAATAACTCCACCTTATTACTTCATTAATTTATATCATCATCATTGGTGCTCTATTTATAAATTATAATTCACATTATTTCATAGGCATTTTTCTATTTATTCAATTTATCTCAAACCAGAATGAATCAAGAATAAGTTTTGGGAACCTGGGTATTTCTTAAGAATAAGGTAGGTGGTCTATATGCTTTTCCCATGTAGTATACTTTTTTATATTATATTTTTATTAAGTAACATCTTATAATTTTTGGGTGTTTCTCCTAAAATGTGAAATTCCTTGAATGGGATTCCTAGAAAACCTTGGCATGTTCTTTAAACACCTTTATTATATGGTTGAATTTTATGAACTAAATATGAACCACATCTTTTTGGATGGGTATGGTTAATCCCTAAATAAATATGCTTTTTCTTTATAAATAAATCACTATTTGAGAATTTTATTAAAACTATTTTTTCAGTGAACCACCCATGTTTGGATTATGTTCAAATGTCCTCATTTTTGGGTTATTATGTTATTTCACCTAGATAACATGTATAATTTGAATTAATTAAATTTTATGACTTAAATATAATGTTTTATATTGAAACCCCTCATTTAGGTGCACTTTCCTATTAATCAAGAGTGAATTGATTAACGATGTTCAAGGTTCTTGTATCTTTGGATGTTATATATACCATGTACCATTTAATTATAATTGAATCTAATATGATTATTAATTATTTTCCTTGAGTTGTGATGTTTAATGATTAAGTACATTTCCCTTGTTATACATAAATTTAAGAGGTAATGGGAATGGGCCTCATTATATACATGAGTTTTGATAAGTAGTATGAGTCGTTGTCATCCAAACTATACTTTCATGTTATGCCTATGGTGATACAAAGGTTTGAACTTAAGGAAACATTGTATTGGATCCCCGTGATTTTTAATTTGACTTGTCTATGAAATGTATATACACCAGGATAGATACTTGGATATCCTTGGATGGGATAACAAGGTGAAATTACTACCTCCGCATGAGCGATACTAATTCCCTAAGGTAAAAATCATGGATTGGATCAATGGATATATGGTTATACCAGGCCACGAGTGATACTCCATCCCTATGTGAGACACAAGGGATGAGATAATACGGTTTTATCTTCACTCCATGCTGAGAGTGATACTTAGGATTCCATTTATCGATCATCTTGGCAATAATATTATGTTATTACATTTTTTAGTTCTACTGGAGTGATACATGAAATTCCATTTCGGATAACCTTGGATGGGATTAGGGTGTCTCTAATTAAATTTCCAATGATGAGCTTCATATAAAAGAATAAAAATGGAATTTTATTATCCATAGATGAATTTTTCAAACCAAATATCATGATTAAGGTTTATTTGATATCCTGATACTTTTTTTACAATGAATTATTATTATAATCATATTATATTTTCATATGTTTACTTACTTTTAGAAATATATAGATTAGGATGAAGTATGTTTTGTTGGTCGGGTATACAATGAGGAACCCAAGGTGATGGTTTATATAATTTTCAACTTACATTTATTTTATACCCTCAAACTACAATTAACTATATTCATAATGTACAATGATGACATAGAAAACAATGGTGGTGTATTGATCTGTATTTGACAAGCCCTTTTTTGGATACCATTTCACTTGGGTGCCTGAGAAAACCTCATTTTCATTGGTCAATTTGGATTATTCTTATGATATCATCATTGTACTTAGGAGATAAGAGCATAATACTATTCTAGAGAATATGATGATCATAGTGTTTTACATTAGTGATTTTTATTCTTTTTCATAATTATATATTGTATTATTCATCTAGATTTATCATTCCTACTCATGCCTTGTAGTGTCATATGGACATGTATTTGTATATTCATATTCAGCATTGGCCACTTTTATTTAATTATCATGTTTTAACATCCACATGTTTTCATTTATTATTAAAAATTCTGATTTTTTATATTGCTTCATTATGATATATTGATTTTCTAATATGATCATGAGGTTATAGTCATGACACCATACCACCATTAGTCCCTCACTACAATTCAATAGACATGGAAATATGGGGATGCATGCATGAGGCCATATTGAGATTGCTCTAACTAATGGTTTATAGTTAGTACGACCAGAAATTCAGAAACACAAATTATTCTCATCAGGATGATCATGCTATTAGATCTAGTGGGATGTTAATTTTTGGTCAAATTTTATGAATATTAATTATTAATTCATTTTTGTAGAAGAAATAATCATTTCAAAATAATGTTTTCATAACATATTTAATTATTACGTAGTTTACATCCTCTATACATTAATATAATTGATAGTAATTCTTTAGATAAACTAAGAAAATAACTATTAGTTCCTCAATTAATGAATTTAGAATTAATGTTAGAAGGATGAGATATGAGTGACCTTTGGTATGTAATGTGATAATACCTAAAATTTTAGAACAATTTTATTTTATTGAATCATGAATTAACCAATAGAGTAAGATTTTATTTGATGTTTGGAAAATAATTTTTTTTGAGTGTATGCCCCTTGAATATACCTTATTGTGGGAGAGCCAAGAAAAACCATTGTGTTTATATCTTTGTATACTTTCTTCATACATTTTTTTACTTTTAAGTGGATAATATAATAAATTTACTATACTTTAGTTCCTACTAACATTGTGAAAATTAAATATATAGAAAATTGATTGAAAGATAAATATTAGTACATAACACCCTGATTCAACTCCCCCACCTCTCTAGATATATCTGATGTTAAATTTTTTTTAAAATAGTCTATATATTTAAATCTTTTGTACATAATGGAAGTCATTTTTCATGTCGGATGAAAGATTTTGTTTCATACATTGAGGTACAATTATGAATAACTAATGAAATCCTTTTAATTTGATTTATTTTTATTAAATTGACATTGAATTATATTTTATATGGATAATTGATATTTTTATATTTATATTTGTGCTAAAAATGGCGTAAATAATTTTTTTAATAGGTTTTATTCAAAGAAATAACTCAATAAATTTCTTTCTAAAGATATAGGGAATATCCTGAAAGAGATTCATATAAAAAAATTAATTTTTAAACATGTAAATATAGATATAATAATATATGATGTGCCTGAATAATATGGATAATGGATTATTATTTCAAAAACCAATAGGTTGAAAATAAGAACTAGAATCCCCATGTGATGATATACTCCCCATTCTGGTTGATTATTCAGGATTTAAATACAATATTTTAAGAATATTTGTGTAAAGATTATTTCATATCATGAGATATTAATTTCCAACAAAAATTAAAAAAATTATGTCTTCATATGACGATATGAATAAAACTCAATTTTTTTAGTCTATAGGTTGTTGAAGAAGGGATAAATGAGAAATAATACAGTGCATAATAAGTAAAATTAAATTGAAATATTGTTGAGGGTTAATTTTTTTTCATAGTAGTTTTTATAAGAGTAGAAATTATTAAAGGATATAGAGGTTCCCTAGAATATAGATATTTTTAGAATGGTTGAAAATATGGAATATCCAAGAGATCAAAATTTAGAATAAAATTATTATGTAAATTAAAACTGGTAATAAGAAAGGAACTAAAATTGATCATTACACCTATCAAATAATAACATGAATTGTTAATAAAATTTTAAAAGGATATTGGATCATGGTTAGAAATGATTAATATTTGATAAATAAAGAAGTGATGATCATGGAGCATGATGAATGGTTTAATATATATATATATATAATAAGAACATATATTCAATTTTATAATTAATATATAAAGCCCACCAAATTTTGACATCTTGAATTAGCCAGTAAGTGGATGATTAATTCTGAATTTTGATGATAACAATAATAAAGTAAGCTAGACATGAGGTGTTATTTCTGTTTTGTTTTTTCGATACACTATGTTATTTTTTGGTGGAAAATGAACTAAATAGAAGACCATCTAGTGAAAGAACATCACAGATAAGGTATGGAGAACTAAATCTTGATTTTATTATGGGTTTTTTATTTTTTCAATCAATGTTTATCTATAAATATATTTCAACATGAAAAATGAAATATATTTCATGAATATAATTCTAATTTTATTATTAAGGGGGACACATATTTGGAACTGAAAAATTAATTTATATAGAAAAGTAGATATAATTGGTTTATAGTATATAGTTATGTATTTCACAATATATAGAGGGTTTTCAGTATGTGGTACATGATTTCACTATTGGGGGAATGAATCTCAATGGTGTATTATTCAAAATAACTATCAAGAAATGGAAAAAAAGAAAATACAGAGGGTGAATAAAAAATGTAATAGAGTTCAACCTAATGAAATTAATCAAAGAATAAATAAATATTGATTAAAGTCAAATAAATCTAATATAGTCATAATAACTATTGGATAATTTTTACATGAATCATGAATAAGTGATCTAAATAATTATACCGTAGGGAAAGAGGTGGTTATTGGTAGAAGGGATAAACTATGGAAGAGGAGGAATTACTATGGATGAAACTAAAATATATCAAATAATGAAAAACTAACATGTTGGATTATTCTGATAATGGAACCCAAGCCTAATTAAATAAAGGATAATATTATGGAAAACCTTGAATATGGTGTTTTCCGTGGAACCACTTGATAGAAAACCACAACATAGGTACTAAAAATGATAGATATAAAGTGTTGGTCGACCATGAAAGACCATATACATCATCTTTAGGATGTCCAGGATGTACCATTCTCACCATGTAATTAATTTTTATATATGATATTTGGATGTGTTATATGATTACAAGGTTGATGAAATCCATGGGGTGTGTATACTATGAATGAAAATATATCAAATTAGTGGTTTTTAGAAATAACCAATGGTATTATGGTTAAATATAATGTAACAATTTATATCAAATAAATAAACTAAGAAATTTTTTATGTTGGTTTAATAGTTGAAATTATTAACTAAAGGTTGTGTGTAGCCTAATCTAGAGTTAATTAAGCATAAAAACATATATAGGTTTTAAAAATGGAAACAATCAAATATTGATATTCATGATGTAGTATAATTCCTTGATTAAAGATATGAAATCCCAAAATAAGAAGGATGACTCATGATTTAATTAACAAAAACATCCATGGGGGAATATATTTTCTATTTCATTATGATGTGCCAGTGGTAAATGAGTATCATGATGTTTTTCCTAATGAGTTTCCTGGTATTATACATAATAAAGATGTTGAATTTATTGTTGACTTAGTTCATGCTTCTAATCCAATTTCAAAACCCACTTATCTAATGGAACAATTTGAACTTTTAGAGTTAAAGAAGCAATTACAGGAGTTATTAGATAAAGGTTTCATTTGGTCTAAAACATCACCATGGGGTGTTCCTGTCTTGTATGTTAAAAATAATGATGGTTCAATGAGACTTTGCATTGATTATAGAGCATTGAATAACATCACTGTTAAGAACATGTATCCTTTTCCTCATATCCATGATTTGTTTGATCAGCTCCTGGGAGTTTGGTATTTTCCGAATATTGACTTGAGGTCGGGGCACTATTAGTTGAAAGTAAAAGAAGCAGAAATTCTGAAGACCGCATTTCATACTAGATATGGCCATTATTAATTTGTAGTTATGCCTTTTGGGTTAACCAATGCACCTTCTGTATTCATGAATCTAATGACTAGAATTTTCCATGACTTCTTGGATATGTTTGTGGTTGTGTTCATTGATGATATTTTGGTTTATTCCAAAATTAAAGAGGAACATGAAAGTCATTTAAGGTTTTTCTTGAAAACCTTAAAAGAAAAGAAACTATATGGAAAATTCAGCAAATGTGAGTTTTGGTTACAAAAAATTACTTTCCTTGGTCACATTGTTTCAAAAAATGCCATAACTGTAGATCCTGCTAAAACAAAAGTTGTTAATGAATGGCCAAGTTCCCCAAATATAATTGAGATCCACAGTTTTCTTATTTTGGAAGTTTATTACTTGTGGTTTTTTGAAAAAATTTCATTGTTATATAGTCCAACAACTAAGTTAACTCGAAAAGGTGTTAAGTTCTTTTGGACAATAGAATGTGAAGATTGTTTTCAGGAATTGAAAAGAAGATTGGTGAATGCTCCAGTTTCGGAACTGCCTTCCAGAAATGTTAAGTTTGTTATCTATAGTGATGCTTCATTTAATGGAATTGGTTATGTCCTTTTTCAGAATGATCAGGTAATTGCTTATGCTTGACGTCAGTTTAAAACTCATGAGTTTAATTACGCTACACATGATTTGGAATTAACTTTTGTTGTTTTTGCTTTAAAAATTCGGAGGCATCATTTGTATGGTGTAATGTGTGAAATATATATTGATCACAGAAGTTTAAATTATATATTCACTCAGAAATAATTGAACATGAGATAGAGAAGATGGTTGGAACTAATTAATGATTACGATTGTACAATTCATTACCATCCTAGAAAAGAAAATGAATTGGTTGATGCTTTGAGTCGAAAAGGTAATGCTTCATTAGCCTTGATACGTTTGGAATGAGATCTTTTGCTTTTTTATTTGATTAACTTTGGAATAAAAGTTGTTGGTGCAATAAGTTCTTATGTTTTGTTTCAGGTGTCAGTGAGATCATCTCTATAAGAAAAAATTAAGAAAGTGGAGAAGAAAAACAGTATGTTGCCGAAATTGGTAGAGCTGGTTCGTAAGGGTATGCTTCCCGAATTAAACATTGATAATGATTGTGTTTTGAGATTTGAGAAAAGATTTTGTGTGACTTTTGATTCGCAGTTGAAGAATGAGTTGTTATGTGAGGCTCATAGTTCCCTGTTTTCAGTTCATCCTAGTAGTACTAAGATGTACAGAGATCTTTGGGAGTATTACTGGTGGGATGGAATGAAAAGAGATATTACTGATTTTACTTTGAAGTGTTTTACTTGTCAGTAGGTTAAAGCATAGTGGCAGTTACCGAAAGGGAAACTTCAGTATTTACTATTGTCAGAGTGGAAATAGGAAAATATATCCACGTACTTCATTGTGGGATTACCAAATACATTTATAGGTAATAATGCAATCTGGGTTATTGTTGATCGATTTACTAAATCTTCTCATTTCCTTCCAACACGAGATACTTGTTCCCAAGATCAACTTTCTCTTTTTTATCTTAAAGAGATAGTTAGGTTACATGGATTTCCCCTCTCTATTGTATATGATCGTGAACCCAGGTTCACTTATATCTTTTGAAAAGGCCTTCAAATGTCGTTGGGTTATGAATTATATTTTAGTACATCTTTTCATCCTCAATCAGATGGGCAGTCAGAATAAAAAATTCAGACTTTGCAGGATAGGATATGTTCTTGTTCGATGGATTATCAGGGAAGTTAGGACCAACTTCATTCATTGGTTGAGTTTTCTTATAATAACATTTTTCATTCCAATATACCGATGGCAACATTTGAGGCATTATATGGGAAGAAGTGTCGAACTCCAGCTTTTTGGGATGAAGTGGGTGAAAGGAAGTTGATGGGACCAAAATTGGTAGAAGAGTTGGAAGAAAAAGTTCAGCTGATACAGAAACACATGAGAATATCTTAGAGTAGGTAGAAAAGATATGCGGAAAACAAGAGAAAGGATCTCCCTTTTAAGGTAGGTGATCATGTCTTCCTCAATGATTAACCATGGAAAAGTGTGATGTGATTTTTTAATAAAGGAAAGCTGAGTCCAAGGTTCAATGGACCATATGAAATTATGGAGATAGTTGGATCAGTTTCATACCATGTGGCCTTACCTCCGAGTTTACCTCAGGTACACAATGTTTTTCATGTTTCAGTGTTAAGGAAGTACATGCCAGATCCATCTCATGTTTTTAGTCCAGAGGTAGTACATTTGGAAGAGAATCAATCTTATAAGGAACAACCGGTCCAGATTCTTGACCACATGGAGAAAATGTTGAGGAATAAGGTGATTCATCAAGTAAAGGTTAAACGGAAAAACTATATAGTTTAAGAGGAAACATGGGAATCTTAAAATGCAATGAGGGATAAATACCCCCACTTATTCCATAAGTAAATAAATTACTGGGATGAAATTTCTTAAAGGGGGAAAGGATGTAGCATCCCAAGAAATTAAAGAATAATACATTTTCATATCTATGTCTATTAATGAATTATCTAGTGTTAGAGAGGCTTAAAATTAGAATAAATAAAATCTTAAGCATAGAATACTCTAATATTTTTAAAAGATTGGTTTACCACCTTTTGATGGAGAAAATTTTTTAAGTCTATCTTTTGACAATTTTAAAAGCTCTATTTTTCAAAATAAACTTATTATTTTTAATTGGGACATTGAAATTTACTTTGGATAAATTTTTGGTATTTTTCAAACAATGTTCATTTTTTAATGAATAGTGAAAAATACTGCATTTTACATCAAAAATGCTTTTTTGTCTAATTTAATTATAGGGTTAGATAATCTTTTAATTGGTTTTCAAGTGTAATTAGAATATATTTTTACCATTTAATACAATGGCGGCCATTAGAATTAATTTCACTTGGAAATTGGACATAAAAAATTATCAATCTTTTGATATATATTGTTTATTAAAAACACGAAATTTGTTTTGACAATGGGAATTATTTTCCAAAATAATTATTGAAATTTTTGTGTTTAAATTTTGGTAAAATGTATTTCATATTTTTAATCAGAATGTCCATATTATGTAACTAAGACCCTTTTGTATTTTAACATTATGAATAGTAATAACAATAATTATCTTTTATTATCGTGATTAATTAGTAATTAGGTAGTTAAGGGTAATAAAATAATATCATAATAATATAAAATTACCCCAACATATGTTCAAATCCTCTTGTTTGAGTCATGGCCGACCATGGGATGCTTTTTACCGAACTTGAGGGCCCATAGAGTCACATTGGTGTTAAAAGAAGAGAAATATTACAAAGGTTTGTATGTGCTAAGTAAAATAATTTTAAATTTGTTTACATAAATGATCACTTAGAATATAAATATTCATTTTAAATAGAAAAATATTTCCTAAATCATGGATGTTTTTTAATAATTTTTATACATTAAAATAATTTATGTATTTATGACACCATGATGATGCAATGATTACCTTATTAATGAACGATTTAAATAAAATGAAAAGAAAATGTAAAATCAAAGACTTAAACTTGTCAAAAACATATTTTATGGGTGTATTTCTAACCCTTAACACATTATCCTAAAAATATATCTTTGTGGGACCTTTAAAATCTGAAAACCATTTTATAATAAAGTAACATTTCAAGTCTTTCCAAAAGTGACTCTCCTCCCTCTTATAAAAGGCATCCACCTCTACCCCCTTACTCACACATCTCAACCCCTTAGCTCATCCAACCTCTACTAATTTTATCTCTAAAAATCCATTTTTTACTCCTATAATACTCACTTTGGGCATAAGTCTTCCCAAGAAGGCCTTTGACTCAAATCAAAAAGAGTTACCTGATTTAGAGGTAATGTCTTCTCTCCAGTTTATTCCTTTTATTTTTCTTCTTCACTCATCACTATATTCTTATTATTTGATCCCAGAATAAGAACAGTATCCTCAATATACCAGGATGTTGTTATGATAAGGATTCTACCTACACTCACACACACCCACATCTAATGGTTAAAGAACATACTGTTTCTGTGGATGGAGAATTACTGCCTCTGGAAACAATGATTGTTCAATATTTGTTTAACACCTATCATGGTGGCCATTAACATGCCACTTTATTTTAATATGATATATATTATATTTATTTTAGCTTTATGCTTATGATTTATATATATATAGAAAACCTTTATGGTTTCCATTTTGTGTAAACACGATAATTTCATTTGAGAAAGTGCGGACTACCGCCCCCTTAAAGTGATATGACTCATTCATACCATATGTGGTACATATAAAGGATAGTATTAATGATATTATATATGATGAAATACTAGAATTATAATAATAATATGTTTAAATATGTTTTAATTCCATTAAATATGAAATAGAAATGGAAGTAGCGTTCATGCGTATGTACGGCTTACCGTCTCCATGAACGGTGAATTTCATTTCTTACCTCTAAATGTTATGTACTATTATAAATACATGTATATGATTGATATATATGATATATATGATATCAAAATCATGAATATCATTCTGGATATAATGAACCTTTGACCGCATGAGCAACATGTAATTATAAGAAGTCCATTTTTGACTTAAGTACCAAATATCAACAAAACGAACATTATTAACTTAAATGACTAAATAATGTTTATACCATATAAATATGTGATATAAAAGGATTAATAAAATTGAAAAAGGTTTTTAAGAATGTAGAAATTAACTTTAGTTTATTATTCAAGAGATTAAAGAACGATCGAGTTATGTCGGACACGAGGTAAGGGACTTCGTCTCAATCTTCTTTCATTGAGGCATATTTTGTTTTAAAACAAGACATTATTTTATACGCTGTATAAAAACCATTTAATTTTCATTTAATTCAAATTGAATCTTTTTTATGAAGCATTTTACTAAACGACAAAAAGGAATGTTTCTTTTATTGTACGCTGTGATAATGACCTTTCTGTCGCCGCGAGTATTATTTGATCTTTAGATTTCTCAACAAGCCGTAATGTTTTTATAGAAAAAAAATACCATATACTCTATTATGTATTTTGGTTTGAAAAATGGTTTTGATAATGGATTTTTTATGTCAATATATTTAAGTTATAAATTGTTATTGAAATGTGGAAATGTTTTCTTTCCTTTATATTTGTTTTATTTATTAAGATTTTATAATGGTACTTGGACATTTGATGGGTGGTTACATGATAAACCAAATGACGGGTGGTGGTGTGAATACCAAGATGGGTGGTTATGTTATAAACTCCAATGAATTGGGTATGGAAGTCGTCCGTATGGCTGTTCCATTTAGTGACATGTGTGGAATTCAACCGCATGGTTATTCCATTTAAGTATGTTTATCTTCCAAGTTACCATTATATGTTATGTGTTTTTTATATGGGTAATATTTTGGTTAAAAAAAGGTATGTAGTTATATTTTATTCATTGAAGAGTATTTACTACTTCATAATGGTGAAAAGTATTACTTATGTTAAAGTATTCATGGTTTACTTTTTGTTTTGAAAAACTAATAGTTTCCTTATTTGTGTATTCCTTATTGATCTTTTTATGCTCATCCCAAGTTTCTGAAATGTTTTTCACAGGACATAAAGTGGAATAGGGTCAGTTATGGGTTCAAGGAAAGTCACGCTATCTAAAACATGGAACTGGACATGAATTTTTTATCAAGAGTTTTTATTTTATAAAAACAAATGTAATTTGAGTAGAAGTGTCTACTTTGTAACTTTTGAGATGTATTAGTTATGGCCTAATTTTCTAAATCTCTAAACCTGAAAGGATACTCAATGTGAATTATTCATTTAATTGAAGATTAAGTAATGTTTTAAGGGTGGGTACTTATAATTATTCTCTATAAATTTATTCATTTCTAACTTATTAAATCAAAATTTTCATTACACTAACATTCATTTTAAATTTCATGACATGATTTAACCTTTAATGTTGTTCATACTCATTTTATTTTTTTCTACTATTTATTATCCTAACTATGGATAATTATCAAGAGGATCTTTTAGTTATAATGATATTATTCTATTAAATATATTATCAAATTTTAAATCAAGACCATATAATTGATGTAATCATCAATATTATGTTGTTTTATATTGTATGTAATACATTTTTAAATGTTCTTTTTTCATAATATTACACATTAAATTAAGAATGTGTTGTTTTTTATTGATATCATATATGAATAATTTCATAATCAATTTTAATTCATTTTAATGAATTGAAAATTTTATTATAATTATAAACATTTAATTTATTTATAATGGGTCCTAAATCCTAGGTTTTACACTATCCCTCCGAAATAAATAATTTTGTCACAATTTTAATTTATAATCATTTAAGAAAAAAATGTAAGGGTACGACTCAATATATTATTTGGAACCTACTATCATGGGAAGAATATAAATATCATAATTTTATTTATAATAGGAATATATTAAGATTCGCAAAAAAAATTCTTGATAAATTTTTCCTTACCAATTTATTAGTATTACTCATTTATAGAGACATATCTTTCATAGTTTTATACTTATAAACCTATTTAATACCAAATACTAAATTAAAAATAGTAATTCCCAATACAATCAGAGTATTTTATTATACAAATATGAAAACTCAATCTTAATATGTCTTCTCCTATGGCTTATTTAGTTCCAATTAGGATAATATAAGTTCCACTATTATATAAATTGATAACCCAATAACTCTTTTAGTTTAACATTGGATTACCATGGTCATTTTTCTATAATATTAATTATCTTAAATATATATAAGTTATATGAAGAGGTTAAATTTAAATCCATCATAATATTTAATAATTTGTTTTTTATTTTAAAATTGTATCCAATGAGAATTTCAGACTAGGGCTGCAGTTAAGCCCTTGTGTTTTCCACCATATGTAGATTGAGTTAATATCAAACCAGATTATATTATGTTTTTATAGCTAGGTGGATCTGTATGAGAGCTTTCATCAACTTATTTTTAGTTAGACAATGATTCAATTTCTAGGAAGGCATACCCTCTTTGATTTATCATTCTTTCAAGTTTTTTAATATTTTTAGGTTCTGCATTATATTTTCACTAATATTCTTTTCTCGAAATCCCCAAATCAGTTTAAACCATAATCTAATACGAATTGAGGTTACTCGACCATACATATATGAATATCATCTTACTTCACATTAATATTTATTTCACTTAATAATTAATATCACAAAATAAAATGAATTTTCATTATCATTATAGATTTAATATATAACCATCTTATTCAAATTTATATTCAAAATCTCCCATTAAAAAATATCACATGATATACTTTTGAAGAATCATGAAATTTAATCTTATTCATTAGCTTTGTAAAGCTATTACTGAATAGGGTGAGAATAGATACTCATTAATGATAAACCATAATGATAATAAATGAATATCATAATTCAGAAAAATATAACCATGTGGGTGTGAGAACATAATTAATGTGTGTGAAATAAAAATAGGAGGTCAAACCAAAGACATAAATCTAGGAGTTGAGTATAAAATTAGTCATAAGCCATCATAACATTATTATGATGAAAAAAAATAATTCCGCTCAATAATAATCCTAGAAATAATAACATAGCTAGTTAAAAATCACGTTTCGACTATCATAACATAGTATATCAGGAATCACATTCTTACCACCAATTATATAGTGGATAAATAATCATTTAAATACCTACCCTGACTATCTGATGAGATATCATAAATTACCTAATGCATCATATGGTTATGAAATTCTTGTCAAACTCATCACATTATAAAAAACAATCATATTTATTCCAAGAAATAATAAAAAATTTAATTTTTTCAACAACAAAAAATCATCCTTGGGAAAAAAGATATGTCACATGAAAATTTCTTAAAAAAATCTTATTTCATTACCATAAAGAAGGAAAATGGTTGTACAAGAACATATCAACAAGGAAACCCAATGGATTTTCCCATATACTAAAAACACATTTTTATGAATGATGGATAAATAACAATGAAAAATAAGAAGAAATAACAATTTTACCAATATAATTAATAATTTATTTTATATAGAAATTATATTTAAAAAATTCAAGTATTCTTCTTATATAATAATTATTAAAATAATAATATGTTTATACAAAAACATTTAAAAAACATTTATCCAGTTAAAAATGACCCTTGGGGAAGACATTATAAGATTCCATAAAAATATTTTGTATGGTATATAATAAAAAGAGTTAAAATTACATTAATAAATTATTAATTTATAGATAAGGACATAAATAAAATCATTAAATGAATGTCGATATGGAGGAGGAATATTCTTGGCTGAAAAGACGTGGTGGGGTTGGTTTTATATAGAATCATTATAATTAATAAATAATCAAACATGAGAAATTCAATTATGGGATGAAATTTAAAACACTATGAATAACTAGGGGATTCGATAAATTATTAGGGGTTTTTGGGTATAGAATAAAAATAATTCCGGAGCTATAAATTCATTATTAATAATCATGATTTGATATGAAATTGGAAAGAAACTCTTATAGATATGAAATTTTTTTATTTAAATTCCCTTGAAAGAGATAACTTCTGATCGATTATTAAATACATTTAATTTCATAAAGAATTAATGAAAAAAATTATAGTGTAGTAATACGTCACAGAAATGAAAAAGGGATAAATTTTTAGTGTATCTCAATTAATTTGAAGTTGAAGTAATGTATTGGTTCTTAGGTCCCTCTATTAATTCCCTATCCATATTTGACAAGTGACTTTAGTCATGCCTCCCCGTATTCTATATTCTACTGAAGAGTGCTGGGGGTATACCGTAATACCACTTGGATTAAATACCCCTTGTTCGAGTTTGTAATAGCTAATAATAAATCAAGAAACAAACATCAATAATAAACATTTGAGTATTCATGGTATATAAATCATCATAACCAGTAATAATATATAATGATGAATCAGAATGGTCATAAAATAATATTTTATAGTGTGGAAATCACATATATATGTAAATATAGTATGAATGAATAAAATTTAAGTATAATACACCATAATTATATCCCTGAAACTCCCCTCAATCATAGCATCCAGTCCCACATGGCATGCTTTAGCTCAATGATCAACATCATAATGAGCTTCCACCTAGCCTATTTCTATAACAAGTGAGAGGTTTCCTCATGTACCCAAGTGTCATTATCACCCGAGTAGTGATTGCCTAAATATATTATTAGGAAATTCATAATTTGATCACATATATGAATAGTAAAAGTAGTACATGTTCATATGACATGCTCTATATAAAAAAATATATGAAATTAAAAAACATTAAACCACCACCGATATCTAGATCAAATGACCCAAATAAACCATACATACTTCATCCAATAATGGGGTGTCTCTAATCATGTAAAATAATTGTTCCTTCAGTAAGATAACACACAATATCAAAGCAATTACTCTAGTCATATATATATAATGAGGCTTAAATAGCTACTCATCTCATCATAAATAGCTCAACAACCAAATCCTAGGAATCATATAAATCTATATAAATTGTAGATCAATATAATCTAATACTATTCCCATGAATCTTATAAAATAAATGATCTTGATAAATTCATTTCACCCCTCCAACTAGTTGAACACCATGAAACAAGTACATCCCAATAGATAAATAAGTTGTTTCGAGATCAACTAGCCAAACCATCAAAATAACCTAGGAATTCCACAATGATGATGATAAAAACACTCTAGCCATGAATTAATAGAAACATGATATCCCTATAATCCTCGGGACTTTTTCCCTCTAGGGAATCCCATAAATATCAAAGGTTAACACCTAGCTTCTTGGCATTCTCTAGGGACTTGTTGACTCTAGGGAATTCCTCAGTTTCCGAAATCTTCTTTAAACCCTAAAGTCCTGGATTTAATTGATGCCTTGTCGAATCTCCCACTTTCTTTTTCTGAGTTCTTGGAAGCCTCAGCCCTATTGAATCTCACCTTGGTGGCCCGGTTCAAGAACATGAGGCCGTCTGTTGATGATTTTGACCACTTTTTCTTTGGAGCTTGGTATCTTTGAGATAGAGTAGTGGTTGGATTAATGGACAACAAACAAATTATGATTAGGTTCGATATAGAGGAGGAGCTCATTCGAGCATGGGAAAGGGCTCTATCCAGCTTCAATGGATCTCATTTCCTACTTTTGCGTTTGTCCTTCGATCTCCATATGAACCGCGACATGACTTCAATTGCGGTCTGGGTATGTTTTTGGTCTCTTCCTTTAATGTTCCAAAACCCTTCGATTATATGCATGTTAGGCAATATGCTTGGTAGATACCTCTGCTCAGATAGCCGTACCGAGGCGGTTTTCCATCCGGTGAACCCCCGAGTGTATGTCAAGATGGATGCGTCCCATATCAATTTTGATTCTGTTTGGATCACTATCGGTGAGGAATTTCGATGAAAACAGAATGTCATTTATGAAAATTGGACCATGTTTTGTGGATATTGCGAGATATTGGGTCATTCCGTTGAAGTTTGCCGAAGGGAGTGTCAGTCTCGGATGATACCGGCCCATCGTAATGGGAATTCTACTTTGGTGAGATCTGTGTTTGGGGCTTGTAATGGCATTCAAGAGGGTCTGGTTTCGAGAGTTACAGAACAGGTTGACAAAGGACGGGGTCCAGGTTGTTCTAATGAGAAGGGGGCTGTCAATCCTTCATGTCCTCATCGGGTGTCAGAAGCTTCCGATGCTAAGGTGACACATGCTAATCAGTTGGTGTCTGAGGTTTTCCAAAGGTTATAGAGGGACTTTGGAATACCTGTTTCTTCCATGGTTGATCTGGGTTCATTGAAATGTGAGGAATGTAGAGTGTTCAGTGCAGCGGAGGTCATCTCCATGAATGCTAAGGCTGCTAAAGGCCTTGATATGTTGGCCAAACCTTTTTATATTTGAATAACATATTTCAGGGGAATTATGAATACTTGTTGGATGCGGGCTTGGAGGAGGCTGTTATGATGGGGGTGAGGTTATTACGGAGATCATAGATGACCACCAGGTTGAACGTATGGTGCATGATCCTGATTCGGTTGGTAAAGAAGCCAGGGAGGATCAACGGGCTGAATTTCTGGGATAGGAAGCAAGTTTCATGGATGAGGAAAAAAATTATAATGGGGAAAGGAATGAACCTTCAGTGGAGAGAACGGACCAGAGGTTGGGAGACAATGTCAAACCACCTTTGGAAAATGATCTTATTGAAGATCGGCAGCCCCCTTGGATGGAGTGTAATACTCCAGTCCAGAATCGAGGAATCAACGTAGAGTTTGCTGCTGCTGCTTTAAGGGAGCGAGCTGGGATTAGAAGGGAGGATCTGGGGGGAGGGAAAGAGAACATGAGTGGTCTAGTTGGTCAATCCTTTAGTGATGTTGTCAAAAGTATGAATCAGATGATAGCCACGACTGATTGACCCTCGTCTACTACTTCAAGAAGAAGACCAAGAAAGGACTACTCATTTCTTCTGAGGCCGATACGGAATAGATCTTAATCAAAGAGGAATAATGTGGTGACTTTGGCTTTTAAAAAGGGTATCAAGACCAAGAAGGATCCCTCATATCAATCTGTTCTGGATCAACATTGCATCCAGGTCCAAAGTGGAAGGTGTTAGGGGCATCCAGAATGGGAATCAGCTACCGGTGAAGAGGACTCCTGCTTGGGATATGAATATGAATCCGATTATTATGATGTATAAGTTATATGTTGTTTTATGTTGTCTGACTTGTCTTTGGTTGTATGTTTGGGTACCGGGAACCCATAAATGTGCTTCTAGAAATGGTAAAAAACTAAAAAAATTATATTGCAGGATCATAAAATATCACCATGAACATATAATGGGTCCCTTAAATCATATCAAGGAATAAATAGTTGTATCATGATTAAATAAGTGAAAAAATAAATAAATGTTATAGGTCGTATGAATTAAAAAATTCATCACCTCTATCCAAAACCACATTGGTTCATATAATTAGTATATGACCTAAAGTGACACTCTCTATAATCTCTATACATTCCAAGTTTTTCCCACTCTCTGAGGTCACAAGCTATATTTCAATAGACAAGGGTCCCCGAGGATACATCGAGTCCTCCATAGCCATATAGGTAAGTCACAATAAGGAGATTTCATTAAGAATATTCACTTTACCATTTATCCTTGGTAATTTAATACATAGGACCCATCCTAAATTCCTTTCAAGGTCTTATCACCAAGCACTCTTATCATATTAGTGGAGGAAAACATTACCCCTGGTCTACTCAATGGGACCATAGTCTCTAGTTTATCACTCATGGGAGTCCAGTGGTCCATGATTCTTGACTTAGCATTCCAGTCTACCTTAGAACCACTAGTTCACTTATCACTAGATCCACTACACACTATTCATTTCAATTAATTTTATTCACAACCCCATGATGATCAAATATTACGAGGCACTCGATCCCATTTATATTCTTATCCATTGGTGTCCATGACATCCTATAGGAGTACAAGATTACATCACTACCCTTGGAAAATTGTGTTGTTCAATCATAGGATTAAATTTTTATATAAAAAATCATAAAACATAAATATTCCCTATTTATAACATGATGAAGAAACACATACAACGTGATTATTAAAAGAAACACAATACCAAATGAAAAATTTATAATGTCTACTTACCTTAAACGGAAGTGAAACCCCTTTTATAGTTGTCTAAAACTCTCACCAAGTCTCTCTAAGCCCATTTTACCATCATCCAAAACATTGATGTCTTGTATCACATTCAAACCACAAACATAAATAATAATAATATAATTATAAATAATACATTAAATATAAAAAATTTACTCCACAATACATTTTAATTTAAATAGAAACATATTCATTGAATCTCACCATTTGTTGTGACTCCAGAATAACAACTAATTTATCACTAATAGCCTACACCTTATTATAGAGTAGATTCCATGAAAAATCAGTAACCAATCGTTCTAATAAAATAAAAAATTAATTTAAATTTCAGTATATCCCTTCATAAATTGGAAGAACAATGTTATTTAACAGAAAAAATTAGTCGCTGAATGAAGATTTCATTTCATGTTACCTACTTCATAGGAAGAGTAAATTTCCCATCATAGTTATCGTATTCCAATATAATATTGTCTAATTAGAACCAAATTCATATCAACATAATGTGATATAAGAAAAAAAGGGTAGGAAAAACTAAACAAATGTCACCAGAGTCAATGTTGAAACTCAAATCGTTTTTATGATCCACAAAAAATAGCCTCTTGAAGGGATTTATTGAAGATAATACTAAGGATGGGATCCTGGACCATGTGATTCAAAATAATGGGCAGATGTTACTTGTCCCCTATAAAATTCGAGGAGAGAAATAGTTATTACATACTTTTAACCCCACCGCATCTCCATTAGTGGGGAATCAACTAGTTAGTGTAATCATTAGTTGAACTAGGACATAATTCCCTCCCACCATCTATCAAGTGTACTGGTACTAACAATACAATTACTATAGACTATATTTTGGGTAATCTAGTTTCTTTTAAAGGCCTTCCATCTACATCCGTCCAACATATGACCTCAATTCCACATTCAAAAATTCATTCATTGTAAGGTTCTTAGATACATAATTCAAATATGAATTTAGATTAGAAAACATAACCCTCATATTAGAATAAAGTTGGGTTTTGGTTTTATTTATTGTCAATAAATAAATATGTTGAATAAAGAAACTAAATTGATAAAACAAAATAATGTGGTTGAAATCAGATTTATCAATGTAATCATGATAAGGGTTGTTGCTGATTGAGTTTGTTGCAGAAGAAGAAAATATAACTCACATCACATTGTGTTTGGTTAAATTTAAATTGGCATCGTATACAATGAATTAGACTCAAAAATAATTTTTAGGGATTATGACTCACAATACCTAATAATGTCCATCATATCCAGATAAATCTAGTTAGATGAAAAGGCCTATTAGATTCACGATGGATTCAAATTGAAAGGTTGATTGTAATTAGAAAAAATATTTCATGATGTAATGGGTCATAAGATTAAAACGAAATTGTAAATGGAAGGAGTAATCATAATGGTGGAGAATTGTATTCTAAATGACTATGATAAAAAAAATATGATCATTCTTTTCTATTTTGGAATTCTCAAAAATCATATGTAATTGTTGAAACATACGATGAAAGATTGAAGAAAGAAATGGTGATTGAAATAAAAGTGTCTAATATTATTTAGATTGGTCGTATCTAGAAGGAAAGAAAAACAATTGTTTGGGTTCATATTCAGTTTAATTGTATTCATGATAATTGTTTTCTGAACAATTGTATTCAGGATGAATTCAAAAGAAAGCCATTGATGGTGGATAATGGTATTTTATAGAATATCCCATTAAAATTATGACATTACTAATGATTATACTCAATAAAATCAATGTCTTTAAGGATTTCATGATACAAGAAGAATATTTATGAATAATAAAGTTGATGATGACATAATATTAGACACCTCAAATTCATGAAGGTTGATAACATTTGTGACCAATCTGAGAAACTGAATGTACTGGTTTTCAATCAGACCAAAATCCAAAAGATACAAATATTGAAATAATGATTTTTTTAAAGAACAAAGAAATAATTATTCTGAGGGTATATTATTCTAGTGTTAACAAAACTTTTAATCAGACTCAGTATGCCATCATATTTAGAGAAACAATTTTAGGAGACCAATGAATGAAAAGAAAAGAATAGAATATGATAAAAACTATAGTAAACCATTTCAAATGGGTGGAATTACTCTATTTGTTTTTTTAAATGGGTCAAAAGAAGATCTGAATAAAATAAATGGATGTATTTTCGAGGGGGAACTTACATTTAAAATATTTTTTCTTCAATTGAGTTGAATTGTTTTCTAACTAGGTTAAGAGAATAAGTGAAGAAATTGAAGTGGTTTGAGATAAGAGATGAAAGATATTGTTGGATGTGTTTTCAAGGGTAACATCATATTCATAAATCAGGATACAAAAACAAAATTGGACTATTTTAGGAGAAGATTTCCATTTCATCCTTCATACACATAACATGTAAAGATCATTGTAACAAAGAAATAAAATTGGCAAAATCGGATTATGAAATCAGATTTGGGAAAAAAATTAAAAAAAATGTTTGAAGAAGATTTATAGTTTTAAGCATATTTAAGAAGATTCAGGAAGAGTTTTTGATGTCATGGTTCAATTTAATTTCAAAGAAAATCATGATTTGGGAGAATTTTGTTTTAGTGATAATGTTTTTGGGATTCCCTCTAAAATCATCCTTGGGTCACCTATAAAAGGTGAATGTAATTTGCATTATTTCTAACCCAAATTTACTATTCACCGAAGTTAGAGGAACTATTAATTTATAGGGAGATAAATAAGTTTCCTTATTGGTATATGTTGAAAACGTTTTGACTGATTAATGTGAGAGGTGGAGAAAAAAGATCACAACATTACTCAACTAATCATCGTATTCAATGATCATCAAATTCATCTGATTACCATATTCAACTTTAATTATATTTGGTTGATCACAATATCGAGCTTGATAATCAGATTTGGATTTCATTATTGGGATTTAAAAATTGAGGATAGAATAGTTCTAAATTGTCTCAATTTCAATTTATCCGAGTTATATTAATAATATTGGGAAATCAGAATTGAAGATCATAGATGAAAGATCAAAGAGGGAAGATTAAACTTCGCATTTAGTTTGATTTTTATATCAAAGTTTTGAATTATATTACTATCTTATGTGTTAGATATAAAGAATTGTTTTTAAAGGAATACATTTGGGAAAATTGAAAAGAAACACATATAAAATGAGTTGTTACACAAATATAATATTACCAATTTGTGCAAAGAGGGTGCACACACCCTATTGGATTATCATCAAAGTGTTTCATGAGTGAAAGGGTATATATTACCCATTGTATTTTAAATATTGTTTTATAGTGGATTTTGTGGTATTAGATCATTTCCAAAAAATTCAATGAATGTGGATATTCTAATTGAATAGTGAAAATTGTAAATTCTTATATTCCCATGGATGTGTATTTGAATTGTTTTCAGTAGAGATTGAAATATTTAATAGATGGAAATGGTTGTTTCAAGTAAACATAAAATAAAATTTAAGACTGATTCACCCCTACTCCTCTTAGTCATATATTCATCAGGACTGGGCACTTACAAATGGAATTAGAGCCCATGGTTACATTCTCTTATTCATTGCTAAAGTATTTTACGAAGAAGGTGTTATATAAAATCTGAGTTTTGTGAATAGTAAGTGGATAATGATATTAAATGATAGGAATTATCATATCTAGATAGGAAGAATGTTTCCATATCTTATTTCTATTGGGTATGATGTGTCCAAAGCTATTCCAAATGGTTTACCTCCTCATATTTAGAATGATTCTCTCACAAATGATGACAAGGAAAACCTTGAGGATGATGGAAGAGATATGAATTATTTACTCCCATCAATTTCTGAATGTGATTATCTTAGAGTAAAGGTAGTTGTTACAGCCAATGTAATCTCAAATAATCTGAAAAATATTTATGAATGAAATAAAAAAATGAATAATGAAATTTTACAAATACATAGATTGTAGTATGAAGAACTCAATATGGGTGAGAAAGAATCTATTGATAATAAATTACAAGGGTAAATGATATTGTGAACACTAGTATATGTCTTGATGAAATTTTATAAGAACATAATATTGTTGAAATGATCATGACATCTTTTCATGATATTTTTGGTGCCAAGGTTTCTTCATTGAATGATAGAGATCCAGAAACAATTTTTATATATTAATTTCTTAGTAATTTCATTAATTATGAAGTGGGAAGGTAGAATTATATGAAAGTGAAAATAAAAATTTATAGATAAATATATTTAAATTATTCCAAGAAATAAAATTTAAAGAAGATTATAAAATAAGATGAAGCTAGAGATTCATATTCTAAAAATGAGTTGAGAAGTAATATGGATGAAATTCAATCCTTGCATTATAAAAATGTGAAAAGTGGTACAAGAATTCATAAAGTCAAACATAGCAAAAAAATATTTTCATGTGGATCCATTGGTCATTTTCTTTCCAATTTTCTACTAAGAGATAATGATAAAGAAAGTGATGAAGTGGAATGTGAAGAAGAATAAAGAAGTCCAAGAAGATGTTGGATGAAACAGGGTGATAATGAAAAATACTATTCCAAGAAGGTACATGAGAATTTCCACCAATCTAAAAGGATAATATTTTTTTCTAAGTATTATGATAGTGATGAATTTACAAAATATGTTCAAGAGAAAAAATTTATTGCAAATGTTTATGAGGAATATTTTTCTAATAATGATATTATTTGTTCTAAAGAAGAAGAAAAATGTGAATCTGAATCTAAAAAAATTGTTATATTGGTTTGTGAAAATAATTTTATTTCAAAAATGAATGTTTCAAAATTCAGATGTAGCAGTTTTGATGATGACGATACTAAACGGGAATTTTTTTTGAATGAAAATTTTAATCAATGTTCTATAATTATCATAAGACTTGAAAATCAAAACAATAATTTGGAAGATGAATGTTCCTCAATAAATCAAGAAATATTTTCTGAGGAGGGGAATTATATGTTGGTAGATACTTGTGAATTAAAATAAATTTCTTGATTTATAAAATAACTGTAGTGAGAATCTGGAGGTGAAGTTGAAGGTTAATGATAATGATTTGGAACTTATCAAACAAAGACATTCTAAAGATGAAGGGAAAGGTACAAAATTAAAATATTTTATCCCTATTATAGGTGGAAGTTATCATAATGGGAAACCAGATAAGGTTTAACAAAATTTAACTTCAAAAGGTTATAATAATGATTTAATTTTATCTATGAATATGAACTCCTGGAAAGTTATGTACGTGTATAAGTTTGAAAAAGTGATGAATTCATAAGCATCAAATTACTTTGGGTATGAAAATTAATTAGATAGATCTTAAAATTGTTCAAATACATCTGATTTGGTTATGGTTTAAAATATAATGATTATTCTAGTTCATAAAATAATATTTGGTGTGTTAGATAAGAAATACATTATGGTTTCTAAAAAACATATTTTCAATTATGTCCCGTATATAAGTTTTGAATTCAAGTATTCTTTCTACGGATACTACTAGGATTTTGGTTTGTTTTGATATAAAACAATTATATTTCCTCTCACCAACAACAATTTTGTTATTCCAAATATTATATAAGGAAAAGGTTGAGGAGGATAAAATCCCTGAAATGAATGAAGTCAGAAAATACTATTTTAAAGAAACATGAGAAGGATAGAGTAATGATTGAAAATAGGTTAAAACTAGTAGAAACTGTTTGTGAAAGTAGTAAGCAACCTGGGGACCATGAAAAAGTATTTCATCACTTGTTAATGTACAAAAAAAGTTTCTAAACAATTCTCAGAAGAAAGATGTTTTGTATTTTTTGTAAAATAGATCTTCTGAGTCTAAAAATAAGGAGTGCATAATTATCTGGCCATAACACATTGACTTTTCTAAGATATTAATGAAAGAACATAAATTATTGAAATAATATAGGAAAAAAATAGACTTATTAATATATAAGAAATGTTAACAAAAAGGTATAAATAGATTTTAGATATAAGAAAGAAGGCAATGATGTTAAATATTTTTCAACTATCTTTCCAAAAAGAAATGCTGGAATCGACAACATGGTACAAAACGATTGCAATAGTGATTTAACTAAACATGAAAAAATGTCAACATCCTAATTAAAAGACTCTATAGATAGGATGGAAGTTGTTATAAAACCTGAAAAAGATTATCAAAATAAATAAAGTGCATCCAATGAAAAACTATGAAATAGATGAATAATTCAAGACTTAGAGAGGAATCCCAGTCTGATTCTTGTTTCTAAGGAACAATATAGGTTCCTTATTATTATAAAAATCATTGTATGCTTGTGCTAACTTCTAGGGAAATGATGAAGAGTAAATAAAGAAGTTGTAATTATTGATTCTCTTACTATTCATGTAAAATAATTTAATGAGTTTACGAAAAGTTTTTATTATACACCAGAAATTTATGATATATTTTTTAGATGGGTTCATGCTAATTTATATTAAACAAATACTTTTACATATTTCCCCAATCATTTAAATTTTGGATGAAACATGAAAAGGGTACTACAAAAATGTTGTGTTATAGACAACATTGATTGCAATGATTATTCACTCATGTTTTCTACATTGGGTTTTCTCACATAGATATATAGTTTTTTAGTTAAAGGTTCATTTTTAAGAAACTCATGTGATACCTATGTTGAAGAATGGTTTCAAGATTTGCTGTTAAAAAGATTAAACCAACATTAATGATATCATTTAGAAGAAACATTTCTTGATTTCCCATTTTATTTTTTTCAATATGGGGATATATAAGAGAAAGGGGAACATAAACAAAATATGGGGATTAAGAAAATAGGTGGAGAGAAGAAAAAGTACGAATAGAAAAAATTTCCATTTATTTTAGTGATGTGGTTAAAGAGATTGAAATGGGCCTTGAAAACATATAAAAAGGAGAATATTATTAAGAAAATGTTGGTTTTTTATTGTATTTGTTGTCAATAGATCAGTATATTGAATAAAGAATGTATATTGATAAAATGAAAGAATATGAAAGAAATTAGATTTATCATTGTAATTAAGAAAAGGATTGTTGGCAGTCATTTTTTTGGGAAAGAAGAAAATAAAACTCACATCACTTTGAATTTGGTGATATTCAGGCTGGCCATCTTATATGATGAATCAACCTCAATAATAATTTTCAGGGATTAGAATTTACAATGCTTGAAAATTTCTATCATATTCCTATGAAGGTAGATGGAAGAAAATATCCATCATATTCACCCTATATCATTATTGACATGTCTTTCATATTAAGAAAAAATCATACCATAATTTAAGGATCATATGATTCTACATGAATTCATAATGGAAAGAGTAGTTTTAATGGTGGAGAAACAGAGTTTATATGACTATAATAAATCAAATGTGTCGGCGATTTACTATTTTGGATGTCTCAAAAATCATAAGTTGTGAAACTTTTTATGCAATCATGTTGATAGAAAGGGGGAGTGAACGAAATGATGCTAATAATATTCATATTGACCAGATCTAAATGTAATGAATAAATGGGTGATGGAGATCAGATCCAGCCTAATTGTATTTAGGTAAATAGTTTTATGAACAATCTTATTCTGGATGAATTGAAAATAAATCTTTTAATGTTTGAGAATGGGATGGTAAAATACATTCCATTGAAAGAATGATGATTCTAAATCTAATACTCAATGAATTAAAAGTCATGAAATAATTTATGATTCCATAAAAATATTGAATATTAAGAATTTTAATGAAGCCATCGTATTGGTTTCCTCAGATTCATGAAGTCTGAGAACATTTGTGACCAATTTGAGAAACTGAAGATACTAGTTTTCAGTCAGACCAAAAGCTAAAACAAATAAATATTCAGAGAATTATGTTGATTGGATTAGAGAATGAATTATTTGAATGGTATCATATTTATAGGAGAACAAAACTATCGATTGGATATAATATGGCATCATATTCTGAGAAATAATTACATGATACTGTTGAACAAAAAGAATGGGAAAGAATGTTATCGACAATGTAGTTAACCATATGAAATATGTTGAATTACTCTTTTTATTTTTGCATATGGTTTATGAGAAGAGAGAAATAAAATATATGGATGTGTTGTCATGGGGGGGAGTTAATTTCAATGATAATTTCTTCATTTTATATGAATTGTTTTTCAAATGGGTTAAGAGAAGAAGTGAATAAATAGAAGTTGTTCAAGGGTAGAGATAAAGGAAATTGTTGGATGAGTTGTCAAAAGGAACATTATATACAATAATCTGGATAGAGAAATAGAGTTGGGATAATTTATCTGATGAAGTCCATTTATTCATTCATACACATAACTAGTACATAAATTTTTTATGAATAAATAATATTTAGAAAACCAGATTAAGAAATTGGATCTGGACTGGTGATTGAAAAGAATGTTTGAAGAAGAGAGGTAGTTTGAAGAAGATTTGAGAATAGTTGGTGGAGTCAAGATTCAACCAAAATTCAAGGGAAATCAATATTATGGAGAACATTTGTTGAGTTGGATTCTGTTTTAGAGTCTCTCCAAAGTCATTATTCGATCACCTTAAAATGGTGAATTCATATTGTAATTTTTCAGACATGGATGTACTCTTCACAGAAGAGAGATAAACTCTAAAATTCGTGGGAAAGAAACAATTTTTTATTGATATTTTTTTAAAATAGTTAAAATAATTGATGTAAAAGTATAAGAGACAAGATTAAAATGTTACTAATCTGATCATTTTATTCAATGATCATCATATTCAACTTATTACCATATTCTACTTTTCAACTTATTCAGCTGACCACCATATTTCAAAAGATAATCAGATCAGGATTTCCATATAGGGATTTCCATACTTAATAAGGATAGGTTCTGAATTGTATTAATTTTATTTTATCTGAGTTATATTCATCATATCAGGAAATCGAATTTGAATATCATACCTGAAGAATCGGAGTGGGAATATCAGACATAGCTTTCTAACTCATTTATATATCAAAATCATTGATGGTCTTACCAAAATATTTGGTACGGAATTGAATAATTGGTTTTAAATGAATAAATTTATTAAAATTGAAATGAATCATAGGTAAAAATTGTTTTTAAACAATTTTTTAACCCTATTTGTGCTAAGAGGGTTCACATGCACTATTTTATTGTCTCTAAAGTGCTACATGAGTGAAAGGGTATATCATACTAGTTGTATTCTAATTATCATATTCATGTTGATTATGTGGTATTGTATAATTACTAAACCATACCAAGGATGTAAAATTATTATTAAATATTTAACCTTATAAATTCTTGTGTTACTATGGATGTGTTTCTGAATTTTTTTCCTTAAGTTTTGAGATATCTAATATGAAGGAATGGTTGTTTCAAGGAAAAATAGAAGAAAACTTATCATTGACTCACTACCTCCCACTCTCATTAATACACTTATCATGACTAGTACCTTACAACTGGTATCTGATCTAAATGTTCCCTTCACATTTTCTATGATGATGTATTTGAAAAAGAATGTGTTACGGAAAATATGACTTGTGTGAATAGTATGTAGATTCTGATATTAAACCATATAAATTATCATATTTGAAAAGGAATAATTATTCCATTTCTTATGTCTCTTAGGTATGATGTTTGAAAGGTTATTAAAAATGGTTTCTCTCATAGTATTTTGAATTATACTATAATAAATGTTGATAAGGAAATCAATGAGAATATTGGAAGTGCAATGAATGTTGTACTCTCATCACTTTCGAAAAGCGAGTTTATAAGAGTAAATGGTGTTTCCATTTACAAAGGAATCTAGGATAAGAAAAAAACATTTATGAAAGCAATTAGAAAGTGAATAATGATATTTACCAATACAGATATTGAATTAATAATATCTCAATATGGGTGAGAATAAATATTTTAATTACTTCATTTCTAGGGTAAAATATATTTTGTGCACATTTTGATGTCTAGGTGAAATGATATAAGATTATACTATTGTTGAAAATATCATGATAATTATTCTAGAAAATCTTGATTCTAGGGTTACTTAATTGGATGATATAGATCTAGAAACATTTTCTATGGATGATTTTCATAGTACATTCATTTATTGTTAAATGAGAAGGGATGATTCTATGAAAGAAAAATAAAAAATATGATAGATAAATTTCATTCAAGGATTCCAAGAAAGAAAATTGAATGATGATTCTTAAATAAGAAGAATTAGGAGACTCTGATTCAGAATATGAGGTATATATAAACCATAATAAAACTTTATCCTTGTTTTCTACAAATTTGAAAATAAGTAGAAGAAGCTATAAGTGAAAATATTCCATAAAATGTTTTGGATGTGGGGTTATTGGGAATTTTTTCCAATTGTCGACAAAGAGTTATTGATGAATAATGTAATGAAATGGAATGTAAATAATAATTAAGAAGGCCAAGAAGATATTGTATGAAAAGTGTGAAAAAAGAAATATTATATTCCAAGAAGGAAGATAAGAAGTTAACCCAATCCAAAAGGAGAATATTTTTCTCTAAGTACGATGATAGTGAGGAAGTTAAAAATAATGTTTTAGAAAAAATGTTTATTTCAATAGTTATTGGGGAAATTTCATCTACCAATGAAAGTAGTTGTATTGAAGAAGAATAAAGTGAATCTGAATCTGATAAATATGTTATATATTTTTCTGAAAATAGTTTTATTCAAATAATGAACGATGAAGAATTAAAAATAATTATTTCTAATGAAGAATAACCTTAACAAGAAATGAATTTTAAAGAAGAGTTGAAAAAATTCTTGAGAAATATTAGAATACATGAAATGAAAAACAAGAAGTCGGTAGATGAATGTTCCTCAACAATTCAAGAATAATTTTCAGAAGTAAATAACAATATTATATTATAGATTGGTGATTTAAATAAATCTACCGAGAAGAAATGAATCATAATTTTCAATAGGAGGTAAAGATGAAGTCTAAATAAGAAGAGTTGGATCTTGTACAACAAAAACATTATAATTTTTATGATAAAGGTCCAATATCAAAAAATATCTCTCTGAAGTTAGTGAACATTCACCTAATGGGAAACCATAGAAGTTTCAACAAATGTTACCTTAAAAAGCAAATAATAATGAAGGATTTTTTTCTGAGAGGAAAAAATCATGGAATGCTTTTTATATGGGAAATTTTGAAAAAGAAATGAATTTATAATTTTCATAGTAACTTATGTCTAAAAATGTATTATCTTGACTCAGAAAAGTTTTAAATACTTATGACACTATTAAGGATGAAATGAAAATCAAGATTCTAACTCATAATAGAAAGGATGGTGGTTCATATAAGAAACAAAAGAGGGTTTTTGAAAAACATATTTTCAATTCCTACTATTATATATGTTACAAAGGCATGAATTAGTTATATGTAAACTACTAGTATTGTGCTAGATTAAGACATATGGGAAAAAATGTTGTTTAACAAACATCATTTTTGTTATTCAACAGATTATGGAAGGAAAATATTGATGGGGATTTATTTCCTACAACGAAAAAAATTAGAAAAGCATGTTTTAGAGAAACCTTTTAAAGTTGGATTAATGATTGAAAATTGGTTTCAACCACTAGAAACTATTTTAGAATGGTTTAAGAAAACTAGAAACATTTTAAATGTATTTCATATCTTATTACAAGAACTAAAAAAGTTTATAAAGAATTATTAGAATGTGGTTGTTTTGTAATTTAATAAAAACTGATCTCCTGAGTCTGAAAAGAATGTGTGGTTAGTTATATGGCTAGAACAAATTTACATACCTAGGAAACGAGAGAAAGGAAAAAATCATTGAAATTATAGAGAAAGAAAGAGATTTCTAATGAAATAATAAATGTTAACAAATAGATTCAATAGATTATGGAAATGAGCATGAAGGGAATGATGTCAACAGATTTTAAACTATATTTTCGAGAAAAAAAGTAGGAATGGACAACATGGTAAAAACTAATTATAATAAATATGTTTCTAAAGATGAAGAATAGTCTACTTTCTCATTATAATACTCTATAAAAAAGAAAACAGTTGTTACAAAACCTAATATGGATGGACAAAAGAAATAAAGTACATCTAATTAAAATTCCCTAAAAAGAAGGATTTTTTATGACTGAGAGAGGACTCTTAGTCACATTGTTGTCTCTAAGGAACAATTAAGGTTCCTCAATAATCCCAAAATAATTGTGTATATAAGCTAACTTTTATATAATTAAAGGATTAGAAATAAGGAATCTTGAATTAATGATTCTATTTCCATTCTAACCAATGAAAGAAATGAGTACATGAAAAGTTATATTTTTATAATTCGGAACATCATAATATATTTATGTAGAAGGTTTCAGGTTACTTTTATATTAAAAAATAATTTCAAGGATTTCTCTAATCATGATAATGTTTGACGAAACATGAAAATGGTTATACATGAATGAATTGTTATAAAAAACGTTGATCACCTTAACTATACACTCTTGTTTTATATACCAGGTTTGAATATGTATACTTGGAGTTGTTTAGATAAAAAATCTTTGTATAGAAACTCATGTGATACCTATGTTGAAGAAAAGTTTCAGGATTCGAAGATAAAAAGTTATAACCCCTTCAAATGGGATCATTTGGGATAAAATTGTTCGGTTTCCCCGTTGAATTTTTTGTCAATAAGAGAGAGAGAGATAACAAAAAGGGGTAGAGAAAGTAAATAGGTGGAGAAAAAAATGAACGTAGAAAAGAAAAAGTGAGAAAAGAAAAAAATACCACTTATAATTTTGAAGTGGTTAAAGATATTGAAGTGGGTATTGAAAAAAACTACAAAGGGGGATATTGTTTCGCCCAAGTAGTGTTTTTGGTGTATATTTTACAATTGATAATTGTATTGAGGAATGAATTTATATTGATAAAAATATAAGATTGTGGAAATATAATTTTTCATTATAACCCAGAAAAGGTTTTTTGTTGATCGGTTTTATTACAAAAGAATAAAATTAAAATCACATAACATTGTCTTTGGTGAAATTTGGACTTCCCATCATATTTAGTGAGCCAGGCTCAACGATCATTTATTGGGATTAGGATTCAAAATGCTTGAGAATGTCCATATTATTCAGATAAACCTGACTAGAAGAAAATGTCAATCAGATTCACACTGGATCCAGATTCAATGGTCGATTGTATTAAGAAATGATCATGTTGGAAGTAAATGGTTATAAGATTCCCCTAGAATTAAGAATTTAAGGAGTATTTATAATGGTGGAGATTCAGAGTCTGTATGATTATGATAAAAAATTATGACAATGATTTTTTATTTTATAATTATCATAAATCATAATTATGTTGTGAAACTTATGATGCAAGATGGATGAAAGAATGGGTGAGTGAAATAAAAGTCTGTAATATTATTTAGATTCATTGGATATGTATTGAAAGAAGAATAAGTTGTTCGATATTATAATCATCATGATCATATTTTGGAATATTTTTTTTATAAAAAATCATATTCAGGATGAATTGAAAAGAAATCTATTAAATAATTAAAATTTAAAGGTATAATGCATTCCATTGAATGTCTGATGATGTTAATTATGGTCCCCAATTAATTCAATGTCATGAAGATGTCATGATACTATCAAAATATTGAAGAAGAAATTTGATGGAGCAATAAAATTGGGATCATCTGATCCATGAAGGCAGAGAACATTTGTGAAAAACTGTGAGAACCTGAAGGTACTATCTTTCAGTAATACCAAAAAAAAAGAAAAAAATCTTCGAAGAATGAAATTGATGAGAACAGATAAATAAGACTTCAAATGTTATCATATTCTAAATAGAAATAAACTGTTGATCAGACTCGACATGACATCATATTCATAGAAATAATTTCTTGAGATAGATGAATGAAAAGAAAAGAAAAGAAAATAGTGTCATCAATAATGTAGTCAACCATTTCAAAAGGGTTCAATTACTCTTTTTTCAAATGGGTCAAGATAAGATTTGATGAAAATACATGTATTTTTTGTTGAGGGGTAGCTAGAATTTCAAATATTTTTTCTTCAATTGATTTGAATTGTTCTTCAACTAGGTTAAGAGAAGAAGTAATGAAGTGTAAGGGCTTCATGATAAGAGATAAAGGATATTTTGGATGTTTGATCAAGGGGAAAATCATATTTAGAAATCGGGATAGAGAAATAGAATTGGACTAAGGTATGCGAAGAATTTCATTTTATCATTCATATACTTAACTGGTACTGAGCTTTGTAATCTAGAAATTATATTGGAAAAATAAGATTAACAAATTGTATCCTCATTGGAAATTTAAAAGAAAGTATGAAGAATCAATGTAGTTTGAATAAGATTTGAGAATATTATAGAAGAGTTTATGTAGTCAAGATTCACCCAAAATTCATGGGAAATCAAGAATTTGGTAGAATTTTGGTTGAGCGGGAATGTTTTTAGGATTCCTACGAAAATCATTCTTGGGTCACCAATAAAAGGAGAACATATTTTTGAATTTTTCTTATAGGGATGTAATTTTCACAGATGAGATAGAAACTCAAACTTTATAGGGGGAGAAATAAGCCTCTATAAAGATCATTGTTGAAATTTTTTGATGTATTGAAGACAAAGGATAAGAGACATGATCACAATATTACTCAGCTGATCATCATAATTAGTGGTCATTATATTTAGTTGATTACTTTATTTTATTTATCATCACATTCAGCTAATCACTATATCGGGATGGATAATTATATCATTATTTCAATATTGGGATTTTGAAACTAAAGAATGATGAGTTTCAAACTATCCAAATTTTATTCTTTCAGAGACATATTCATCATATTAGGTAATCAGATTTGAAGATTGGATCTGATGAATCTGAGTGGGAATATTGTATTTGGATTTCAAATAGAATTCTATATCAAATTCCATGATGTTATTACCATCTTATGGGTAAGAAATTGTATAATTTTTTTAAAGGAATAAATTTTAAACAATTGAAATGAAGCACAGGTAACATGAGTCTTTACACAAATATTGTTTTAACCTATTTATGCAAGGAGGGTGCACATTCACTATTGGATTCTCCTCAATGTTATACATGATTGAATGGTTATATCCTACTCATTTAATTCCAAAAATAAATTTCTAGTGTATTATGTTGTATTTGATCATTTCCAAACCATACCACAGAAAAAGATATTCTTATTCAATAGTGAACCATAAAAATTCTTGTGTTCATATGGATGTGTGTTTG
Source organism: Viscum album (assembly GCA_963277665.1). Classification (NCBI taxonomy): domain Eukaryota; kingdom Viridiplantae; phylum Streptophyta; class Magnoliopsida; order Santalales; family Viscaceae; genus Viscum; species Viscum album. Next base: position 1,400,640,382 of record OY728142.1, on the reverse strand, counting down.
AATTATTTTTAGCAGGGATTGAAATATTTAAGAGTATGCAAGGGTTATTTTAAGGAAAAATAATAGAAAATGTATCACTAATTCACCCCCTCCAAATCTCAGAGATACTTTTATCCTGTCTGGGAACATAAAACTTGTATGATAGCTGAATACTCCCTTTTTTTATTCTTTGATGAGGTATTTGAAGAAGAAGGCGTTTTGGAAAATCTGAGTTGTGTGAATTGTAAGGGGATTCTGATCTTAATTTTTTTAATTATCATATTTTTAAGGGAAGAAATATAGAATATCTTATGTCTATTGGGTATGAAATTTCCAAATCTATTACATATGGTTTCACTCTTTTTATTGACTATTCTTCTTTCACAAATGCTGATAAGGAAACATTGAGAGTGATCAAAGATCTAAGAAATATTTACACTCATTACTTTGGGAAAGTGAGTTTTTATGTGTAAAAGGACTTTTCGTTTCCAAAGGATTATCAGATATGTTGAACAACATTTATCAAAGAAATTTAAAATTAAAGAAGGAATGGTTATGAATATAGAGATTGAAGTGTGAAGATATCAAGATGGGTGATCATGAATCAATTCATGACCTCACTACCTGGGTAAATTATATTGTGATCACTATTATATTTCTTTGTGAAGAATATAAGATTCTATTATTTTTGAACAGATATTGAGATTTACTCCTAACTTGTTTCATACTAAGGTTTATTCATTAGAATATAGAGATATAGAAATAATGTCTCTATATTATTTGTTTAGTAATCTCATTTATTATGAAACGAGACAAGAGTATTCTATAAAATGAAAAAATGTTGGAAGTGATGATTTTGTTAAGGACCCCAAGAAATAAAAGTGAATGATGATTATTAATGAAGAAGAAGATGTAGATTATGATTTTGAAAACAAGATGTTTAAAAATTGTGACCAAATTCTATCCTTATTTTCCTAAAATGTTAAAAGATGTACATGTAGATATAAAAAGTAAATTACCATATTTTTTATGTGGATTATTTGGGAAGTTTTATTCAAATTTTCATTAAAGAGGTAATAAAGAAGAAAATGATTAAGAGGAAAGTAAATAACAAGAAAGAAGGCCAATATGATCATAATAGAAAAAGGAATATAAAAAAAATTATTTTCCAAGAAGGAAGGAAATAAATTCTCTAAATCAAAAAAGAAGTATATTTTATTCTAAGGATGATGATAAGGAGGATTTTAACAATGATATGGCAGAGAACATGTTTACTACAATAGTAAATGGTGAAAATTGTTCCAGAAGTGATAGTAGTTGTTCTAAAGAAGAATAAAGTGAATGTGAATGTAAAAAAATGGTTAAGTAGGTTAGTGAAAGTAAATTTATTACTACATCGAATGATGAAGAATATGGAAGTTCCAGGTCATTTGAAGAATAAAATGAACTAGAAGTTCATTTGAAATAACTGTTGAAAGAATGTCTGATAATGATTAGAAGTCATAAAATTAAAAAAAAGATGTTGGAAGATGAATGTTAATCAACAATTCAAGAAATAGTTTATAAAGAAAATAATAATATTCTCATAAAAATTGTTTATTTAAATAAATCTATTGAAGAAGAAAATAATTTCAATGATCATATGGAGGTAATAATGACGGATAAAGATGAAATGTTGTATCTTTTCCCACAAAATCATTCTAAATATGAAGTGAATAGAACAAATTTCAGAAATTCAATCTCTAAAGTTGCTGAATGTTTTGGAAATGGGAAACTTGAGAATGTTCAACAAAATTTACCTTCAAAATGCAAGAATAAGTAAAATAAATTTTCTCAAAAGAATAAATCTATGAAATATATCTATGTAGCCATGAATGAAAAATTGGATAATTTTATGATTGAAAATACATTGAGTCTAAAAATATTTATATGGATCTCAAAATTTTTTGAATACTTATTATTTTTTAAGGCTGGATTAATAAAGAAGATTAGATAATATAAAGTTTAGTTGTTCCTATAATAAATACTAGAAGGTTTCTAAAAAACATGTTTACAATTTCAACCAATATAGATATTTCATGAGAATGTATTTTTTCTATGACTACTGCTGGTATTGTGGTGTTTTTGGATATTTGAAAAATATTTATTGGTTAAAAAACAGCATTTTTGTTATTACATAGATTATAGAAAGAAAATCATTAGGGGGAGTAAATTCCCCTAAATAAAGAATTTATAAAAGTCTATTTTGTAGAAACCTAAGAAGGATTTAGTGATGATTAAAAATAGGTTCCAATAACTGGAAAAAATTTATGAAGGCTATGTGAAACTTACACACCTTGAAAAAGGATATCTTTTCTTGTTATTAGCATAACAAATGTTTTTTAAAAAATATCATAAGCTAGTTGTTTTTTTATTTTTAGATAAATAGATCTGATGATTCTGAAAGGATTGAGTGCTTATTTATCTAGCCAAAAAAATATTCACTTGGCTAGGAAACTATAGAAAGAATTAAAAAATTGAACAAAGAGAGGAACAAATAGAATTATGAAGATATAATAAATGTGAACAAAAAGGTCTCAATAGATTATATATATGAGAGAGAAGTACAAGATTTAAAAAATGAGTTCTACTATATTTCCATAACAAAAGAAAGGATGGAAAACATGGTAAAAACTAACTGTAACAAGGATGTTACTAAAGATGAAAAAAATTCAACATCCTCATCAGAAGATACTATAGATAATAATATAGTTGTTACAAAAAATGATAACGATGAACAAAATAAAGAAATTACATCAAATAAAAAATCCATGAACAAGAAGAAGTCAATACGGAGAGAGGACTCTCAGTCTAATTTTTATTTCAATTGAATAATCAAGGTTCCTAACATTTTCCAAAATCAATCAGTTCTTGTGATAAAATACATGAAATCGAAGGAGTGGAAAAAACGAAGAACAAATTAATGATTCTCCTACCATTCTTTCAAGATATAGAGATGAGTTTATGAAAAAACATTATACACATGAACATTCATATATTTTTGTTGAGATGAGTGCATGTTACTTTTATCTTAAACAAATCCTTTCACGGTTTTCACCAATCATGAGAATGATGTAAGAAACATGAGAAGGGTATTACATGAATGTTATGTTATAAAAAAATTGATCACATTGATTATACACTCTTTTTTATAAATTAGTTTTCCCCACATAGACTTAGAGTTGTTTAGATTATGTTTTTTTAAGAAACATAAGTGACACCAAATTTGAAGAAAAGTTTCAGGATTCAAAGATAAGAGGTTATAACCCCTTGAAATGAGATCATTTGGAAAAAACGTTTCTTGATGTCCCCTTTTAAATTATTTTTCAATAAATAGGAGAGATTATATAATAGTGGAGTGAAAATAAATATGAGAAGAAAGAAAATAAATGGATAGAAGAAAAAGATATAAAATTAAACATTAACACTTATTATATTGAAGTTGTTGAATATATTGAAGTGGGTATTGAAAAAAATACAAAGAAGAAGATTGTTAGGCCCATTTTGGGTATTGGTGGTATTTTTTGTCAATTGATAAGTATTTTATGTAATGAATGTATTTAAATAAAAAGAAAGAATATGGTGGAAATAAGATCTATCATGGTAATCAAGAGAAAAAATATTCTAATAAGTTTTGTTGTGAAAGAAGAAAATAAAACTCACATCAAATTAAATTTTGTAATGTAACACCCCAAGATTTCATAGTATGTACATCTTCAAAACAATTCAATAACATGCACTACACGTAACATCGAGTTTAAGTGCACCATGACTTACCAAACAAGACGTTCAAAAGAGGTTATAAATAGTATTAACTAAATTTTGAACATTATATAATCCTTATAAATTTAGAATCCATATTATGAGTTTCTTAGACATAATTTAAGAACAAATTCATTTTTCTCCAGATAAAAGAAGTATTTTTCAAAAATGCACTTTTACCAACTTTAATAGTGAACCCTTTTTAAATCCAATATTTTAAAAATTTATATATTCGATTTGAATAAATATATTTATTTTTTAGAATGGTGACCTAAAAAAATTTACAAGGTAACACCCCAAGCTTCCACGATACGCTTCTCTTTTTATAATACAGTAGCGTGTGTTGTACGCAACTTCGAGTTCTAACACACACCAGAACCAATCAAACTAGCTGCTATGAATAGTAATACCTACATTATGAAATTTTAGAAATTTTATCTCTCAAAATTGAATTCATTTTTGGATTCGGAGTATCGAATTTAGCCTAAGGTGAAATTTTGGAACTTTTCAGATAACTTTAATATTTTGATGAATAGTGAAAATTACTAAATTTTAATTAAAAACAAATTTTTTAATCAAAATAATTAATAGTGATAAATTATGAATTTGAGTGGTTTTAAAGTATATTTAGAATATATTTTTACCATTTAATACAATTTTGGTCATTGGACAGAATTTTACAAATAAACCGGACATAAACAAGTATCAATCTTTTGATAGTTATTATATCTTAAAAACACGATTTTTATTTTGACAGCGGGAATTAATTTTAAATTAATTTCTGCCACTTCATTGTTTTGAATTTTGAAAAATGGATTCCATATTTGGAATCCGGATGTCCAAATTTTTTTAATAGGTAACTTTTATTTTTAGACATTTTTGAATAATTATTTCGGTAAATATTTTATTTACCATGGTTAAAGGGTAAATCCGATAAATAAGGGTTAAAAAATAATATTATAATAATAATAAATTACCATAAAATGTGTCCTAACCTAATTTTTGGATACATGTCCGACAATTGGCATCTTGGGGTCGATTTTGGGACCCCATGGAGCCACTTGTAGGTGATAGGGACACATAATTTTAATTAAGTTAAAATAAATACAAAAATGACATAAGCATATATCTTCTAGAAAACAATTTTTTACATAGGGTTATATATGTTGTAGTTTAGACTATAAATATTAATTAGTAAGCTTAAAGGATTTACTACATAATGATATTTTATTTATAATTTTTAAACATTAAATAATTTAATTTATTTATGACACAATGATGATGCATTAATTACCATAATAGTGAACAATTAAAATAATTGATATTATAAATAACCAAATAAATATAATATGGGACTTTTTATGAATTAAAATAATTTTATAGGTTAATATTACATGTTAGAAATTATTTAATTAACTTTTTTTGAATTAATCATTCTGTTATGATTTTTTAAAAAATCAACTATTGAATAGTATCAAAATTGACATAAAAGAGATTTTAAAACAAATATTATATTATTAATTGAAATTAAATTCCTAAAAATATAACGTTCATCCAATAGACTTATATAATGATAGGTGTATAATTAATTGACCACTTGGTGGTCTCTAGGATGTATATAGTACGTTTATTAACAATATATTATAAAAATACAAAGAGACATTGTAAAATTGAAACTAATTAACTAAGAGTTAATACTTAAATATAAGGTTAATATAGTAACCCATACCAGTTTAAATCTTATTGGTTGAGTGGTTTTCGACCTATCCCCACCTTAACCTTTAAATAATCTACTTTGGAGCCCTTATAAACTGAATATGAATTTATTATAAAATAATATTTCTAGCTTTTCCAAAGCTTCCCCTCACCCTTCTTATAAAAATGCACTCCTCCTTCTCATTAATTATCACCTTTAAATCCTTTTGGTTCGGCCAAACCCTACCCAAATACTCTCCCACCTTCCCTCACTTCATCATATAGGCCTTCCTTTAGTCATAAACCCATCCTATAGAGCCCTTTTGATCAAATCAAAAGGAAGAACCCGAAGAAGAGGTAATGATTTCACCACCCTTTTTCAAGATCCTTTCGTCTTCCACTTCATCTTTCATTGTTATTCCCATTATAAAATAATGAATCCAGTATCTCCTATATACTGTAATATTATTATAAATATGGTACAACCATATTCAGTATTCTATACATCCTTTTAATGACATGTCACCATACGTGTGTACGTACGGCTTACCGTCTCCACGTTGTGGTGTAATTGTTATTCAATATATTATTATTTGGATGGGTATAATAATGATGTGTAATTCATTTAAATAATAAATATAACATGATAATGATTCTGTATATAAGATATACCATCATATTAAATATTATTTTAATATCAAAAAATGATATTGTCGCTCGTGCGTATGTACGGACTACCGTCTCCACGAACGCGATGAGATTCATTCTCCATCGTATCCATTCAAGTATAGTTATCATTTGATGATTTAAAAATAATGTTTAAGGACTCGATATCATTCTGGATATGAATAAGATACAACCTATCCCTGAAATACATGGCTTATGTAACAAAAAATATAAAAAAATGAATAAGTTAACACCCGAAATGACGATAATACTAAGATATTATTAAAAAAGTAATGTTAAAAGATCATATATGATAACAAAATAATGTATATGATTCTTGTATAATTTAATAACAATTATTTCACCATTATACAGGTGGTTAACCTACCCCAAACCAAGGAAAATACAAGGTAAGGGTTTATTTCGCAATCTCTTCATTATCCGAGGTTGTTTATACGTAATTATCTACTGGGAGCTCTTTATCATCCACATCCATGATTCTTGAAAGTGTATTTCAGAACATTCTTACTATTTTACAGAGTATGGGTTAAATCAATTTATACCCTTTTTTTACTTTTTATAAGATTTTTATAAAGGAATCTTTCTATCGTTTTCCAAACAATGTCCTTTTTGACCATTTAGATAGAATTAAGGTATGAATGTATTATTTTTAACTTATACGGCAGGTGCAACTATTTTCTGTCTTTATAAAATTTTCGAAGCAACCCTTACAAGCTTATAAGGATATTTTAAAAGTAAACTTTTTATATTATAATTATGTGAATTTTAAATTATTTCAAAATGAATATTTTAAGATTTTCTAAAAGGTACTCTTTATCAAAATCAGAATTTTAATTTTTTTTAATATTTATCTTTCTAAATCTTTTTAATTAATGTCCATGTTTACAAAATGATTTAAGGATTTTTTATATGAACATAAATGTTTTGAAATGATATTTCTTTTGAAAAGTTTTGAAGTGGTTTGGGACACTTCGATTCAAAAATCTCTTTTAAAGTACTTCCATAATAAATGTGTGACTTTTAAATGGTTTTAAAAAAGAGATATTTCTCTCAAATAGTTTTGATTTCATCTATGTCAACATCCTTTGATGGATTTTATGTTTATTTGAAGTTGATTTATTATGATACAAAACTACCATATTGTTTTGATGTTTTTGTGATGTGTTTTACTATGGATGTGTTATTTTTATACCATTCGTGGTTTATGGATGAAGTATTTACATTTCGTATGCTAGTTTTAGTACGAATGTTTATGATATGATTAATCCTTTTCATATGGGAATTCATTGGACTTAATATGTGACGGGTGGAGCCCGCTATAGCTCCTCAATACATCGATAGGTATCATGAGACAAACTAGTGTCTTGGCACAAGGCCTTGGAAAAGTCTTATTTGTAGTCTTGGCACGAGGCCTTGGCTATGTGGTTACGATATTCTGGCATTATGCATTCTATCATTGTGAATGTGGTTATTGATATTTCATGTGATTATTCTATTAGTAGAATATCCATGTGAATAAGTAAATGTCATTATTTTATTTTATTTTTTCCATACTATGTTGAAGTTCAAGTTTAAAAGGCTATTGATTCAGATATACATTGCCGTAAATGTTTATTCTTATTTATGAAAGTTTCTTCTATATTGTTATCCTTACTGGGAATTTGAGCTCACCCCTTTTTCTATGTTTTATTTTTCCCAAGATGTTAAGAAGTATTTTATGAATGACATACAGGGATAGTATGAGGGGATATGAAGACAATATGTTGTTGTATTTTTTTCACTTATTGATGTAATGTAAACTTTATGAATATACCTACTGTTTCCAAGGCTACTAAACTAATCGGTCTTTTGAGAATTGATTTTTCTTGTGATCATGCCAATGTTATGTAATAATGCACCGACTCTTGGTATCTAGGGTCGGGGCGTTACATGTAAAATTCAAACTAGCCATCGTATTTTATGAATTTTACTAAACAATCATTTTCAGGGATTAGGATTCACAATGCTCGATAATTTCCATCATATTCAGATGAATATGGCGGGAAGAAAAGTTCCATCGGATTCACAATAGATCTGAATTGAAACGTATATCATGATAATAATGAATCTTTTTGGAAGTGAAGGGTCATAGGATAATCCCTAAATTTGGAATGAAAGGATTTGTCAATATTGTAGATAATTATATTCTATACGACTATGATAATGAAATGTGATGATACTTTGATGTTTTTGAATTCTCAAAAATCATATGTATGATGTGAAAATTATTATGCAAACATGATGAATGAATGGTGGAGTGAAATAAAAGTTGTTAATTATAGTCAGATTGATCAGATCTAGATGAAAAGAAGAAAAAGGTGATAGAGAATGTATTCCACCTGATTGTATTCAGGCCAGTTTTTTTGAAACAATCATATTTAGGTTGAATTGAAAAGAAATCTATTGATGAAGTAAAATGGGAAGGTACAATACATTCTATTAGATGAATTACAATGCTAAATCTGATCCCCAATTAATTCATAGTCATGAATAAAGTCATGATATAAATATAATATTAAATAATAAAAAAATTTATGGGGCCATCGTATTGGGCTCATCGAATTCATGAAAGAGGATAATGTTTTTCACAAAAGTAAGAAACTGAATGAACTGGGTTTCAGAAAGAAAAAGAGCCAAATGAAACAAATTTTCTTAGAATGTAATTTATGGGAACATAGAAATATGTATTCAAGTTGAATCATATTCATAAGATAAAAAAATTTCCAATAATATTTGATATTCCATCGTATTAAGACAAAGGACTTCATGAGACTAATGAATGAAAAGAGAAGAAGAGAAAGTGATCAATAATGTAGTAAACCATTTCAAATTGTTTGAATGACATTGTTTTTATTCAAATAGTTCAAGTGAATAGCTGAAGAAAATAGAAGGATGTATTGTGGGGGGAGATTGAATTTTAGAGAAATTTTCTCCAATTGATTCAAATTATTTTTCAACGACATTAAGAGAGTAAGTAAATAAATTAAAGTGCATCGAGATCAGAGAAAAAAGGTATTTTTTATGTGTTTTTAAGGGGAAAATCCTATTCATAAAATGGGATAGATATATAATAAATATATTATGGTATGTAATGAAGTCCATTTCTTCATTCTTATAATTAATTAGTACAAAAAATTGTAATGATTAAATTTCATTGGGAATATCAGATTTGTAAATTAGATAATGACTGTTAATTGAAATGAAAGTCTAAATAAGAGATGCATTTTAAGGAGATTTTATAATATTCATGAAGAATTTAAAACATCATTATTTACCAAAATATAGTGGAAATCAATATTTGGGATAATTTTGTTTTAGCATGAATGTTTTTGGGATTCCCATCAAAATCAAACTTCTGTCACCTATAAAAGGAAAGTGTACCTTCCACTTTTTATGAATGGGAATTATTATTCATAGAAGAGGAAGAAACCCTAACATTCTTGGGAGAGAAAAAAATTCTATATTAATATTTTATGAAAAAATTTTGACCGATTGAATAAAAAGTAGAATAGAAAATATTATAATATTACTTTGAGAGAGAACATGATGGTTCCAAATGTATGTATGTGGATGATTTTTGGGTTTTATATTTTTCCCATGTCTTGTTATTTTATTGGGTTTGACCATTGGTTTCTCACTTTTCCCTAAAATTATTTCTATAATAAAAAATCAGTCATAATGTTACTAAGTTAATAATCATATTTGGTGATCATTGTATTCACATGATTATCGTATTCTTCTTCTCCTCATATTCAGATGATCACAATATTAGGCTGGATAATATGATTCATATCTCCATATTAGTATTTCAAGATTGAGGAAAAAAAGTTCTAAATTTTCACAATTGTATTCTTTCATTGTCATATTCATCGTATTGGGCAATCAGATTTGAAGATCAGATCTGAAGAATCAGAGTGGGTATATGGGACTTGGCTTTCAGAATGATGTCTAATTCAATGTAACTTATGTTATGACAATTTTTTGGGAAATAAATTGATTAGTTTTTTTTAAAAATCATAAACATTTTAAAGTTTAAAAGTAGCACATGTAATATGAGTTGTTGAAAAAATATTGTTTTCCCAATTTGTGCTAAGAGGGTGTACACACACTATTGGATTTTCTTCAAAGTGCTACATGAGTGAAAGAGTTTATCCTTCTCGTCGTATTCCACGGATTATATTCCAGTGGATTGTATGATATTTGATAATCTATAAACCATACTAAGGATGTATCTATTCTAATTAAATATTGATCCTTTTAAATTCTTCTATTCCTATGGATGTGTGTTTGAATTTTTTTCAACATGGATTGAAATCTTAAACAGGAGGCAAAGTTTGTTTCAAAGAAATATAAAATAAAAATCATCATTGATTTACCCCTTCCCTTCTAAGTGATACACTTATACTAAATATTCAGTTACACCTCCACTAATTAAAATTTCAATTTTTCTCTAATTTTTGAACATATGTATGTACCCATGGGTTTATAGTATCACCTCCATAATAATTCACATCATCAATAAGACCTAGTGGACACCTCAATAATAAACCATGAAATCCTATTTAAATGGGGACATTATATCATTAAATACTCAACACATTTCGTTAGTGTAAATCCAACCATAAGTCATTGAATTCCAAAAATACAAATCCAATGCTCATGTTATACTGAAGCATCATGATGAAAGTCCATGGAAATTTTTTTTCTCAAGGAACTTATGTGCTATCATAAATATAATCAGGGGTGCTATGGTGGTCCCATAATATGAATTATCTTATAATGATCAGTTCCAAACTATAGAACTTCTCACTGTCAAAATTACATACTAAATACTCAACCTACCTCACATTGAAGAAATAAGTGTGTTTTTCATTCACTTCACCCAATGATATAAAAATCATTGGTAAAAATGATGTACAAATTCTTGATTCAACATTACAAATAAAACAATTGAGTATCCATCATACAATCACTAATCCAATCATGAGTTCAAATTCTAAAATAAGCGCTAACCAATAAATTGACATGATTTTTATACAATATGACACACAGGTGCGGTTCCAAACCCACCGCATATAATGAATCAAATTAATTAATGTCAAACTCTCTAGGATGAAATGTTTTGAAAAAACATTATCGTATTTCCCGTTGTGCTATCAAGCATCCTATCATGAGGCCATAAACACCAAATTCATTTTTTTATTTTCTTAAATAGGATCATCAATTTTTGAACTAACTCCAATTTTAAATACCAAATTGGGTCCACATCCAACCAAAATAGTTGCCATGATCATTATGTGAGAATCAACACATTTCCAACCAGAATAATTCTAAAATCCCATTAAATGTATCTCGAGCTCAATCCCATTGCACTGAGTTAATCTCATGTCTCTTCCAAAATCACTTATAAAATTCACAATGGAATCTGTGTAAAACTGAACACATTAACTCACTAGAATCAAAATGAATTAATTCCCATCCAATGAGTTATCCAATTATAATAACAACCCTTTTAACATGAGGTTCATACCACCTTGACAAATGTATTGGATAATATGACACATAATAGATCGATGTCACCAACTCACTCATACCTGACATCCATTTATCAGACATCAAACACCTCCCTATCTTGGCTCAGGGAAACATTATCCTCATCACCTACTGAAATTTATCTGAAATAAGGGTGGCACACTCAATGGAATATGGTGTGCTCTAAAAAATAAATCTTCCCTCATATTGTACCTCATATAGTAATGTTGACTCCTATAACACATATATAATTTTTTATTTTCAAAAAACCCATGGGACACCATGCCCTCATGTGATTCCTAAATTTCATTGCTCCTCGACTCACTCTTGGTTTCTCACCGAGTTATTATTAAAGTGGTTACATTGAGAAATGAAGACAACCCATTTCTTCTTCATCCAATATAGTGGATGTATAATCATAGATCAAATAATATGATACCCAAGTCATGATCATGCTACAATGATTCATTCCACATATTAGGCTACTCATTTTTTCATCATCGTCTAACTAGGTGTACCCCACATACCCCTCATCAAAAATGAGTACTGTTTCAGTTAATTTCCTATCACATAAACACCGCCATTCTGGAATCATTCCCAAAATCTCTAGAATCCATCCATTCTCATCTATGCTTCCAAAATAATATCCAAAAACCAAAGAGTCTGAGACATCATAAAATTATTATCCTTGAAAATAAAATTTGATACATTAGGATCTTGAATTCCCATGCCTATATCACAAACTCAGTAGAACAACAAATGCACCACTCTTAACCTAATGCATCTATCTAGGGTCATGTTGCTTAAGAATCCACATGCCTAAGATAACCCCTAACATCGATTACTATTGTGAATCACCCTCTATTTCATTCTTAATGAATAGATCAATAACTCTTTGAGCCATATCATAATTCACAAGGCTACCATACATGACCCATAGGACATGTCACAAACACAAAATGACTCATATGTAACACCATGTTTATCTCATATAAAAGGACATACAATAACACAACAGACAAAAATAACCATTATAGGGACTCCTCTAATAGTATCAGATATAAGACACCAACTAAACACTTATAAGATTTTTGATACTCACTATGTATCGACATAGGTGACTTCGACCTTGAGAATGATTAATTTCATACTGATCTTCAAACAGAATGAACATAAGGGTTTCACCCCCTTGAGGACCACATTACCTTTGGTAAACACATACCTATCTAAAAGTGCTACTGAACAATCCCCAGAAGGTGGTGTTAGCATGCATACCCTCCTACTCGAAACATATGTGATGGTCTTATAGAAATGACGTTGATGACCCTAATATGTTGTAACATAAGTACTCGACGGGGTATCTAGGACATTGGGAACTCTTATTACTAAGATTTTCACACTGATGAAATACCATGTAATTGTTTACGGATGTCAACTGGCTACAGATTCTTGTGTATAGAGACTCAAATAATCCCTTATGACTGCTAGTCGAACCACTACTCTGTCTAGGTTCTGAAGCACCATATCTTTCATTTTGTTCGATAATTAGGCACCACATGGTGAATAGGTCCATGTTCACTATATCAGATATGGTATTAGATAGGAAAAATTCACCGAATAACAAATAAGATGCCTTATAAAATCCTCAAATCATCTCTCTTTCACTAGATCATCAGCAGTTTAGATGAGTGAAATGCATTGAATCTCTATAAAATGAGTTTAATAATCCATTAACCTTATTAAATCCTACTTAATGTTCATGGATTATCTAGCATGATCATCCCTAAAGCTATTGAGGAAGTAATAATGTCATGAACAAACCCGAAACGACCTTGAACCAGTAAGTTGAGTTGATCTGCCGCAAGACCAAAGAGGCAGTCTCGATCCTCCAGGGATGGCAACAAGTGCCAAGGCATTGACAGAGATGATGGAAATGATTTATCATACTGTAGATAAATAAAATCAAATGAAATAATAAAGTGAAGATCAGAATAAATAAACCAAATAAAAAGACTGAATAATAACTAAATAAAATAATATTAACCAAAAGGGACAACTACAATCTCAGTATAACCTCACGAGTCACTCTCCAACTCACGACTGAATGTCGCCCAAGGTGAATGCACCCAATCTGGAAACATCACAAGGAATAAAATGAAAAATGAATTATAGGCATGATTATTAATAATTTGTTTCCTAGCTCAATATATATTCCCCAATGAACTACCTTTAAAATAAAATAAACACCATTTCATGTTTGAACTACAATTTATAAAAAAAATATGTTTCTCTAAATACTTTACATAAAAGAAAAGTATAAACCATTGACCTGAACCATTTTTCAAATCTACATTCTTTTCATTAGTTTCAATGACACTTTAAAAGGGAAAGTGATTTTTACATTTTCATATTTGTACAAATAAGATAAACCACTTTCATTTGGAAACCATTTATAGAAACCTAATAAAATATAGCTCATCAATTTCCAAGAAAAACATTACACTATAATTCACAATAGAAATCACACAACAAGGGAATTGTAGATATACTTACGAGTAACATATTCATCAATGGAAGAAACTATAATCCAAATTAAATGGGTGAACCTAGGAGATCAAGAATAATCCAGAAGACACCGATACATGAGACCACATCCTCATTGACATGTCACACATGATGAAATAAATTTGCTCAAAATCCCCAGCCATTCTTTCCAAGGAAGGATGAGGGAAAATCCCATAGCAATAAACCCAATACATCCACCTACTATGGGCCACTGGTCAGTACCAGAACCTAGCAGTGAAGAAATCATTCTTAGGATATTCTCTCAGTATGCAAGATTCCCAAGTCTCATTAATTTAAAATGGGGGTGAGACAACTGATGACAGGTGAGCATCCAATCACATTATATATAACCATAATTCACAACATGTCTCACCACATGTCTCCCCAGGGACCATTCTCATGACATAAAATAAATAAATTCTAAAGGTTTCCAACTAAATAACCCTAATAATGGATCCTGATAATCCCCCAACTAGGACCTCCTACACATTTCATTCAATCAAGGCATGGGAAATACCCAACAAGGGTTTTCATAATAAACACATAACTAATTTCACAAAATGGCTAAAAGGGTCCTTAAACAATCACAAAAAAAACAATTATCTCAAAATGAAATCACTTTCTAAATTTAGGGTTAAGCACACCATTCCTACTAAAAAATATTTATAACCATTCTTCAAATCATTTCCTTTGCATAGTCAAAAAACCCACTTTACACGAAAATGTAAATCGGGTCATAATTCAACATTTCACATCAAAACAGTTTCAAAACCACAATTATACATCCTTTTCATTTAAAACCATCTAAAACACTAAAAACATATTTATCAATATACACATTAATTTTTTATAAAGGGTTGAAAACACGCCAAAACCCCTTGAAAACCTAAACTCTTTACTTTATAAATCACAATGCATTTAAGAAACCATGTAAGGAACGAAAAATCATCATTTATCATGATTCCTTAATATTTAAAAATTCAATGAAGTAATTTTTAAAATAACACTTAACCCATAAAATTCAATCAGCCATTTTAAAAATAAAATTTTTTTCAGAAGTCAGGAATTATTTACCCAAACAATTTCTATTTTATACAAAACAAAATATAAACACCATTTTCATGCCTCAATATTATTCCAGTTATTGAACCATGTTTAAAATATCATGAATCAAGTGTGAATTGTGAATAAATAATTTATGAGACATGAAATGTGCTCGATTTTAACAAAACAATGCAATTCAACACAAAACGTGGGATAGAAAATCATTCTACATTCTATATATTTATTCACCAAATCAATCAAGGATATTAAGAATTTGTAAAAGGTAAAAATATTATAAAGGATTGAATCTTAAATTAAAAATATAAGTGAAAGGGGAAATCCTACCTTGAATCCGAGATGAAACAAAATGACTCGCATCCAAAACCACGTTGTATAGTCCAACACCATACAGATTAAAAACTATGTAATCAAAACACATACAAAAACCCAAATAAATTATATGAAACCAAGAGGTGGGGGGAAACCCTCACCTCGAATGTCGGCCCAACCCAGTATGATTTAAAATGCCTCTTCTTTGATGGATAACATTGAAACACACCTCAAGTGGTCCCGAGAGACAATTCGCACACCCCTAGAAGAGGGTGGTCGGAGGTGGACCGCTGGCCGGATAGGTCATCAATAGTGAATGGGGGTGGCCGCGACTAAAGGTGGGGTCATCATAGGGTGTCTGCATGGCTAAAGGGAGGCCTCTCCAGAGGTGGGATCATCAGAGCGGGGAGTTGGGTGTGCTGGAATGGGTCATTGCGCACCAAGAAAGAGAGACTAGAGTAGGGTCTAGCCACTGGAGTGGTGCGCGCCGGATGAAGATCCAGTGGGGGAAGAGGGGTAGGCCAGCGACGATATATGATTAGGTGGTGATGGTGTTATGTGTACTGGCCAGAGGAAGGTTGTGTGGCCTAAAGTGGGCTGGGTGGGAGTTGTGGGCCCCAGTGGAGAGCCATCTGGAGGAGGGGGCTACTGGTTGGAGTAACTACAATGGGAGGGCATCAGGATACTGCGCTAGGAGAAGCAGGAGAGGGAGTGGCGATCATGATGGTAGATGGTGCTGGAGGGTAGGGGGGAAGTGAGCTGCGCCAGATATGGACTAAAGGAGGGAAGGTCATGTCTGAGGGAAGATTGAACTAAGGGGGTGATGGAATCACATGCACAAAGAGGCTTTGGGGAGGCTAAGTGGGGGTGGGGAGGGTTTGCATAAGACCCCATAAATAACTGTTTAAAAAATCTAAAAAACTAACATAAAAAATTAGAAAAATAATAATAATAGTAGTAACTTAATAATAATAATAATAATAGGAATAATAATAATAATAATAATATGATGATAAAACAAAAATAATAGAAGTATTTATTTCATTTTAATAATAATAAATTTTACAATTTTAGTTTTCATTTAAAATAAAAATAATAAAATTCCTAATAATCAATGATAGTCAACGTTGTTTTAATTACACAAAAAGTTCATTTTAATTTTTCAATGATGGATGGGATGCATAGTTACCCAACAAGAATCGCGCATGGTTTCCAAAACGTGCTCCACTCATGCACCCACTGACATCAACTCAAAAAAAATATCTTCCTAACATAAACTCAAATATTTCATCTAGGCCTCAACCTGAACCCCAAAAAATATTTAAAGGCCAAAGAAATAAAAAAATGAAATAATCACATAGTTTGGGGTGTGAAAATTCTCCCCACCAAAATTCTTTCCGCCCCAAGAAAGCCACAACACTGTCCAACTGATCTATCAACACCTAAGGATTCCACATAAACACGATATGCCCTCTTAATCCAAGGACATTACATTAACCACCAACGTGACTCAAACTTATTTCCCAAAATAGATCACCAGTAGAGGGGAGGCCTAAATGGACTCGCTATCATAAGAATTCAACTGGCTTCCGATAATGACTTAAGAGAAAACACAAAGAGACCCAAGGTGGGTCTCCCCACCTTAAAAACCAACCTATACCTGGCCAAATAGAATACCAACATAGAAGTAAACCGATCCTTCATCAAGATAAAATAAATTCAGGAAGAACATTTAAACCACTCACTTCAATTCAAAGTGGATAAGAACTGAAATGAAAACTCCTCACTAACCAAAAACCCTCATCCCATGGAAAGGGAGAGAGCGATCAAAGATTGGATCAATGAAACTACAATGGAAAACTACTCACGACTCATCACATAGAGATGAACACAAACCAATGTCACAACATATTTACATGGGTGGTCCACACCAGGCCACTGATCAGCAATTCGAATTCCAAATGGCACAATTACAAACATTACGTGAGGGATAAGTCCATTTCTCAATTTGAAACAAGAGGAAATTTAAAAAGACAGAGAAGCTACAATAGAAACACTAAAATTGTCTCATAACATGATAGAGGCATTACCTTAACAAAGGTCCTTGAAATCCCCCCTACGGTTCTTGATTACACAACAGCTTCACTTCGAGGCCTTTTGGATAGTGCTCTAATGGATTAATCATCTTCTACCTCGTATATTGGTTATGAAAATCCTAAGAAAAAACATACATATTTTGATTTGACAAATTAAAGGGTAGAATTTTGAAATAAAAAACATGCTAGAATTGAAAACCAGAGTTCACCAAAATACCCACAGCATTCCCATACATTTCAAAACCCAAAGCACAATTAGTATAATTATTTTGAAAAAATATCTCATACACTAAAAAGAATCTTACACAAGAAACTTCAAATAAAAAAACAATAGCACATCACCCTGATATCTTCTTATATGATTCTTTATTTTGATTCCTTGATTGAATCATTATAGGTGACCCAAATGTCCACAAGAATGACAGGGATTAAGTGTACTTGGGCCCAGAGGCCTCTTGGAACCGAAATTTCCACATTGATAACACACAAGGATCTCTTCATGTGAAGAGGTTGTTGAAAGATCCTGAGAAATTTTGATTCCACGACCTGCTCCATTTACTTTCAATCGCTTAACCACATTCTTTATGGAAGTCTCCCCACAACTCCAAGGAATTTAATAAGGGAGGACTAACACATGAAATCCTTCCAACACAGCTTCAACATGAAGGTTTTTCCTTACAACATTGGAAAACAATGTTAGGTTGGATACTGAACCCATTGATTACAGATCGGGATAGAGGCCCGCCACCAAATTTCGAGCCTTCAGGGAGTCATCTACGAGACAACATGAAGCATAAGGGACTAGCTCCACAATGAACTGAAAATAATCCAATATGGATCCATAAACCTACTATAGAAAACACATCTTCATCCCCTTTTCTCACTTTCTTTCTTAGAGAAATACTGATGAATGAACAAAGCCTTGACAAACTCCCAACTAAGCTCTTGACACAGATTGTTCCAAGACACTAACTTCCACCACATCCACAATGAACCTTTGTGAATTAAGGTTCTAAAAATGATGTTCAACCACTCAAGAAAATCAATGAGGTTAAATTCCCATTCAATCTTCTACATCCACTCCTCTTCTATGGAAGGGTCTACATGACCATAAAATATAGGTGGATCTAGCTTTCAAAACTCTAGTATAAAATATTTTGGTTTATGAAACATGCTACGATCTCTCATCGAACATTCAAGAGGATAACCACTGGGGAAAAAAATTCCAGAACCCAATCATGGCCAACTAAGTAAATAAAATCCTCAAGATCAAACAACACTTAGGTGAAGGGCTTGAAACATAATAAATTAAGCCATCATGACATCAAAACAACCCTTTTCGAAATAATTTGTTATTTAAAACAATTTTTGTGGGTTAAACACTCACCATTAATATTCCTTAGAGTCTCACTCATATGCATGTTTTCGTGCCATCCCGGGATTCCATCCACCATACCAGACATCTGTTTATATTCCAAAATACTAGTAGGCATGTGAGCACCCATAATAACACCAAGGCCCAAACAAAACAAATTCATTTTCAAAAAACAAATCATTCATTCTATTTCCATTAAAAAAATCCACAAATTAAACTTTTCATTTTAGACAACCATTTTTTTCAAATATAATTTTTCTTATTCAACCAACTTTCAAAGGTCAGAGGAGTCCCAAAATAACTCATAATGGGAACTAGTATTGGTGGGTGACTTGACCATGTGGTTGGAAACCATGTTCCAAACTAATCACCAACATGAAGATCCTTTTAGGACAATTCCCCTAGCCTAGAAGGCTTTCCAGGACATGTGGTCTCATAAAGACTATTATCCCAACTCCCCTTCTCATATCCCAATCACAAAGCATTCTATAAAGAAACAAAAAACTTATCAAAATATGAATTCCCATGGATACGTATGGATCATAATGAGTAAGAGTTCACGACGCTATTCCCAAACCTAAACCTCAAACCCAAACAATCCAACTCTTTCAACATTGACAATCCAAAATGAAAAATGGTGCTCTGAAAATGTGATGTTTGCTAAGAGTTGGCCTGCTCTAATACAATTTTTTCACAAACCTACCCGGGTTGACCTGAACCGGACATACAAGCTAATCCCCGAAAAGAATCGAAAGTTATTCTTGATCATCTCGGGCTAGAAAAAAACACCAGGTCATCAACAGAGATGATGGGAATGATTTCTCGCACAATAGATAAATTAAAGAGGAGTAAATAATAAAGAATACGTCAAAATAAATAAACATAATAAAATTAATAAACAATAACAAACAAATAAAAAAAACTGAAAGGGACAACCACTATCTCCTTATGACCTCACGGTTCACTCTCCAACTCATGACCAAATGTCTCCCAAGGAGAACACACAAGAGATGGAACATATGCAAGGACTAAAAATAGAAAATGACTATTGATGTGAGTATTAAAATATAATAGGCTAGACACATATCTATTCCCCAATGCACTAAATTTAAAATAAAAGAAAAAACATTCCATGTTTGAGCTACAATTTATAAAAAAATTGGTTTTTCTAAAGACTTTACATAAAAGTAATGTATGAACCATTTCACTAAACAATTTTTCAAATCTAGATTCTTTTCATTGGTGTCAATGGAATTTTCAAAGGGAAAATTATTTTTACATTTTCATAATTTTACCAAGATGATAAAACATATTCATTTGAAAACCATTTCAAAAAATGCAATCCAACCCCTATCACCGCTTTCTAAGAAAAATAATACACAAAAATTCATAGTAGGAATGAAATAGCATGGTTAATGTAAACATACATATGTGCACCATATTCATCACTACAAGCAACTAAACTACAAAATACATGGGTGAATCTTGGAGATAAATAATAATCCATAATACACCAATACATGCGACCTCATACTTATTGACTTGGAACTCATGATGAAATCAAAACTCTCCAAAAATTCAGCCATCTTTTCTCAGGAAGGCCGAGGGAATATCCCATAGTAATAAACCTAATACATCCACCTACTATGGGCCCCTATATATGACCATAAACTACCAGGGTGGAAATAATTCTCAGAAAATTCTCTCAATATTCTAGATTCTTATGTCTCATGTATTAAAAAAGGGGGTGAGAAAACTGATGCCAGATGATCATCCAATCACAGTATATATAATAATAATGCAAAATAGGTCTCACCCAAAGTCTCCCATGGGACCATTCTCATTATTTAAAATAAAACAATTATAAAGGGTCACAACTTAAGAATGCTAACAATAGATCCCTAAAATCCACCAACAAGGACCTCTCACCTATTTCATACAATCGAGGAATAAGAACCCCCCAACAAGGGTTTTCATAATAAACACATTTCACTAATTTCACGAAATGGCCAAATGGGACCTTAAACATGAAAAAAAAACCTTTTCTAAAAATGAAAAAACATTTCAAATGTGGTGTTAAGAAGACCATTTACACTCAAAAACATTTATATCCATTCTTAAAAACATTTCTTTTGAACTATTAAAATAAACCTAAATTACACGAAAACATCAACCGCGTCACAATTTAACATTTCAAATCAAACCTTTTTAAAATCCAAAAATATTCTTATTTTTTATTTTAAACCATTTAAAACACTAAGAAACACATTTATCAATATAATCATGATTTTTTTTTAAATGGGTGGAAACACACCAAAACACCTTTGAAATTGAAACTCATTACTTTATAAATCCCAAACTATTTTGAAAACCATGTAAAGAACCACAAAACATCATTTTGTATAATAGCTACATATTTATAAATCCAAAGTATACATTTTTAAAATCACACTTAACAAATAAAATCCATCCGGGAATTTTAAAAATATAAAAAAAGTTTACAAGTCAGAAAATACTTACCAAAACAATTTCTATTTAATAAAAAAAATAAACACCATTTTCATGACTTAACATTATTTTTGTTGTTGAAACATGTTTAAAATATCAAAAATCATGTAATAATTGTCATTAAATAATTTATCAGACATGCAATGTGCCCACATTTAACAAAATAATGTAATTAAACACAAAAATTTGGATAGAATGTCATTTTACATACTATATAATTATTCATAGAATCATTCATTGATATTCATAATGTACAGAAGGTAAAAATATGATAAATTTGTAAATATTAAATTAAAGAGATGAGTGAAAGGGGAAATCCTACCCTGAAACCATGATTAAACCAAACAGCGCATGTCTAAAACCACACGGTAAGGTCCAACGACCTATAGATTAAAAACTAAGTACTGAAAAAACATACAAAAAATTAATGTATGTGAAATCAAGTGGCGATAAAATCTCTCACCTTGAATTGGGGAATAACCCACGATGATTCAAAACATCTCACCTTCAACAGCGAACACCGAGACACACCTCAAGTGGTCCTGAGAAATAAGTCACACACCCCCGGAAGTGGGTGGTCGGAGGTGGACAACTGGCCTGACAGGTCGATGGCAATGAAAGGGATAGTCTTGACTAAAGGTGGGGTCACCAGAGGGAGTCTTCAAGGTAGGAGGGAAGCCTCATCAGAAGTGGGATTGTCGGAGCAGGGAGGTGGGTGCACCAACTGGGGTAGTTATGCACCGAGTAGGAGAGGCTGAAGAAGGGTCCGGTCGCCTGAGCGGTCCGCGTCGGACATAGATCTAACCATGGAAGAGGGGTCATCTGGTGATAAAATAAGATGGGGTGGCACTATTGTTGTGTGTGCTGGACTGAGGATGGTCGTGCGGCCGAAAGCGGGCTAGTTGGAAGTTGTGGGCACTGATGGAGAGGTGGTGGGAGGAGGTAGGTACTGGATGAAGTCACTGCAAGGGGAGGGTGTCGTGCTATTGTGATCGGAGAAGCTGGAGAGGGAGCGGCGATCACGATGGGAGGCAGTGTCGAAGGTCAGGGGTAAGTGAGTGGCGCCGACTAGGGCTTGAAGGAGGGCATACCACGTCTAGGGGATGATCGCACCAAGGGGTGCTAGCACCACATATACAGAGAGGTTAGGGGGATGCCAAGTGACAGAGGGGATGGTTTGAACAGGAAACCATAAAAAAGTTTAAAACAAATATAACAAAACTAATTAAAAACATTATAAAAAAATTACTAATTATCATACCTTAATAATAATTATAAACCATTGATGATTAAAATTAAAATAATAATTATATTAGTTCGTTTTGTTAATAATAAAATTAACAATTTTCATTTTCATTTAAAATAAAAATATAAAAATTCTTAATAATCCATGATAGTCAACATTGTTTTAATTACACAAACTACTTGATTTAATTTTGTGAAGATGGAAAAGATGAACAATTACCTGGGTGGAGCCATGCAGAGTTTCTAAAATGAACTTCGCTCGTGCACTCAGTGACATTAACTCAAAAAGCACACTTTTTAAGATAAACTCAAAATTTCCTTCCAAGACTCAACCCAAACCCCATAGAAAGTATTTAATGGCCAAATAAATAATAGAATAAAATAATCACATAGGTCGAGGTGTGAAAAATAATAAAAGGTTATTTCCTAGAAATATATCTAAGTCACTTATTATTATTAACCTACCTAATTCAAGGTATCGAATAAGTATTTGGTTGCTCCTTGAAGCATAAAATTAGTGACTTTCACTATCTTCACTAGAGGTGTCTGCAGACGCATGATTATAGCCATGAGCATCTTGAGAAATAACTATGTATCATTTCGTCTTCCTTCACCTAAAAATGTGGGTGGATGCTACTACTGGAACTCTTGAGTAAACTCTCCCATAGAAGGGGTATAATGAAAATATCTATGTAATTTCTTGTTATGTCATATGAAATCTCCTCAAAATTGGGCATCATATACCATGTTATAAATATGAATAAATTCCATATGAGAAACTTCTGGAGTTATCAGAAGTGGATCATATCCCACCACCTCCTGAGCATGGTCTTCACCACCCTCATAGAGGTAGATCAGAAGATTTTTTAGCGGAATTTTTATATAAATTCTATTCACGCTCCTCAGAGAGGATTTAATAACAAAATAATACATTGATTTAGAAAAAATAATATGTTAAAATTCATTCTATGTAATAGTCTCACCACCTACTATCTAAAAGATTCAGGTCTGGGTGGTAGGTACATTTATATAGGTTAATGGAGACATTACATACTAGCCACCACTAAGGCCAAGACTAGTTCAGTATTTGTATTTTAGAGTATCTTTTTTCATTTAAATTCATGTTTACTATACAATTATCATTATATGGATGAACCAAACGATTCACCGATCTTGATTTATAAGGTTCCATACACCATACTAACCAAAATGTGGAATTCATTTAATCCAAACCACAACATGTTTCATTCCATGTTACCAAGGGATGATGACTCAACATGCCATAGTTGACTGCTTAGGGTATATTCAATAACATAATCAAGGAACCACATCTTAGGTTATGGTAGGCATACTAAGTATCAAATATTTTTATAATTATCACTATGAATTGATAGCCAAAACAATTCTATTTATAGTAGTCAAGAACTCATGGAAATAACATGTAATGAAACTAAAACAATCCTCTTAAATAGAATGGAATATGCATTAAATGTGAATTTCCTACTAGGTTCCTAACACCATGTATGAGATGGAATAACCTCATCTCATTGGGTTTCAATAAAAATAGAACTCTCAATAATTTCAATAACAATATCACAATTGTAGTGTGTCACACAGTGGTGGAATAAAATTAATAGTAATAATATGAAATCATAAAATAGATATTTTCATTCATGTATATTTTTCATTTCTCTATACATAGTTTATCTACTCCTAGACACAAAATATTACCAAATACCAATTCCTTCCTAATGTCTTCACTATTTCCTCTAAATAGTAAAGTAAGAAAAGAAAGAGCCTCTAATACCACATTGTGATATCCTAGACTTGGATGCCACTCGGAGGTGACCTGAGGCTGGTGATCCACATAGAATAATATGCATCTACCCAATTTCCATAGGCTACCAAAAAAGTAACTAGGGCCTTGGCTGTTTCCTTGGGGAGACTATTCTCTCATTACCAGGGCAGTACATTGGTAAAATCAACAGATAATATAGAGAAAAAAATCATGAACAATTAGTAACAATAATAATCAAATGATGTAAATTGAATCATATATAAAGGGATGATAATATGTTTCATGTTTCTATAAATTATGAAAACATGGATACAAGTAGTCGGTGGTAGTAATATACATGTTATACAAATGAAATTAAAATAGAAAAATATATTCCATCATCCTGAGATCCAGCTCGGTCATCTGTTACGAAGATAAATTCTATTCAATGAAGGAAATCAGAAATATATAACAGGATAATTACCCTTATATAAACCAGTAAGAATATAGTATGACCACGTACCATAGCTGGACCAGATAGGGTGTCCAATAAACATCATGGACACCACCAATAATGTCTATAAGTATCCAGTGTGTGTATATAACATGAAAGTGTGAAGATATAAAAATGAAAGAAGTAAAAATAGTTGTAAGTGGGTTAGATATGGTTCTCGAAAGGAAAAAATATTGACTCTGCCTACTTCAGGCCAGGATAAACATCTTTGAAAAACGAACCAGGGATGAAATTCCTACTATCAAATTTATAAGTGATGTCATTCCTAGTATAACAACAGTATAGGGGATGACATGCACATAATCATAGTAGCATGGGACCCCATTACTAGTAACAATGTAGTAATAGATTCCATACTGAATATCTCAATAGTATGGGTCACTATTCCTAGTATTATTGTATATGGATTCCATGCCTAGTTCCTCATATAAATATTCCATGCACTGTATCACTGTAAGGGTCATCATGCTTGTATAGTTTCACAAGGGATGCCATTCCCGTATAGAATCCCATTGTATATCAGAAGGGACATAATGACCATATAGTATCACAAGGGAAATCATGCCCTTATTTTATCACATTTATATAAGTTTCAAAATTACCTTATATTGTAACACTTATATAAGGGTCTTCATGCTTGTATAATATCACATTTAAATAAGTTTAACCATGACCATATCGAATCACATTTATAGAAGGGTCTCTATACTGGAAGAATGTAAAATTTATATAAGGGTCACCATTCCCATATAGTATCAGATTTATATAAGTGTTTACATGACCATATAGTATCAAATCTATTTAATGGGTCTCCATGAATGAAAATATATAACAAGGGTTCTCATGCCCATTTAATATTTAAAGAGGTTCCTCATTACCATAAAACCAAAGTAATAATATCCATTGGATTTAATACAATCCATCACCTAATTCATAATTCCTTTACCTTTAAGAATTATAAGTGAATAATAATTTTACATTTAATTTGGTGATGATTTCTTACAACTCACCTATAAAAAATCAATTCATTATAGTTGACAAGTGTTTTTTCCATGAAACTCCCCAACAACCATCAACCATCAACCATAAAAATGTTATTGCACTTTAGAAGTATAACCAAACAGGCTGAAGGTGTTTTCAGTATAATATACTAATGTTCAAATTGGAGCATTGAATGAGAAC
The DNA here is from genome assembly GCA_963277665.1 of Viscum album. NCBI lineage: Eukaryota > Viridiplantae > Streptophyta > Magnoliopsida > Santalales > Viscaceae > Viscum > Viscum album. Next base: position 1,400,614,013 of record OY728142.1, on the reverse strand, counting down.
ATAAAGGGACAACTAAATCAAAAGTTGAAAATTATGAAATAAATTTGGGTTTTAATAATTCATTAGGTTCCATGCATGATCAATAATTAAAATAAGATGAAAAATAGAGGCAAAACATGGTGAAAATAGTATGAAATGCATATCACATATTATTGAATATAAATACATGAAGGGATAATTAGTTTACCACATACCTCGTACTCATAAAACTATTCATATTAAGTATCGAACCATTATTTGGTCCAAAACAAGAGAAACATAAGAATGAATCAATTCTATGAATATAGGGTATACGACCCTACATCTAAATAGAATCATTGAGAAAAATAAATTTGAAAAATGTCTCAATATGAATATAGTAAATACAAAGAAGAATTCAAATATATGAACAGAACATAAATTGGACACCAGATGAGGGAATGAGAGAAAATTATATCAAAGAATTCATTTAGGATCTCAATTGGAGGAAGGAGGTTGTTTTTTCACAATAAAAATAAATTAGGAAGTTTCAATGTTATTATTAACAATTTAAGCTAATTTTGGAATGTTTACCAAATAAAAATAGAGGCTCACAGTTTAGTTTCGTGGTTGGCCAAACATTACACAAACCATGTGATATTCCATATCTAATAACTGATGAGGTATTTCATGTGAATGTATCCCCAAGTGAATTGATAGGGAAAACTGTGTTCCCAGATTCACCCATATCTCCATCCCCATGTTGTAAAGGATAACCATGCTACCTGCCCTACATGGTTTCTCCTAACAGTGAGACCAATCTGTTTTCCCCCAGTCAAGATTCTAGGCTTCGAACAAGCCTCAAACACCCTTATATCATTTATAAACTAAAAGAGAATAAATATTTGGGCCATAATAAATAATTATTCAAAATTAAGAAGGATCCTTACGTTGAAATTAAGATAGAGTTCTAATAGCATTGAAATCACTAATCATATACAACTACATGTAACCATTCCAACAATCTAGATCCCACAAATCCTAGGTATCCCAATAGATACATATATTTTCTCTAGAACAACAACCACAATTTTTATGACATCCCATTTATCCCTTAATGAGGAGAATTATTAAAAAATTAATCTTGAATGAATGGATCCTATTCATTCTAGGTATCCTAGGTACCTGTGGAGTATATGGAATCCCATACAATCCTAAGGTTGGTTCCTAACATCCCTGAAATTCATTACATAGTTCCATATTTAGATCCTAAGTTACACATTGTGTATCCATGATTATATCATCACATCCTATTCATATCACCATAGTATATCACAAGGCTCAAATATGAGATTCAAGGAAGTACAACTAGGAATCAACATTGTAACCATCACATTTCATTAGGCCTCTAGGCTAGGTCCCAAGAAGAATTTCATGGAATATATATTTACATAAATATTAAAGAGTTGAAATACTAAATACAAGGTAGGGGTTTTTGGAACACCTAAAACCATCACCTATATCCATACACCATAGGGCTCAATCACCGTCTCAGGTTCTAAGATGACAACTTCCAGGATCTCTACCCATTCACATGTGAAAACACTCACAATGGTTAGAAGTCACATTGAATCCTACAAAGGTCCCATAAGATTCATCATGGAGTCATTTTTACTTTAGGGAATTGATAGTATATTGATGGCTTTAAGACCATTATCTTTCATATACATTCTATGTCTGCCCGAACATATGAACATCTTCCAGTCACCCTAGGTTATAACCACCCATGTAATAATATCTTAGCAGGGAATGAAAACTGTCTCCATAGTCAACTCAATTTTCTTGAAGGCTATAGGTTATCCCTCATGTCTAACCCATTATTGTCACATATTGTATCACCCCTACTATCTAGCCAGGGGTCACTAAGTCAATTATTTATGTGGTTACTACACCATATCCATTTCAATTTAATTAATTCATATCCCTCAGGTGTTTCTAGTATAATAATTCAAATGAATCAATTTATATTCCCAACCCTTAGTGGATGATATGTCCAACCAAACCATGATGATCGATTTTGGCCCTCAATACATTATGTTATTCAATTGTACGCTTTAAAATTAATTAAATAACTTACATTATTTAAAGTGGACTACTTCATAATATATAGTGGATGCAAATAACATATGAATATAAGTATATTTATAACACCAACGTGTTGATTTAGGAGGCCAACCTACATTACACCAAAGTGAAAACCACTTTAATGTATCATGGTGACTTTCTCCAAGGCTCTAGCCCATCCATAAATTGATGAAACACTACGACCCTATCTCATATTCAATCCCGCAAATTAATTTATTATAATAAAATTAAAATATAATCATTAAAAATATGAAAAGGCAAAAAAACATTCAAATTTTATTTTTAATATATATAAATTCCTTGAATCTCAAAAGTTGACCTTGTCACATCATAAATGTGAATAAATACTCTACAACAACCCACAGTGCCCTAACAACAAAATTTCAGGACATATAACATACCAAAAGCACCAACGCAAATCAATTTGTGTATCTTTTATGGGAAAAATGAAATAAAATTCTTGTCCCAATGATACATTACCGAAATTACTTGTTGAAACAACAAAGAGGAATGACACCTTTGGCCACATGATTAAAAATAATTGGGAGAAGGGAGTTATCCCCACTAAACACTGTAGGGGAAAATATTGAATTTTTGCCTGTTTAAGCACACTGGACAGTCGATACTATGAAACTAGAAATTTTTTTCCCCTATTTTGGAATGTGGACACTGACCACTAACCAACTATTTTTCATTCTAGAACCAAATAGATTGTTTCTATAGACTAAAGAATATCATTCAATACTTCCTTCCAAATTCATTCCACTTCTACTAGCCCCCATCCTAAAATTATTTCCTTTCTTAAGGTGTTATAATCTTAAGAATTCAATTTAAAATCCCCATTCAATAACTGAATAAACCACACTCATACAGACACATGTGTTTATAATTAAGATGATAAAACTCTATAAATATCAAATATTTTGAAGTAAAAATCCTTTGGGAAGGGTTTAAAAATAATAATAAATCTAGATACATTAATGTTGTTTAAAAAATTGTTATAATCGTAAGATAATATATATAATCAATATAATAGAGGGGTTCATGACATAATATAATAACATAAAAAATTGAAATTTTTTTATTGAAACCAAACATATTTTATATAAGATTCATTTAAAAAGGGTTTTATGAGAATTAAATGTAAATCACAATAAAAAATATTAATTACAAAATAATTTTATTATTTTTTATATTGTAAGAAACTTATATAAATTAATATTAAGAAGAATGATCATAACTCAAAGAAAACAAATTATTTAAAAAAACCACTTAACTTTTGTCCTAAGTTACAAAAAAGGTTTTTCTCCCCTATATAAAAAACATAAACACATTCATTAATTTTTTATAAAAATATTATTATTTATTATATTTTTAAATATTTAGTTATAATCATTTATAACACTTTTATTAGTTACTTATTTTTTATTTTTATTTTAAAATGTTAGTGATTTTAGTTATTTTGAACAAGCTTTAACATGCCAATTTCAATCCCTATACATTAATACAATGTCAATAATTCATAGATAAGGTATTATACATTAATATATTTTCCATAATGACTTATAAATTACCATTTTAATTCAATGGTATTTTTACTTAGGACACATTGAGATCGAGTATGTGAGAAGTTTATTTTGGGAAATTTTAATGAACAAAATGATGTATATAAATAAAGATTAAATATCAGTATTTCCCTTAAAAGACCATAATGGGGCCATAAATATCATTTTTTCTCATTTAATATATTCATAGAACCATCATTGTATGGATGTGATTAAAAATTAAATATGTCATTCATCAAGGTAGTAGTCAGTAAAAACCATAGGTGACATGTTCATTTTCCAATAGATATGAGGAAGATAGATAATGGTTGTTCCATTAATTTAATAATAGTTTTGTATACCATTAGAACTTATATTAATAATATATTAATAGTTGTTTTGGTGTAAGGGTGATGAGAAAAATAGTTAATAAAATGTTACTAGGTGGATAATACACACATTGAGGGATTAAAACTTCTCTTGATTATCCTCATAGAAATGTAGGACATCAGGAAATTTGTTGTAACCAATGGATTATAATCATGGAATAGTGAATTAGATGATGTATAATGGTTATATTATTAATGGAATTATAAAACAGAACGGTGGCATTAATTTGAGGTAATTGAGCTCCATCTATATATGAAAAAGTGGTCAAATTACATGAAAAAAATGTTTTGTATAAAAGGAAGACAGAATCACATGAGAGTTAGGTGAGTTAAATGCGTAAATATTTGTAGTTCATGTGGGTATGTATTTCCCCCCTAAAAAATGTCTTCTACAAGGTTTGAGTGTTAATTTTATTTATCAAAATTCCAGACATGGTATATTACCAACATTTACCCATTCACCTTATTAAAATATTTACTATGGTAAAAATATTTTTTCTTTAAAATATAATAGGAAACTATTTACCTAATTTTGATGTGATAATTATGATTTTTTAAACCATTTAATATGACTCAAATTCCAAATATGATGAAGTTAACTTTAAAATAAAACATAATTTATATAGATATAACATTATTTATAGGAATGTTATTTTAAAATAATAATTTTATTTTTTATTTTTTAATATATTTACAAAAATTAAATGATAGTATATTTTTTCATAATTTTAAAAACCATACAAGTGAATTCAAAAAGAATTATACAATTAAAAATAGTTATCCCTTATAAAAAATTCGATTTGATAAATTAATGTTTTTCTATTGTAGGTAATATTTATTTTGATAACATGTTTTTATGTTAAAAATAAAAATGATCTTATTAGAAAATTTACTAATTATAAATAAAAATATGAAAATAATTTTATTATACTATTTTTCTAGTGTGGAGAAAATGATATTTTAACACAGGAATACATATGCATAAAAATTGTTTAAGGGAAAATAAATCATTAAAGATTAAATTAGATTTATTATAAATATGTACTTATTAATAACTATTCAATGGAAATTAATTTATTTTTATCTATATATTGTCAATAAATTCTATTTATATCATTATTTTGATGACATTAAATAAAAATATAGAACACATAAAAGGTAAAACAAGTATTCCATAGAAAATGATTATTTTATATTACATTATAATCACCAAATAACATTAAAAATAATAATTTATATTGTTAAATTTTACTTTTATAAATAGAATTTCATATAAATATTTATATTATAAATTATAACATACTATAATATTAATAATATGTTACATAGAAAAATATTTTTATAAAAAAATATTTTAATCAAATATTATATCTATGAATATTTATTCTTTGTTAATTATATTATATAAAATTACTACTAATAATACCCAACATCAATATAAATCTCTAATATATTTTCATCCAATGACCATAGTTCTAATGTCCACATTTGCAATGACCATATTTTCCTTTATAAGAATATTATTTACCCATATTCCAACCGATTGATTAGTCCCATTCCAAATTCAAAAATCACATTCATCTTTCTATAAATGTTCATTATAGATCTAACAATATAGATGGTAGATACATCATTTGGGAAAGTATTGATGATGTTTTACCTTTTATGATTCAAATATTTATCCTTTTCAAGTATAAGAAGATTGGATCCTTTTCAATTCTAATCAAGGAAACAATTTTCTGATTCATTCAACATGGAGAATATTCCACTATATTTTCTTTTCCACGGTGGTAGTGGATTGAGCAGTCATAGTTCTTAATCATATCAACTCATCTTCACCAAAGAATATTCATCCCTTACTGTTTGAATACATAACTAAGTCTCTTATAATCCATATATATTTTACTTTTCTTATCAAAGAGATAATGATGCCATATTTGCAATTCCATGATTACTAAATTTAACACTATATAATATGTTGGTTATTTGAATTCATTAAATATACATTGTTTTTGAGACTAAGGCTATTAATTATTCAATATTATTTACTACATAGATTAGGCCCTTATTTAAAGCATCGTTGTTTACCAAAAAAAGTTCCCCACTTGTTGGTATAATAAATAATGGTGTTTTGAAAAGCCTCTTTTTCAAGTAATTGAATATATCTTCACATTTGTTAATCTAAGAAAAAATGACTCCATTTTTAGTTATTTTTGTTATAGGGTTTGATAATCTTGATAAATTTATCACAAATAGGTGATAATACCCGGCCAGCCCAAGGAAACTATGGATTTCTCTCAAAGGGGGTGGCCTTTAACATCCATCTATTGCATCTATCATTGAAGGGTCTATAGATATCCCATTGCTTGTGATAATGTGTCCTGAAAGGTGAATTCTGTAAAAAGAATAAAATTATCTATACATGGAATAAATGTTCTTCTATAATATAGTCCGTAGTAATTTTATCAAATGACTATCATGATATTCCTTTGTTTTATAGTATATTAGATTATCATCTATAACGACTACAAATTTTCTGGAGTTAATCTATAAAGACCCTACTAATTAATTCCGTGTTGATTGCGGTAGAATTAGTGTGTATGGATGGATTTATGATGATCTTATAGTGCCATTATGTTGTATGGAATGTAGTATTAAGGATTTCCACCTTCTTTATCCTTGAAAATACATAGTCCAATGATCCCCATTGGAGAAGTATTGGCCTCCACATAGCTGATCAAACTAGTCATAAATCCATTGAATATAAAAACTATTGTTTATTTTGATCTTATTAAGTTCATGATAATCAATGAAAATGTGCATTTAACCATTCTAATTCTTGATAAATAATATTGGTGCACCCTGCACTATTTAGGGTGATGATGGTGGAATTCCTCTAGCATGGAAGGTTCAACTCTCACAAACCTACTGTGGCGGATTCTTGTGGTCCTCATTCTGGACTTCAATCATAACTCTATTCGGTGACATCGAGGATCACATCGTCTCTCCATGTCTCTAGAGACATGATTCTATCGAGAGTTCATGAGGGGATTCAAAAATTAGGATCATCGAATGCAATGACTTATCCCAGTCCGGAATAGTGTAACGATCATTACCCCTTTTCGATTTTTTGGGAACACGTGGTTGTTGACAGGATATAAAAATGATGTAACTCAACTATTATCCATGAAAATTAGGATTTAATTACAAATAAATTTAAGATCTATCAGTTTTTTATTGTTTCAAGATTGTTTGTTCCTTTGAGAACTAAATTAGGAACTTATGCGACCCTGATTAAAAGGATCTTGGATGGTTGGGGCTTCATTGAAATTAAAATGAGTACCAGTTGTATGAGGCTATATTCACATTCTGTTACCATTTGAGTATCTCAAAAAGAAATCATGGGAATTCAGTCTAATCTCACTCAAACTGAGTATTATATTCTTTTATGAATGTCTCCCCAATTTCAACCTGTTTCCATTCGTAACACAAAGACCCGGGTCTGGGTTATAATTTATGGGTTGAACAAGATCTTTTGGCACCCTCGAATTATTTTTTACATTACCTCTACCATTGGGACTCCCATCAAATTGGATTTTGCGACAGAGGAAGCACGGTTTGGTTACATTGTGTTCTTCTTAATTGAGGTGGACCTTAATACCACCCCAATCGACAATGTCATAATTTCAACTATGGATTAAAATTTAAATCTATTGGATAGATATGAGAAGGTTTCACCATTATGTATTAGTTGTAAATCTATCAGGCATACCATGTTCAGATGATGAAAAGATAGATTTTGGGATTTCTATAAATTGAATGGACATTATTTTTCTAATTACAGGGAGAAAATACCAAAAACATATATCAATCCAATTGTTAGAGTTGACATTGTTCCCCCAGTGGATCTTATAAAAAGTTTAGAGATGATTTCCCCTGATAAAAATGGTTCTGCGGTGGTTGAATTTTTTTACCGTTATGTATAAGATAAATGTAAAATTTGGGCTGATATGGCTACTGAAGATCATGTGCTCCTTGAAGAGGTTGATATCCTCCTGAAGAAATCTGATACTAAACTTGTTCATTATATGAGATAAAAAAATGCCTATTTTTTATGAGGACATGATCCTATGATCTAACTCTATTTATTATCATCATATAGGAGGGGTATTTCTAGCTATACAAAATAATGTAATGGAGGATTGATCCTAATAAATAATTCCATAGGATAAGATGTCAAATGATTTTCATGTGTCAATTGATGAGTAGGATGAGGCAGAAATTGAAAACCATTCATTTGATAAGGCAACCATATAGGACAGTGCTGATTAGCAAGTCATGGATAAATAAAAAATTGCGGCAAGAGATCAAAAAGGTAATCAATAACTAAAAACTAATACCCCTAGAAAATCAAAAGTTGAGTAGAAGTCTAACATGGTAGTGGATGAAGAGGGTTTCCAGTTGAATCCCTTCAAAAATCCAAGCTCGTTACCTGATTTTGTAAATCAATCTTACACTCAGGATGATAGTTTGAAAGGCAACTCCAAATTTCATTTTCCTCTTCATTTACCTGAAATTATTAGAAATGCTAATAACTCATTTGGAGAGGATTCTAACACGGAATATAAGGTCGTGGAAGCTAAAAATTATAATATTAATATTTCACCTGAGGTACTAGAAGGATAAATACTTCTAATAGTCCTCAATTGTTGGACACCAACTGGTTGGGTGTGCATCTTGAACCTCTTCTTGGAAAAATATAAGAATAAAAATTTGGTTTCAATGATTAACTTGCAGTGGTGAACCTTTTATCTAACAAGATGGAAGAGAGTTATAAAAATAATCAAACATTCAATGTGTGTGATCTCTCATGGAAATATATGAAATGGTTTTCACATCAAATAAATGATTATATGACACCTAAGGATCTCAAATCATGGAGGTGTGGAAGATACCCTCTAAGTAGAGGTAGGTACCCTAGAAACACGGGTTCATGTATGAATCCCTAATTGGTGTTCCTCTTCTAAAGTTGATCCTTGAATTTGTGTTCCAATTTTTCATCTTTTACATGTTCTTATTTTTCAATAATAAATTTTGAGGCCATGTCTCCTCTTTTAAAAAAAGGCTAGTGCACCCCAGAGTGAAGCATTTGGGTGTATGAACCCTTTATTAAGATTCTCCCATAGTTTTTTTCTCTGATCCTTAATCTCCAAAAAAACATTATTTATATAGGCTTATGAATTATAAAATCCATAGGTATAAGATTGATTTAAATTATAGCCCCTTGGCTAGAAGAAGAACCTAAACATTTTTGTGGATGAAATCAGTGTATTCCCTCAAAATTGAAATGTCTTCAAGGTCGACATTTTCCATAGACTCAATCATTTGAGTTTGATATGTTTTCTCTTATGGTAACAATATGCATTCTTGATACGTTGGTGCTAATGAAGATTCATCTTCCTCCTTATATGTTTACAGAATCTAGGGATTGTTCTCAACATAAATATGGATTTCCTTCTCACAACAATTAACATAAAATCCATATAAGTAAATCCAATCCTAACCCATAATTGCATCAAATTAAATTAAAGGGAGTATCAAATGGTTTGCTGGGAATTTCATTCAATAAATTCTATTAGGGGAGGATTTATATAGCTAAGATACAATATTTTCACATTTTCCATTCTCACAAAAAACTCTACATCCTTGATTTTTGGGGATGATTGAATAGTTATACTAAATATTCATGATACAAAATAATTCATGGAAGCATGAGTGATAACCCTAGAATTATATTTTTAATTCTTGCATAATATATTAAATCCATATCAAATAAACATAGGGAAATAATTTTAGAAATAATACCCATATAAATAGGGATCCAATAACATTAAAGGGATAACATTTAAATTAATTCTATTCCTTAACCAATAAATTTATAGGCATCAATCTATGTTATCCATGATCTATTTTCTATCATATAATCTAATGGGACTTCTTTCTTCCCTTAGTAATTTTTCATAATGATCATGTGAAATTACCAGTTCATATCTTTTAGTAGTACCAAACAAGTTCTGTTGTAGGTCCCATTATCATTCCCCATTTCCCAACAATGTCTATCTTAATATAGTGTTTTCAAGTGGCAACCCTATGTACATATGTCTGAGATCCACATCAATGTTTAGTATATATATAGGGAATTATTTTCGTGGAGGTCCCAGTAAATATTCTTTACCAATACATATGTATGTTTACATATACTTATTCTTATCCCAATTTTTTTCCATAGATTTGTAATCTTAATCTCATAAGTTTCTAGACATTCTTCTAATACAAACTATAAAACTCTTTTCTTTATTACACATTAAATATGATTTATTACACAAAAAAATATATGGGATGAGTAAAAGTTATACTATCTTAATGTAATTAGGTATAATACATAACATTATAAAATTTGGGGTATATCTGAATTATTTACGAATTCCTTAACATGATCTTAATATTCCATCACTCTTAAAAATGCATTTGATAACTTGGGGACAGACCTAAGAAAGAGGTGAACTATAAAACCCAGTAAGAAAATATATAAATCATAATAGGAATATGATATTACCTGACAGATAATAGGCATTTAAAAGGGACCTAAAAGGGATGAGGATCATAAACTTGTATAATGAGTTAGGATAAAGCGTGATAACATAAAGACTTCATGATTATGTGGAAACAACATCCAAAATGTAATTAGAAGCATAATCCGTGGTAAAAAAATCTATATGTTATAAAATACAATGATTAGGATAACTTGTAGTGGACCATAAATGGAATCGCATTATACTAAAACACTACCCAATGCATTGGAGAACTATCTTGGCAGACCCACCATCATCATATCAAGTATATGCATAAGTGTTCCAATAGATCATATAACATAGGAACTTATTTCATAACATTTAATTCCATGATTAATGATTTTGGGTTACCTAAATTATGGAACCCAATAAATTATGTATAAGTAAAACTAGGTGAATACCCTTGAGTATAAATGGCTATGGGTATACACCACATAAATGATACACATGGAAAATCGTAGTGACATTTCAACAGCATAATGATAGTATAGAAAGATTTATCAAATGTCTAAATGATATATAAAGGGATCTATCATCACTTGGAAGTAAAAAATGACACTATGATGGATATTTAAGAACATGAAAACATGAAAATTAAGGAATTAATTAGAATAATACAAGGAGGGTGTATGAATAAAAACAAGGCATGGGAACATTGCAATGGTATTTTTGTAGCATAATGACATTATATAAAGCTTTATAAAATGGGATAATGAGAGGTAAATGGGATTATAGTCATTTATAAATCAATTGGATAGTAGTAGGGATTTCTATAAATAAATCCCTATAGTAGGAATTATAAAAATAGGAATAAAAATAAGAATATTTTTGAATAAAGAGGAGAAGAAGAAAATACCTTTATTTGAGAAGGTGATTCCAAAAGATTGAGAGGAGCTTCTTGTGAGCATGGTGGAACCATTAGAGGACCAAAAGGAGGGTATGGAATATTAAAAAAGTGCTCCATGGTTTTTTAGTTAATAATATTCATAGTTTGGATGGTTTTACATAGGACAAGAGAGGGGAGTTCTTTATTATTTCCCAAACATAGGTTTTGGACTCTATACAATAATGTTTTAAAAATCACAAACCCTCCCCTGATTTTTTAGGATGGATTCTACTGATTATTACTCATTTAGATTATTTTATAAGTTTAAGGGCCTAAATAGACAAAATATTTCACTTTTTGACCTATACAGGAGTCATGTTAAAAAATAATTCATTTAAAATCCTAAAATATAATATAGGTTTAGGAGGAATCATATATGTTTTTTCAAATTAAAAAAATAACATAAAATTAAAATTATTTTATAGAATATACATAGTTTTGGTCTTGGATAATCATAATACCATTCATCAAATCACATTAAGTTCATTATTATTTCACAATACACATCATATGTTTTTATAATATTTAATCGTTATATGAAAATTCAACTATCATAGAAAAGTATGAAAAATTAACTACTGGATAATTTAGATGTGTTGATTCAATAAATCATATTTATATTATAAAATTAATTTTATAGATATTTGAATATTATCTTTTTAAATAAGAGTCAACATTAATTGATAAATGATGGGTTTTTCGAAAATAATTGTTTCAAATTGTTATAAAAATTACATAAGAATTAATTAAAATTTTATTATAATTTATCTAAAATAAAAAATATTAAATTATGTTATTTTAAAAAAATTCCTTTCATTTTTATAATTCAAGAATTCATCAAAAATTAATTTATTAATTGAAATTTTATATTACATAAGGATAAAATTTATGTTTTATCATATCAAAATAAAAATAATTTATAAAGTAACAACAATATGAAGTAAATATAATTATTTTTCTATTGAAAATACAATTTATATAGTTATATTATCAGGGTATTGATACACAACCCTTAATTACACCATAAAATACCATAAGGGTAAGGTGTGTGATGGTCATGTTTTTATGGGGTGGTTTGGCATACATAGTTTTGTTCGTGATTTCGATGAGCATGAAATTATCATATAAATGGTTTCTTTAATGATTTACTTGTAAAATACCATCTTGGAATTTTCCAAGGGAAAATCCAAGTGATTCTATCTATCCCAAAATCTCTGATAAATGGGATATATAGGTCTCAATTCTACTGGTCGAGGCCATCACTTATATTTTCTATGTCAATTCGGTTTATCAAAACCCTATATTTATACAAATCATATGATCATTGTTCAATGGTTATATTATCCATGGTTATTATACTTAATGATCATTTAAATCTGATAGGACATAGTAAAACATAATAATAAAATGTTTTTTCTATAATCCCAATAGAGTATCTAATTCAATCACAAATATTATTTGATTTATAAAGGTTTGGCTCATAACATGACCTTATTAAGAGAATCCATATAATAGGTGGGATCCAAAACAAATAAAAATTAGTCTTCATATTCAATATGATGCAGTAGTTAAGGTTACATAGCCCTCCTAACCCCTATATTATTGATTATTAATAAAAACTATTATTATGTATATCCCACATTACATACAATACTAATAATGTATACCAGGATTATTTAGAAACCAATTGTTCCCAAACCCTAAAAAATTTATTAATTAAATTAAAATTATATCGAAAAAATCATGTATCATATGTCACATGACCCGAAAAAATATAAATAGTATCCTCCCATCATCAACTGACACCTCCATGCCAGCACATCTACCAATCACCGTCTGAAACGCTACAGCTAGTCTATATAAAACCCATCCTAAGGTCCGTGAAACAAACACATATCATGAAATTTTCTCATATTCTCTAGCCTATCACCATGTCCTAGGTCATACCTACCCGGATCCCATATGATCTATCACTGTTGGCTCCAATCCATGATGATGCTGGAAAAGAGCCTCAAATGCATCATCTCTGGCCAGATCTCGGAACCCGAGTGATGTTTCCACGATGTCTTCATCCTCTTTATAGATGCTCCAAACATTGACCTGATGTCCCCAACCCACACTCAATAAAATCAAAGTATCGCGGGCATTCGACATTCTCTATTTGAATAACCCAATCAAAGTTTTTCATCATGATGTATCACATTAGTCTCGAAGCTTCCAGTTTCGCTAACATTTCGAAAAATAAATTCACTTCCTTGCTTGAGATTCAGATGTCCAGATGGACCCACCTCAGAAACATTAATTACTTGAACATTTCACTGTTTTCCTTATTTTTATTCTTCTCGTAGAACATGGCACCCTTGGAGACCGGCTTCTGCTTCTTACTGATAGATTTCTACATGACCTAATTAATATCAGTAGACTTTTTCTCCACCTACATTGTAAGATCTAGCCTCAAACACCACAGTTCAAACTTAACAGGAGAAATGAAGAAGGCCATCCTCCTAAAAAATGTATGGGATAAATCATAAATAAATACCTATAATGATTAACACATAGAATGTGGTTAATAAAAACTCAAAACTATGTATTCAAAACCCTAATGTTTTCCAATGAATAACATTATGCATATCATCAAGCATAAAATCCAAATAAATATCATATCACCAACTAAATTTACAACAAACTAATCCCCCACATAAAATTTAGTCACATAACCTTATAGTGAGTCACAATTATTATTATCTAGACAAAATCTACTTGCCTAGGTCTCACCCCTTTCACAAGCTTCCCTTACATCATTATAACCCATCCTTTGTATAAGTCGGAAAAACACCCTACCAAATGAAAAAAATAACCTCGCCATGTTCTTATGACAAAATTATCATCACTATGATGTCCAACATAATCAATAGACCATATCAAAAAAATTTCCAAAACCCATGACTAAATTATTGTACTCTAATCTTAGACAAATAATGTAACTCATGTTTTGTCCTCCCATTTCAGGACATTATCAAAAAGAATATATCTATTCCTATATCATGCCACCCACTCTAGGGTGTCAATACTCATTGAGTACATACATACCAGATGACCACTTGAGTAATAATATCACATTCACGGTCACATCAAGGATGTTTCCTCCCATAAAAAACACTGATTCACGCCATCACATAAACGAAAACAATAGTAATTAGGAATAAATCACACTACCTCATACTAACCTTAAAATGTTATGGTTTAACATATTTATTTCATAAATATATCCCAAACATCACTAAATTAGGGTATATAACATAAATATGTTGGATTCAACTAATTAATTAATATAAATTAATAAAATAATAAAAATACAAGAACATATATGAATAATGACAACATAAAGTATTCATGTAAAATAATATATTGGTTGATGTTGGAACAATAAATAAATGGACCCCATATAATAGTAAAGGTAATAATAAATAATAAATATCTATAATTATATGGGAATACTAAATGCTAATATGATTCATGAACACATGACTATTACCGCCACATGTATCACCCTCTTATCATTCAGTCAGTTTTTATTTAACATTTTTTTTCTTTTTCATTGGGTGAGTAATTACAAAAAAAAATGGAAGGATTAATATAATGGGGATGTTAGATATTTATTAGGAATTTTCAACCTAGTCCTATAGTTTCTACAGCTTGCTGGGCACTTACACATTATTTAATTAGAGTAGAGACCATGTAATGGTTGTTGGAAAAAAGAAGTGAATTTGATATATAGTGTGAGATATTTACATATCGAGTAACATGTTTACAACATGTAATAAAAAATATCAGGTTTTTAATTACAAGGTGACATGTTTTCCAAAGCTTCCATCCTTATTGGGTTACATGAAATTGTTTCGTAGTTCCTTGAAATGTGTGTCCTAGGTTTAAGAATCGCTATTTCAAGGCAGTTTTCATTGAATTTATTCATGGAACCAGAAACATCCAATAGTTTTTTATCCAAAGAGGACCTTCTTTCCAAAGGCATATATTCGTTATGTTTTTAACTTTAAGATTCTCAAGAACGTGCATTGGTTGAGAGGATGGGAGGTTGGACTCATCATACCCATTTGGGGGGAATTATTGTCTACTCTGAGACTCTCTTTGTAAAATTAAAATATTTTTGTGAATCCTTATTAAGTCACTAAGTATATCATAAGTATCCCTTGGAATTTACAATCACTTATTAACATGTGCAAAATTTAGAATCATCATTATTCATTCAAGGTTCATAATTAATGGAAACATCTGTATGAATTCAAGGTCTTCCATCAATGGTATCCTCTAATATACCGATTAGAGATTCTATTAATAATCCTTTTGATGATACTGGTTTTTTATTCCACTCAGTGGGGCACTCTGGAATTTATTGTCATCCAGTGAGACGAAGGTTTGTTTTAATCTTGTTATCCTGCTCCTAAAATGAGATACATGCGTATCCTTGTCAAAGGGATCAAAAACCTCGTAGTTCAGTTCTACATAGTAGGACACATACTACCTTTTAAGTTCATGTGATAAGTACCTCTAAGAGGAAGGTGCTTAGTTCAAACATAGTGTGGGGATTATACTGATGCATCCCAAGGAACCTGAAAATGATGTGAGATTCCAAGTATGATCAGACCCTATTGGGAATATGGATCAAAGAGAACATGATTGATATTTAGTGTTGGGTTTGAACCTCAATGTGGCTTCCTACATATCACATAATAATGGGAATCAAAGCCCACGCAGTTAGATAAATCTCATAGGAGACTATAGTTCTATGAGAGAGATGTGTTTGGGTTTACTTCTTAAAAAAGGATTCCTTGATTATTTGAGGAATTAATTTAGGGCGAATTTCCTAAAGAGGATTCCCATAATGGGGGAATTAGTGGTGGATTCTTGTGGTAGATTTCTAGTGTTCTCGGTCCCTGAACCAGCTTCCTATGTATCCTAGTTTGAACATGAATCAGAGTTCTCATAGTTCAGTTGATGTGTGTTTGTGCATATGTTGCAACCATCATGTACCTCTAGGCCCACATGAGTCATGCTTGGTGTGAGAAATAATATGATATTAATGATTCAATAATGACACTTCACACTTCTCAATTTTTCCTCCATGCTGATGGAAGAGGGTGCGTCGACCATGGAAGAGGTCAATGCAACGAACCATCCCTCTGTTCTGGCGCGGAGGTCCAGCGTGTAGCTTGGCCACGTAGCTCGGCCACATAGCTCGTCTGTATATCTTGGTCGTGTAGCACTTTGGGAGTATTATGGATTTTTCTTTGTACTCTTTGAATCTTTCTTTGGGATTTGAATATCCAAAAGTTTCCTATCGTTTTGGTTACTTTTTCAAGTACTGTCAACAAAAGTCCCCCCCCCCTTAGGATTGGATCTGAAATACAAAAACAGGGTCAAGTACCAAGGTGAAAGTCTGGGAAAAAGATCATGATATATTAATGAATAACACCGTTTTGTCGTGAAAGTACTTCATGCAATTATGTCATCCAGGTAAGATGCGCAGGTATGTCGCGTAGGTATGGCATGCAGTTACGATGTGTAGGACTTCTATTTCCTTAAATACGTCTCAACCTATCGTGATTTGTTTTCATCACCTGTGATTTCTCTAAAATTTAGAGCTCTCACTGCGTAGCTCATTCACCCAGTTGCATCGCATTATGCTCTCGTGTGATTCTCATTAAATTTCTTTCAAGGTAAAATTAATTACATGATGGAGCTACGTAAAAATGAATTCAATGACAGAGTTTCTCTAGGATCGTTGTCGAAGGGACTACCTGGCTTACCTCATCGATGGACTTTGTCGAAGTACTTTTTCAAAGGACCTTGTCGAAGGACCTATGTGAACAGTTTCCTCTGCCAAAAAATTTAACTTTCTTCTTTAAAATCTGACTTTAAAGTTTCGTAAATGTTTTTTCAAGAAAGAATGACTCATTTGATGACCCATACCGAAGAAGAAAAGGTTCACCAAAATGAAATGATGAGGATAGTCAGGCCAGACTATTATGAAATTATTGAGAGTACTCTTCCTGGGTTACAGAAGGGTCTAATTCCATACCAGCGTGTTTATCCACAATGTCCTTACATACCCCTATATAGGAATGTGATTTTTTAAGAAGCCCATGTTCCATCTATTAAGAATTACTTTCCAAAGAATTTGTTTCTTCAATATTCCAACTTTAATAGCATGAATATTAGTGCAAGGTGGTTTAGATAAAAGAAGGCACGATCCGTATTAGTTGCATCCTTCATCACAGTGGCTGCATTCTTGATATGAAAGATCATCTTGTAGAGCCAAGACCACATTGTTATGATTTTACATTTAGGGCTTCTAAAATAGATCAATATAATGGATGGAAATGATATTGGGACCTTCGTTCTGTAGGGGGTGTAAAACCTGACCGGACATGGTAATTCTGTGTATAGCAGACATGTGTGGAATTTAGAAAAGTGTTATCAGACGTTAATATTTACTATGTTTTCTGGATGGGGGAAACTTATGTTTACAAAAATGAATTCATTCCTGAATTATTGCGCCAATGGAGTCCACAAAAAAATTCCTTTCATTTGATGCATGGTGATGTTGGTATTTGTCTCAACAACATTTACAAAATAGCTGGAATTACCATTCTTGGGGAAATGTATTATGAATTCATCCTACCTGCTACAACATGGGGTGATGCTACTAGAACACCACCTATATACCATGAATTACTTGAGATAGAGAATAATTTACCCAAGTGTAAGAAAGATATCCATTCTAGAGTGTGGATGGAAGCCTTCTTTGAACCAACAACAGGGAAAGGTCCAACCTGTGGACATCGTCCTGTTTGTCCTTCTACAGATGACTGAGGTAGTTCGGGGACATATTGGCCTATATTGGAAAGAGGAGATTAATAGCACTGGGTCTATAAATTCAAACTCAATATCAATGGAAAAGTATTCATAGCTTCCTTCTTTTCTATGTAGATAAGTGTTTATTTTCTTCTAGTCTATGAAACCAAAGGTGGTGTAAGATCATATAATTTTTTCATTAAAGCTAAATTGGTAAATGGGAAGTATATTGGGCTAGACACCCATGTATTAGCATGAATTTACTATCTCCTACCGCATTTATACAATGGGAAGGCTCCATTTAGGATTCTAGGGCCATTGCAAGTGTTGTGGGGCTAGATTACAGCACACTTTTCTTCAAAATCTTTGCTGAATTCATTTAGAGTTCACAATGGTCGATTCACTCCATTTCTACAGAAACTTTTTGGTATTCATCCCCTAGGATTAAGACCTGATGTGGTGCTGAAGGCATTGAATATCTTAGGGGAATTCAGTTTCCTTCCTTTTGGTGACCCACCAACTGGAACATTTATTGATGATGGTAAAGAAGAGAATTATGAGTTGAGATCTTATATGATGGCATTCAGGGATGGCATATTATCAACCAGGATTTATGGTGAAATTATCTGGGAGGCTTATGTCTCCTATCGGTTTTCTCGTCATTTCAGATGTCTTCAACAATCAAGCACTTTTCCACACACATATGTTAGACATGAGAAGCACCCAATGGTAGCATGCCAATTATGGATTCCAACAGCTTTAGAGGTATCGAAATTGTTAATTACATGACCTCTACTAGATGCATCGATCGTATTGGAAGCTGGGTATTCCAAAGCTTAGGTTTCTTCATATCCCCAAGGGGATCTGACCAAAGGGATCTATCGAGTGGAAGCCACAACGACTAGTGCACATGGAAATTGTGGAAAGAAATCCAAGGCCAAAGATGATACAGATGTTTCAGAGGTTTCAGAGCCCTCAAAACGTCTTCGTAGGAAGTATTCTAGGATGACCA
Source organism: Viscum album (assembly GCA_963277665.1). Lineage (NCBI taxonomy): Eukaryota > Viridiplantae > Streptophyta > Magnoliopsida > Santalales > Viscaceae > Viscum > Viscum album. The sequence continues at coordinate 1,400,594,574 of OY728142.1, read as the reverse complement.
AGGTTAGAGAAGCAATTCCTCCAATTCGAAGGCGATCCAATCGCCAGTATCAAACAGTGGTCCCTAATCCATCTATTGATCATTCTGATGAAATGAGGTCTGAAGAAATTTCCCAATCATAAGGTGAATCTACCCTTCCATAGTCAACCATACCAAGACTGAAATATGTGTGACCATCATCCATTCATCATTGGGAAAGTAAAACCTGTGATCTTAGGGATGAATGGGCATTCCTCTAGCAGGGAATTCGAATACCAGATATTGGTGATATCAAGGCACCTTCTGATTTAAATATGGACCAAAAATTGGCTGAAGTACCAAAGTATATTGCAGAGTTGGAGGTTTTTATATATGCAAATGATGAACAAATCATAGCCTCTAAATGAGTATCTCATATGCTAGACTTATTAGTTTGCAAAGGGGTTATTAACGACTCTCAAGAGGTGTGGGATATTTATGTTAATACTGAGAATGTTTTTCCCCTTTTCTTTTTTCCCAAATCTATTTTATCATTTATCATCATTAATCTTGATGAAAATATATTTATTCATCTAGAATGTAGACAAGGAAGATCTGGAATAGTTCTCGAATCACCCATGTACAGTCCTGTAGGCTCTCCTATCAATGAAACAAATGATCCTCCCAGGTTGCCAAAACATTCTCCAGGAGCCAGAATTATGACTGGGGTAATGGAGATAGATAATCCTCAACCATTACCTCATGTTTCCCTGGCTAAGAGGAGTGTTTCAATCTCTCCTCATAATTTGGAAAAATAAAACGTAAGAGAGAAATGAGATTGATTCGAAGTCTTTGCTAAAGGAGTAAGTGTTTATACGATAATTAGGGAATAAAAATTGATAAATATATTCTAGTAACCATGTTTAATATATTTTAGGTTCTATGTCTCTCTCCTCTCTAAAGAGATTAAGAGAATATGCTTCATGACAATAAAAAGAAGCCCCAGGGGAAACCCAGGTTCATGCTGGTGAATCTGTAATGTCAAAAGATTGAGTTGTACCTTCTCTTAGCTCTATTGAGAGAGAGTGGAAATCCATGGTAAGATTAAATACATTACCCAGTTACATTGGTCAAAGGATCCTGAAAATAATCAATAATGATATTCCTATTACTTCAGAAGAAAGGAATCATGATCCGGGGCAATCTAAAACCAAAGCTGATATTAACCCAAATGTGAAAAGATCTAATGCTGGTATACCAATTGAAGTGTGAGTGGAAAAAATTTCAGTGGATCCAATTTGGGAATCAACCAAAATTTTTTGGACACCTTAAACGGTGAGGATGCTGTAAGATTTCAGGCGTATACACTGAACTGATGGACACCCTTAATCCTAATATTGGTATTACTAGATATATCAAGGAGTTTGGAGATATTCATGAGAAATTTCAAGGACGTAAGTCCCTATTCTTGCATTTTTCATACATAATTTGTTCGTCAACTTGATTATTTACATCAAAATTCACCTTATGTAGCTTTATTTATAGAAAATGTCTCAAAGGATCTTCAAGAACAGGGTGTTCCACATTCTCTTTCTGTTGGGGCTGGAGAATTACATATAGAGGATCCTTCATCAAGAGATGTTCTAGAGCCTCCAAATGCCATAACAGAAAAAATTCAAGGAAATGCCCCTTCTCAAGAAACACCTGCTCAAAACACTAGAGCTAAGAATATAATAGTTAAATCCAATCCAGTAGCTGACTTGTTATTGGGTAAATATAATCATCTGTTTCAATCATATTTTCTTCCTTCATTTGAAATTAATAATGACCTCGATTTATCATTTAGTGTTATTAGATCCTAGATTAGATGGTGAAGCTTCTACTTCCCCAAGAGAAGTAGAAAAAAATCTCTTTATGTGGCTTGTTTCCAGAGTACATTTTACCTCATGGTAGTGACTTAGATTCATACTTAGAGATGCAATATGCTCTTGGCATGGCCCGTAAGAAAACATGGTGGCATATCTAGAGCATAATTTCTGAAAATCCTTTAGATTAATTGTCTTCCCATTTTCCAAAACTCCCAGAATTATTCTGCGTATTTTGATTTGGTGGATTTAATTATCAGCCAGTCTACAATGACATGAAATGGACTATTCGCCGATGGGAGCATGAGCATAATATGCGAAAAGATTTTGAAGAGGCTAAACGAGTCATCAATACTGAGGGATTTCAAGATGTAGTATTTTAGGTAGAGGAAAATCATAACAAGAAATCACTCGAGAATAGCCAACAAATCAAATAATCCACATAGGAGTTGTTATATCATCGAAAACAACTAGATGTTATTCAAAACAAGCCTGATCAATTGAATCAAACAGTTGGAGAAACCCAATTAGAGGGGATAACTACCATTTCAACTATTAAGGAAGTACTTCTTCAGGCAGAGCCAGATAGAGTTTCTCAACTATCTAAACTTCAACAAACAGCTGATAGATCTTGTGAAGCGGTCCATCAAATGAAAAGTCATGTTGAGAGTTTTTTCTGAAACATGATAGAGAGGCTCCATTTTTGGGATGGCCCTCTATTTTCATATGAATGGAAGAAATTTTGTTTTCAATCATAAACAAATATTCATTCCCCTCTTTTCATGATTGAAATATGAAAAGTAAATGATGATAATGATTCCTTTATGTTAAACAATAATTATTATAATTAGAATGAAGTGCTCAAAAAATTTCCTATTAAGCCAAGGGACCTAATAAGCATGATTTGACTGTTCCTAGGGTTATATGGATAACAATACATACATTGTGTCCTTTGAATTTTATTTCAAAATATTACCTAAACCATAAAAAATGTACTTTTAGAGAGCTAGGACTCAACTTCTGTTTAGAGTGCCCTTCACTGGTTCTTAATTTAATGAGAACCAAGTCTTTTGTTATTGACTGTTTGGATTCATTCATGTTGGACTATAACGGGATAATGTTTTGGATTGAAATAGCATTGACCGTAAACATTGAATTAAATCCCAAACAAAACACTATGGCTATGAAATTATTTAATATTATTTAATAATTTCCCAGGGGAATCTTAGGCCATGATTTTTTATAGATACCAAATTTAAAGCATGTATCAACATAATGTGGGTCTTTTCCAAGAACGAAATTACCATTATTTGACAAACTAGTTATGGGGGCTATATTATGTAGGGTGAACTTGGGCATATGTTGCATAGCCAAATAGTGGCATCTTTTGACTGACATGCCTATTATGTAAGAAACATATGCAATGCCGCTTATGGGAACGTGATGCATAGATAGGCAAATGAGCTCTTTAGGAATTTAACTTTTTTCTATTGATAGATTGGTAGAAATATGTTTTGGGTGAATTGATACCACATTAGGTGGTGTTGCCAAGGAAATGAATTTTAAGAATGAAAAGGGGTTATTTTAAACCAACCGTCATGCAGAGAGGACATTGGTACTGTGTAGTTTTATGTCAGGCAGTGAGGATATGGTACTGTGCAGTTTTAAGTCATGCAGTGATGACATTGTTGCTGTGTAGTTTTAAGTCACGCAGTGAGGAAATGGGGTGGATTTAATTTAAGGTATTTAGCTCTGTACAAAAGTACGAAACTCTCCCAATTTATTTATATATTTTTTGGAAATATACTATTATATTCAAGTATGAAAGGAAAAATTGTAAACTGTGATTTGAGAATTTCTGAAACCGTGGAATGGTATGAGAAAAGGGCTAGAAGCATTAGAGGAAGTCTTTTCTAAGAACGAAGCTACCACTACTTGAAAAACTCGTTATGGGGGATATATTATGAAGGGTCAAATATGGCATATGTTGCATATTCAAATTGTGGAATCATTTGACTGAAAGTCCTATTATGTAGGCGACTTATGCAAGGCCTCCTAAGGGCATGTGCTTCATAGTCAAGAAAATAAGCTATCAGAATTTTGAGATTCTATTTATAAAAGTTGAAGAATTTTTATAGAGAGTATGATTTTCCAAAGCATAGAGTTTGGTTTATGAAGAAAGGTACATAAATATGGGAAGGGTATTTCCAATCAAGATATCCAAAGAATCTAAGAAATATGACTTTTACAATGATCTGACCCAAATGAAATTGATATAGTTATGTATTTTTAGGTCATACAACTAGGAACAAAAAGGGAAAAAATATATAACATGTGGCCAAGTGATTTTAAGATTATTTTATAGTGTATCGAACAGATGATGAGGGAAATATGTAAAAAATGGTCATAAAGACATTCAGACTTTGAGAAAGATAATGGGACATGTATACTTGAATGACTGTTTTAAAATACAGATTCTTGTATATTGTCATCAAAGATATAGGGGACAAAGATAATATAACCAATAATGATGTTACCACTATTTGATAAACACGTGATGGGAGATGTATCATGTAGGGCCAACTGAGGCATATGTTGTATAGCCATATTTTGGCATCTCATGGATGACAAGAATGTTCTGTAGGCAACTTATGCAAGGCCGCCTAAGGGAATGTGCTGCGTAGTAAGAAAAAAAAGCTCTCGGATATTGGAAACCTTGTCACTAGAAACCATAAGAATGATTATGAAAATGTGAATGAAAAATTCAATATTAATAGAGTGAGATATGGAAGGATGTTATGCCCAATGTATATGAGAAACATTTGAATCAATATTTCCATGAATTTTATATCCTTTACATTGATCTAACTCATATGTAAAATGGAGACTTTCTGTGTTTCCTTTGAATGAATATGGCCATGTGTAGTTTTAAGTCATGTAGTAAGAAAATTATACTATGTGGGTTCAACTCATTCCCTATGGAAATTATTAACCCCATAAGAATCTAAAACACCTTATATAAAGAATCAATTTAATCAATTCCTAAGACCACGTGAGCTTTGCTCGGGGTGAGAAACAAGGAGAAGTAAGGGTTTCTTTTATAACTCAAAGGCGATGCAAATGAAGAATAGTGGTATTAGATTTTCATTTAGTGTAACATCTTATGGTAAGGAAGACTATGAAATGATATGAAAGGAAATGCATACTATAACTTGATTAAGGTATAAAACACAAGTGTCTCTATATGTCTTGTTGCGGAAAGAATCAAGTCATACATAGTTTTTAAAGCATTCTGTATGCAAATTTGATTTTATACATGAAATAAAAGGGGTTTTTTATTATGGGTGGTTGGGCCTAAGATTGGAGATCTAGGCGTATCTACATATCTCAAAATAGATGATAATAAATCCATACATAGTTCTTTAAACAATCATTCCTCGTTCTATGTTTAACATGAGGAATGGGGGATTTTGATATGTTCTGAGAGAATGATAAATCTTAAGACATGAAATGGTATAAGGACCAAATCATATATCTTAAGAAAACACTCTATATATATCTGATTTATATAAAGGAGGAGAAATGAAAATAAGAAAAATTAGTGATTGTGGCTAGGACTAGAATTGGAGATTCAGAAGTCTCTATGTATCTCATTGAAAATGACAATCAGGCCATATGTAGTTCTGGAAACATGGTCTCTATACAGATTTGACTCTTACATAGGAAAGGGAGGGACTCATATACTACTAAGAAGTAGTGATGATATCAAAAATATTTTCTTATTGAATATTTTAACGTTAAATAGAGAAAACATTAGCTGTACATATGATGTCACACAGAAACAAAAAACAAGATACTACGCACTTTAACATCATGTCGCGTGGATGCTTATGGTTTTTATGCAGATTAATGTCTTGGAACATGGACATTGGTTGTTGTGAAATTTTATGTCTTGCAGCAAAGACATTGAACTATGTAGTTGAATATCTTAATGTGAGGACTATGTACTATTCAGTTTAAAGTCTTATAGTGAGGACTATGTACTGTGCAGTTTAAAGTCTTACAGTGAGGACTAATGTGTATAATTACAAATATTATTTCTTCCAAAATCATGCATTAGCTGAGATGTAATGCACTCTCCATCCATTGAGATTATATCATAGGATCTATTTGAATAGAGATTAAGTATGGAATAAGGTCCCTCCCATTTTGGGTCATGTTTTGGAGGTTTCATTCATGATATAATTGGAGTCCTAAGGACTGATACTAATTCTCCTTTGAGGAATGAATGAAGGAGAACGTTCTTAATAAAAGATCACGCTATTATATTCTGATATACTTCTACATGATGCAATGTATGAAATCTTTTCTCATCTAATTGTTCCAACTCATTAAACCATTTCTGAGATCTTTCATCTGTAGATAACTGATCACAGATTGCAACTCTTAGTGGAGGAAATTGTACTTCAATTGGAAAAACCGTTTCAATTCCATATACTAATGAATAAGGAGTTTCCTGGGTAGTAGTACGGGTAATTTTTTGATAAGCCTATAAATCATTCAAAAGTATATCAGGTCATGATTTCTTATCTTTATCAACCATTTTCTTGAGTATATTTGATCGGGTTTTGTTGAAAGCCTCTATCTTTCCATTTTCCACCACATGACAGCGAGATAAATGGTTGGATTTGATATTATATTCCTGATATTTCTTTTTTTACTTTAGCAGAACAAAAATTGGTTCCATTTTTCCTCAAAATAGTATGAGGGATGCTAAATCTGGTGATGATATTAGTTTTGAGAAATCTAAAGAAGCTTTTGGCTCTGACTTCCTTGATAGGTATTGCCACAACCCACATAGAGAAGAAATTAGTAGCGGTGAGAATATACTTGAACTGCTTAGCTGTGGCTGAAGGATAAGTCCCTACTACATCCATTACCCATGTGGAAAATGGCTAGAAGTATTTTAAAGTATGTATAAAATCTGTGGGATGATGAGTTAAGTTGTCATGCACTTAACATGGATGACATTTTTTAGTGAAATCTGTACAATCTTGTGTCATTGAAATCCAAAAGTATCCAAGCCTTTGGATCTAATCGGAGAGTTTGTGCACTGATTGATGGGCACCACAAGCTCTCAAATGTACTTCGTTCAGGATAGTTGCAGTATCTTCTTCATCAATACATCTGAAAATAATTTCATCAAAGCCTTGCTTGTAAATAATCTTTTGGTGGTCTATACTATGATAAAGAGTAAAATTGTCCACTCAACACCAGATCTACTCCTTCTCAGCCCTATTTGGTGTAAGTATCCCATTTTGAAGATATTCCGGGATGGATGTTCTCCATCCCATGGTATGACCATACGGTTCAGAAATAGGGCCAATTTCATTAATTTCTTTCCTTATGGTTTGAACAAAAGGTGAAACCATGCGGTGATGGGTTATGTTGATAACTGTCTCATCCCAATTTGGATCTTCCAAGGATATAGTGGCATTATCTACAACATCTCGTTGGGCATGTCCTGATCGCGACACATAGGACAATTTCAGCTCTGTGGGAAATTCATCCATTAACTCTATAACATAATCACATAAAGGGAATAACACATTTTTTCATAGATTATTTCCCATATATTTGTTTGATTACCAATTCTGAATCACCTTTTACCCTTAAAAGATCCATTTTCACCTAAATATCCAATTCCAAACCTCTAGTGAGAGCTTGATACTCTGCTTCATTGTTGGTACCACCTACCGATAATAGAAAAGAATAAGGCAATACTACCTTTTCTGGGGGAATAAGGACTATTCCAAATCCAGCAATGTTTAGTTTGGGATTTTCCAGTCTCTTCCATGATGGACATCTAGAAGCACCATCAATATACATTTCTAATGTTTTCGAATTAACTTTAATAGAGAATACCTCTTCGTCAGGAAGTTCAGTATTAAATGATGTGTCTTCTACAGATGGGTGCTCAGTAAGGAAATCAGCCAGTTATTGGCCTTTTATATCCTTTTGAGGCACAAAATAGATATCAAACTATTGAAAAATAACTGCTCATCATGCTAGGCGTCCTTTAAGCATAAGACGGCTGAGGATAAATTTCAGCAGGTTGTTACGAGATACCAATTGAAACTCATGATGTTGCATGTAATGTCTCAATTTCTGAACTGCAAAGATAAATGTCAGGCAACACTTCTCAATACATGAATAACGATTTTCCACATCAATCATAGTGTGTCTGAGATAATAAATGTTGTTTTCATTTAATGCATCATTATTTTGGGTGAGGAAGGCACCTAGTGATCACTCTAAATATGTCACATAGAGAATGAGTGGTCTTCCATAAATAAGTGGCATCAATATTGGTGGACTCGGGAGATATTTCTTGGGTATATCAAATTCTTCTTGGAAATCCTCAGTCCATTGATAAGTGACTCCCTTCTTCATTAATCAGGTGAACAGTAAACATTTTCCTGCCAAATTGGCGATAAAGAGTCGAATATAGGCCAAGTTTCCTTGAATTATTCTAAATTCATTCAAATTTTGAGGAGGTGGAATACCAAGGATTGATTTTTCTTTCTTGAGATCAACTTTTATACCATGATTTCATACAATGAATCCATGGAATTTTCCTAAGGCTACTTCAAAACAACATTTTAAAGGGTTCATCTTCAAATTATGTTGCTGAAGTTTACAAAATTTGGTTTCCAAATCATCCAAGTGATTGGAACATTGTTTTTATTTGACTACCAAATCAACCACATAACATTCAACAAATTACCTTAAGAAGGGTTCAAAGATATGGTGGATGGCACGTTGGTATGTCGCGCCTTCATTCTTTAAGCCAAAGGGCATTACCCAAAAGAAAAACACACATTAAGAAGCTCTAAAGGCTGTATATTCTTCATCCTATGGGTCCATTAGAATTTTATTATACCCCGAATATCCATCCATGATGTAAAGAGCTTCATAGCTATCCTTTTCATCAATTAGAAGTTCTGTAATTGGGACTGGAAAATCATCTTTAGGAAAATTCCATTTAAGATCTCTGAAATAAATGCATACTCTAATATCCCCATTCTTTTTTTCACTAATTATATATTGTCCATCCATTTGGGATACATAACTTTCATGAAAAAGTTAGCCTTTATAAGCTTATCAACTTCAGCATCAATTTTAGAGGCTTGTGCTGGGTGTGTTCTACTTATTGCTTTCTTTAACCCACAATGTTCTTCTGGAAAACCAAAATGATGGGTCGCTACATCCGGATTAAGACCAAGAATTTACATATAATTCCAAGAAAATATATCTCACTTTTTCTTTAGAAAGAAGTATACACCTCCTGCTCCTCAGAGGTCATGGACGCACTAATTAATGTGGGGTATGGATATTCTCCTATACCCAGATTTATTTATCTATGTACATCCACGATGGTAGAAACACCTTATTCAAATGCTGGAGAAGCATCCCTGGGATCTTCCTCTTCTTATTCATTATTTGTTACCTATTCTATTTCCATTTTCATGGTATATGACCAGAAAAAAACTCCCAAAGTTAGCGGAGGAGTCAGTATTTGAACATCTTGAAGAAGAATACACCATGTCTGACCTTACTAATGATGATGGGTTTTTCTGTGGTAAAGAGGGATTGATAGATTGAGAATAAACATCTTTGTCTCCCTCTAACATTTATACAATTTCGTTTCCTTTTATTGATGAAGTTGTGGATATTTGTAGTTCAGTAGATGAAATGAAAACCTCTCCATTGAGGCTTCCATCATTGATTGGGTTATTAATAATTTATCCCATTTTATCTGGCTCAATTGCCACAATTGAAATTATGGGAACTATTGGATGAGTGCATGGATTTGGATTTACCCAATCAACTTGATTGATGGGTAAAACATAATTTGTACTCAAATCCATGAATGGATTTGCTGGAATCTTTTCCAGTCCATTTGGAGCATTAATTGTTGTCATCATCTTGGTCTAAGGCTCCGTTCTTTTTGTGTGTTAAAACTTTACCTCAATGTATTGCGATTCACATGTTTTTAATGGAGCCTTGTCACCATACAATGTTATGATTTGACCATTGAAACAGTATTTATGACATTGGTGGTATGATGATGGTATGGATGCATGTGCATGCAACCAAGGCCTTCCAAGTATAATATTGAATTTTGTGTATAGATGAAGAACCATGAAATCAGAATTAGACACACGATCTTTAAAATGAGTTCTGAGTATAATTTCACCTAGAGGTTCTTGTTCATTCTTTTCATATCCTTGCAACATTTAAGTCGAATAAGATAAGTCATATTCATTCAGGCACAATCGATGAAGTGTATGAATGGGAATGAGGTTGTCCTCAGAGCAATTATCAATGATGGATCATTGGATATCCATTTCATTGACCTGGCCAGATAGATACAATGGTTTGATGTGTCCATGTACCACATGGTCTTCATCTTCATCTGTAAAATATAAGACTGCATGAAATTCTACTGATTCATTCTCTATATGGTAAACTTCAGCAGCAAAAACTATGATTTCAAATTCTTTAGGACTTAACAAGGCCTCAGTGAGTGCTTATAGAAGATCTTTTGATAGATTCAAAGCATCCAAAATTGATAACTTCGCTGGGACATGGGACAATTGTTTCAATACATCATATTTTTGGTCCAATGGTCTGCATTTCCCAGCATGGAGATGTGTTTATTCAAGGGATTAGGAAGTTGATGCTTCTATTGTAGATGTATTTTGTGTTGAAACAGAAGTGGTAAATACTGCTGAATTTGGTAAATTATACTAACTAAGGATATTTCTATACTGAGAAGAATATTGTGGAGATTCTAATTGGTCCTCTGGGATAATTGTGCCATAAATAGACTTGTTTTTCATGGAAGAAACTCCTTGTTCTTATTGAACTCACAAAAGGGCTCTTCCACGATATTCTACCACATATATGGCTTGAGTGGAGGTAGAGTTAAAATAATTTTTTCTGTTATTCCCAAATCATCCCATGTATTCTTGACCTTGGACTCTTCCTCAAGTTCCCCAATTATTGACGAGGAATTTTGGCTCAATACAATTAGAATCACCATTGGCATAAGGATCTGTTAAATGGATAATATTGACGAAACCCAAGATCAATTCTTCATCTGATGAGGATTCTGCCTAACAGGTTATTTATGGTTGTACCATTTGGTGGGGTGGTGCCCGTTATTTTGAATCAAATGGCATAAAATCTATAGGGGTTAAGGACAACTTGGGCCTCAATGAGAGCTCATCTTGATCTGACTGCTATTTATCTTTACGACCACCTTGTTTCCTTGCGGAATGTACTTTTGGTGAAAATGGCCTTGCTGTGGAAGGAGTGGTAGAAGACACAATTGGTTGTTTCATCTACATTCGTAAAATATCATGGGTCTGGTTGATCATATTTCTGATCATCCAATCATCATATTTTTGCACATTTTTTTACTTTAAACCTCTTTCCATTCTCTTTCTTCCTCTAGATTGGTGGTAGTAACACATGCTACATGAGCTGAGGAACATTTCAATTTCACTTGTCCAGATTATACCATCTTTTGAATAATGTCTTTCAAACCCAATCACTCCTGAATGGGGTGTCCCAAAATCTAATGAAATGGATAATAATTCAGACGATCTTCATCTCCGTCTTTATTTGGATTCTTCGGCCTTGGAAATTGAACCAAATTTTTTTCTATGGCTGAGATAAAGTAGCCATGAACTAGATCATTCCTAAAAGAATAGATTTTATTCTTTAACTCCTCAAATTTTTTCTGCCTCTGATCTATTTGATCATCTTGATGAGGTGGTCATTACAATAGATTCTCTAGAAGTGGATCCCTTCGGTATGATGAAGGTCTTAATGTAGAAGCAGGTACTGGTTCCCATTTTAGTGTAATTATAGCAGCTTATATCTTTCCTATTATCCTTCCTAAAACTAATGGAATTACATGAGTTTTAGCCTTAGTATCTATAATAGAGTCTTATATCTACCGAGCGATTGATGTAAGGTCTAGAAACCTGTGTATTTCTTAGGGATAAATGGTGTGTGTAATTCATCAGGCATATTTTCCACACAGATTGGTAGCAACACTTCTTTAGGGAGTGCTAAACTTAAGGAATATGTTAACCTCTTCCAGTGAGCAATGAAATACTAAACTCTTTCATTTTCCCTTTGTTTACAATTGGTAAGATAAAAAACATTCGTCTTTGGTAATGTTGAGCTAAATTGAAGAAGGAATTTCTGATGAAGATCATCCCACCCAGTAATTGATCAAGATTGCACAGTTATATTCTAGACAAAATCTGGTTCGTTTAATGACTACACAAAACACCTATGTTGTAAGACCCCAGAATAATAAAGGGTTACATAACTAAATTACAAGACTAATGTCAACAAAGTGAACCTTCTTTTTCGAGAGCCTATCTGATTAGAACTACATAGTTAAGCGTGCTTGTCCTGGAGTAGTGATAAGGATGGGTGACCTTCTGGGAATTTTCCCAGGGTGTGTGTGAGTGAGGACAAAGCACACTGGAAAAGACAAGTGTTGGCATGTGGGGATTGTTATTAGTCAGATAACCCGTTCAGACATATGACTGGACCCTTGGGTGGGGACAACATGTCTGAGGGGAAACTGGGGGTACATGGTAGTCCAATACCCGATGACCATGTTGAGGGCAGACTGTTTGTGTGGTCACCAGGACCCAGTTGTCACATTTCGTATCAGAGGAGGAGTCGATCCTTAAGTGTGGTGCACTGCCTGGGTTGAGATGTAGGGCCCAAAATGAGGACGTTGTACTCTAAAGGGGATGATTGTAATACCCCAGAATGATAAACGGGTAAATGACTAATTTATAAGACTCATGTTCACAAGGTAGACCTTCCTTTTTGGGAGCCTGACTGATTAGAACTCCACAGTTAAGCATTCTTGGCCTCGAGTAGTTATCAGGATGGGTGACCTTCTGGGAAGTTTCTTAGGGTGTTTGTGAGTGAGAAAAAAGAACACTAGAAATGAAATGTGTTGGCATGTGGGGAATATTATTAGTCAGATAACTCATTCAGGAATATGGATGGACCCATGGGCGGGGACCATGTGTCTGCGGGGCACATGGGGGTGTCGGGCGGGCCAGTGCCCAACGACCATGTTAAGTGCAGGGTGGTTGCGCTGTCACCGGGACCCAGTTGTCCCATTTAATTGTCACACCCACCGTCTTTTATTTAATTATTTTATTACTTTTCTTTGTGTCGGGTAGTTTGGTTTTAAGCCCAAAATAATTCTTTGTGTTCTTATTTAAAAAAACGTGTGTTTTTACCTTGACAATGTTCAACGCATGGGAAGGGTGCGGTCAAAACTGCATGACATCGCCTGGGTCACAATGCGCGACCTTGTCCGGTTCACTGCATGACCTGCCTGATATTCATGACAGATAGAAAAATATGCGGCGAATAATAATATAAGAATAAAATGAAAATTTGATACCGCGCGACTCGGGCGAGGCCTGATTTTGAAATAGTGCGACATTGCCTGGTCCACTGGGTGACCTACCAATGCTCAATTATTTAAATGAAATGAATTAATAATAATTAAATCGAATTAAGTGAATAATAAACATATAATAAAAATAAAATAATAAAATTTAATTAACATAATTAATTGTATTAATGGTTATAATAATGATATTATTTGTGGAAATTATTATTATTATTATCATAATTGATATAAATTTTTATTTGATTTTATTAATATCAATTGGTTTTATTATTTTAATTAATATTAAAATCAATATTCATATTCTAGTATATTATTATTATTATTGTTGTTGATGTTGTTGGTGTTGGTGTTGTTGTTGTTGTAATTACTATTTGTTTTTTCTTTCATTTTTATTTTTTTTTCTATTAATTTTTTTCTTTTTTTCTTTTTTCTTACGGTTTTTGGTCTCCTTGCTCCGCACATGCAGGGTCTCCCTCCTACTCAATGAGGTCGTCACCCGCCTCCCTCGTCGACCCTCCCTCTCTTCCTTCTTGGCGGAGCCCTTGTTCGCATACCCGCATCCCGCCGCACCCCCTAACCCTAAGACCCGACCAACCGACTTCAACGCCTTCCCATGAACCCTCTCCTTGCCTTCCCCCCACCCAGAGACCACCTTGGGTAGGCCTCCTCTCCGCATGAACTGTCCTTGGACTATCGTCGCACCGTGCCGCGCCACCCTCCCTCCCGACCATTCCGTCACACCGCACCCCTACCCGCACCATCTACCGGACCAACGACCTCCTGACCGGCCTACTCAACTCACACGATGGACCCCCTCTTCCATCATTCGAACCACGCACCTCCCTCTACTTGCTAGACCCATTGCAGCGACCTCCCTACATGCACCGCAACTGTTTACGACAAGACTCATCTTCGGCGACCCTTCCCCCCTTGACGGTAAACCACAACCCATTCCTCTTGTTTTACACACAATCTATTTTGGGGTTGTGGTTGACCAATGGGTATCATTGTGTTTAGGGGTTTTCATTTTGGTTCATTTGGATTTAATCTTCTTGATTAGGATCCTATGTTAATTTCATGAGGTGCAGGTGAAGATTCGCATCAATCTCATGAGTTTTCTCCTCCTGAGGTAAGTGTTTTTATGCCATAACCTCATTAGATCAACTTAATATATTTGTTTATATTTATCAATTAATTCTTTGGATTTATTTTGTGGCATGTTTTCTGTTTGGAAATGTTTTTTGTGTTTAACGGTTTGAATTGGATTTATAATATATGGATTGGTCATTTTTTTGTGTTTGCTTTGATACAATGTATCTAGAATGTGTTCTAAGGGTTGTTTGGATGGTGAGAAATCATTTCCATCAATTTTAGTAATTATTTATTAATGTATATCAAAGGCAAAGTGTGTTGGAAATGAGTTTTCTAATAAAAAGTGTGTTCCCTTGGCATGAAAAACTTGTTGTTCATCTTTGAAATTGAATTGAAAACTTTTTGAGTAGTGGAAAACATGGTTGGTATGATTATGTTGTGAACTTGGTTTTACTGTGACATTTCTTTATGGAATCAAATGGTTTTGGAATAAAGTCTTCTTTATTTATTTATTTACATAAAAGTGATTTAAAAAATATTTTAAATGATTTATTGATTTATCTAGATGACGTGAATGTAGTGTTTTAGAAGATTTGAATATGCGCTTATTTTTAAAGTTGTGCGTTTACATAAAATAAAACAGGTTTGGGGTGTAAACCCACTTTGCATCGCTTGGTGGTATTTTATAAGTGGTGCGAAACTAGTTTTAAGGATAATTTGTTAACCAAGTGGTCTGAAATTACATTCTTACTTGAAATTGGGTATGTTTATTTGAGTCAGTCCTCATTGTGTTATTTAAATAATGTTTTCTATGTTGTGTGAATGTTTTATGTTCTTCTTTGAGTGTTTCCAAATGGGGATTTTCGAAATTATAAGGAAATGACAAATAGATTCTGGTAAGGTATTTTGGCACGCGTCTGTTTTTGAAATGTTGTATGGGTATACAAGTGGTTTCTTTTGTGTGTAATGTCTTGTTTGATTTTTGATATAAAAAAGTGATATAATATGTGAAAGAGAAACTTGATTGAGAACCAGGGGAAACCCCGTGTAGCTTGGAGGATAGACTAGACTAGTGGGCTAGTGTTTCAGAGGTGACTTGTCCCAGTTTCATGGGTAGGACTGACGATTGCAATAGTAACTAAACATATGCTTTTATGAGGGTCGTAGACTTTTAATCCATGCTTTCTATGGTTCATGGCCTTCTAATAAATGTTTTCTATGTTTTGTGGTTTATATTCCACGTTTTATTAAGACACAAGGTTCTAGGGTCCCACTCGAGCTAGATAAATCTTAGGGTAATTACCCGTAGTGCTCTATTATTCATGACGCGGTGCCTTATATTGGCATACAGAGGAACACTTGAGTTCATGAATTTTCCTTATAAATTTTCGCTTCTATTTTAATGTAGTATTGTGAAATATTTTTTATTTCAGTACTCTTCCCATTTCACTTGTAGTTTAAAATGTTTTCCTCAAAGGCGTTTTATAAATATGGTTTTAAATAAGCATGTTAAATTATCTTTTTGATGTCTTGGCATGGAACCTTTTTATTGGGTGACGTCCTACTGGGTCGTTGGATCACACCATACATACACCTTTGGGTGTATGTAGACCTTGTTTCTTGTGTATTCCAGGTTGTGACATCGTGCTTAGTGATGGTTGTTCTGGATGTTGCTAGTCTTCGCGTGCAGGTTGGTGTTAGTAGAATGGGGATGCGGCTTCTCGTGTTGCGAGGAGATTGGTATCAATGTTTAGTTTTTTATACATGTTGTGCACTTGGGGTTTTTAGTTGAGTTGTAGACTATAAAATTGTTTATATTTGAAATGTGTGTTTGGTTATCTATTTCTAGTTTCAGTTTGTTGATTTTGTTAGTTGTTTTTCTATCTTTAAATTCACGTAAATCATTACCATGTAATGTTTTGATACCTGAGCACTTATGCCAGCCCGTGGGGATTGGGAACGCCCCTCGAGCCTTGGCACGGAACGGGTCGGTCACTGGGTCAGATGGTGACCGGTCCTGGTTCATGGAAAAATGGTATCTGAGCAGGTTGGCACTCTTGGGTTGTGTTTTTTGGGGATATAGTTAGTGTAGACCAAAGTTATGAGTGTCGGAACTCGATGTTCTAGTTACGAGCAAGGTTCCTGGCCAACACACCTCGTGGCGGGACTCGAGTTACCAGGGTAAGTTGAGGTCTGTTGAGTCTTTGGTCCTTGTGATCAGTCTTGTTTAGGGGAAATTCCAAGGGTGTAGGGTCAGTGGTCCTAGTGATCTCACAAGGTCTGGCAAGACATGTGGAGCTGGGGGTGTTGTCCTAGAATACCCTTTGTGGTAGTGGCATGACTGGCGTATGGCCGCCAACCATAAGTTATAATCACCTGCTGACACAAGTTTTCTCTTTCTTAATTCCTCATCTCTTTGTTTTGGGATCATGGGTATCTGGTTTTTAAGTAAATATGTTTTGGTCTTGAAAAAAAAATCTTTTGAAATAAAGCGCTTTAAAAATAAAATATGTGTAACGTTTGGAAAGTGTGGGTAGAATTTATGGTTTTGAAAAATGAAAATGGTCATGTTTTGATTCTTGGAGTTCTCAGGGGCAACCACATGCATCAGCATATATGGAAATAGAAATGGTTATTGGCACGAGTGGATGGGTGCCTGGATGGACATGAGGTGGGTGTTTTTATGGCATTGGAACATGCATGTGTGAGATCTATGGGACACCATTTGTGTTTGTGCAACCCACGAGTTGCGCTCATTTTCAAAAAGTTTTTTTAAGGGAAAATTTGGTGTTTTTGAATAACAAGTGATTGTGTGGTGTCCCCTTATATTTTGGAAATATCGAATGTGAGGTTTTTTTGAGATGAGGATCCTTTTTGACTGATTTGGTTCTCATTTTAAATCCTTATTAGTATGTTGGTGTGAAAGTGTGTGGTTAGTGAATTATTTTGAAAAGTTCTTTGGGAATTCCTTGCAGCAGTTCCCACTGCATGTTTAGTGTTCATTTGTGGTATGTATTTTCCACTGGACCGGTTTTACTGGGTCCATGGTTTTCTTTATTAACTTGTGTAATCCCCCATAAAGCGTTAAAATGCGATTGAAGTACATCCATAGTTAATTTTCCATTTCCAACCCTTCAATTGATTAAATTAAGGACTCTACCTTTTTAGTGATAGTTCTAAGTTTGTCCCTTATCCTTTTCGATTAAGCGGATCCTCTCACAGTGGGATGACATACGCGAGAGGAGTTGAAGGAATCTTTGGTCTCTTTGAGTTGTATTAGTTGTCACATATGATGTTTGACATCGTTGCTTTTGAAGGTCCCCCTAGAAGTAGTGAAAGGAATTATAGGAGGGAAGGGTGAAGGTGGTTTGGAATTATCTATGTTAACCGATGTGTTGAAAGGTTTTTAGTGCTTACATAGGCTGCAAGGGTCATTTTTGGTGACATATGCATCGTGAGATCTCTTGAAGAGCAAAGTTGGGTTTCGTGGAACCCTTCAAGAATCCTTGTTTTCATAGGAGTGTGTACTCCACTTGGGGAGTTTTGATTTTTCTTTCAAAAGAGGAGTGTTTTTCTTGTGTATTCTTTTCTTATGTTTCTTGATTAAGGTGAATAAGTGATGCATGTTCATCATCTAAACCCATGTTTTGGTGTGTGTGTCATGATGAATTGGTTGGATGTCATGGTGTGTGGTGTTTGATGGTGTGTGTCGGCAGTAGTGTGGTTGCGTGTGACACCAAATAGTAGAAGCTTCGTTCGGGAGTCTTCAATGCCTGATTGTGAGGTAGAAGATTCTTCGAGCATCAGGGCTCCATCCATAGGCCTCGGAGTGAATCTAGCACCTGGTTAGGAACCCCGAGAGTTTATTGGACTCAGACTTTACTTCTATCACCCGTATGTAAAGGAAATTTAAATTGTTTTCTGTGGATGTTTTATTTTGAACAAAACGTCTAGTTGTGTAAGGTTTCTGTGACTATGTGGAGGTGTGTTCATCTTTTTACCTTTATGTCCTAGTGGTTGCGTCCTACTGAATGTAATTGCTTTTAGTGCTCTGTATGGGGGTATGTTGGGTAACTTTGTCTATAATATGAATAGTACTCATCTATGGATGTGAAGATGCTGGCTTGTCTTGGGTCATGCTTTTAACGCCCCGATAGTTGGGCCCCACCCTCCCTTCCCCTTGTGGTGGGGTTTTTGGTCACCGTCGGGATGTTTTTTTTAATATTTTTTATCTTCTTTCAGTTTTAATGGTTGGTAGATCGATGATGGGTCTCACACAATTGTCTCTGGGATGAAACAGGTTGGCCTTTTTTATAATAGCGGGGAGTCGATCGGGGCTTCACCATGTCGGTTTTCAGTCTCTCCTTGGGCATCAGTAGATTTCAAATGGTGGGAATCCCCTTCAAGATTTCCCCATGTTGTCTTTTTTGGTTATGTTCGAAGATGTTACTTGGTAGTAGATGATAAGAGTGTTCTTAGGATATTATTTGATCTTGTTTGTTCATTCCACACAAATGGCGGGGTTTTTGTTCTATGGTACTTGAGGTTTTTCGGTTTGTGAGGTCGATTATTAGGGGTTCAAGAGTTCATTTTCTAAAACAATTAACTGGAGGCATTCTAGCTCTTTAGGGCAGGAAACACATATCAGAAAGTATGTTTACGTGTTTCTTGAAGTTGTATTTGAGTCACTTTCTTTGAGCACAATGATTTTGTTTCTTTTTTCTTGATGATTGTGGGGATCCTTTTTGGACCATAAGTGGGAGTATGGTTTTCATCTTTGAGTCTCAACCTTATTTGTGGATTTCTGGGGATGGAAAGCTTTATGGTGGGGAGAATTTTCACACCCACCATATTTGAGTTAATTATTTTATTAATTTTCTTTGTGTCGTGTAGTCTGTGTTTAAGATCAACATAAAGATTTGAGTTATTATTTTAAAAAACGTGTGTTTTTACATTGACAATGTTCTGTGCATGAGACGTTCATGGTCGAAACTGCCAGACTTCACCTGGGTCACCACACATGACCTCATCCAGTTCACCGCACGGCCTTCCCGATTTTCAAGACAGTTGAAAAAATATGTGACGAATAATAATATGAAAATACAATGAACATATGAGACCATGCGACTTGGAAGAAGGTGTGATTTTGAAACCGTACGACCTTTCCTAGCCCACCGAGTTACCTGTCGATGTACAATTAATTAAATGAAATGAATTAATAATAAATAAAATTAAGTGAATAATAAACTGAAAATAAAAATAAAATAAGAAAAATGTAATTAACATAATGAATTGTCTTAATGGTAATAATATTGATATTATTTGAGGATATTATTCTTATTATTATCTTAATTTATATAACTTTTTATTTTATTTTATTACTATAATTTTGGTTTTATTATTTTTATTAATATTGACAGCATTATTCCTATCCTATTTTATTAGTATTAATATTATTGTTGTTGTTGTTGTTGTTGTTGATGATATTGTTGTTATTATTATTCCTTTTTTTTCTTTCATTTGTTGTTATTTGTTTTTCTTTTTATTTATTATTCTTTGTTTTTCTCTTTTCATAGGGTTTCCAGTCTCCTTGCACAGCACCTGTGGGTTCTCCCTCCTGCACGTTGAAGCTGTCGCCTGCCTCCCTCGCCGACCCTCCCTCTCTTCCCTCCTGACGGTCCCCTTGCTGGCATACCCTCAGCCTTTCACGCCCCCTAACCCTAAGACCTGGAAGACCGACTTCAATGCCTCTCCATGTACCCTTGCCCTACCTTCCTCCCACCTAGATACCACCTCGTGTTGGCCTCCTCGCCACACGGACCATCCCTTGACTGCTGTCGCACCATGCCGCCCCACCCTCCCGGCCGACCTTCCCCTCACGCCGCACCCCTATCTGCGACATCCGACGGACTAACGACATCCCGAATGACCTACTCGGCTCGCACCATGGACCCCTCAGCCAACATTCAAATTGTGTGCCACCCTCTACCAGCCAGCACCATCGCAGTGACCTCCTGTTGTGCACCGCAACTCTTTCTGACGAGACTCTTCTTCAGTGACCCTTCCCCCCTTGACGGTAAACCTCAACCCATTCCTCTTGTTTTTCACGCAATCTATTTTGGGGTTGTGTTCCACCAATGAGTATGGTTCTTTTTAGGGGTTTTCATTTTGGTTCATTTGGATTTAATCTTCTTGATTAGGATCCTATGTTAATTTCTTGAGCTGTGGGTGAAGATTCGCATCAAACTGACAGATTTTCTCCTACCAAGGTAGGTGTTTCCATTCCATAACCTCATTAGATCAACATAATATGTTTTTTTAAATTTATCAATTCATTTTTTTGTTTTTTTTTTGTGTGGAACCTTTGATGTTTTGAAATGTTTTATGTGTTTAACAGTTGAAATTGTATTTGTAATATAGGGATTGATCGTGTTCTCTATTTGTGCTTTGATACAATGTCTCTAGAATGTGTTCTAAGGTTTATTTAGAGGGTGAGAAATCATTTGCTTGAACTGTTGTAATGATTTATTAATGTATATCAAATGCAAACTGTGTTGGAAATGATTTTTCTAATAAAAAGTATGTTCCCTTCGAGTGTCATCCTTGTTGTTCATCTTTGAAATTGAATTAAAAACTATTTTAGTAGTGGAAAACATGGTGGGTGTGATTATGTTGTAAACTTGGTTTTAATGCGACATTCCTATATAGAATCAAATGATTTTGGCGTAAAGTCTTGTTTATTTATTTATTTATTTAAAAAAATTATTTAATAAATAGTTTAAATGATTTATTGATTTATCCAGATGACGCGAAAGTAGTGTTTGGGAAGAGTTGAATATGCGATTGTTTTTAAAGTTGTTTATTTATGTAAAATAAAACATGTTTTTGTTGTAATCCCTCTTTGCGTTGATTAGTAGTATTTTATATGTGGTACGAAATAAGTTTTAAGGGTAATTTGTTAACCAAGTGGTCTGAAATGAAATTCTAACTTGAAATAGGGTATGTTTATTTGAGTCGGTCCTTGTTGTGTTAATTAAATAATGTTTTCTAAGTCGTGAAAATAGTTTATGTTCTTCATTGAGTGTTTCCAAATGGGGATTTTGAAAATGATTAGGTAATGTCAAATATATTTTGGTAAGGTATTTTGGAGCGCGTGTGTTTTTGAAATGTTGTTTGGGTATGCAGGTGGTTTATTTTGTGTGTAATGTCTTGTTTGATTTGTGATATGAGAAAGAAATATACGCTATGAATGAGAAACATGATTGATCACAAGGGGAAACCCCGGGTAGCTATGAGGGTGGACTAGACTAGTGGGCTAGTGTTCCGAAGGTGACTCGACCCAGTTTCACTGGCACGACTGACGACTACGACACTAACTAAACATATGTTTTTCAGATGGTCATGGCCTTCTAAGACATGTTTTTGAGGGTCATGGCCTTCTATGCCATGATTTCTAAGGGTTGTGGTTTCTAATCCATGTTTCACTGAGATATGAGGTTCTAGGGTCCCACTCGAGCTAGACAAACCTTAGGGGATTTACCCGTAGTTCTCTACTATTCATGATGTTGTGCCTTATGTCAGCATATGAAAGACCACTTGAGTTCATGCATGTTCATTATAATTTTTCCCTTCCATTTTAAAGTAGTATTGTGAAATGTTTTTTCTATCAGTACTCTTCCCTTCTCACTATTAGTTTTAAATGTTTTCCATAAAATTGTTTTAAAAATATGGTTTTAAATAAGAATGTTAAATTGTCTTTTTGATGTTGTGGCATGGAACCTTTTTATTGGGTGACGTCCTATTGGGCCTTTGTCCCACACCCTACTTACAACTTTGGGTGTATGTAGACCTTATTTCTTGTGTATTCCAGGTTGTGACATTGTGGTTAGTGATGGTGGTTCTTGATGTTGTTAGACTCCGCGTGTAGGTTGGTGTTAGTAACTTGGGGATGCGGCTTCTCATGTCGTGGGGAGATTGGTATCAGAGTTTAGTTTTCTATCCTTATTTTTCACTTGGGGTTTTTAGTTGAGTTGTAGACCTTAAACATGTTTATAGTTTAAATGCGTTTTTTTACTGTTTCCATTTTCAGTTTGTTTATCTTGTTAGTTTTTTTCTATATTTTATTTCGGGTAAATCATTCCCATGTAATTTTTTGATACCTGGGAGCATTTTCCAGCTAGATGGGATCAGGAATGCCCCTCGGGCCTTGGCGCGGACCGGGTCGGGTACCTGGTCAGATGGAGACCTGGCCTGGTTCAGGACATAAGATTAACTACTTCTTTTTATTGAGAAGTTCCCATCATAGGATCACAAAGGGAAACAAAATTTGTTATGTGTTGTTCTGGATCTCCCAAATTGTTAAAAATTGTGAATCTGGTATCACAAAATTTAGTGGGGGAGAAATTGCATCCACCCATTCAGGGTAAGCTCTATTTTCAAGATGAACTGGTGCACATAATTCCTACATAGCTTCCAACTGAGTCGTTATTTCTTTAGTTGTATTCATAACTATTTGGGGAATATCCAGATGAGCTAGATTCTATTCAGGTATTGCAACTGGAACTTGAGCTGGTGCAATGAACAATAAGAACACTGATGATGGTGCTTATATCATTCTTGGATAAACCATAGAAACAGGTCCATTAAGATGTATATGATCTTGTCTTGATTGTTTACCCAACAGAGAGAATTCATTATCCGCATCTGTAGTTATTACAAATTCAATTTTCTTAGGAGCTCCTACAGGATTTTCAAGTTGAGGAATTTCCATAGGAGTATGTCTAGTAGAAATGCTATTTTGAAGCAACTCTATATTGAGTCTTTTCAACTACTTCATTTCCTCTTCTTATTGTGAAAATCTCTCTTCAAGTGAAAAATATTGACCTTCTCTAGTAGAAAAGTGGGATGCAATCTGACTTTTTCCCTTTCCCCTCGTTGGATGCCTTTAAGAGAGGGGGAGTTGGTTATTTGAAGGTACACCTAGATTTTGGGTAAGCCTCTGATTCCGGGTACGCACAATTTCTTAATTTTCCTTGGTGTGTACCATATTGTGGACAATAACTTCATATTCTAATTCCCCTAAACTAAACTCATTTTCTGGAGGATCTTCTGAAATGGTTTTAATAACATTCACCGATGAATAACGCATTAATGAAATTCTATTAGTGTTTCTGGTATATCATGTCCCTTTTTATCTTAAAGAAACTCCATTTTCTTGTTTGAAGAATTCCCTGGAACAGTTTGGAAGATAGTAACATGAAGGGAATCATTAGATAGTTCATCTGTATGCTTTCCTTGTGGCTTCTTACCTAATCAAGAGAAAACCGGCTTCTGTTGAGGAGGGGACTGTAGATGCGAAAAATCTTCCAGCCTTGTAGGCTAAGATTGATCTTATTCTTCTTCTTCAAATCATTGAACATTTATTAATGAATTTTAAGGTTTCATTAAATGATCCCCCAACTAGGCAAGCTGGGGTGATTATTGAACTACTTCTGCTGAAATTCGTGCAACTACTCTTTTGATTTTGTGGATTTTGATTTAGACATTAGCTGGGTGCATCATCCAACAATTACTTAAATCACCTATTTCCGATGATTGCAATGCTATTTCAGACATTTGCATCCTCTGATGCCTGACATCCTCTAAACGGAATGTCTACAAAATATTATCAGAGGCTCAAAGTATAAGTAATTCAAAAAAATCTTTTTTTGGGCCTGATTCTGATGAGAATTGGTTGAGGTCTGTTCTTGACCGTACATTTGATTACATACAAAACATATTGACTGTGGCCGACCATGGTCAATAACATTGAATGAGACCACTTTTGGAAGACTTGATGATTTTGGAGTGCAGTGAAATGTAATTCTCCATATTCATTCAATCCTCTGATGCAAACATTTGATGGGGAATTAGATATTAATTTTTGTAGCCTCTTCAGATCATTGAGGCATGCGCACTGAACGGTTGTCTGTTTTTTTTTCAACACTTGGATGTAGGGAAACAAAAAGAGATGACAAGTAAATTTGGCGCTGTAACCCTTATATTATATTTATATGATTTTGATTTTCATAATATGGTAATACTTTAGTTTTCAAATGATGAAGAGTTTTCCATAAGTTGAGATGAATGTCATGAATGCAATCTTCTGTCATCAATTCTGGAATATCAAACTGAGAATTTTCTAAAGGCTAGAACATGACTGGTATTTATCCTTTAGCTAATTATTTACTCATGTTTAATATGTCTTCATCATCTTCTACTATAGGTTTCACCACTTGGTCTGACAAAAGTGGATGCTCTACATTAGAGGATAAATGGACCAAGGGAGGTTTGGAGAATGACAGTTCCCTTAAGATTCCTTCTGACTGAGAAAGAGTTTCATCCGTCAATGATAAGGTATTAGACATGACTTGCCTTGTGTTTGCATGTGATTCAAGATAGGAAGGATTTCTTGTTTCTACATTGTAATTTATAGAATTGTTTTGTCAATGAAAAACACTACTACGGAGAGGACATTCACATTGAATTCCAATATGGGGAGGATCACCACGATGGATTACATCAAGGGATAAATCTTCTTTCTCCTTGGTCTTCTGGCCACACGGAGGGTTTCCATGGCACTCATCCAAAGATAGACACTCTGTATTGACTGAATTTTCACGAAGGAAGCCTTCATGATGAAGTGTATGGTGAGAAACATCATAATTACAACTAAAACTCCCAAAATCTGGCAATGAGAGGGTAGGATCTTGAGCAGCAACATAAAAATGTTTGAGGGCCTCAAGAACTCCAACATTAAGAGGAGTTAAATCACAGCTTGACTCTTGATTTTACAATAGTAATTGGAGATATTTCTTCTTGGATGTTCTCTTATACATAGTTAGGGACACATTGTGGAAATAGTGGTTATCATGGGTAGGTATATGTGCCTACCTTGGATTAGTTATCAGAACAGACTGGTTACCTCCGATTGGAAAGGGTGTATGTTATCGATCTTGTTTTTCATATGATATGGGAAAGTATGCCCAAATACCCACCTAGACTGGAACGGAGGAGTTTATCTTCTATGGGATGGCATGTCAATGTTTCATCCCATGTGTGGGGATAGATTTATGTGCCTGTTCTCCAAAAACATGTGAATTAGTTATTAAAATATCCTGGAATGCTTCTAGAATATGGGTAGGGATTTGCGTCTGCCCTTTCACCATTTATAAGATGTGTTTGGTGACTTCAGCAATCTAAATGGGAATATATGTCCATTCTATATCTGGAGTAGGTGTATTTTCCTGATCCTGTCCTCATTTTTCTATCAATGGATATTGACAGTAGTCACACATAGGGGTAGAGAGTTGGGTATGCCCCAATTTTATTGTTATAGCTTTCTGACTGACTTCTCTGAGTGCTACCAAATGCGACTGTTGGCAGGATTGATGAACAATGGCAGGTGTATGTGCCCACTGTTTATTTTCTATCATGTATGGCTGATGGGCTTCCTTCAATGTTGGCAGATGAGACTACAGGCAGAACTGGTGATTGTAAACAAGTGTATGTTTCTGTTTACCAGTTTCCACCATATTATTTTTGGCAGGACTCTTTAAATGTGGTCAGACGAGCCTACTGACTAGATGATAACTTGTAAACAGGTGTATGTACCTATTCATGGTACTCCATAGGGATTATCTGGTGGGATTGGTGGGTTGCTATCAAACAAGTCTATTGGGCATCCAAATAAGGAAGAACGGGTGTATGTGCCCACTCGTTGTTTGTCATCAAGTTAAATTGATTGGCTTCTCCCAGGGAGGTAGAGGTGAGTACATGCTCCATGTTAACTGGATGTTGTTCCTGGTGGTTTTTCTTATGTTCTTGGGTCCAAGAGACCTGGTCCAAATGTCCAGAGGCAACACCCCCATCATGTTGGGTATACACTACCGTATGATTCTGGTGGCGATTACTAGTGGGAGTCCTCATAAAGGACTCTTGTTTTCTTGAATTGAGGCCTTCAGTGACCTCTTCATACACCTCCTTGTAGTATGGGAGATATTGATTATTGAATTCTGGGGATAAAGACCTGAAATAGCTGGAGATGGTGGTTGGAACCATTTTCTTCTTATTCATTGGTTGTTGTTTGCAAGATGATCGAGGATTATTGTTCATATAGGGGGCCTGCGGAGCAGCCTCCAATGTCGGGATTGTATCGTGATAGTCATATTCCTTCACCAGTACATTAGAGACCCAGCTTTGAAGATGCAGGTTTGGTGATAACATCCTTCCCATGGATGGAGATCCAGCTTGAGCAGCATTTGGGAAGTTCATAGTTATTGTCTTGGAGAAAGTCAATCTTTGGTTTGAAGGGAGTTATGTGGAAAACTGAGAACAATGAAAAACATTATTAAAGAAAAAAAATTGCATATTGATTCAAGCAAGATTAATTCCTTTGTATGGCCTTCTATTATCAATTGATAGGGGCCTAACATATGGGTAACATTAATTACTATGTTACAGATTCACGTCGGATTCACCATTTTTGTTTCGTAGTTCCTTGAAATGTGTGTTCTAGATTTAAGAATCATTGTTTCTAGACGGTTTCCATTGGATTTATTCATGGAACCAGACACATCCAACTATTATTTATCCAAATAGGACCTTCTTTCCAAATTCATGAATTCGTTATGTTTTTAACTTTATGATACATAAGAACATGCATTGGTCGAGATGATGCGAGGTCGGACTCATCACACCCATTTGGAGGAAATTATTTTCTACTCTGGGACCGTCTTTGTAAAATTAAAATATTTTCATGAATCCTTATTAATTCACCAAGTATATCATAAGTATCCCTTGGAATTTATAATCACTTATTAACATTTGTAAAATTTAGAATCATCAGTATGCATTAAAGGTTCTTCATTAATGGAAACATTTGTACGTATTTGATGTTTTCCATTAATGTTATCCTCTAATATACTGATTAGAGATTCATTTAATCATTGTTAAGATGATACTGGTTTTTTAAGTCACTCAGTGGGGCACTCTGGAATTTAATTTCATTCAGGGAGATGAAGGTTTGTTTTAATATTGGGATCATGCTCATAAAATGATCTACATACGTATCATTGTGAAAGGAATCATAACCCTAATAGTTTGGTTCCACTTAGTAGGAAACATCATACATTTTAATGCCATGTGATAAGGACCTCTAAGAAGAAGTTGCTTAAGTGAAACATAGTGAGTGACTTATGCTAAAGCAGCCCGAGGAACATGGAAAGGATATGAGTTTCCATGTAGGATTAGACCCTATTGGGAAATAGCCCAAAGAGAACATGGTTGATTTTAAGTGTTGGGTTTGAACCTCAAGGAGGCTTCCTATGTATCCCATGTTAATAAGAATCAAATCCCACGTTGTTCGATAAATATCATAAGAGAGTATTCTCTTCTGAGAGAGATGTGTTTGGACTTACATCTAGAAAAATGATGCCCTGATGATTTGAGGATTGAATTTAAGGATTATTTCCTAAGTAGGATTCCCAAGTTGGGGGAATTAGGGTTGGATTCATAAGGAGGATATCCAGTGAGCTCGGGCCCTGAAAGAGCATCCTATGTATCATGGTTTGAATAGGAATCAGAGTTCTCGTAGTTCATTTGGTGAGTGTTTGTGCATATGTTGCAACCATCACGTATCTCTAATACAACATGAGTCATTATCGTTGTGAGAAACAAGAGGATATAAAATATTCAACAATAACACTTCACACTACAAAAAATTGACTCCATGCTGATGGAAAAGGGTGCATCAACCGTGGAAGAGGGAGAGGGGAAAAATGATCCCTCTGTTCAATTTACATTGAACAGGGGTCCAATGTAAGGAAGAAGCGGTGATGGTGAGGGGATTATTCAAGGATGGTGGACCTAAAATTGGTTTGGGTAGTGGAGGGAGACTTCTCCTATACATGACCGCAATGATAAGTTTGAAGTGTACCTTCCCTACCGGAGACCTGAGGTCCCTGTTTGCCTCTTTTAGAAGGGCAAGGCCGTTAACCAACCATCCATCAAACAGGGAACTTCCCAACACTGTTTCTAGGAGACAATTCCATGTGACTGTGGATATAAAAACACACAAACATCCCATGAATCCAAACCCCATTGTGAAAAAAATGTTAGAAATCTCTAAGTGGGGAAATACAAACCCAAATTGGAGACACGCTGATGTTCCTTAACAAAAGGTTTGAGAAGTCAGGAGGTTTTGGTGGAGGCTTCAACTTAGCCCCTTTCAGATAAGGGAACCGAGGAATGAGATACCCATCCATGGATTGCTTCAAGAAAGGGTTCTTGAGCTGGTCGGGTAGGTACCTCGCGCAAGTATGCTGCATAGGTACCCCACATTGCCCTATCATGTAGGTATGACGCACAGGTGTACCGCACTGGTCTGGCACGCAGATATAACATGTAGTTATGGATGAGGATTGAAGAATGTGAAGATCTTCAAAACATTCCTATCCCCTTTTACTATCCCTTATTATTGTAGTTTAGATATCTTCCTGAGACAATTTGAGAGATCTAGGAGAAAGAGCTATGCAGTGGGAGCCTCAGAGAGTCATTCACTTTTTTTCAGTTCTAAAATGGGGAGCCCAAGGGATCTATTTATAGGCACGGATGGGCCTGGTCTAAGAGATGTTTCCCTCATAGGTACTTCGTGTAGATTCGCCATGTAGGTGCTCCGTGCAGGGACATAAAACATCTTCTCGCACGGAGCTCTGGCATGTAGGTCAACTGCGTAGCTCGGCCGCATATCACTTTGGGAGTATTATGGATTTTACTTTGTACTTTTTGAATATTTCATTCTGATTTAAAATATCCAAAGGTTTCCTATATTTTTGGTTACTTTTTCAAGTAGTGTTAACAGACATATAATGGGATTAAGCATCATCTAAATATCATGAGTTGTGGTTTTTTAGGGGTGTGTGTGGATAATGTTTTTATCCACTATGCAACCAATGACTCAAAACCCAGATCTCACCCTAGGAAATGTTTAGTGACCCCGTTCCTTCCAGATCTCTGTTGTAGTGATTGATCACCCTTGGGGTTGGTTTTCATCTCTCCGGGTATCTAATCCTTTTAGTTCTTCTTTTTTATTTATTACACCTGTGTATTTGGATTGTGTTCATATTTGTGATCAAATAATGTTTTCTATTGATTATTTTTAGTTTCTTGGCATACCTTGTATTTAAAAGGATGTTCTATTGGTTTCCAACCATCATTTTCAAAAGTAACTAGGTTTCTACCATGATAAATTTAAGTACTTTTATACAATGGGTTAATTTAAAAAATTACATTTAATTAATGATTAATTCATTTGGACCATTCATTGATTTGAAGTGAAAAGTGGTATTGAATTATTTCTTATAAAGGGAAATCATTTCCAAAATTATTTTCTCATTGAAAATGGATGTTCATGATTTTGAAATGGGGATTCAAACTTTGATGTAGATTTTATTGAAACTAAAAATGTTTTATAAAATTGTGATAATTTTTATCAATTGAAAATGAAAAAAAGAAATTTTGGAACCTTGGGTTCATTGGTAAAGAGGCACGGGTAGCCTTAGTGTGTGTTGAACCACTATGAGGTAATTTTTTCTTATATCAACTGGTACGAATCAATATATAATGGATCTAACAGATTCTAACGTGGGATTAGAAGTTTCTAGTATGAATTGTAACATATAGTAGAGAAAAATGTGAGGTGAATTTCCATTTTTAATATACAGTTATTTATATTAAGATATTTTTCATCATTGATTATTTCTCATTGGTTTTTATATGGGGTTATATCACATAGCATCACATGATGGGTTTTTTCAGGGATATGTGTTAACGTATTTACCAATTAATTCATCGATATGATTTCCAATTTTATCAATTCTACAATTCAGTTTATGGTTTTATAATAGGAAAGAATTTTTATGAAACCCCAATGAAGAAAAAGGGAAAATTATGTATAAAGGGTTTGGATTTATGAAAACGATTTGTAAAACTATTTTATTGTCTTGAATAATTTTATTCTTTATTTTATAATATGTATGAATACTATAGTGGTATCCTACTAGGGTTTGTATAATAACCTACTAGTTTCTTTGGGAATTTTTCGATTATTTAATAAAATATTTTAGTAAAGGAAAGATAATTTTTATGTATGATGACTTCTATTGTTGTTACTGCATTCAGTTTGGGTTGGTCTAGAGCTAACTATTGGTCACATTGGGTTTCGAATTTCTTTCTTGTATAGTATATTTTAGATTGGGATTGTATGTACATAATGTATGTTGTCTATTTCTATATTGTACTATAATTGTTTGTATTATTTTTGTTATATTCATGAGTGGTTTATTCTTACATTTTTATATATATATTTTGATAGGATGATTCTGGGTGGTTTTTCTAGTTGACCCCGGTTGGTTTGTTATAACTTGTTATTAGAGGGATGATGATACTAAAGTGTGTTTTCATTTTATGACTTTCGTTATATGCCTTGGGTAGATCCGTGTTAGTTTCATCAGAATTCATATAGTATGGGCAGAAAACATGCCTGAGGAACTCATTTCCATGTATGAAACCATGTTACCATTGGTTTTCGCAGAATTTTACAAAGTTTGAGACTTGGATATTAAGTCATTGTAATGAATTTTATGGGATGATTATTTGAATATATATATTACTTTTAAATATTTTTTTTATGGTTTCTTCAAATCCATTCTATCTGAAGGATTTTTTTATCAATACCTAATATTGGTCTGATGATTTTGGATCTTTTGCCTAACTGATTGGATTTTGTTGTTTTTATAAAATGAATTTGAAAAGAGATCTTCCAAATCCAAAAGTGGAAGCCTTGAGAAAGGTTCTGTATAAATATCCACATATTGAGCATACATTGGTTGAAGTTGTTGTCTGTACTATTCAGACACCAAGTCAGGAAGCTGTTGGGACCCAGGATGAATGGTAGATCATTTCTCAAAATTTACTATACAACATCCACATAAATTTTCTGGTGACAAATGAACCTGTGAATTAGAGTAGTTTC
Organism: Viscum album; assembly: GCA_963277665.1. Lineage (NCBI taxonomy): Eukaryota > Viridiplantae > Streptophyta > Magnoliopsida > Santalales > Viscaceae > Viscum > Viscum album. The sequence continues at coordinate 1,400,563,058 of OY728142.1, read as the reverse complement.
TTCAGGACATGTAGAGGATATTTATCTTATTGAGCACTACTAAAGTCTTAAATCTGAGTTTTTCCATGTATATTATCAAGGGGTCTGGAAAGTGATGGTAGAACTCTATTATGAAATATAAGTTAAATGAGGGTATTAGTTGGTCTTATTTGTAGAAAATCATTATCTAGTGGGATTTTATTGACTCCTTTCATGAGGAAAATACATAAGAGTGTCTATTATTAGAGTATGGGGTGTGTTTCATTCTAGAGTATTCTTCCCATTCTACTGAGTTGGTGCATTTGAAAATGGATCTTGTCACTAGTGAGTACCAAATGGATTAGAGGATTGAGTCATTATTGAGGCCTGATATTTGGTCAATGTTGAACCTCATGTACCTTCCAACCATTTTACATGTAGTTGAAAGGGAGTATTTTTCAAAGGAAAAATAGCTACGAAGAAATATTTGGTGGAGGTTTAGTTGGTTAAATACTTAGCCAATGTGTATCATTCATCCAAAAAATAAAGCAAAAGAGTGGTAAGTTTACTTTATGACCAATTATAGAGGATTCAACGGGGTGATGATATGTTGTTTTCTACCAGTGTAGAAATCATGGATATAGCAAACATAGATGTATAGAGTCTATATGGTCTTGTCATATTTGTGGATGATCTGTCCATCGCAAATATTTTTTGAAATGATATCCCATGTAAGTAGGGAATGATCCACTCTCACTAAAGGTTCATAGGTTTATACAGATTCTTAAATGGGTGGTGGGTATAATACTCAACCCAAGGGATATGTTCATGTGGCTAATACTAGATGATGTTATGCAGCTAAATATGCACTAGCGAAATCTGAATCACAATAAACTACTATTAGAGGTACAATTTTTTCCTCATCTTCTATAGTACAAGATTTGTTTGATATAGTTTCTACTCAATCATTTATATAATAAAATTTTATTAAATTACTGGGTTTGTTTTCATCACTTGTGTAATTAATGTTGTATTTTCCACACCATTAAAAATTAGGTCTGAAAAAGGGTTCAAATGTTGCACCTATCAGGTTATGATAGCTGACTTTGAGGTGGAGTGGGAATATTTAGTGCTTGATCTTGAAATAATTGACATGATTATCGGCATGGATTGGATTAACAATGTTAAGGAACCTATATTCAGTTATATATTTCGTGTTCAACTCTTATCTTATGATTGATTCAATAATGTTTTCCAGGGTGATTGGGACTCCAGATTGAGAAGGGAATAACCTATTGTTTCTTATTCCAGTATAATCTCATTCATGTTGTTTGAGATGTTTCAGGATTCATTTGACCCTTGTGTGGGATTTTGACTTCTTGTAGCCATGTGTGTGTACTGTGAGGTGTTTCTGGATTTTTTTTTATTTACCACTCTAGAGAGAGTTCATGTTTACTATTGACCAATTACTCAGCATGATGATAATTTATATGTCATCTTAAAGTATAGAACCTACTGAGTTATTGAATATATTGATCCATATTGAGGACATAGAGGTTAAACGATTTATTTATCCATGATTTCCACCATGGGATTCACATGTCCCCTTTTCTATGGTGGCATACATGATCCTTATACATTAGATCAATTATCATAAGTTGAATAAGATTATTGTTAGGAACAATAACCCTTTTCCAAGGTCTGATAATCTTCTTTGTTCATCTTAGAAGGCTCATTGATTTTATAAAATTGACTTGTTCTCATGTTTCCACCAATTTAGATTCTAATAAAAAGATATACCAATGATAGAATTTAATAGTTGATATCGGCCTTTTGAGTTTGTAGTTATCCTATTCAATCTCAATAATGTTCTTATGGTGTTTATGGATTTGATGAACCAAATCTTTCTTTGGATATTGGACTCTCTTACTATAGTGTTCATTGGTGATATTTTAGTGTGCTTTAAATTAGAATAGGAAAACACGGACTATTTGGATATCGATGTTTAAAATTTGAATAAACACAGTCTGTATGACACTCTTTTCAAGTGTGATTTTTGTATATGGGAATTTAATTTTTGGGGAATGTGTATCTAAGAGGGGAGTTTCATTAGATTCTAAAAATATATGGGCAGTTATGTCCTGGGAGCATCCTAAAAATGTGTTTGGGATCCAAAAAATCATGGGTTTGGTTGGTTAATATAGATGGGTTTTTTCAAGGCTTCTACAATATTGCATCTTGGATTGTATTGTTATTCCATAAGGGTGTAATGTTTTAATTGAATGAAAATGGTCAATGATCTTTTGAGGTGATGAAGGTGATGTTGAATTTAGCACCAATTTTGATTCTTCTAAACCCGGGATTGGGTTATCATGTTTTTTATGATACCTCTGATACGGGTCTGGGATTGGTCATGATGTTGGGGAAACATATTGTGGCATATGGATCATTCAGTTACAACCTCATGAGATTAACTTTTCTACCCTTGATCATGAGTTGGAAGAAGTTATGCATGCTTTCAAAAGGAGGCATTATTATCTCCTTAGGTAGTTGTTTATGGTATAATATTTTCATAGGAGCCTAAAATATATTTTAACATATAGGGATATGAACACAGAATAGATCGACTTGGTAGATCATCTTTATAGTTTTTATTTTGATATTTCTTATATCCCTTTGAAAAGGAATGTGGTTGCAGTTTCACTATGATGATTTATGCGTATTTAAAATGATGGTTGATATGTTTTCTGTGAGGTGGGAGTTGTTGGATAGTTTAAATATTTATTTTTGGTTCATGAACACAGGTACCACCATGATGTATTATGATTTTATGCATTGGTATTGGTGGCAGGGAAGGTGATGTTCGATTGAATTTTTTTCATAGTGTCTCACTTTTTAGAGAGTTAAGAAGGAATAAAAGAACACATTGGGGTTTTTGAATCCCATACCCCTTAAGATATAGAAGTGGGAAGATATTTCCATGTATTGTGTCATTGGTTTTCCAAAAAATCCTCATGGGATAGATTTGATTTGGGTGATCATTGATAAACTCATGATATCAGTTAATTTCATTCCTATTAAGGTGATTATGAATATGGAAGAGTTTGGGGAATTTTATTTATGAGGGATTGTGAGACATTATGGGGTTCCCTCTATATGAGTTTCTAATAGGTACCCAATGTGAAAATCCCGGTTATATAATTTTTATAGAAGGTTATGTATTCCATGATTAAGTTAATCATATATTATAATCCATAGATAGATGGACATATGGAAAGGGCTATCAGGGTGGTAAAGGATATGATCCATGATTGTGTGGTTTATTTCAAATTATTATAGGGGGAGAATTTTTATTTTCATACATTTTCATATTATAACAGTTTTCCAGATTTGATAATTATTGAACCCTTTGAGTCATTGTAAAGGTGGCCATGTAGATATCCCTTGTACTCGCTAGAGTTGGGGGAGAAGTCCTTGGTTGGGCAGAGTGTTGTTCAAGATATGAAATAGATGGTGAAATTAATCTGGAGGCATTTGATAATGGAAAAGAGTCATCAAAAGTTTTATTTGAACGATAATTGTTGGCATCTAGTGTTTGAGGTTGGGGACCTATTCATTCTAAGAGTTTCAACTTTCTTGGGACATCATTAGTTAAGAAAGAAGAGTAAGTTGGCAGTGAAGTTTTTGGGCCCTTTTGAGATTGTTGGACAACTTGGAAGGGTTTCATATCAGTTGCTATTACTATCTATCTTGTCGTATATCCACAAAATATTTCACATTTCCATGTTTAGGAGGTATATAAAAAAATTATTACTTTTTTATTAGATGGGAGTATGTTGATATTGATACTAATACCAATTTAGTTAAGAATCTAGTTAAAATTATTGATCTCCATGATAAAGTATTTCCCTAAAAAATGACACCCTGGAATGGGTTCTATGGGAGTGTAGACTAGATATTCATGTGACATGGGAGAATGAGTCATTGAAGAGGGAGTAGCGGTCTTCTACTTTTTTGGATCCAGGATTTTGAGGGGTTTCTTGGTGAAAAATTATTTGTTGTGGGAATATTTTAATGTCTTGCTACCAATCTTTTGGGTATGTTTTAGCACATTTTTTTTGTTTCTTTTTTCATTAGATGAGTAATCCCAAAAATTAAATTGAGAATATAGCTTTAATGGTGATTTAAATGATTTTTGGAATCTTCCACTAAGAACTATAGTTTTTTCTACTCATCAGGAACCTACATGTCATGTAATTGGAGTACATTCTATGTAATGGATTCCTAGAAGAAGTCAAGGACTAAATATATGGTGTAATATATTTACATTAAAAGTAACAGGTTAATATCATGTAATGGAAAATATTAGGATTTTAATAAAAATATGATTCATTTTCTGGTGATTCAAGCCGTTATGGGTTGCACGATGTGTAAGGGGATGAACCACTATGTAAATTTATAGGGATGTAATTTTTAGGATGGTCCATGCCTGTTTATCCCTTTAAATACTATATAGAAAATCACTCTTGACCTAGATCTCACCCTAGGATACTTTGGGTGACTATTTTCCTTCCAAATAACTTAATTAAATGACTTATTGTTTTTTGGGTTTAGATTTCATCTCTCTTGGTATGTAATATTTATATTTCTGGATGGTTTTTGTGTACAACTATGGGTTGGATATTACTACATTCAAATTTGTGATTGGGTAGTGTTTTTTAATGATCTTTTTTAGTTTCTAGGCATTATTTATATTTAAAAGGACATTCTATTGGTTTTTGATCACCATTGTCGAAGGAAGATTGGTTTCTATCGTGATTGATTTAGTTTTTTATATAGAATGGGTTAATTTTATTAATATCATATTTTTCTTGAAAAAATCATTTTGGGTTTTCATTAATTTGATGTAATATGTTCTTTAAAAATATTTCATGGATAGGAAATTTTTTTAAAAGGACAGTTTCATTGAAAATGGAATTTATTTATTTAGAAATGGGTTTTAAAATTACTAAATATTTTTCTTAGATTTGAAATTATTTTATAAAACTATGTGCATGGTTTTAAATTGAAGTTGAAAAAATTAACATCAGAAACCTTGAGTGCATCAAGAAATAGACTAGCGTTTCCTTTGAATTTGTTCCACCCCTATGCTATAACATTTGGTGATATTAACTAGTAATATTATATATCTATTGGATAAAAAATATTTCTATTTAGGATATCTAGTGATTAGTGTGCATTTTATTATAGTTCAGATCCAAATAAAAGGTTATTTCATTTTTCATTTATGGTTATTAATCACTTGATTTTTTTATCATGTATTTTTACTCACAATTTTTATATGTGGGTGAATCATTTATCTTCGCATGATGGGTTGTTTCATTGATATATGTTTACCAGTTTACCTCTTGATGTAGAGGTATTATTTACTATTTTATCAATTTGACTAGTCATATTTTTGGTTTCAATATATGAAAATATATTTATGAAATCCAAAAAGAAGAAAAACGGAAAATGATTTTTTAATTGGTTGGATTTATAAAAATTATTTATCAAATTATTTTGTTTTGAAATCATAAATATTTTCATTATTGTTATTATAAATTATATAGTAACCATTAAGGTATCCTTATAGGATTTGGATCACACACTACTTGATCCTTTTGTAATTTTAAGATGTTCTATTTTAGGATTCATGTAATGGGAAGATCAACTTGTAATATGCTTGCTTCTATTGTTATGACTGATTTTTGTTGGGGTTGGTTTGGAGGAAACTTTTGTTCATATGGGGTTTTGACTTACTTTCTACTATAGTATGTTTTTTCTTGGGATTAGATGTCCTTGTCGTATCTCATATAATTTTTCTTTGTAATCATTTTACTTGTCATGTTTTTCATATATTCAAGGTTGGTTTCTATTTTCATGTTTCACATATATTATTTGAGGGGCTGGTTCAGATGTATTTTCTAGTTGACCCGGGTAAGTTCATTACCCCCAAACCAAGAGAGAAATAATAAAAAAATTAATAATAAAACATCATACATGGTATAAATCAAACAACACAATTATAATAGGGATGGAGGAAAAACACTTCCCAGCTATATAGAAACCATTATATAAAATCATCTTTGATAAAGATAATGAAAAAATAGAGAACCCATTCTATATTTCAAAAAATCATATCTCTATATACTGTTTCCAAATAGTAATTTAATGAAAAAATTATTTATATAAAAAATTATTCATCCTTGGTCTAGTTTACCACCACAGTGATTGGACATGGTTCCATAAACATGATGTATCTCTCCCATTATAGAAGATAATATAAACCATTTGCAAGGGTTGAAATAATAAGTGGGTTAACTATACCATTTTTTTAAAATAATTATAAAACATTATAGATGAAATGAAATAAACAATTATACAAAATAAACAAAATATATAAGATATCAAACTTATCATGAAAATAATAAAGGTACTAAAATAAACATCGAATAGAAAATAGTGTACCAATAAATAAATATAGCCTTAAAAACTAGAAAGGTAAATATTTTTGTAAGATAATATATCATAAGACCAAAAAATATTTAATAGATAATAGTGAAAAAGAAAAAAGTTATTTAGTCTATGCCCAATCCCATCACATAACTTCTACTAAGCCCCAAAACTCAACAATCCACTGTAGATTTGGTTCCCCTACTGAGATCATGCACTATAATGTCTTCCTAGGTAATGTCTCTTGAGTTGTGTGTGAGTACAAAATAATAGGACACCAAAAAAATGTACCTAAAATAGTCCAATATATGTTGGTTCATGTAGAGGGTGATATGATCATAAATAAAGGTAATTTTTAATATCCATAATAATAACTACACAACTTCAAGAAGTATTGTACAACCCCTCAGGTTTTACCATACAATCTCTATCTATTTTCAGGGTGTCATTGAAAATATCACATAATAACCAACTATCCATATCATCTCATTTCATCATCAAAATCATAACATTCTTTTATATAATAATTACTAGTAGATGTGTAATAAATCTCAATTACATAACATGGATAAAGGGGGTAATTTTTTTCTAATAACATAGGTATAAAAAAATTCAATACATCCTGCTAGTTTGATAAAAACCATGGGTATAGTTTCTATGAGAAATCTATTAAAAGGTGTTATCATATCCTAACCATAGTATCATGATAAAAAAATCATTCCTAGCCAGGGTAGTAATAAAAATACTATATGGGTATTACATTTCACCTCTTTTAGGGAATCATATCTCGAAGTAATGGGTACACTTTCATATTAATGACAATATTATATAATAATAATAACACCCCACACTATATAAAGAAATTATAAATGATAAATTCATCACATACCACACATTATTATATCAATCCATATTTTTTTCCCAATCCATAGAACTGAAAAACACAAATGTGAATGAAATTTCTAGACATAGAAAAATATCAAATCGACTACGTAGGTCATCCCACACCAGATTAAACCTATTAATAAAGGGTATTTTTTTATAATTGTCTAGGAAATAATATTAAAACCTGGAATATTTCACAAAAACATAATCACTAACACATGAGTCATAGAATAATATATTATTTAACGTGAAATAAGAAATTAAGAATTTTGTTAGTCTAATAATAAACTAAATTTTATGTAAATGGTTGGTATGTCCACAAACACCAAACCTATAGCCATATCCAAAACCATTTTATATCTATTTATTTTACTACATAATTATAAGGCCCCAGCCTTAAACATTACTTAATCGTGAGTTATTTCCAGAATACAAATTGAGGATCTTTTCAGGTTTAGAGTTTTAGAGAATTAGATCATAAATCATGCATTACATTCCATATTTAAACAAGCCGGTTACATAAAAGACAATATTCATTTTTCCCATCAAAGGAGACATATTTAAAATAAAACATGGATTCTTTCGTGACACTTCCTTGATACTATCAACACGTCATGTACTTTTCCATTGACCTGTGAAATTTTTTTCAAAAACATGGGATGAGCATAAAAAGCTCAGTAAGGTATACAAAAATATGGAATGAAAACATTAGTCCATGTATACATAAGAATCAATGAAATCATAATTTACTCATAAAACATAATCACTTTAACATACCTCATCAAATCATGAATAAATCATAGAAATCATAATATATAAAGGTTACTTGAGGCATTCATAACATTTTTATGTAGCGAGTAACCCTAATGGTTATGTTTGGAATACCTATCACAGTGTATTCCCTAAATCTCTTCAGAGAAAACATAGCATTTACCCCCTTCGCGTTACCCAATGCATTGGAGCACTATATCGAGCTCACTCGCCCTTATTTTATCACGGAACCACCCGTCTTCATAAACAATGCCCAAGAACCATAACATTATCGTACCATATAAAACACGCATAAAGGAAACATAGCATTTCCACATTTCAATCACAATATATCAATACAAAACATTGATATCAAAACATTATAAAAACCATTTTCAATAACAAAATAAAAGAAAAGTAAAACATGATATTTATTTTTCATTTAAAAATAAGTTATGGCTTGTAGAGGACGCCGAAACTCAAATAATGGTCACGGCGGTGGAGAAGTCATTGTTTCCGCATACATAAGACAAAAACATTCATTTTTTCATTTAGTAAAATGCTTCGTATAAAAATATTCCTTTTGAAAAAAATTAAAAGTCAAAATGGGTTTATAAACCGTATAAAAGAAAGTTCTGTATAAAACAAAATATGCCTCAATGAATGGAGATTGAGATGAAGTCCCTTACCTCGTGTCCGACTTGACTTGATCATTCTTTAATCTCATGAATAATAAAATTGAGTTAATTTCTACTTGCTTAAGAACCATTTTCAAGTTCATTATTCTTTTTATATCACTTGTTAGAATGTTATGAACACTATGTAATTATTTAAGTTAATAACGGTCGTTTTAACGATCATTGGTACTTGAGTCAAAAATAAACTCTATAATTACATGTTGTTAATGTGGTAAAATATTCATTATAACCAGAATTATGTTCATGATGTAGATATTATATTTATCATATATATCTAGTATATACATGCATTTATAATATTACAAAACATTTAGGGGAAAGAAATGAAATGCACCGTTCATGGAGACGGTAAGCCGTACGTACGCATGAACGTTACTTTCATTTATATTTCGTTTCTAATGGAATGGAATCATAATGATAAAGGTATATTATAATTACAGTATAATATCATATATAATATCATTAAATCCATTCTTTATACGTCCCGAATATGGCATTAACGAATCAAATCACTTTGAGGGGGCGATAGTCCACACTTCCTAAAATGAAATTATCGTGTTTACACATAATGGAAACCATAATGTTATGCCATAAATGAAAAATTAAGAAGCATAAGGAAAACATAAACATAATATATATCATATATAAACATAGTGACATCTTAATGGCCACCTTTAAAGGTGTTAAAAGAATATTGAACAACCATCATTTCGTGAGGCAGAAATTCTCCATCCACGGAAATAGTATGTTCTTTAGCCATTAGACGTAGGTGTGTGTAAGTGTAGCTTGAATAAATATTATAACAAAATCCTAGTATATTTTAGATACTGGTGTGGGTACAAAATAATGTAATAAAAATAGTTTAGGGGGTTGGAGAAGCAAAATAAAACAAAAGAACATTAGAGAAGACTTTACCTTTAAATCGGGTAACTCCTCTTGATTTGAACCAAAAGGGTTTCATGAAGAGCTTTCTTCTTAATGTAAGGCTTATAAGATTAAAAGAGATATATTGGTATCTTATTTGAGTAGAGTATGGACGACCCAAAGGGATTGAGAAGTGTGATAGATGGGCAGGAAGTGGGGTCTTTTTATAAGGGAGAGGAGGGGCTCTCTTGGAACTCTTGAAACTATTATTTTATTATAAAATGAAATTCGGTTTCTAAAGCTCCAAAAATCATTAACTTCGACGATAAGGTGGTAAATTTTCGAAGTAAAATCATCCAATAATAATTGAACAAGTTTTGGATATTATTTTAAACATTATCTTCTTATTTATTTAAATCATTCATTAATGACGTAAACACTATATCATCATTGTGTCATAAATAATTTAATTATTTTGATGTCTAAGAATTATAAAAAGATTACCATAATGTATGAAATCTTTTTTTCTTTATAATGAATATTTATAATAAAAAATATAGCTTATATAACCCCATTTAAAAATTGTTTTAGTAAAACAATCCATGTTTGTGATATTTTTATTTTTACTTTAAATAAAAGATATTAATGTCCTTATCTCACTAAAGTGGCTCCATGGTGTCCCACAAATTTACCCATGGATTGTATTGGTCGTCCATGACCTATCATATAAGGTTAGGACATGTGTCAAGATTTTTTTATATTTTTATAATATCATTTTTATCTTAAATTACACTAATTACTTCTAATCGCGGTTAACAAAACTCAAAAGCTACAATTCACCAAAAAAATATTTTAATCCCATTGAACAAAATTTTACATACTAATGACAACCATGTATGTCGGATTTTATAAATTCAATACACAGAAGTGGTAAACTTTCATTTAAATGAAAAATCAGTTTGTTTAACTACCACTTAGTGGTTTCACTATTCATCAAAAATTGAAGTTCTTCAGAAAAATACCAAAAATTAACCCTAAGTTATATTTGATATTCTAAATTCAAAAATGATTTATATTTTTCAAAATTAAAAAAATTTAAGTTTCATTAATTAATTTTATAATTAATTCTTGTTGTCAAAACAAATAGCATGTTTTTAAGAATCAATATCTATCAAAAGACATACACTTGTTTATGTCCAATTTCAAAGTGAAATTAATTCCAATGACCACAACTGGATTAAATGGTAAAAATATATATTCTAATTAAACTTTAAATGAAAATTAAAAAGATAATATATCCTTATAAATAAATTATATTAAAATGAGGTTTTTAATTAAAATAAAACCATTTTAACTATTCATAAAAAAATGAACATTATCATAAAATACCAAAAATTTACACAAATTAAATTTTGATGTCCTGATTCTAAAGAAGAATTTTATTTGGTCCAATATAATTTATATGTGTGACCAAAACTATATTTAAATAGGGTTCTCCATTGAACATAGAAACCCTATTAAAGTAAAATTAATACTTAATTCAAAAATATTAATAAATATGAAAATGTCTTATTATTTATTTACCTGGGATGTTACATCCTTCCCCCCTTTTGGGAATTGCGTCCTCCCAATTTATTCACTTAAATAATGGGGGTATTTATCCCTCATAGTATTATCAGATTCCCATGTCGCCTCTTCAATCCTGTGGTTTTTCCACAAAACCATTACTTGATGAATCACCTTATTCCGCAACAACTGCTCCCTGTGGGCAAGAATCTAGATCGGTTGTTCCTCATTAGATAGATTCTCTTCCAGGTGAACTACCTCTAGAATCAAAACATAACATGGATCTGGAATGTACTTTATTAACATTGAAACATGAAAAAACATTGGGTACCAGAGATAAACTTGGAGGAAAATCCACTCTCTTTGCAACTGATCCAACTCTCTCCAGAATTTCGTCTGGTCCAATGAACCTTGGACTCAACGTTCCTTTCTTACCAAATCGAATCACACTTTTCCATGGTGAAACGTTGAGGAAGACATGATCACCTACCTCAAAAGAGAGATCTTTCCTCCTATTGTCTGCATAACTATTTTTCCTGCTCTGAGCTGTTCTCATTTGTTTCTGTATCAGCTGAACTTTTTCTGCCAAATCTTCTACCAAATATGGTCCCATAAACTTCCTTTCACTCACTTCATCCCAAAAAGCTGGAGTTCGAGATCGCTTCCCATATAATGCCTCAAATGGTTGCATCTGTATACTGGAATGAAAACTATTATTATAAGAAAACTCAACCAAAGAAAGATATTGGTCCCAACATCCCTGATAATCCACCGAACAAGAACGTATCATATCCTCCAAATTCTGATTTTTTTCATTATGATTGGCTATCTGATTGAGGATGAAAAGCTGTCCTAAAATTTAATTCAGCACCCAACGACTTCTAAAGGCCTTTCCAAAAGTTAGAAGTAAACCTGGGATCACGATCAGAAGCAATGGAGAGGGGAACTCCATGTAACCTGACTATCTCTTTAAGATACAAACAGGAAAGTTGATCTAGGGAAAAAGTATCTATTATATCAAGGAAATGAGCAGATTTAGTCAAGCGATCAACAATAACATAGATTTCATTATTACCTCGAGGTGTCTTCAGCAATCCCACAACGAAGTCCATGGATATATTTTCCCATTTCCACTTTGGCACTGGTAAAGGATTAAGGGTCCCTTTCAGTGACTACCACTCTACTTTAACCTGTTGACAAGTCAAACACTTCACATTAAAATCAGCAATATCTCTTTTCATTCCATCCTACCAGTAATACTCCCGAAGATCTCTGTACATCTTAGTACATCCTGGATGAACTGAAAACGGAGAGTTATGAGCTTCAAATAACAACTCTCTCTCCAACTGTGAATCACAATGCACACACAATCTCTTCCCAAATATCAAAACACAATCATTATCAATTTTGAATTCAGGAAACTTACTCTTCTGAACCATCTCTACCTTTTTCTGCAACTCACTGTCTTGCTTCTGTTCTTGCTTAATTCTATCTGATAGAGATGATTTCACTGATACCAGAAACAAAACAGAAGAGCATCCTGCACCTACAAATTCTATGCCAAATTTCATCAAATCCTTAACCAAAGGATCTCATTCCAAATGAAACACTGTGAATGAATCATTACTTTTTTGACACAAAGCATCAGCCATATTATTTTCTTTTCCCAGATGGTAATGAATCGTACAATCATAATCCTTGAATAATTACATCCATCTCCTCTGTCTCATGTTCAATTATTCCTGAGTGAATATATACTTTAAAATTTTGTGATCAGTATATAATTCACACTTTACACTATACAAATTATGCCTCCAAATTTTTAAAGCGAAAACAACAATAGCTAATTCCAAATCAGGTGTTGGGTAATTTACCTCATGAGTTTTCAATCGTCGTGAAGCATAAGCAATTACCTGATCATTCTGCATTAGGATACAACCAAGTCCTTTCAATGAAGCATCACTGTAGAAAACAAACTCACCATTCATGGAAGGTAGTGCCAAAACCAGATCATTCACCAATCTTCTTTTCAATTCATGAAAACAATCATCACATTCCTTTGTCCAGATAAACTTGACTCCCTTCTGAGTTAGCTTATTCATTGGACTAGATAACTGTAAAAAATTTCTAAAAAACCTTCTATAATAGCCTTCCAAACTAGAAAAACTACGAATCTCGGTTACATTTGTGGGTCTTGGTCATTCTTCAACAACCTTTGTTTTTACAGGATCAACAGTTATTCCATCTTTAGAATCAATGTGACTAAGGAATGAATTTTTTTGCAACCAAATCTCACACTTGCTGAATTTCCCATATAATTTCTTTTCTTTTAAGGTTTAAAAAATTACCCTTAAATGACTTTCATTCTCCTCTTTACTTTTTGAAAACACCAAAATATAATCAATGAAAACAACCACATACTTATCCAAGAACTCATGTAAAATTATATTCATAAGGTCCATGAATACAGCAGGTGCATTGGTTATCCCAAAAGACATAACTAAAAAATCATAAGGGCCATATCTTGTACGAAACACAGTCTTCAGAACATCTTCTTCCTTTACCTTCAACTGATTGTACCCCGATCTCAATTCAATCTTTGAAAAATACTTATCCCCCTAGAGCTGATCAAACAAATCATCAATATGAGGAAAATGATAATTTTTTTTAACAGTGATGTTATTCAAGGCTCTATAATCAATGCAAAGTCTCATTGAACCATCTTTCTTTTTAACAAATAAGACAGGATCACCCCATGGTGATGTGCTAGGTTGAATGAAACCTTTCTCTAATAAATCTTGTAATTTCTCCTTCAACTCTAAAAGTTCAATTTGAGCCATTCGATAAGGTGGTTTTGAAATTAGCTTAGAATTAGGAACTAAGTCAACAGTAAATTCAACTTCCCGATCTGGTATTATTCCAGGAAACTCATCAGGAAAAACATCAGGATACTCATTTACCACAGGCACATCATTAATCTGAACAGTTCCTTTGTTTTCTACAATATGTGCAAGGTAACATTCATTTCCTTCTTTTACAAGTTTCTCAGCCTCTTGATATGTTATCAACAGTAAGGGTTCATTCTTGTACACAAACTGAAAGTATTTCTGAAAAGAAACATCTTTATCTCTATATTAAATCTTATCACGGTAAACAAAGAGCCATTCCATACCCAGGATAACATCACACTCTACAAGTGGTAAAACAATAAGGTTTTCATGTAGATTCCTTCCTCGGATAAGGTTAGGAAGATTGTTATAAAATCTTTTTGCCTTAACATTTCCCCCAGGTGTTTTTACCACAAGTTCAGGAGTCATTTCTTGAGATGGAATTCCCAATTTACTAGAAAATTTTTCAGAGATGAAAGAATGTGTAGACCCCGAATCAAAGAACATATTGGAATAATCTTAAAAAACAAACAAAGTACCTGATACAACTTCATTTGATGGCCCAACATCTGTTGAAGTAGTTGTAAAGGATCTTGCCACACCTTTTTGCTTGTAGTCTGACTACTTCCCACCATTCATGCTCTTTGTCAGACAAACATTTCCATAGTGACCCATCTCATTGCACTTGAAACATTTCACTAACTTTAAATCAAATTTGGTTTTACCATCACCCTGATATTTTGTAGTGAAATCATGAGCCTTATGTCCTATCTTACCACATTGGTAGCACTTTCCAGAATTTAAAAGACATTCCGCAGAATGATTTTTACCACATGTATCACAAACTGAAAACACAATTTTCTTACCATTAGAACGTTTTGTAGGATTCTTCCCTTTCCCCTGCCACCTCGGTCTCTTCTTCTGTTGGTTTTTATATAACACTTGATCATCGGCAAACTCCATTTCCACCTTCTCAGAACATCGAACAAGCTTTTCATAACATTTTAACTCATTAGAATCTAATTCCCTTTGATATTTAGGCTTTAATCCTGAGTAAAAATGATTGATTTTACTATCAAGGTCTCAGATAAAATTTGGAGCATACCTTGCCAAACGAGTGAACCTTTCTTCATAAGCAGCCACTGAGTCTTCATATAGCCTCAGTTCCAAGAAGTTTTTTTCCATCCTAAGTATAACAGCATTAGGAAATTATTTCTCAAGAAACATACCTTTGAATTCATCCCAGTCAAGAGAATCAATGTCATCAGCATCCCAGATATTTTTAACCATCGACCACTACTGATATGCTTCACCCTCCAAATAGTAAACAGTAAGACTAACCTTTTGACTGTCTGAACACCCCATGACATCGAAAATCTTCTCCAGTGCTTTAATCCTCCCTTTAGCTAGCACAGGGTCAGATGATCCTCTGAATGATGGGGGATGTTGCCTCATGAAATGTTCCAACACTGAAATGTTCTTCTCCAGTTGATCTGGCTGATCTAGTGCATGGATACCACCACCATTTATCGCTTGAGTCAACTATTCCATTACTGCAACAAATTGTTCAGTTCCAATTCCAACCATCTCAGGATTCTGATTCAGAAGGTCATTTCCTTCTGTATGCCTTCTTAGCACTGCTTCCCTATTTCCTCTACGGAAAAACATTCCGAACAAATATGTCTTAGATGAAGCTACATGGTAATCTTCAAATCCTATATCATTTCAATTTGACCATTAAAAAAATATTTACAGATAATCATTTAATAGAATTCTAACTCCTAAATTTATCTAAACCGACCATTGATACCAAATATAAGGCCCCAGCTTTAAACATTACTTAATCTTGAGTTATTTTAGGAATGAAGATTGAGGATCTTTTCAGGTTTAGAGTTTTAAATAATTAGATCATAAATCATGCATTACATTCCATATTTAAACAAGGCGGTTACATAAAATATAGTATTAATTTTTCCCATCAAAGGAGACATATATAAAATAAAACATGGGTTCTTTCGTGACACTTCCTCGATACTATCAACACATCAATTACTTTTACTTTGACCTGTGAAAAACATTTCAAAAACATTGGATGAGCATAAAAAGCTCAGTAAGGTATATAAAAATACGGAATGAAAACATTATTCCATGTATACATAAGAATCAATGAAATCATACTTTATTCATAAAAAATAATCACTTTAACATACCTCATCAAATCATGAATAAATCATATAAATCATAAGACATAAAGGTAACTTGAGGCATTCATAACATTCTTACATAGGGAGTAACACTCATGGTTACATTTGGAATACCTATCACATTATATTCCCTAAATCTGTTCAGAGAAACCTTAGCGTTTAACCCCTTCACGTTACCCAATGCATTGGAGAGCTATATCGTGCTCACCTACCCTTAGTTTATCACAGAACCACCTGTCTTCATAAATAATTCCCAAGAACCATAATATTATTGTACTATATAAAACATGCATAAAGAAAACATAGCATTTATACATTTCAATCATAATATATCAATACCAAACATTGATATAAAAACATTATCAAAACCATTTTCAATACCAAAATAAAAGAAAAGTAAAACATGGTATTTATTTTTCATTTAAAAAAAGATATGGCTTGTAGAGGAAGCCGAAAATTAAACAATAGTCACGGCGGCGGAGAAGGCATTGTTGCCGCATACGTAAGACAAAAACATTCATTTTTTCATTTAGTAAAATGCTTCATATAAAAAGATTCTTTTGAACAAAAGAATAATTCAAAAGGGGTTTATAAACCGTATAAAATAAATTTGCGTATAAAACAAAATAAGAATCAATGAATGGAGATTGAGACAAAGTCCCTTTCCTTATGTCCGACTTGACTCGGTCATTCTTTAATTTCCTGAATAATAAACTTGAGTTTATTTCTACTTTATTAAGAACCTTTTTCATGTTAATTATTATTTTTATATAATTTGTTACCATGTTATGAATACTATGTAATTATTTAAGTTAATAACGGTCGTTTTAACGATCATTGTCACTTGAGTAAAAAATAAACTCTTTATAATTACAAGTTGTTCATGTGGTAAAATATTCATTATAACCAGAATTATGATCAGGATATAGATATTTTATATATCATATATATCCAGTATATACATGCATTTATAAAATTAAAAACATTTATGGGTAAGAAATGAAATGCACTGTTCATGGAGATGGTATGTCGTAGGTACGCATGAACGCTACTTTCATTTCTGTTTCGTATCTAATGGAATAGAATCATAATGATAATGTTATGTTATAATTCCAGTATAATATCATATATAATATCATTAACTACATCTTTTATACATCCCACATATGGCATTAACGAATCAAATCACTTTGAGGGGGAAATAGTCCGCACTTCCTAAAATGAAATTATCATGTTTACCAATAATGGAATCCATAATGGTATTCCATAATTGAAAAATATAGAAGCATAAGGAAAACATAAATATAATACATATCATATATAAACATATTGACATATTAATGGCCACCATTAATGGTGTTAAAAGAATATTGAACAATCAGCATTTCGTGAGGCAGAAATTCGCCATCCACGGAAACAATATATTCTTTAGCCATTAGACGTAGGTGTGTGTAAATGTAGCTTGAATACTTTTTATAAAAACATCCTAGTATATTTAAGATACTGGTTTTGTTAAAAAATCATGGAATAAAAATAGTTTAGGGGTTTGGAGAAGAAAAATAAAACAAAAGAACATTAGAGAAGACTTTACCTTTAAATCGGGTAACTCCTCCTGGTTTGAACCAAAAGGGTTTCTTCAAGTGATTTATACCTAAGGTAAGGCTTCTATAATGAAGAGAGGGATATTTGGAGATTATTTTACTAGAGGTTTGACGAGCCAAAGGGCTTGAGAAGTGTGAGAGATGGGTAGGAAGTGGGGTTTTTTTATAAGGGAGAGGAGGGGCTCTCTTGGAACTCTTGAAACTATTATTTTATTATAAAATGAAATTCGGTTTCTAAAGCTCCAAATATCATTAATGTCGACGATAAGGTGGTCCATGATTGAAATAAAATCATCTAATAAGAATTGGAAAATTGTTGGATATTATTTTAAATATTATCTTTTTATTTATTTAAATCATTCATTAATGACGTAAACACTACATCATCATTGTGTCATAAATAATTTAATTCTTTTGACGTCAAAAAATTATAGAAAAAATTACATGATGTAGAAAATATTTTTAGCTTTCTAATGAATATTTATAGTAAAACATATAGCTTATATAACCCCATGTAATAAGTTTTTTAGTAAAATAATACATGTTTGTGATATTTTTATTTTTACATTAAATAAAAGGTATTAATGTCATTATCTCACTCATGTGGCTCCATGGGGTCCCACAAATTGACCCATGGATTTTCTTGGCCGGAAATGACCTATCCTATAAGGTTAGGACATGATTCATGATATTTTTATATTTTTTTAATATCATTTTTATATTAAATTACACTAATTACCTCTAATCGCAGTTAACAAAACTCAAAAGTTACTATTCACCAAAAAATATTGTAATCCTATTGAACCACATTTTACTTAATAATGAGAACCTTGTATGTCAGAATTTTGAAATTCAATACACAGAAGTGATATACTATAATTTAAATGAAAAATCAGTTTGTTTAACTACCACTTAGTGGTTTCACTATTCATCAAAAATTGAAGTTCTTCAGAAAAATACAAAAAATCACCCTCAGCTATATTTGATATTGTGAATTCAAAAATGATGTATATTTGGAAAAATTCAAAACATATAAGTTGCATTAATTAATTTTATAATTAATTCCCGTTTCCAAAACAAATAGCGTGTTTTTTAGAAACAATATCTATCAAAAGACGGACACTTGTTTATTTCCAATTTCAGAGTGAAATTAATTCCAATGACCACCATTGGATTAAAGGGTAAAAATATATTCTAATTTCACATTAAAACCAATTAAAAATATAATCTATCCTTATAAATAAATTAGATTAAAATGTGGTTTTGAATTAAAATACAACCTTTTTCACTATTCATAAAAAATGAACATTATCAGAAAATACCAAAAAATTACACAAAGTAAATTTTGATGTCCCGATTCTAAAGAAGAATTTAATTTGGTCCAATATAATGTATATGTATGACCAAAACTATATTTTATTAGGTTTCTCCATTGAAAATATCAACTCTATTAAAGTAAAATTAATACTTAATTAAAAAATATTAATAAATATGAAAATGTCTTATTCTTTATTTACCTAGGATGTTACAATAATAGCAGTGGAAGGAACAATAAAATTGTACATCAATCATATATCTCAAAGGTAGAAATCAAAAATGTTAATATTTTATTATTTTTAGGACTCAAGTTGACATCACATGATTTACTCTTCTCAATCTCAATGAAGAATATGTGACCCTATTCTAAGCCCTCTATGTTATGGTTCTCCATGTTGACGTCACTAATGATTTTAATGGATATAATTTTTCATATATTTAATTTTAACTATTTTTTTAATGTCCATGACATCAATATATATCACATAGAAGGAAAAATCATAGCCTCAACATAACAAAATGACTCTAAGGAGTTAAAGTAAGCATCCCCAAGAATGGCACATGTAAGACAATGATAGGTGCACATAAATCCTTTCTACAAAGAGGATAAGGGATGAAATCAAGGCCACAAACCATATAACATGAATTAAATGGTCCCATAAATGGTTTTTTAGTATGTTGTTGACAATTTTTTTCAAATACTACACCTCATTAATGTCATGAAATTAAAGAAAAAGAAATCATAGCTTACGTCACAACCCTAAAAATACCGACCCAACTCATATAGGTTGAAGAAGAGAAATTAAATTTTTTTGGTTGATAGTGAATTGTGGTGAAATAAAATGTTATATTTTATATAATAAAATTCATAACCTTTATGTAATTTTTGGGAACACCTATCATATAAATGAGTTATCCTATTATGAAATCATCATCCACCATCACTATAACTTACCAAAACACATACAAATCATTATCCATATCAATAAGTTATAAAATAAAATAGTAATAATATAGATTTATGATAAATAGATTAAAATCAATTAAAAATATAATTCCTAAATTAATTCATGGATTAATTAAGAAAAATGTAACACCACAAGATGATACAATATCTTAATTTTAGAATAAGTTTAATTTTGTTGACAGTTTTCGATGCATGAAACAATAGGTAAAAATAAAATTACTCTATTAAAATTTTACTTACACATGAATAATATATCATATCCATAATGATTTTGGGTATGAATATTAATAACTGGATTATTAATTTTTTATCACTGATTTGAAATAATTCAAAAATCATTTAAAATAATAAATAAATTCTTTCATAAAAATGTATTTTTTTCTAAAATATTGTTTAGTCACCCTTCATAGATGAAAATTAAAATTAAATTTTATAACTATCAATAAAATTTTTTAGATCAATATAAATTCATTTTTAAACTAATTAAATAAAAAATATCTTAGGGTGATGATATTCAATTTTTTGAAATGCAACATTTTTTTAAATAATGAATAATTATGAATTGTAATTGAAAAATAAATTTTTTCTTAATTTATTTTAATTGTTAAATTTTATTTTAATATTTTTAAAATAAAAATTACTAAAATTATATATAAATGATTCCAATTAAGGTACATGCAATCATTTTAAAGTCATTTTTTTATATAAAAACTACATAAATGTTTGAACATTTTATATTTGAAAACCTGTTTTCTCATCACTTGTATGAGATTAATTTAAAACTAAAAGTTGACACTTATTTCGATATAATTCCGAAAAATTGATTCAATATTATCAACAAAAATAATATATATCATATAATATGAGAAAAATAATTTTTTTACCAAATTGAATCGTAAAACGAGTAAATTTAATTAACACGGTTATGGTAAAATTGGGTTTACTAGGTGGTTAAACTAATAATATAAGGGTTATAATGACATAAAAACTTGTATAAAAACAATTTTATGGATATATATTGAACTTTTATTTATAATTCACCATTATAATCAATTTTAAACCCATTTGGTATGTGAAAAAGATGGAAGCACATTTTTATTTTCCAAAATTACAAGTTTACCACTCACCTCAACTATAAAAGCCCACCTCACCTTTTCTCTTATTCAACACATTTGACAGTTTTTTAGTTAATAACTAAAAAAATAAATTAACAATATTGATCCTATAATCATAGAAGCCCTAGAATTTTACGAATTACTAATGAGGAATGTTTTTGGGACAAACCTATTGATGGTACCCAAAGAGTAGATAAAGTTCTTCAATAAGATTTTTTATTTTTATTTCTTCCACTACATCCTTTAGTTCTTATTATAACATTATGATATAGTAAGATAAGTATATTAAATATTATATATATTTTTATGTTATTTATATGACCTAAAACTGTCCCCACTCCCACCAAATGTGAATATAAACCATCATTCATGTGTACGACAGACTACCTCCTCACAGACTGATGTCATTTTTTTCTATTACCACTTATCATGATATAGTATTATAGTGTATATAAAGTATAAATATATATATATGATATATATATATATATATAATTTAATTATACTATTATATTCATTATATCCTATATAAATGTTGTACACTCATTTTTGTGGGGGATATGATAAGGTCACTCCTATGTACCATGGATTATTGTCTCGCGAAACGATATGATTCGCCTTTCACTAACGATTTCAATGGAAGGAGATAAGGATAAATTTAATAAATATTTGTCATATAAATGAAATAATTAAAGTATTAATGTCATATTTTTTATTATTAAAATATAAAATATTAGTTTTACCTTTTCACTCACTGAAAGATGATAACGTCATTCATGTAAGTGTGAACTATTACCTTCATGATGTGATGTGACTCTATTTTAATCACCATTCCATATGGATGTCATATATAAGTAACATTAAAGAAACAGTATTGTTTCTATGATATTATTTTCATTCTATAAATATAAAATAATACTCACATCTTTTCCATAATGATCGCTAAACAGTTTAAACATCACTCATGCGTACATATGACCTACTATCTCCATGATCATAATCCAATTGATTTTTCAAACTAAAAATTCATGATCAGTAATAAAAATATAATTTATTTATAAATTTTATAATTACATCATGATTAATATTTTGGTGAGGATGGAAATATATAATATTCACAAGAATTAGAACATTCCAGATAAATAATAATTGATAAAACATGAAAACTAACACCAGAAACATTGACAATAATTTAATATTAATAACAAAAGAGATATAAGATTATATAAAATAATTATATATGATAATTTAAATATTAATGTGGTTCTATTATTAGTAAATTTCAAGTTTCAAAGCACTGTATAGAAGGTTAAGTCATGTTCAACCAAAAGTAAGTGCAGGGGAAGGCACTTTATCATAATGTACTTGAATTGAGTCATATTTTAATATTATACACCTAATTTCTTTTTTATGGTGCATATACACCCTAATTTAAATTTAATATTATGAATATTTAAAAATTAACGATATATTTAATTTAACTTCTAATTTTTTCAACAATGGGGTTTTGACATGAAAATTATCAAGTGATGAAAATTATTCTACAATCACACATTATTTTGTAATTTTTAATATTTTTTTTGAAATAATCACTTTATTATGATAAATTATAATTTAAAATTATATTTATTTTAAATGTATGAATTCTTGTATGATGGATATGATTTTTTCACAAACCATATTCCATTTATTGAAATTATTTATACTTATAATATTATTTTATTAAGTTTGGATATATTGATAAATATATATCCTTTATCCAACTTGGATATTCACTCATAAGCCATATTATTCATGAAATAAATATATTATTTTGTCTATGAAGAATTATTTGAACATGAAATTATTGGTGTGTCCTATAATTATATATTACATTGATGCATTTCTAGGTTTTATGGGAAAAATCTGTTGGCCAAACTAAAAAGATTTATACCTCTAGTTTAAACCATCTTGTAAAAGGTCATCATGATAAAGGTATAGTGATTCGAGAGATCATAATGTCCAATAATTAAGAATTTCATTCATTAATAATTCATCTACTATTATCCCTGATATCTTGAGAATTATATTATCTAAAGATTCATTTCATTCTTAGTCTATAGACTAAATGTCTTGTGTTTCCAGTTATTTTCCTTGCTATATTTTTTATTCTATATTGAATTATAATATATAAGTTATTAATTAAATGTAATTCATGTTTTGTTATTTACATTTCCATATTGATTATTCATTATCTTTTAATTATAGTCATGTTATTTATATATCATATGTGTTCAGTTATTTACATTACTTTATTATTGTTCTAATTAAACCCTGATAGCTTATTTGGTGTTTAACAATTATTGAGTATTTGAACTCCACCATATTTTTTTACTCATGATATGTTGATGAATTCTTGGAATTATTTTTCCTTGTTTTAGATCATTTTATTTTGTTATATATTTTATTTCTAATGGAAATTGGGTGCCATATATGTATACAATTCTTCAAAACAACTAAACTAATTGGTACTTTAGGATCTGAATCTTTTTATCTATTATAATGTAATAAAGTAAGAGAAGATCGCTAGGTTACTAGATTATGGGTCTCTATAGTTGGTATCAAATGAATCTTAGCATTAACATAGGGAACTAAATCATGGAAAAAATAGAATATAGAACCAAATCCTATGGTAGACCTTGCGGATAAGTATATAAGAACATCCTAATGTTTTGGTAAGGGGTAGATTGTGTAGTGTTTTATAGAAATAAATCTATTTTATATACATTATGTTGATGTGGTTATAGAATAGAGGAAATTAGGGTTAAAACTTGAAAAAGTTTGAATTGGTCTTAAACCAATCAACACATGATAAATGAAAATGGGCCATACTATACCCCTAGTTTTACACACCCATGGGATACTCTTAGGATAGATACTTTTTTTAGAAAGAATTATAAAGGGTTTTAAAAAAATTATATCCCTGAAGAAACTAATTTTACAATTCTAATATTAGAGATTCATAAAATTTAATTTATTTTATGTGTAAAATATATATGAAATTATAAATTATGATTTAATGTTCATATTTTAATGATATGACTTAGTATATTCCATTGTTTAGAAATGGCGCCTGGAATTAAAAGTTGTATTATAATTTATGGTCACTATAATGATTTCCCTATTGAAGATTATTATAAATCTGGTTTTCAAACTGATCAACTTATTTCCATATTAGGGAATATTAATTTGGTTATGAAAAATAACCTTGTTTAGAGGGATCGTCATTTTAAAAATCTATATTATCCTGTATTGGATCACATCATGTGACAGAGGACCCTATTATTTTGTGGACATACTATACCAATGGATGCTGTGAAAAGGTTTGTCTCTAGAGCAGACATTTATGTCTATGGTATGTGTTAAATTAGAAACATATACATATTCGGTGTATTATATAAAAGGTGATGGTAATCAGTGGTAGTCATTGATCCAAAATACTAGGAGGGAGAGGAAATATAAATCATGTAATGGAATGCTTTTAAGGATTCATTCTATGACGATTATTTACCCTGTTAGAAATAAATTTAATTGAAGATAAATTTTCTTATAACAATAAAAAAGGAAGAAGAAATTATTAAGGAGTAAAAATCTATTCATAAAATAATATCTAGGTACGATAAAAATTAAATAGAAAAAACTGACTACAAGATTTACCATTACATTGAAGGGGTTAATCAACGTCTCCAATGGGAATTAATCTCAAGAGAATTTTCATTATATGATGAAATAGAATTACATTGCATTAATCTAGGTATGGAATTATCATGATCATCTATATTCAAGGAAAACGAAGAAAAGAAGTGGACATCTAAAAACAATGAAAAATGGAATGCATCAATGAAAAATAAGAGAACACATCAATTTCCATCATGTGAAAACTATGGATATAATCACTCTGGAAAATTGTTGAAGGGATTTGGAGTTTTTATACGTTTGGGGATAGGGGTAAATAAGAAAAATAATTGATATGAAACAATGAAGACATTGTTATTCAGTGTTTCAACGTAGGGAGATGGGTCACCATACAAAATAAATCCTCAAGTGTGAAGGGAATCCACCAAATAATATGCTATGGGGAGAAGGCCAATATTATATGATCTCTATAGTTCAGGTGGAAGTACCCAATGAAGTGGTTTCAATTACATTAATCATATATTAAAAAAATATTTCATTATTTTATTTTGTATCCTTAAACTCTTTTATATCTACCCGATTTTCCATTAAAATGATACATTTACCATTTTTAAAGAAGGTTATTACTAGTCATAAATACTAAGGAATGTCATACTACAATAAGGATGTGTTATGAATTCCCAATGTTATCACATAAATGTTATTTATTTTTTAATCTTATTATCATACCTACGATTGACATAGATATAATCTGTTATACAAACAAACTTTCAAAATATAATGATAAGATTTATTACATGAAGAAGGAGACTACTACTTGTTAGGAAGATATAGAATTCCTTATTGTTGGAGCAGTGAATCTATCATAAATTTCATATACAGAAGAACCACCATTATCTCTACTGAATGATATTATTTTGAAAGAAGTAAAAAATAACTATAGGTATCAAGAATGTAATCTTAAAATTGATGACTTGCATATTATAAAGTAATACAAAGATTTATTTAATGAAGATTTTCATGAACCTACAAGATGTGTGAAGATAAGGGTTTTTGTTGACTTAAAACTATATTAAAGTCTAATATCTATGAATCCATATAAAATTGACACTATGTTATTAGTAGAGTTAAAGAATAAACTAGAGGACTTGGGTGATCAAATATTTATTCACCCTAGTGTTTCTATAGGGGGAGCCAATGGTCTCTTCGTTATGAAGAATGATGGATCCATTAGTTTTTGCATTGATTAAATTTATGTAAATGACATTATAATAAATAAAAAGTATCATTAGTGGATGTATTATTTAATAAACATCATAGAAAAGAATATTTTTCAATGAATGAACATTGTTCTATGTATCATCAATTGCGAGTAAAAAAGGATGGAATTATGAATACATAATTTAAAATGTTGTAAGGAAATAAAGATTTTACAGTAATTTAATTTCAATTATATAATTAACCATATGTTTTAATGGATGTAATGAATAATGAATTCAAGGAATATCATTTTGATTTTATTTTAGAATTCTTGGATGATATTATTTTTATTCTAAATGATACAAGGAACATGATAATAACTTAAATATCTTTATCGATACTATTATAATAATATACATATATATATAGGAAATTTCGTACGAGTGATTTCTGGATTAAAGAAGTTTCTTTCCTTGATATATTGTCTCGAAGAATAGAATATTAGTTGATCTTTCGAAGTCAAAGGAAATTAAAGAATGGAGAATGCCAATGAAAATTACTATGATATGTAGTTTAAGTGGGTTGTTAGGGTATTATCAATGATTTTAATTGTTATAGTTTTTCATATGTGTATAACCTATTAACAAATATTACACAAAAACGAGATAAGTTTTTTTGGAAAATAGAAATTGAAGAATGTTTTTATAAACTAATGTGGGGGTTGGTCAATGCTATAATTTTTCCTCTACCATATGTAATGATGGGTCTATGATATACAATGATTCATCAAATAAGGGAATTGGTTTTAAACTAATTAGAAATGATAAATTTATTACTTATGCATCATGGAAATTGAAGACACATGAATAGAAAAATCCAACCATTGATCTAGAGTTTCAAGATGTAATATTTTCATTAAAAATATATTTACATTATATATATGGTAAAAGTTGTGAGATGTAAATGTATAATAAAATCATCAAATACATATTATTAAATTTATAGATCATTATTATACAAAGGTGATGACTCAATCTACTCATGGATTATGATTTCCCATTACACTACTAGCTAGGGATAAAAATGAGGTTGTAGATGCATTGTGTAAGAAAGATAAGGGAGTTCTGACCTAAATGTGTATTGAGATAGATTATATGTTCATGGATGTAGTATAGATATAAATAGGAATTATAATTTAAGGGGATACATCCCTCATTTTATAAATTATTAAAAACCATTATTTATTAGACAATATTATAATTTATGAATATGATGATGACAATTTTCTGAACCAAATTATTGATGTTAATGATGGAAAATTAGAAAACATAATTTTTGAAGATGGTGTTATGATGTTTGGAAAGAGATTATGTGTTCTATCTATATCTATAAAATTTTAATTATTGGAAGATGATCATATCTCCAATTTCTCTAAAAACCCTAGTGTTGTAAATATGTATATGGATTTGAGGGAACATTTTTTGTTATATAACATGAAGTGGTAAATTTATAATTATGTCACCAGATGTTTTGATATTCATAATTTTAATGTTATGAGATAAAAGACTATAGGATTCATGAAACATCTTTCTCATACTGTGTGGAAAATGGATGAAATTACAATAGATATTTTTAGAGGACTACCAAAGACTACAAGAAAGAATGATACAATATGGCATACCATTGACCATATAACAAAATATGCACATTTAATCTATATAAGGGATGATTTACCACTTGATCATATCACTATTTTCCATATTAAGGCTGTTTAAATACATTATATCCCACCTATTTCAATTGTGTCAGGTCCGGATCTCCATTTTTAGGGAAATTCTAGATGATTCATTAGAAGACTGTTGATATTGAGCTTCAATTGAGTACCTCCTACCATCATCAATCTGATGGAATTTCTAAAAATACTAATAAGAAATGTAATTAATATTTATTTCATTCTCACTTGACTTTCTAGGTATATGGGATCTATATTATCCATTGGTTGAGTTTTTCAATCACAATATTTTCCATTCAATTATTCAAATGGATCCATATAAAGAATTATAGAGAAAGTGATTTCATAATATAACGTGTTGGGATGAATTTAGTTAATGGAAACTCATATTCAAAAAATGGTTAAAGAGATAAGAAAAATGATAAAGTCAATTCAGGCTCATATTAAATATTCTCAATGTTGCAAAAAAATTTAGGTCTTCAATCTGTTGAATGATTTAGAATCGCATGTGGGAGATCATGTTTTCATGAAAGTATCTACATGGAAGGTTTTTATAAGGTTTAGTAAGAAATGGAATATTACCCCCATGTATATCAGACCATTTAAAATATATTAAATAATTGGAGTGGTTTATTATAATTTTAAAATTCCATCAAGTCCCTCAAAAGTACATGATTATTTCCATATATAATTTTCAAGGAAGTACATTCCAAACCCACTACAAGTACACAAATCTCATGAAGTAAAACTTGAAAATAATCTATCTTACTATAAAAACCCATCCATATTCATGATATGTGATAATAAGTAGATATGAATTAGATGACTCATGTGATAAAGGCACAAAGAAGAAATCCCAAAATATGAGAAGTAATGAGGGAAATAAATGATATTACGAAGAAGAAATATCCAAAAAAAATTACAAGGAAATATAAATTAATTTTTTAGTACAATTTTGTTTAGAATGAAAAAATTTAATTCCCCAAGACTTTATAATATATTTCTTTTAGAATAATCTTAATTTCATTATTAGCATGTGATGCACACAACATTGAATGTAAACAAAAATATTATACTGAAATATAATTTTAGCATGACAAGTATAACTTAGTCATAATGTTAGAGAGTATAAAGAGTATTAAACAAATTTTAAATATTAATTTAATTTATTGATTAAAAAAATTAAAAAACATTTAATAAAAAATGAAATGTTTTCATAAAATTTTTCCTCTCTAAAAAATGATTTAGTTACACCAGTGAACATAATTACAATTTAATTATAACTAATTTTATAAAATTTAATTTATATAATTAAATTAAAACATTAAATAACTATATCAAAATTATCTTATGGAGAATATTTAGTATTCTTCTGAAATTTTTTATCTTTCAATAAATAGTGAAAAATACTGGATTTTTTATTAAAAAATTCATTTTAGATTAAATTATTTATAAATTATAAAAATATTATATATTAATTTGATGTAAAATTAATTCAATTATACATCAATAAATCCAATTAATTTAATTAGAGTCATTTTCATGTTAATTTTTTTATAAAAACACAAAAAATATTTGATCATTTTGTCTTTGAAGACCCAATTTCACATTGCGTTTGTAGGAATACTTTTCAATTAAAATATTCCACTTATGTGGTTGGAATTTGGAAAAATTGATTACATATTATTAATAATGACGATTATACTTATTTAATAAGGTGAAATTTATTTTTTTTCAAAATTAATAGTGAATGTAGTAAAAATTAGTTAACATGGTAAAGGTAAAAATTGGTTTAGCAGGGGTCAAATTGAAATGATAATGTTAAAACTGAACTAAAAAATTTTAAAAATATATTTGTATATATATTTATATTTAATAACATCTTATTCATTGTATGTATATATTTTATAACCTTATTTAATGTGTAAAATGTACGTATTCCATTTTCTTTTAAAAAATTACAAGTGTGCGAGTCACCTCACCTATTAAAGGCCACCCCCTCACTTCACTCCTTCACTCCATAAAACCATTTTTTTCTTATCAAATTCCAACTAAAATAAGTTCCCTAATTCCATAATCATATCCTAAAATCCATATTATTGGATTAAATCCAACCAATTAAGTCTTTTGTTGTAAACATATTGATGATACCCGAATAAGAGGTAACAGTCTTCAATGAGATTTTTTTATTTCTTCCACTACCTACATAAATTCTTATTAAACCATTATAATATACCATAAAAAACATATTACATAAAATTATATATTTATATTTAATTATCATGAAATGAAACGATCACCACTCCCCTTAAATGTGTTATTGAATCATTATTCATGTGTACGACGGATTATCGCCTCGTGAACTGAAGTCATTTGTTTTTCAATTACTACCTATCACAGTTGGGTATGACGGTTGATATAAATCATATAATATATATATATATATAATATATTTATACCTATAGAGTCATAATGTCATATATTACTTTATTAAATCTATTACCTAGGTGATACGATAATTCCGCTCATCTGTACGTATGACTATCACCTCGCAAAGCGATGTGATTCATCTTTCACTAACGCTTTACATGGATAGTGATAAGAATAAATTTAATAAAAATATGTGATATAAATAAAATAATTATGATATTAATGACATATTTATCATTTTCAAAATAAAATTAATCATTTTATTTTAACATTTTCACTCACTGAATGATGATAACAACGTTTGTGTACATGTGGACTACCATCTTTAAAAAGTGAGGTGACTCTCATTTCATAACGAAAACAATTGGATGATATATATAAGTATATTTTAAAATATAATATAGTATTAATGATGTTATGATAATTATATAATGAAAAAATATTTATTACCATCAATCCATAATGATCGTTGAAATATAGAAATGTTACCTTTGCGTACTTAGGACAAACCATCTCCATGATAGTAACACCGTTTATTTTTCAATAAAATATTTCATGACACATATTAAAATAATAATTTATGTAAAATAGTATAATTATATCATTATTATTATTTTTTAGATTATGGATATATCTATTATGAATAAGAACCAAAATTTTTATGGAAAATTATGAATGAGAAAAAAGGTAATTAACACCCTAAACAATTAAAAGAATGCAATATTACTAATGAATGAGTGTTAATATATAATAAAATGATTATATATATATGATATTATAAATATTAATATGGTTATTATATATGTTAATAACAGGTTTAAAAACGTTACACATGAGGTTAAATCATGTTTCCCCAAAATGATGCATGAGGTAAGAGACATCATTTCAATTTACCTTCACCAAGGAATATTGTAACGTTATAAAACTAATTTATTTTACATAGTGTTTATACATACACATTGAAATGTAATATCATAATTATATCCTAATTCATATATTTTCACATTTCAATATGAAGTATAACATAAATGTGTCTGACATTAAAATCACCAAGTGGTAAATGATAATGTAAAATCTTACATTATTTTGTGATTGTCAATTTATTATTGAAACAATTACATTCATAAGATCAATTTTCAATGGAAATAATAGTTATATTAAATATAAATATTATTTTATGATATACATGACTATTTTCTAATTCATATATGATTTTTTAAATATTGTGTATACATTAAATGTTTTTTGAGTAACTGTGGAAATATTTTTAAATAAGTATCCTTTACCCAAAACAAATACTAATTAATAGGGAATACTATACATGAATTAAATCAAATTTTTGATAAATTAGGAATAATTTGGAAAAGTAGTGATGGGTGGGACACTGAATTATATAGCCCCTCAATACAACAGTATGTCTCAAGAAACTAATCTATTTTCCAAATTAAATAAGTCAATACCTGCAGGTTTAATCCGTATTATGAAAGGTAATTATGGTAGATGTATCCTGATTCCAGATATCATGAAATAAAAATATTAAAAAATTCCATCATTATAAATTTGGTAATTATCCATGATATTTTCACAATGATATTATGTTTTCATACATTTTAGCCTCTATTTATTGATTAAATGACACATGTTTTCAATTATTTACTATATTATATTGATTTTTGGCTTATCTAATTATGATATCCAAGTTATTGGTTATATAAAATGCATGTTCAATTTTTTACATTTACATATTGAAATCAACTAATCTTATCATGATAGAAAATCAATTTATAGGGCATTATTGTTCAGATAACCACATTTCCTTATCGATTTTTCTTATCGAATCATAATATATTCCACTATACTCTACCCTTTCTGAGAATTTGAAATAACCATTATATTTTTTCCCTTCCATATGATCTGAATAATAATACATGAAAATAAATTTAAATGATTATTTTCATTTTTATTTGTTATGTATTATGTTTTAAATGTAAAATGGGACTCATTTATGTATCTAGTTCACAAAAAAAATTAAATTGATTAGTCCTTTAGGATTTCACCCTCTCTATATATAAGAATGTAATAAATTAGTAATATGGTTTTGGGTTATTATATTCAAGGTCACTACAAAAAAATAAACCACTAGGTGGAAGAAAAAACACGGAAACCAAGTGAAATAAACTATATATCACATCCAACAAACACTTGATATCATTTTTGTTTAAATTAAATAATATATAAAATTTATAAATCAATCAATTTGATTGATATTTAAAGGAAAACAAAAAAATAAATAGGTAGAAAGATTACATATTTCAAAATATCTTATAACCCCAATAATTTACCTTGTTGAGGTCTTTAATAGCTGAGTGGAACTAAAGTGACATCATTTACACTCAATTAAAGCATTCTATAGTGTAATCAATATAAAATCTATAATTCTATCAAATTTAAATTTTTTAATAATATGGTAGAACACGAGATGGGACTAAAAGAGTTCTTACCTTCATTAGACTATCAATGAATCCCATCTAAATCAACCGACCACCAATTTGGGAGATTAAGGTAATAATAGAGGAAAAAAGAGCTGTCATCTCCCATGAATAGTTATTTGAAGAATGAGAACTATGTGAAGGTTTTATATAAAAATCCCCAAATGAAAAAATATAATCCTTTTAAAAAAACTCATTATAAGATCCACCAGGAACTCGGTACACCTACACTAGCCACATGGTGACCATAGAAAGTAGGCATATTGAACATAAAACTCCAATGGTCACCCAATGAGACCTTAGTAGGTATTTAATGGTCTATTGAAACAATAATCCTACACCATTAATCTTCCTGAAACCATAAAAATCTTGAAGGGATACTCCCTCTAAGGCACCAATTTGAAAAATACATTACACCATCAAAATCATTATATAAAAAATCCATTCATATATACAGATCTAAAAATACACATAAGTCGCTAGTTCCACAATAACAAAAAAACAATTTTTTCTTTCATCCACTGACATGAATTAGTTCATGTCATTACAATTATCCAAATTTTCAATGTTACTATTGATTTTTGTAGATAATGTGTCTTTTCATATTGTAGGGAAATCCTTGTCTATAAAAATTATTTAGCCCATGTATTTATTAATGATATAGGAAAATACTTATGTTATTTTTTGATGGAATTGATCCATCTATTTAGATAATTATTATTTTAGGATATGATTAAATGACCTATATTTTATATATGTTATGAATTAAAAAAATTAATATTATTAATGTGATAGTTCATGTGGCTTATATACCATGTTCATGGTTTGTCATATCATTGACCATAAATTTTAGATACCATGAGTTTTAAAGGACATGTTCTTGACTATGATTTTGAATGATACATTTGTTATGCAATACCATATTTACATGATATTTGGATTATAATGACATTGAAAAAGAAAGAATAATTTTATATCAATGTGGATTATCATGTAACATTTAGTTTTTAATGTATTTTGATATCTTATTTAAAATTCATTATATGGAACTTAATTATTCCTATATAATAATTTAAGATTCATGAGATATTATAAATCTATATTGGAATCCTAATGATATTTTTTTATCACAATGCCAACATTTACATTATGTAAAAATGTCAACATTGCTATTTATCTTAGTTAATATCTAAAAGACTTCGAATTTCGTAACATTAGTGAAAAAAACAATATTATTATATAAAAAGGATTTTTATTCGGATAGAAAGGAGTGGAAATAAAATATTTGTATCTATCAATGTTATGTGTTTCTTAGAAATACTTTAACATTGGAAATTAATTGTATCCATTTTTACTATATATCTACTTTGGATTTATTTAGGTTTATTTTTTTCTTTTATTAATAGTGTTTCGTATCTATTTTTATAATGGATTTTTAATAATTTAATTGTTTTTTTTATTACAGTGATTCATTTTAGCCTAACTGCATCCAATGGGATGCTCCACAACCTCAATTATAGTTACTAGTCTCTCAAGATCAATGAACGAACAGTAGGATATATTTAAAAAAATTGGTGGCCAGGTTGAGCTAAGATGTGATTGATTTATAATACTATGATTATCATGTCACTTGTAATGAGTCATTATCAATAATTTTTTTTATATTCAGGATCATCCCATCCATTTTATAGCTTTTCATATCATTGTATTCTTTAAAAATAGTCTTTTGAATCAAAATTTCATTGAATCTTTTCATTTACCATTATGGTATAAAAATTTATCTCTCTTATCATATTTCATTATTTTTTATAAAAACAGTTTTTATCTGAACAAATAATTATTTCAATAAAATTACATAAATTAAAATATTTTAAATATATATATGATTGAATATAAGAATAAGAATTTGTAAAAAAATTTCTTCCTAATAATTGATTTTAAATTATTTTTTATTCAAAATCCTCTAATTTAAGAAATAAAATTTACAAAATAAAATTGAAAAAATATTAAAAGGTTCAATCACCTATTTCAATCAAAATTAAAGTATAATTTTATAAAAAATAATTGATCAATTATTTAAAACATTATTTACTAAAATAAAGTTATTTAATAAATAAAAAACCAAATGATTCCATAAGAATTCATAAAAATTAACCAAAAATGGCTCACAAAAGTTATCAAAAATATAAATATCAACTAACATTTGATAGGAATTTCATAATTTACTTGATTTTTATACAGTGATTAAATTCGTGTTTGGATCCTTTGGATCCTTCGTTGTAAAAAAAAGATCATATAATTCTCAAACTCACGACAAATGACCTTTAGTTTAGAGTATTTTATGGGAGATGGTAGAGAAATTGATAGATTAAGAAATAATTAAGTTCAAATATCTCTTGAAATTTTTTCTATTTCAATCTATGAAATCTTATGGATAAATTCACTATTGCATACAAAAAATCCATAAAAACCACACTAAACATTACATGAACTCAGTTAGAGGTGTTTTAGGAGCAATTTGGTGGTCATTAAAGGGTAATTTGTATTTTCAGAATAAATTATCATATGTTTCACTAAATGAATCATTTTGATGAATAATTACACTAACCACATTACAAAAAAATCATTTCTGACTCTCTAAATATTTTTTTAATATAATTGTATTTTGTAAATTTTTTAACTATGAAGATATCCATGATATAAATATTACCTCAAAATCACTATAATAAACTATGAACATGAATAATTATTCAAAATTTCACCAAACTACATATTTTATACTCTCACAATTTTAATGAAACTAATTTTTTTGATACATGGCTAAAATATAATGTACATGAACCATAAACATTTTTAAAACCCCTCATAAAATTGATAATTTTTTGAAAATTCACTAAATCTCCACTAATTAATTACATATTGAATTAATGGTGTCACATAGAGATTATATGGTATATTATAATGTGTAGATCAAATTTAAATAATTTTGAATAATATGTTTTCGAAAAGAAAAAGAATTCTTATATTTAGTACAATATAGTTATATTATATTTTATTATG
Organism: Viscum album; assembly: GCA_963277665.1. Classification (NCBI taxonomy): domain Eukaryota; kingdom Viridiplantae; phylum Streptophyta; class Magnoliopsida; order Santalales; family Viscaceae; genus Viscum; species Viscum album. The sequence continues at coordinate 1,400,527,164 of OY728142.1, read as the reverse complement.
CTGAGCTACCAATATAACTTGATTAATTATGAGTTTCATATAACGTGTTGAGTGAATCATACAAATAATATACCCTTATAGGGATAGGAGTCATTTAATTGTCTTTAAGAGATATCCACAATAATTTTTATTAATTAAGATGACTATGGGTAAATTTATATTATTAAATATTAGTATTATTACTAAAATAAACCTATATTTATATTGAACATATAGAATATGGTTTTCTAATTCCTTTAGTGTAAATGGGAAATCTAAAAACCATTAAAATCAAATAATGGTATCATATCGACTTATAAGAATATTATATATATATATTAAAATTATTGAATTTTAATTAACCAGGATAATATAGTATGTGATGTGTTGATTTTAATGAACCGTTTAATTTTGATAGGTCCCATGATTGAATACATGTCTCTATTATGCTTTTATTCCCATTTTTGATATATTGCGGGTAAATTGGATTTAAAATAGCTAAATGGTCAGATGATGCAAGTCAACCACCCCAGGACATTGTAGATGTTGACATAAATTAAAAGGTTTTCAGGTACCTTGTAGCTAATTCACCTGAAAGTGTAGTAAGATTATAGAAACATTTTCTATGTTGCCATTGGACTTCTACTTGGTGGCTGAAGGTGGTTAGTTTTTTATCAAGATACCATGTGATCTTAAAACATATTATTCTGAATTGGGGTACTATATTATTTGTATGGTTTTAGGTATTGGTTCATAACTTGGGGATCTATTTTATAGGGTTTATTTTAGATGATTTTGACATATCATTGAAGCATTAATCTTGTATAATCATCACATTGATTCCAGGTGTAATTTATTCCCAGTTTGATCAGAGATTTATGATATAACTGGTGAATTATATTATTCTAAGTAATTGTGTCAGTAATATTATTTGTGTGTGTGAATTTAATTATTTATTAGTTTCTTTGTAACAATAAAATTATTTTTCATTCATCTAGTTTAATAAAATCTAGAAATCATTTGTGGAAAGAGTTTAGAGGGGCAAATAGATGTATAATATTTCTTATCATTATAATGGTATTTGATCTATTACTTTTGAAGGCCATTATCCTGTGTCTATATATGATTTTGGATAGGTTGATGATCTAAATGTCTTACATATAATTTCCCTCTTGGAAAATTAATAAATAACTTAGATAATAATTTATTATGATTTAATAGATGTTAATCATAAGACTTTGATTCTGTCATAAGTTTTAATTTTGGATTATCTTGTTTTAAATGTTGAATTTGTAAGGGAGATTTCTAAATGAAAAGTGGGGACTAAAATAATAATTTTATAGTTAATTTTTTGTGGTTAAACATGGGTGGAAATATAGATAAGGTTGGGTAATTTATGTTTTAAGAAATAAATATTTCCTCTTGACATCAAGAAGTCTAGATATGAATTTTGATAATTTTTTTGGAATAATTTGATTTTATTATTATTATTAATATGTGTTGTTAATGTTTTATATAATTTATTAAGGTTTAAATAAGGTATATTCAATTAGAATAAGGTATGCATGTTTCCCTGGGGATTTTTAGAATAAATCCCACGTGAAATTTTTGTTTTTCAAATTGATGAATAACATATAAAAACAAGATATGTGAATTTAAATGATTAAATGTGATAATAAGCTATCACAATGTGAGAGATATAACCCTGGATTGAAATTATAAATATTGAGGCGCTATTGGGGTTTTTATTATTCATTTTTTTCAGATTTATGATAATTCATGTTGGAATGATATATGTGAATTTATAATCATTATTTTATAAAAAATATAAATTTAATATAAAAATTATCATTGGATTGATTGTTTTATTGTGTTGGGATTATAGTGATGTATGAGGTATTTATAAATATCCTTGTTGTGTGATGTTGATGACTGAAAATAAAAACATGTCGGTATCCTAATATGGGTTGTGATATAAAATCCCATGATAAGGCATATTTTCATTCAAGGGGATGGATATATGTTATAACATGATATAATATCGATGGTCCTGTAGAGATAAATATATTTCATTCAATGGTATTTTATATATTACCGAGATAAGATTTATATTTCTTTTTATAACGATGTAGAATGATTAACCAAAGTGGGTTAGGTAAATATGTTGTTACGTGTAATGTAAGATTATATCGATTTTTAACATGTGCACACATAGGCCTCAATGGGGCTTAGATTTCATGATAACCTATGAGAAACACCCTTGATCTACATGTATCATCCTTCTCCATAGAGAGTATTATTTTTTAGTCATATGGTTGATTATAATATATTATAAAATTACAAAAAAATCATTAATTTATCCATTTAGACTTAACCTATTATCATCATATTTTCATGTGGAGACTATGGGGTGGTAGTGGTTTTAGTGGTTTCTACTATAGATTTTATCATAAAAAAACTATATGTATGCATGTCATGTGCATATAGATTATATGAAAAATGATATTGGAAAATTATTGAGGCCTTTATTTATGGGATTTATTGACTATATAAATAGCGGCTCCGTATTCAAGGACATTTAGAGTATTGGGAAGCGCATTTTTACTTATCTATTTGTCATATTTTATATCAGATAAATTTTGTTTTCCCATTATTACATACCTTTCAGTCATGTAGGATTGTATAGTGAATATATGAATATTGTGGTATTACACATTTATTTTAAGGTCTAATTATTCTCTTTAACTATATATTATATTTTTTTGGTTTTATATGTTTATTTGATTTGATAAACAACATGGGAAAAATTTCTCAACCAACGGTTCCTTAAACCAAAGATACTAGTCACCAACGTCTGGTGTTTCTGGAGTGTACATTATAGAATTCAATTTATAGCCTCAGTGGAATAATTTTATTGGCTAGGATATCAAAATATAGAATTTGATCCATTATTATTTTTTGATATTTTGGTTTTATTAGAGTGAGGAATGGGAGTTAGACATGGTTTTGAAGAAAATTGTGATTATATTGAATACATACCAATTTTTGATGTCCATAAAACATGAGATAATGAGATGTATTTTCATAATTTAAAAAATTTATATTTAGAAAATAAATATCATATGGATTTGAATGAGTAGTAGGGTCTTCATAATGCATAAATTCACATAGGGGCATGACATGTGTGTGGTGGTCTGTGATTTTTTCTTTCTATATGAATTCATTGAATATAAAATTAATTAAATAATTAAGATATCAATAAAATAATGGGTGTTTTATTCCATGGTTATTAATAATAATTTAATTAATTTTAATTTTTTTGGTGTACTTGATGATTTTTTTCAATTGTTTTGGGTTAATAAAATTATTTTTTAATGTTATTTCTATCATTTTAAAATGATTTTTATCTCTTCAATTGAAGGTGTTTGAAGTGGATTAAATATTTTTACCGTGATATAACATTGTGGTTAATTTAATGTGGTTTCTTTATTTGTATAATTTATTTGAACATAATAGGAATTCTATTTATGAAATTATAGGAATTGAGTTCTATGATTATGGAGAAGATTAATTTTTGATACGTTAGTATTTTGGTAAAATTAATGAATAGGTGATGTTTTAAAAATTTCTACTTGTTTCTACACATTACATTTATTCTTTTGGAAATTATAAAATGAATAAAATCATTGAAAACAATTATTTGTATGATAAAAATTTAATGTTAAAATTTATCATGGTTAGTATGTGTATTTTAATTCGTAAGAAAATTAATTTTGTAATTTTTTTGTGGGAGATAAAATATTCAAGAGTAACATAATGATTAATATGATTCATAAATGTTTTATTAATTCTTAAAATGGATCATAGGTGAAATAATATATTTTTTATTATGTTAAATATTGGGTTGAATAGTAATATTTGTTGATAATTTTATAGATGTATTAATTTATGAATTTTCTGCAAGAGATATTATATTATCAAAAAATCACTATAAATTAATATTACTACTGTAAAAATTCATATTAATGTATCTTTAATAGATTATATAATGTAACATGATATTTACTATTTTATTAGGTATATAGTATAGGCTTAACCTGATATTTTGGCTTCTATTGAAATTTTAATTTTCATTATTACATGATTAATAATTATATTGATCATGATGAATGAAAATGTTTAAATTTTCATAACGGTAACTTGATGGATTATATTTTTGACTTTTAAAATCATGTCGATGTCTATTTAAGGAAAATTAGTGTTTATTTTTTAAAACTATATAATATTTTTTCTTTATTTCATTTCATAAAATGACTTAATAAACATGATATGGTTGTCTTTATAAAAATAATGTTGAGAATAATTGATTAATTTTAAGATGATAAATTTTAATAAATTTTAGTAATTCTTTCAAATATTATATTATAATGAAATTAAAAATTATGTTTTATATTTTTATATTAAATGAGAGTTATTATTGATGAACATGGTGTGTGTTATAACTTATTATTATTATTTTGAATGAAAGAAAAAGAATATATGACTATTGAATCATAATAAATGAAATTTTATGAATGGTAACTACAAGGATATAGTTATTAATTATAGGTAGTATTTTGTTTCTATATCATAAGAACAAATAGAACATAGTGAATTTGAAAGTCAAAAATTAAAAGTAAATCACGGGATTAACATTGATATTTTTGTTCAAATAAACATTAAAATGTGATTTCATTTCATGAGTATTTTTATGGTTTTGATTTCTCTAATGATGTGATTTTATATGAATTCATAGTGTTTTGAGTTATTTTAGTGGGTCATAACATTAAATATATCTAAATGGGTTGAATATAATAAATATTAAGTGATTTTTAGGAATTATTTTATATGCAATTGACTAATTATTATACTTGTTGGAATTAGAAACACTGTAGAGATTTTAATGTGTAATTTTGTATTGGAATCGTGTAATTTAATGGGAAATATTTTAAATGATAATGGTATTTAACAGTTTTGAAAGATTTTTGAAAATGTTATGTGGAACATATTGATTTTTTTATTTAAAATTATATTTAAATTGTTTTTTTTTTTGGATTAACTGTGTTGATTTAAAATTTAATTACCTTTTTTGATTATATTTTTTGTGGATATTTTATTCGATGATAAATGGGGTTTGGAATAGTAATAGTAATTTAACTCAGGCAGCGAAATTTGATTTGTGAAATTAATGTTATAATTGTAATTTTTTAGGGGAAAGTGATTATCAATGATTTAAAACCATTTATTTATTCATATTTCTAAGTATTGTAATGTAGTTAATAATTTATAGGAAAAATAACATTAATTTAATATGAAAAACATTCAGTGAGTTTTGGATAACTTTTTAATTCTTTTTCATTGGTAGTTTTTAATTTATTACGACACAAAAAGGGATAAAAGAGAGACAATTTCATATTACTTGTGAAATTTCTTTAATTAATAAACATATCTATGAAAGGAATTTACTTTAATTGTTTTTAATATATATGGTTTTTAATTTTAATTTATGCTGGGTTCTTTAATAATACAAAAGTACTTTTATGGGTGGTTGGATAGAATAAATGTTTAGTATTGAAAAAAATGAGAAAAGGGTTGGTTGATGTTTATAAATGAATTAAAAAAGTCATTAGATGATAAAGGTATTTCATTGTGAACTCCTTGATATTTTTGTTTTATAAGATATGTATTTTAATATGATTCCTTGTGATGGTATGTGTAGTGATATTTTCATATATCTCTGTTTAGTAAAGGGGTTAGTAATTAAAATTTATGATTTTTTTTTTGTATGGACGTAACCTGTAGAAGTTTTTAATTTAAGGGAGAATATGTGACTCTATTTTATAAACATTCATTCCTTAGTAATAAAAAAGGGGAATAAGTGACACTGAAATCCCAATAACATCAGGATGATTTGTTGAAGTACAAGATGTTGTAAAGGAACATATGAAACGTTACATAGGAAATTGTTGATATAAATATGTCTTTATATTTTTTTACAATGTTACATTTTTTTTACTGTCAACTAATAAGGTTATGTTATGAAGTTTCCATCTGTTCTTTTTTGTTTTGATTGCTTTTCAAAGAATTTATTTATAATTAAACATAAAATTAAAGGTATTAACTAGTTAAAACCTAAAATTGAGGGTTATAAAATGAAATATGGTGTGATGAAATTTGTTTATATCGAATAAGTATGTATATCTATGGTAATTAAAGGAATATGATGTTAATTTATAATTCTTGTGGGAAGGGTGTATTAAATGTTGAATCTTCTCATTTGGGTTATATTGTTATTGTTTTTATTAAATTCTTGAATTTTTGAAATGATGTATGATTTTAATTATGGAATATTTTTGAATATTTAATATCATTGGAAAAGTGTTATCTAATTTGGTGATTTTATTCATTGAAAATTAGATTACTTTATGTTGTTTCTATGTTTATATTTGAATGGATAATTATTTTGTAATAGATTTCATTATAGTCAAATATATTATATGGAAATATTAAACTAAGAATTAATATTACATTTTTATAGGATGTGAGATAAATTAGTTTTGTGGATAAAATAGAAAGACTAGTATGGTGTTGGAAATTTGAGTGATTATACTAGAACAATGAGTTTTATGAAATATTGTCCATGAAAATAATATTTATTGTGAAAAAATCAGGTATAATTAGTTTCTAAGATAATTATACAATATTATTGAATGTTGGATGTATTTTTCTTATGTTTTGAAAACATACCATATGATTATTCTATTCATTTTACCCTTAGATCGAGAAATATGGACCAATGTTCCATTTTATATCATGATTTCTATGGTGGAGAGGCTTATGTTTATACGGTTGTGATGAGTGGGGTTTTAATATATTTTATAATTTTTTGAGAAAAATATATTTTATTCCTCATCGATGGGGTAATTCAAATGAGTTTATAAAGATGATTTTCTGGGATGATAACTCATTTGGTGGAGATTTTTACAATCAACATAATCATTAATATATGTCTCATTTTTATTTTAAGTCTTTAGTTTGCAATTTTTTATATTTCAGTTTTTTTTTGGAGTTTTGGTTTATTATATAAAAAGAGAGGAGGAGATGGTGATGGAACTATAAGGAATATGTTAGAGAATTTCATAGGGTACCATATGGTGGGGTATAGAGTTCATGATGAAGAAGATTGGGATGTAGGTTAACTATAATGGCCACCATGTGGAATGTTTACTTGCACTAGGTGGATAGCATATTTTAGTAGAGAAACCATAGAGCTCCTAACCTTTTTTCAAAAATTCCTACTATTATCATTTTGTGGGTGTAAAGAAATGGTTATTAACATGGGTGACCTTTTATAATTGTGTCATCCTGGATGATTATTTTACAGATTTGGAGCAATAATAATATGTCAATCATCTCTATTCCAGATAAGATTTCTTGAACATTTCATTTATAAATCAAGATTTAATTGCTTCATTTGAATTTTCAAAGAATGTGAGTCATGAATCATATATTCTTTCTTCAATAGTGATGAGTTATTGTCAATTTGTATCTCTAACTCCAAATTTCTTCAACATTTCCATAATAAAGAATTCATGAGTTCTTGGAGATTCAATAGGATCCTACCTGTGGTGGATTTTTCACATAAACTACATGGTTACAATATTTTTGAATCACATTATTTGTTTTTTGGATGATCAGAGGTGTTATTGGAGATGATCAAAGCGTTTAAGTGGAAATTTCAACTTCTTGGAGTTTCTATGGTTTTGTGCATTTATACTTGGGGTAAGGGTAGCAAGAAATTATGACCACAGACCCTAAAATATTATGTCTTATGATGTAAAGTTTATTTTATTTTATTTTTGATATGTAGTTTTATCATGGTTGTATATATTGGCGTAGTGTCTTGGGGGATGATATTTCATGTCTCTACTTCTTATGAGGTAGTTGAATCATGGATTAGTGATGCATCATCGAGTCTTGGAGGATCCGTTTCATATTCTCTAATAATTTGAGGGTGGTTGTATCATAGAAATGTGGTTGTCCTATATCCTTGTTTCAAGGATGATATGGTCTAGGTGTGATCAGTGACATGATATGTAGAGGGAATTTTTCTATGGTTCTTCGAGGTGTAGTACCTTTCATTGCGTCCTTTCTTGGTAAAAAACCCAGAGACCTATAGCAATGTGTATGGGAATTCACCATGATTAATGAATTATCTTCAATGTATAAATTACTAAACCCCCTAATAATTATTCATAATTTTAACATTTCTATTGACCTGTAGTCGATCTTTGTGAATTTTATGAGAGGTTTTTAAACCCATTTTTTGTGTCTTTTTACCCAAGACATTATAGGTTTATTATTAGTGATATTGTTTTTATTTATCCTCTATAATGGTTTTATTCCACTATTTTCATCTAATGTCTTACTATAATGTTTTATTTCCTCATTTTTCATGTAATTTATTTCAAAAAATCATACAGGTATCTTGTTTATGGTTATGTTTTAATGGTTATGGGTTCCTCATGGAGGAGGTAATCAATTTTTTTTCTCTTTTTGTTCTCTCCTTTATAAGATAATTAAAAGATATCCATTATGAGTTAGGGGGTCTACAATATTTTTTTTATTTTATGTGAATGTGTTGTATAATCTTGCACTAGTCTTTTGGTTTGTGGTGGGATTAATATAATAACATTGATAACAAGGAATTTAAAGGAATGATGATATTTTGGTTTGGGTTGGTAATCCCATATGGATTTATTGTTGTTGATAGCTTGTGTTTTTTCAAAGATAACGTGTTATCTTTTTAATTTTTATGAATGTTCTTATCATGGTCGTTCTTATAAAAATTTAATAAATAATGTAAATATGTGATATTTTTAAAAAATTTATTATAGAAATAAGAAATTTATAACACCCCATAACCTATATATCAAATAACAACATAATTTCTTACAAGGTTTCCACTTTCTTACAGTTAGAAGATTTTATTAGTTTAGAGTTTTTTAGATTTAAAAAAAACTCATACATGGAAAACCATTTCATTATAAGAGGACACATCTACGAAATGTCCATTTTATTTCAAAAGAATCATTTTTTTAATTTAAATTTATTTTTTCAAAATAAAATTTCTAGTAATAACATTATTATTGGTTCTAATATAACAAAGAAATCATTCATAGATCCCTTCTCGGTTCACTAGGGATAGGTATACATAATAAAGGGTGAGATTGAATGATTAATAATGGAAAGAATAAAGAAGAATATATTAATGAATAAATAATTCAAGGAAAATATGACTTCGATAAATGATTATAAATTATATCATATAACTAACATCATAAAAGGGAGTATATACCTGGATAACATACGAATTAAAATAACCACATAGATGATAATAAATGATTTCATAGTGATAGAATAGAAAATGTATAACATCATAATCATACTATTAAATTCTTATTAGATGATGTCATATACATATCATCTGTAACACCATATGATTTTATAAAATATTTACCTTAAAATTTTTATTTCTTTGATTCCTTTCTTTTCACGCAACATTGAGTTTCAGTGAACCATGTTACAGTATTGAATTTTTATTATTTAATTTGATACTTATCACCTAGACATTGTATTAGAGATTATAAATAGAATTCAAAAAATTATACAAAATTATTTTTTACATTGGAAGAAAATGAATTCATTGGTTTTCAATTGTTTAGGAAATAAAAAGATGCATTTCTAGGTAAAAATAGTAGTTTTACAATAAAGTTGATTTAATATGCTTGGTGTGTTTTTTTCTTAATTAAATTAATTAATCTCTTCTGATTAATTATTTTATTTACATATTGTGATAATAAATAAAATTTAATATTTCAAAATTCACCAAAATTTTTTTATATGGCATGAAGTGAAAGTAAAATAAATTTTATATTAAAATTAATTTTTGAGAAAAATGGATTTACTGTATTTTTCAAACGTATTTTAAATTCAATTTCTACCTATTAAAGATATTGAATTTGATAATTAGTTTCTAATTTTTTAATCACCATTATTATTATTATATAATATTTTTATCTTATATTTTATTTATTATGAATAGTAATCAAGGTAACCATTTTTTAATATGGTAATAGATAAAAGGGGTTAATGTGGGGTTAAACTATAGAGGTAGTGGTTAAAAAAACTATTTTTAAATAAAACTGATTTGGGTCTTATATTTAAGCTATAAAAAATCATATTCTATTCTATTTCATTTTGTATCCATTTATCATGAGTAAGTCGTAATTATATTTTGATCTTTTGATAATTTTCATGTGTGTCGCTTCCCTAATTTATCAATGGTCACCATCTCTCCTCTATTATCTACTCTTAAAGATCTTTTTATCTCATAAAATCCTTAAATAAATACATTGTTAAAAACTCTTCCAACATCATTGAGTCACAATTTTGATAAAAATACTATCTTATGAAGGCATTAGATATATAAACCCAAGGAGCTTGTCCAGTAGAGTGGCTTATGATCTTACTAATATTTTTCAGGATTCACACTTTATATATATACTCTGAATCATTTGTATACATTATGTTATAAATAAATCAATATGATAAATATAATTAGAAGTTATTAGGATTACGGTAAAACAATTTTCCATGTATATTCCATCATATACGAAATAAAAATATCACACATGCATATATGTGGACTACCGCCTCAATTTAGAGATATAATTCATTTTCATCACCACATTTCATGGTTGATTATAATGATTAATTTAATTTTTAATTTCATATTTATGAGAAAATTATTATTTTTAGTTATAATACATTATCAAACTTATTACTGATCCAACGATTGGATAACAATAAAGCACCCCATGTATATGTATGGATTACCATATCCATGAAGTGATATGATATGTTTTTAATTTGTATTTTACATGGATGATAATATGGATAGATTTAATGAATAAATAAAATATTAATTATTTTAAAAACTTAACACTATAAATATTATTTATAATGTATCTTTCCTTTTTTTTCTTTCTATCAAAAACTAAAAACATCACCCATGAATACTTATGACATGTCATCTCAAAGAAATAATGTAAATAATTTTTCATCACCTATTTATATGAATGGATATAAAAATGTAAATAATGAATAAATAATATAATTATTACACGATTCAAATATATATATATAATAAAACCATGAACAAGGTTCAAGTACTAGAACCGTCAAATCGAAATATGCATGGAAAATAGATATTTTCTTACCCTAATGTCCATTTTATGGAAGGATTATGGATAAAAGGATAATTAGAAATTATATATGAATATTGGAAATGGTATTATGTATCAATATTAATCTATAATATATTATTAGTATATCTAAATTTATTATTTCGATTTTCTAATACATTTGATGAAAACAATACTTATGGTAAATGCTTTATATTATAATCACGTTTCTTTTTAGAATTATTTTTTGTTAAATTTACAATAATGGAAAATATATAATACTTATCCTTTGAATTACATATATATTCTCCACCAATGGATATTCCTGAATATAACAGATAATTTTTTTTATTTCCCCATATTTGGTTCTGAAAATTAAAAGGAAATTGATTTTTTAAAAAATCAATACTGTTTCCATATTTTCTAGGAATACTTTTTTCCTTGAACATTTAATCTTTAGATTTTTTTAGGATTTATATAAATATTCTAAAATGATTTATTAATTTCATTTTAACCCATATTTTACTTCTTGTAAAACAATATAAAAGGAACCTCCTTTACTTTTTATGAATTTTATATATATTTTTAATAATATGAATGGAATAATAGTTCTAATGTGTACCACACAAATGAATTTTACCAAAATCATAAATACTCTATTATTTGAACTATAAGTTATATATTTTTATTATTATTTTCACATAAAACATGTTTCCTAACATTATAAACTTTTTTATACTTTAAGTGATTTAAAAATGAAATGGATATTTTTATCATGAAATGTTCAAGTGTCCTTTTAAATCTATTTTCATCTATGTAGAAATCCTTTGATATTGATTAAGACTAAAAAGATACATGATGTTATTATACCATCATTATTCATTCTAGTGATGGTTATTTATAACGATTATGAAATATTGTCGTAGTTGATTTTCTTTTTTCTGGATAATGATATGGTTAAATAATAAATGTTTTTAGGACCTAGTGGAATTCATAATAGTGTATTGTGATCAGGTTTTGGTTGGTTCTATTATACTCCTCTAAAGAATGTGGTAATGTGATATATATATCACATGATATGATGAAGATACACATGCACCTTATTGTGAATATATATATGTTCACATTATTATGTATGACTATGATTTCATCTAATTATTTGTAACACCCCAAGATTTTATAGTGTGTTATTTCTTCAAAATAATTCAATAACTTTCACTACACGCAACACCAAGTTCAATCGCACCATGACTTACCAAACAAGCTGTTCAAAAGAGGTTATGAATAGTGTCAACTAAATTTTAAACATTATATAATCCTTATAATTTTAGAATCCATATTATGAGTTTCTTAGACATAATGTAAGAACAAATTCATTTTCAGTATTTCTCTTTTACCAAATTTTAATAGTGAACCCTTTTTAGATACTATATTTTAAACTTTTTGACTAAATGGGGACATCAAAAATTTAAAATGAAACATCCCAAGCTTCCACGGTACGCTAGCGTGTGTTGTACGCAACACCGAGTTCTAACACACCGTAACCAATCAAACTAGCAGCTATGAATAGTAATACCTACTTTTTGAAATTATATATATTTTATATTTGAAAATGGAATTCATTTTTGGATTCGTAATATCGAATTTAGCCTAAGGTGAAATTTTGGTACATTTCGGATAACTTTCATATTTTGATGAATAGTGAAAATTACTAAATTTTAATTAAAAACAACTTTTTTAATAAAAATAATTAATAGTGATAAATTATGAATTTGAGTGGTTTTAAAGTATATTTAGAATATATTTTTACCATTTAATATAATGTTGGTCATTGGACATAATTTTACAATTAAACCGAACATAAACAAGTGTCAATCTTTTGATAGTTATTATCTCTTAAAAACACGCTTTTTGTTTTGACAGCGGGAATTAATTTTAAATTAATTTCTGCCACTTCTGTGTTTTGAATTTAGGAAAATGGATTCCATATTTGGAATCAGGATGTTCAAATTGTGTAAATAGGTAACTTTTATTTTTAGACATTTTGAATAATTACTGCGGTAAATATTTTATTTACCATGGTTAAGGGTAAATCCGGTAAATAAGGGTTAAAAAAATAATATTATAATAATACTAAATTACCCTAAAACGTGTCTTAACCCTATTGGTTGATACATGGTCGACCATGGGAATCTTTGGGTCTATTTTGGGACCCCATGGATCCACTTGTATGTGATAATCACACTTTATTTTAATTAAGTCAAAATGAATACAAAAATGACACAAGCATATATCTTTTAACAAAACAATTGTTACATAGGGTTATATATGTTGGATTTTAGATTCTAAATATTCATTAGAAAGATAAAAAGACTTCCTACATAATGATATTTTATTTATAATTTTTAGACATTAAATAATTTATTTTATTTATGACACAATGATGATGTAGTAATTACTATAATAGTGAAAAATTAAAATAATTGATATTATAAATACCCAAATAAATAAAATATGAAACTTTTAATGAATTAAACTAATTTTCTAGGATAATATGATATATTAGGATTGATTTAATTTACTTTGTTCGAAGTAATCAATCTGTTATGAGTTTCACAAAAATCAACTATTGAATAGTGTCAAAATTGACATAAAAGAGTTCTTAAAACAAATATTATATTATTAATTGATATTAAATTCCTAAAAATCTAATGTTCGGCCAAGAGACTTATATCATGATATTTCCATCATTAATGTACCACTTGGGGGTCGCTTGGATGTATATAGTAAGTTTATTAACCATATTATATAAAAATACAAAGAGACATTGTAAAAGTGAAACTAATTAACTTAGAGTTAATACATAAAGATAAGGTTAATATAAGTACCCAAACCTGTCTAAATTCTATTGGTTGAGTGGTTTTCGACCTATCCCCACCTTAAACTTTGAATAATAAGCTTTGGAGCCATTAGAAACCGAATATGAATTTATTATAAATTAATATTTCTAGCTTTTCCAAAGGTGCCCCTCACCCCTCTTATAAAAGGGAACTCCTCCTTCTCATTTCTTCACACCTTAAAAGCCTTTTGGTTCGACCAAACTCTGCCCAAATACTCTCCCAAAATCCCTCACTACAACCTAGAGGCCTTAGTTTGATAAGAAAGCCAACCTAAGGAGCCCTTTTGATCAAATCAAAAGGACGAACCCGAAGAAGAGGTAATGATTTCACCACCCTTTTCTAAGTTCCTTTCTTCTTCCACTTCCTCTTTCTTTGTTCTTACCATTCTAAAATAATAACTCCAGTATCTTACATATACTGTGATGTTATTAGAAATATGGTACAACCATATTCAGTATTCTATCCTCCCTTTGAATAACATGTCACCATACGTGCGTACGAACGGCTTACCGTCTCCATGTCGTGGTGTAATTGTTATTCAATTTATTATTATTTGGATGGGTATAATAATGATGTGTAACTCATGTAAATAATAAATATAACATGTTAATGATTCTGTATATATGATATACCATCCATTTATATATTATTTTAATATCAAAAGAATGATATTGTCGCTCGTGCGTACGTACGGACTATAGTCTCCACGAACGCGATGAGATTCATTCTCCATTGTATCCATTCAAGTATAATTATCATTTGATGATTTAAAAATGATGTTTAAGGACTTGATATCATTCTGGATATGAATAATATACAACCTATCCTTTACAACCATGTCTTACGTAACAAAACATATAAAAGAAAACAAGTAAGTTAACACCCGAAACGACGATAATTCTAAGATATTATTAACAAATCAATGTTAAAAGATCATATATGATATCATATTAATATATATGATTCTTGAATAATTTAATAAGAATTATTTCACCATTATACAAGAGGTTAACCTACCCCAACCAAGGAAAAGTACAAGGTAAGGGTTATTTCACAATCTCTTCATTATCCGAGGTTGTTTATACGTAATAATCTACTGGGATCTCGTTATCATCCACATCCATGTTTCTTCAAAATGAATTTCAAAACATTTTTACAAGAATATGGGTTAAAGTCATTTATACCTTTTTTTGACTTTTTATAAGAGGAATATTTCCGTCGTTTTCCAAACAAGGTGCTTTCTAACCTTTTCGACAGAATTAAGATAAGAATGTTTTTTTTAACTTATACGGCGGGTGCGGTTATTTTCCGCCGTTATAAAATCGTCAAAGCTTCCCTTACAATCTTATAAGAATATTTTCAAAGAAAATGTTTTATTTTATAAATATATGTCTCTTAAATTATTTCAAAATAGAAAGAGATATTTCATTAAAAAGAGTTTTGATTTCATCTATGTCAACATCCTTTAATGGATTTTATGCTTATTTGAGGATGATATAATATGATAAAAAACTTTTATATTGTATTGAAGGTTTTGTGATATGTTTGACTGTGGATGTGCTATTTTCTATATACCATTCATGGTTTATGGTGAATGTATTGACATTTCGTATGCTAGTTTAATACGAATGTTTATGTTATGTTTAAACCTTTTCATATGGGAATGCATTGGACTAAATATGTGACGGGTGGAGCCCGCTATAGCTCCTCGATGCATCGGTAGGTCTCATTAGACAAACTAGTGTCTTGGCACAAGGCCTTGACAAAATCTTATTTGTAGTCTTGGCACGAGGCCTTGGCTATGTGGTTATGATAGTCTGGCATTATGCATTCCAACATTATGAAAGTGGTTATTGATTTTTGCATGTGATTATTCGATTAGTAGAATATCCATGTGAATAAGTAAATGGCATTATTTCATTTTACTTTTGCCATACTATGTTGAAGTTAAAGTTTAAAAGGCTTTTGTTTTAGTAATGCATTGCCTTAAATGTTTATTCTTATTTATGAAAGTTTCCTCTATATTGTTATCCTTACTGGGCATTTGAGCTCACCCCTTTTCTATGTTTTATTTTTACCAGGATGTGAAGAAGTAAGTTATGAATGACCTGCAGGGATTTTATGAGGGTATTATAGTGTGGACTGTGGAAACATTATGTTGTTGTAGTAGTTTTTCATTTTATGATGTAATGTAAAACTTATGAATATATCTAGTGTTTCCAAGGCTACTAAACCAATCGGTCTTTCGAGATTTGATCTTTCTTGTGATCATGCCAATGTTATGTAATAATGCACTGACTCTGGGTAACTGGGGTCGGGGCGTTACAGTTGGTATCAGAGGAAGTTTAGTACAAACCTTGGAAGCTAGATTTAGATAAACTCTGATTAGAGCACGTAGACCTAAGATGAACTTTGAGGATTAGTATAGAAGAACTTCCTAGAATTTTGGTATTGTAGAGATTTTGTGAGTTTTCCGAGCAATACATCCATGTCTGGATACGAGCAGGTAGAGGCGGCTCTGGCACAGATGTACCTAGGGGTAAAACCCGAAAACACCGATTTGAGCTAGACTCGAACGGGAACTGGTGCACGACAACGGGCCTTGCTGCACTCTTGGTTACGACACTCCCGGGGGATATGCTTAGGATAACTCTCATTTTCTTTACAAATCATTATGAAGGGTTTATGAGTATATACTTCCTCAAAGAAAACATTTTTATGATTACGGATTATATCCATAAATAGTTCAATTTATGTTAAGTGTTTTATAAGTATGGGATTATGTATTTTGATTCATAAACTGATCTAGTGTATTCCATTGTTTAGAAATGGCGCCCAGTAGAAGGAATGAGAACTCCAGAAATGCACATGATCCAAAGTGAAGGGAGGATCATATCTTTCATGGTCTTAAGCTAGAATTTATAAGAGAAATAGTCTCCCATGTATTATCATCATATGAAGAAATAATATCATGTGTTGATAAGATAAGTAAAGAGTTTACTGAGTCCTATGGCTTTGAAGGGAAGCAAGAGAAGAAAAGGATATAAGAGAGAAAGATAGATAAAGGGAAGAGGGAAAAGAAGAATTTTTCCATATGTGGTAACTGTGGAAAGAAACACCCTGGAACTTGCCTAAAAGGAATGGGAGTTTGTTATAAGTGTGGAGGAAAAGGGCACAAAGTACGTGACTGTAAGGGTAAGAAAATGGTTTCAAATGTACAATGCTTCATTTGCAAGGAGTTTGGACACTACGCGAACCTATGTCCCAGTCATCAGACTATGACGCAAATGATGCTATTGGATAATAATCAAGTTATGATACTACCACAGATGAAGAGGAATGATTAGAGTTCTTATGTTGATTATGTCAATTGAGTGTTGTATCAACAATGTACTTGTTATAATAATTATGGAGTATATAAGGTTTGTACTGCAGTACTATTTCATTAAGGACTTGAGATTGTGTGGAACAAAGAAAAGTGACTCAATAGCAGGATAAATTTTTGGAAAATATATGGTTGAGAGAATGATAAACCATAATATAGTTCTGATACCGAGGTAGTGATTTTCGAATAATACATGATTATTTTGGAAAAAATATATTGGATATTCTTGACTACCTTGGAACTGATTAATGATTTGTATATTCCATCATTGTTGGGGTTTAAAACATTTTTGGATTGATGAAGTATATCCAGCATTCTATATGGAATAAGGGAGCATGAATGTAATCAATAAGGAATATGGTAATACATGATGAAGGTATTCATATGCTATTACGGGGTAAAAAGGATCTATATTATGTTTACCTTCCTTATAAAAGTTAGACTGTGAGTTTGGACAGAAGTATTTTGGATAGTTCTAGTTTGGATTATTTTGGATTGCCATAAAAGGACAACCCGGAGGTCGGGCGGCAACCCGTCGCGTCCGACAAGGCTGCGAGACTTGAACCCGCAACCGAAGGGCGACAAGGGTGTATCACCTACCACTGGACCATGAGATGTCCTGGATTAAATAATGTAGTTTTTATTAAAAGATCATGTAGATGAATTATAAATTCGTTTATTTTGGAACCCTATACGAATAGTGTAAATAGAATTTTTTTACATTCTATTATCTTTTAGAGTGAAAGATGAGTTTGTGGTAGAAATTTATTAATGGATAAAACTATAATTATAAATTAAGTATATCTCCTTATGATCTTAGCCAATCTCATAAATAAATTCCTCAATATTAAGAAAAGCAACTTTGAACAAAAATGTTTTCCTAGATGGTACCTTAAATCATCACTAATTTATGGCTTTGGGATTGTTGGCCTTTTTATAGCCATGTTCTCTACCACTCTCCATCAGATAATTGATGGTTATATTTTTCTTCCATATCCATATTTTCCTACATGGAACCCTAGTATGTGTTATTTTCGGTAATCTTCATACTTTGGACTCTTTATTTTAAATAGAGGCCTCATTAATTCATTTTTCGATGTGGGATTTCAACTAAGATATTTTGAAACGTCAAAAATGTGTTATCCCAATACCCTGTATTTTGTTGAACTGATGGTACTTCAAATCATCATAGATTGATGAGTTTAAGGACCTCAATTTTATACTTGTTTGTGATTGATGACCTCAATCACTACCTATAAATATTTACGTTTTTCCTCCAATTATATGTCTATAATTGCCACCAATGTTCTCCTAATAGAGATCATAATTTGGTGGTGATCCTTTCATTTCTCTTTTCCTCATATTAAGACTAAATTTTAGTAACCCAATTTCCGATGTGGGTTTTCCCACAAAGATATTTTCTATTTTCAACCTTTTATTTTCGAAGAACAATTTCAAATTGCGAGGACGCAATTTATTGAAGGAGGGGAGAATGTAACACCCCAAGATTTTATAGTGTGTTATTTTTTCAAAATAATTCAATAACTTTCACTACACGCATCACCAAGTTCAATCACACCATGACTTACCAAACAAGCTGTTCAAAAGAGGTTATGAATAGTGTCAACTAAATTTTAAACTTTATATAATCCTTATAATTTTAGAATCCATATTATGAGTTTCTTAGACATAATGTAAGAACAAATTCATTTTCAGTATTTCACTTTTACCAAATTTTAATAGTGAACCCTTTTTAGATACTATATTTTAAACTTTTTGACTAAATGGGGACATCAAAATTTTAAAATGAAACATCTCAAGCTTCCACGGTACGCTAGCGTGTGTTGTACGCAACACCGAGTTCTAACACACCGTAACCAATCAAACTAGCCGCTATGAATAGTGATACCTACTTTTTGAAATTATATATATTTTATATTTGAAAATGGACTTCATTATTGGATTCGGAATATCGAATTTATCCTAAGGTTAAATTTTGGTACATTTCGGATAACTTTCATATTTTGATGAATAGTGAAAATTACTAAATTTTAATTAAAAACAACTTTTTTAATCAAAATAATTAATAGTGATAAATTATGAATTTGAGTGGTTTTAAAGTATATATAGAATATATTTTTACCATTTAATATAATTTTGTTCATTGGACATAATTTTACAATTAAACCGAACATAAACAAGTGTCAATCTTTTGATAGTTATTATCTCTTAAAAACACGCTTTTTGTTTTGACAGTGGGAATTAATTTTAAATTAATTTCTGCCACTTCTGTGTTTCGAATTTAGGAAAATGGATTCCATATTTGGAATCAGGATGTTCAAATTGTGTAAATAGATAACTTTTATTTTTAGACATTTTGAATAATTACTGCGGTAAATATTTTATTTACCATGGTTAAGGGTAAATCCGGTAAATAAGGGTTAAAAAAATAATATTATAATAATACTAAATTATCCTAAAACGTGTCTTAACCCTATTTGTTGATACATGGTCGACCATGGGAATCTTTGGGTATATTTTGGGACCCCATGGATCCACTTGTAAGTGATAATGACACTTTATTTTAATTAAGTCAAAATGAATACAAAAATGACACAAGCATATATCTTTTAACAAAACAATTGTTACGTAGGGTTATATGTTTTGGATTTTAGATTATAAATATTCATTAGAAATATAAAAAGATTTCCTACATAATGATATTTTATTTATAATTTTTAGACATTAAATATATTATTTTATTTATGACACAATGATGATGCAGTAATTACTATAATAGTGAAAAATTAAAATAATTGATATTATAAATACCCAAATAAATATAATATGAAACTTTTAATGAATTAAACTAATTTTATAGGATAATATGATATATTAGGATTGATTTAATTGATTTTGTTAGAAGTAATCAATCTGTTATGAGTTTCACAAAAATAAACTATTGAATAGTGTCATAATTGACATAAAAGAGTTCTTAAAACAAATATTATATTATTAATTGATGTTAAATTCCTAAAAATCTAAGGTTCGGCCAAGAGACTTATATCATGATATTTTCATCATTAATGGACCACTTGGGGGTCTCTTGGATGTATATTGTAAGTTTATTAACCATATTATATAAAAATACAAAGATACATTGTAAAAGTGAAACTAATTAACTTAGAGTTAATACATAAAGATAAGGTTAATATAAGTACCCAAACCTGTCTAAATTCTATTGGTTGAGTGCTTTTCGACCTATCCCCACCTTAACCTTTGAATAATAAGCTTTGGATCCATTATAAACCGAATATGAATTTATTATAAATTAATATTTCTAGCTTTTCCAAAGGTGCCCCTCACCCCTCTTATAAAACGGCACTCCTCCTTCTCATTTCTTCACACCTTCAAAGCCTTTTGGTTCGACCAAACTCTGCCCAAATACTCTCCCAACATCCCTCACTACATCCTAGAGGCCTTAGTTTGATCATAAATCCAACCTAAGGAGCCCTTTTGATCAAATCAAAAGGAAGAACCCGAAGAAGAGGTAATGATTTCACCACCCTTTTCTAAGTTCCTTTCTTCTTCCACTTCCTCTTTCTTTGTTATTACCATTCTAAAATAATAACTCCAGTATCTTACATATACTGTGATGTTATTATAAATATGGTACAACCATATTCAGTATTCTATCCTCCCTTTGAATAACATGTCACCATACGTGCGTACGAACGGCTTACCGTCTCCACGTCGTGGTGTAATTGTTATTCAATTTATTATTATTTGGATGGGTATAATAATGATGTGTAACTCATATAAATAATAAATATAACATGTTAATGATTCTTTATATATGATATAACATCCATTTATATATTATTTTAATATCAAAAGAATGATATTGTCGCTCGTGCGTACGTACGGACTACCGTCTCCACGAACGCGATGAGATTCATTCTCCATCGTATCCATTCAAGTATAATTATCATTTGATGATTTAAAAATGATGTTTAAGGACTTGATATCATTCTGGATATGAATAATATACAACCTATCCTTTACAAACATGTCTTACGTAACAAAACATATAAAAGAAAACAAGTAAGTTAACACCCGAAACGACGATAATTCTAAGATATTATTAACAAATCAATGTTAAAAGATCATATATGATATCATATTAATATATATGATTCATGTATAATTTAATAACAATTATTTCACCATTATACAGGAGGTTAACCTACCCCAACCAAGGAAAAGTACAAGGTAAGGGTTATTTCACAATCTCTTCATTATCCGAGGTTGTTTATACGTAATAATCTACTGGGATCTCGTTATCATCCACATCCATGTTTCTTCAAAATGTATTTCAAAACATTTTTACAAGAATATGGGTTAAAGTCATTTATACCTTTTTTTGACTTTTTATAAGAGGAATCTTTCCGTCGTTTTCCAAACAAGGTGCTTTTTAACCTTTTCGACAGAATTAAGATAAGAATGTTTTTTTTAACTTATACGGCGGGTGCGGTTATTTTCCGCCGTTATAAAATCGTCAAAGCTTCCCTTACAAGCTTATAAGAATATTTTCAAAGAAAATGTTTTATTTTATAAATATATGTCTCTTAAATGATTTCAAAATAGAAATAGATATTTCATTAAAAAGAGTTTTGATTTCATCTATGTCAACATCCTTTAATGGATTTTATGCTCATTTGAGGATGATATAATATGATACAAAACTTTTATATTGTATTGAAGGTTTTGTGATATGTTTGACTGTGGATGTGCTATTTTTTATATAACATTCATGGTTTATGGTGAATGTATTGAAATTTCGTATGCTAGTTTAATACGAATGTTTATGTTATGTTTAAACCTTTTCATATGGGAATGCATTGGACTTAATATGTGACGGGTAGAGCCCGCTATAGCTCCTCGATGCATCGGTAGGTCTCATGAGTCAAACTAGTGTCTTGGCACAAGGCCTTGACAAAATCTTATTTGTAGTCTTGGCACGAGGCCTTGGATATGTGGTTATGATAGTCTGGCATTATGCATTCCAACATTATGAAAGTGGTTATTGATTTTTGCATGTGATTATTCGATTAGTAGAATATCCATGTGAATAAGTAAATGGCATTATTTCATTTTACTTTTTCCATACTATGTTGAAGTTAAAGTTTAAAAGGCTTTTGTTTTAGTAATGCATTGCCTTAAATGTTTATTCTTATTTATGAAAGTTTCCGCTATATTGTTATCCTTACTGGGCATTTGAGCTCACCCCTTTTCTATGTTTTATTTTTCCCAGGATGTGAAGAAGTAAGTTATGAATGACCTGCAGGGATTTTATGAGGGGATTATAGTGTGGACTGTGGAAACATTATGTTGTTGTAGTAGTTTTTCATTTTATGATGTAATGTAAAACATATGAATATATCTAGTGTTTCCAAGGCTACTAAACCAATCGGTCTTTCGAGATTTGATCTTTCTTGTGATCATGCCAATGTTATGTAATAATGCACCGACTCTGGGTAACTGGGGTCAGGGTATTACATTATTCCCATAAGATTATGTATGAACATGATTGTGAAAATACATGTTCTTATTTTGATATCTAAGTGTGATTTATTATTACTATGATCAATATATTATTTTCTAAAATTATTTTTAATCGTTATGTTAAAAAAATTAATTCTTTTACCTATCATTTCATATGCCTATGTTATGACACCTGAATAATGATTACTACTTAGAAACCTTAAGTAATAATTTTTCTAGATATGATTTTATTTTAGAGATTATTACCAATGATTTTATGGATATAAATATTTTATATTAATAACACTCAATTTATTATGTTATCAGACTCTTAAAACCATATTGTGCTACAATTATTGATATCTCCTACATTTACCCTTACTGAACATCTGAGATCACCTTTTCTTATGCTTTCCATCCCCATATTTTTATGGATGTTTTTTGTATGATAACTCTATAAGGGGACTAGTATGAATTTCATTAGGGTATATTATGATGTTTTTTTTAAAATATGTCAATGTATCACGTGTCTATGTACATTGAACATTTATAGTCCTTAGGAATTTAAAATTTTTATATGTATTGAATATTCATCTAGAATGTTGTAATATGTATTGATATGATTTTGTGTTTCCTTAGTTGGTAATACATGTTTCATTAGTTATTTTGAATTATTATTATTAGAAAACATTAGGTAGAAACCTTATTATAATCATATGAATAGTACAAAATCCAACATATTGATAAATAAATATGTATGGTTTTTCTAGAAAATACATCCATATTTAGATAATGGAAATTTGATGAGTCTATGGAAGATAATAAATAAGTGGTACAGCAATAGAAAGGAGTATTGAGTATTAACACAATTATTAAAAAATCTCAATAAGTCGTCTTAAGACTTCACACATGTTTAGGCACTACCAAGGTAAATACATAGTTAATTAAAATTATCTTTAAGAACCATTGTGATGAATTTGAAGATATAAACTATAAAAAACTATGATAAAAAGAATTATATGAGATTAATATAAATTTTATTGGGTTGAAATAATGTTTCATAATTTAAGACATTAGAATAAACATTTTTGTAGTGATGTTTTTTGATACATTTGTTTTTACATTTTGATGTTCAAACTATATTTTTGGTTTTAGTCAACCAATATAACTAGGAGAAATTATGTGATAAATGAAGGTGATGAATAATGAAATGAATGTCTTCATGAGAAACAAAATGCAATTGGATTTGAAATTTGAAATACTATGATTCTACCCCACCAACTATCTAGATATATAATTAATAACCACAACTTGTGTGAGTTTCCTAACACCCCTAATAAAAAAATGGTTTTTCATGTTAGTTAATTTGATGAATACCATGTAGAAAAGATTATTTACCTTCCAACATGTTGATAATTTTGGAATAATCTCCTTCAGAAATGTACCAATGAAATGAAAATATGTATTTTGTTTTCATAATAATAGATTAAATAAAATAATTATTAGGGAAATAAAGATTAAAATATAAGGAAATGATGTTAATATCAGGAAAGCACTAATATTTTAATGTATTTTTTGTGGTGAATAAGGAAATTAAATGAGTTGATGTCATAATTCAAGGGGTAAATCCTATAAAAATAGTGGGTATATATTTTTTGAATCAATGAAGTGGACCATGATGGTTAAGGAGAACAACCATCCACTCTAGAATAAATAATGTCTTATTTCATTCAATATCTACCTAATAATTTATTTCAAAGGTTTATGAATATGATATAACATTACCACATCAATGATTAGAAGTTGAGGTAATGGTGAAAACACATAAGGACAAGATCATAAAGTATCATGTATATAGCTCATATTTTATTAATTTTTATGGGAATGTTCTTCCAGAAAATATTTTTATTCTCCCTCATATTTAATTTCATGTGATTTTGGTCATGGATTAGATCTCTCAATACAGACCGTATATCAATTCTTGTGGGAGGGAAGTCACACTAAATCTTATGAATCAACTTATGATTATCCTTTGGTGTGAGGATTTATATTAACTTCCAATGGATGTTACATTTTTTATATTTGTATTTTTTCCTATTTTTGGGGGATACGTATCTATGATTGTTAGAATGAAACGAATTATTGAAGATATTAATATTTTTAGGAAATATACTAGGGTTTTTCAAAAATACCTTCCAAATGTACCTCCGAATCGTGAGGTTTTTTAATTGAACACATACCTAAAGATAAAACTATTTAAAAAACTCATTATAGATGTTCCCCAATGGAGTTGTATGAATTGAAAATTTTACTACATTGGAATATTGAAAAGGGATACGTACCCCCTAGTAAATCATAATAAGATGAACATGTTCTATTAGTTAAGAATAAATATGGGTCAGTGCATCATTATGTTGATTATGCTGAACATAATTATATATTTGTAAAAAAGTAACCTCTACCCCATATTGATGTTTTATTTATAAATTACAAGGATATTAATAATTTTCAATTATTGATATTCATTATAGTTATAAAAATTTGCGTCTAAAATAATAAAAAACATAAAACTACAACTAATATGATGTGTATAATTATTGATGTATTATGATTCCATTAGGAATTACTACATCTAATAGTATATTTATGAAAAAAAATAAAAACATTATCTAAGATTAAATTAATTATTTTGTGGTAGTCTTTATAAATTAAATTCTGCTATGTTACTAGAGAAGTAGAGAGAATAATGACCATTTTAGGATGTTTAAAATTTCTATAAATAATGATAAGTTGTATTTTAAACTAAAATAAATTGAATTTTGGATATATATGGTTTGATTATTTGGTAACATAATCTCATGTGGGGGTATATTATTAGAGTCGTAAAAGATGAATGTTATTGACCATAGACCATACCATGCTCAATAGCTAAGATTTTTTGTTTTATTAGGTTGAATGAATACTACCAAAACTTAGTTATAGATTTCTTAAGGTTATTTAATCCACACCCCTAGTTAAATTTGATTGTATTCACATTATTATGGGAAAATGAATGTTGTGAGAATTCATAGAGTAAAATAGAAGGTTAGTCAGAAAACATGTGCACATAATACCATATAGTGAAGAATTGTTTTTGAATTATAGTGATACATCATTTATGGGACTTAGTTTTGTCTTTATAGTGAATGATATGGAAATGACTGTACCACTTTATAATTTAAAATATGTGAAAAAAATTATATGAACATGGATTTTGAGCGGGAAGAGTTATTTTTTTCAATGAACATATAGATGCATTATCACTATGTTTATATGTTGGATATATTGAATTATTATAAAATCATGAAGTAAAAATTAATGTAGTAAGATTAAATATTAAGAAAATGAGATTGTTGGAGTCTTTCAAATATTGTAATAGAAAAATACATTACAACCATGGTAAAGTAAACATGATGGTTGACGCTCTATGTTAGAAATACTATGCTAGTTTTTCGATGATATGGATTTAAAATAACATAATATTTATGGGTTAAAAAATGTTGGATTGTGATGTTTTTTTGGATATGGGACACAACATATCTTTCTTATATGAATAATAAATAATCCAACCATTGAGGTTTTTAGGGGCCTTAATGGAGGATGTAGAACTGGAAAACAAAGTGAGAAATATTCCTGACTTCCTCCATGATAATAAAAAATGATAAAGTTAATGTATTGAGAATGAGTCCCATTTATAATAGAATTTAATGAACATTTTATAGAATACATTAATATATTATCATTATCTAATCATACAGTGAGTACAAAGATGTATAGAGATCAGAAAAAGTATTTTAGTTGGGATAACATGAAATGGGATATTATAGAATATATATCTTAATGAATGTAATGTTTATAATTTATTTATGATAGATATAATTGTAAGGGTTTATTATAAAAATTACCAATAAAATAAATGAAATGGGAAAAATTACCATATATTTCATCACGGGACTCCCTCAAACATCATTATGGTATAATGTAATTTTTGTTATTGTAGATCTCTATATGATGTTTGTAGATTACATTACAATAAGGGAATATTTATCTCTTCTTCAGCCCTAAACTATATACCTCAAGGATGTGGTATGATTTATTGGAGTATCACATTCCATTGTATCTGATCCTTATCCAAGATTTACCTCATAGTTCTGGAGAAGTCATAAACTTTCATTGAACATAAACAATGCATATCATCCACAAAAATTTGTTTATTATTATAGGGCCCGTCAATCCATATTGTATATGTTTAGATCCCATTAAATGGGTTTCAAAGGAGGTTGTGATCAACCCTATAATTTGGAGGAAATTTCATATTAAAATAATTTTTACATGATAATTATATGGATCTTTTTGAATACCTATTTGGAAGGAAGTGTAGAACAAAAATTTTAAGAGATAAAATTCGAGAAAAAATATTTTAGGACTTGAGATAGCCAATGAAATGGAAAATAATGTTAGATCCATTTGAAATCACATCATGGAAATTTAAAGAAAATAGCAATGTTATGCTAAAAATTATTGGTGTGATCTAAAGTGTGAAGTTAGTGATATGGAATTCTTATAAATTTCTCCATGGAAGCAGGTTATGAAATTTGATCCCTATATATATATCAATCCCTTATAATTTTTTTGATCATACCATGGTATTTTTCTTATCTCTTGGTGCTCCCACTGAATATCTCTCAAGATCAAGATGTGGTCCATGTATCCCACTCAAGAAAGTATATATGTGATCCATGACAAATACAAAACTCTGATTTCATAGCATAAGATAATGATATATCTTATGAGGAAAAATTATTGAAGATTATTGATCATAGATAGAATGTGTATTTGATAAAGACCACTAATCTTGTTAAATGTTTTGTGGTGAAACCATAAATTTGAGGAAGATACGTTGGAACCCAAGGATGTAATGAGGTAGAAGTATCTTTAGTTATATCTATACGAGTTATATAATTTCATGGGAGAAATTATTTTATGGTGGGATAATTTTACTCTTTGATATTTTATGATATATTTTTCTTTAAATAAATTTTATTTCCATGAAATATTTATTTCCATTACAAATAGTAGTTAAAAACCACGATATATTATTGAATTTTTATTTCTGAATGTCATAGTTATCACTTAGTGTATATATTGGATAATATTCTTAGGATTAAAAAATTTATGGAATTTTTTTAGGTTTTTATAAAATTAACTCATAAATTAGAAAAAATAAATTTATTTATTTGAAGTCAAAAAGATATTCCTTTTTATCAAAACAGATTATATGTTCATGATTTGATTTTAACAAAAAATTAAAGTAATCTATATTGATTAAATATTTTAGTAAATTATGTAGATAAAATATTCATTTAAATATTTTAATATCCACCTAATAGTTTTTATCTGACATGTAATGAAGGTCAACAAAGTTTAATACTTAAAATTTATTTTGAAAAAAATGATTTTGTTTCAATTTTCATACTTATATTAAAATAAAATTCTCCCAAATATTGATATTTAATTTGATAAATTATTTTAAATTAGAATAAATAATATTATATATTATTTTCAAATTATTATTTTTTTATCATGAACATTAATAAATGTGAGAATTAATTACTATGGTAGAGGTTAAAGGGGTTCAATGAGCTGTCAAACTAAAGTTCAATGGATTATAATAACCAATAAATTTTTCCAATCCTATTGGATGGTCATATTTAAAAACAAACACTTCTCTTATATGATTATGGGTCATTTCAGAGAAATTTTTCCATAGTAATCCATTAAGATATTTCAATCTTTTGAAAAATTTCAGTTGTGTTCTTTCCCTCAATTATAAAGGGACACCACCTCCCTTTCATTCCTTTTGTTATCATAATACTAACATACAAAGGCCTTAGATATGAACTTAATAAGTTCTTCCAATGAAGAGGTATATGTCCTTACCGATCATTTTCTACATTCATTGTTCTTCTATATCCTCTAAATATAATGTATCTATCATATAATAAGGAATAAAAATACCATAAATATACATATATGATATTATTATTATGTAAAAATTATTTTTCACCATGATTACTTCAAATGGGAAATGAAAT
Source organism: Viscum album (assembly GCA_963277665.1). NCBI lineage: Eukaryota > Viridiplantae > Streptophyta > Magnoliopsida > Santalales > Viscaceae > Viscum > Viscum album. The sequence goes on along the minus strand of OY728142.1, from coordinate 1,400,497,937 downwards.
CATCGCTTATGCATACATGTGGACTATCAAGAGCATCTAGAGACATGATTTCTTTTCAATAACCATATTTAATAAAAAAAAATTGAATAATATAATTATTATATATTATATTTATGAAATAATTATTAATATTTTAATTATTAGATCACATCTTCTTTCTTACCATAAAATATTTTCAAAAATGATAAAACTTATTGTGTGTATGTGTGGAATACCGCCTCCACGAAGTGATGTGATCAATTATTCATTTATTATATGTATTATAATGAGAATAAAATTAATTAATATTATTTATATTTACGATATAATAACGATTCAATTTAATTGAATTATGATTTTACTCTCTTTCATTACATCCACTAAAAAGTGGAAACATCACCTATGTGTATGTATAAAGTACCCTCTCCATGAAGTGTTATAAACCTTTTTTCATCACCACATTAAATGAATTGTTATATAATAGTATAAAATTAAAAAAATATGACAATTATTTAATAAATAAGATACTATATATGATTAAACCATGACAATTGAGGATGTACAAGAACCATATAATCAAAAACATGCATGGAAAAACAAAAAATGTTTCACCCAATCCCCATTTTAAAGAATGATTGTTAATAAATTAATAGTTGATAATTATAAAAGAGAGATACATACTAATTTATGTATCCATATGTGCCTATAATATATTTATAATTTATATATATATAGGTTGTTTGAATGCATTTTAAGAAAGACGAGACTTCATGTAAAAAAATTATGTTACAATATCATTTATTTTCAAGGATGATTATACTAAATTTACAATGAGGGAAAATATATAATCCTTATAATATTAATCCAATTTATATTATTCTATTTCAGTTATTCATGGAACATTAATGTAATATTATTATATCTTTATATTTGGAATTGAAAATGAATGATAAAAAATTCTTATTATTATATGATATTATTTCCTTTTTGGTTAAGAAATTATATTCTCCAATGAATTTTTTAATAAAAAATGTTTTCTTGAGTGTTCTCACGATTCTAAAAGTATTTATTTAAGACACTTTTACCCATATTTTAATTTCTATAAAAAACTTTTATTTGAATCTTCCTCCAATTTCAAAAATACTACCTTTTTTAAATGGAGTGAATGAACTAATTGTATTAATGGATACCACATGAACAAATTTTTACACAATCACAGTTGTTGTTTTCATTAAAGATTATTTTAATTTTTTTATGTTTATTCACAAAAAATACTTTTCCTGATATTCAATAAATTTTTAGGATTTATATGAATAATTTTAAAATGAAAACATCATTTTACTTAATAAATGGTATAGGGAAATTTTAATTGTATTTTGATCTATGAAAACCATGTTTATGTTATTTATTATTCATCGGGGACATGATTCAAATGATACAAAATTTATTAATTGTTTTTATAGTTATTTATTATGATTAATAAATTATTATCAAACCCATTTTCATTTTTATGGGTTATGATGTGATGATATGATAAATGTTATCATATATTTATGGCATTTATATGAATGGATTATTATTATTCAGTATATGGGTCCCATATATTCCTCATATGAACTGGTTAATGATATATATATATATATAATTATATGTTTAATATAATCTCGGACATGATTTATGTTGGATTCCTCACGTTTTAATCATGTTTTAATGAGAAAAAACTGTTACTTCTATTTAATCTATCTCATATCATGTGCAGATATGCTTGGTTTCTTTATTCTTCAAATAAATTCTCTCAATATCGTGATTCCTATAAATCATGACTTATTATTTGTAAAACGATATTTAAATTTGGTCTATACTGATTTATTTTATGAATTATTATGTCTAATTCATTAAATGAATATTAATGCTTAAGTATGTATACAAATATTTGTCTATGTATGAGAAACCGTGTGTCTACCTCCAGTTCTAATTTTTTGGGAAAGGACTAGGACACCATGAACCAAACACCATGACCCAGACATCGCAACCGTAACAAAGTGACCCAGACACCGTGACCCTGACATCGTGACCAGACACTGTAACTAGTTTCAGGTCTCATGAAGTCTATAACACAGGTTCCTTGCTAAGACAATGTTCGATGTTTGGAAAAGAACCAGACATCGTGATTGTAACACCGCATTTGTGCTACCAGTTCCTGATCTCAATAAAATAATGACATCATGAATGTCCCCCCACTCAAAGACAAGGAAGAGGACACCATTTCGTGATGACCTTGTTTCCCAATGACATCGTTTCTAGACAGACTGTGACACCATTCATTAATCTGTTTTGTTATTTATAATTTACACCTTGAATTTCATATTTGTGTCTTTTGAATGAACTGACATAATTAATATTTCTTTGTATACATTTCACTTGACAGTATTAGGTATGGAATGCAGGGTAAATGCATCTTGTCAGCTCCAACACAAGCACTCCAAGAATAAAAATAAATGTGTGGCCCTGAAACAAGTGATGAGTAGTAGTGTGTAGAAGAAGCAGAAGCATTCCTAAAATGTGGACCAATACATTCCCCAAGGTAAATCTGAAGAACACATAAATAATTCTCAAATCAAAATTCCAGAATGACATAGATCAGAGCCAAATCATCTTCGCAATACAAACTTCATGAAGAACATGAGCTAGATCTAACTGGAAACCAGAGCACCAGACTTGTGATACTCTGTTTCTCTAAAGAGGACTCCAAACATGCATCCACTTCATCCAAGAAGTATAGATCTGCATAGAATAACACTCAGATCACTTCTATCATTTTCTCATCATATTTTCTATGTTCTGTATTGTTTTTTTTCTTTCAAGTAGTGTGTGTGTCTGTATTAAATACAAACACTGTCTCCTGCATTAAATTGATGGATACTTGATATCCTTCCTCGAATATATTTTTTCACTTGTTTACTCCCACTGATAAGTGTGGAAGTGGTCCTTTTGTGACCTGGTAGTTTATACCCAAAAAACTATTAGCAAGGTCGTGTGACTAGAATAGTCATGTGCACTATTGTTTCCCTGATCCAGGGTGTGGACCAAGGTTATTAATATAAACAGCTTAGTTGTAGGTGATCACTAGGTAAGGTGGATTAGGAATCGACTTGATACTGGACCACTTGTTTTATCTGCTCTATTTTTAATTTAGGTTTTCTCAGTTTTACTGTATAATTTAGTAATACCTATATTTACATTGATAGTTAATATGGGATAGAAGTTATAATTGTTAATCCTTATTAGAATATCTTCAAAATTAGTATCAATAACTGATACGAATATTACAGAGAATTAATCAATCTTCTGAGAGGTTATTTGGAAACTCATACATTTATAACCATATTACTTGGATTGATTGGGTTGTATTCAATTTTATTAGGGAACCTTTTTAACATAATTTTTTTTCATACTCAATTCACCCCCCTCTTGAGTACTGTACTCCGACTAATATTTGGTATCAGCAGATTTTATTAAAAACTCTTTTGTTTAAACTATTAAACTGTGATTTTAGTTGTACAATGAAGATATATAATTTTTTATAAATTAAAAATTTCTAGATTTTTAAAATTATTTCTCTATTATGGATAATATACTGGAAGGTGATGTAACAAACATACCACCATTATTTAATAGAAATAATTATGAGAAATGGAAGATTAAAATAAAAATTCATTTAGAATGTATGGGCCTTAAAATTAGGTCTTCAATTATAACTGAGTATAATATTCCTGCTACTGATAGAATTTCATGGGATGACTGAACCAATACTGATTACAATAACAATTGCAAATCCATGAATGCTTTATATTTCTCTTTAGGAGATGAGGAATTTAATATAATTTATGTATGTTAAACTTCCCATGAAATGTGGTATACTTTCGGTGTTTCACATGAAGGAACTTCTAGTGTATAAGAAATGAGACTTAATAATTATTCTATTAAATATGAGAACTTTAAAATGAAACCAGATGAAAGTATTTATGACTTGTATCTCAGGTTCAATGAAATTTTCAACATAATGATTTCTCTTTGAAGATAAGTTCCTGCCAAAGAACAAATCATGAGTATTCTCAGATGCCTGACTGATAGATAGAGAAAAACCTCTGTCTCTATAAGAGAGTCATGTGACATTTTCAAATGACCTATCAATGAACGCATTGGGAAACTAATGATGTATGAAGAGGAGTTGAAAGTCAATAAGGAAGAAAAGAATGAACCCAAAATAAAATGTTTTTCATTTAAGATGACCACCTCTCCACACAATGAGAAAGGGAAATTGGAAGTCATTGTAGACTATTTCGGCAGGGAAAAATCATCAACTGACAGTGATGAGGAGATGGATCAATTAACTAGAATGTTTAATAAATTTTACAATAAGAAAAAAATTATCAGAAATCCTAACATTAAAGGAAGATTTGATCAAAATGAAAGATGGGAAAATGTTGGAAAAGAAGTGACATGTCTGATGAGATAGTATTCTATGAATGTAAGTGAAAGGGACATGTAAAGTCTGGTTGTACCGAGATCATGTTTAAAAATAAATATGAGGACAAAGATAGAAAGTAAAAAAAGGTAATTAAAGGAACATAGAGTGCTTCTGAGGGAAGTTTATGTGACTCAGAGTCTTCACATGTTAAACAGACTGAAAAAGCTAATATATGTTTCATGACAAACACATCAGAGGTAACCCTGAAATTTCCTATAAAAAATTCCTAATATTATTGAGATGAAATTCATTATGAAAATATGTTTAGGGAAGAAATGTTTTAGAATTTTAATTTTCATGAAGGGACGTGTAATGAACTAAAAGACAAATACAAGTCATTAGAGAAATAGCATGCTCTTACCTCAAATATTAAATCTAAAAATACTGTAAAAATAGAGAAAAATGTTCAACTACTCAAAGAAAAAAATGAACTAAATCTATAAAATGAGAAATTGAAAAAGGACCTTGAATGGTTTACAAATTATTAAGATACCTTGGGTCAAATTCTAGGTAAACATATTGCTCTTAAATATACTACTGGTATTGGATAACAACCTGGTAAAAGAAATTTTATAAAAACTAATTTGTTTTCTAAATCTAGAACATATGGCTTTACTCTAAGGTTAAGAAAACATTCTAGTAGTTCATGTTATGATACACTCTCTATTGTTTCAAGATTTTCTATACCAAAGAATGTTTATTTTTAAAGTACTTTACATAATACTTAAAAAAAACATATGAGGCAAATGATGGTTCCTAAAGCAGTGGTCAATAATATTACTAGACGCAAACAAATATGGGTAATAAAGTCTATTTTTTAACTATTTTATAGGAATATTGTTTAATAAGTTCCTATAAAATCTTCCAGTACATGGACAATGGCTGTTCAAGACACAGGATAAGGGACTATTGATGCTTCAAGAACATAATAAAAATTGATGGTGGACATCTGACTTTTGTTGACAATGCCAAAGGAAAAACCATTGGCCTTGTCCAAATTGGTAACTCTAACTCATTTTTAATTTCCATAGTACCTTTTTTATGGATTGAAATATAATCTACATAGTATTTCATAACTATGTGATGATGGATATCATGTTAAATATAAAAATTCTTCTTGCAATTTTTTTTAATTGTAAAAATGAATTAGTATTATCTACATTGAGAAATGAAACTTTATACTTTGTTAACATATATTCATTAGTTTCTCAAAATTCCTCATGATTACGTTTATTTCACAAAGATTCCTACCTTTTTCATAGGAGACAAGGGCACTGTAATATTCAACCCCTTAAGAAACTAACTAGAAAATGTTTAGTCAATGATCGCCCCAAACTTGTGTTCCCAAATGATAAAGTGTGAAATCCTTGTCAAAAGAGAAAGAAACACAAAATTTCATTCAAAATAATGAAATAAGTGTCAACTTATCATCCTCTCGAACTAGTTTACATGGATTTTTTTGGACATTCTATAGTTTCTAGTTTAAATAGGAAGAACAATGTTTATGTTCATATATATAACTTTTTTAGATATACATGGACTTTATTTTGGATCATAAATTTGAAGTCTGATATCATTTCACCAAATATTCTTAAACTGTAGAAAATTATAGTGGAATTAGAATTAAATCCTTAAAAAGTGATCATAGTCATTAATTTTAAAATCAAGAGTTTGAATCCTTTTGTTCACAAAATTTCTATAGTCATAATTTCTCTACCCCAAAACACAACAACAAAATGGAGTAGTAGAAAGAAGAAATAGAACCTTGAAATATATTTCTAAAACCATTCTTAATAAATATGACATATTTTAACACCCCAAGATTCCATGGTACACTTTCTTTTGAATAATACATTAGTGTGTGTTGTACGCAACTTCGAGTTCTAACACACACACAACAACCAATCAAACTAGCCATTATGAATAGTAATACGCACATTTTAAAATTTTATAAATTTTATCTTTCAAAATGGAGTTCATTTTTGGATTCGGAATATCAAAATTATCCTAGGATGAAATTTGGGTATTTTTCTGAAAACATTAAATTATTGATGAATAGTGAAAAAACACTGAGTTATAGTTTTAAACCGAATATTTATTTAAATAATTATTTTTGTTATTTAAATTTAATTAAGTTCAAAATAGATACATAATACCTATATAAGTTCATTTTAATTCATTGGAGTTAGTTTAGAATAATTTTATATATATTAACATTTTATTGAACTTTTCACCGTCTTTTACCCACCTCCTAGGAGAATTTGAAAATTCACATAAAACATAATTTTACCACTTCTGTGAGGGGAATTTCGAAAATCCGAGAGACACATTTAATATCAAGGAGTAAAATGTGGCTCAATGAGATAAAAGTAATTATTGGTTAATAGTAACTTTTTACTTTTATTTACCACGGTTAAAAGTAAATAGGGTAATTAAGGGTAAAAATGATATTAATATTACCCTAACACATGTCCTAATTCTATTGTACAAGTTTATCTCGACCAAAAACAACCTTATGTATTAAATATTATCATTTAGGTCCACTTGGATTAGATTAGGACATTTATTATTATTTAATTCAAAGAAGAGTTAAAAGAGTTAAATTCAATGTTTATTTACTAAAACATTTTTAATATATTGTTATACATAAGATATATTTGATTGTAAATATTAATTAGGAAGATAAAAATATTTAATACATAATGGTATCTTATTTATAATTTTTAGACTTTAAAAAATTTAAATTATTTATGACACAATTGTGATGCAGTAATTACCTAATTAATGAAATATTAAAATAATAGATATTATAAATATCCAAATAAATTTAATTTGAGAATTTTTATGAATTCAAATAATTTTATAGGTTACTATGTCATATTAGTATTGGTTATATAGATTTGGTTTGAATTAATAATGATGTTATGAAATTATCAAAAACAAAATACCCAATAGTGTCAAAATTGACATAAAAGTGTTTTTCAAACAATTATTATATTATTAATTGATATTAAATTTCTAGAAATCAATAGATCGGCCAAGAGACTTATATAATGATAGGTGTATCATTAATGGACCACTTGGGGGTCTATTGGTGGTATATAGTATGTTTATTAACTATAAAATATAAAAATACAAAGTTACATGGTAAGTGTCAAACTAATTAACTAAGAGTTAAAACAAAAACAAATGGTTAATATAATGACCCAAACCTGTCTAAATTCTATTGTTTGAGTGGGTTTAGACCCATCACCGCCTTAACCTTTAAATTATCCACTTTAGAGACATTATAATCCGAATATAAATTTATTATAAAATAATATTTCTAGCTTTTCCAAAGGTTCCCCTTACCCCTCTTATAAAAGGGAACTCCCCCTTCTCACTAATTCACACATTCAAAGCCTTTTTGTTCGGCCATCCTCAGCCCAAATACACTCTTAACATCCCTCAATACATCCTAGAGGCCTTATTATGATCATAAAGCTAACCTAAGGATCCCTTTTGATCAAATCAAAAGGAAGACCCCGAAGAAGAGGTAATGTTTTCACCATCCTTTATCAAGTTCATTTCTTATTCCACATCTTCTTTCTTTGTTATTCCCATTATAAAATAATAACTCCAGTATCTCTTATACAATATTATATTACTATAAATATGGTAAAACCATATTCAGTATTCTATCCATCCTTTGAATGACATGTCACCATACGTGCGTACGTACGACTTACCGTCTCCACGTCATGGTGTAATTGTTATTCAATATATTATTATCTGGATGAGTTTAATAATGATGTTTAATTCAGGTAAATAATAAATATAACATGATAATGATTCTATATATATGATATATCATCCAATTATATATAATTTTTATATCAAAAGAATGATATTGTGGTTCGTACGTACGTACGGAATACTGTCTCCACAAAGGCGATGAGATTAATTCCCCATCATATCCATTCAAGACTAATTATAATTTGATAATTAAAGGTAGTGTTTAAGAAACTTATATCATTCTGGATATGAATAATATACAACCTATCCATTACAAACACGACTTATGTAACAAAATATATAAAAGAAAACGAGTGAGTTAACACCCGAAACAATGATAATACTAAGATATTATTAACAAATCAATGTTAAAAGATCATATATGATATCATAATTATGTATATGGTTATTGTATAATTTAATAAAAATGTTTTAACTATTATACATGAGGTTAACATACCATCGACTGCAGAAGATTACAAGGTAAGGGTTTGTTTCACAATCTCATTATTATCTGAGGTTGTTTATACGTAAGAATCTACTGGGACATATAAATCATCCACATCGATGTTTCTTAAAAATGTATTGAAAACAATTATTACTATTTTATAGACTATGGGGTAAAGTCATTTAAACCCTTTTTGACTTCTTATAAGAAGTTTATAAATGAATCTTTCTGTCGTTTTCCATACAAGGTCCTTTTTAACCTTTTCGATAGAATTATGGTAAGAATTTCTTTTTTTATCTTATACGGTGGGTGCAGATATTTTATACCATTATAAAATATTCAAAGATTAACTTTCAAGATTATAGAAAAATTTTCATAGTAAATGTTTTATTTTATAATAATCTGACTTTTAAATGAATTGAAAAAAGAGAAATTTCTCTTAAATAGTTTTGATTTCATCTCCGTCAACATCCTTTGATGGATTTTAAGATTATTTGAAGTTGATTTATTATGATAAAAAACTTCCATATTTTTTTATGGTTTTGTGATTTTTTTGACTGTGGATGTGTCATTTTTATACCATTCATGGTTTATGGTGAACGTATTGACATTTCGTATGCTTGTTTTAATACAAATGTCTATGTTTTGTTGAAACCTGTTCATATGTGGAATGAATTGAACTTAATAAGGGATGGGTGGAGCCAGCTATAGCTCCTCAATGCATCGGTAGGTCTCATGAGACAAACTAGTGTCTTGGCACAAGGCCTTGACAAAATCTTATTTGTAGTCTTATCATGAGGCCTTGGCTATGTGGTTATTATAGTCTGGCATTATGCATTCCATCATTATGGAAGTGTTTATTGATATTGCATGTGATTATTCGACTAGTAGAATATCCATGTAAATAAGTAAATGACATTATTTCATTTTTCATCTTTTCCATATTATGCTGAAGTTCATGTTTAAAAGGGGTTTTTTAGCTATAAATTTCCTTAAATGATTATTTTATTTATGAATGTTTCTGCTATATTTTTATCCTTACTGAGCATATGAGCTCACCCCTTTCAATGTTTTATTTTTCCTAGGATGTGAAGACGTAATTTATGAATGACCTGTAGGGATAATATGAGTAGATATGAAGACAAGATATTGTTGTTTTAGTTTTCACTTTATAATGTAATGTAAACTTTATGAATGTTTCTAGTTATTCCAAGGTTACTAAACTAATCGGTCTTTCGAGACTTGATCTTTCTTGTGATCATTCAAATGATATTTAATAATGCACCGACTCTAGGAAAATAGGATCGGGGCATTACAGTTGGTATCAGAGGAAGTTTATTACAATCCTTAGAAGCTAGATATAGATAAACTCTGATTAGAGCACATAGATCTAAGATGGACTTTGAGGATTACTATAGAAGAACCTCCTAGAATTTTGGTATTGTAGAAATTTTGTGAGTTTTCTGAGCAATGCATCCCTTTCTGGATAGGATCATGTAGAGGCGGCATTGGCATAGATGTACCTAGGGTTAAATCCTAAAAACACCACTTTGATCTAGACTCGAACGGGAACTGGCGCACGACAACGGGCCTTGTTGCACTCTTGGTTACAACACTCGTGGGGGATATTCTTAGGATAACTCTCATTTTCTTTACAAATAATTATGAATTTTTTATGAGTATATAAATCCTCATAGATTTTTATTATTATTATGGATTATATCCATAAATAGTTCAATTTATGATAAGTGTTTTATAAGTATGGAATTATGTATTCTGATTAATAAACTGATCTAGTTTATGCCATTGTTTAGAAGTGGAACCTAGTGGAAGAAATGGAAACTGTATCAATGCACGCACTCCATGTAGGGATTACCCTCCTTCTCAAGATAATTATAGTGGAGTTAGTGATGAAACTAGTGTTGATCAACTAATCACCATACTGGGACAACTCCCTCAGGTTATGAATAATAACCTTACCCGTTTAGAGCTCCCGGATCCACAGCGTGGAGGATCAATGTTAGATCGCTTCATGAGGCAGCAACCACCAACATTCAATGGGAGTACAAATACATTAGTAGCTGACCAATGGATAAGTTCCCTAGAGAAAATATTTTAGGCTTTGGGGAGTAGTGGAAGGGAAAAAGTTGTCATAGCAGTTTATCGCCTCACTGGAGATACTGATCAATGGTGGTCATTGATTCAAAACACGAAGGAATGTGATGAAGTATAAAATATGGAATGGAGGGAGTTCAAAGATCTATTTTTAGAAAAATACTTTCCTCGTGACCTTCGAGTAGATATGGAAAGATAATTTTTGAGTCTGAGACAAAAGGAGGATGAGAATGTCACAAAGTATGAGGCTATCATTACAAGGTTAGCAAGGTATTCTAAAGATTATATATGTAACCCAAGAAGTAATATTGATCATTTATTTTATGGGTTAAAACCATTTCTGCGTCGAGCATTAATCTCACAATCCTTCTCATCATACGAAGACATTGTCTCATGTGCTATCAAGACAGAAAAGGAGTTCTCTAAGTCTTATGACTTTAAAAAAAAGCAATAGAAGAAGGGATCTGCTACTCAATCTGGGAATGAAAATAAGGGGAAGAAAGGAAAAGTTGAATATCCATCCTGCAGTTAATGTGGGAAGAAACACCCCAGTACTTGCTTAAAAGGAATGTGAGTCTGTTACAAGTGTGGTGAAAAAGGCCACCAAGCTCGTGATTGCAAGGGGAAGAAGGAAGCTACCGATGTCCAATGATACAATTGAAGGGATATGGGACATTATGCAAATAAATATCCTAAGCGTCAAGGGAACTTACCTCAGAAAAGGCCAAGGGATCAAGGACAAGCTTATGTTATCACTAATGCTGATGTAGATGCTCCTAAAGACGTGGTGGAAGGTAATTTAATGGTTTCCTCATGTTTAAAAATTCATTATTTGATTCTGGATCATCTCATTATTTCATATCTTCCCAGTCTGCTAAGAAAATTAGATATTTCCAATTTGATTTAACAAGGGAGTTTTCAGTTAAAACTCCTAAGGGAAGTAACAATGCAACAATTTTTTGTGAATCAGTCCCCATTAGAGCAAATAAATGTTCTTTATCCACTGATCTCATCATCATACCTATGATTGGGTTTGATATAATACTCGGTATGGATTATAATTCAGACCATGATGCGAGGATTTATTGAAAGAAGAAGGAGGTTATGATTTTCGATGATGATGATAAGGAACACCTTATCTTTAGAGCAGAATCGTCACCACTTAATTCTTATCTAGATCCACCCCCAATAGCTCAACTAAATTCAATTATTGGGGAGGAAGATAATGAAATGACTATGAGTGAGGAAAAGAATGTTCAAATAGAGGGCACACCTATTGTGAAAGAATATGTAGACATGTTTCCGGAAGATTTACCTGGACATCCTCCAAAATGAGAAGTTGAGTTTTCCATTGATTTAATTATTGGATCAAGGCCTATATCGAAGACCCCTTATAGAATGACCACTGTAGAATTTGTTGAACTAAAGAAATGACCAGAGGAATTGAGTAATAAGGTATTTATTCATCCTTGTGTTTCTCCATTGGGAGCCCCTGTTCTCTTTGTTAAAAAGAAAGATGGATCTATGAGGTTATATATCGACTACAGGGAGATCAATGCTATAAAAATAAAGAAAAAGTATCCCCTACCTCATATTGATGATTTATTTGACAAACTACATGAATCCCAATACTTTTCAAAGATTGAATTTCAATCTGGATACCATCAGTTGTGTGTGAAGAAGGAAGAAATTACGAAGAAAGAATTTCAAATAAGGTACGGGCATTACGAGTTTACGGTAAAGCCTTTTAGGCTGACTAATGCACCCTATGTATTCATGAATCTAATGGATATATTTTTCAAGGAATAGCTCGATGATTTTGTGGTGGTATTTATTGATGATATCCTGATATACTCCAAAAGCTAAGAAGATAATGAAAATCACTTGCGCATTATCTTGAAGACTCTGAGAAGACATGAATTATATGGGAAGTTTATCAAATGTGAATTCTGGCTTCAGGATATTTCTTTTCTTGGTCATATTGTCTCTAAATATGGAATCTCTGTTGATCCTTCTAAGACCAAGGCAATCCAAGAATGGCTAGCACCTACGAGTATAACTTAGGTACACAGTTTTATTGGTTTATCAAGTTATTATCGACATTTCGTCCATAATTTTTCCCGATTGGCTAACCCATTAACAAAGCTCATATGCAAGGGGGATAAATTTGATTGGACAAAAGAGTGTGAAGAATGTTTTGAAGAACTAAAGATAAGATTAGTCAATGATCCTATATTGACTCTACCATCGGGGAATGATGGGTTCGTTATTTATAGTGATACATTGAAGAAAGGACTTGGTTGTGTCCTTATGTAGAATGATAGGGTTATTTCCTATGCATCACGAAAGTTGAAAATTAATGAGTAAAACTATCCTACTCATGATCTCGAGTTATCAGCTGTGATATTTTATTTGAAGATATGGAGGCACTACCTCTATGTTAAAAAATGTGAGATTTATACTGATCACAAGAGTTTGAAGTATATTTTCCCACAAAAAGATCTCAGCATGAGGAAAAGGAGATGTCTTGAACTACTCAAGGATTATGATTTCATGATACACTACCAACCGGGGAAGGAAAATAAGGTGGCAGGTTCTTTGAGTAGAAAATATCATGGAGTTTTAAACATGATGAGAAATGAATAGGATCATATTTTCATGGATTTAGTGAAGATGGATATGGGAAATACCATGGAAGGTGAAACATCAATACTTTTTCAAATGGTTACAAAACCATATTTACTAGAAAGGATAAAGAGTTCTCAGACCGGTGATGAAGAGTTTCAATAGAATATTAAAGCTGTGAATGATGGGAGATTGAATGAATTTGGGTATGAAAATGAAATTTTGAAATTTGGGAAGAGACTTTGTGTTCCCAATATACCTGATCTAAAAATGGAACTGTTGGACGATGTTCATAGTTACAATTTCTCTATACACCCTGGGAGCACCAAAATGTATAGAGACTTGAAGGAACATTTTTGTTAGGACAACATTCAGAGAGAGATTTCTGATTTTGTGTCAAGATATATGGTCTGTCAACAAGTGAAATATAGAAGGCAACAGCCTGGAGGAGTCATCCAACCTCTTCCCATACCTGTGTGGAAATGGGACAATATTACGATGTAATTTTTCATTGGACTACCAAAGACTCCTATAAAGAATGATACAATATGGGTTATTGTTGATCATCTTACCAAGTCAGCACATTTTCTTGCTATAAGGGAATATTTACCATTTGAACGTCTATCAAGGATATATATTAATAAATTGGTGAGACTTCATAGAGTTCCCCTATCGATTTTTTCTGATTGTGAGCCCCATTTTACTTCAAGATTCTGGGAGAGTCTTCAGAAATACATGGATACTGAACATCAATTGAGCACTTCCTACAACCCTCAAATAGATGGACCATCAGAATGGACTATTCAAACCTTAGAATACATGTTGAGATCATGGTCACTTGACTTTTAGGGTATGTGAGATCAATATTTACCTCTGCTAGAATTTTCCTATAATAATAGCTTCCATTCGAGTATTCAAATGGCACCATATGAAGCGTTATACGGAATGATATGTCACACACTAACCTATTGTGATGACGTTGGTGAAAGAATATTTGTAGTCCCAGAACTGGTGGAGGAAACAATGGAAAAGGTAAAGGTAATCCAAAACCACATTAATGCAGCTCAAAGTAGGCAGAAGAGCTATGTCGACAACTAAAGGAACGATTTGGAATTTTAGGTGGGTGATCAAGTTTTCTTGAATGTATCTACATGGAAGGGAGTTATACGTTTTGGAAAGAAAGGTAAATTGAGTCCTTGGTACATCAGAACTTTCGAAATTCTAGAACAAATTGGGGTTGTAGCTTACCGTTTGGAAATGCCGCCAAATCTCTCCAAAGTTCACGATGTGTTCCACGTATCACTGTTGAGAAAATACATGCCCGACCCAATGCATGTACTCGCCTATGAGGAATTAGAACTGGAACCTGATCTGTCTTATTGCAAAGAGCCCGTCAGGATTCTTGATACGAGATAACAAGTACTGAAAAACTGGATGACTCATCTGGTAGAATTTTTGTGGAGAAACCATAAGATGGATGAGGCAACGTGGGAACCCGAGGAACTTATGATGAAAAACCACCTGATTCTTTTCATGCGGTATTATTCTAGAAATTTTGAGGACTAAATTATTTGAAAATGGGGAGAATGTTACACCCCAAGATTCCATGGTACGCTTTCCTTTGAATAATACAGTATCGTGTGTTGTACGCAACTTCGAGTTCTAACATACACACCACAACCAATCAAACTATCCATTATGAATAGTAAAACCCACTTTTTGAAATTTTATAAATTTTATCTTTCAAAATGGTCTTCATTTTTGGATTCGGAATATCGATATTATCCTAGGGTGAAATTTTGGTATTTTTCCGAAAACATTCAATTTTTGATGAATAGTGAAAAAACCCTGAGTTATAGTTTAAAACCGAATTTTTATTGAAATAATTATTTATTTTATTTAAATTTAATTAAGGTCAAAATAGATACATAATACCAATATATTTTCAATGTAATTCATTGGAGTTAGTTTAGAATAATTTTAGATATATTAAAATTTTATTGAACTTTTCACCCTCTTTTACCCACCTCCTAGGAGAATTTGGAAATTCACATAAAACATAATTTTACCACTTCTATGAGTGGAATTTCGAAAATCCGAGAGACATGGTTAATATCAAGGAGTACAATGTGGTTCAATGAGATAAAAATAATTTTTGGTGAATAGTAACTTTTTACTTTTATTTACCACGGTTAAAAGTAAATAGGGTAACTAAGGGTACAAATGACATTAATATTACCCTAATACATGTCCTAATTATATTGGACAAGTTTATCTTGACCAAAAACAACCTTAGGAATAAAATATTATCAATTAGGTCCACTTGGATTAGATTAAGACATTTATTATTATTTAATTCAAAGAAGAGTTAAAAGAGTTAAAATCAATGTTTATATTCAAAAACATTTTTAATATAGGGTTATACAAAAGATAAATTAGATTTCAAATATTCATTAGAAAGATAAAAGGATTTCCTACATATTTGTATTTTATTTAAAAAATTTAGACATTAAATAATTTAATTTATATATGACACAATGGTGATGCAGTAATTACCTAATTAATGAAATATTAAAATAATTGATATTATAAATATAAAAATAAATGTAATTTTGAACTTTTTATGAATTACACTACTTTTCTAGGTTAATATGACATATTATTATTGGTTATATAAATTCTTTTCGAAGTAATAATGCTTTTATGAAATTATCAAAAACACAATACCCAATAGTGTCAAAATTGACATAAAAGAGTTTTTAAAACAAATATTATATTATTAATTGATATTAAATTCATAAAAATCTAAGGTTCGGCCAAAAAACTTATATAATGATAGATTTATCATTAATGGACCTCTTGGGGGTCTCTTAAAGGTTTATAGTATCTTTATTAACTATATAATATAAAAATACAAAGTGACATGGTAAGTGTCAAACTAATTAACTAAGAGTTAAAACTAGAACATAAGGTTAATATAATGTCCCAAACCTGCCTAAATTCTATTTAATGAGTTGATTTAGACCCATACCCACCTTAATAGTTAAATAATAAACTTTGGAGCCACTAAAAACCGAATATGAATTTCTTATAAAATAATATTTTTAGCTTTTCCAAAGGTTCCCCTTACCCCTCTTATAAAAGGGGACTCTCCCTTCTCACCAATTCACACATTCAAAGCCTTTTGGTTTTTCCATCCCCTGCCCAAATACGCTCTCAAATTCCCTCTCTACAACCTAGAGGCCATATTTTGATCATAAATCCAACCTAAGGAGCCCTTTTGATCAAATCAAAAGGAAGACCCCGAAGAAGAGGTAATGTTTTCACCATCCTTTTTCAAGTTCATTTCTTATTCAACTTCTTCTTTCATTGTTATTAACATTGTAAAATAATAACTCTAGTTTCTACTGTATACTGTGATATTATTTTAAATATGGTACAACCATATTCAATATTCTATCCATCCTTTGAATGACATGTCACCATACGTTCATACGTACGACTTACCGTCTCCACGTCGTGGTGTAATTGTTATTCAATATATTATTATTTAGATGGGTATAATAATGATGTTTAATTCATGTAAATAATAAATATAACATGACATTGATTCTTTATATATGATATTCCATCCAATTATATATTATTTTAATATCAAAATAATGATATTTTCGTTCATGCGTACGTACGGACTACCGTCTCCACGAACGCGATGAGATTTATTTCCCATCATATCCATTCAAGAGTAATTCTCATTTAACGATTAAAAGTAATGTTTAATAACCTTATATAATTCTGGATATGAATAAGATACAACCTATCCAGAATAAACAAAACTTATGTAACAAAACATAGAAAATAAAACGAGTGAGTTAACACCCGAAACAATGGTAATACTAAGATATTATTAACAAATCAATGTTAAAAGATCATATATGATATCATAATTATGTATATGGTTCATGTATAATTAAATAACAATGTTTTAACTATTATACAAGAGGTCAACATACCATCAACTAAGGAAGAGTACAAATTAAGGGTTTATTTCGCAATCTCTTCATTATCCGAGGTTGTTTATATGTAATAATATACTTGGACGTCTTTATCATCAACATCCATGTTTATTAAAAATGTATTTCAAATCATTCTTACTATTTTACAGACTATGGGATAAAGTAATTTATTCCCTTTTTGACTTTTTAAAATAAATTTATAAAGGAATCTTTCTGTCGTTTTCTAAACAAGGTCCTTTTTAACCTTTTCGACAAAATTAAGGTAAGAATGTCTTTTTTTAACTTATACGGCGGGTGTGGCTATTTACCGCCATTATAAAATTATAGAATCTTCCCTTACAAGCTTATAGGAAAATTTTCAAAGTAAATGTTTTATTTAATAATAATGTGACTTTTAAATGAATTCAAAAAAGAGATATTTCTCTCAAATAGTTTGGATTTCATCAATGTCACCATCCTTTGATGGATTTTAAGCTTATTGGAAGTTTATTTATTATGATACAAAACATCCATATTGTATTGAAGATTTTATGATATGTTTGACTGTGGATGTGTTATTTTTATACAATTCATGGTTTATGTTGAAATTATTGACATTTTTTATGCTAGTTTTAATACGAATGTTTATGTTA
This sequence comes from Viscum album, assembly GCA_963277665.1. NCBI lineage: Eukaryota > Viridiplantae > Streptophyta > Magnoliopsida > Santalales > Viscaceae > Viscum > Viscum album. The sequence continues at coordinate 1,400,479,817 of OY728142.1, read as the reverse complement.
TGTTGAAACCTCTTCATATGAGGAATGAATTGGACTTAATTAGTGATAGGTGGAGCCCGCTATAGCTCCTCGATGCATCGGTAGGTCTCATGAGACAAAATAGTGTCTTGGCACAAGGCCTTGACAAAATCTTATTTGTAGCCCTGGCATGAGGCCTTGGCTATGTTGTTATGACAGTCTGGCATTATGAATTCCATCATTATGAAAGTGGTTATTGATATTTCATGTGATTATTCGACTAGTAGAATATCCATGTGAATAAGTAAATGGCATTATTTAATTTTATCTTTTACATATTATGCTGAAGATAATGTTTAAAAGACTTTTTTTTAGCTATACATTGCCTTAAATGTTTATGTTTATTTATGAATGTTTCTGCTATATTGTTATCCTTACTGAACATCTGATCTCAAACCTTTCAATGTTTTATTTTTCCCAGGATGTGAAGAAGTAATTTATGAATGACCCGCAGGGATAATATGAGGGGATATGAAGATATTATTTTGTTGTTGTAGTTTTCACTTTATGATGTAATGTAAAATTTATGAATGTATCTAGTTATTCCAAGTCTACTAAACTAATCGGTCTTTCGAGACTTGATATTTCTTGTGATCATTCCAATGATATGTAATAATGTACCGACGCTAGGTAATTGGGGTCGGGGCGGTACACATACATATTAATTTTTTGGATGAAGTAGTAAATACAACATGCTATATCATTTATAGAGTATTGATTAGACCAATTATTAAAAGGAATCCATATGAGTTATAGAACAATAGAAAGTCCAATGCAAGGTACTTCAATTTTTTTGGATTCAATGTTTATGTCCTTAATACTAAGGATAATCTTGACAAGTTTTCATCCAAGAGTGATGAAGGAATTTTTTGAGGATATTCAATATCTATTAAAGCCTATTGAGTTTTTATCAAATGAACTAAATGTGTGGAAGAATTTTCCCATGTCATGTTTGATGAGACAGAGCCACATGAGCCTCCGACCACTCTATAGAACCTAAAGGATGATATTTCCAATCTATACATCAATGAAAAATCATCTAACTATCCTACAAAGGAATCTGTGAAAACTTTGAATTCTGTAAATTCTTCAGATTCAATCCATAATGAACCTGAACATATTAGTGAACCTAAAATCACTTGTCCCTCTTTTTCTCGAGTCGTTATAACCCAGAAGAACCATCCTTTATTTGTTATAGTAGGATTTTTATATAAAGGAACTGAATCTAGAGATTCTCTTAGAAATAAATTTTAACATCAACCTTTCTTCTCGCAAAATGAACCTAAAAACATTAATGATGCTATAAAAGATGAATTTTGGGTGATGGATATGTAAGAATAACTTAATCAGTTTGAAAGGAATAATGTTTGGAAACTTGTCGATAGACCTAAAGAAAAATTTACTATAGGCACATTGTGGGTGTTTATAAATAAGGTAGATGAAGCTGGTAATAAAGTTAGAAACAAGTCTAAATTGGTTGCACAATGCTATAGTCAAGAAGAAGGAATAGACTATAGATAAACCTTTGCACCTGTATCTATACTTAAAGCAATCAGAATCCTTATTGTTTATATTGCACATATGAATTTAAAACTAGATCAAATAGATGTAAAGAGTGTATTACTAAATGGGTATATAGCTGAGGATGTAATTTTTGATAAACCCCCTAGTTTTACAAATCCTCATTTTTTAAAATCATATTTTTAAATTATCAAAAGTATTGCATGGTTTAAAAACAAGATCCAAGAGCTTAGTATGATTGATTAAGTACTTTTTTATTTAAAAAGATTTTAAAAAGGAATGTTTGATCATACCCTATTTAAAAAATTAATTTCCAATGATTTTTTAGTTTTTCAAATTTATTTAGATGATATTATTTTTGGATCTTCAAAAAATTCTTTATATATTGAATTTTCTTAAATGATGAAAAATGAATTTGAAATGAGTTTAATGGGTGAATTAAAATTCATTCATGAATTAAAAATATTTCAAAATAAATATGGTATTTTTTTAATAAAAGAAAATATACTAAATATATTCTAAAACATTTTGGCTTGGATAACACTAAAAGTAGTAAGACTCTAATGAGTACTACTTGTAAGTTAGATCTTGATGAAGATGAAAAATCTATTGATCAATCCACTTATAGAGGAATGATTGGAAGCTTACAATACTTTACTACTAGATGACCAAATTTTATATTTAGTGTATGTATGTGTACGTTTTTTCATGAAAACCCTAAGGAATATTATTTAAATGATGTAAAAAAGGTTTTTAAATACCACAAGAATACACCCAATTTAGATGGTTCTATCCTAGAGGACAATCATTTGAGTTAGTCAGTTATTATGGTACAAATTTTTGTGGTTTTAAATTAGATAGAAAGAGAACCTTTGGAACATGTCACCTTTTAAGAAAGTCTCTAGTATCATGGTGTAGTATGAAACAAAATTCTGTTTCATTATCTACTACCGAAGCTAAATACATATCTACTGGTAGTTGTTGTGAAAACATTTTGTGGATAAAACACACATTACTAGATTATAGATATCAATTCAAAAATGTACCTATAAATTGTGACAATAAATATTCTATTAACATCTCAAAAAATATTATTTCACACTCTAGGAAAAAACATATTGATGTAAGACATCACTTTTTGAGAGACCATTATCAGAAAGGTGATATAAATTTATAATTCATTGGAACTGAATTTCAGCTTTCTGATATATTCACCAAACCTTTAAATTCTAAATGAATAGAATACATCATACATGAATTGGGAATGATAAATATTATGTATAAAGTGTACTATTTCAAAACATAATGTATCAATGTTTATGGTTTCATGATTCACTATCTTAGAAGTATTATCTCACTCTCACAGTACCTCATGTCACTATCTTAAAGTTGTTGTCTCATTTTTACAGTCTCACTATTTCTGTCTCTTAGAAACCATTTTTCACTTACTATTTCAAACAATATGGTTTCTCTATTTTGAAGTCACACAATAATGATTACACCATGAAAACCTATTACAATATCATCGTGACAACCTGTTATGGTCTCACCATGAATGTCTATTCTGGTCTAACCGTAATAAAACTTTAACTTTTTTTAATATTTTTACAAATATCATTGTGAATTATTTTTTTATACGTTTTCTTTCATTAACTTTTTATTTTTCAATGGTTGATATCCCTAAATGATAAAAATGAAAGAGGTTTCACTCTTTTCTTCACTCGAGCTATCTTCTCTCAATCTATATGTCCTCATTCAACCCTTCTATTCTCTCTCTCCCTCTCTCTCAAACCCTTGTTGAATTCCCATAATGAAATTCCCATCTTTATCAACTCTAGAGGGAAGTTCAGATCAAATAAAAAAATGAGAAGATTACTGAGAATAGTTCCCGAAGGTCCTCTGAATATGAATCTTGTTGATAGAATAATGGTACCAGAAAAGGAGATCTGCCCAAAGTGGTTGTTGTCAAGTAAGTCCTTAGTGTTGAAAGTACTAAAAGGGTAGGGATGGATGGCCTGGTTTACAAAAGGTAAAAGATAGATTTACCCAAATTTAGTTTCTCGGCTCTATCAGTTTTTTCATTTCTCTTTCAATAAAAAGATGATTTTGTTGTAAGAAGATGGATCAATGGAAAAAAAGTTACCTTTTCTTTGAGGTTATGCGCTGCTTGCCTAGGGATACCTCATGTCGGAATTTTTTAGGACAATCAGGGAGTTCCTCATCATCCCAGTGATATCTTTTCTTTATATGTATCCTTGGGAAATTTGACTATCAATAAATCAATGTGAAGAGCTATTTATGGTAATTTAGATGGTGAAACCAAATTTTTGTTTAATTTTATTCAGAATCTGATTTTTCCAAGAAAAAGAGATTTCTCCACCCTCAAATTTCATGATATATTTTTTATATATGTTTTGAATAATGGACACAAGATTAACCTGTGAAGGTATTTTACACTTCATATGTGTGAGTTGTTTAAGTTATCCTCAATGTCTACCTCCTCGTTCTTCTCAAGGTTAATATCTTTTATGTTGTATGATAAAGGAATGGTTAGAACAAATGATGTAGTCCTCAAGGACTGTGAATTTTGTATCTCAAAGGATACAATAGAATGTATAAAAATTATTTGGAATCCATGGAAATAGACTTGGGTGGTGGATAATGAAAGGTTGTTTTAATGTTTTAGTCTGGTTGAGAATATTTTAAAACCTAATGAAATCGGTGATCTTGGTTTAGAACTAGATGAAATTGATGATTATCCTATTGATCAAGAAGAGGAGGAGGTTCTTGCACTTGTAAGGTAAAATTTTATTAGACAGGGAAGACAATGGACCTATTCCTCAAGACATAATTGAGAAATGAGTACTTTTTCATGGAACAACTATTGATTTGGAAGAAGAACATTATTCTAGATAATGTTATATTTTTAATCTAAGGGGAAAGGCTATTTTGGAAGATCATCTAGTAGAAGAACATTCTCTAATGAATGAATATGATTTTGAGGAACACTTAGAGGAATTAGTTGATACATAGATTATCTTCTCTACTGAGGAAAGAATAGAGCAAGCCTTTCTGTTGGATAGAAAAGAAATTGGTGAGCCTATTATAGATGAAATTTTTGAAACAAATCAATGAAATGAATCTCCTTGTCCTATAATAGATAAATTTGTTGAGGGGGAGAAGCACCCTAGTCTAGAAATTTTTTAAATTCCTAACCCTGATGATCAAAGAACTGTGGACACCTGGTATAAGTTCCCTATCAAATTTGTTGTGAATGATACACATGAAGCCTTAGTTAAAGGCATAGACTTGTCTACTATGTTTTAATTGAAAACTGTCTCTACTCTTGATGTATTCACTGCAAAGGAACATGAGCTTGTTTCAACTCCTATTTCTGAAACATCACAAGAACCTCCTACATTCATGAGTCAGAATGATTTGAAAGACTTTGAGGATACTTTATTGGATGGAGTTGAAAATCTCACGAACTATCAATAAATTTACTGGCGAGTATAAGGGATGTCTATAGAATTTTTGAAATCATCTCAAATCCCTCTCTACTGCTATTGTAGCCTCTATTACCTGTAGACATTCATCTTAACCCTCTGACAGTGATCTGCTCAGAAATGTTGTTAAGGAAGAACATCAATTAGTTCTAAGTGGCTTTGACAAGGTGATCCTATATACGATTGTCATAAATAGAGGTAAATTCCTTAATTTGTTAGGATTCATTCCAATATTGCAAATGATGCTCAAGAATAATTTACTAAGAAGGTGAATTTCTACTTAAATGTGATTTTATCTATGAATGGTATCGAAAACCAATTCATGTACCCTGTAAAAAATTGGAAATTCCTCATGTTACTCAAGCTTTCAAAACTCAAGTTCAAAAGTTGAATGATTTAACTCATTTTATGAAAATGTTCATAGATAATAAAGATGATTTTGAGAAAGTGATGAAGTATAGTGGTGAGATTATTACTGACTTTATCATGTTATTGAGGCCTTATCTTCATGTGAAGAGCACTACTATTGTGGCTTTTGCAGCTGCACCCTTGCAGCCGGGTTTTCCTCCTTCCCCATCCACTTTATTTGCCTTTAGCTCAATGTCTATCTCTCAAGCTCTGACTTAGATCAGACCTTTTATCCTTTTCCAACAATTACCTCATTTTTCTACCAAACATTCCATGGCACCCTCTATTTGTTAAGGGCTCCCTCTTCCTTCTCAGACAGTTGGTTTACTTCCTTCTTCGACTCTTACCTCTGCCCCTTTGGCTCCTCCTGATGTTGCGGCCAAGGGAAGAGAGAAGAGATCCAATGATGAAGAAAAGTGAACACTATATTTTGATAGGGATATTTTGTATTTTTGTTGCCTACTACTAGTAATGACTCATCTTTCTGCATCTAATTCCCTAGGAACTCTAATTGTATATTCTTCTATTTACTTTTGTACTCTTATTAATAATCTCAAAATGGAGAGGGCAGAATACACTAAGGGAGATACAACCCACTAAGAGTATATATCTAATTCATATTATATGTGATCATAAAAAATGGAGAGTTGGTTGGAGTAATAATGTTTTAATCATGTCTTAATGATCACAAATGGTTACTCTTGTTTAATTTATCTCATATAATGGGTATATATGCTGGTTTTCTTTATGATTCAAATAAATTTTCTCTAGATCATGATTCCTATAAATCATGACTGATTATTGTATAACTATATTCAACGTTAGTCTATAGTGATTTATTTTATAAATGATTAAGTCTAATTAATTCGGCGAATATTATTCTTATGTGTGTATACAAATATTTGGCTATGTTTGAGAAACTATTAGTCTGCCACCGGTTCTGGTTTTTGGGAAAAGTACCTAGAAACCATGATCCAGACACTGTCACCCAGACACCATGATCGAGACACTGTGAGCCAAACACCATGACCTAGACACCATGACCCAAACACCATGACCCAGACACCACGTCCCAAACACTACGACCCAGACTCTGTGACTAGAAACTGTGACTAGACAATGTGACACAGACATTGTGACCAGACACCGTGACATAGACACCAGGACACAGACAGCGTGACTGAGACACAGTGACCCAGACACTGTGACCAGACACCGTGACCCATACACTGTGACTAGACACCATAACTTTTCTCAGATCTCATGAAGTCTGTGAAACGGGTTCCTTACTAAGAAATAGTTCGGTGATTGAGAAAACACTAGACATTGTGATTCTAACACAACATCTGTGCTACCAGTTCCTGATCTCAATACAATTATAATATCATTACTGTATCACTTCTCAAAGTCAATGAAGATGACACCATTTCATGGTGACATGATTTCTATGTTACACTATTTCTATACAGACTATGACACCATGATTTAATTTGTTTTGTCATTTTTAATTTAATTTATAACAGTAATATTTGAGTCTTTAAATTAAATGGCAAAGTTAATATTTCATTATAGAAATGTCACCAGATAGTACGAGGTATGAGGTGCAGGAAACATGAATCTGGTTGGCTCTAACACATTCACTCGAACAATAAAATGAAAACGTTGGCCTTAAAACAAGTGACAAGTAGTAGTGTGTAGAAGAATCATGATCATTCTTGAAAAGAAAACTGATACATGCACCTAGAAACATATGAAGATAACATAATGAATTCTCGAATAAAAAACCTGGAATATAATAGATCAGAGCCAAATCATCTTCACAAAACCAACTCTATAAAGAACATGAGCTAGATCTTACTGGAAACCATAACACCTGACTTGCGATATTTTGTTTCTACCATGTGGACTTGATACTTGCATATTCTTTATCCTAGAAGTTCATACCTTAATTGAATATCACTCAGAGCACTTATAACCTTTTTTCTTCATCTTTTCTCCGTTCTGTATTGTTTTTAGATTTCGAGCAGTGTGTGTGTAGGTGTGTGTGTGTCTGTATTAAATAAACAAACTATCTCTGACATTAAACTAATGGATATAAGAAATCCTTCCTCCAATATCATTTTATACTTTTTTAATCCCATATATATGTTTGGAAGAGTCCTTATGTGACCTGGTAGATTATACCCACGAAAAAATGTGGAAAAGGACATATGACATGGAATGTCACATCCACTCTTTTTACCATGATCCAGGGTATGGATCATGTTTATTAATATAAATTGCTTGGTGGTAGTTTATTACCAAGTGGAGTGGATTAGGTCTTGTATTGAGATTGAACAACTTATTTTATTCACTATGTTGTTTAATTTGGGTTTTCCCTATTTTACTGTATAATTCAGAAATCACTAGATTTACTTTGATACTTAATCTTGGATAGAAGTAATAATTGTTTTTTCATTATTAGAATAGCTTCTAAAGTAGTATCAATAACTCATATATATGTTACTAATAATTAATCAATCATCTATGTGGTTATTTGAATAGTCAAACCTTTATAATTGTATGAGCTTGATTGACTGGGTTGTGTTCAATTTTATTGGGGACCTTTTTAAGAAAACTTTTTAATATGAAATTTTATAGATACTCAATTTCTCTCCCACCCTCTTGAGTATTAAACTCTGTTAAACAATTTTGAATAACTATGTTATGATTTTGATGTTAGAATTTTATTTCTTCTAGATATACTCATAAATTTATTTGTGGACATGATTACGAATATATGGGTTATTCTTTTTTGAGTTAGTAAGATTTATTGTATATATTCTCACAAGATAATGTGTTGAAACAATTTTGAATAAATACATTCAAAAGTTTATTGTTTATTATTCACATAATTCCAAATTAGTATTTTATGAATCCTAAATTTATATTATAGTTTTTAAAACATTATTAATTAGAATTGTATACATGACATGATTTTTGAGTTTATGATCTAATAATTTGTTAGAATTAATATTTTATGGTTTGAACATCATCTTGAATATGATATCATACTCTTATGATCATCATATGAACTTATGATTGATATATCAAATTCTTACCCTTATGGAACATATGAGGCCAATCATTATTATATTCTCCTTCCCTAGGTTTTGATGGATGGTTCTATGTATTATATATATGTGTGTGTGTGTGTGTGTGTGTCTAAGAATATGAATTTCACGTTAGAGATGTTTATATTTTTTAAATGATTGGTTGACAATGTTTTTAGTATCAAAATACTCTTAACCATTACAATCCTTGATCATGTATAATTGTGATATTCATTAAACATTCGACTAAGATGATGTAATATATATTTATGTTATTATTGGGTGGTCTCATTGTCAATTCCTCATGTAAATACATCACAAATAAGTAGTAAGGAATCAAATAATGGAATGGTCATGATGGATTGGAAATCTATTTATGTGATTTACATAAAAATAGAACATTCATTTCACATATTTATAAAAAGTGGAATATGAGTTATATGATTTTTTTTGACAACTAAACATTTAATACTTTGAAAATAAAGTTAAAATTAGTAAAAAATAACTTTACAAATATCTAAAAATTGAATCTTATAATCTATAAAACATTTTATAAACACATACATAAAAAATAATGACATCATAACGAAATCATAAAAACTCAACTTTAAAATATAATCCTTTATCACATTGTTATGTTTTAAATCAAAACAACATTGGAAAATATAATATTAAAATGATTTGTAAACCACATTAATTTTAGTAAGTTATGTATAAAAAAATACAGATATAGTAATATATATACTAATGAATATAAACATGTGGATAAAACAAAATACATTTCAAATAAATATATTGAGTCAATAAATCCCATACCTTGCTTCCCAAAAAAAATTATACAGTCTCTAAGACTTGAATACTAAAATTATAATATTTTTTTAAATGATTTTTTTAATGATTTAAGATTTTAATTAATAAATTTTTATATTTTCTTATATTACATATTTATTAACCAAATCAATTATTTTTATATAATATTTTTGGATGACATTCGGATCATACTCCCAACCCAACATTGGAAAGATGACTATAGTCAAATGGTTCAGGGTTACATTATAAAGATAACATTAATGGTGAAATAATAACTATTATTAAATATTAAATATAATTTTATAATCATCCATGAATATTATAAATGAAAAATAAATTCCTTCTCTATGTGGAAATGGTATTTCACATGTACACATAAGGGAATTTATTAATTTATTATGGGTTGAAAAGTAAGAAGTTAAGTAATATATAAATTTTTAATAATAAAAATAATTTATTTTAAAAAATATATTCTTATTAAATCTATCATAATAAAAATATATGTGATGTGGTAATGAAAAGTGAATCACATCCCTTCATGGATTTTTTAGTCCCCACATACACACAATATATGCTTCCATTTCCCATAAGATGAAAAATTAAATTATAAAGAGTTTTATAACAATAACAATTAAATTTATGTAAATATAACATATGTATGATATTATACCACCATATATAATGATGATTTGAAGTTGGTAGAGTAAGGGATAAACATGAAACACTTAGTTAATAGTTATACTCCTTATTTAGAAAAAATCCCCTGTGTAATACATGAATCATTCATAGGATGTTTTCTGGTAGTTTTTTTGACAACTAAAATGTGGGATAGGATGTTAAAAAATATGTATTTTCCATGAAATTTTTTCAAAAGGTGTGATAAGGAGAGTATAGGAGGTACCTTTTAAAAGTCATTAGTGTGAAACAATTTCAACTATTAAGAGAGTTAAAATATAATAATTATCATAATCATGCCAAGTCACACTGAATAGAAATAATTTTGAAGTTAAGACAGAATAAGTTATAAATATATTAAACCCATAAAATTTATACTTATTTATGTTCCATTTTAAACCTTATCAATTGGTTAAAACCCATAGTACACCATTTTAACTATAATCATTATAATATGTTTTCACTATATTAGGTATATAAATTTACTTATAAGGAGTAAAGTTGTTAATAAATGGTATATAGGTAAAATTTTAGTACATTTACCATCCCATATTCTATATTTTAATTATTTGTTTTTATTTTAAAATCATTGAATAAAATATTTTTTTATCAAATAATATCATTAATGGCACTTAGAGACCATTCCGTTAATTTTAGGTCAAGGAAATCAAGACAAAAATGGAATTAGAATATAAAAACATGTACCATTATACAATAAAATTAAATATTTCATTCCTGAAATTTTATTATTCACCCAAAAATAATTAATTTTATTATTTTTAAAAACATTTATTTGATTTTTCTACAGCTTCCATAAGCTCTATGTTAATGTTGTGTGAGGGTGTTAGGTAATTATAATATCAATAAAAATTTCAACTAAATTACCATAAGAACATATAAATGTTCAAAATAATTTATTAGATTAATTAATATTAAATTTAAAAAAAATTAAGCACATTAGAAAAATTAAAAGCCAGATAGTGACATTTTTGTAATTATCATTTACTTAAAATAATATAAATGTTATAATCAATGGAAGGTGGCATGAAATTTCCAAATTTTAGAATCATGGATGGTTATTGTATAAATACAATTATACAATAACTTAAAAGGATGTATGATGAATATTATAATGCCTTAACACATAGTTTTATCCGTGTTTTACTTTGTTTACCTTTACTGATGTGTTAATAATTCCCTTTAGTTATTATTCAATATGAACAAATTAAAATAGACCGATTCATAATGTTTTAACCTCATGATTCCAAATATGGAATCCATCTTTAAAAATTCAATTAATAGTAGTGTATAAAATCAATTTTATTATAATTTCATAAAATGCAATCAATAAATAAAATTTAGAAAATTGATTCTTAAGCTTACAAATTTACATATACCAACATAAAATGTAATGATAAATATTATGTGATTCGTTAAATTATTTCAAAATAATGAGGGATTATATTTCATTTATTCCAAATTGATAAAAGGTGAATTTTAAATTATTTTTCGATATAAAATAAATAATGTTTTTGAAAAAAAGTTATATTGATCAATATTCAGTCAAAAATAAATCATTTCAGAATTAATCTAAAATAATATTAAACATATTTTGAAATCCTTGTTTTGAAGATAATTTTTATTTTTTCAAATAAATTTATTAGATGTGGCTTAAATTAATAATAATTTTTACTTGCAATAAACTTTAAAACTCGTTTTTATGCCTAAAATGACTTTATTGTCATTTAACGAATAAAAACCTTAATTATGTAAATTTTAAATAATTAAAAATGATATATAATACGATAATTTCTTTATTATATTTTATTAATAAAGATAAATTTATTTTATTAGCATAATAATATACTTCCCACAAAAAAATTTTTATAAAAAAAATATATTTTACATCCAAAATATTTTATATTTATTTCCAAAAAATTGATAAAAGTACATGATATGTTATTCACATTACTATAAGGGGAAATATATGTGTATTTCATAATATTTTTATTTATACTCAAAACATAAATCCAATGACTACATCATTAAAATATTATTGGAATAGTAATATTTCAATAGTATATAACAGTTTTCCATGAGATCAGTGTTACACATTACATATGTTATCAAACATAGTGTTAGTTTTAAAAATAATTATTGGGGTGCTATTTTCTCCCCATTAATTAACTTTTGTTCATACAATTTTATCTCGTTCTCAATAATCAAGGGTTTAATAGTTGAAAATATTTTTTTTGAAAACCCACATTATAAAAATTGATCATGAAACATCCTTTTGAAAATAATAAATGATAAATATGATTTTCACCTAGAATAACACATAACTAGGATCCAAAATATTGGTAACATTAAAAAAAATAGATAGACATGGAGGAGAAAGAAATTTTCTTGAAATATTATAAATTGAAAAAGAACATTATCCACGCAAAAATAGTAACAAAAAACCATAAATTAGTAAGGGATAAATAAGGCCACCTATTCATAAAAAAAGATGGTAAAATAATAAATTTTTTATTTCAGGATCTTTTTTTGAGTTTTCTGTGATTATTTGATCATCATTTTAAAGAACATGAGCAATAAAAAATACTATTTTTCATTCAATTTCGTAATAACAATTTCATTATTTAGTCATGCTTCAATCAGTTTTCACTTCCATCTCAAATCTAACTCCATTAAATTAATATTCAAGTTGAATTAGTCCTACAAGATAAACTAAAATAATGTTTTCACATATTATAAGATCTAAATAAGGATAAGAACTTATTAATTTCTCCTGAAATTTCACACTACCAAAATTAAGAATGGTTAAAGTATTCTAAGATAACATCCATAATTGTGAAATACTATTTTTTGTCTAAAAATCCTAAGGAATGACACCTAATGTACAAGATAAATCATACCATAAATAATTTTCCTAATACACATAAAATTTCATTTCCCATGTTGATAAACCAAAAATCAAAATGACTTGATCACATGTTTTTCCATTATAAATTTACCACTTATTTCTAAACAATATTAATCACTCCTAATGTAACATACAAAATATTCCTATATAATATTTATCCAAATATGTTATGATTTTCTATAAAAAACCAGAATAACAATAAGTCACCAATAAAAAAATATTTTCCTTCAATAGATAACAACAAATTTATTATTCAAATATAATATCAACTCAAACAAAAATATTTACATTTATCATATGCATATAATGTTTCCAATAGAGTGAACTTCCATAAAAATAACACTAATCACTATGTCACCAAATCAATTTTAAATCCCATGGTTATGTATAATATAAATCTAATGGAAAAAAATATTATAAAATATTTATCATATTTAACCATAATTACCTTAACATAGAAGATCATATTAACCCTAATGGTTAACAATACATTTTAACATGTTCCCACATATTATAAAATCACTCTTTTACAAATAACATTTTTATTATAACACATGTTAAAAAAATAGTTATATATACCTCAATAATTTATGAAATGAAATAAATATATCCCAATGTAATAGCTTCAAATAAAAACATAAATGGGAATCTATATCATTAAAATTATGAGAAAAAATTAACCTACTAACCCCAAATTATATCTAAAACTCATAAAATATTGACATTTTAATCATACCATCCTCTATTATTATATAAATTTTTTAGCTAATGTCAAATCTAAAACATTATAAATTAAACAACCTATAACTACATTATTTATAATAAAGGAATAAATTTCATATATTTGAAGGAAGTTTTTGGTTTATACATTTGGAGAATTATAAAAAAATCAATATTATCTAACCCTTGTATTTTAATTGGACCCTTCCGATCAAATTATTTTTTAATCCAAAAAACATGATTCTTGGATTTAAACCCAAATTTCATTCATAACACTAAATAAAAAAATTAAATTATTATTTTATCTATTTAATCCCTAAAATAATACATATAACCCTTATTGGTGCCATTCTCAATGGAAAAAATATTAAAGGGTGTCATTATGTGATCACAAAAGGGAAATTTTAAAATAAAATATATCATAGAATAACTAAATAATGAATAATATGAATGAGATAGTAAACAATTATTTATGTCATTTAACTAGAGTCACAAAAGGGGAATATAACCATTGCTTAAATGAAAATTTAAATAAAAATTACAAAAAATAAACACTTTCATAATTATTTAACTCATAATAAAGAATATCATAATAATAAATTCATGGATTTATTCCTAGAATTCATCAACATACCATCAATGTCTCATTCTAAGACAGTGTAAATAATTGGGATAATCAAACTAAATCAAAGGGATAGTTTGTTTAATGAGACCCACCAATGAATCATTGGTGTATAATGAGCCCGTGTAATAAATTAATAATCAAAATTCTTGTTCATATGAAATGGGTGAAGAATAAAAACCTTACATAATTGATATAAATATCCACATTTGAAAACTAGTATATAGAATGTCAATATTTTAAGCTAAAAAAATATAGTACAGTGATCATAATCCATCCATGTAGATATTATGTATGGTATCATTTGATTATATCCCCATTAAATCATAATATTCATCAATGTTTGTTAAAATGACTAAAAATAATCTAAAAATAACATTATCACTTTTATAAAAAACATGAAAAAAATATCATTTTCTATTGATAAAATTTAAAATATAAATATGTAAAATATTGAGAAAATAAATTTCATTAAAAATAACTATGGAAACTTGTAACGAAATATTTTTAGAATAAAATAATAATTATGGTGAGAAACTTTATTCCCCTAATATATATTAATAATTAAATTACCTTCCCACTTGTTTAAAGATTTTTAATTGACTCATAAGGAAAACTTATTAAAAAATTTGTTTTAATTAATCTTAAATAAGGTGGAAATTATTTCGAAATTTTCATTATAAAAAATTATATAGAAAAAATCATTATATATTTTATGAACATAAATTTGAAGAAGATATTTTTTAATGTCAAAAATTAAAACACAGTTTTAATGAAAATTGCCACACCAGTTTTGTAACTTTTAAATCAAAGGATATTAGAATAAATAGATTTAAAAGGATTTTTAATGATCAGGAATTTATATAAATTAATAATAAAAATAATATATACAGTATTATATAAAACAAAAAAATGAATCATGTTGTGAAAATGAAATATTTCTCAATGAATTGAGTTTGAGATTTTAAATCTATTACCCCATTTCCCGAAATGTATTGTATAAAATATAACACCTGAATAAAAAAAAATATATTAGTTTCATACTTGATTAAAAAAATTGTGTTTACTCCATTTTCATTAATCATTTGATTAATTTTATTTACTATGAATTATTTAGATTCATGAAGTTATAATGGATCTAATGAAAACTAATGGGGTGGAATTTTTTTTCACTTTTTATAAGATTCAGTGATTTTAGAAACATAACCACTGCAACTTGTTATTATTGACTTATAGATGACCTTTTAGGAAATAGTCATGCATAAAAAAGTAGGAGAAAAAATAAAGCACACAATATTTCCACATTTCGACAATAGTGTGAAACCTACATCCTTTCCATAGCCACTCTCATGGGTCTATAGAAATCTACTATTTGGAAGTAAATACAAATTGTTCCAATTCCCAATAGACACATTTTGTACCCTTCACTACAAGAAAATATCCATTTAGCAGCAGTTAGTTTTGCATATAGTAGCGGTTTAAACCGCCACTACATGGTTTGGCGGTGGTTTATAGAAACCGCCGCTAAATTTGGTGTCGGCAGTCTATTAGCAGAATTTATTTCTATTTAGTGGCGATTTAAGGGAAGTGTCATAGCTTCCTAATTTCGCGACAGTTTTACTGATTTTAGCGTTGGTTTTTACGAGCCATGGATTTTATTTAATTAGTGGTAGTTATAACCACCGTGAATAAAATAAAATACAATGGCAATAAAACCACTGCTAAAGTCATGAAAACCATCGTGGAATGAATGCGGGTGATGCGACTCTGTAGTGATGGTTAAAACCACTACTACCCATTAAAAGTAGTTACGCTTCGCAGCGGTTCTAACCGCCACTAATGTCTTACATGTTTACTGTTCACGGCGGTAAAAATCGCCGTGAAAAGATGACCAGAAAAAGTTCTACTTCCACCACACCACTACCCTAAAAAAAATCAATCCAAAAATACCAATAGCCTAACAGAGTAATTCACAGAAAATTTTAAAACGAATGGAGACAACTAGTAAAAAATTTATGGTTTTAATGCTTGGAAAATATAGTGGAATGTCATAAATGGATATGTGTAGTGAGGAGGAGTAAAAAAGATGACTTGAATTGATATATAATGGGTACAACACCACACAAAACATTATAATGTTGATTTAAAATTAGTTTAGATTAGTGATTCATGGACATGGAATACTCATTTAACGTAATAGAATTAGGACCATGTGATGATCATGCAACTCAACCAGCTTGAGGTGGGATTCCTCCCAACCCCTAAGACCTGCTGAGCCATGAATGATTCCATAATCAAGGATACTTATATAGTTATAAATACTTATAGTGGTGAACCTATTGAAGGGAATAAGTGACAGGAAAAATATCATGATGAAAATTGCAACTTTTGAGAACTGGCAAGTGAAATGGGAGTAATCGACAGAAATATAATTATTATTGACCATGTTTAAAACATAGGATACCTAAGCTGGTTGAGTATAGGATGAAAAAATATCATGATCTACAATTTGTGGAGATCAACGCATGAGATCTGCTTTTTATCAGTAAATGTACTTCACTGAATGGGCCTAAGATGTTATGTAAGAAACTATGTCCATGAATCATTTAATTAGAGATCCTTTTCAGATTGGTAGGGTAGGGATTATACAAATAGTATAATGTGTGAACCAAACATGTGTATGTGGGGATGTACCATGTATAATATTAGGTTCCATGGGAGATATTTCCTCATGTGCTCAAATGTTCTATTTAAACACGTGGGTTGACAAGATTCATGCCTGGCCCAGAGGGAAACGTCCTCATGATGAGTTTCTAGTAGGGATGGGACTGAGGTGAAATATACATGAATCAATATGTGTCTCCTCATAATGGGGATCAAGACAATAATAGTATTGATGTGGGACATGGTAAGAGACTATTGTGGGTGGAGTGATTTCATCTCTGGAAAGGATATCATATCATCTCATATTTGGAGAAATACATGTTTTATATAGGTAATGTGTGGTTCATTTCAAAATTATCATATGAGGAATCATAGTTTTATATGTGGTAATTATTTTTATAATCATCCCACACTTATCGGATGAGGCATCCTAATTTCATTTAATAGGGTATGGTTGTTAATTAACATTGTTTACTGAGGACATTGGGTATTGATGTTTAAAATCATCCAACATGGACTATGACTACAACTAGTTTAAATTCCTATAA
Source organism: Viscum album (assembly GCA_963277665.1). Lineage (NCBI taxonomy): Eukaryota > Viridiplantae > Streptophyta > Magnoliopsida > Santalales > Viscaceae > Viscum > Viscum album. The sequence continues at coordinate 1,400,462,307 of OY728142.1, read as the reverse complement.
ATACAAATATATTAATAGGTTTGAGTTAAAGGTCTCCAATCTTTGACCAAAGTAGATAGGAAAGGGAGAAACATATATTGATTCGTTATAGGGTTCTGCCCTAGATTAAATATTTATATGTAACTACTTATATCATTATTATTGGAATCAATCCACATGTTTTTATGGTTCAAGGTGTCATAGGATACCAACTCCAGAAGGGTTACCTTCATGGATGATGATATTGAATAATAACATATTATAATATTAGGAATCGAGAATTTATAAGAGGTGAAATTATCTCTCTTTAAGAGACATATCAATTTTTATGGGGTTAAATTATCTATCATTAATAGGTATATATATTTTACAAGGGGTAATGATATATTTTAAATTCATCTTATCAGGATTTGAGATGGTATTTTTCATCTACATACCCAATATTTACTTCCTCATATCAGGAAATGAGAGCATCATGGCCCATTGATGTGTCAACATGAAAGAAAGGAGATTATTTCTAAAAAAGAGGCTCATGTGAGTGTTTTGGGGAAATGGCACCTTATGTAATGGATTATTATATGGTGAATCATCATCTAGGCTCAATGATAAGAAGATATATGCATTAATACATATCCCATATAAATGGGAATCAATCCACCCATAGTTCTAGAATGTTTTGGAAATAGATGTTTGATGACTCTCCAGGGATTAATAAACCCATGTGATGGATGTATGAGCATATTTTATAGTCATAATGCTTGGACTAGGGATATCTTGATATAAACTATTATAGTATAGTTTGGTGAGGTGGGGGAATAAAGATAGTTTTTTTAGTGAATAAAACCGGGGGTTATAGGATAAAATAGGCCCTTTAACCCATGACAAAATCCTAAATATGATTGCACATAGCGGAAGATCAAAAAACCAAGACCATGATGAAAAATTTAATTTCATGTCTTGAAGAAAATTATTTTTTCATCTCACATAATGATATTCTTCCATGTTTTATATGAGTTAATGTTTTTGAACATATCATAATTATCCTAAGAGGAATCCAAATTTTATATAGTGTAAGACTTTTAGATCATCCAATACACATCATACAATGAATCCCAGTTTTATACGGTTTAATACCATCTCCCATTAAGAGGAACCTGGGTTTTATAAAAGGTATGACCAGATTTTATCTTCATGAACAGAATATGATAAGCATTAACAATGCATAAATATTCACTATCTACACATTATGCCTCCCCAAATTGTCCACAACACTATCCCCTTGATCACTTTGAAATGGACCACTTTGTTCAACACATCAACAATGGGATTAACTCCTAGTCAACCAAAATCTTGACTACCGATTCAAACACAGACCTAAATTGAATGATGTATACTACACTCAAGAAATCAATACATAAAAGGAAACAACATAAATCAATAAAATTCATAAAAGGAAACTTAAGAAATCAAGGAAATGTTAGGACATGAAAATGTTTGGTGGAAACTATGTGCCACACATGTTATATATAAAATCCAATTATTCCCATATTTATTCAACACATCAACAATACAACTACTCAAGGTCTGATGATGCATCCTCACCCTCCCCACCTCCATCTCCACTTTCTACTATCACATGTTAGAACATTATATGAAAAATTAAATATTTTTGCATATTTATACTAAAACATTAATCCAATGAATGTTTTCAATCTAAATTATTTTGATTTTTTGTGATTTACTTACATACCACCAGTCAATTCACTACCATCGGGGGCATATATGCTCAACAGCTGATGTATATTAGTCATCGCTTTCTGCAAACCAGATATCTGAACCCCCTGTTCTTGAACTATGGTTTGTAGAGAATCAATCTCCATCTAAGCATCTTCGAGTATGGACTAATTATAACAAGGAGTAGATGCATCTAGAATCCCTGGTGGCATTCCAAATACCTCAGATGGTACAAGTCTGAAACCCATCTTGCACACTCTACAAGGATTCTCCTTCCCAAGGACATTAGCAACTGGGTCATCCTGGGAGACTGAGTAGGACTGCCCAGGATTGGCATCCCGTAGTTCTTTAATTTTTACCTATAAATTAAATATAAATATATATTAACACATTAAAAACTGATAATAAGTTATTATAATAAAAAATTCACTTCATACCCCAACTTCTTTGGTAGGCTCATTAACAAAACATCCATCTGATTTTTTGTGAACATCCAACCACAGTTCTGTTCGAGATGCTTCGTGCCCTAAACTCTGTGACTGCATTAAGAAAATATAAATCAAAAATTCAATATATGAAACAAATAATTTTATCTTATAAATATTTAAACTTATTAAAATATTATCAATGTTGTTCGGCTTCTAAAAATGCCTTTTCAGCCCACAGTGTGAGAGATGACTTGCTCAGCCCGGTTTGATGCATTCTGTCTTGAGAGATCCTGAAATAAATAAAATGCTATTTAATTTTAATGTATTCAATGTCATATCCTCTTCATATACATGTATAAATGTAAAATGCGGCTACTATAATAATATAAATTTCAATACCATCCACTTCTCATCACAATGTCTGTCAACAAAAACATTCCACTGTTCTTTCGGTACCCCACTTGGTAGCTTCTCATACATTTGTTGCATGGTCAACGAAGAATCGTTGACATCACACCAAAATCTATATTTGAAATCTTTCCATTTCTTACCAATATTTTTCAACTTCCACTTCTATGCTATCACATCAGCAACTATAAAGTGGAAGAACATGTGTATACAAAAATTCATTTTGAACATATTGGTAACATGGCATTCAATTAAACCATAATGTAATAAAATTACCATTATTTGGGAATCAAAAACTTAATTTTTTTATCTTGGAGGCATATGTCTCCAATCATCGTAAAATATAGGAAGGGAAATGGTTTCGCAGACAACTGGCCAAGAATATGGCCATGTAACCCCATGGAATCATCCTTAGGGATCCTATATGAATCAAATGGAATGACTATCTTCTCGCCATTCATGTTCCCAAAATCTGGCCTTTTTATGTTTTTCTCCACAGTTGAAATTTTTCATCTTCAATGAGAAAACAATTATTATAAACAAAATTCAATAAATTTATTTAATTAAAATTTGTACATATGACAGTGACACTCTAGTTTGTCCATAATGAATTGGAAGGGGCGTGTCACTTCCCCACTACTGAGGCTTCTGAAGGGGGAGTCGATGACTCAACCTCTAATGGGACATCCATATATGGTTTGAGAGATGGTGCGGGGGGAGAAGTTGTAAGGGGTGTATGCAGATGGTGTATCAAATGTCATGGGGAGGGAGCCAGATAGATCATCATATGCCGCGAAACTAGATGAAATAGTGTACCACTTCCTCCTTGGCATTCCTATAATTTAATTAAATAAAATTAAGTTCAAAATATATATCTCAAAAAAATTATGCTGAAAAAAATTAAAAATGTTAATAAAATCTCAGTACTAGCAGACAAAATATAAATAACAATGATAATGAAAGAATGCATAAATGAAACAAGTTGTTTCTGAATGAATAAATAAGTGTACATACAATCATTTCCCCCTTAAATCATGTCGGTTTCTTTCTCCATTGCTTCATCCACTTCATTCATCCTTGATAAACTAATATTTTCAGTATCATGATGGAAAAATAATTTTGCTTCCTGTTGTTGATTAAATTCAATTTCAAAGATCAATTCTTCCACTTCATCACCCATATCATACAAATCTCGTTGCATTACTTGAGAATCTACACTCTACCCTTCATCCACAACATCATTCACATAATATACCATTTTTATGTTGATGCTAAGATATACAGATCATGTAGTTCACGATCACTAACATCCATCAAGCGAGAGAAGTTCCCAGAAGTAAATTACAAGGAATATATTTTAACAACTTTGATAATATCGACCCATTTGCATTTTAATAAAACAACAAAAAAATCTCCATTGTAGTTTAATTCAATAATATCATGGAGCCTTACATAGTATCCCACTTTATCAAATGTAAACATACCACTATTCTATGTTTTCAAACACACTTCTCGATCGACTATAAGAAATATAAATCCATTCACATTATAATCATCGAACATTCTAACTTGTTTTATATGACCTATAGAAAGAAACATAAAATATTCTAACATGTCTACTTGAGTATCATTAATCGTGATCTGAAAAACGAAATATAATTTAATAGATTTACAAAATGAATGTGTCAAACTAATATTCGTATTTATTGCAATATTTATGAACTTACACGTCGTGCAAACCATTCCACAAGCTCTTTATTCAAAAATTTCATTATATATTTCTCATTTTATGTTTGGCCTCTCATTCATCTCCTTGTTTATATCCTAAACTCTTCAATAAATGGACATGATGTTTCACTATTCAACATCCCATATCTATGTGCCTGTAATAATTACAATTCTTTCAGTGTCACATTTGAGGTCATCCCAACTTATCGGCCAATAGCAGGAAATATTTTTGATTTATAATGAATTTGATATTGATTTTATGTGTCGTCAACACATCTAACACAATTAAATCTTTTCTCAATACCATCCCAATATCTGGAAAAAAAGTTAAGACACTTCTTAGCAAAATAGCCATCAGCAATAGAGAATTCTGGTTGAGCTTTATTTCTCACATATGCTTTCAAATGCCCAAGATATCTATGAAATGAAATAATAATATTATTCATTTATTTAAATGCCAAAAATTCTTTACTTTACTGAAAAACATATAAATAAAATAACTCTCAATTGGATACATCCCTCAATAATGAACGAGGCCACCTAATTTATCTTCCACAACCAAATTCACAGTTAAATGCATCATGACAGTAAAAAATGATGGAGGAAAGATCATATTTATTGCACAAAGGTTTAATAAAAACCTATTAGAGAGGTTGTCATGCTGAAATGGATGTAGAGATTTCTCACATAATTTCCTAAAAATGTGCATAATTTGAGTACAACAACAGTCTCTTATTCAGGTAATAATGTACACAATCCCAATGGCAGTAACTGTTTTAACAAAGTATGTGAATCATGACTTTTCATTCCATGTAACATGCGATTCTTTAAGTCAAAAAACCTCGAGATGTTACTTGAATACCCATTAGATACCTTCATATTCTTTAAAATTTGACGGAATGTATCTTTATCCCTATTTTTCATTGCAAACTGATCAGAGAATAATTTTCATTCTCATCTAGCCAGCGATCACGTTTTATGTTCATTATTTGCAAGTCTTTGCGAGCATTGGGATGATCCTTCAACTTTACATGCTAGTTAAGTAATGTGAAAATCAAATTATCACAAACATTCTTCTCAATATGCTTCACATAAAGATTTTTCCATATAAAGTTATATTCTCAACAAGGATGTTTGAAGCACATACTTTTTTTATTTCATTGTTGAGTTCTGATTTTACTTGATGATGCACTTCTGACCAGTTTTTCACTATCATTCAAATGATGAACCTTCCCAGATTCTGTTTCAACATTTTCAAGCTGTGTCAATATTTCATAACCAGCTAATAACTTTGGAGGTGGTCTACTATCACTCTAACCATTTGATTTTGATTTTCAGTCGAAATCTATGAGATGCATCAAGAAATTTTTGATGGAACAAGAAGCACAATTTTCTACTGTGAGGTAGTCATTTGGGATCAAAAACAAAGTTACCAATAAGATAACCCAAACATGTGTAAGTGTTCCAACTAGATAAATTACCAAGCCCAGGGAAGTCACTAATGGTCCACAATAAAGCAGCATGGATTTTGAATGCTGTTTTAGAAGAAGCATCAAATGTCTCAACACCGTTGCTCCATAACTCCTATAAATCATCATTCAAAGGCTGCAAGTATACATCATTATAATTTCCATGAATTTTTTTCCCAAGAATAATCATCAAAAGGATAAAAGATGTTTTTTGCATACACATCCACAGAGGCAGATTATAAGGGATCAAAACAATTGGCCAAATGCTATAACTGGTACTCAAAGTCCCAAAGGGGTTGAATCCATCGGCAGCAAATCCCAATCGAATATTCCTAGGATCATATGAGAAATCTAGATGTAATGAATAAAATGTCTTCCATGATTGGTAATCTCGTGAATGTATCATTAACCCATAATTGTTATTATCTACAGAATGACACTTCATGTGTTCAGTGGTCTTCGATGACATGAATAATCATTGAAATCGAGGATTCAAAGGAATGTAATGCAAAACCTTTGCAGGTGTGTTCCTTTTATTTTTCTCCCTGAAATTATTTTTATTCATACTTTCAACATCACCCTTTGACTACCATCTAGAAGAATAACATTTCTTGAAATTCTGTCTACTTGAATCCTCTCTCCAATAAAGTATACAATCATTGGGACACACATGTATTTTTGTGTAATTCAGACCAAGCTTGTTAAAAACTTTTTTCATATAATAAAAATATTATGGGATTTTTGTTTCAAGAAATGCATCACGAATCAATTTCAATATCACGGACATTTCCTAATTTGTAATTCAACATAGAAATTTTTTATGGTATAACTACACCAGAAATGAAAGCTTTGAATATTTCAAACACCCACTATAAAACTATTGATTTCCATAGTCAACTAAATCATGAAACAAATTTTCCTCACTGAAGTTTTCTCTTACATTTAGCTCCAAAAAATCAAGAGGAGGATCCAATGATATGTTAGAATCTTGATCTGCCTGTGTTATAGTCTCCAAAACATCACTTGTCACGTTTCAATTTGTAGCACCCTATTCTGGTTGTTCTAATATGCCTTGATAATGCTAGTGGTGTCTTGTAGTGATGAATGCATAATTTATGAGGTTTTTCATTTAATTTTCCATTGTCAACAAACTTGGGACCTCATTCCGTGGATTAACATCAGTGCTAAATCTTTCTGTATCATTCGATTCTCCATGCAAAATCCAACACAAATATTGGCCCGAGAATTTCTTCTGTATTAAATGTTCATAAACTTCATCTCTCTTCATCTATGTTCTAAATTTACATTTAAGTCATGGACATCTTTTTCTCCCTTCGACGAATCGATTAGAAATTGAAAAATCTAAAAACTCATTCAAACTCTTAACATTCCGAGGTGTGTTCCTCTGTAATGTGATCCACCTTTTATCCATTTATATCACAATGTTCCTACACAATAATAATAAAAATTAAAACATATAGTTACTACTAAAAAGATAAAGAGATTCATATATACGATAGTGTAAGATTACAGAAAAATAATATAATAATGACGAGCCCCTGAGTTAGATATAAACTCTTTAGTGTTTGGGATAGGGGAAGCTTCTTTGGTAAAGAGAAATAGTGTGCTAACAACGTGGTAACTACTTTACCATGAAAACCAAAGCATGTTGTTAATTTGGAATAACCCTAACCTAAATTATCTATAGATTCTTCATATAAAACTCTAATATCGAATAAATCTATTATAAATAATGTTTAGGGAAAACCTTATGATGCTTAAAAAACTCAATACATTCTTAGATATGTTCATGTAACCCGACCGTAGCCATATCATATAATAACCTTCAATATATATGCATCCACAATATGAAAAATAACCAAAAATACCTTTAATATATATAAAGGAACCATTAAAATCTATACAATGCATAATGGGAAGCGGGGGGTCGGGGTCTCTGGGGTCACTAGGGTCACAGGTTCGTGGGGGGTCGAGGGAGGCAGGGTCACCGGGGTTGCGGGGTCACCGGGGTCGCGGGGTCATGGGTGTTTGAGGCCTTAGATTTGGATGAATTCATTGTCTATTCCATGGAGTGGCAAGAACCATGTGAGGGGTGGTAGTCTTGAGGCATGATAAGTGGTGGTGTTCATTGAAATGCATGATGAAATAACTTGGGAGATTAGGTTTTGAGGTTCTATGAACCTTGTGTGGATTGACTTCCTAGACCTCTCTTTGGTGTATTTACATAGAATAAAGTGGTGGTGTGACTTGAGGGTGATTTGGATCATATATTTGTTACTGCACATGTGTGGAGAAATATGGTTGAATGAGATGATCGAGGATCTAACCATGGAGGTGGACTAAGAGTCAGATTCAGACTTCGGTGTGGGCATTGAACATTTTTGTTATTCCTTGATTTTTAAGGCATAGTGGTCGAGATATTATAGCACAGTAGTGGTTGGTATTGAACTCCTTTGGTATAATTAATCTAGAGAAGGACATTCTAGTGTTGTTGCATAAAAATTGATGTGGTAAGGTGGAGACCACATCAGAAATTTCGTACAAGATGCGGCTGATGTGTTTTGGGGATCAAACTAGGGTATTTGAAGAATAGTTGATGTGTCTGGGCTTGGTGTATGGAGTTTCATAGTAGAATCATGCTGGGAATTTGGAGATGAAATGTTGGGTGTGGGTAATATCCTCTAAGAAAACATAATAAGATAATTAGAATCACATAGGTGGAAATAGATCCCATAAGTAATTCTCTCTAAACATTATATTCAGGATCTTGGAAGAATTATATTCATCCAAACTACTATTCATGATCGAGTATCAAAAGTATAAGGAACTCCGTACCTAAGTGTCATAATTCATTATAGTCAAGTAGGCCTTATAAATAAATAGGATATCCATTTCCAAAAATAATTAAAAATACAATGATACATATTCAATGAATGTGATTACTTTCATCCAAGACTATACATGTTAATGAAAAATCATCAAGTTTGGATAACATATAGATAAAGAAAATACAAATAAAATTTAAATACAAAATATTCCTAGTTTAACTATCTCATAATAAAATTTCCCAAAAATATGTCACAACCATATTCACAACTCAAAACATCTCCATGTGATCCCTGAAAAGTCACAACATTCCATTTTCCATTAATAGAACAAGAGGAAACAAATATCTAGAAATCAAAATCTTGGAATTATAATGAAAATACAGTAGTTACACACACACATGAATCTGTATGAAAAGTGTTATATAAATAGTTCTAGAAATATTTCACCATCAATTCATTGTAATTCATTTTATAAAAAAGATTCAAAAATACTTATTTTATATATTGTTATACAGTATATTATTCACATATAGAAGTTTTAAAATACATAAATCACATGATTTTGGCATTTTAGTAAAAAAATATACAATTCCTATATAAAACATGGGTATAATTAACACATTATATAGTAAACATTAAACCAAAAAAAAAAACTAAAACAAGAAATGAACATAAATAGGAACCAAGATATTACTAAATAACTATATAAACATCCACCAAGAAATGGTTCCAAATTAAAAAAGAAAGGTATATGGGTTCAATCTATGTAGGAAGTGGGATACACTAAGTAATCATATGTGGGAAAAAAGAATTCTGTGTAACTCACTGGGTTACAACATGAAGGATATTATAACACCAAAATGGACACCAAAATTTTTATTGGCCAACCCTATTTGAACTAAAATCCACCCAACCCTGGAGGATCCTCTTAGTCTCATGGGGAGGTAACCCGAAATAGAAAGAAGTCATTCTAGGTGAATTAGAAATTTCATAATCTCTAATATTTTAACACTAATCAAGATATTCTATTTTATTGCATTTATCTTCCAATAATTTAATAACTCGGTGAGTGGAAAAAATAAAATTATATGAGGATAAAATATATTATATTATTACACTTTAAATAAATGTTATTTAACTTCCAATAACCTCTGAAGAAAGAGTTGTCTTTTACATCATCTCAAGAATTAAATTTTTATAAAATTATTCAAAATAAGGGAATATATAATCACACAACATAAAATAGCCAATGAGGTAACAATGATGGTATAAAAATCACATGGAGAACATTCATTATTATGATTCCAACCATGGTTTTAATTAAAAATTTGGATGCCACCCATTTTTATAACTACTGAAACATTTAATAAAATCACATTTTTAATTACTTTTACAAATCAATACATTCCATTAAGAACAATTTAAAATCATTATAATACATATATGTATTGTTTCCATTAATCATAGACTAATTACACGCCTTTTTTATAGATCATACCTTAAAAACAAAAAAGAAACTTTTTGTAATAAAAAATGGGGGGTCAATCATCTCCATAAAATTAAAAAACCATTAGAAAGAGCCTGATTGTAATTTTCCAAAATAAATTACATGAATATAATTAATTTTATGATCAAAAGTAGATATAAATTATAATACCCTTTTATCAAAATCAAGTAAAAAATAAAACACTCTTAAAAAACAAATACATGAACCATAAAAATTTATATCTTAATAAGAAAAGAAACGTTTGGCCATAAAAAATTTCATGATTTTATAAAATAAGTAATTTTATAAAAACAAATTCCATGTCTAAAAGGAAACAATTATACTTCTATGATAGAAGAACTACATAGCAAGTAAATGAAATCCACTAACCCAAAACTACCAAACCTCCTGATTAAACACATCCAAAACCATACATATATCCCTTATGGGTATTCTTGTTCATTTGAGAATTCAAAATCAAGAATTGAGGTAAAATTACTAGAATTAAAACCTTATGGTTCGTATAGGTAGTCGGATCTTGGGGGCCGAGGGAAGTGGGGTCATTGGGGTCAAGGGGGGCCTGGGGAAGCAGATTCGTCGGGGCCACGAGGTCATGGGGGTCGGGGTCGCAAGGGTCGCGGGGTCGTTGGGGTCGCGGGGTTACTGGGGTCGTGGGGGGGTCGAGGTCGTAGTAGAAGCGGGGGGATAGGGGAAATGGGGTCATGGGGTGAGAAGGGGGGTCAGTGTTGGGGGAAGGGTCGGCGGTGTAAAAAAATTGTTTTGTAGTGGTTTATTATAAACCACCGCAAAACCATTTTAAAAAAAGGATTAGCGGGGGCTACAAAAACCACCACTAAAAACCTCCACTAATGTAAATTTATGTTTTAGTTCTTATAAGAAATATTATATTTACTATCGTCAATTTACAATGTTTCCTTATATCAAAATTCTTCAAATGAAAAGAATATATAATTTATTAAAACTTCTACAAAACATATGAGTTTGAATCATCATTCAAATTTGGATAGATCCTATTTTCTCAATTCGATGAATATGGATATGATTCTCTCAATATGATAAGTCTAGATCTAATTCTCTAAATAAAATATCAATAGTTATATTTCTCACAATACAATGACTCTAGATCTGATTCTCTCAATACAATGACTCTAGATCTGATTCTCTCAATACAATGTATATTATTTGATGACCTTCTTTTCAATCTACAAAACTCAAACTCTACTAAAAATCTCAACTGGGTAAACAAACATTATAATATTAAATCATCCTCATGAGATCGTTGACTGAAAATGACATCTGCATGATTTAATCTTCTCTAAGGCTTTTCCACTTACATTTAATGTTTCAATGTACAAATGATCTAAACTATTATTTATAAGCGAACCAAACAAATTGATGAATTTTTAAAACATTCCACAACTCCTCAAATTTAAAAATCTCATAAAATATTTATTTTAAATTTCAAATTTTACTTCATAAATTTACCTTATATTTCTCTAAGATTTATTCAAAAATTATTTTCATGTTTTCCCTCTTCAACTCTTCATAAAACCGCTGGAAATTTCTTTTTGAGTCTTATTCTTAATAATCTCAGTAATAATTCTATTTACTTCTTAGGGATTCTGAATTCTGTATCTATTCATTGAATCCTTATTTTGTGTCTTTTTCCGTGAATCTTAATTATGTATATTTCTTAGTTAATCCTAATTTTGTATCCTTTATAGTGACTTTGAATTCTGTATCCTTCTACAGGAATTTGAATTCTGTATCCCTCTCAACTAAATATAATTTTTATTTCTTTCTCATTTGAAACCGATTAAATCATCATTATGATGATTTTCAATAACAATGGAAAATATTTGATGATGAATTCCCTAAAAAACATTGAACTTTTTCAATCTTCATTAGTTTTAGACGTTTTAATTTATTGATTTGATCATTTGTGTCTGGTAGTTATGGAGACAATGGAGACATTATGATTCCTCCATTATTTCAAAGGCTTTTATTATGTCTTTTTCACACATTTTGATAACTTATTGATATGAAAACATTTTTATGACTTATTTTTAGTACGTATGAAAACTATCTATCTCATGAATTCACAATCTTCTTTAAAAAAAATTCAAAAACAATACAACTTTTTCAACCCTCAACTTATGTCTCAGTAAATTCATTATTTGTAACTCATAAACTTCAATCCTTCTCTAATTATGGAAAAGATAAGAATCCATCAACCAATAAAATATTCCTCCAATTATTTTGAATCTAATAATCATAATCTGAAGGAGATGGATATAATACTACAAGGTAAAAAAATTCTTTAAAATAAAAATTTTCACCCCCTTAATCATTGAATTCAATATTTTGTCAAATTTCAACATTCTTACATATCTCATTACAATATAGTGGTTCCAATTCTTGAATAAAAAATAAATCTTATACAGAATGGTTAGTTTCCATCAAATACAAAAGAATTGTTAAAAACATTCGTCACAAAGGATCTTCAATATCACCCTTTGTATTTATTGGCAAGAATCATTAACAACATTTTCAAACTCTTATAATTTTTTAAAAACAAAACTTTTTTACACAAATCATGTTTTTTGGATTTAATCAAACACATATTTTCTCATAAGATAGTATCCTCACATAACACTACTAGATAAAGTAATGTTTTTGAAGTAATTACCTCCCTCAGTTGAAATAAAATTTTATGGATGTTTAAAGAAAAACTCCCCCTTACTTTTTTCTCTTCCTCTAAAACTACTCTTTTTTCTCTCACTTTCCTTTTTCTATTCCACATTATATGATAAATAGAAAATCATATTTATAAAATAAAATAAGTAAATACTTTATACATTGTGAAAAGCTGGTACATTCTCTCCCCCTTTGTCAACATAATCCAAATCACGATGGGGGACTTCCTTATGTGTTTTTAGGAAGTTGTTAAAGGTTGAACATGAAGTTGCATCCTCAATTTCCCAAACAATTCTTTTGGAACTTCTTTTTTCACTAGTACAATAACTATTTTTAACATCACCTTTTTTCATGTCAGTTTTTAGAATCGATGTGAATATCCATTTTTTAGGATTTTTCACATCGGTTATAAAAAACCATTATGAAAAATCAAATTTGCTAACTTTTTCACGAGAGTTATAAATAAATGATGTGTAAAATTAATTATCATGATTTTTTCACATCATTTATTTAAAAACCCACGTTAAAATAAATTTTTTCACATCAGTTATTAAATAAATGACATGAAAAATGTATACAAACATGGATCTAATTTCCCAATATTCAATTTGATATGCCTCAGAGCTCAAATGGAGTTGAGGATCAAAAGTTATTATAATCAGAAGTTGATCATCTCTAAACGAAGTCTTTGGAAATGACAAAGTTTCATGCCCATAAATTTTTATCGGTAAATCTATTTGAGCTTCATGACCTATAAAATCTATGCACGGGAAATGAACTAAATGTTTGTAAACATTATTCATGTTGGTTATTTAATTACTGATATGAAAATTTCCTTTTAGAATCAGTTATTAAATAAATAATGCGAAACAATCATGGTAATTTATTTCTCAAGTCGTTTCTTATATAACCGACATGAGAAATCATCAAAAAATTTAATATTCATTCATGATGGTTATCATAAAACTGATGGGAAATATAATTATAAAATCCCACAAATGCGAAATTTAAATTTTTTTACATCGCGATATAGAAATTTCCAATTTCCACCTAAAAGTTTTAATACCGTGTTTTCTATTATCATCTCAATTATTTGTTATCATTATAAACATATTGTAATTTAATGATCTTTTCTTTCAACAATAATCATTCCCCCTATACAAAACGTTATATATTTAACCTGAATCAAATATTTCTTATTTCTGTGATCTCGTCAAGGTATTTGTAATTATTTATTCTCGATTTATGTTTTTTATGATTATTTTTCTTAATCGATATACCATTTTAAGATCATTTCATTCAACCATAATCACTCCCCCAACTCAACTTGTTTGATATTCCACTTGATCCAAAATTTCTCCATTCAGTGATCTCATCAAGGTATTTGTAATTATTTTTCAATGATTTTTATTTTTTATGAGTGATTTTATTATTGGATATACCATTTGATGGTTATTCTTCTATTATAATGATGAATAATACTTAATATCATGGTAAAAATAAAAATCATCCTTCATATTACAAAACTTCCTTGAAGACGAAGCAATTGTTGGCTCATTCGATCTTTCCTCAAAAAAATATCAAAATTCTAATGGTCATAAATTTTGATCCGTAACTATATTTGAGCTCTATGAATTGTGAAATAAAATATTAAGAAATCATCTTCAAGATAGTAAACATTTTTTACATCAGTTATTTTAAAACCACCATTAAAAATGATTTTTAAAGTAAATTTTTAAAAAACCAACCCAAACAATGACTTTTTATGTTTGTTTTTTAATAACTGACCAAAAAAATAGCTTTTTAATGTCATTTTTAGATGGTATTTCACAATATTTTTTTAAAAACAAACGTGAAAACCATAAAAAATACCATTTTTAACATCGCTGACAAAGACATTGCCAAAAAAATGAAGCTAAAAAGCTAAAAAAACCGATTTAAAGAAGTGTTTTTGTACTAGTGTGTAATGATATCAGCAATCAGATACCTTACTGTAATGAATTCTAGTAAAAAATATCTAAAATCGTTCTTCTCTTTTAAAAATAGAAAATTTATATCAATGTGATTTGATCTTTAATGTTGTTCAATATTTTTAGAATGATCAACTGCACTCTAATCATCACAATGTAATGTCAATTGTTTAAAAACTTTTCCACTCAGATTTTTTAGATGAAATTTCATCGACAACATTTGAGTAAAAGCTTGGGTAGCTAGAACATATTGAAATTATCCTATACTCAATGTTAATGAACTTTGTTTCTTTCAATTACAACTAACACAACATTCACTTAATAAAAATGTTTCTCTTGAGCATGATTTTCTATTATTACCATCTCCTGCCCAATCGGCATTACTAAACCCACGAAACATCATCCCACTATTTTTATAAAAACCCATGTAAATTTTTTCCATTGACATATATTAAAATTATTTTTCATCTAAAATATCTAAATCATTCATATTACTTTTATACCTATCATAGAAAGTCAAAATATAAACAATATTAGTCCTTTAGGCTATTTGATAAAGAATAAATCATATCACCTTCTATATGCCATTCTGATTCACATTTATTCTGAATTAATCTATACTCATCTTTGTGATATCAAAAATAGTATTTGGAAATTTTTAGGATTATTTTGTAGAAAACATCATCAATAATTCCTTGGAATATATTTCATGAGATAAGAAAATGTAATTTTCTTGTTGTTAAACATTGTAGCTAAGGAATAATGTTAATTTTCCAAAAAATTTAATTTCAAAATTATTCTCCATTTCTTCACCAAATTATTTGAACAGTTTTTTTCATTCCCAATAAAAATAATATCACCAACATAAATTATTAAAATTTTAGTTCCAGAGTTAATATCAATCAAATACAAGTTATTATCATATTTACCTTTATAAAAGTTCAACATTATAAAAATAATAAATCATATAATAACAAGTATGTGGATCTTGTAATAGCCTATAAAACGTGTTATTCAATTTAAAAACCTTGTTTTCATCTTTATCAAGTAGAAAACCACAGGGTCATTCATTGTAAAATGCTCCCTTAAGATCACTATTTAAGAATGATGACATTAGATCCATCTGAAAAACAATGTAATTCTGATGAGCAGCCACTTGTAGAAATATTCTAATTGATTCTATCCTTGAATTGGGGAAATGGTTTCATCAAAATCAACATCTTACACATGTGAATATCCTATAGAATCAAGTTGAGGATTTTTTTTATGGAAATCCCTACATGACCAATCAATTTGTTTCTATAAACCCACATTGTTGAAGTAACATTTCCATTTACTAGCAATGGAACAAGTTCTAATATTTCATTTTTCTCAATCTGATCCAACTCTTTTTTTCATAGCATCCAACCATTTATTGTTTTTAATAACTTCAGATACTAATTCTAGTTCATCCTTTGAGATAAGTGAGGTTTGTTTTACTAATCTCAACTTCCTCCTAATCTGAACAAGAGCCTTAGGATTCCCCAAAAATATGATATAATATTTATTTGTAATGTAGGAAATTTCAAAAGTTCTTTCCCCGATAGAATTTCATCATCAAAAAATTCGTCTGAATTTCAATAATGTTGTTTTGAATTACTTTCACTATTTTTAGAAACTAATAGTTTAACCTCATCAGAACTCTCAACATATTTTATTCAAGAACATTTAATTTCAATTACCTATACATCACATGGTTCCACCAACTATTTTAAAAATTATTTATAACATTTTAAACTTCTTCTATTTGGTGAATTACCAATGAAAGTTCCTTCCTCTACTTTCTCATCAAACATTCCCATATCTGGATTTTTGACATTGAGAAACCATGTACATTAAAAAACATTAATATATTTCAATGAATGATTTTTGTTATACCACATTTCACAAGGAGTAATGGGTGTTTCTGGTCACAACAAGCATCTATTATAAACATTTATAGAAGTACTAACAGCTTCTATCCAATAGAATTTTGAATGTCTGTATTCCTCTAGGATAATCCATCCTATTTCTACCAAACCCCTTTATTTATTTCTACTAATCCATTTTTTTGGAATATAGGTAGAATTGTACTAATTATTGCTACCATTATTTATTACATAATTTGCGAATGTATTTTTTTAATTCAGTACCATTATCTATTCTTTCCTTCTTTATTGAAACTTCCATTTTTTTGTCAACATATTTTGTGAATATTTTGAACATTTCAATAGCCATTGACTTGTGCTTCATAATCATGATGTTTGTCACCCAAGTGAAATCATTAGTAAAATTGATAACTTATAAATCCATTTTTTTTGTTGACATCTCATCAGCCCACAAAAATCAAAATGAACAAGCACAAGAGGTTATGTAGATTGAATCTCAACTCTTTTATGAATTTTGTTAGTTATATTCCCTTTTTGATAAGTTACACAAAAATATTATTCTTATATTTTCAATTCATGAATGTTTTAAATTAAATAAACATTAGAATGTTTTATAATTCATTTTTTTGCAAGGTTATCAATACTTCTGTGCCACATTTTCTTCTTCATTACCAATCATTTAATAGAAGTTATTAAATTACCCTATTTGGAAAACATTCCCACTAGTTCTTTATCAATTTTAATAACTTTTCTATTTTGTGAAATTTTTATGAAACATGTATCCTTTTGGAATATTATTTCTTTTCCATCATCAAAAATTTTACTTACAGTAATTTTGTTTTGTTTAACCCCATAATCAAGTAAAACATCCTTAGACTTTAATTTTTCTACATTAATCTCGATCATTTGGATTCCTCTGATTTTTACATAACTATCATTACCAAAAGTAACTTCTCTACCACTATGAGTTACAATAGTTTTTAAGATTTTGATATCATCTTTCATATGTGAAGAATAGCCATTGTCAAGTATCCATTGTCTATTCCTTTTACTTATATTCAAAAATTTCTCAACAATAATAGCTTATTCCTTAGCTTTCTTCTTTTCAACATCCCTTTTAATTCTATTATATGACATTTGATCCACAAGGAGTGTTATAAATTTTTCAGAATGATGAACAACATGATCACATCATCCAAAAATAGTTTCCATTCATTCAAATTGGTTTTTTTGAAGAGTTTCTAATATCTTGAGAATTTACATTTTCAACTTTCTATATGTTAGGAAAGTTACTCATTCAATACTCACAATTTTTTACACATTTCTAAAACATTTTTAAGGGTAGAGATATGTTTCCCCCAAAACTATAAACTTTTTTCCCATATATTCCACCACACCAGCAATAGACATCAAATCAATATTTTATATTTTAAATAAAATTTTTCTTTTTGGAAACCTTTTTGAGATTGTTAACATCATTAAGCTCTAACATACTAAGGATGTAGACCATCCTTTATTTGGAGTGAGTTTTCTACTTTTTTAAATTTTATATGTTTCTATCATCCTTTCTCCACCCAAGAATTCCCATTAAATTTTCCAGAACCTAAACTATAAAAATAATCGAATGAAACATTATTTTTATAGAGATTGTTTCACCTGATTATTTTCTTGAGCCATCCCAGTAACTTTATATGTCACAGCTTTTACATCCAAAGCATTTTTGAAGTTTTAATTCATCTTCATAGAAGGTGATTTTGGACTCAAGATTTTTTGATTGAAACTTTTTGAATTATTCTTTCATATCTTCTATCTTCTTACTAAGATCTTCAATCATCATTTCTTATTTATAAATTCTATGTTTTTAAAATATTTTCTCATTAATGTATTCTTTCTCCAACTTGATAATATATTTTTATCTATTGAAAGATTCTTTAAAACGTTTCTTCACAAATTTAATTTATTTTTTGAGAGGTTTTTTTCCTCAATATATGAAATAAGTTCTTTTCTGACATAATACTCTCTATAAGATTCTTCACCACCTTAATTACTATATGAGGATCATTTTCTTCGCAAATTTGTATTTGAAGGTTCTGATTTTTTTAACTTTAATCTATAGTATAATATTTTTCAGTTGATTTTGATTCAATTTTCTTTCTCAACATACTTATATTCTTTCCAGTAAACTTCTTCTTGAATATTTTTGAAGACATTTCTTCATTAAAATTTTTGATTCACTTCTTCCATCGATTTTTTTCATCATAATCATCAGGATATTCTCCAACATTATTCTTAGGGAAATTCATAGAAATGTGTCCAATTCCACCATAGTCAAAACATTTGAGAAGAAGTTTACCTTAATATTTTCCTCTTCCTCTAAAATTTTTTTAGAGATAAGATATTAAACTCATCATTATTCTTATCGTTAGACTCACAAGGATTGAAGTCTTCAACATCTTTGATATTCATTATTCTAATAGCTTCATAATCCATTTAATCTTTCGTATTCTTTTTAATTAATGGAACTTTACTCATTTTATAAGGAACAATAATTTTATGAAATTTTTCAATAGATAAATCATCCTTATATTCTATAGAATAAATTTTAGAATAAAACCTATCTGAAATGTTTCTCATAAGTTTCTTTACAATTATAAAAAAATCTAGGACAAATCAAAATCCTATGATGTTGATAAGAAAATTCATTTAAACTCATGAAGTTGTCATAAATTATTTATTTATCTCTCATTCTGATATCTTCATACCTAGTATGACACATTAGTAAATTTTCTTTCTTGACCTTATAATTCCCTTACAAAACACTTTCCAGCTTGTCCAACAAACTTTTTGATGTTTTGAGAACCATCAACTTCTATTAAAAAGTCTATGATAAGTACATAAGTATTGTGTTTCTATATTTTTGTATAAAATTGTATATTTCTCTTATCAATAATCTTCATAGGATAATATTTATCAATATGTGTAAAACTAATTGAAAGAGTAACAACACCTTATAGAAGAAGATATTTGTGACACAAAATAATCCAATTTTTATATCCATAATAAATTTTGTATCATATGTAGAAATTACACTACTATTTATAGAATTTATATTATCCATGATAAATATTAAATAAGTGCACCCGACTCTGATACCAATTGATGTTACAAATGATTAAATAACAACTAAGTGGGGGGTTTGAATTAGTTTTTAACATTTTATATGTCTCAAAACATTAAGAATATTTACCCCAGAAACCTATTAAGAATTATTTCCTTATCAATATTAAAAGGAAACTCATGCATGAAAATTTATGAAATAAAATAAATCCGAAAAGATTTATAAGATTTTCCTCATTGTGGGAACCTATATCCTTTCTATAGCAACTCTCATGGGTATATGGAAATCCATTATTATGAATAAGTGAATAAAACTAGTGACAATAACCATTAAAAACCTTATATCTCTTAATAAGACTATTTATATTGACTCCCATAAGTTTACAAATCATCCATATAAAAAAATTTATCCAAATAGAAGAATAAATACTTTTTTTGAAACAGCTCCACAATTTCTTAGTCTAAATCATTAATATGATTTTACAGGATCCAATTTTCCAAATTTGATGAATCTAGATATGATTATCTCAATATGATGACTCGATATCTGATTATCTAAATATGATGAGGCTAGATCCGATTCTCTTAATACAATGAATATGGATATTATTTTGTCTATATGATGAGTTTGGATCCAATTCACTTAATATGATGGACTCAATATGATGACCCCATTACCGATCTGAAAAACATAAAATATACAAAAAAACTCAACCTAGAAAACCAAAATTCACCCAACAAATCCTCCATATATGAACTCTGATCAGAAATTAATTCCAATTTATTTCTTCAAAGCTTACCCTTTTCTAGTTTTATGAAAAATTATAATAAAATCATGATCTGATCATTTATATATAAGCGACTCTAAAAACAAAAGCGGGCTATTTATAAAACATTCCCTTCTTCCTAAAGTTTAAAAACTCTAAAAATAAAATTCATTTAAACAACAACTATTACTTCTTCAATTATCATTATATTTCTCCATGATTTTATGAAAAAATAAATTTCATGTTTGACTGCTTTAACTCTTCATTAATATTATATGATTTTAGTTTTTAATTATTCTTCATAATCATCTCATTATGAATTCTATTTCCTTATTAGTGATTATGAATTATGTATCTTTCACAGTGATTCAGAATTATATATCTTTCATAGTAAATCACAATTTTGTATCCTTATCAGTGAATCTTAATTCTATATCCATCTCAGTGAATCTGAATTCTATATCCTTCTCAGGTAAATCCAATTTTTGTTTTTTTTCAGATCAATTTGATTGAATTGAAATTATGAGGATTTTCTATATCAATGGAAAATATTCAAATATGAATTAAATTAAAATATTTAAACTTATTTAAGCTTCCTCAACTTCACACATTTGTATCTCTAGATCTCACATTATATGTCTAGTACTTTTCGATACAATACAGACATTATGATTCCACCATTTTTTCAAAGTATTTTATCATGATAGTTTTATTGATTTTTGAGAACATCATGATCAAAAAATCGCCATCTGACTTAGGTTAAAATTTATGAAAATATTCTAAATCAGGATTTCACATTATTTTTTCAAAATCCTTGAGAAACAATATGAATTCTCCAACAAGAAACTTATGTCTTGGTAAATTATTTCTTTATACGTCAGAAACATCATTCCTTCTTTAACTATGGAAAAGTAAAAAATTACATAACCCAATGAATTATTCCTCTAGTTTTTTTGAATCCAATTATTTGAATCTGATGTGTATAAATTTGATACTCTGTGTTTGGAAAAAAACATTAGGGAAAAACCTTCCCCCACTTTATCTTTGAATTATAACTTTCAACATATTTAAACTCTCCAAAAAATCTCATTACGATGGATTGGGTATGATTCCTGAATAAAAAAACATTATTATAAAAAAGGGGTAGTTTTAAAAAGTAAAAAAATTTATTAAATCAATTTATATAAATTGTTATTCAATACCAAAGTAAATATGTTAATGTAGACAATTTAAAAATGTTTAGTTCATAATCCTAAAACTACTTTAGTAGGCTGACCATTGTCTAATAAGAAATGGTTATATCATATAATTAATATTCATAATAAAAAAATTAAAATTAATAAAAATTCATTTCAATTTTATAATCATCCATGAAAGGAATATGTGAATAATGAATTACAATGCCTCGCAAAGGTAGTACTCCACACATACACAAATGGGATAATATCATTTTTACTAGTGGAAGGGTAAGAATGTATGAAATGTATTATATTTAAATAATTTCTTACTATACTTAAAATCATATGTTTTTATTACATCCACAATAATAACCATCCTTGTGAGGAAATGATGAACAATGGAACCCATCACATCATGGAGTTGGTAGTCCACAGTTTCTTATAAGTAATGTTTTCATTTCCCAAAGGATGTAAAATGAGATGATAAAGGGTTTTACAATTAAAACATAAAATTTTATTATATTTAATATTTGTTTAATTATAGTAAAAATATATTTGAATATGGTAGAAGAATAGATAATAAAAAAACACTCAGTTATGATATATACCACTTCTTTGGAAAATATCCCTAGGTCTACAGATTATTCCTTATTATGTTTGTATTTTTGTGATAGAAGGTCTTATATGTTGTTGGTAGGGATATTTATAATTTTATTAGATAGGTGGTTATTTTTCTAGATTAGTTAATATCTGTGAGGAAAAGGGGATATTCAATGCCATTCTATATGTTTGGGGAGTGGAATAATTGTAAATTTTATGAAATTTTAAATATAATAAATAACATAATCATTTCACATAGAAAAAATTGATATAATTTCAATGTAATAAAAATTTGATATGTTTAGGTTGTATTTTAAACCTTTTTCAGTTGGTTTTAACCCCTTAATAACCTTTTAAACCTTAACTTTGGTAACAATATTTTCACTTTTTAATGGTTATCAAATTTTATATATGGTGTTAGGTGACTCGAAAATGATTTATGGAAGAAATTTTAGACCATTTTCTATACCTATTTTAATATTAATTTTTATTTTTAAATAATATATTAATATATTTTTATCATAAATTATCACCATTGTGGTTTTGAAGAATTTTCATATATTTTTCCATAAAAGTCATTGAGGTAATGAAATATTCCCAAAATATAAACACATAACATGGAATATAATTAATAATTAAATATTAAATTTTAGAAATACAACAATTCATCAAAAAAATATTTCTTTGAGAGTTTTTTAAATCATTTACCTTTATTTTCCAACTGCATTCCAAACAATTTTTCACTATTGTGTAAGCATTGAAGATAATTTCACAATAATTAAAAATTAATGTAAATATACATTAAAAAATTAATTATTCATGTAAAATATAATCCTTTATATACATTCCTAAAAAATTTTATCCCAATAAAAACAAATAAGTGAAAATAAATAAATAGAGTCACTTTTTGTAAGTATCTATTACTTAATATAATATATATGATATAATTTAATAAATTTAAAATATATAGAATTATTTTAGAATCATGTATGGTAATTGTCAAATAAATATAAAAAATAATGGTAATAATAATATTAGGGATATTTTTAAGCCTTATCTCACAGTTTTAACTCTCTTTTACATTTTTTCCCTTACATAGGTGTTAATAATTTGTTATGGTTACTATTCATTATGAGAAAAAAGAAAATGAAATATTTTTTAAAAAATGAATATTCAAAAAATATATATTTTTTAAATATTAAATTTATTTATTTTCAACAAATTTATTTTTATATAAATTTTATAAACAAAAACAAATACAATTTTTTAGAAATGTATTTCACCCTAAAAAAATACTTATAAACAAATATAATTTAGCCCTGATTAATAGTGGATTAAATAGTTTATGTCTAAATAAAAAAGGATTAAATTTATTTAATATCAAAAGAAAAAAATAATTTTACATTAAAATAATTTTTTATTGAAATGAAATAAAAATTTTGAAAAATTCTATGTTATTCAATATTCACTCAAAATTCAATATTTTAAAAAAATGACAAAATTTAACATAATATTATAATGAAATAATGATTTAAAAAATTATATCTATACTTTATATTTAATTTTATAAAATTGGTATTATTTAATTATATAATCAACACAAAAAATTCAATTGATTGCATTTTGGGAAAAAATTATTTTTGAATCCCAAAATGACATTATTCTCATTCCATAACTAATAATCATAATTGATGATTTTGAATTCACTAAAATGGATATGTAATAAAATTATTTCAATATAAAAATTTATCAATTGTGAAAAATACAATCTATTAAGACAAAAATTACATCGCACACTTAAATAAGTTTTAAGAAAATAATACGAGTTACCTTCGACTATTTTTTTGTTTAAACCATATAATAAAGAATAAATTATTGATTAGTAAATTTATTAATTGAAATATATATATATATATATATATGTATATATATATATTCCAATTATTATCTTCCAAATGAATGACAAAGTCATAACAACCGTGATTAGATATTAATATTTCTATAGTATACCACGGTTCACATTAAGCTCAATGTTTTGTGTTACATAAGTTATCAATAATAGTGTTATTTTTAAATAATTTATTGAATTACTACATATTCTAATTTGATAATATTTATTCTATTTTTTTAAAAAAAGTTAATTTTATTTTAAATTTATTTTTATGTTGTTTTAGAACATGGGAACAATTATAAGTTATAGGCTATGTGTTGTTCAATGAATATGCATAATAAATAATATATTTCATGATGTGAATTAAAATTCTATCTTTACAAAGTTAAAATCATTGGGGATTTTTTAGATGGTTATTCTTGTTGATGGATTTTAATGATATGTTATATGTGCTTATTTCCCCTTACTATGTGCAAGAAAAACTTTTGAATTGAATGTTATTTCTATTAACTTATGAAGAGTGTTGCAATTCATTGATAATCATGTATTATTAGTTTAACAAGAAGAGAAAAGTTATGGTATCATGTGGATGATTGAATTATATTTATTACAATAGGGTTGGGAATATTTTATAAGAAATTATCTAGGATCCAGGGCCATGGTGATGGATGAACCATATGATAGAATAATAGTTGTTGTTGTGTGCTTTGGAGTGATACGATGAGGTGGTTGAGATGAGTTCTGAGAGATTTTCATTTTTTTTAATTTTTTAATTCCTTGATTCATATTGGATATCCTATATGTCGAGTATTATTTTTTTAGTTTCCAACTGCTTGATACAATCAGACTCCCTCCAAAACATGTGAATTTTTGTTGTTTGATATTAGCTGAAATCATAGAATATGAGGATAATATATAAATAATATATAAATAATTATTTTTTAATGGGACAAGTGTTTTTGGATGGATATAAAGTAAATTTATTAACATTACATTATTGGTGATGAAATAATTTAGAATAAAAAATAAGTAATACTGTCATCTACACTTGGGGTTAGAAGATCAAAATGTTAATAAATTAATAATATAAATTAACAGTTAGTTATTTGAAGATATTTATAATGATTCTAACTATTTTATATCTATTCCATAGATTTGTATGACAATTTTTCTTTGTGATTATAGTGGATGAAGTGTCTTTGTTAATGGTTTTCCCTTAGTGTTGTTTGTGTGTGATATTTATTGTTTATATTTTATAATTTCATACACTATCCCATCATCACCAATAGGGAAACTAACACAGATATGTTTTATGTTTTGTTTTTTCACCATATTTTATATTTAGGGAAGAAATGTATAACATCTCCCTCTATACTGCCCTCTATCCAAATGTTGACCTGAGTATTCGTATCCTTGAATAAGGTGGATTTATTTTTAGGGTGTATCACAATTAGAGATGTTATAGATCATGGATTACTATATATATATTCAAGATATAATTGATTATGGCATAGATTATACCATTTTGTTGTGGTTGATCTAGCTTTTCATTGATTTACAAGCATGGGTTTTGATGTCTTGGGTTATAATGTGTTAGCATGGATTGTAGTGGCTTCAAGACATACTATTGGTTACAGATGATATTGATATATATATATTGATGTCTAGCGGATATATTGGCCCCTATTAGGGATATATATATATATTGATTTTTCCCATCTCACATTAGGGATGACTTAATTTTTGAAGGTATGATCACAAGATGTGTGTCATTGGGGCATGAGAGTGAAAAAATAGTGGAAAACTGGAAGTGGGAACCATTATATATATATATATATATATTCATATTTAAATAAAATTGTTTATATTTATTTGTTATTTTATGACTTATCCATGGAAGGAATGGGAAACACATATTACATGTTTAGGTTATGGGTTATTTTTTATTTTATTCTCAATGATTTACTATGATATTTTTACATTTTTTAAAATATGTTTTAAAGAGATTCTTAATAAGTTTACATGTTTTGGACTCCCAATGTATATATATATATATTATTTTTTGGGTTAGATGATATAGATCAATCATCAGTCTAGATATTAATATTTTGGAGGAGCTATTGAGTAGGTGTTAGGAGGTGTTAGAGTTTGTTACCACTGCCTAATCATACATTTTGGAAGTACTAATTTAACTTACTTTTATGTATTATATTACATGTACTTGGATATTTTTAAAAGATATATTGTTTATTATAAGTTTATCTTTCCTATATACCACTAAAAAAATTTAAAGATGTTAATTCAACCCATGTGACTGTCAAATACACCATCAACACTGGTTTCCAACCCATGGCATATTAGATGAAAGCTTTAGGATACATTATATCTCATCCTTCATTATTGGATGAGGTGGGGAACCATTATATGGAAGGGTTCATGAATGAGAGGTATCCAAGAGAGGTTGAGATATATGATAGAGTTTTGAGTTAAACAGTGGGAGGATATTTGGGAAGGTAGAGAAATATTATCAAATAGACTTAGTAGGTACTATAAACATGATAAATCAGCTGGTAAATGATATATATGGCCACCTATGATATGATATAAGTTAATTTATATTTATTGTAAATTTAATGAAATTTTTTTCCTATAGGGTAAATTCCCATGTAAGGATAACACATCATGATGTTATGTTCCTATATTTAAATTTTTATACACTTTGGGTAATATATTAATATTAACTAATTAATTTTAAATAAAATGTAATATTTTTAAATGATTAAGTGTAATGAATATTATTATTTTATAGGAATGGAACTAGGTGTACAACTCCATCAAGGTGGTGCGGAAGGGGTTTTTTACATAAGTGGTTCACCATATTATCTGTGTAGATCGTTATAGGGTGGAGGATGATGATGAAAAAAAACTAGAGGAGGTCACCATGAGAGGTACAGTTCAAGGTTATATAGAGTATTGTAGGTTTGGATTAATATTAAGAGATATAGGACTTGATAGAAGAGGTGGACATAACCTTAAAATCGATTGGTGCTCATATGGTTCAGTAAGTTTCATTACAAGTGTTGATTTGGTGTGGGTAAGATTTTTTGTCATAGAATTGGTTCCTCAGGGATTTTTAAAAGACACAAATTTCATGGGACAAGTTTGATGTTTAATTTTTGGATGGGTTTTTTTCTTCAACATCTAGGTAATCATACTGACCATATATCCTTACCCATCTATAGGGGACTTCCATAATTTTAGAGACTGATATCCACTATAAGAATATCCTATTATATAATTACATACTTTCTCCAATTGGATAGTTATTTTTAAAACTAAACTCAACACCTCAGTGAGGATGGGTTGTTTTGGATACATTTTTTTGAGTAATACCTTAATATGTCTTAATCTTTTTAAAATATCCAATTTTGTTCATTCCCTCTAATAAAAAGGGATACCAGCTATACTATATTATTTACCCCTCAAGACCCTCTTATATATGCAAATACAACAAAAAATAATTTCTTATAATCCCTACCCATATTTTATAGTTCCTAATTTTATCAAAATATCATCATATAAAGGTGTTATGTATAAACATAAGGATAGATTGGAAGGAAGTTATAAAAGTTACAACAGATCATTTTCAATATTAATTATTCTTTTAAATCCACTAAATATAATGTATCTATGATTTAATAAGGAAAAAAATATTATTAATATACATATATGTTAATATGATTGTGGTTCAAGTATTTTCCACCTCTATCCCTTCAAATTCTAAATAAAAGTATCGTATATGCCAACAAGGGGACTATCTCCTGTATCTAGATATATTATTATTTTTCAATAACCATATTTATGGGATGTTTATTTGATCAATTTAATGTTGATATAGGATATTTAGGACATAATTATTCTTTTTTAATTTTAATATTATATATACCTTCATTCATTTCTATCTGTTAGAAAATGATAATGCTACTTATGTATATATGTAGACGTCCTCCTCCATGAGGCGATGTGATTCATTATTGTGACATCCCGGCCCAAGATCCACTAAATAGTTCCCTAAGCCAGTTGGCTACATGCCCTCAAGCGCACCTACATGTACATTTGAAGGAGCCGACTAGCAGTGAGGGTCTAGTAAGTCATTCTTGGGGAGAATATACCCTCTTTTATCAGAATCAAATACCATATAAATAAAACAACAATAACCAAGTGCGGAAGTATATAAATAAAAAGTAAAAATACAAGTCAAATGATAACCAAAAAATTAATATATAGAACATAACCTAAAGTTAATGCAGGCTATGACAATGCCAATTTTTTGTGTCTACAATTCAACTAAATGTAAAGACCGAATGACTCCCAAATGGTTCATGAACCACATTCGGTTCCCTCTTCCCTACTCCAATCCCAAACTGCAATCAATCCCAGGGCCATTCCCTTATCCTATCCAACAACAAAAAAGTCTACATGGTGCCGATCAGGTGGCCCAAATTGGGTGTGACTAAAACTCAGTAGGACACCATGAACAATGTATAAAATGAGTCCAATCAAAATCTAGTGCATGATGTTTTATGAAGCAATGAATACAATGAATAATTTAAATATTTATCACATTTTCATTTAATTTTAATCCTCAAATAAGGCCTAGTTTCAACTCATGTTTCCCATTTGAATCATCATTCAATATCATTAATCATTTAGTGCAGGTTGTCATGCCTAACACCCCAAATCATAGTTGAATAGTCATTCATTATTATCATTCATTTGGTATAGGTCATCATGCCTAGAACCATAATATCATTGAGTGTAGTTCTTTATGACTATTTCTCATTTTCTTATTTGGTGTAGGTCCCCATTTCTAGAACCCCATAAACAACATCTTCATTAACTATTGGGGAGGAAAACCATTTCCAAGTCCCCTAATCAGTCCATAATTCCATGTCTAGCACCACAAAAATCTTAGCCATTTAATCATTCAATATTTCACAAGAATTTTCCACATCATTCCATTGCTAATCAAATGTTTATTTTAACATTTCAAGGACCATTAGATAACTCAAATATTATCGAAGCACATAACCCATTATTTAATTCATCAATTAATTAATTAATCAACACAATTTTCATCCCATAATTATTTATTCACAATTAATTATCCATTTCAAATATCAAATTTTAAAAATTAATAATCGCAATTAATTATCTTTGATCATGTCATGGAACATAATTAACTATCACAATTAATTATCCATGGTCAACGTGATGACACAAAATTAATCATTACAATTTATTATCTTACATAGCCAAAATTAATTTCATAAATAATTACCCCTTAATTAATTATCTTGAAAAAATCGATTAAATATCTCAATTACAATATTTCAACCCAAAACAAATCTCCACAATTTCATATTTGGGAAACCCCCCTTTATTGGTTCTATGATTTAATTCTCAATTAACCACTGGGGAAAACACAATTCAATTTCAATTTCCTAATTACTACAATTTAAGAAATAACTTTTCAAGAAAATCTATAAATCATAAACTGACATTCACATATCATAAATCGTGATTTTGGGAGTTTGATTTGGACTACATACCTTAGTTTATTGATGGATGTTGTCCCAAAAAAATCCCCAAAATCAGAGCGGCACAATGTCGTCGATAGAGCTCTAGATATAAATCCCTAAACCATAATTAAGATCAAATGAATCATGATATTGAAAATATAGATCTATATCCAAAATTCTAAATCTAGATCACAACTCATAGGTTTATATCCAAGAAAACGGCGTAGATATTCCATGAAAAGATTTATAAAATAAAATAGAATGAATGGGAGAAGAATTGGGATGAAATCAAATTACCAGGAGGAGAGTGGATCTTCAATCCATCTTTAAATCTAAAATAATGGTGTTCAGATCAACTTGAAATCCCTCTAGAAGGATTTGGGAACACTTATAAATTTTCAAGCCTGAGCCTAGGTCAAATTATAGAGTTTTTGAGGGTTCAGGTAGTTGTAAACAATATTTTCGAAAAAAAACTACTCCACGCACATGGTTTCACCTATGATTCCACATGGTTAGGCCAAATCGTGCGCCAACCATGTCGTCTTCAACTACCTGTATGTCTTGATGGCAAACAGTTTAAAAAACCTTGCACCAACCACGCCGACCTCCATTTTCTTCATGGTTAACTTGCGTACGTTTTGTCCAAACCATGTGAAAATCGTGCACAACCCATGTCTTTCGTAGTTTCTAAAAAACATCACCCAAACACACCCCAGGTCTTACCTCTACCCCATGTCACTTAATAAAAACCAAAAAGTACATGAAAACATGCCCATCATTACTCCAAAAATGGTTGGAATCTTACTATTATTCATTTTTGTTTTATAAGGATAGTATTGAGTATAAATTTAATGAATATATATTATATTTATAATATAAAAGTCATTCATAAAATTTGATTTATAATTTTTCTTTCTTTCATTCCACCCCGTGAAAAGTTTAATCATCACATGTGTGTATGTTTTAAGTACTGTCTCTATGAAGTGACATAAATCATTTGTTATCAGCACATAATATGAATTATTATACAAGTATATATAATTAATAAATATGAAACATAACTAATGAATAGTATTATATATATGATAAAACCATGACCAAGGTATATGTACCAAAATCATCAAATCGAAACTTGCAAGGAAAACATAGCATTTCTCACCTGTATGACCATCTCAAATAGATATTATTAAAAAATTAAAAGTTGATGATTATGAAGGAAAAATAAATATTAATTTAAGTTTCGATATTATCATATATTAGATTTATAATTAATATATATATATATAATATGTGGTTTTAAGGTTTATAAACCAATCTGAGACATTGTGTAAGAGATTTATGATATAACCTCATTTCTTTTCAAGAGTTCTTAAGTTAAATTTTCAATAAGTAAAAAATATATGATCCTTATACTTAAAATCACATCTATTATATTATTTTTTTGGTAAATCTTGAAATTTTCTTCTATATTTTTTACCTTTATTTTTAAATGAAAACAATTGAGAATTTGTTGTTACAAAAAATGAACTGATTTCCACATTGGTTTGGAATAATAGTCTTACATGAAATTACATTAATTAAAAATGATTTTTTGGATGTTTTAACTATTATACAATGATTTATTGAATACATTTTACCCATATTCAACATTATATTATATTTTCATTTGAATCTTATTCTTATTTTCTTAAAAAGGTACTATTTGACAATAGTGTAAAGGAAATAATTGTATTATTTAAAACTGAATGAAAAAATATCCTCATCATCATGAAGAATATTTTAGTTGAATATTCTATTATATTTTTTCATTGTAATTTTCATCAAAATTATTTTCTCTTTGATTGAATAATTTTTTTAGAATTTATATAAATGAGTTAAAACATAAAAAGGAATTCTTCTCAAAATATTGTTTACTAATATTTTATTGGTATTATAATATATGTCAACAGTTGTTATTATCGCATATGATTCAATGGTGAAATGATACAATGATGAGATCCTTATTATTTCTCTGTATGTTTATTTACTATGGTAATGATTTCAGGATCAAACCCGTCATCTTTTAAGTGGTCTATGCTATGATGAAATGATAAATGTTTTCATCTCCTTATAGAATTCATATAATTGGATTATTATTATCCATTATTTGGTATTGTATATCACTCATATGTATTGGTTAATAAGATATTTATATCTCATGAGATGATTAAGATAATAATGGACTTTATTTTTAATAACTCTTTTGAGATTTTCAAGTGAGATTATGATTTCCTCAAGATATAGTCATAATATTATGTGTAGACAATATTAAGAATAGAAATTTTCGGATTTTTAAGTGTGATTATGTGTTTCTGTTTTAATTCAAAAATAATTATGTAATGATATTATATTTAATAAAAAAATTCAATAGTTTATTATTTCCTATTTGTAGAATTCCACATTCATTTGTCATGAATCTTGAATGAATGTTTCTTCTTTGACAACCTTATTGATCTTGATTTATGATATGATATAATTTTTATGATTATAATTTATTCACTCTTTAAAATAAATATTTCAAGTTGTTAATATGAACATGAATATTTTATCAAACTCTTATAATCTTCGTATGAACATATTAATGATATCTATCATGCTTACCCTAAGTGAGAATACGAGCTTAGTCATTCTTATGTTTGGAATCCCCTGCTTTTGGTGGAATGTCATATGTATGATATATATATATGTCAAAAAATATGAATATTATTATTATATATGTTGATGATGTTTCAGTATATAATTTCACAATGTATATAGTCTCAAAATTCACTAAACCATTATAGACCATGAGAATGTATAATTGAGATATTTATTGAATATCCATCTAAAATTATGTACTATTTATTTGTGTTATTCTTGGGTCACCTCACATTCAATTAATAAAATAAAAAAATCAGAAATAATGTATTATTATGATGATGGAGAATTCTTTTCATGACATATATAGTAATATTATTCATTCTTTTCACACATTTGTAACCTAACAAATGTGAGTTATATAGAATTATGTTGAAAATTTTCCTTTCAAAAGTGTCAAAAGAAGGAAAAAATTGTTGAAAATTAAACATAATTGTATGTAAAAAAATATGAAAATTTATAAAATTGTTTATGAACATAGAGATAATGATGAATTTTTTTAAAGGAATACATGAAAACAATTTATTAAAAGAAAATCCCTTTCCAAATTTTAACTTTTAAATAGAAAAGTATCAAAAAAACATTAAAATAATAGGTAAACCATATGAATTTAAGTATGTTTTTTTTATAAAAATTATTAATATGTTAGTATATAAACCACACAAAATAAACATGTGGATAAAATTACATAACATTCAAATAAATAAAACTGAGTCAAGAAATCAGTTACCTGTGTTCTGAATCATTTTTTACAATCTAAAAATTCTGAATAAAAAATTATATATATATATATATGATTATTTTTTTTAATTTCTTCCATTATAATTAGTCTTTTTATTTCATTTATTACAATAACATAATTATTCACCTAATCAATTATATATAAATCGAATGTTTGGAGGGTGCTTGATTCATAATCTCAAGACAACATCAGTAGGTCAATCATAGTTAAAGAGGTCATGGTTACATAATTTTAATAACATTAATGTTTGAGTCGTCCTCATTATTAAAAATTCAATATAATTTTATAATCATCCATGAAAGGGAGAAATTAACAATGAATCGCATCACTTCATAAAGTGGATATTCCACATGTATGCATAAGGGAAATTATTAAAATATTATTGGGTGAAAGGTAAGAAGTTATGTAATATATAAAATATTAATATAAAATTATATCATTAAAATAATATATATTTATTAAATCGATCATAATAAACCTCTATGTGAGGTGGTGATGAAAAGTGAAACACATCGCTTCATGGAGGTGGTAGTTGACACATACAAACAATATATGTTTTCATTTCCCATAGGATGTAAAATTAATAGATAAAGGGTTGTACCATAATAATAATTAAATTTCACTAAATATAATATAATTATTTTCTTATATCATCATAGTTAAACTTAATTTGAAGTAGGTATATTAAAAAATAAATGTGTAACACTCAGTTAAGTGTTAATCCTCTTCTTTAGTAAACCTCCCTATGATTATACCTTAATCCATAATAGGTTGGACTGTTAGGGATTCCAAGAGAGCTAAAATGTGGAAAGGGGTGTTGGACAGATATTTTAAAAGGGGTTGGACAAAAAAATTCCCAAAATGTGTGAGGATGATCGGAGAAGAGGTACCTTTTGTTAGTGAGAGGAGTGACATAGTTTTAAATATTAAGAGATTTACAAAACATAAAATATCATAGTCTTGTATAGTCACACAAAATGTCAACAATTTTTAAGTCAGGACACAATAAGGTCTACATATTTTAAACCAATAAACTCTAAACATATTTATATTTCATTTTATACCTTAACATTTGGTATAAAACTCATGTTTACTCGTTTTAACATTAATCATAATAATACATTTTTCAATATATAATGTATATAAATTCACATATATGTTATAGAGTGGTGCTTAAATGGTATATTGATGAAATTTCAGACAATTTACCAACCCAATTGTCTTGTTTTAAAATTTTAGGATTTTAAAATCGTTGAATAAAATTTGTTTATCATAAAATGTCATTATAAAATTTTGGGGCTCTTATTTTAATTTTACATCAAGGTAATTGAGACAGAAATGGAATTATAAATAAAAGTCATTCACACTTATAAATTTTAATTACCTATTTAATTCCTTGAATATAAAAATTCGTTCTATAATGTTATTTTTATTATTTTTAAAAATATTTATGTTTATTTTTTGAATACTTACTTCAGCACAATACCAGTTATTTGGTAGAGTTTAAGGTAACCATACATCACTAAAAATCTAAAATACTATACCATAATAAAAATAAAATTTTAAAATTTTAAAATTTTATTTTTTACTCATTAATATCATCATTTTATAAAATTTTGACCACATTATAAAATTTAAAATAAATACAGTGAATTTTTTATAATTACCAATTACATAAAATAATATAAATGTTATAATCAAAGGAATGTGGGAAGATATTTACAAATTTTCAAATCAAGGATACTTATTTTATAAATAAAATAAAAAATTAAATTAAAATTAAGTATTATGAAGATTTATATTCCTTAACACATTATTTTTAACATTGTTTTTATTATTTTACCATTACCATGGTTGTAATAATTAACCCTAGTTACTATTACTTATGTGAAAAACTATAAGGGACCTATTTATCAAATTTTAAACTCTTCATTCCAAATATGTAATCCAATTTTAAATATTGAATATTTATGAGTGTAAAAGATTAATTATAATATAATTTCATAAAACACATCCAATAATAATTTTTTACAAAAAAATATTTTATTCCAACAAATTAACATATAAAAATATCAAAATTACTGATAACTATTATGTGATTAATTTAATTGTTTAAAAATAATTGGGGATTAGTTTTTAATAAGTAATCCCAGAAATGTGAATTTTAAATTATTTATTTTAAAATAAATAAATAACTATTATGAAAAAATTGGAATTATTCACAATTCACTCAAAAATAAATATTTTCAAAATAATTTTTCAAAATCCTATTTTTAAAAATTAGTTTTGAAATAAATATCTATTATTTCAAATAATGTTTTTAAAAGTGGCATAAATTGTTTATTATTTTCACTAGAAAAATTCTTGAATCCTAAAATGTAATTATGATCCTTTAAAAAATAATAAACATATTTAGGCAAATATTAATTCATTAAATTTAATATATAATAATCTTATTTAATTATTATATTTTTTCAATAGTGATACAATATTTCTAATTAAGATAATAGTATTCTCCCAATAAAAAACATTTTCTTGGAAAAAACCCCATTTACCTTCAAAATAATTTATCTAAATTTCTTGAGAGTTGATAAAAAATGACATGTTATTTAACATATTGTAATAAAAAATAATCATGTATTTCATAATATGGATTTTCATAATCAAACCTTCCAAACAAAGTTTTAGGTCTACATTTTATTATTAAAATAATAATATTTCTCTTTTATATCACGGTTTTCTACTAACACACTGTCACACATTACATAAGTTAACCAACATAGTGTCATTTAAAAAAATAGTGTGATACATTCTCCACATTAATTAAATTTCATCCCTAAAATTTTATCTCCATCTCAAAAATGAATGGATTAATAATTAAAAATATATTTTTTGAAAAAACACATTATAAAAATTTATAATAATCATCCTTTTGATAAGTGGAAATGGGAAATATGATTATCACATGGAATTAAACATAATTAGCTTCATAAATATGAAGAAAATTAAAAAGAACTAAAATCAGTTTCTTAGAGGAAAAAAAATTTCTAATGAATAATAATGTGTGATAGTGAACATGATTATGATAAAAATAGTGATCATGAAACAAAATAACAGTTTGGGATAAATAAGGCCGTCTATTCAAAAAAATGACGGTAAATGTGAAGAAATTTTCATTCAGAACCATTTTCTACGTTTTATAAAATTATTTTACAATTCATATAGAGATCATGAGAAATTATTCAAGCCTGATTCTATTTTATTTCATAATCATAGTTTCATTTTTTTGGTGCTTCAATCAATTTCCACATCTATCAAAACTCTATCTTCATGAAGTTAATATTAAATGTGATTATTTCTAACCAAAATCACTAAAATTATATTTTAACATGACATAAGATCCAAAAATAATTAAATGTTATTAATTTATCCTGAAATTAGACATTACCCAAAAAATATCAATAGAATATGTTATAATGAAATCCATAAAAGTGAAATATTATATTAATCTCAAAATACTAAATAATTACACCAAATGTACCACTTAAATAATTCTATAAGAAATGTTCCTAAAACATGTCAATTTTTTCCCATGTTGATAACCCAAAACTCGAGATGATTTGATTTCATATTCTTAAAATATCAATTTACCAATTTTTTCAAAACAAAAATAATCCCTCATAATGATAAAAGAGAAAAAATATTACCTAATCATATATTTTCCAAAATATGATAATATTTTATATAAATAACCTAAATTACCATAATTCCATAATAAAATAATATATGGTTATAACTACCCTACTCTTTATTAAAAACATTAAAATTATTTATTACATAAAATTTCACTTAAGACAACTTTGAGGATCAAGAGGTCTAGTGTCTTGGGGAATTAGGAACATTACATGACAACTTAAGATATAAAATACATTATTATTGAAAACTTCTTTTACATGACAATAACATTCATTCATACATAGCATTGAATTTGATAACCTGAAGACATATATATAAAAATGTTGAGGTATAAAGCCTAGTAATGGATTAAACAAGTCATTTAATGAAGAATAAAATACATGTTAGGCAGTAGATATATCAATGGATAATAAGAGAAACATGAATATAAATTCATGATATGGCATGATTATCAAAACATGAAAATCTAGCAACAAAATATAACATGATATTAGCATGAACCAAGGCTCATTACACATAGACCATGAGTAAACTCTCGATGAACATGAATTAGAATGAGTAAAACCTCATTGAACATAATTTTCATGAGTCAAAACTCATTGCACATGAAGTATCATGATACTGTTCTTTACCCAATGCATTGGAGCGCTATCAGGGTGCACCCTTCTTAATCATTTCATTTCAGGCATTAGTATTCCACATAGAACACAAAACATGGATTCATCAAACATCATAGTTACTCCAAGAATACGATATATAGAATACATAAATTTAATCCAACAACAGACAAGTACATTTTCATAAAGGTGAATACCCTTTATGGATACATGGGAATGGTAGTCACTTACATGAGACATTGGCATGAAAAATTTTGTTGTAACATCAGCAGTATAATGACATCAAATATAAATCATAAAATTGGTTTATGGGTCTATCATCATTTATAAATTAAATGGATAGTAAGGGAACCATGTAACATAATATCTAAACATATGTATTGGAATTTATATGGTTAATATAAAGTAATTTCTCGAATGTAAATGAGGAGGGAGAAATACCTTATAGAATTTTGGAATGGTAACGGGTGTACATGGGAGGCATTAATGAGTGATAAAGGTGTATCTCATCCTTAAAACCTAAAGAGTTAAGTATAGGGAAGGGGGTAAATCAGACCCCATTATTTGTAATTAAAAATAAATGGGAATAACAATAAAAGGAAACATAGACATATGTAAGGAAGGAAGGGAAAGTGGGGATCCCTTACTTGGATGTGTGATCCCAAAGGCTTGGGAGAGTCTTAGAAGTGGCTTCATGGGATCTTGGGGAGCCTTGGGAGGATTATATAGAGTGGAGGGTAGAGGTTGGTAGAACTCAAAAAGTTTTTAGTGAAGAGGAATGGGATATTGAGTGGGGTTATATACGAAAGGGGAGGAAATTCATTATTAATTAGGTTTTGGACACTACCCAAAAAACTAATCAAAACCACAATCCATCCTATAGTTTTTTCCCATGGTATTTGAAATGTTTGTGTGGAAAAATTTATTTTACATTTCCAATGACCGAACATATTAAAATATTAGTCTTTATTATGAGGAGGTGAGTCACACTCTCATGGAAATAATTTTAAAAAGTAAAAACAAATTATAAGGCTTGAAGGGTCCATTAAGACATTGTAAAAGTAATAAAACAAATATAAAATTACATTACATTAAAGTTAAAACATATATATGAAGAATAAAACTTTTATATTATTTTATTATATCACTATTGGGTCATTATGATGTTATAAAAAACATTATATATTTAAACAGTATCTAATTTTAACACAAAAATTTGACTATACCAGAAAATTATGGAAAATTAACCCTTAAAAAATTTCAATGTTTTGAATCCATAATTAATATTCATTTTATACAAATAATTTTACAAATATATGAATGGTCAATTTTAAAATAAAAACTATCGTTTATAGAATATTCATGGGATTTAAAAAAAACAACATTCAAACCTTAATAAAAATTACAATTGTGTAATAATTATATGATCATTTATATTTAATAGAAAGTAATTTAGTAATAATAATTTAATAAAATATTATTTAATTCAAAAATCCATTAATTCATCAAATTACACTTCTAAATTGAATATTAACAAAAAAATACTATTTGTTCTTTAAAACCCACATAAAAAGTAACAATAATAAAATGATTGTATATTTTATATTCTATTCAAAAATTAATGCACATAATAATAGTGCATGGTCCCTATTACATAAATTTTTATAACACCTAAATAAGACCTAAGGATAAGGTGTTTGATAGTAATAGACTCTTGGGGCCTCTTAGATAACATCGTTTGAGTGTTAATCTATATTTACTTCTTTTTTTGTTGTATGCGGTTCCATTCAAGCTTAATGTGCTGAAGCTCGGCTTGGGTTTGGTCAAGAGAGAATCCCAATGATGCTACCTCCTTTCAGATCTCTGAAAAATGGGCTTCGTATGGAGAAATTATATTAGATGAGGCCATCACTTCCATTTTCTGAGTAAATTGGATTTTAAAGCCCTTTATTTATACTAATCATGGGATCACTATTCGACGAATATATTTGTAATGGTAACAATTCATAACCGTTTTTTAAAATCCAAAAACATAAAACCAAAGATGTGAATATGTTTTATATAACCATTTTAAAAAGTAATACATTTAATTAGATCAATAGAAATTTTCATTAATAAATTTTTGGGTCGTTACAATCTTCTCCCCTTAAGAAATTTTGCCCAAATTTGTTTTATATATTACATCGAAGACAGGTGAGGGTATTTCTCCTTCATCTCTTGAATAAGGTCTTCAGTCTCTCCTATTAGCAACTCCTTTAAGTATAAAGGGTTCGTGCAACACAATGGTACCATAGGATATATCCAAAATCATCTAATTCCTTTACAAAAAATACCTCAAATGTATTGGATTATATCAATGGAAGAACCAACAATTCATTAAAAAGTTATTTCTTATTTATAATTTTGAAATATCTTTATGAACTTATTTGTTATAAAAAAAGTCCGAATGACTCATCTTAAAATGTTTCAAAATAGGGTTTTGGTATATCAGTTTTGGGGTTTCCCCAAAGACAAAACTCTATAATTTGTTAAATATATGTTGCACAGAGGTCACCCTGTTTTTTATCACCTATAAAATAATTTATTTCTTCATCATTTTGAAATAGGGAAAATAAATTGAAATTTCCCTATTGGTACTTCTTGCGCTTAGCATGGTAAAAAATTAGAGAGTGAAACATTTTTGAATAGATGGTTCCTAATCCTTGAAATAATCATGCAATTATAGAGTTATTATATGCCTCATAAAGTTTTGTCATGTAAATTTAATATTTGAAAAAGATTCAACGTTATCGGATCATGACTTAAAAATAATCTCATAATGTAGTTCTTCATGAAGATAGAGAAGAGTTGTTTATGATCTTTCTTCATCCATGTTTTAACTAAGAAAAAATATACAATTATGGGGTATTAATAGTTATCTAATAAGAATTTAAAAAAGAAAACATTTGAAAAGGAAGTGTAAACTTGTATTTTATATCATAACTTATGAAACCCTATTTTTCAATCTAGGTTATCCCTGATCAATTACATAACATTTATTATTATGGGATTTTAATGTTCCCTTAATAATGATTCATACTATGTTTTTTAATTTACTGAAGCATTTCCCCTAGTAGTGTCAAAAAAAGAGTGCAACAAGGCCTACTGTCATGCATGATTTCTCATTCAAGTCTAGTTCAAAGTGGTGTTTTTGAGTTTTAACCCTAGATTAATCTATTCTAGAGCCACATGTATTTGTTCATATCTAGATAGGGATTCATTTAATTGATAAACCTATTACTATATACCCATAAAAATTTAGGAATGGCTTCATTATGTATAGTCTTATCCCTAAGGCATTCACTAGGGGTTTCTAATCCTTATCACAAAAATAAGAAAATGTATCCTCTGATGCCAACTATAACAACCTTCCTCTTTATTACACACTTTTACATGATTTACAACATAAAAGTGCAATTAAAAAAACTTTTAGGATCATGAGGTCTAGTGTCTTGGGGAATTAGGAACATTACATGAAAACATAACACATAAAATACAACATCTTTGTTGGAAAATTCTTTTACTTGACCACAACATTTCTTTGTACATAGCATTGCAAGGGATAACTTAAGGACATACATATAAAAATGGTGATCTATAAATCCTAGTAAGGGACAAAAAAGTCATAACATGGATAATACAATACATGTTAGAAAATAGACATATCAATGAAGCATAATATAAACCTGGACATAAAGTCATGATATAACATCATAATAAAAACATGGAGATGTCGAAACAACATTTAACATGACATTAGCCTGAGCAAAGGATCATTGGACATGGATCATGAGTAAACCCCCATTTCAAATGAATTATCATGATTAAACACTCATTTGACATGAATTATCATGAGTCAATACTCATTTCACATGGAATATCATGATATTATTCATTACCCCATGAATGTGAGTACTATCAAGGTACACCCTTCTTATTAATTTCATTTCATGGATTAATTTTCCATATAGATCATAAAACATGGCTTTATTATAAATCCTTATTTATTCCAAGAATGGATATTGAATACATAAATTTATGTCTTAAATCAATATTTACATGTGAATAAAGGTGAATACCCTTAATAGAGACATGGGTATGGTATTCACTTACATGATGATTTTGGAATGGTAAATTTTGGTGTAACTTCGAAAACATAACAACATAAAATAGAAATAAAAAAATGGGTTTATGGGTCTCTAATAATTTATACATGAAATAGATAATAAGGGGTTCATGAAACATAATATACCGACAAATGTAATGGAATTTAGATCCATAATATAAATTAATTTCTTGAATGTAAATGAGGAGAGATAAATACCTTACAGAATTTATGCATGGTAACATGTGTACATGGGAGTCATTTATGAGAGATAAAGGGGTATATCATCATTCAAACATAATTAGAGAAGTATAGGGGTGGTTTGATATCATACCCCTACATTTTTATTTGAAAATAAATGGGAATAAAAATAAAAGTAAACTTAGACATAAATAAGGAAGGAAGGTAAAGTGAGGATCCCTTTCCTAGAAGTGTGATCCCAAAGGATTAAAGAGGATTGGGAGAGGATTATTAGGATTTTGGAGCGACTTGTGAGGTTTATATAGAGAGTAGGGAAGAGGTTTTTTAGTATAAAATTGTTTGAGTGAAGAGGAATGGGAGATTGAGTGGGTTTATATAGGAAAGGAGAGTTAATTCTTTATTATTTATGTTTTGTACACAACCCATTAAACTAATCAAAACCACAAACCATCCCATGTTATTTTACTATTTTTTCCAAAGTAGAGTGGAAAAAATAATTTTTTAAGGAAAATTTCTAAACTTATTAAAATATTAGGCTTGTTTATGTGGAGGCGAGTCAAATTCACAAAGAAATAATATAAAAAAGTTAAAATATTATATAAGTCTTGGAGGGTACACTAGGGAATTGTAAAATTAATATAACAAATCTAAAATCAAATTATTTTAAATTTAAAACATATATTGGCTGAATAACCCTTTTATAGAATTTTATTACATCAGTAATGGGTCATTATGATGTCATAAAACACATTATATATTTAAACGATATTTCATTTTTTAAAAAAATTCAACTCTCTAATAAAGTAATGAAAAAATCACCATTATATAATTTTGAAATCCTGAATCAAAAAATATTATTCATTTTATCAAAATAATTTTCAAAATATGGGAATTTTAACTTTTAAATTAAAAAATGACATTTTTGGAAAATTCATGG
The DNA here is from genome assembly GCA_963277665.1 of Viscum album. Taxonomy (NCBI): domain Eukaryota; kingdom Viridiplantae; phylum Streptophyta; class Magnoliopsida; order Santalales; family Viscaceae; genus Viscum; species Viscum album. The sequence continues at coordinate 1,400,419,483 of OY728142.1, read as the reverse complement.
GTTTTGACAAAAACATCTTTCATTCCATAATAAAAATTAAAAATGTATAAAAATTATATGATCATTTATATTTAATAAAAACTAATTTGGTAATAATATTTATTAAAATAATATTTAATTAAAATATCCAATAATTCTTATAAGTATATTTCTTAATTGAATATTAAGTAAAAATACTATTTGTGCATTAAAACCCATTTACAAAGTAACAATAATAAAATAAATGTATATTCATTATTCAATTAAAAAATAAAGCACATAATAATAGTGTTAGGGCCTTATTACATAAACCCTTATAACATCTGCATATGACATAAGGGAAAGGTGTGCGTTGGTGATAGACTCATGGGGTAGCATAGATAACATCGCTCGGGTGGTAATCTTTATTAACTTCAACTTATCTCGTTGGAGGTTCTGTTATAGTTTAACATGTTGAAGATCATCTTGGTCTTGTTCAAAAGTAAAGACTATTAATGTTACCTCCTTTCTGAGCTCCAATACATGGGCTTCTTATGGATCAATTCAACTGGTTGAGGCCATCATTTCCTTTGTATTAGTTAATTAAATTTGTTAAAGACCTATATTTATACTAATCATGTTCTCTCTATTCAACAACTATATTAGCAATGATAATAATAATTAACGGTATTTTAAAATCCAAAAACATAAAACCAAGGAAGTGAATTTTTTTTATTACTATTTTACATTCTAATAAATTTAATTAGATGAAAATTAATTTCCATTAAAAAATGTTTGGGTCATTCAAATGGTACCATGATATAACTGAATGGTTATTATTCAGATAAAATATCATCTCTGAAAAAAGTATTTCCATTTACCTTAATCATATAATTCTCCCAATAGAGTAAAACTCTTAAAAAAACACTAATCACTATTTAGCTAAATCATTTTTCAATTCAATGTTAGTATGTATTATAAATTTATGGAAGAAAAAATGTGATACCCCATTCATCCTATTTAACCATAATTACCTTAACATAAAATAAATTCTTAATGATAAATTTTATCATTTCCATTTACCCTGTGTCTAAAAATTATAAAATCACTCTTTCATAGGTCACTACAACACACGTTATACAAAATAGTTATATATACCTCAATAATTTATAAACTCTAAATAAATATCTCCCAAATATCTCCCATCACATAAAAACTTAAATTGATATCCATAACATTATCATAGGAAAACCCATGGACTTAAAAACCCATAATTATATCTATAACTCATAAAATATCCACATTTGAATTATATTAACCTTTAATGTTTTCTAAACCTTTCATCGGATTCTAATTGTAAGTCCCAATAAATTAAAAAACAAAAAAAATACTAGCTTTGTAATAAGGGATTCAATTTCATATATTCGAAATATTTTTTTATAGTTTTTGATAATTAGGAAAAGAAAAAAAACATATAAAATGCTTACATTATCAGAGGAATCTTCAATTCAATGTCCATTTTATTCAACAAAATTAGGATTCTTTAAGTTATACTCATATTTCATTCAAAACACTACATCAAATAAAAAAATGTATTATTTCATATAGTAAATACCAAAAATTATTCATATATCTCATATTGGTATCATGGACAATGAAAAAAATATTAAAGGGTGAGATCAGATGATTATTATGTTTAATATTACAGCAAAATCTATCATCAAATAACTATAAAATAAATAATATTGAATAGATAATGAAAAATCAATTAGGTAATTAAACTAAGTCATAAAAGGGGAATATAATGGTAGAAGACATGACAATATAAATAACACATGGATAATAATAAATGATTTCATAATTATGGAATTCATAATTCTGAACATCATAGTCATACCTTTAAGGATTTATTCCATGAAATCATCAAGAAACAATCAAGGAATAATTCAAAAAAAAAAAGCGTAAATAAATGGGAAAAATAAACCAAATACCCAAAAAATTGTCTTATAAGACATAACAATTCATAATGGTGGTATAACTATCCCAACTAATTATATAATAATTAAAATTCATTCATCATATGAAATTGGTGAAAAATAAATACATTACATAATCAATATAAATATCTATATTTGAAAACTAGCATATGGAATGCCGAATTTTTTCTCCTTTAAAAAATAAAATACCATTATCATAATACATCAATTTCTATTTAGTGGATGATATCATTTTATTATATCCTTATTAAATCACATGATTCCCCAAAGTATGTTAATATATAATAAAATTCACTTGAAATAAAAATTGAACCTTTCTTCAATAATATGAGAAATATATCCTTTGAATTTGATGAATTTTTTTAAAAAAATGTACAGAATATTGGGAAAATAAATTTCATTGAAAATAAAAATGGAAACCTATAATTGAATATTCATAGAAAACAAAGATCATGATGGTGGTAAATTTTATTCATTCCATAAAGATTAAAAGATAATATTATCTTCATTCATTTATAAAAATTCATAGCTAACTCATAAGGAAAATATTTTAAAATATTCATTTTAATCATTTTTAATGAGGGGTAAATTTATTTTTAAATTACATTTAAAAAAATTAGATACTAAATACAAACATTCAAGAAATATTTGATGAACAAAGGCATAAAGATGAATTTATTGAATGTAAACCATCAAAATGATCTTATAATGGAAAATAACTTACCACTTTGGTAACATATAAAACAAAAAAAAAGATTATAAAAAATATATTTAGAATTATTTGTAATATTAATGATTTTCTATTAACAAATGTAAACAGTCATCCATCTAGTAGAATATATACAAAAATTAATAAAACTTTTGTTGAAAATAGCATAAGTCTCAATGAAAGATTTTTAATATGAGAAATCCATTACAAGATGTCCCATGACATCTTGTAAAATATTTTACACTTTAATATTTAAATTAAAGTAGTTTTATTATTGATTAAAAAATATGTTTATTTTATTTTCATTATATATTTAATTTAATTTTTACCATGAATTATTTCGATACTGATGCAGTTAAGTTTAAATCGAACGTTTTCCGGATGTTCCTTTCATAATCCAAAATTGACTTCGGTGGATTGACTATAGTCAAAAGGTTTATGAATCCATCCTATAAAAAATATTAAATATTAAATAATTAATATTTTAAAAATTAAATTAAATATTATAATATTACATGAAAGGAATAGGTGATGATCTAAATACATGGCTTTATAGAGGTGGTATTCCACACATACACAGAAGTGATAATATCATTTTTTTAACTAGTTTAAGGGTAAGAAGGTATGTAATAAATTATATATAGATAAATATTATTATATAATTAATACCATATATATTTTTCAAGTTGATAATAATAAAACTCCATTTGAGGCAGTGATTAAAAATAGAATACATTGCTTTATGGAGGTGGTATTCCACATTTATGCATGGTAAATGTTTTCATTTCACATAGAAAGAATAATGAGATGATAAAGTGATATGATATAATAATGATGAGATTTTATTATATAGAATATACTTATTTAATTATTTTAGTATTGTTAAAAAATATTTAAAGATTTTAGAAGAATAAATAAACAAGAAACACTCAATTAAGAGTTATATAACTTCATTGACAAAAATACCTTCGGCTACACATTAAGCCTTATAATGATGGTTTTTTTATGACACCAGGTCTTATTGGTTGTGGGGAGGGTTGTTTAGTACTGTTTTGTAAAGGGATTTATTGGAATAAGTTTATCAAAATTTATTAGGAATAGAGGATATACACATACATTTTATACGTGTGTGGAGTGACACAATTGTAAATATTAATAAAATAAAAATATAATAAATAACATAATAATTTGAAATTGAAAAATGATAAAAATTTAAAATTTAGGACAATATAAGGCTTAAATATCTTTGACCAATATCAATCAGATATTTTAATGCTAAATTTTAATACTTTTCATTTGGTTAAACCCCCTTATTAATTCTTTTTTACATTAACTATGATGACACTATTTCCACTTTATAATGGTAAAAAATATACATATATGGTCTGAAGAGGATAAAAATAGACATATGAATGAAATTCTAGACCATTTCATTACCACTTTTGGTATATACATATTTTTTTGAGTTCTAAATAATTTACTAATATATTTTTTATCATAAAATATCATCATTATCATTTTTTTCAATAATCAATTAGTTTTACTTCACAGTCATTTGGAAAAAAAGTAATTATAATATCTAAACATATTGAATGAGATATTTTTAAAAATTAAAAATTAGAATTTTTAATTCCACAATTCATCCAAATCATATGAATTTTAGTGTTTTTAAAAGCATTTACCTTTATTTTTATGCTGCTAACACCACTAATGTGTTAGCATTGTGTAACTAGTTAAGATAATTTAACTACAAATAAATATGAAAATTAAATTACAATTAAAAAACTTATTAATGTTAATTAAAATATTTTAGATGAAATCTTACATTTTAATTCCCAATTAAAATATATATGTGAATTTTGAATCAAGAGAGTCGATTTTTTGTAATTGTCAACTACATTATATAATATAAATTTTTTAATTAAAGGAATGTGGGCATATATTGAATGATTTTAGATTCATGTAAGTTTATGGTTGAAAAAAATAATCAAATAAAATTAATTACATTTTTATGGATTTTTTAGGTTGTATCCCATGGTTTTAAAACTATTTTACCTATTTTTTTCTTTACCGTGGTGTTAATAATTTAACAAAGATACTATTCATTATAACAAAAAATAGGTGATCCAATTTATAAAATTGAAATCAAAGATTCGAAATATAGAAACCATTTTATCAATATTAATTTTTATAATTAGCATAAATTTACTTTTAATATAAATGTCAAAAACACAATGAAATACCCATTTTTAGAAAAAAAAATACCCCTAAAAATGAACATATAACAAAGAAAAATATAAAAATAATTAATAAAAGAATAATTATAATAGTTCTAAATAATTTAGAAATAAATTAAATTCATACAAAATTAAAATTATAATGGTAAATTAAAATTTGTTTTTTAAATAAGTGAATTGACTATTTTGAATAATTCCATGTTTTAAATAATCACTTAAAATTCTATATTTTTAGTAAAATGACAAACATTTATCATAATACTATTATGAATTGAATATTTGAAATCTATAGCTAATATTTACTAAAAAATAAATATACTTAATTGACTTTTATTATAATATTAACAAAAGTTTTCAATAAAACGAGATTTCAAAAAATTTATTTTTAAATCCCGAAATTACATTATTTAAATTCCTTGAAAAATAATCATAATTAAATGAATGTTAAATCATTAAATGGGTTAAATAATATACCTATTTAAACAAAATAATTTTTTAATTTTGATAAATTGAATATATTATGATAAAAAGACTTTGAACACCTAAAAAGAGTATTAATAAAATCAAACCATTTACGTTCAACGTTTTTTATATTTATTTCAAAAAATGAATATTGAATAAATGATTGATTATTATTTTTATTTTGTGAAAAATAAATAAATATATACATATATATTTATTTGAAAATATTATTATTATTCGTTCTTATATAACCAATTACTAGGTTAAAACACCCATAATTAAATAATAATATTTCTATAATATATCAAACCTCACCATAAGAGAGATGTTGTATGTTACAATAGTCCTTGAATACAGAGTTATTATAAAAGAAATTATCATGTTGTTGCACATTTAAATTTTCTATATGACCCTCCTCATTTTTCTGAAAAGTTAATGACACTTTAAATTCATGTTTAAGATGTTTTAGAATATGGGATAACTAATAAGTTATAGGCTGGTTATTATTCAAATGATAAGGAATATAAATCAGTTGTATCATGATGAGAAATAAAATTTATTCTTCCTAAAGATAATTTCGTTTGGGGAATTGTGAGTTAGTTATTATTGTTAAAGTCTTCTAATCCTATGTTCGGTGGCCTTATCACCATTTCCTATGTGTTTCAAAATCATTATTATTGTTTGTGTTCTCTAGAAACATCCTAGCATTGTTGTAATAGTTTTAAAACCCTATAATATTGGTTTTACATGATGATAAATTATATGTTTTCTTAGGGATTTTTCAATGATGTTTGTTAGTATATGGTTAGAAATATTAGATAAGAAATGAACTGGGATCGTAGGCTATGATAATGGTTGATTCATGTGATGGTCGGACAGTTGATGATGTGCACATTGGAGTGCAACACAAGGGTAGTTGATTTTTTTTTCGGGGTTTTATTATTTTTTAATAATTTTCATTCATGATTCAAACTAGATAGACTATAGCTTATGTGTTATTTTTGGGTTTTAAAATTCATGTTTCTATAAAACTCTCTACACAACATGTATAATTATGATGTACAATCTTTGGAGAAGTCCTTGAATACTTGGTTAAATCATAGTTAATAAATAAAAAATATTTTTCTCATGGGCTACAGTTTTGTTTACGGATATAAATTTAAATTACTAACATTATATTATTGGTTATTACATACTTGAGAATATTAAAAAAATAATTAATCATGTTTTGGGCACTTTGGATAAGAAGATTAAAATACTAGTAATGAAATAATATCAATTAATGGTTGTTAATATAAAACACATGTGATATTTTTAATTGTTTATATATATATATATATATTCTATATAATTGTATTTAATGTTCCATTTTGATAATAGAGGAAGAAGAGTCTATGTCAATTTTTTCCCTTAGTGTGATTTTGAAAGATATTATTTTTTTCTATTTTATGATTCTATATGCTTTGACATCAACACCCGCAGGAAGACTGACACCCAAATGATTTATGGGGAGTATTTTTTGAACACAAGGGATAGTTAGGGAACAAATCTCATATGACTACCAATATAAAAAATTTTATTTAGAGGTATATATGAGTATTTGTATCCAATGATATATCTGAATAAATTTTAGGGTATATCTATATCAATGATATGATGGCTCGTAGATTTCTATATATTCATATTAATACTATAATAGAAAAATGTATTGAGATAAATTTATTTTTTGTGGTGACTCTAGATTCGCATTGATTTACATGCATGGATTTTTATGGCTTGATGAAAAATTTATTACCATGGGATGTAGTTGATTCTATACATACAATTCATTATAGATGATATTGATATCTGTATTGTTTTCAACACAAGATATCCGGATCTTTGAGGACTGAGTAATGTTGGGATGATGCCCATATCACATTATGGTTGACTTAATTATAGAAGGTATGATCACACGATGTGTGTCATTTAGATGTTAGAGTGAAAAACTAGTGGATAACTTGAAGTGCAACACATATCTGTGTGTATATATATATATATATTATTTTCATATAGAATGGTTTACATATATTTTTTATTTAGTGAGTTATCCATGGAGGGGATATGAACAAAATTACTTGTTTAGGTGATGGTTCAGTTTCTGTTTTTTATTCTCTAAGATTTGTTATGATTCTTTTAAATTCTTCAAGAGAGGATTCATAGAGGGTCCTATTAACTAAAAATTCTATGATATCCCAATGTACATGTAAACTATTTTTAGGCTATCTTATACATATTAGTGATTGCGCTAGACATTACTATAAAAGAGGAGTTGTAGAGATAGTGTCTTGAGTTTATGGAGTTTATTGTCACTGCATAGTCATACTTTTGGTTCATATGTTTTTCATTTAATTTAATGTAAGATATTACATGTATTGGAATATCTTTTTTTAATACATGGTGTTGATTTTTTGTTTATCCTTCATACTTATTCCCCTATAACCCTTATATATGTTACTTCATCCCATGTATGTATCGAATATACCATCAGCACTAGTCACAACCTGTAGCCTATTTTAAGCATGATTTGGGACTCATTATCTCTTTTCCATAAATGTTGGTAGTGGTGGTGATCCATTGTATGTAGGGGTCATGATAGAGTGGTATCAATGGATTGTTTAGAGTTATGATGAATTTTTGAGTTAGGAAATGGTGAGGATACATGGTTTAGTTGTGAAAGAGTATTTTTTAGGCTTAGTATATACTGTAAACATGTGAAATAATCAAGGACAACATATATCTGAGCACCTATACTCTCATAAAAGGAACATTAAATTTATTGGAGATTATATGTAAATTGATTTTTATTATATGTTAAATACATAGTTAAGGATCACATATCATGATATTATGTGCATGTGTAGTGACCCAACCCCTAGCTTGCCTAGAAAAAATGCCATAATTTTTTAAATTGGCATGATTACAAGGAATCAAATCCTCAAGGACCAAATGTTTAGTGGTTTTGGAAAAATAGATTACACACATGAAACCAATTTGATAATCTGAAATGGAAATTAGAACACAATACTTAACAAAAGCTAATAAACAAAAAACATGGAACTCATTCAATGGATTAGTATTTATAAAATTGTGTAAATAAAAAAATAAGGTTGAGCTCAAATGATCATAAACGGTAAAGTATAGTGGAATAAATAATGAATCAATGAGAAAAATAAACATGGTAAGGTCAATAGTTGACAATATATTCAATTTACATAACAAAATAAGGAAAAATAAATATTTCATGGTAAATAATTGAAACACAATCTATTTAAGAAATTAATGTAGAATTTAACGAATAAATAGATAATGTTAATGAAAAAAATATCATTGATAAGAATAATAATAACATGTGAATTTTCAATAAATGAAATGCTTAATTATTGGATACCATGTTTCATATGTATTTTTAACCATTAATGGGAAGAACATTCATTACATGATTTATAACATAAAGGGTACAAACAAATTTGGTTTTCCTAATCATAAATTACTATCCAGAACATTCACAAGATATTTTAAAACATGCTTTCTTGAAAGGAAAAGGTTTTTGCAAACTAAATATGTCATATTGGACCACTGATTCATCAAGGGTATTACATTAAATGGTCTCCACCATGTTTCTTGCTTGTCCAAAGCAATCTTCATATATAGAATAAATAATTTATTTAATTAAAAATTTGAATTATCACCAAAAATCAATATTGAATAAATAAAATATTTTAATCAAGTATTAAATATTGGAGGATAAGTAAAAAAATATTTTTTAATGTTGATGAATGAAAATTACATTCAATTATCATTAAAATTATTCCTGAGGAAAATAATCTTTAAACATTCCAAAGTGTCCCATACCACTATGAAACATTTGAATCATAAGCATCCTGATGGAATAACATTAAAAGAATTTTTCAAATACCATTAAGATATGTAAATTCATGATATATTATATCAAAACCTATAGTTTATACACAACCTATAAAAAGTATGTTTTGAAAAATAAAGTATGCATCACCGAAGAAAAGTGAGACAAGAATCCCTTACGTTTAGTCCAACTTGTCACATGATTGTTTATCTTGATAAATAATTTTTTTTTAATTTTTTACTTTATTTATAAAATTTTTCATGTTTAATATAAATTTTAGTTCACTTATTAAATTTTTTTATACAACTAAAAAAACAATAATGTTTGTGCCATAAGTTTTGAGAAAATTCGATTCATGTGTTAAAAAAACATTGGTAGGACAACTATGCTAAAAGGAGTCATTATATAAACATATATAGAATAATATTCATGAAATAATTATTATATTTATTCATAAATTATAATTTTAATTACAATCATGAAATATGGTTATGAAAAATGAACAAATATTACATTCCTCGAGATGGTAAGCCATATGTGTGCATGACTTCATTCCAATTTTTCAATGATCGTTATGGGAAAAAGGTAAGATATATTATAAATTTCCATAATGATCATAATATAAGAAATAATATGTTATTCAACCATATATACTTAAATATATAATTCATGGGATGTAAAAGGAATCACATCGTGTTGAGGATGTAAAAGTCCAGACGTCCATGAATGAAATTATCACTTTTTTCATGTGTGAAAAGGGTAATAAAGAAAAAATTATATTATATTTCTGGAATTTTTTATAAGTTTTGGATATCAAAAATATGTCATCATTGTCGCATATTTTTAATTAAAATCACCCTTAATAAATTTTATGTAATGTGTGAATGTATCACATCGCTTTGAGGAGGCGGTAGTCCATGCATCCCACAAATGAGGTCATTATAATTACAAAAAATGGATCACATAAATGTATGTGTTATATAAAAATTAAAAATAAATAAATAAAACATATATATCATATATAACATATAGATACAATATTCTTATCAAAATTCCCACCATGAGAGGTTGTAAAAAAATGAATAATCATCGTTTCATGAGGTTTTAGTTCATCATAAAGGAAAGTTAAGTTTGGTACCCATTTAATAAAAGTGGGTATAGGTTCAGGTCATCCCCTTAAAATAAAAAAAAATATTGAGGAAATTAAATTATTATCTAATCATGTAATAATAATAAATTAAGTGGTGCGTAAACAAATAATACATAATTTCACATTGAATAGTGTTACCTCTTTTTGGGTAACACCTTTTGGTTTACACCAAAGGGATTTCCCGGATGGCTCTCTTCCCAATATGATGCTTATATATTGGGGATATGTATGTTTGAAGAATATTTTATCTTATATTTTATTAGAAAATGTCTCATTGAGAGGTTTGAGGAAGGGTAAGAGTTAATGCCTCTTTATAATGGGGGGGAGTGTAAATATTGTAAATATCAAAAGGTATACACTATTCAGATGTTTCTTTAATGTCCCTGACCCAGAAGACACTGAATGGTTCCCCAATCTGGGTCACCACAAAAAATCATGTGTTCCCCCCAACAGTGATCTAGTTGAATTACAGTAAGGGTATTCATGAGTCGTGTGAGAAGTCTACACCCCTTATACCATAGTGAGATGAATCAAACAATAATTTATATTAAGGAAAATAAAAATAAATTATTCAATAAAAAAAATCAAACATCTCCCATAACTAGGTAAAAAACACAACCAAAAATAAACATTGTATGTCATACTAAGAGTACTTAAATGTGTAGAGAAATAATCCCAATGTAATAAAAACGTTGGAATCCCAAAACAGGTCCTAAAACTATGTCTAAAACCTCCTCTAGGAAGGTATCATGTCCTAATCAAGTCCCTAGCATAGATATTTTTCCCATTTCTGGACCTATAACTATGAAATATTCTTTAGTACACAATGGCACCTGAGTAGGGTGGGAGTACAACTCAGTAGGCCATTACCAATGATGTTTACAAAATATCAAGTCTTAGAGATAGTGAAATAAATTACTAAATAAATGACAAATAAACTATAGGAAACTCGACATCCATTAGTATACATTCATTAAATGAACATTTACTGACCATAGTATCATTTTCATCATTTTCTTCATCTTTTATACTTCATTCATTATCAACATGTGTTTCATGGGTTAGGCATTTACAAAATTCACAAAAAGGTTTAAAGTATTTATCGGTATACACAAGGGAATAATTCAAGTCCCTATTTGACATGGTATTATCACATAACAACAAACACATCATCCTAACCTAGAAGCTTCAATCTATGTGGAATGAAATAATTAGGGGAATAGAGCTCTGTCCTATTCCCATACACATGTATGAGGGGTGGAGTTTGGACCCCTAATCTAACTCAACCCATGGGTGTAAAACCTCATTCAATACCCCAAATTACAAATCCATGCTCACTTAATTATTATACAATCACCACAAACAATACCATGTCCCAAACAAAAATAAATAAATATAAATCATAATTCATATCAATCAGCAAGGTAATTTATCATTTTTTTCATAAACCATGAACACATTTTCTAGTCAATTGCATTTCAATTTATCCAAATGCCCATTTATTATTCCAAAAATATTTAATAATATTCAATAATTCTCATAAAATAACCAATTTAACATATTAACTTATTTCACAAGATAACTAACTATAACCATTCTTAATTTCCCATTAATTATCCCCCACATAAAAAAACTTCATATAAATCAAAATCTATTTAAAATGTTCATATTACTTCATAGTAAATAAAATTTTCATGTCATGTCAAACAACCGCTTGATCCAATATTGATCCTATGAACAACTATCATTTTTACATTTTAAACTCAAATTTCTATATTAACATGTTCTTCAAGAGTTCTACTTTATCACACATCTACTCTACACTAAAGAATACAAAATTAGAGGTTAGATACTAATGGTTAACCCCGTTTGTGGCCATAACTAAGTAAAAACATAATTAAAACATCCCATGAGGATCACGAAGGGTTGGAATCATTATTTATATGATCATTCTACCAAATCACACCATATACATCAAAATTACAAGAAGATATAATCATGATCGAAACCGAACATGCACAAAACCGAACAATGAATATGGGATAAAACATTTATACTTCCTACCATGAATATAATAATGAACACACTCACAAATTTTGTCTGACATCTTGATTAGAGAACCCCATGAATCACCAACCTTTATTCCATAGGATAATAGTATTTTATGGATTCAAAAGAATATTTCCAATTTTATAATTGTTAATATAGAAAAGAGAACAAATGAACGGATTTGACTTACCCAGATCTTTGTTCACTAACCAATAACCCTCTAAAAATCATAGAAATAAGGGAGATTGATCCTTATAAGATCATGAGGGTTCTTCTTCATAACTAGGGATATGGTTAGAAGATATGGGTGAAAATTGGGTGAAACCTAAAAATCTAAAAATGGAAAAACAATTTTTTTAACCTTTAAATGGGATGCACCTTTTTCCAAAACCATAAAAAACTATGTACCAACAAATTCTTAAGGTATCTTGGGTGACATGGTTACAAGGGATGGTCACCTGGTTTTCTTATGAATCTTCCTCTAATGAAACATTCATAGGTTGGACAATTTCCCTTAATTTCATGCATGAACCCCAAAACATCCCCATGTCCCCTCATTTCCCCACTTAACATCTCATTAACAAAAAAATAAATGATTAAAAAACATTGAAATGAGGACACACCTTCAGTAAGTGTTGGATCGTATAGTCCCCCTTAACTCATGTGTCACAAATTGGAACAAAACTAGAGTGAAGGGGAATTATGGTCAAGAAAAACATACACCACAAAGACATAACTTCCTTTTTATAATTTTGATTCTTAACCTCTACATTTACTCTATTTTATCATTTTGTTTTTTTAAAGTAACTAGTTTTCTATCCTTAGTAAATTAAAAATCAAGAATCAATGAAAGTGGTATTTATTTTAAAATATAGTCCCAATTAATTCTAAATATGTTATCTAAATTTTAAAAAAATTCCATGTGTGTTTGAAATAAATTTTAAAATAAGTGCATGTAACATGCAAGAAAATCTACTTAACTTGTACCATGCTAACTGCATTTTTACTATATTTGGGTCAATATGTTACTTATAGAAAATATTCATCCTTGCATGGACCATAATTTTTATTTATTAACACATTCAAATCTCTTGGATTATTATTTTTATTTTATTATTTTTGAATTATTTAATGAAATATCATTTATCATAAAATAAAATTAAAGTAAAAACATTTATTATTTATTTAGTTTTATTTTGGAAATTATCAAAACAATATCTGATGTCAAATATTTTAAGTTAACATCGATGGAACATGGTATATTCATCTAAATAAATTCTGGAATACAAAAATTCATTAAATTGACTTTACTTTTTCTATTTTTAGATTAAGTTATTTTATTTAATTATTAACTAAATAATCTATGTGTTAGCATTTTTGAAGTGTTTAACATATTTTATAATGTATAAAAATAAAGAGAAATTACCATGATAAAAACAACTCATTTAAATTTGAAAATAATTTTTGTGACTGAAACTATAAGACTTGTCCCACACACTAAATCTTTATAAAACTTAAAGGTGAGGAAGTTTCCTTTTATGTATTTTTTCATAATTTACATATTATTTGGGTAAGATTCAAGAACATGTGTCCCAATTACTCATTAAAATTACATTCAAGAGGGTATATGGTCAAAATATTAGCATCCAATTGTTTTTGGAAAAAAATTTAATTCATTTTGTCCCTTAAGATTATGGTTTTGTCCCTTGCTAAGCTAAATTGTACTTAAATCACTATAATTAATTTTAATTACTTTTACTAATATTTTTCTTCAATTTTTTTTATCTAATTAGAATATAAATATTATACCAGTTCAAACATTTATTTCATTTTCTCCAAAAAAATCACAAAAGAGGAAAAAATAAATTAAAAGCTACTCTCGTATATGTGGAGAGAAATAAGGTTTTAAAATGAAAATGTTCAAAGGTTCGTTTTGTAATTATATCAAAATTAAATATAAAAATTATTCCAATACACTTCAATTTATTAATATCAATATAATTTTTTTATTTTTAATTTAAAGAAAATTTAATATATAATATACCATTAATAATTATATATATGAAAAGGCAGGTTTTTAAGAAATGTTTAGTATTTTAAATAATTCATTGAAGATTGTATCTATTTAGAAAAAAAAAGGTATCCCAAGATAATCTTGACAATACACATTCAAAAAAGAAGATTATTTTCAAATATAAAATTTATAAATCTTAAAAAAAATTAAAATATGTGCACCATTAATAATACAGTAAAAATCAATTTTGTAGATGCTGCAAGATAACTCTGTGTTGTTTGTAAAATAAGTGTAACACAATGTTGTGTATAAATAAAAATAACCAAATATTAATATTTATTCTAAAATAATAATATTTTAAAGTCTTGGGGTGTTGCATTCTTCTCACTATAATTAAATCATATCCTCATAATTTAAACATGATCTCAATAATCTAGGGTTTGATATTTGAAAATACTGTTGTTGAAAAAACATACATCAAAAATAGGGTTAACAAAATATCTTTTTATTAATAGTTAAAGTTAAAGAAAAATGTCATAAAAAACTAGTATTTATAATATCAGATCATTAGAAAAAACATGGATGTGGAAGAATAATCTAACTGTCAATTTATGATAGAGAGTGATAGTGAACAAGTTCAGATGAATGTTGATGACCAAAAAGCCATTATCCAACTTTATGAAAAAGGTCATTGATATCATAAAATAATGATGATAATAAGACGTTTTTGGTTTCAATACCCATTTCCTAAACTTTCATAATTCATTCACCTTATAATAATATTAGTAAATATATTTTTCTAAAAACCTAATCATTTCTTTGACTATGAATTTAGCTATTTCTGCTTCATCTATCAGCACAAAATGATTTATATTTTGAATTAATATTATAATATCTAAAACTCATAAAATTAACAACTTAAACCGTTTCATAAATGGTTATCCTTATAACCATTCCAACTATTATTATACAAAACATTAGAATTAGTTCTATGGTAGTTATTAGAATCCAATTTACTTTATCTATATCATGCATCTCTTTTTCGAAGAATCGTTGTCTAAATACAAGAAATATATTATGGGTTATCTTTACCTTGACTATGTATTTTTTTCAAATTTTTTATCTTTATACTGAATCAATATTATTGGTACCATTCGATATATGATATCAAATCCTTAAATAAATAGTATTATGGTACAATCCTTATATATTTAATAATTCCACTTTAGCACAATAAATTAAAAATGTTTGACCTTGATCACATGTATTCTTCAAATGTATATTCCATTTAATTTTTCTAGAATTTATTTTTATAGTTCCACATCTCCTTATAGTGTATGAATTTCACATTTGAATTTTTATTCATTCCCTTGAAATCATTAACTTTTTTTACCTTTTTCTCTTCACTTATGAAACCCTCTTATTCACTTCAAACAAGTAATAGGGTTTTTTCCACAATTACCACATGTATAAAAATACAATATTATCATTTTCCCTTATCTATTTTCAGATCGACCTTTATATTATTCCCTATATTATCTTTAAATACACAAGATA
Source organism: Viscum album (assembly GCA_963277665.1). NCBI lineage: Eukaryota > Viridiplantae > Streptophyta > Magnoliopsida > Santalales > Viscaceae > Viscum > Viscum album. Next base: position 1,400,403,446 of record OY728142.1, on the reverse strand, counting down.
TAGATAATTAATTATTTCTCTTGTATCACATCATACTATCTCCACATATGATGAGAATGTTTTGGAGACTAATTACATTTGTATGATTGGATTAATCTCTTTAATGAAATGATCATTCTTACTCATTAGGTGATGTGCAATGGTGAAGTTCACATTAATTTTATGGGGTGCCATTTCCTAAATAAAGATATAGACTATATTAGATCTTACCATGTAAAATCAAAAAATTAGTGAAATTCATACCATAAATTTAAAAATTTATGAATTTCAAGTATCATAATCATAAACATTATTTCATTAGGATGTTCTTCAATACATATCATATAACACTACCTTAGGTTTTTGTTCCGTAATCTATGTTTTCTGAAGCTAGTTTTCAATGTTACTGCTAAATGTCCTTCGATACCAACTATAAGAACTTGAACCAAGAAATTCAAAAGGCAATGCCTTAATTTATTAAATTTTCATTTTTAAAAGTAATCAAATACAAAAAAAAAGAATTTTTATATGTTTTAAAAAAACATGATTAAAAACACGATACCCGTATTGTTCTGGGAAATTGAAAATAAAACATAACACGTAACAAAATCTAATAAATGAAATCCATGAAACCCATTCAAAGGATTCCTCTTCATAAAATTAGGTAAGAAAACAAAATAATGGTGATACAAAATGATTAGTAAGGGAGATATATAGTGGAATAATTAATGAATCCATGAGAATAATCAACATGGAAATGTAAATAACCTAGCACACATTTCATTTATCTAATTGGATAACAAAAAATAAATATGACAAGGTAAATAAATGAAACACGTACCATTTAATAAATAAAATGGGAAAGAAATAAATCCATATATAATTTGAAAGAAAAAATCTCACAAATAACAATAATAATAAAAAAATAATTTTCAATAATGTATATTCCCAATTATTTGATTCAATGTTTCCTAGGTACATAGAAACATTTCCATCAAGGTTGTTCACAAAACAGTTTAAAACATACTACTTAAAAACTAATTTTGTTCATCCAAACATAAATATACTATCAAGAATACTCACAAGACAATTTCAAACATATGGTTTATAAATAAAAATGGTTTTTATGAGTGAATTATTCCCATGAGACTACTGATGAATTGAGGTGCTTACATTAAATGATCCCTAACCCTTATCTTGCACGTCCAAAGCATTCTTCACGAATCAAATAATGAATTTAATTAATAGAAAAATTTCACATAACATCAAATAGCCCTATTGGATAAATAATAAATATTTATCGATAATTCTTTAGAGGATGATATAAAAAAATAATGGTTGTTGACTTTGATAAATGGAGATACCATTGAATGATCATTAAAATTATTCATGAATAAAATATTGTTTAGACATTCCAAAGTGTCCCATATAACATTGAAACATTTGATTTATAAGCCTCGTAAAATTATAACATTAAATGAATTTTTTAAATTCCATGAAGATAAATGAATTCATAATAGAATATATAAAAATTTGTTATAGGCACCCAACACAAAAGAAGTAAGTGGTTAAAATGGTGTATGAATTAAGAAAATAAATTCTATACAAGAATACATTAATGTGAGTATGGGTTCTTAGGTGTGTATTTATCTTCCAGAATAAAAAAATTATGCCAATTAATTACATTCATAATAAAAAAATCAGGTTTATTATCAATTTTACTTCACTTATTACAATTTTTTGTACAGGAACATATACAATTAACTTTATGTTGGGTGTTGTGATCAAATTCGATTGATGTGTTAAAAAAATTGATATTCCAATTCTAGTAAAATGGTAATAATATAAACATATATATAAAAATAATCATTACATAAATACCATAATTATAAATTAATTATACTTTTATAAACAATAGTGAATGATTGTTAAAAAATGTACCAATGTTACAATCATAGGGATGGTAGGCAGTATGTACACATAAGTGACATACCCATTTCTAAATGATCATTATGAAAATAAGGTATTAAAAATTATATCTTTAGGTTATCACAATGTTATCCTAAATATGATTATATTTAATCATATCTACTTTTATATATAATTATTTTATGTTAAAGGAATAACATCACGTCGAGGACATGGTAGTCCGCAAGTCCACGAACAACGTTATCAATTTGTTTATTATGTGAAAGTATAAGAAAGAAAATTATATATTATATTTCTGAAAATTTAATATGTCATTAATAAATTATATATAGTATTTTTTTCAAAATTTTTAAATAAATCCATCTCTAATACATTTTGTGTAATGTGTGAACGTATCACATCACTTTGAGGAGGCGATAGCCCACACATCCACAAAAAAAGTTATTGTATTTATCCTAAATGGAACTCATAAATGTTTGTGTTATATAAAAATTATATTAGAATAAATAAAACATATATATCATATATATCATATAGAAAAAATTTGTCCATCCAAATTCGCACCATGAGGGGTGGTAAACGAAATAATAACAATCATCATTTCACGAGGAGGTAGTTCATCGTACACTGATGGTAAGTTTGTGACCCATTAGATATATGTTTGTTTAGGTGTAGGTAAAAAACATATCATAAAAATATTTTTTAATATTTAAAATACTGATTTTATTGTATAATAATTGAGTACAATGAAATTAATGGGTGGATAAATAAATAAAAGATAAATTCATATCGAATAATGTTACATCTTTTTCAATAACTCCTTTTAGATTGTACAAAAGGGATTAATTGGATTCATTTTCGACAAATTTTATTCATATATGATGATAAAAATGTTTTTTGAAGACTATTTGGGAGGATTATGGCTGACCTAAAGTTTTTTGAGAGGTGTGAGGAAGGGGAGGAGTGAATTCCTTTATAAAATGAAGGGGGAGTAGAATTATTGTAGATACCAAATGGTATACACAATTATGAGGTCTTACTTACCATATGTGCCTCATAAAATGGATGAATAATATATTAAATCATAATTATGGTCATTAAAAAACTCCACAAAAAAGTTTATTTTTCTATTTTTGTTCCATTACTTCTATGTTTCCCCAATTTTATCATTTTGGGTTTTTAATAAATTTAATAATTTTCTATCCTATGTAATTTAACCATCAATAATATAATAAAGTGTGGTTTATATTAAAATATATTCAAATTATTTCTAAATTTTATATCTAATTTGAAAAATAAAAATCCTGTTTTTGTTTGAAATTAATTTTAAAACAAGAGCATGTATTGCGAAAGAAAACTACTTTAACCTAGACTATGGTAATAATTTTTTACATTTTATGGTTAAATATGTTAATTATAAAATATTAATTGGTCCATGAATGGAATATATTTATTATATATTAAAATATAAAAATAACTTTTTATAATATAAGATTTTCATTAATTTTAAATCAGTTAAAAACTATCATTTATTATAAAATAACATTAATGTCAATTTTGACATTTTTTTTATTTTTAGATAAAAATATAAAGATCAATATTGGAATTAATATATATTAAGTTCACAACATTGTAAAATGATATTCTCATCTAAAGAATATAATTTATTACAATAATTCATTAAATATACTTTAATTTTAATGTTTTTTGATTAATTTGTTTTATTTAATTATTAACTAAATAATCCTCGTGTTTGTATTTCTTAAGTGTTATCTTCTATAAAAAAAATTTGAATTAACAAGATAACAAAAACTCATTTAACTTTCAAAATATTGTTTATAAATGAATCTATGTAGCTTCTTTTATTCTCTAAATCTTTATAAATTTTAAATGTGATTAATGTCTCTTTTTTGTATTTTTCCATTACTTATTAAATGGGTCACTTTCATCATCATGTGTCCAAAAGTATCATAAAATTATAACCAAGAGGGGATATGGTGAAATATTATAAGGAAATGGTTTTTTACAATTTATTAGGTCAATTTTCCCTTGTTTTTAAGGTTTAGTCTCTTGGTAAGCTTAATTTTACCTTAATCACAGTAATTAATTTTAATTACATTTACTAATATTATTGGTAAAAAACTATGTTCACCTTATTAGAATAAAAATATTACACTTATTACAACCATTTATTTCTATTATTCCAAATTCAATTCATAGATGTGAAAAAAATTATGGTTAATGCTAATCTTGGTGACATGGAAAGAAAGTGGTTCTTTAAAGTGAAAAAATTAAACAGTTCATTATGTAATTATAAATAAATTAAATATAAAAATCATTATAGATATATAAATTTTATTAATAGATATATAATTTTTCTATATTTACTTTAAAAGAAATTTAAAAAATAATTTAACATTAATAAATAAATAGATGAAAGGACAATTTTTAACAAAATATTTAGTAGTTTTCACTATTCATCAAAAAATGAAACATCAAAAAAACAAAAAAAAATTCCCTAAGATAATTTTTAAATTTAAAATTCAAAAATGAATTTTATTTTAAAAAATAAAATTCATTAAATTTTCAAAAAAAAATTTTAAAATAGGTACACCATTAAATTGTGGTAAAACGTAGAATTGAGTGAAAGGAAAGCTAACTCGATATTTTGTTTAATGTAACATTACAATAGTATTGTGTATAAAGAAATAAATTAAAAAAGTTAAATTTAATCTAAAAAGAGAATATTTTATTTTCTTTGAGTGTTACAACCTATTTTTAAATTTTATACAGTATGTTTTATATATTAGAATTAACAAATTAATTTACCATAAAATTTCTCTTGTAAAAGGATAAGGATTATTGAAATTTTATATTTTATAGAAAATAAAATAGGTTTATTTCCGCATCCATTTTCTATAAGGTGTTCATAATGATGTTATATTATATCACTACAGGGGAGGTTGATGATGAGAAAACATAGAGGAGGGCACTATGGGAGTTCCAATCCCAGGTTCTGTTGAGGAATGTAGGATTTTATTATTATTAAGAGATATATGTATAAGGCCTGACCTTAAATGTAACACCCCGAGCTTCTATGATACGCTTCTCATTCAATAATACAATAGCTTGCATTGTACGCAACTTCGAGTTCTAACACACACCACAACCAATCAAAGTAGCTGTTATGAATAGTAATACCCACTTTTTAAAATTATAGAAATTTTATATTTCAAAATGGACTTCATTTTTGTATTCGTAATATCGAAATTATCCAAAGTTTAATTTTTTTTAATTTTCTAAGAACTTCCAATTTTTTTATGAATAGTGAAAAATACTTAAAAGAACTTTTTTAATCAAAAATATTTATTGTGATAAATTATACTATTTAGTGGTTTTAAAGTATAATTACAATATATTTTTACCATTTTATCCAATGGTGGTCATTAGAATTAATTTAACATTGAAATTGGGCATGAACAATTGTCAATCTTTTGAAATAAATTGTTTCTTAAAAACACGCTATTTGTTGTGACAGGGGGAATTAATTATAAAATTAATTAATGCAACTTATATGTTTCGAATTTCATAAAATAGACATCATTTTTGAATTTGTAATATCAATTATATCTTAGGGTGAAATTTTGGCATTGTTCTAAAAATCTTCAATTTTTGATGAATAGTGAAACCACTAAGTGGTAGTTAAAAAACAGATTTTTCATTTAAATGAAATATTACCACTTCTGTGATTTGATTTTAAAAAATCCGACATACATGGTTGTCATTAAGAAGTAAAATTTGGTTCAATGAGATTAAAATATTTTTTTGGTGAATAGTAACTTTTAAGTTCTCAATCGCGATTAGATGTAATTAGTGTAGTTTAAGGTAAAAATAATATTTTAATAATATGAGATGAGCTTCACACATGTCCTACCCTCATTGGATGTGCCATGGACGACCACGAAAATCCATGGGTCAACTTGGGGACCCCATGGAGCTACTTTAGTTGGAAAATGACATAAATACCTTTTATTTAATGTTAAAGTAAAAAAATGACACAAACATGAAATGTTTTACTAAAACAATTTTTACATGGGATTATAAAAGTCATATTTTTGACTATAAATATTCATTCGAAAGATAAAAATATTTCCTAAATCATGATATTTTTTTATAATTTTTAGACATTAAATAAATTAAATTATTTATGACATCATGATGAAGCAGCGATGACCTGATGTAAAATCCAAGGCTTACAATTGTCAAAAACCTATTGGATGAGTAGATTTCGAACCCTTATCACCTTACCCTCTAATTATATAATTGTGGGACCTCTAAAATCCGAAACTCATTTTATAATATAGTGACTTTTCTTTACTTTCCAAGAGTGCCCCTCCTCTCAACTTATAAAAGGCCCCCACCTCTACCACCTTACTCACACTTTCAAATCCTTTTGGCTCGGCCAACCTCTACCCAAATACTCTCCCAACTTCCCTACCTTACTCCTAGAAGCCTCAATTTGGGCAGAAGTCTTCCCAAGGAAGCCTTTGGCTCAAATCAAAAGAGTTACCCAATTTTAAGGTAATGTCTTCTCTTATGTTATTTTGTTTTATTTTGCTTATCCAAACCCCTAAACTCTTTTTATTCCTTTATTTTGTAACAACCCCAGTATACACAATATACTATTATGTTGTTATAATGAGTATTAGAGCTACACTTACACACACCTACATCTAATGGTTAAATAACATACGGTTTCTGTGGATGGTGAATTTCTGCCTCACAAAACGATGATTGTTCAACACTCATAAAACACCTTCAAAGGTGGCCATTAAGATGTCTCTATATTTATAAATGATATATAATATGTTTATGTTTTACTTAAGGTTCTGTATTTTTCATTTATGGCATACCTTTATTGTTTCCATTATGGGTAAACGCGATATTTTCATTTTAGGAAGTGCGGACTACCGCCCCCTCAAAGTGATTTGAATCGTTAATACCATATGTGGGATGTATAAAGGATGGAGTAAATGGTATTATATGCTATATTATACTGGAATTATATTGTACATTTATATCATTATGATTTCATTCCATTAAATATGAAATAGAAATGAAAGTATCGTTCATGCGTACGTACGGCTTACCGTCTCCATGAACGGTGCATTTCATTTTTTACCTCTAAATGTTACGTAATATTATAAATGAATGTATATACTGGATATATATGGTGTATATGTTATATAAATAATGAATATAATTATGGATATAATGGATATATTAACACATGAACAAAGTGTAATTATAAGAAGTTTATTTTTGACTCAAATACCTAAGATCGTCAAAATGACCGTTATTAACATAAATAATTACATAATGTTCATAACATTGTAATAAGTGATATAAAAAGGATAATGAAATTGAAAATGGTTCTTAATAAGGTAGATATTAACTCTAGTTTATTATTCAAAAGGTTAATGAACGGTTGTGTCAAGTCAGACACGAGGTAAGGGAACTTCTTAACCCAATTTCCATTCTTTGGGTTAATCTCCTACTTTCAAATTATGTCATGATATTATTATGTCTTATTTTGTATTTTTACTTTCTTTATGTGTACCTATAGTGAATACACATAATAGATCTATTTTATTTTAAAAATGATCTTTTTAAGGACTTCGTCTCAATCTCCTTTCATTGAGGCATATTTGGTTTTATACAGAACTTTCTTTTATACGGTGTATAAACCCCTTTGAATTTTATGTTTATTAAAAAGGAATCTTCTTACAGGAAGAGTTTTACTAAACGACAAAAAGGGAATGTTTTTCTTTCTATACATATGCGGCGAAAATGACTTCTCCGCCGCCGTAACCATTATTTGAGTATCGGCTTCCTCTACAAGCCATCACTTTTTTTAATGAAAAATAAATACAAAGCTTTAACTTTCTTTTATTTTGGTATTGAAAATGGTTTTGAAAGCTTTTTTATTATATCAATGTGTTGTATTGTTATCTTGTGATTGAAATGTGGAAATGTTATGTTTCCTTTATGCATGTTTTATGTGATATGATTATGTTATGGTTTATGAAATGTTTAAACCTATTCATATGTGGAATGCATTGGACTTAATAAGTGACGGGTGGAGCCCGCTATAGCTCCTCAATGAATTTGCAGGTCTCATGAGATAAACTAATGTCTTGGAACGAGGGCTTGACAAAATCTTATTTGTGGTCTTGGCACGACGCCTTGGCTACGTGGTTATGATAGTCTGGCATTATTCATTCCATCATTATGAAAGTGGTTATTGATATTGCATGTGATTATTCGACCAGTAGAATATCCATGTGAATAAGTAAATGGTATTATATCATTTTACTTTTGCCATATTATGTTTAAGTTCATGTTTAAAAGGCTTTTGTTTTAGTTATACATTGCCATAAATGTTAATGTTTATTTATTAAAGCTTCCGCAATATTGTTATCCTTACTGAGCATATGAGCTCACCCCTTTCAATGTTTTAATATTTTCCAGGATGTGAAGAAGTATTTTATGAATGACCTACAGGGATTGTCAGAAGAGGATATGAGTGTGGTCTATGGAGATTTTGTTATTGTAGTTTTCACTTTATAATGTAACGTAACGTTTATGAATGTATCTAGTGTTTCCAAGGCTACTAAACTAATCGGTCTTTCGAGACTTGATCTTTTGTGATCATGCCAATGTTAGGAAGTAATGCACCGACTCCGGGTAGCTGGGGTCGGGGCGTTACAGTTGGTATCAGAGGCAGTTTAGTACTAACCTTGGAAGCTATATTTAGATAAACTCTGATTAGAGCACATAGCCCGATGATAGACTTTGAGGATTAGTATAGAAGAACATCCTAGAATTTTGGTATTATTGAGATTTTGTGAGTTTTCCGAGCAATACATCCCTGTCTGGATTCGAGCAGGTAGAGGCGGCTCTGGTACAGATTTACCTAGGGGTAAAACCTGAAAACACTGATTTGAGCTAAACTCGAATGGGAACTGGTGCACGACAACGGGACTTGCTGCACTCTTGGTTACGACACTCCCGGGGGATATGCTTAGGATAATTCTCGTTTTCTTTACAAACCACTATGAAGGGTTATGAGTATATAATTCCTCAAGGAAAACATTTTTATGATTATGGATTATATCCATAAGCCATTCAATTTACATTAAGTATTTTACAAGTTTGGAAATATTCATTGAAATTCATAAACTACCCTAGTTTATGCCATTGTATAGAAATGGTGCCCAATGGAAAGAATGTGAACTCCAGCAATACGTATGATCCAAAGCGTAAGAAGGATCATATCTTTCACGGTATTAAGCCAACATTTAGAAGGGAAATAATCTCCCATGTGTTCTCAACATATGAAGAAATAGTATCATGTGTTAATAAGATAAGTAAAGAATTCTCTGAGTCTTATGGCTTTGAAGGGAAGAAATAGAAGAAAAGGATGGAAGAGAGAATGATGGAAAACGGGACATGGGAAAAGAATAATTTTCCAATATGTGATAACTGTGGGAAGAAACACCTTGGAACTTTCCTGAAGGGAATGAGAGTTTGTTATAAGTGTGGAGAAAAAGGACACAAAGTGTGTGACTGCAAGGTTTAGAAAAAGGTTTCAAGTGTACAATGAATCATCTGCAAGGAGTGGGGACACTACGCAAAACAATGTCCAAATCATCAGAGTATGCCCCAAATGATGTTATTGGATAATAATCAAGTTATGATACTACCACAGATGAGGGGGAATGATTAGTGTTCTTAGTTTGTTATTAAATATTTTTGTCATTTGAGTGTTTAATAAATGATGTACTGGTTATAATAATTATTGAGTATATAAGGATTGTACTGCAGTACTATTTCATCAAGGACTTGAGATTGTGTGGAACCAAGAATAGTTACTCCACAGCAGGTTAAAGTTTTGGAAAATATATGGTTGAGAGAAAGATAAACCATAATATTGTTCTGATACCGAGAGAGTGATTTTGGAATAATACATGATTGATTTGGATAAATTATATTGGATATTCTTAACTTCCTTGAAACTGATTAATGATTTGTATACATTTTTGGATAGAAGGAGTATATCTAGTATTCTATAAGGAATAAGGGATCATTGGTAATTGTAGTGTTTTAAAAGAATACATGATGAAGGTTTTCACATGTTGTTACGCAGAAAAAAGGATCTTCATTTTGTTTACCTTCCTTATAAAATTTGGACTGTGAGTTTGACAGAAGTATTTTGGATAACTATAAAGGTTGGAATGGATTAAGTTGATCTTTGGATAGTATTGTTTAAGGTTAAAACATTTCTGAAGATTATTTTTGGAATATTATAATATTGTAGTATTAGGAAAAGGACAACCTGTAGGGTGGGGAATAACCCGTCGCGTCGGACAAAGCTGCAGGAATCGAACCCACAACCATAGTGCGACAGGCCTTTATTACCTACCACTAGCCTACAGGAAGTCCCTGGTTATTAAAAAATAGTTTTACTAATCTAAATGGTATGTGTTAATATTTGGAACCTTATACAATTAGGATAAATAGAATATTTTTGAGTTCTATTACCTTTTAAAGTGAAAGATGGGTTTTTGGTAAAAATTTATTATAGAATGAAAGTCTACATGACAAGTATGTATATTCCCTTACGTTCTAAGTAAATCTCCTAAATAACTTCTTCAACTTTATAAAAGGCAACTTAAAATAAAAACGTTGCTGGTTAACTTTTCCAACTGGGGATTCAATGACCGTTTAACCAATCACAAGTTTGTGATTTTCTTATTGTCAACATTCTCCTAATCTAGTTTTCTATAACTCTCCATCAGACCTTGATGGTTTGTTTTTCTTACATATCCATATTTTCATAGAATCCTAGTATGGGATATCTCGGGTGACCTTTGTACTTATCTTTCTTTCTTTTAAAGTTATATTTTTATTAACCTTATTTCCGATGTGAGTTTTCTACAAAGGTATTTTCTATTTTCGACCTTTTATTTTCAAAGAAAAATTTCAAATTGTGAGGACGCAATTTATTGAAGGAGGGGAGAATGTAAAACCCCGAGCTTCTATGATACGCTTCTCATTCAATAATGCAATAGCTTTCATTGTACACAACTTCGAGTTCTAACACACACCACAACTAATCAAAGTAACCGTTATGAATAGTAATACCCCCTTTTTAAAATTATAGAAATTTTATATTTCCAAATGGACTTCATTTTTTTATTCGTAATATCGAAATTATCCAAAGTTTAATTTTTTGTAATTTTCTGAGAACTTCCAATTTTTTTATGAATAGTGAAAAATACTTAAAACAACTTTTTTAATCAAAATAATTTATTGTGATAAATTATACTATTTAGTGGTTTTAATGTATAATTATAATATATTTTTACCATTTTATCCAATGGTGGTCATTAGAATTAATTTAACATTGAAATTGGGCATGACCAATTGCCAATCTTTTGATATAAATTGTTTCTTAAAAACACGCTATTTGTTGTGACAGCGGGAATTAATTATAAAATTAATTAGTGCAACTTATATGTATGGAATTTCATAAAATATACATCATTTTTGAATTCGGAATATCAATTATATCTTAGGGTGAAATTTTGGCATTGTTCTGAAAAACTTCAATTTTTTATTAATAGTGAAACCACTAAGTGGTAGTTAAAAAACAGATTTTTTGTTTAAATGAAATATTACCACTTCTGTGATTTGATTTTCAAAAATCCGACATACATGGTTGTCATTAAGAAGTAAAATGTGGTTCAATGAGATTAAAATATTTTTTTTGGTGAATAGTAACTTTTAAGTTCTTAATCGCGATTAGAGGTAATTAGTGTAGTTTAAGGTAAAAGTAATGTTTTAATAATATGAGATGAGCTTGACACATGTCCTACCCTCATTGGATGTTCCATGGCCGACCAATTAAATCCATGGGTCAACTTGGGGACCCCATGGAGCCACTTTAGTTGGAAAATGACATAAATATCTTTTATTTAATGTTAAAGTAAAAAAATGACACAAACATGAAAGGTTTTACTAAAACAATTTTTACATGGGGTTATACAAGTCATATTTTTGAATATAAATATTCATTAAAAATATAAAAAGATTTCCTACATCATGATATTTTTTTATAAATTTTAGACATTAAATAAATTAAATTATTTATGACATCATGGTAAAGCAGTGATGACCTCATTATTTAACGATTTAAATAAAATAAAAAGATAATGTTAAATCCAAGGCTTACACTTGTCAAAAACCTAATGGATGAGTATATTTCTAACCCTTATAACCTTACCCTCGAATTATATAATTTTGGGACCTCTAAAATCCGAAACTCGTTTTATAATAAAGTGACTTTTCTTTACTTTCCAAGAGTGCCCCTCCTCTCCACTTATAAAAGGCCCCCACCTCTACCACCTTACTCACACTTTCAAAGCCTTTTGGCTCGGCCAACCTCTGCCCAAATACTCTCCCAACTTCCCTCCCATACTCTTAGAAGCCTCACTATGGGCATAAGTCTTCCCAAGGAAGCCTTTGGCTCAAATCAAAAGAGTTGCCCAATTTTAAGGTAATGTCTTCTCTTATGTTATTTTGTTTTATTTTGCTTATCCCAACCCTTAAACTCTTTTTATTCCTTTATTTTTTAACAACCCCAGTATCCTCAATATACTAGAATGTTTTTATAATGATTATTAGAGCTACACTTACACACACCTACATCTAATGGTTAAAGAACATACGGTTTCTGTGGATGGCGAATTTCTGCCTCACGAAACGATGATTGTTCAACACTCATAAAACACCTTCAAAGGTGGCCATTAAGATGTCACCCTATTTATAAATGATATATAATATGTTTATGATTTACTTAAGGTTCTGTATTTTTCATGTTTGACATACCTTTATTGTTTCCATTATGGTTAAACGCGATATTTTCATTTTTGAAAGTGCGGACTACCGCCCCCTCAAAGTGAATTGAATCGTTAATAACATATGTGGGATGTATAAAGGATAGAGTAAATGGTATTATATGATATATTATACTGTAATTATATTTTTCATTTATATCATTATGATTTTATTCCATTAAATACGAAATAGAAATGAAAGTAGCGTTCATGCATACGTACGGCTTACCGTCTCCATGAACAGTGCATTTCATTTCTTACCTCTAAATGTTACGTAATATTATAAATGAATGTATATACTGGATATATATGATTTATATGTTATATAAATCATGAATATAACTATGGATATAATGGATATATTAACACATGAACAAATTGTAATTATAAGAAGTTTATTTTTGACTCAAATTCCTAAGATCGTCAAAACGACAGTTATTAACATAAATAATTACATAATGTTCATAACATTGTAATAAGTTATATAAAAAGGATAATGAAATTGAAAATGGTTCTTAATAAGGTAGATATTAACTCTAGTTTATTATTCAGGAGGTTAAAGAACAGTTGAGTCAAGTCGGACAGGAGGTAAGGGAACTTCTTAACCCAATTTCCATTCTTTCGGTTAATCTCCTACTTTTAAATTATGTCATGATATTATTATGTCTTATTTTGTATTTTTACTTTATTTATGTGTACATATAGTGAATACACATAATAGATCTATTTTATTTTAAAAATGATCTTTTTAAGGACTTCGTCTCAATCTCCTTTCATTGAGGCATATTTGGTTTTATAAACAACTTTCTTTTATACGGTGTATAAACCCCTTTGACTTTTATGTTTATTCAAACGAAATCTTTTTATATGAAGAGTTTTACTAACAGACAAAAAGGGAATCTTTTTCTTTCTGTACATATGTGGCGACAACGACTTCTCTGCCATCGTGACCATTATTTGAGTCTCGGCTTCCTCTACAAGCCATCAATTTTTTTAATGAAAAATAAATAAAAAGTTTTAACTTTCTTTTATTTTGGTATTGAAAATGGTTTTGAAAGCGTTTTTATTATATCAATGTGTTGTATTGTTATCTTGTGATTTAAATGTGGAAATGTAATGTTTCCTTTATGCATGTTTTATGTGAAATGATTATGTTATGGTTTATGAAATGTTTAAACCTATTCATATGAGGAATGCATTGGACTTAATAAGTGACGGGTGGATCCCACTTTATCTCCTCGATGCATCGGCAGGTCTCATGAGACAAACTAGTGTCTTGGCACGAGGCCTTGACAAAATCTTTTTTGTGGTCTTGGCACGAGGCCTTGGCTACGTGGTTATGATAGTCTGGCATTATGCATTCCATCATTATGAAAGTGGTTATTGATATTGCATGTGATTATTCGACCAGTAGAATATCCATGTGAATAAGTAAATGGAATTATCTAATTTTACTTTTGCCATATTATGTTGAAGTTCATATTTAAAAGGCTTTTGTTTTAGTTATACATTTCCTTAAATGTTAATGTTTATTTATGAAAGCTTCTGCAATATTTTTATCCTTACTGAGCATCCGAGCTCACCCCTTTCAATGTTTTAATATTTTTCAGGATGTGAAAAGTATTTTATGAATGACCTGCAGGGATTGTCAGAAGAGGATATGAGTGTGGTCTATGGAGACTTTGTTATTGTAGTTTTCACGTTATAATGTAATGTAACATTTATGAATGTATCTAGTGTTTCCAAGGCTACTAAACTAATCGGTCTTTTGAGACTTGATCTTTTGTTATCAAGCCAATGTTACAAAGTAATGCACCGACTCCGGGTAGCTGGGGTCGGGGCGTTACATTAAACCTTACTTAATCTTGAGTTTTTACAAGATTACACATTGAGGATCTTTTTAGGTTTAGAGTTTTATAGAATTAGAACATAAAACTTTCATTACATTCCACATATAAACAAAGTGGTTACATAAAGATAGTATTCATTTTTCCCATCAATGAAAACATATTTAAAATAAAACATGGATTCATTCGTGACACTTCCTTGACACTATCATCATATAATGTACCTTTCCCTTGACCTGTGAAAAACATTTCAAAAAAACATGGGATGAGCATAAAAAGCTCAGTATGGGTTATAAAAATATGGAAAGGAAACATAAGTTCATATATACATAAGAATGAAATCATATTTACACATAAAATATAAGCACTTTAACATACCTCATCAAATCACGAATAAATCACTGAAATCATAAGACATAAAGGTAACTTGAGTCATTCATAACATGCTTACATAGGGATTAACCCTCTTGGTTACGTTTAGAATACCCATCACAGTATATTCCCTAAATATTTTCGAAGAAACCTTAACATTTCACTGCTTCGCGTTACCCAATGAATTGGAGAGCTATATCGGTCTCACCCTCCCTTAGTTTATCACAGAACCACCCATATTCATAATAATGCCCAAGAACCTCAACATAATCGTATCACATAAAACATGCATATATGAAACATAACATTTCCACCTTTTAATCACAAGATATCAAAACAACACATTGATATAAAAACATTATGAAAACCATTTTCATTAAAAAAAAGGAAAGTAAAACATGGTATTTATTTTTCTTTTAAAAAAAATATGGCTTGTAGAGAAAGCCGAAACTCAAATAATGGTTGCGGCGGTGGAGAAGTCGTTGTCGCCGCATACGTACGAAAAAACATTCCCTTTTGTCATTTAGTAAAAAGATTCATATAGAAAAAATTCCTTTTGGATAAACATAAAATTCAAAGGGGGTTTATACACCCTATAAAAGAAGGTTTTGTATAAAACAAAATATGCCTCAACGAAAGGAGATTGAGATGAAGTCCCATACCTCGGGTCTGACATGACTCGGTCGTTCTTTAATCTCCTGAATAATAAACTTGACATAATTTATACTTTTTTAAAACCTTTTTCAAGTTCATTATTCCTTTTATATCACTTATTTCCATGTCATGAACACTATGTAATTATTTATGTTAATAACGGTCGTTTTAATGATCATTGGTACTTGAGTCAAAAATAAACCCTTTATAATTACAAGTTGTTCATGTATCCATTATATAGAGAATTATAATCATGATTTATATATCATATATATCATATATATCCATTATATACATGCATTTATAATATTACAGAATCATTTATAGGTAATAAATGAAATGCACCGTTCATGGAGACGGTAAGCCGTACATACGCATGAACGCTACTTTCATTTCTATTTCGTATTTTATAGAATGGAATCATAATGATATAAAGGTATATTATAATTCTAGTGTAATATCATATATAATATCACAACTCCATCCTTTATATGTCCCACATATGGTATTTAACGAATCAAATCACTTTAAGGGGGCGGTAGTCTGCACTTCCTTAAATGAAGATATCGCGTTTACCCATAATGGAAACCATAATGGTATGCCCAAAATGAAAAATACAGAAGATTAAGTAAAACATGAACATATTATATATCATATATAAATATAGTGTCATCTTAATGGACACCTTTGAAGGTGTTAAAATAATGTTGAATAATCATCGTTTCGGGAGGCTGAAATTCTCCATCCACGGAAACAGTATGTTATTTAACCATTAGATGTAGGTGTGTGTAAGTGAAGCTAGAATCATTATTATAAAAACATCCTAGTATATTAAATATACTTTAGTTGTTACAAAAGAAATGAACAAAAATATTTTATGGGGTTGGAGAAGTAAAATAAAACAAAAGGACTCAAGTGAAGACATTACCTTAAAATCGGGTGACTCCCATTGGATTGAGCTCAAAGGCTTCCTTGGGAAGACTTCTGCACAACGTGAGGCTTAAAAGAGTAAGATAGGGATGTGGAGAGACAAAATGGTCAGGGGTTGGCCGATTCAAAGGCTTTGGAAGTGTGGGAAAGGAGGTAGAGGTGGGGGCCTTTTATAAGAGGAGAGGAGGGGCACTCTTGGAATGTAAAGAAATGATACTTTATTTTAAAATGAGTTTCGGATTCAAAAGGTCCCACATTGATATAATTCGAGGTTAAGGTGATAAGGGTTCTAAATCAACCCATCCAATAGGTTTTGGACATGTTTAGGTCATAAATTTTACATTATCATTTCATTTTATTTAAATCCTTTATTAATGATGTAATCGCTACATCATCATGATGTCATAAATAATTTAATTTATATAAAGTCTAAAAATTATAAAACAAATACTATGATGTAGGAAATATTTTTATATTTCCAATGACTATTTATAATCAAAAATCTAACTTGTATAACCCCATGTAACAATTGTTTTAGTAAAATAACTCATGTTTGTGTCATTTTTACTTTAACATTAAATAAAAAGATATTAATGTCATTTTCCTACCAAAGTGGATCCATGGGGTCCCCAAGTTGACCCATGGATTTTCTTGGTCGGCCATGACACATCCAATAAGGGTAGGACATGTGTCTAGGTCATTTCATATCATTAAAACATTATTTTTACCTTAAACTACTGTAATTACCACTAATCGCGATTAAAAACATAAAAGTTACTATTCACCAAAAAATTATTTTAATCCTATTGATCCACATTTTACTTCTTAATTAAAACCATGTATGTCGTATTTTTGAAAATCAAATCACAGAAGTGGCAAAGTTTCATTTAAACGAAATATCAGTTTCTTTAACTACCACTTAGTGGTTTCACTATTCATCAAAAATTGATGTTTTTTAAAAAATACCAAAACATCACCCTAAGCTATATTTGATATTATGAATTCAATAATGTTGTCTATTTTACAAAATTCAAATCATATAATTTATATTAATTAATTTAATAATTAATTCCCATTGTCATGACAAATAGCTTGTTTTTATGAAACAATAAGTATCAAAAGATTGACACCAGTTTAAGTCCAATTTCAAAGTGAAATTGATTTCAATGACCACCATTGGATTAAATGGTAAAAATAAATTCTAATTTCACTTAAAACCCAATTCAAAATATAATCTAATCATATAAATAAATTATACTAAAAACAGGTTTTGAATTAAAATACAACATTTTTCACTATTCATTAAATAAATGAAATTTATCGGAAAAATACCAAAAATTCACACAAAGTAAATTTTGATGTCCCAGTCATAAATAATAAGTTTATTTTGACAAAAATAGCTTATAAAATTTTCAAAAGATAGATTTAAAAATGGTTTTCCATCAAAAGGCAGTAAAACAATCTTTTAAAAATATTATTTTATTCCATGCTTAAGATTGGATTTATTTTCATTTTAAGCCTCTAAAACACTATCTAATTCATTAATAGAAATAGATAAAAATATATATTATTCATTACTTAATTGGGATGTTACATCCTTCCCCCTTTATAAAATTGTGTCCCCGTAAATTATTTACTTATCGAATAAATGGGGGTACTTATCCCTCATTGCCTTTTCAGATTCCCATGTTGCCTCTTCCATCATGTGGTTTTTCCACAAAACTTTTACCCGATTAATCACCTTTTTCCATAACACATGCTCCCTATGGTCAAGAATCTGGACCGGTTGTTCCTCATAAGATAGGTTCTCTTCCAATTGAACTACCTCAGTACTCAAAACATGAGATGGATCTGGCATATACTTTCTCAACATCGAAACATGAAAAACATTGTGTACCTGAGATAAACTCAGAGGTAAAGCCACTCGGTAAGAAACTAATCCAACTCTCTCCAGAATTTCATATCGTCCAATGAACCTTGGACTCATCTTTCTTTTCTTACCAAATCACATCACACTTTTCCATGGTGAGACTTTGAGAAAAACATGATCACCTACCTCAAAAGATAGATCCTTCCTCCTGTTGTCCGCATAACTCTTCTGCCTGCTCTGAGCTGTTCTCATGTGTTTCTGTATCAGCTGAACTTTTTCTGCCAACTCTTCTACCAATTCTAGTCCCATCAACTTCCTTTCACCCACTTCATCCCAGAAAGCTGGAGTTTGACACCGCTTCCCACATAACGCCTCAAATGGTGCCATCTGTATACTGGAATGAAAACTGTTATTATATGAAAATTCAACCAAATGAAGATTTTGGTCCCAACATCCCTGATAATCCATAGAGCAAGAACGTATCATATCATCCAAGGTCTGAATTGTTCGTTCTGACTGCCCATCTGATTGAGGATGAAAAGCTGTACTAAAATTTAATTCAGTACCCAACGACTTATGAAGGCCCTTCCAAAAGTTAGAAGTAAACCTGGGATCACGATCAGATACAATGGAGAGAGGAACTCCATGTAACCTGACTATCTCTTTAAGATACAAACGGGAAAGTTGATCTGGGTAAAAAGTATCTCTTATAGCAAGGAAATGAGCAGATTTAGTCAAGCGATCAACAATTACCCATATTGCATTATTACCTCGAGGGGTCTTCGACAATCCCACAATGAAGTCCATGGATATATTATCCCATTTCCACTCTGGCACTGGTAAAGGCTAAAGCATCCCTTTCGGTAACTGCCGCTCTGCTTTAACTTGTTGACAAGTCAAACACTTCACAGTAAAATCAGCAATATCTCTTTTCATTCCATCCCACCAGTAATACTCCCGCAGATCTCTGTACATCTTAGTACTGCCAGGATGAACTGAAAATGGAGAACTATGAGCTTCACGTAACAACTCTATCTTCAACTATGAATCACACGGCACACACAATCTCTTATAAAATCTTAAAACACAATCATTATCAATTTTGAATTCAGGTAACTTACCTTTCTGAACCAGCTCTACCTTTTTCTGCAACTCGTTGTCTTGCTTCTGTGCTTGCATGATTCTGTCTGATAGAGAAGATTTCACTGATACCTGAAACAAAACAGAAGAACATCCTGCACCAACAACTTCTATGCCAAAGTTCATCAAATCCTTAACCAAAGGATCACGTTCCAAATGCAACATTGCTAATGAAGCATTACTTTTTCGACTCAAAGCATCAGCCACTTTATTTTCTTTTCCTGGATGGTAATGAATTGTACAATCATAATCCTTGATTAATTCTAGCCATATACTTTGTCTCATGTTCACGTCTTTCTGAGTGAATATAAACTTTAAACTTTTGTGATCAGTATATATTTCACACTTTACTCTATACAAATGATGCCTCCAAAATTTTAAAGTGAAAACCACATCAGCTATTTCCAAATCATGTGTAGGGTAATTTACCTCATGAGTTTTCAACTGTCGTGAAGCATAAGAAATTACCTGATCATTCTGTATTAGGACACAACCAATTCCTTTCAATTAAGCATCAGTGTAGATAACAAACTCACCATTCCATGAAGGTAGTGCCAAAACTGGAGTATTCATCAATCTTCTTTTCAACTCCTGAAAACAATCATCAAATTCTTTTGTCCAGATAAACTTAACACCCTTCCGAGTTAGCTTAGTCATTGGACTAGATAACCGTGAAAAAATTCTAACAAACCTTCGGTAATAGCCTAACAAACCAAGGAAACTACGAATCTCTGTTACATTTGTGGGTCTTGGCCATTATTCAACAACTATTGTTTTTGCAGGATCAACAGTTATCCCATCTTTTGAAACAATGTGACCAAGGAAAGAAATTTTTTGTAACCAAAACTCACACTTTCTGAATTTTCCATACAATTTATTTTCTTTTAAGGTTTTCAAAATAACCCTTAAATGTCTTTCATGCTCCTATTTACATTTAGAAAACACCAAAATATCATCAACGAAAACCACCACAAACTTATCCAAGAACTCATGGAATATTCTATTCATTAAGTCCATGAATACAGTAGGTGAATTGGTTAGCCCAAAAGTAATTACTACAAATTCATAATGGCCATATCTTGTACGAAACACAGTCTTCGGAACATCTTCTTCCTTTACCTTCAGCTGATGGTACCCCGATTTCAGGTCAATCTTTGAAAAATACTAAGCTCCCTGGAGCTGATCAAACAAATCATCGATATGAGGAAAATGATATTTGTTATTAATAGTAATGTTATTCAAGGCTCTATAATCAATGAAAAGTCTCATAGAGCCATCTTTCTTTTTAACAAATAAAACAGGAGCACCCCATGGTGATGTGCTAGGTCGAATGAAACCATTCTCTAATAAATCTTGCAATTGCTCCTTCAACTCTAAAAGTTCAATTTGAGCCATTCGATAAGGGGGTTTTGAAATTGGCTTAGCATCAGGAACTAAGTCAACAGTAAACTCAACTTCCCGCTCTGGTATTATTCCTGGAAACTCATCAGGAAAAACATCTGGATACTCATTTACCACTGGCACATCATTAATCTGAACAGTTCCTTTATTTTCAACGATGTGTGCAAGGTAACATTCATTTCCATCTTTTACAAGTTTCTCATCCTCTTGATATGTTAGCAATAGTAAGGGTTCATTCTTGTACACAAACTGAAATTCTTTCTGAAAAGAAATTTCTTTAGCTCTACAGTCAATCTTATCATGGTAAATAGAGAGAAAATCCATACCTAGGATAACATCAAACTCTACTAGAGGTAGAACAGTAATGTTTGCAAGTAGGTTCTTTCCACATATAAGGATAGGAAGATTCTTATAAATTCTTTTTTCCTCAACATTTTCCCCAGGTGTTTTTACCAAATGTTCAGGATTCATTTCTTGAGATGGTATTCCCATTTTACTAGAAATGTTTTCATAGATGAAAGAATGTGTAGACCCTGAATCAGACAACACACTGGCATAATTTGAAAAAACAAAAAAAGTACCTGATACAACTTCATTTGATGGCCCGACATCTGCTGAAGATGTTGCAAAGGATTTCACCACCCCTTTATTCTTGTAGTCTAACTACTTCCCATCACTCGAGATCTTTGTCGGACACTCGTTTTCATAGAGACCCATCTCATTGAACTTAAAACATTTCACTAACTATAAATCAAATTTCAACTTACCATCAACTTGATCTTTTTCAGTGAAATCACGAGCCTTATGACCCATATTACCACATTGGTAGCACTTTCTAGAATTCAGAATACATTCCCCAGCATTCCTTTTGCCACATCTATCACAAACTGGAAACAGAGATTTCTTACCATCATACTTTTTTGAAGAATTCTTCCCTTTCTCCTGCCACCTCGGTCTCTTCTTCTGTTGGTTTTTATAGAACACTTGATCATTAGAAAACTCCATTTCCACCTTCTCAGCACATTGAACAAGATTTTCATAACTTTTAAACTCACGATAAGATAATTCCCTTTGATATTTTGGCTTTAATCCTGAGAAAAATGATTGATTTTACTATCAAGGTCTCGGATACAATTTGGATCATACCTTGCCAATCGAGTGAACCTTTCTTCATAGGTAGCCACTGAGTCTTCCTCTTGCCTTAATTCCAAGAATTTTGTTTTCCAACCTAAGTCAAACAACCTTAGGAAAATACTTTTCAAGAGACAAACCTTTGAATTCATCCCAGCCGAGAGCATCAATCTCATCAGCGTCCCTGATATTTTTAACCATCGACCACCACTGATCTGCTTCACCCTCCAAACGGTAAATAGCAAGACTAACCTTTTGATTGTCTGAACACCCCATGGCATCGGAAATCTTCTCATGTGATTTAATCCACCCTTCAGCTAACACATGGTTAGATGATCCTATGAATGATGGGGGATGTTGCCTCATTAAATGTTCCTCTGTGATTGATCTGGCTGATCTCGTGCATGGATACCACCACCATTTATCGCTTGAGTCAACTACGTCATTACTACAACAAATTGTTCAGTTCCAATTCCGACCATCTCAGGATGCTGATTCGGAAGGTTATTTCCTTCTGTATTCCTTCCTTGCACTGCTTCCCTGTTTCCTCTATGGAAAACCATTCTGAAGAAACATGTCTTAGATGAAGAAACATGGTAATCTTAAAATGCTATATCATTTCAATTTGACCATAAAAAAATATTTTTAGATAATCATTTAATAGAATTATAACTCCTAAATCGTTCTAAACCAACCTCTAATACCAACTATAAGGCCCTGACTTTAAACCTTACTTAATCTTGAGTTATTATAAGATTACACAGTGAGGATCATTTCAGATTTAGAGTTTTAGAGAATTAGAACATAAAACATGCATTACATTCCACATATAAACAAAGTGGTTACATAAATATAGTATTCATTTTTTCTATCAATGGAAGAATATTTAAAATAAAACATGGATTTATTCTTGACACTTCCTTGACACTATCATCATATCATGTACCTTTCCCTGGACCTGTGAAAAACATTTCAAAAAAACTTGGGATGAGCATAAAAAGCTCAGTATGGGTTATAAAAATATTGAAAGGAAACGTAAGTTCATATATACATAAGAATGAAATCATATTTACCAATAAAACATAAGCACTTTAACATACCTCCTCAAATCATGAATAAATCATAGAAATCATAAGACATAAAGGTAACTTGAGGCTTTCATAACATTCTTACGTAGGGAGTAACCCTCTTGGTTACGTTTGGAATACCCATCACAATATATTCCCTAAATCTCTTCGGAGAAACCTTAACGTTTCACTCCTTCGCATTACCCAATGCATTGGAGAGCTATATCGGGCTCAATTGCCCTTAGTTTATCACGGAACCACCCATCTTCATAATAATTCCCAAGAACCTCAACATAATTGTATCACATAAAACATACATATAGGAAACATAACATTTACACCTTTCAATCACAAGATATCAATACAACACATTAATATAAAAACATTATGAAAACCATTTTCAATACCAAAACAAAAGGAAAGTAAAACATGGTATTTATTTTTCTTTTAAAAAAAATATGGCTCGTAGAGGAAGCCGAAACTCAAATAATGGTCACGGCGGTGGAGAAGTCATTGTCGCCGCATACGTACAACAAAAACATTCCCTTTTGTCGTTTAGTAAAATGTTTCATATAAAAAATATTCATTTTGGATAAACTTAAAATTCAAAGGGGTTTATAGACCGTATAAAAGAAGGTTTTTTATAAAACAAAATATGCCTCAATGAAAGGAGATTGAGACGAAGTCCTATACCTCGGCTCCGACTTGACTCAGTCGTTCTTTAATCTCCTGAATAATAAACTTGAGTTAATTTATACTTGTTTAAGAACCTTTTTCATGTTCATTATTCATTTTATATCACTTATTTCCATGTCATGAACACTATGTAATTATTTAAGTTAATAACGGTCGTTTTAACGATCATTGGTTCTTGAGTCAAAAATAAACCCTTTATAATTACAAGTTGTTCATGAATCTATTATATCCAGAATTATAATCATGATGTATATATCATATATTTCATATATATCCAGTATATACATGCATTTATAATATTACATAATAATTTGAGGTAAGAAATGAAATGCACCGTTCCTGGAGACGTTAAGCCGTACGTACGCATGAACACTACTTTCATATCTATTTCGTATTTTATAGAATGGAATCATAATGATATAAAAGTATATTATAATTCCAGTGTAATATCATATATAATATTATAACTCCATCCTTTATACGTCTCACATATGCTATTTAACGAATCAAATCACATTGAGGGGGCGGTAGTCCGCACTTCCTTAAATGAAGATATCACGTTTACCCATAATGGAAACCATAAAGGTATGCCCAAAATGAAAAATACAGAAGCTTAATGACAACATGAACATATTATATATCATATATAAATATAGTTTCATCTTAATGGCCACCTTTTAAGGTGTCAAAATAATGTTGAACAATCATCATTTCGGGAGGCCGAAATTCTCCATCCACAGAAACAATATGTTCTTTTACAATTAGATGTATGTGTGTGTAATTTTAGCTCTAATAATTCTTATAAAAACATCCTATTATATTTAAGATATTGTATTTATTACAAAATAAATGAATAATAAGAGTTTAGGGGGTTGGGGAAGTAAAATAAAACAAAAGGACTCAAGTGAAGACATTACCATAAAATCGGGTAACTCTCTTTGGTTTGAGATCAAGGGCTTCCTTGGGAAGACTTCTGCCCAATGTGAGGCTTCAATAAGTAATAGAGGGATGTGGAGAGACAAAATGGGTAGGGGTTGGCCGAGCCAAAGGCTTTGGAAGTGTGGGTAAGGAGGTAGAGGTGGGGGCCTTTTATAAGAGGAGAGGAGGGCCACTCTTGGAAAGTAAAGAAATGTTACTTTATTTTAAAATGCGTTTCGGATTCAAAAGGTCCCACATTGATATAATTATAGGTTTAGGTGATAAGGGTTCCAAATCCACCAATCCAATAGGTTTTGGACATGTTTAGGTCATATATTTTACATTATCATTTCATTTTATTTAAATCCTTTATTAATGAGGTAATCGCTGCATCATCATGATGTCATAAATAATTTAATTTATTTAAAGTCTAAAAATTATAAAACAAAATACTATGATGTAGGAAATCTTTTAAAAATTCCAATGAATATTTATAATCAAAAATCTTACTTGTATAACCCGATGTAAAAATTGTTTTAGTAAAATAACTCATGTTTGTGTCATTTTTACTTTAACATTAAATAAAAAGATATTAATGTCATTTTCCAACCAAAGTGGATCCATGGGGTCCCCAAGTTGACCCATAGAATTTATGTTTCGGCAATGACACATCCAATAAGGGTAGGACATGTGTCTAGGTCATGTCATATTATTATAACATTATTTTTACGTTATACTACACTAATTACCAATAATCGCGATTAAAAACATAAAAGTTACTATTAACCAAAAAAATATTTTATCCCATTGAACAAAATTTTACTTCTTAATGACAACCATGAATGTCGGATTTTTGAAAATCAAATCACAGAAGTGTCAAAGTTTCATTTAAACGAAAAATCATTTTCTTTAACTACCACTTAGTGGTTTGACTATTCATCAAAAATTGATGTTTTTCAGAAAAATACCAAAACATCACCCTAAGCTATATTTGATATTCTGAATTCAATTTTTTTTTTTCTATTTTACACAATTAAAATCATATAAGTTACATTAATTAATTTAATAATTAATTCCCGTTGTCATTACAAATAGCGTGTTTTTATGAAACAATAAGTATCAAAAGATTGACACCAGTTTAAGTCCAATTTCAAAGTGAAATTGATTCCAATGACCACCATTGGATTAAATGGTAAAAATATATTCTAATTTCACTTCAAAACCAATTAAAAAGATAATCTAATCATATAAATTAATAAGACTAAAAAGATGTTTTGAATTAAAATACAACATTTTTCACTATTCATTAAAAAAATGAACTTTATCGGAAAAATACCAGAAATTCACACAAAGTAAATTTTGATGTCCCAATCATAAATAATAAGTTTATTTTGATAAACATAGCTTATAAAATTGTCAAAAGCTAGATTTAAAATGGTTTTCCATCAAAAGGCAGTAAAACAATCTTTTAAAAATATTAGTGTATTCCATGCTTAAGATTGAATTTATTTTCATTTTAAGCCTCTAAAACACTATCTAATTCATTAATATATATAGATAAAAATATATATTATTCATTAGTTACTTGGGATGTTACAAGATTACTGGATAGATTAGGTATACAAAACCTTTTGTTTGACGAGTTCTCAGATGGATCACTATGTTTTATTAACTGTGATGAGTTTGTCTGGGTATTTTTTGTAGTGGTGGACTTTTCTCATTAAGGATTTTGAGATAAAACCAATTTTGTTAGACATGTTTGAAGATAAGAATCATGATAAGTTTTTTCCTTTGACATCTAAGTAATAATTATAGCAGGATATATATACCAATTGACAGGGGACATATACTGATTGAGTGACCTATGTCCACTATAATAATCTCCATGTATCTAATACTATCCTTTTTCAGGATTGTTAGGTTGGGGAGAGGAATTTTGTGGAGGGTTCTCATCCAGTGATCAAGAACTAGGTCACCCTGTAAATTTTTAATTCACATAATGAATTATTATATAATATTAAGGTCATTTAGATAATTTTAGTTGGGACCAGATCATCATAGGATGGGATTCGTACAGAATATTCATGATAAAGATTTATTTTTAAGAGATCCCGGTTTTTGTGTTAGAAAATGTTTTAATCAACATGAATACATTTAAGCCCATGTTATCCTACTTTATCATCGATGGATTTCATTGTTTCGTTTTAAGCTAGTTTGGAATGGTTTTTTCATGATGAGGGTATGGCTATTAGAAGAAAAAGTTCCCTAGCATGCATAGTAGTTATTCTATGTCTAGCCATAGATTTCAGGCACAACATTTTTAGAAGTTTTAGCCTGATAAATAATAGTAGGTAATTCATGGTTTTGGGAATTTTATAGGTGATAAGGATGTTATAGGGAAACTATATAATTCCCCTCATCCTATAGGATATAGGTTTTTATGTGATCATGAATTTTTATCCCATCAATTCTATATAGGTCAAGGAGAAGTACCTGATTTGACATATTTTTTTATTACCGCCATTATGTGTGCTTGATTTCATATGATGTTATATATGATGTTTTTTATTTGGGTTTATATCATGATTGATTCTGGATCTACTTGTTCCTTCATTTAACCATATGTAGTCTATACATTGGTACTTGAGGTGGATAGGCTTCTAGCGTCCTTTTTACTGTCTATTGTATTTAGAGGTTAATCTAAATCATCGTATGTGTGTAGAGACAATGAATTGGTTCTAGGGAAGATCATATATTAGGGATATTAATTATACTTTTTGATATATCCGTATGATATCATCCTCAATATTTATTCATGGTATTTTTATAGGCTAGTGTGATTTCTTCATCTCATCCATCCAATTCTACGATGCTGATGAAAACCATACTATGTTCATTGTTGAGTGAGACCCATAGATGTTTTGAAAGGGTGCTGAGTATTCATATTCATTATTGGATAATTGGGATCTATTTTCTTGGTAGGTTCATCTGGTGGTGTTTTCTGGGCTTGTTAAAGAGTTCTCTAGTGTCTTTCCAACAGAGTTTGTTGCACTATATAGTTAATAAGATATTAAGTGATTGATAGATCTATAACTAGGTGTTTCTACAATATAGGTTCCTCTATATAATATGAAATAATATTATTGGTGGGAGTAATAGATCATTTTTATTGGTAATTTTTATAAAAGATTCATTAGGAATAGTTAGTCACAATGATGAGAAAAGGTTTTAATTTAGGATTTGGTTGGAGATAGTCTATAGTTTTGCATCGATTAACATTTTCTCGTTTGGGTGATGTTAATGAACTAGAGTCATCACCCATGGATTTATGATTTATTCAATCAATTTAATCGATAAATATGGTTCTTGAAAATATAATTGTAGTTTGGGTAAAAACAAGTTTCCATGGTAAGTACCCAAATTGTAATATTAAAAAAATAAAATTGTTAACAACTTGAAGTATGTTTCCAACAAGTGTGAAAAAGAATTATAGGGGATTTTTCAACCTTATATCATCATATATTCCATTATTTTAATATTCTGGAGCCTTTTACCCTTGAATTGAGACATATAGTTATAAAAATGTAATGTGTACCTCAAAAATTAAGGTTCATTCACTAAAATATGGGATTAGTTCCACAACTTCATGATAGACCAATTAATTATTATTTCCTATAAATACTATTCTATTTTGATCCTCCTATAATACCCTATTTAATTATTAAGCATCTTTTCTCAATTAGTTAGTTTAAAGCGTTCATTTATAAAGATATTTCTATGTAAAATCTTAAATTATCATCCAGAGTATTTATTACACCTTATCCTTTTCTTATTAATATTTACCTAACCACTAAAATATTACCTAAAACTAAAGTATTAGTGTATACATAATTTTAATATGATTAAAATTATTATAGTAATTTAATATCACTTTTTTACCTTCATCCCTAACTGTTCAAAAAAGGATGGTGTTGTTATGCATAAATGTTGACTACCACATCCATGAATGGAAAGACCTATTTATCAACTAAATCCTACATTTTATGTATGTAAAAATTTATTTAATATATAATAATGATATTTTTTCACTATAAATATTTTTTAAATATAATATTGTAATTATTTTAAGTGATATCACAAATAAATTATCATTATAAAGTAAACCAACTAAAATGAAAGAATATATCGACACACCATTATTATTTTTAGTCTAATATGGTAAAAATATACATGTGTATAAATTCTTTTAAAATGGAAGAATAAAATACAGAATAATATAAAATTCAAGACATTATGATTCAATCTTACAACACATTAGTATGCAGTTAATATACCAAGGATGATTTCAAGAAACCAACGAAACCACCTAAAGTAACTATGAAAAGGGTAACAAATTCATAAATAAATAAAAAATATTAATAAAAGGAAATTATAAAGTAAAATATATATGTATAATGTTCTTAATAATTTTTTTTTGAAAATAAATTTGATTATTCAGGATGATAGACACACACACACACAGAAAACTAATTAGGACCCAAGGTATGTGTTTTTTCATCAATTTTTTCCCTAAGATATAAAGTGTAGTCACCACTTTTTTTCAATTTTTGTATATATATTGGATATGTAATTATTTTATAATATTTTTTCTCAAATATAAATTCATCAGTTGATCAACGTTTCAAGGATTTTAAATTAAAAATATAATTACTCTGTAAGGCTCTTGTTAACCCAATTCGCATTTATTGAATTGTGATTTTTATTCTTGAAATTATTCTATATAAATTGGGAAAACTATAATATTTTTTTGTGTTTTAGTATATATTATATATTCTATGAGGATTTAAATTTATACTAACTAAATACTCTATATAAATTTCTTTTAAATCATGAATTCTGATATCTATGAGAGATTTCGTGAACTCAAATTTCTAATATTTATATTAAAATAAAATTCATTGAGAATCATTATTCTATGTTTCATAGATTTCTATATTTTTTATTTCATAATATATTTCATCTTCTCGTTCTAGGGAATATTATTCTTTTAACTCATATTCATTTTATTAATGATGTTATTTCCCATTAAATTGAAATGTTTTTAAAAAACAATTTTTATCATTATTATAGATGAGTTAATATTCATTTCCATGTTCATTATGACAAAAAAATCCAATATTTTTAAATATAAATATTTGGTTACTCGTGTGACATTGGTATTTTAATTACATATTTTTAACGGGTTGTTTTACTAACTCTTTTTATGATTTGGGTTAAAAAAATTTCCAATTATTTAAAAGGGTTTTCCATCCTTCCAAAATAAATCATTTTATCTTCCACTACACATTCTAATTATTAATCCTTTATTCATTTTAAATTATCAATTATTTTTTATTATTTTTTAATGTAAATATTTATCAAATTATATTAAATTTACCTTTTATGTCATTATGTCTTTTTTAAGGATCCATTATTGAGTATTAGTTTTAAAAATTAAAATTTTCCCCCATTTTTTCATATAGAATTTTGAAACATTTTTCTATTTTAAAAGTAGAAAGAATAAATTTTCCTTTAAAATGAAATTTATATCAATGTTTTCACTTCACCTTTTCCAACAATACTTTGAATGGGACAGTAACATAATCTTTTATTCTATTGAGAAATGTGTTTTGTAAAAAACTATATTATGAGTTCACTAACATTTTTCTCTACATATATAATTATATATTTCCTTAGAAATTATTAATTTTAATTATAATTTTTTATAATATTTTTTTAACATCCTAACATTGTTACCACATGTAGGTTCTTTGATCTGCTTAGTTATGTGATCTCAGGTGTGTCTCCATATATGAAATGGGATGTTAACTAGTAGTGAGGGTCTAATAGGTTGGTGGAAATACAATAGCCACTTTATCAATGTCGAAAATAGTGTAAATAAATAAACAATACATATATGATAATAAAAAACCAAGGTAATACCATACTCATTTAACATCCAACATCAAAAGATGAATCCAAATCATGTAAGTATGAACATAAACCAAATATGTAAATATAGATTGATAAATAAGTTTCATGTATCAAATGATAAGTCAAAATAAAGGCACATTAAAAACATCCTAGTACGTCCTGACATCATATACTATTCAATCATCCATGCTCCATAATGAATCCCAAATTATCCATCTGACATAAGTTTGTGTCCCTTATCTTATACTACAAATATGATGTCTATTCGAGTGCCGATAGGGTAGCTCGAGTAGTGTGTGAGTAAACCACGTTAGGACACCATCAACATTATCTAAAAAATATCTAGAATATAAATATATATGAAATTTTAGGAATAATAAGGTAAAAGAGATAAAGTTAGTTGTTTTCTCATTAAATTATTCATTAATTAACCACATAGGCCCTAGGTTCACTCTAAAACCCAAACCAATAACACTTGTTTCAGGTATTTCAATATTCTGAAACCTCCACCATGGGATGTCACAATTAAATCAATTGGGAGCTTAAACTATCACTTAATATTAAATTTCACATATTTAAATTGGGGGTTAAGAGTAGCAATATTGAACCTCAAGGTTATTTGGATGATTAGTCGTTTTTTTCAAAACTATGTGATCACATAAAATAAATATTTATAACATAGGGGGGCCTAGAGAAGAATTTTTGAATTCCTTGGGTGTTTAGAGTAGTAGTCCCTATCCCAAAAATCATTTTTTACATCATTACCAATTATCACATACCATGGTTCCACATTAATAACCCATTTTTCAACCATACTTATAACTCATTATCCAAAACATTTTTTATTCCCATTATTAACGCAGTTTCATAATCCTGTTATCAATCATATTTATAATATATTATCCAGAAAATTTTATAATCACCTAGGAAACTAATATAATTAATTAAATTTAAAATAAATTAAATTTTCTAACATGGTAATGAAAATTGTACCATTATATACACCCAACTTAAATCAATAATATAGGAATTAAAAATTATACCACCTACCTCAAAATCAATTATGATTATTCACCAAACCAAATCCACAATTTGATGTTGAGTTTTCAAAACCACAATGGATGATAAGTTTAGAATTAAAACCTAGGACAATATCTAATGAGATATTTTTCATCAAAACATTAATCAAAACACATTTAAAATTGAGGAAATTGTCCATTGAAAAGACGAAAGAAATACATGAGATTGAATGAAAAGAAAATGAGAAGAGATTAGATATGGGAAGAGTGCTCCAATCCTTTTACCAAATCATATAATCACAAATAAATGGGTTTGAGGATCCTTAGAATCATCATGGGATATTCAAATATAAAAGGTAATCAAATATGGATGAGATGGGGTGATTAGTGGTAAAAAATCTATGGTTTGGGAATTTTAATAAAAAAAATTGGGGGTTTAAACCCACATGTATGGTTTCCTAGAATGAGAATCATGTTTTTCCAAACCGTACACCCTAACAATTATCCCCTACTCATTTGGTGCATGGTTTCTATTAAGATGAATATGTTTTTTGTAAAATTGTATACCAATCATGAAACGCCCCACTATCTTAGGGTGCATGGCTTGTGGAGGGAGGTCGCACGGTTTGGTAAAACCATGTTCCATCTACAGTGCATCCCAAAATGGGTTCATGGTTTCTTTTGGAAAACCACATGGTCTTCTTTAACTGAGTTCCATTCGTGTGTAACCCCCATAGATTCAAAGTTTCTACAAATATACCCAAAATAGTCCCATTGTAAAACCCAACAAAGGTGAAACCAAAAAAGGGTAAAAGAGTACTGATAAATGAGCGTGAGGAATTCTCTAGAAAGGTCAGGATCATATAATCTCTCAATCTTATAATATATATTCCTCAATTTATACTCCCAAAAATCACTACAATCTGTAGTTGAAATGGTTAGTGAAATGGCCACAAAAATTAGCTTCCATCCAATAATTTTTACTCTTAAACACGACCATGGGGCTACAACACTCAGACTATTGGTATTGTATTTACCTGCAACACATTCTGACTATGATCCATAAAATGAATCAGATGCTCTTAAAAGGACATATTAACCTCAAGCTTAGTATCATCAATGTCAATCTCATTAGAATGGTCCATGTGATATTTCCGATGTTGCGACACATGAAAAACATATTGTATAGCTCTATACCTATATTGAAGATCCAATGGGTGTAACACCAGTTTGATACTCTACATAATCTCAAAATAACCTATAAACCTAGGATCAAACCATCCTAGCCTCTTAATCATATGATGGACCATTATTGGGGACACCAAAAGGAATACACATTCACCAACTATAAACTCTAGTGGTTGATGACTTTAATCAGTATATTACTTATGCCTACTCTGAGATGTAAATATACATTTATGAATAAGATAAACCTTCTCTGATGTCTCACACACATGTCTTAGTCCCAACAACCCAGACTATATTGCATCTATCCAACACAAATTTGATTTATATAGCCTAACATAATGGTCCATAAATGGTTCCATC
Source organism: Viscum album (assembly GCA_963277665.1). Classification (NCBI taxonomy): domain Eukaryota; kingdom Viridiplantae; phylum Streptophyta; class Magnoliopsida; order Santalales; family Viscaceae; genus Viscum; species Viscum album. The sequence goes on along the minus strand of OY728142.1, from coordinate 1,400,370,011 downwards.
GGAATAACTATTTCATAAATATTGTTATAAGTGACCTAAACATGCTTTATGTGCTTATACTAAGTTCCCTAAATATCAATTACACATTCTTGAAGAATATACGTCAATACCTAAATTGTACTAATTGAGTTCCCATCAATTTTTGGGTACAGGGTTATTCTTAGTATAACTTGCATACTGAGTTCCTTCTGTAATATTTACTAGAAGTAAAAAGTAAAACATGTGTCATGTTATGAAACTATTCTCTTTATAACCCTATTAAAACTAAATATCACACAAAAATACATATTCCCCAACTGATCCAGTGTAAAAGTCTCATAAAAGTCTCATAGATAGTCAGGAAACGTGGTAATTTTTTCAATCGGTCTACAATCACACATATAACATCATTTTTTCGATGCCTCCTCAGATGAACCATGATGAAGTCCAAGATAATGTCATACCAAATCCATTATATAATGTTTAATGAATGTGAAAAACCACTAGTCCCCTGATTCTAACCCTTCACCATAGTATAGGGGTAGCATCATGTCCTGAACCCCGCAATCTTCATTTTTATCCCCTATAACCTATATCATAGATTCAAGACGAAGAACATTTTTTACAAAGATGGATAAACAACCAACATTGCATCATGACATTAACACACCTAATCTTGAAAAATACAAATAGTCATGAAAATATTATTCTAGACATAGATACTCTCATCTGAATCAATAAGGAAATTTGAATGTGACTCCCCACCTTCAAGGATATCCCTCAAGGAAAACATTTACATATCCTCATACTACCTCTCCTTGATTTGGGGTAGAAGCGTCGAGTCCATAGATAAGGATATGATATTCAACTTCTCATGTCACTCCTATACCCCAATATTTATCTTGGTAATAAAAGTCCCCATCTTCAACTAAGATATATACTCCTGAGCTTCCTGACTATTTTCCTTCCTACTGACAATGTTAGAAACACTGTTTCACATCCATAGTGTATCGAATTATTAAAAATAAAATAAATTAATATACCCAACACAAATATGATACCATATATTTAAATCTCATTACAAGAATATGTATTTATGCTTTTGTGATTGACATATATAGTAATATTTTCTCCTAAAAGGTAATGTAGCCAACGCTTTATGAAAAAAACCACCAAGGTCATGTGTAGCATAATTCCATTTTTTTAGACTCTGGTTTCATGATAAAAATAATACAACTTGATTTCTCTATATAGACACTACACAATGACGGATCTCAGATGTATCAAAAAACATAAAATAATCTCCACCTATTTTGGGTAGAATCAGAATAAATGTGGTATTCATACAATTCCTCAAATCCTAAAATTAATTTTCACTTTCTGTAGACCATTATAATTGTTCCCTTATATGTCAAGCCTGAATATGGTGCTTCCAATAAATAAATTTCCAAGATAAACCTTTTATAACAGTAAACTAATACCAAAATGTTATAGATATCAAAAAAATAATGGGATACACCTATAAAATAACTACCTAAACTTGTTATGGGTCCACTGACACACCCTCCTCAGATATTATGTGAAACAAGGAATATACCCAGTCGATATATAACATACTCTTAGATAGATTGGAAGAAATATTATTCTATCTCAGTGTACTCTAGAAGATGTCAATATATTTTTCATGAGCATAATTTGACTTAGAGTACACCAGGATGCCATCAAAAAAGAAAACCAAAAATTGTTTTTGGAATGGATGAATGATTTATTTCATCATGTTTGTAAACATTGCTAGACTATTCATCAAGGAATCATGAAAATTCATGTAGACAATAACTTATTCTAAAAGTAGTTTATGCTATATCCAGTAGTCTAAATCTCAACTGATTATTCCTCTCCCTTATGTCAATATTAGAGGATACACAAGATCCTCTGAAATGGTCAATGATGTCACCCATATGTGGAATATGATACTATTTTATCACAATAATTAGTTTTATCATATGGTAATCAGCACATAAATGAAAGGACCCATTAGCCTTATTTATAAAAGAACCCCAATGTGTTGTAATCAGTCATATAAATCCCTTTTCTATAATTTCGTCTAGTTTAATCATGAAGTCTTGAAAATATGTTGGGCACAATCTGTATGGTGGTTTTGAAACTAGTTCATCTCAATGCATGGTCTAAATTTAAAACTCATCATCCCTCACAAGTTTTAGCGCTAAAATTTCATTATGTAACTCATCCTTGAACCAGTCCACTACTGGAAGAAATACACCATGCTTCACACCCCCTTCATCGAGAAAAATACTATTAACCCAATAGGTGAGATTACATAGATACTGATGAACTGGAACCACATGGCCTGCCTCAATATCCACTTACCCACAATGAAAATAAATATTACCCTCATGAAATGTATATTTCAATCTCCTATGGTAACAATCAATATTGTCATGGTGTGAAACTAACCAATCCAAACTAAAATTTGGCTGAAACATAACATGTCATATATGGAAATATTCCAAAAGGAATCTATAATCCCCAACCTCAAGAGAACCCACCTTATAGAAAAAATGTCCCATGACCATACTCCCAATGGTGTGTAAATCATCATATCCCCACTCACAAACTCCAATTCCAGATTCATCCCATTTACAATGTGATAAGGCATAAAATAGTAAAAGTATCATGTATCATATGAGGAACTAGAATGTGTAAAATATAAAAGAAATATACCACTGACTATCAATGGAAAACCCATGCTATAAAAATAATTTAAGATGAATTGCATTCTTTTCATGACCATCTTCCTTGTGATTCAGTCTATGTCTTTGGAGATATACCACTTTTTGATACCGTTAAACTTCCCCCAATGTACCTTGGTATCTTCCTTGATAGCCCTGACTATAAGAATTCCAATTTCTAGAATGATATGAGGTATAAGTCCCCCTTTCAGTACATTTTCTCTACAGGCCTCCGTCATTATTACCCATCATTTAAGGGTTTTTGAAATACCATTATAGGTGACTGATACTTCTTGAGGTTTGATAATCCACTAGTGGTCAGTGACACTAGTTACGATAGTTACATGACCTACCACACCAATTTTAGTATACTCAATTACTTATTTAATTAATTGATCCATATCCCTAGCCAATATATTTTCCACCCCCCCCCCCTAATTGATGTTTTCATAGAAACACATCATACTATAGGAAGACGTACCTCATGGTCATCCAATAGAAACCAACTGTATTCCACTAGAATCCATATTCAAGTTTCCCTCAGAAATAATATGTTGATTCATCACAATAGAAAACATCATGATCCAAAAGTGTTATCCTAGGATTTAATGTCACATTTATGGCCATACTGAATTATTTTCTCCATAGTTGACTCGTCTCCTGCCAAAAATTAGACAAATCACTAAAAATTAGTAAAGTTATCATAATAGTCTATCGTAGACATAGACCTCTTGTCCATGCACATAAAATCAACTCCCCTACCAAATCTATGAATATTTGGGTAGAAGTGTTCCATGAATTTCTATAAAAATACATTCCAAACCATGACCTCTATATACTCATCCCAAGATTTAATGTCCCACCAAAACATCTCTTGAACACATAACATATAAGAATAAAAAATTACTCTTTTCTCAGAAGAAGTCTCTAAATGGCCATAGACCATCATGATCCACTCAATCCAGAACACATCTACCTCAACTCCACCCTCTCCAATTAAGGTGGGAGGGTTATATAACAAGATCTTCCTTGTTATGTCAGAATCCTTTTAAGAGAACCCTATTCTTTATTTAACAATATTAGATGATTTATTACATACCAATACACATAATTCAACCATAAATATCAGAAATTATTGTTAGTTTGGGAATTAGGTACATTAAAAAACAACATTAAATAATTAATACCTCATATTTATTGACAACCTCCATGAAATGTTCATAATATTCCTTCATACATAAAACTACATGGGATAGTTGGGAGACATACATAGGATATCAGTGAGTTATAAAACTCAGTAAGGTAATAAATATGGAATAACATGAAGAAACAAATAAATGTTATACAATAGGTATATTAGTGGGACATAAAAGGGGGAAGAATCATAAACATAAACAATGATGCATGATATAGCTTGATTATGTAATTGAAACATGGGAAATGTAGAAACAAATTAAAACACTAAATCATATACATAGGTCAAGGATAACAACCAAGACATCATGATAAAAGGATTTCCATAATAGAATAATATTTACTACATTTCACAAAATGATGGTTTATGAGACTAAAAATTTACCAATTCATTGGATCACTATATAATTCTGGGAACACCCATTACTTTCATTTAATTCTTATGTTTTTGTGTGCCACATATATCATACAAAATGGATAAATTCATGATAATATTTTATTCGACCATCATGGAGTGTGTAATAAATACATATATGTCCCTAATAATAAAGTATAAGTTTATAATGGTGAACATCAATTATAGGAAATGGGTACAAGTATTCCCTATAAAATTGTTTGGAATGTAAAATCATGATGAAATTTTGGCAGTATAATAGCATCACTAAAAAATTCATAAACTAGATTAACGAGAGATAAAGGTGTATCTCATAATTATGTAATTAAAATGGATTGTAATAGGGACATGGAAAATCATATCAAATAAATATTACATGGAAATATAATGCATAGGATAATGATGAAACATGAATAAATTGTGAATGGAAAAGATCCTTTATTTGATTGTGTGATGCAAAATTAATAGGAGAGGCTTCTTGAGAGTTTAATGATACATTGGGAGGACTCTATAGTGGTGAGGTAAGAGAAAATATGTGCTCCAGGGATTTAACATGAATAAAAATGGTTTCTTTTGTTGATTTATATTGGAAATCAGTATGGTTTTCTTTATTATTTATGAAACATATGTTTAAGAACTTATATAATAAAATTAAAATAACAAAAATACCATGAGATTTTCCAATTTTTACTCCAAATGGTTGTGGTTTTTTTAGTTTATGAGACCATGGTACAAACATAATAAAATAATACTCTTGCTGATGTGAAAGTGATTCATACCTTTAAAGAAATTATTATAAAACTTCAAAATATATTAATTGTTTTGGAGGATTCATAATGTCTATACAAAATTAATAAAATGAATATAAAATCACATTATTTTAAATTTGTAATGTATAAATGGTCGTGGATACCCTTTATAGTATTTATTACATCACGTTTGGGTCATTATTATGTCATGATACATAGAGTATATTTATACAGTATTTAATTTTTATCCAAAAATTTTACTATCTTCGAAAATTATGAAAAATTAACCATTAGATAATTTTGAAATTACAATTAAAAAAATAAAATTTATTTTATCAAAAACAAACGTTCTAAATATGTGTACTTTATATTCTAAAAAGTAATCAACATTTACTGATAAATGATGGGTTTTTTGATCATTACATTTTTTGAACCCTTATAAAAATGAAATTTGAATTCAAAAAAGTTATATCATCATTTATATTTCATAAATGTTATTTAATTATAATATTTTATTTGTATTATTAATTTCAAAAATATATTAATTCATCCTAATAAACTTCTTAATTGAAATTGTATACCGAATAAAAATTCAATTTGTGATTTATTGTAATAAAATCAAAACAGTTTTTAAAGTACTAATAAGAAGAAAATATGAACATTATTCTATTGAAATGAAAATATTAATATTAATATTATTAAGGTATTGATACATATCCCTTTAACACACCAGAAAACACCCTAAGGGAATGTTTCAAGATAGCGAGACTTTCATGGGGTTGTTTGGCATACATAGTTTGGGATATTATCTCGATACGCTTGATCTTTTATCATAAATGGTTAATCTCAAATTTATGTTGTTTGATCTAATATTGGTATTAGAAAAATGTAAAATCCCAATGATTATATATATCTCATATGCTCTAATAAATGGGTTTTATATGGTAATATTATTTTGTTTGAGGCCATCAATTCCTTTTTCTATGTCAATTGGATTTATCTGAACCCTATTTTTACAATAATTATAAGATCAATCGTCAACAAATATATTATAAATGGTAATGATTCTTAATATTATTTTATATGTTATAAGATTTAATAAAAATAATGCATGCATTTTCTATAACTATATTACATGATGTTTCATTTAATTAAATCATAAGATGAATTTTATTTATATAAGTTTATGATGTTACAATCTTCCCCTATTTAGAAATTTCACCTCAATATTTTTCATTTCTCACACTAAAAATTATTAGGGTAATTTTGTTTCATAACCTCTACTTGTTCCCATGTTTCTTGTTTAAACTTGATGTTTCTTTACATAACATTGATTAGAAGCATTATCTTATGTCATAAAACGTTTTATCTATGATATATGAATTTCACCATCTTATATTCATAGGAAAGATCATTATATAATTATAACACCTCTGGATTGTATACATGTGAGTGGTATGGTATGTAATTCCATAAGAGAGATACATGAAATAAATAATGTAATTTAGATTATTAAGATGTCAGTGATAGTTGATAGGCCACCAATATGATGTGATCAAGGATCTCAAAGGGACCGATGTATCTTGAAATAAGATTTCTTTTCTTCTGAAATGTCATAACCTTATTCCATAGAGATATATGAAGAAATAAAAATTCTCCAACATCAAACTCTAGTTCTCGTTGATGGTTTTCAGCAAAGCTCTTCTATCAACTCTGAGCATCCTATATGTGATGATAAATTTTCATAACCATTTCAACCATTTCCCTAACAGTTTTACAACCAATATTTTTTTGTTCCGAAACATCATCCCAGCATGTAGGTGTTCTTTAACTCATCCAATAAAGGGATTCATATAGAGCCATTTTGATGCTTGAGTGGAAACTATTATTGGATGAGATCTCGACCAGAGAAAGATGTTGATCTCATCCTCCTTTTAAGTAAATTGAGCATGCTCTCAACATGTACTTTAATTTTTTAATGGTCTACTTAGATTAGCCATTACATTGAGGGTGATAAGACATGTCGAAGATCAACTCATTTTTAGAGCATATTTACGATTCCTCTAAAACATATAGGTAAACCTTGGATCTTGAAATGATATAATTGATATTAGTGTTCCATATAACATGAACCCTTTTCTAATGTATATAATTGTAGGTTTATTGAGTGGGAACTCATCTTGAATCACAATTAAGTCTTGAGTCTTTATAAGATGATCTAGCTCAACCCATATAGAATTATTTCTCATTGTTTTCTTTGCAAGACTAGTGACAACATCCATGGTGATGTCTTCCAATTTTCCATGTATTTATGGGTATTGGTTACTTCATCCCATTTTATTAATCCTTTTTTTACAACACTTGATGATATAAAATAATTCTTATTTTATACTCTGTGATATACTTCTTCATATTTCCCCACCAATACTGTTCTCAGAGATCCCGATACATCTTTTTTCATCCTTGTTGGATGGAGAAGGTCGATCTTTGTGAAACATTCAAGATAAAATTATCTAAATTAGGATTTTATGGTACATATAATGTTGAAATAGATCATAAATTTACTTATTCATTTACATTGAACATTGAGGATTTCCCTTTTCATATAGATTACACTTTTTCTAAATTCCAACATCATCTTTTTTTAGCATCATCAATCCTCCCCAAAAGGGATTTTATAAAAATAATTTGAAAAAATATTTATGATGTTACTTCCTTTATGATTCCCTTGTATATACTTTTCTATCTTAAGATAATAATATTACTCTCAATTATAATCCATGATTGAATTATTATATCCTTTCTTAGAGCATCTTCCACTTTATTCGCATTCCCATGATTGTAGTGAATTGGGTAGTTAAAGTCCTTAATAATATGTAACCATCTTATCTAGGTCACATTATTCTCTTTTTATGTGAATATATACTTTAGGATTTTGTGATCTGTATATATTTCATCCTTCTCAAAAAATAGATAATTCTTCCATATCATCCAAGAAAAGATCACTGCATCAATCTCTAGATCATAATTTGTATATTTTTATTTATGAAATTTCAACTTATTTATACATAGGTCATCCCAATGCCATTATTCATAAACACATTACCCATTCCTTTATATAAAGTATCACAAAATTATTTGAAAAGTTCACTAATTTTGGTTAGTGTGATTACAAGTGCAGTGATACACCTCCATTAACAATTCATGACGTTATCTTTATATTCATAATTACAAGATAAATGGACACCCTTTTCAGATTTCTTGATTATATGGTAGGAAAATCTTGAGAAATTTCTCTCAAATCAATGATAGTACCTGGATAATCGAAATTAACTATTGATATCTATCATAGATGTTGGATTTTCCATCCTTTAATACATTATATAATTGATGGGTCCAAAAAAATACCATTTATTATAATAATATGTTCCAATAATGAGTCTTCTTAAAACTATAACTCAGATTTGTTGTAGTTTTCATAAATATTATCCTTTCACAAGGTATTTATCGTAGTTATCAGATGTTCATAATGCTCCTCCTTGCTTTTAGAGTATATTAGAATATCATCAAGAAGTACTACCACAATGTTTTATAGGTAATCCTTAAAGACTATATTCTCCATGTCCATGGTGATTTATGGAGAATTAGTGAGTCTAAATTTCATTACTATGAACATATAGTGACCATACCTTATACAAAAAAAATCTTTGGGATATCCTCGTTATTCACACTAACATGGTAATATCCCAATCATAGATCAACCTTGGATAAGTAGTATGCTAATGTATCTGGTTGAAAAAATCATCAATCCATGGTTAAGGACACTTTTTCTTTATTATGATCATGTTTATCTCATGTTAATCAATGAAATTATGCATTATCCCATCCTTATTCTAGAAGTAGAGGACTAGTGCACGCCCAAATTGACACAATGGGTTTTATTAAGCCTTTAACTAGATTATCTTATAATTTTTTATTATCTCTTCATGTTACAAAAAATATATTTTATACATAATCTTGGATTGTGGTAGCACCCCAGGTATAAAGATGATTGAAAATTAAACCTCTTATCTAGGAGGAAGGCAATGAAATTCTTTAGGAAGCATATCAGCATATTCCATCGAAATGGGCATATAATTGATGATGATAATTTCATTATAATAAATTATTTGATCTAAATATTATTTTCATTATGGAAATAATCACTAATTTTGATATGATTGTGCTAAAAAAGATTTATTCATATCCTTCCACTTGTACAAAATCAGGGTTCGATATACAAAATAGAGATTGATTTTCTTCTCACAGAAATTTGTGATGGCTCTATATAGGTAAATAAAATACATACCAATAATTTCTTCAAATTACACCAAAGGGAGTATGATAATGTTTTATGGGATATTTAACTAAGAAATATTGACAAGGGAGGAGTTATTTACATGGGATGAAATAATTTCCTTGTTTTCTATTTTCACTAATAACTCTACCTCCATGATTTTTGGTGGTGTTTTAATTGATCTAATAAATTTAAATGATATTAAGGAATGTTTTTAACCAAAATCAAAAAATTAAAATCACTATTTGTGAATGAATAACTATCATATATTTCCCCCTTTTTTTCAAGATTCCCCTTAGTTATTGTGATGGAAAAAGAACACCCTTGTTACCAGAGTGGTGTTGGTTGTCTCTTAAAACCCTTATATTAGTGTACTAGTTTGAAAAGTTCCATTTTTCCTTATAGATTAAGTAATGTACTATGTGTTGATGGTTTACTTTCTCATTATATTCCTTCATCTCATTTGTGGGTCTATCCGATCAACAATCACTAACTAGATTCCATTACTTACCGAACCACAATAATTTTTTCAACCCCCTTAGGAAATTTATAAGGTTATTCTTTTCACAATATTTATAGCTTGGATGATTAAATTTCGTTGAATTGATATATTTTTCTATTGGACTGGAAGAATTAAATTCCACTTTGTACTTCTTATCCACATGAAACCCATGATATTATCTGATCTCCATCTTATCTTTGGTTGTCCATCAGAACATTTTCTCATATATATTAATGTATCAAATTGTTGGAGATTTTTATATATTAGGTTTTATCCCTCCAATGATAAGACCAACCATGAATTCAAGGGTGCATAAAAATCTAGTGGTATATAATAGAAGTCTTCATAATTTTTCCTCATACACCCCGATAGATTCTCTATATTTAATCTCATGGGAAAGTAAATCCTTTTCTATTTAAAGTTGAGGAGTGAAATGAGAATATTTATCAAAAAACATTTTATGGAATTACATACACCCCATCGCTTCAATATTTTCCTTAGGATTCATTTTCTTTATCAATGTACACAACTGATTAGCTTCTTCTTCCATTTGTTAAACATCAGTAGAATCTTCTCCAGTTTTGAACATTGATGGATGGAGAAGATCTTCTCAGTGGAGTTGTTCTATTGATTCCTAATTAATAGATCATATGATTCATTGAATGTTGGTTCCTTCTTCACATAACCCTCTCAATTATATCATGTTCATTATTGGGAGGATTTGGGTGCTCCTCCTGATCCCATTTTCTTTTCATAACCAATGTAATCTAAAATTTTATCATCACAATTATTTCAATTAATGATCCCATTAGGTTTGAGAAATCATTGGACCAATCCTCACGTTACCTGTCACACTGATAGTTTACCTGATTCGTTATATTTTTATCAATTCACTAGAATAATGTAAAAAATAAGGATTCATATTTTTAGAGTATTAATCACAGTAATGGGAATCCAATGACATTTAATAGTTAATATATGTGTTATGTGTAATTCCTTACCTTATGAATTTTTAGGCTTCAATAAATGTTATCCATGATCTATTTTCAAACATATATTCTTATGGGTATTTTTTCCCTTATTAATGGTTCATAATGAGCGTATGAATTTACCAATTTATGTCCCTCAGGGGTGTCAAACTAGGTATACATCAAGGTTCGTTGTCATTTACAATTTCCTAGTCGATTCTAACTCAAATTAGTGTTTTCATATTTTCCCCATATTTACATTAGTTTCAAAACCACCTCCACTTTTAGTATCTAGTAATGGGGAAATTTTAATGGTGAAAAACAAAATCTATACACAAAAAATAAGATATTTTTTCTTATACGTAGTGTTTTCCATAATAATTTTTACAAATATTTCAAATCAGATTCCCAAAAATGACAAACCATTTCCTTTAAAAAGATCTATGAAACCCTGGTCTTTATTTTGGACAAATAGATGATTTATTAAATAAATTTACATATAATACAACCATCAAGAATAATAATTATAGTGAGTTTTGGAATTCAGTACATTACAGAACAAGTTAATGTAACAAATACAAGATCCTTATTAAAAACTTCCTTAACATGTTCATTATATTCCTCCATAGATAAAACTATGATGGATAACATGGGGACATAGATAAGAAATGATTGAGCTATAAAGAAAAATAATGGAATAAAAAATACATAAAATGAATAAATTAATAAATATTAGAAAGCATGTTTATAAATGGGACATAAATTGGGTGAGAATCATAAAAATGAACAATGAGGCCGGATATAGCATGATAACATTATGGAAACATAGGAAATGTGGAAACAACATAAAACAAATCATCATAAACATAAGTAAAGTGTAACAACCAAGTAGTAATGATGGAAAAATGCCCATAAATGAACCAGGTTTACTCTATTTCCCATCAGGATAACTCATGAGACTAATCATTACCCAATTCATTATATATCTATATATTTCCTGACACATGTCACTTTTATTTCATTTCAATGCTTAAGTTTGCAACATAGATAATTAAATATAGATTAATTCATCGTAATATTTTATTCTACAATAAAATACTTTTGTATACATACATGTATTTATCCAATAAGGATGTATAAGTTCATAATGGTTAACACACTTGATAGAAAATGGGTATGGGTATTAACTATATAACTTTTGGAATGGAAAATCATGGTGGAAATTTGGTAGCATAACAATATCCCTTATAAAATAAAAAATCGGTTAAGGAGAGATAAATTGTTATTTCATCTTTAGTAATTAAAATGGATAGTAATAGGGATATGAAAAACCATATCAAAAAATTTTATTTGGAAATATAATGCATAAGATAATTAATAAACTTGAATAAAGAGGAGAAGGAAATGATACCTTACATTAGTGTGTGAATAAAAATGCACGGAAGATGATTCTTCAGATCTTTATAGAACATTTGTAGGACTAAATATTGGAGAGAAAAGAGTAGCTACATGATCCAAGGAACTTTTGGGAAGATAAATGGTAGATTGGACAGGTTTATGTACAAATTTAGTGGGGATTTAAAATGACAAACTTTACCGTGGGTTTTCCCAATGTTTATTTAAAAAGGAATTGGTTTTTATTATTTTATGAGTACATGGACAGAAATTAATAAAAACAATATCCTTGATGATGTGGATGTGAATCATACTCTAAAATAAATGATTTTAAATCCTTAAAATATATTAATAGTTTTGGAGGATTTATAAAGTATTTATAATATTAATAAAATAAATATAAAATAAAATTATTTTCAAGTTAAAAATATATTCTTCAATGTATACCATTTATAGTATTTAATAAATCCTTTTTGGGTTATTATGATGTCATAATACCCACCGTATATTTCTATGGTATTTTATATTTTGCTTGAAAATTTGATTATCTCATAAAGTCAGAAAAAATTAACCATTTGATATTTTCATCATTAGGATTCAAAAGAAATCATTATATAAAAATAATTTTCTATGTATGTTTATTTTAACTATTAAAATAATAATCAACATTTATTGTGTAACGATGGATTTTTTGTAATAATAGTTTTCATACCCTTATAAAAATTACATTTCACTTCATAAAAATTTTATGACCATATATATTTAATAATAATTATGTAACAATAACATTTTATAAAAATATTATTTATTCTAATAATCTATAAATTTATAAAAATAATCTTGGAAATTGAAATTGAGTACCAATTAACAGTACAATTTGTTTTTTATAGTATAAAAATAAAAATAACATGTAAAGTAGAAATAAGAATAATATATGAATATTATTATATTTAAAATAAAATAAAATATTTATATTATTTCAGTATTATTACATATACCTTTAATACACGAGTAAACACCCTAAGGGTAAGGTGATCGATGGTGAGACTTTCATGGTGTGGTTTGGCGTACATGGTCTAGGTCATGATCTCGTGGAGCTTGAACATATCCCATAAATAGTTTTACTCATGATTAAGTTACTGGATCATAACATTAGATTGGATAAGGAAAAAACCTAGTAATTCTACCTTTTTTAGAAGCTCTGATAAATTTACTTCATAGGGTATGATCTAACTGGATGTGACCATTACATATTTGGTATGTGTGAATTGGATTTATCAAAACCCTATATTTACTCTAATAATAAGATCATTGTCCGATGAATATATGATCAACATTACTGATGCATGATGATCTCTTAAATTTTATAGGAAATTATAAAACCATAGAATTTAATATGTTTTCTATATAGATATTACATAATAAGACATTTAATTCAATCATTAGGGGAATTTTATTTAAAAGTGATTGGGTTGTAACATGTTTCACACCACCATCCTCATGTATCCTTTCATAAAATGAATACTGTTGGAAATCTAATCACTGAACATCTATCTCGGGCCATCACTCAGAACTATCGTAGGATCTGGTTCAACTATGGGAGGATCATTTACCCCAATATCCTCCTGTCATCTTATCATAAAACATATTCATGAAAGAATGATTCTAGAATTTAGAGACACATATTAGGTAACATAAAAAATCATTAATATATTTACCCAATATGTATTTACATAAGTCCTTAACATGATATCCCCAATATACCACTACATGGTAAAAAAAGGCATTATCATTACCCTCATCCATCCCTCACCTGGAACATGGAAAGAGGAAGGTAAAACAGTTTCTAATTTAATTTTTCTCATCTGACACAAATATTTATATTTTTCAAAATTATCAAATTTAGAGTTATATTAACCATTTTTATATATCATTATGACCTATTTATTTTAAATTACCAAATTAAATAAAATAATAGCCATATAGACAACTCACCCAAAACCTACTTTTTTGTGCATGCCTATAATGATGGATGTCACAATAAATCCTAAGTTCCTAAAATGATATAAGAATTAAACATTCTAATTCCATATGAGGCAGTGATAAAAATATCAAAAAAAATTATAACATCACACCATAAGTGAATATCTCAAGTTTAAATAACATTAAACTATAATAGAAAACATCATGAACAATAATCCCCCAATGGGTACTTGAGTTTCTCCCCATACATGGGTCAGAAACTCACATTCATAAGCTAATGATCTAGTCTAGACTCATTATGGTCACTTATATACCTTTACCAGATAGTAAGAAAAATGTAAATAAATTAAAACTTCTTTTATACCATTTTTTAAACTTCTAAACTAGGATGCACAAGCTGGTCCCTCAAAACAATTTTTTACATGTCCTAAGACGTGCCTATCCTAATGAAAATAGATTATAACTAAAATAAAGGGTCTAATATATAATTTTATGAGACTATACCCTCATTATCAATGTAACAAAATAAAAGAAATCAATAAAAATAGGTAAATGGAAATAAAAAACTAATGGTAATAAAATAATCAATATTCACCCCCCATCACATGATGAATCAAAATCATGTAAAGATATCCGTAAACTAAATATGTAAATATTTTATTCTGAAAATGTGTCAACTTTCAAATGAAAAAACAAAATAAAGACACACTAACATCTCCTAAGTGGGTCTCCAAACCATGGTTGGATTCCACATCTATGCTCTATCAAGAATACCTACATTGCCATCAAACATATAGATCTTCCCCTTATCCTATATTGAAAACATTAAGTCATTGTGGTTACCAATTAGGAATCTCAAGTAGGATGTGAGTATAACATTACAGGCCACCACTAAAAACATCTACAAAAATATCCAGTCTATTACAATGTTTTTACTTGTTTAAATAATAATGTAAAATTTAAATGTAAACAATTTTCCCTTTAAATTTTTCCTTAATTAATATCATAAGTCCATGTGTTCAGGGTGACACTTAATCAAATAATAAATTCTTAATATTATGTAGGAGTCTAAACCTTCCACTAAGTAATATCACATTTCCTTAAATCTTGGTATTCCCCAAAAACTTAAGTTCAAATTTCACATTTATAAACTGGGTACTTGACCGACAATCAAGAACCCCATGGGCATTTTCATTTGAATTCCCTTCCCTATAACTCATTGATAACAGGAAATAAATATATATTACTTTGGGGGCCAAGAGAAGAAATATTGAACATTGTGGGTATTCAGAGCTGCAGTCAATGTCAGAAAACTCATTTTGCACATCATTCTCAATTATCTCATACCATTGTTCCACATTAATATTCCATTTATCATCCATATTTTTTAACCATTATTTGAAAATTTTCATCATCCCATTATTAATCCCATTTCATAACACTATTATCAATCATATTAAAAATCTTTTATTAAAGAAATGTCATAATCACTTGGGAAAATAAATAAATTGATTCAAATTAAAATAAATGAATTTTCCCCATTTGGAAATTGAAATATGAAAATTAACAACATACAAATTAAATAAATAATATTTCAATAGATAACTAGGCCACCTACCTCATGATCATTAAAAAATGATCCCCAAACCAAAACCAAAAATTTGATGATGAATGGTCAAAAACACAACAGAAGAAGAGATATAGAATCAAAACTTAGTATAATATCCAATTATTCAAAGTAAATCAAAAACTATATCAAATACTATTATAAATAGAGGAAATCATCCCTCTGAAATAAGATAGAACGATATGGGAGATAATGGATACCAAATGATAAGATATTACATACTAGAAATGGGTTGGAATCCGTCCAATGGATATTTTATTCACACCAGATGGAGTTCAGGGAGCCTTGTAATCCTCCCAAGATCTTCTGAAATAAAAGGAAACCGTTTAGGGATGATACAAGGTGACTATGTGTAAAAACTGAGGGTTAGAGAATTTTAATTAAATTTTCATGTTTTTTAATACCTGAGAGCAAGGTTTCCTAAGAGGAGGTGTAGGGTTTTCTAATAATGTGTTCCTTGATAGTGTATAAATACTCATATAGTGAATGATTTGATAAACCATACACTAACCATGCAAACACCCATTGTTTTAGGGTCCATGATTTGAGTATGGTGGTCCTATAGATTAGTTAAACACATCCCCACATCTGGTGGATCTAAAAGGGGTGCAGTATTTATCAGGTAAAACGACATGGTTTTCCCTAACCATGTGTTTACCATTTATATCCCCCATGGATTATTAATTTAACTAAATTCCAATGAAAAAACCCTTAAATAAATCCCTACCAAGTTTTAACCAAAAAGGGTAAAATAGAATAGGAAAACAAGCATGAAGAGTTCTCAAAAAATTACTGGATATGATTTTTTCTGTAGGATAATTTATGTATTGTCCATTTATATTCATTATTTCATTTTTCTATGATACCATTTATAGATTCTAGGAATCCTATTTCTCATTCAATGGTTTCCTTATAATGTAATTAATGGGTTTAATGATGTATTACACATATGAAACTATTATTTATGGTTTCGGTACTATATTACCCAATAATGTATTTGTTATGGTTTTATACCACTTGAGATGATGAATTATTGCATGAATGTGTTTGGGGAATCATTTTTCACATGTTATTTGTGTCAAAATTATTCCAAAGAGCTTCATTCAATATTATTTTATATAAATATGATATTCAAATCATTATTCACTAGATTTCTCTTTGGACATGATTCATGAAGAATTGTTTACATGTTTTTGTGTGAACGTGTGTGGGAAGAATCATTCAAATTTGTTTCTTCTAAATGTTATTTAAAATAATTTGTTCAAATATTTTGTGGGGAAACATGACATGGGATACATTTAATATGATATTTTATTCTTATGTTTATTCAATAATTCATTATTACGTATTGGTTTAATGAAATTTCATATTTCTATGTGCCTATGATTATCCCACATGGATCATGTTTTCCATCACCCATTGTTATGCCATGGTACATGTTATTCATCTGAGATTACTTGTATTTCTATCTGGAATTAAATACTACTATTATTTTTCTATAAAATAGTCATCTAAATATCATGTTTCCCATATGAATATAATCTAACCACTGTAGAAATATTTTTAAGCACTCCCCTACCATGTGTTTGATCTCACCCCTTTATTATGTTTCTCTTCCCATGGTTATAAATATGAATATACGTTTTTATAATTCCATATGGGTTTCTAGTGAGGATAGATTATAGAAAAATGTTTAGAAGTATTAAATAATAACTTTCTTATGTAGCTAATCCTAAAAGAGAATAAATGTAATGTTCTTAGGATTGTGTGATAATTGTGACATATATGGTTTAAATTATAAAAATAATGTAAAATATATATTTTATTAGATTGGATAATATTAATATGTATCAAATACATAGTTTAATGAATGTATTTTTCTCACCAGACCCTAGAGTCTGGGTCTATGGTGACACAGTTCATATCATAGAATGTTTTATATATTTTAGAGGATTATTTTAGTTATTATTTTGGATTAGTATAATACATCATTATAAGTAATCCCAAGGATAAAAATAACTATAGGACAACATCGTGAAATTATTAAAATGTATTGGGAATGTGTTTTCCTAGAATTTAAATCCTTGTATAATAACTAGAAATTGGATAAAACTATTTAATTGATTCACTTAGTGGTAATCACCCTGAAAGAGATTCTTTGGATATCAATTAGATATTTAATCAGTGCATAATAAGTGGTCCTATGATTGAAAACTTGTACAAAAACTCCCTAGATTTATTATTTATTAGATAAAATACACTTTGTAAACCATTATAAAGATTTTAATTTGAATATGAGGATGTAACATAAACCTATTTGGGTTCCAAAACATAATATGAAAATAAACATTGAAGACATTTCTTAAATTAAATGATTTAGAGGTTGATTAAATATTGTTATAGTTGAAATGAAATTATCATAGGTTGAATTAAAGGTGAAATTTTAAAAGAAATCATTGTATCATGTTTCCATATTCATAAGATAATTTAATATAATGTTCTATGATATTATATAAATAAATGTTTTAGTACTTGGTTAGAAATTGGTTCATGAAAATATTTTGAATTTTTTGTCTTTAAAACCTCCTAAAAAAGAATAATTGGTAAAACATGTTTCATAATTATTCCAAATACCATTAGATTTATATTAGAATTGAAATTATATCTAGAAACATATAAAAAATTAATATATGATTTTCTATTTTTATTAATATGTGACAATTAATGTATTTAGGGTGCATTTTATTTATACCTTTTGAGGGGAGAATATAACACCATAATATTTGGGAATATATTTATCTCTATATTTTAATTTATTACTCCACTAAAACTTCAAAATAAAACAATTCATGAAATATTATATGAATATTATTCATTAAATTTAAGAATAATATCTCCTAAAATAAATAAATTGTTTTTAATAAACCATACATGTATTTAAAATATGATTAGAAACGTTGACTTTTCATGAAGGGAAGTAATCAGTAAAATTATTTCTTCATTATATATTTATTTTTCATTAACATGATAAATTTATACATTTTTACATTTTTTTAGAAAAATAAATTAATTTTCAAAATAAACATGTTCATATTTACCTAGGATGATGTTTTGATATTGTTATGTGAATAGTGAAAATGTATACATTTTTATAATACTATCACTTTTATGAAATTATCATAAAATAATAATCAATTCAATGTCCATGAAACCATTTTTCTAAATAAATATTCATTTAAAATTTAAAACAAACCCTTTAAAAAAATTGCGCGATGAATATAAAAACCCATTTTTAATATTTAGAAACATTAGTATTATTCTACTCTAAAAAAATATTTATTCTTCTATATAAAAATATAGTTTTCTTCAATTGATGAAATTAATATATAAAAATCTATTAAATATTTTTGACTAGCTAATCCATTTCAAGTAATAAGGCTAGTTACATTTTCAACGATATAATTATGATTACTATGATTAAATTTAATAACTAAGATATCAGTTTGAAGGTTATTTTCAATGAATTTTTTTTGTTAATATTGTGGAAATTTTATTTAATAAATTAAATTGATATAATTTATATAATGAATTATACATGATTTTTAATCATTTATATATTTAAATTCTCACTAACTTACTCAATAATTAATGTTATATATGATTAAGAACAATTAATGGTAAAAACAATATTTTTCTACAAAATATTTTTTCTATATATTAAATGGTTTAATTTAAAAGAAAATTTTAATTATTTTTAATTTAAATTATAATATCGAGATAAAAAATTTACTTTTATATCATCAAAATTATATAGGAGGGGTTACCTTACATTTTTAGTAAAAAAATAAGTTACATAGGTTTAACATAGTTACAAAGGTAAGAACAATAATGTTAAATATATAAAAATGTTAAAATACAAGAAAATATTTTAAAACATGCGTAAAAATTAATTATTGAGGCTTTATCAATAATTTCTCCCAAATAATCATTTTTTTAATATTTTTTAATATTTTACCAATGAATAGTGACATACTATTAATGAAATGTTATGGGTAGTTCAAAAATTACCCTTATCTTCACTTATAAAAATTGATCGCAATTTCTACTTAATGAAAAAATATTCCTTATAGTTTACTCAATAAATTAATAAATTTTTATATTTATTTAATTTATTTCTAATTTCTTAATCCTACGGTCTCAATTTGTAATCTAATGGTCTCCATTTCTATAGATATTTCAAAGGAAAATATCATCTTTTCAATGTATTTCTTACTCAATACTTTCTTCTAAATATTTCTATACACCTTAAAATATTAAATTTCAATTAAATTATAATAAAATATGTATTAATTATATTATTATATGTTAATATAGTAAAGGAATATCACTTTTCTATATTCCTTAAATATTATTTTCAAAAGGAGGACGTCATCATGCATTCATGAGGACATCCACGTCCACAGACATCATGTTCTTTTTTTCACTAACTCATAACATATATGGAATTAAAAAATTAAAAAATATATAATATTTATATATATGAAACTATTTATGTTATGTAGTGATAAAATTGGACATTATATTAGTGATATCAATATTAAATGGGAATAATAAACTTAACCACTATAAATGAATATATCGAGGAACATTTCTTAATTTGACACCATCATGGGAAATCTATAGAAAAGTATAAAAATTTACATAATGGAATAAATAATTAAAAAGTTATTTATAATCATTCTTATTATAAAGCTATTGTATATCAAATTAGAAAATAGTCAATATACTGAGTTTTTTCAGAAACAACTGACTGAACAATCTATAGTAACCTCCATAACTAAAAATATTTAATATTTTAAAAAAATATTAAAATAAATATGAATTATAAAATGAACTATTGTTTAATATATTATTATATATATTTTTTCAAAACAAAATATTAGTATTCATGGTGATATACACACATGAAAACTAATCATTACCTAATGAAAGGTTTATTGAATATCAACTTTGTTTCAATTATAAATGATGCTTACTCAATTATTTTTTACCTTTTATAATT
Organism: Viscum album; assembly: GCA_963277665.1. Lineage (NCBI taxonomy): Eukaryota > Viridiplantae > Streptophyta > Magnoliopsida > Santalales > Viscaceae > Viscum > Viscum album. The sequence goes on along the minus strand of OY728142.1, from coordinate 1,400,349,072 downwards.
CATATATTATCCATATAAATATATTATAAAAATTTTTATTCAACCAATGGCATTTAAAAATCCTTATATTGTTCTACCTTTCATGAATTTTAAATATGAAAGGTAATGATGATGTAAGGGGTTTTTTATCTCAAATCTTGTTTATTGAATTATAATGGTTGTTCTTGTACTCACTTTACATAAATATTGTAATTTATATTCTTTGATTGTTTTTTATTTATTTTTTATTTTTTATTGGTATTTAAATTTATATAACATATAACCCCTTTTATAAATGGCTATTGAATCATGAATTATTATATTTGTAAGGGAGTCCGTAAACTCAAATTTAATTTATTTATGTAAAAATATATTTCCATTTGTGTCATTATTATATGTTTTTTAAATTATTCAATTGACTATTAAAATATATATTTTGTATTTTTACTATGGGGAAATTGTTTTTTATTAAAATATTTTTTAATGATTTTCATTCCAAAAAAAGAAACATTTTTTACAATGTTCCTCCTTCAATAATTGGTTTTACCTATTTCTATGTTCATTATTTATAAAAAAATCCCCTGTTGTTTTTAAATCCAATTTTCTGTTTAAAAATATTGAACATACTATTTTTAATAGCACTTTTCAAATTTAAAATCTCTTACCTCTAATTTAGATGTGAGTTTTCAACAAAGCTATTTCAAAATATTAAAATTTGGTTTCCATCCTTTTAAAATCTAATGTTCCATCTTCTAACTTAATTTCACTATTTGAAATCCTATATTAATTTACAAATATTTAATATATATGATTATATTTAATATTATATTATTTAAAAAAATTATTTTCATTTTTGAATCCCTTTTTTCATTTTAAAGGATCCATTATTTATGATTCATTTTTTAAAAGTAAATGTTTATAAGTATTTTTTATTTCCTTTATTTGAAATATTAATGAATTTTCAAGGATCTAACATTAAATGTTTTTTTAAAATTAATTTATTTCAAATGTTTTTACTAAATAAATTTAAATATTAATTTTCAATGTTACCATAATTTTTTCATTTTCTCCAAATATAAAACCATTAAAAACAATTTTATGATATCACATTGATTTTCTATTCCTCTATGATGTGTTCATTTCCATTGAATGATTTTTTCTTGAATTACAACACATATATTATTATGAAATACTTTTTTGTGGTGATATTATTTGGGGTATAAACCATTTACATTCATTAATAAAATATTGGTGATACCGTCTTGAAATGTTAGAAAATCATTTATCATTATATTAGATTTTTATGATTTGATGAATGAATATTTTCAAGTGTAACACATATATAGAGATGATTAACATTTTATTCCTATATAAACATTAAATTAATTGGTTATAATTTCATTTCATGTGAGAGGATGAATTTTTTTATGAATGTGGTGCTGTAGTTTTAATTCATATGTTTTTTGTGTAAACATGATGTAGAAAAAAACATTATAATGTCTTTTGTGTGAATGTTATGAGAGAATAATTTTTCTCAAGTTATTTATGTCAATGGCATCATATTAAGATTATTCAACATGTTTATTGTTTGATAATGAAATGTTAAGTGATGTTAAAATGTTTTTTTTGTGAATTTTATTTGTCTAACATTGTTCACAGGTTTTCTTAGTAAACAAGATATGGGTATATTTGTTCAAAATGTTATATATTTTTATGAGTGTTTTATAATTACTTATAATTTATTATTTGAAAGATATTCAATATTTTTAAATTCATATTATTATCCCCATTATATAATGTTTTTTCTTCACTCAATCATATTCCATGGTATATATTTTAAATTTATGGTCACGTTATTTTCGGCCATGTCCTGTGTAAATAATTTATTGTTCAATTAGATATTTATATCCTACTCTTGTTTTTAATATACTTATTAAGTAACCCATGAAGAAATATTTAAAACTATTCTATTACTAAGAATTTTAATTATTTATTTCTCATTTTTACTTTATCTAGTTTATAAATATTATGATAAGATAGAAAAAATATTTATGGGTGTCTAGTATCGTTCGATTATGGAGAAATTTTAAGAGATGTCATAAATTAAATTTCCTATATAGGTGATCCTCAAAGAAACTAAATATTTATTTTTTTGTATTATGTGATTATATTTAGTTATAATGATACATTATAGAAATTATTTAAAAAAATATATGTTTGTCTTGGTATATCTCACATTGTATCAATTCTATTATTTTTAACATGGAACGTGTGAATGTGAGTCTGGGGTGTGTTAATAGAAGGGATACGCATATATTTGGTTAGTGTGTATCTATATACTCATTAATGTTTTTATTTCCATTTCACCACCACCAAAGATTCGTAACATAAAATAACCATATTTTGTAGTTCCACCAGATCATCACTCAAGAATATATTTTCAAAAATTCAAAACCTAAATATTATATTTTATGAAAATCTATGATTACAATATATTTCTCATATTTACAATTCAAATACCTTTATGTCTACAGTTTTATAGAGTTAGGATTAATCCTAATGTAGTGAATGTAATGTATTCTCAATAATTTGACATTTATCCATCTTTTTAAGAACCTAATAAATCATAATGAGTCCATAATTAATCCTCTAAATTCTCCTCATAAGACAATCATCTAGGATTATCATGATTTATACTTTCTTTCATAACCTATGGAAAAGGAAACATAAGGAAGGGTGATCTCATATGCTTATTAATGGAATAATCAAAATAAATTATAATAGTTATATAAGTTAGAAATTTCAACTGGAATAACATGATATCATAATGATAAAGATTACAATTATTAAAAGATAGCATAAGTAAATGATACCATTTGAGAATAGAATCATAAATATATATAAATATAATTAAAAATCATAATCTAAGTATTAAAAGGATTAGCTCCTAGCACATAATTATCATATGTAAATGACTACTCGTAAGTCCATCATCATATGACAAGCAATACATACAAGTATATCCAAAAGGATTTGGTTTACTCCAAAATACCATACATAGAATCTCATCATACAATTACTTTTCCAAATTAATTAGGTTACAATATGGTTGGGCCCATAAAAATGAAAAATTATATATATTGGTTTATTATGGGTTCATTCAACACATGATAAAACCCCAAGGAAATAAAATGGGTTTTATATCCTTTTCATGTGGATCCACCAGGAAGAAATCAAGATCTAATTATTAAACATTAAATGATTATACCACGGAAAATAAATGGTTGTCCAACAAATTTATGAATCAATCTATGTAAATAATACTTAATAAAGATTAATATGCATAAGGTATTTACACTATAAAAGAAATAAATATTTGGTTTAGACTATAATTTCATTAATCAATAGATGTAGAGGGTATCTTGGTTAACACTCTTCTATCAGTTTGTGGACTATTGAGAATTCATAGTGGAAAATCATTAGAATTAAATCGTTCCAATAAAATTTGATGATTATTCCATTAAAACATAGTGATGGATCAATTCATATATATAAAATAAAATTTCTTAATCCTTCTAAATATAGAAGATGGATGATATCATTTGATGAATACCCTTGATCAAGAAAATGATATGATGAAGAACTTTCTTATAATAATTAAGAATATTTCATTTAAACAAAAAAATTCCATTATATTTTGAGAAAAAAATTAGTGGTTTATTTTATAAAATAATGAGAATAAATTTTTTTCCTTTATGAATACATTAAACAAGGGAACGAAGTTTCATTAAAAATGAAAAAGTTGGGAAAATATATATTCACATAGAAACATTTAAAAGTGACTACTACATTTGAAAACGATATATATAGATAAAATTAAAAATATTTTCTTTCAATAGATTTTAAATATTTTTAATGTAATTAAAAATAACATTAAATCAATATTTTTGGAATAATTTATAATATATTTATAACATTACATGATAAAATAAACTTTTTTGTAAACTACCCTTGTGGAAAATATTTAAAACACTATTAAAAAATTTATAAATCCCAAATATTATAAAAAAATACAAAAAACTCATTTGAAAATAGGTGGAGGGAATCATTAAATTCAAATGAGATGAAACATATTTGGGTTACATCTCACACATTAAATAGGTAAAATATTAACAAGGAATAAAAATATTCATTAGAAATCCATATAGTTATTCTTATCAACAAATAGATTTTATTTGAGGAATTGTTCCAAAAAAGGTAGGTTAAAATTTCAATGATGTAATATCTATAGAGAAAAATAAAATCTACCCTTTGAGAATATATTTTTTGTAAATGAGACTTTGAATATCAAAATCATAAAGATATTTCAAGGCTCATGGGATAATGGACATGAGTTATGAAAACAATTAATACTGGGATAAAATTTTAATAAAACCCTTGAAGGATAAACATAATAATAATGAACCTAATATAAAATAGAAAAAAATATATTTAATTATAAAATAATAATTGTTCTACATAAATAAAATATAAAAGAAAATTGTTTTTCAATGTAAAATGTGTCTAAAAAACGAATTTGGGAGAAAAATCCATTACCGTATTTCACAATATAGTTGATGTAATTTTAAATTCCTATGAAATAGTGTTAATAATGATAATAACATATTTTGAACATTATTCATCTATAAAACCATTTTTATATACTTAATTTATAATAATTTACATGGAATATAGTGGATTATTATGGATTATATATAATATAATGAGTTGACACATGTAATTGTATTACAAATGCATTATAATGTTAATATTGATCATTGATCATTGGTACCAAGTTCATAATTCAATGATTAAATATCAGTCTCTAATATATATCCCATGATTATTTATATTGTTGAAATTTCACCCCAATCGTGTTTAAATTATGACTCTTGAATATGATGTTGATGAAAAACTTATTTACGAAATTTTTAGGGAATGAAGATACTCTATTATTACAATTTTTGGATATTAATATTATACATAGATAACCGATATAAAATATATAATAAATTTGTATTTAATTTAATTATCATTATATAACATTCTTATCTATTTCAATATATAAACATTACAACATCACTCAAGAAGGTGGTAGAATGACCAAAACTGTGTATATTAATGATCAAATGGGTAATAATTTTCTATTACATAATGTTAATATAAAACTAATAAAATTTTAAAAATTTTATATATATCATGTAAATCCATAATATCAATTATTAGAACCATTTTTATGGGTTTTTATTACAAATTAAATACATTATGTGTGGATTCGGTAGTGTGCACATATGCACGTTTAATGAACCCATTTTGAAATGAATGAAAGGAGTGAAATAATATGTAAATTTATCAATTAATAATTATAATAATATTATAAATATAATAATATATCATTAATTACTCCTTTTGGTATATCCATGTTTTGTTTTCAATAGAAATAAGACATGTCAAACATGGAAGTAGTAATCCGCACAAATGAATGATTAAAGATCTCTTTCCTTAACAAATGGAAGAAATGAATGTAAATATAAATAATAATAAATTAAAAATTGTGAAGGTGAAATAAAAAATATAAATATTCATCAAAACCAACATTTATACCATCCCTAAGAATAGATGATTAAAAAACTATATCATGAGGAGGTGGTGGTTCGTACATACACATTATTAATGCATTATTTTTCTTATAAGATGATATAAAATGAATGAGTAATTGTTGTTAAATTAGTATAATGGCATATAAGTATGTATAAGATAATAAATTCATTATATTATAAATTTTAATGAATATTAGAATGAGAAAAACTAAAAAGAAAGACTAAGATTAGAGTAATACCCATGTTTGGAACTTTTATTTTTCGTTGAATTGTCCTATTAAATTTTTGAACTATGGTAATTAAGGGTGGAAAAGTGTTATTGTTCAGGTGAGAGTATTATAGTAACACCCAATGATTATAAGATATTTTTCTTATTAATTAAATTCAATTTCATTGATAACTTATATTACACAAAACACCGATCTTAAAAAATGATTAAATATTATTATTTAACTACGATATTTTTCACATAGCCATTGGAATGGAAGGAATGAATGAGATTAAATACACTGTGAAAGTTTATTATACACAGGTTTATAAAATTAATTCATTTATTACCAATTAATTATAAAATAAAATAAACTTTTGTTAAACATAATGGATGAGTTTTTATAAAAAAAAATCTTATGCGCAAAATGAAATTTATATTAATAAATTAAATTATTCACTTTTATTGAGAGATATTAATGAAATTTATTTGTCACATATTAATTAATTTTTTGAAAAACATTCATTCAATAGGTTTTATAGGATTCAGATAATAATAAATAAAATTTTAAGAATACAATGACATGGTTTTCTAAAAGTCATTTTTTCACCATTCATTGGAACACTAATTTAAAAACTAAAATTTTATACATTTATATGTTTTATATTTAAAAAATAAATTTAATTTACGAAATATTTATATCACACGTATCTTAGGATGAATATTTTATATTTTTATGATAAGTTTCTTTCTTTTGTGGAATAGTGAAGAATAAAGAATTTAAAATAAAAAATTATTTTTCTTCTAATTTTTATATAGATAAATTATATTTAATTTTTTTTAAATATATTTATTTTAATTATAAATGAATAAATCTAATTTTTCTCATTTGAATCAATTTCACATTGGAATTGGATATAGAAACATATCAATATTTTGAACTTTTCACTTAAAACCCCTCTGTTTTTTGTGGTTTCCTGATTAATTTTAAGTAAAACATTTCAAATTATGTGAATTGAATTTGGTAAAATGGAAAAAATATTTTTATTCATATGATACAAAATATATTTTATGGTAAATTTAATTTTTAGGTATAACAATGTTTATCATGGTAATACCGCGGTATGTGTAAAAAGTTAGACAGGTAAAAGCTAAACAGGTACATACTTAAAATACCTAAAAATACACAATTTGAATTATTGTGTGAGGTATTTATCAACCAAAAATATACTATAAAATATTAACTTCCTGAAAAATTCATGTACATTATTTCAACCGCAATGTGGTCGGCTTTAAATATAAAATAATCCTTATTTTAACCACTTAAACGCACATCTACTCATGTATAAACACCAATTCTCCCCACCAAATTTTGATTTAAAAGACTTTAATCTCATAAAATATATTTCAAAACATATCATCCTCACTCTACCAATTTCATAGTGCCATACTTTTAACAAAAAAGTGAAATTTATGGTATTTAAGACTCTCTCTAGGAGGTGATATTCAAGAGGTAATTGTCTCAAAACACTTCTATTATTTTAATTTTTTCTTTTAATTTATCCTCATTTAATTCATACATCAAGTCATGATAACAAAAAATAGTACTTATACTTATGTTTTTATTGATAATGGAATATATTATATCAATCCCTTTTATTACTTCTTCTTATTCTAGTAAACAAAACGATTTCCCAATTGTTTCCACTTAATCATCTATCAGATTAATGATTTTTTCTGTTTTCCATTACCAACTTCACGAATTATCATTAAATTATTATTATTATTAACTAATATTTTAATAGGTTTATAATATCCAATTTAATATTAATTAACTATTATATACATATAATAGTGAATAAAATAAAACTAGTTCTTGATGCTAGTAAAAACCACCAAAATAAACCAAACTTTTCTTACTATCATTTTATCAAATGAATCGTCCTCATATAAGAATAGAAAATGGTACATGGGACCATTAAAATACCAATAATTTCATGTATAAAAATTCATTAAACTACTAGTTTTTAATTCCTATTTTATAATAACATCCATAATTATACACAAGAGAACCGATCAGACATCCATCAACCGAACGCACCTAAAATATTGAAGGTCATGAAATATTATTAATGAAATTGTCATAAGATGTTATAAAAACTTAATATATGGTATTATACACAGGAATATAGTGATTTATGTAATTAATAATATTATCTAAAATATTATACAAGAGTTTTAAGTGCAAAAAATGTTGGGAAGCATCATTTATGGGTTTCTCATCTCACTTTGTAACTTCATTGAGATATATGCCTTATTGACCACTATTTCATATGTGTGATTTATATATACTGAATATTTATATATCATAAAATTTATTTAATTATCTTCATTTTATTAAAATTTTCATTTTATAGTTATTAATTTTTAGGGGTATAGGACTTGATTGATTACTAATTAGAAGGGAATTCCTGAATCAATTTCCATTCATTGGGGTAAATTTCTAATTCCATGAATATATTGTTCCAATATTATTTGTAGAATTAATTTTGAATATATTATGTCCAAATAAAACTATTTTTATGTGTTTTTTCATATAATACACATATTTTATTCATTATATTTATTCTCACTCTAATTTATTAGGGACTTTCTTTTAAAAAAATATCTTTGTAATGTCTCTCTTAAAACTCCACTTTTCTTCCATGTCAGTGTTTTCTAAAAAAAACATTCTAATTTTTTTAATATTATACCATGGTCAATTAGAGAATATTTTAAACTTTTTAGTTTGTAAAAAATGTTTTAGAAAGTATATTTTTTATTATTTAAACAATGTACTTTTATACTTTTCTGAAAAAACTACAAAAGTGATGTTTTTTAACATATAAGACATGAGGGGAATTTTCCATTATCATGAATCCATACTGTTTAGAATATTAATTTAGATGGTTATCATGAAATAGAATTTTTTCTTTTATAATTGTGTGGATTCTGAAACTTATTTGATTTTCTAATTGAATAGGGTATTTTCCAAAATAATTTTTAAATAATCTCATTTTATGTATTTTAATCTATGTAAAAATACTTTTATGAACCTTACACTTCAATATAGTTAATCTCTAAAAGTATCATATTCTATATTTTATTATATGGTATATAATCAGTTCAAATGGTGTTGTACTATTTTAATACCATTATTATAATTAATTTGATTATGATTCATGGAAATATTAAAATAAACATTTCATTACATGTTTAAAACTTATGATTATTCCATATACTTGATTATTTATATATAACACATATGCACAATCATTTTGTAATAGGAGAACATAGATAGAACTCCAATGCATTGGGTAATATTTTAGACTAAACAGAAATCATATTAGGATAAAGAGAAAACCTAATTATTTTATGGGACATTGTCCATCATGCTATATAGTAATAGAAGTTATCTATGACACATGTTTATGTCATGTTATATATTATCTCCACAATTCAATGTTTTATTTTATCATCGCACGGCTCATGTTATTTGATTACTTTGGAACTCATGTCTTATGAATATCCATGTTTTATTTAATGACTCGCGCTTTTTACCATTAATATATATAGTATAATTTTCAAATTTTATCTTGATTATACAAAACCATTATACTAAAATTATGTTTCCCCATGATCATTGTTTTGTTACTCTTATGCTTAACATTACTTAGCATCTGATCTGACCCTTCATATGTTTTATTTTCCCAAGGATACGAGGATCTATGTTTTATGAAATGTGTCTAGAAGGATTTCAAATGGATTTTATTGATGAAATAATGTAAAAGTACGGTATAGTGGGAGATAATGTTGATCTATATGTGAAATTTATTTATAGACTCATGTTGTTAAGAGTTTTTCCTAATTATCATAAACCCTAAAAAAATGGTCTTTTGATATTCTTGTAATCCAATATTTAATTTAAATTTTTTATGTTTTATTATAAAAATTGGATAAATTTATCATTATTAATGTCAGGAATATACTTTTTATATTTTCCTAGAATAAGATAATGATTCGTGGATTTTGGGTTGTTATAGTTGGTATTATTGTGGGGTTTAGAGATCATTGGAGAGTAGGATCTATTCTTTTTTGTTATTTGTAAGAGTAATGGATATCATCATGGGTTTATATTTTTTTGGTGGAACACAATTTCAATATTAGAAACCACTTTTTATTCTTTATTTTATGACATCATAAGGTGAAAAATTGCATATTTAGAGACATTCAGTTTTGAGGTAATTATTGATTATTACATTTTTAGATGAAAAATGAAATGCATGAGATAACTTTCAGATTAAAATTATTATGTTTAATTTTTAACTTTATTCAAATTTATGTAATTTTATAAGGATTATAATAATATAGTATTAAGATATAGACAACCCAAAATATAGGTGACAATCCACTACATTCATCAAGGCCATCAAAATTGAACCAGGAACCGAAGGGAGACAGGGGTGCATCACCTACCACTAGTCTATGTGATGTCATGGTTAGTATAAAATTATTTCCATTTATTTAAAATATCTAATGAATAATGGATAATATCATCTTATGATAATATATTTTGTAGATAACCATGACTTTGGAAATGATTTGTTGATCAGGTGATTAGTGTTATTTCAGAAGATGTTACAAATTTTAGGAACCTTATATGATTTTGTTAAATTGAATACTATATTATATTGTTTTAGGAATAAAGGATGATTTATATGTTGAAAAAATATATTATTTAATTGTATATTTATGCTGATTCAGGTTATTTATGGAAATGGTTATAATACCTTAGAGATTATATAATTTTAAAAAAAACAATTATGTGAGCTATTATGTGTGATTGATGTTATTTGGGGATAAATATTTAAAAAAATTCATGGAAGAATATGTTATCAAAAATTTTAATTTTTGGGATTAAATATTAATCTAGAATAGTTTCGATTAACGTTAAGGATAGTAATTTATCGAATGATCTAGTTTTATCTTTGGGTATTACTGATGAATTATATATTTTAAAATAGATTTTCATCATATAATTTTCTAATGTTTTTCAATATTATATCTTTTACTAACCATTTTGGTTTTTTAATGCCTAACGATGGGAGGAAAATGTTTTAATCATTTTTTGATTTATTTATATATAGAATATGACTCTTTTGGTTTAGGTATAAAAAAACTCATAATCATTATTTTGAGAAAAAGATATGTTTATGGTGGAATTCTGTTAATGTATGCAACTCTACTTTTCAGGAATGTATTTTTACTCATGTTATTTTAAAGGTAATTAATAAAATTATTCAACTCTATAAAAATTTTCTTGAAATAGAAATATTATTCCTTTTAGTTTTCTTATATAAGAGTCAATGGATTCTTTAACCCATCACATTTTTATGAATTTATTATGGTGGAATTTCTGATGTACATGTTTTCTATCAATATCCATCAGAACATGATATTTTTATTTCTCTTCCATATCCCATTTTTACTTCATATTAATGTTATCCTATTTAAAATCCTAATTTTATGATGATGTTTAGATTTCTGTTTCCCTCCTATTATGGGGATGTATTATGAACCCAATTTAGGATGTGGGTTTCCCACAAAGGAAAATTTTATTAGAAATGTTTGATTCTATTAGGGAAATTAAAAATTTAGAGGAAATAAAATATTAAATAAGGTTATAATGTAACACCTCATGATTGTAAATTATGTCGTTCATTAAATAAATTCAGATTTATTGATATCTTTTGTTACACATAACAACAAGATTAAATACATGATTAAATATTAGTATTCAATTATGATAGTTGTCACCTTATTTTTGGAATGAAGGGAATGGAGAAGATTAATAAAATTATGGATATATAGTTCATGAATATTTTTAAAATTTATTTATTGATTAACAAATAATTATAAATGAAAATTAAATCCAATTGAACATAATATATGTGTTTTTTATAAAAAAAGTCTATTTTTATGCCCATAATATCATTTCATATTAGTAAATTATATTAATCACTATTAATTATAAGTGTTAATTAAATTTATATGTTGTATATTAATTAAAAATAAAGAAATTCAGTTAATATGTTTTATCGGATTAATATTTGAATAAATACAATTTTAATCATAAAAAGCTATAAATTTCTAAAAGGGAAGCTTGCCACCTTTTAATGGGGAAATAAATATAAAATTAAATTTTGACACATTTATAAGTTTTATTTTATAAAATAAACATCATTTTTGAAATAGGTGTTTCAAAATTATCTTATTTTGAATTTTTCATATTTTTCTGATAAATTTCACGTTTCTGATAAATTGTGAAAATATAGAATATTAATTAACAACTGATTTTTCTTCTAATTAATTTGTATGGTTAAATTATTTTTTAATTACATTTCATGGTATAATTAGTTCAAATATGTATAAATAAATTTAATTTAGGTCATTGGAATTAGTTTCTAATTGAAATTAGATAGAGAACTATTTCAAAAATTGGAACATTTCTCATTAGAATCATCGCTTTTCCATTGTGTCGGTGGGATTAATTTGAAATCTAATTTTTTTGATTATGTGAATTTTATTTTTATACTTTATTACATATTTTTGATAATAATTAAAAAAATTTATTTTATGTTCAATTTAATTTTTTGGTATAAAACATTTCCATGGTGAAAAAATTATTCATCATAGTATAAAACAATTAAACAGGTTAAAGTTATATTGTTAAATACATAAAATACCTAAAAAAATAAAACATTTAATAGTTGTTTGAGGAATTTAAAAACCCTAACCAGCATATAAAATATTAATTTTCATATAAATTCCTGGAAATTAATTCCACCTCTATATTGATGGACTTAAGTATAAAATAATCATTATTTTAGTCACTTAAACCCACCTCTCATCAAGTATAAACAGCACACATCACCACCCCATTTAGACTAAAAATAATTTATGCCACTAAAATATATTTCAAAACCTATCCCCATCACTCTTTCAAAGTACTAATGAATTTGGTCTCACAAAAAGGCAACAGGCTTGGTCCTCAAGGATGTCTTAGAGAGGTGATATTCAAGAGGTAATTTTCTCAACACACCACTCTTTTATTCATTTATTATTCTACTTTATAATCATTTAGTTCATCAATAAAAGAATTATAATTCAATTATCAAGTATATTTTAGTTTTTTATATTTATAATGGAATATATTATATCCATCCTGTTTATTACCTCATTGTGTTCAGTGAAATGAAACCATTGTCCAAATTATACAGGTTAATTGTCTACATGAATAATTATTTTGTTCAGTTTACATTAAAACCATCATGGATGGTCCTAAAAATATTATTCTGGTAAAATAATATTTTAATAGTTATATTTTATCCTATTTCATGTTCTGTTACTAATATATACTCATTATAGTAAATAAAATGAAACTTATTTGTAATATTTGTAAAAACCACCAAAATAAACCAAAAATTTATCATTAATTCTTTATCAAAATAATCAACCACATATAATAAATAAAAATGATATACGATAAAAATTAAAACCCTTGGAAGTTCATGATTAAAATTTCATTCAACTTCTTGAATATTATTTCAATTTGACATGATCATCCATAATTTCACTCAAGAGAGTTGATCGTAAAATCATTAAATGAACATCCCAAAAATAATGACAATCATGAAATATATTTAATTAAAGTGTAATAATATGTTATAAAAACATAATATAAGGTATTTTAAACATGATTATTGTTTTTTAAAGAATTAATGTCATTCCCTAAAACATTATACATGAAGATAATGTTGTAATAACAAAAGGAAAGAGTTAGGTAAGGGTTTCTCATATCAAATTTTTTACTTGTGTAAGATATATGTCTTATTAACCACTATTTATTGGGTGTGGTGTCTATATACATACCTTATATATATATATTACCATGAATATAATTATATTCATGGTATTAAATTTTTCATTTTATAATTATTACTTTTCTTGTGCCATATGATATGAATGATTGCAATGTTGAAAGTCAATTATTAACCCAATTTCTATTCCTTCGTTCAAACATCAACTTATTTGATTATATATTTCCATTATTATTTATTAAATTATTGTTTAATATGTTATCTCTCATTTCCACTCATTTTATGTGGATTTATATATAATACACACATAACATCCCAAACCCAAAATCCACTAATTATGTGCTCTATGATGGGCCGCCACATGACCCCAAGCTTACGTCCTCATATCCCATAGGTTGTCGACTAGAATTGAGGGTATAATGAATCTGTTGGTGAGAAAACACCCTCATTAATATAATATTCCACAATAGATAACATAATAATCAATATAAAAAATAACAATAAACCATACAATGTATTACTAACCATTTTCTAGACAGTGTATAATCCACAACTGAACTAGTATGTTTTCCATGTCATTCAAATAATTCCCATGTTAATAAGAAACTACAACAAAGAAAACTATTGAACTCTAAAATGGGTCCTAACTCCATATCCAAATCCTCATTAATTCATATCCTAAGACAAAATAAATTCCATATAATAGGAACATTTCCTTGGTCCTAACCTGTAACCATAAAATATTTTAGGGTACCCAACGAAGACCCGAGTAAGAAGTGATTGCAAATAACTAGGTTGTCACTAGTGGTATCTACGAAATATCTAGTCTACATAGATATTTAAAGAAATTACTAAATTGATAAAATGATAAATAGAATATAATTTTGGTTGTGTTAGATAACAAAATTTACTTTAGATTATTTCATCATTTTCTTTATCGGTTAGTCATTTACATCCTTTATAGAACAACCAAATCCAATTAATTTCCATGAATAGGGATTACTCTAGGTTTCCTATCTCACTATGGAAAACCATTTGATAATCAATTTTATCACACTTAAAAAATATCATTAGTCTGGGTGGTTTCATCCAATGAAACAATTACGGCCTAGTGCATCTGTACAGCACCCTAACACATGAATTCTATAGGTGGGTTGGTGCGTCAGTCCTAACTCGACCCCTAGGAGGAGCCTCAGTACTTTATCACATTCCACCATTCCATGTGCACATTATTATTCATCCATTTTTCATAAATACCAAATCACAATCCATACACAATAAATAATCATATAATTTAAATTCCATAATCATTCAACAAGTAATTAAATATTAAGCATTAACCCATTAGCATGTATACCATTTAAATTATATATCATATTTAACAAAATTAAATTCTTCATGCCTTAACCCATTAATAATAATAAAATATTCTTATAAATTATATCATTTTACATAGTAAAAAATTCATATTCCTTAATTAATTTTTACATTTCCCTTAAAACCCATAAGCCATTGGACAAATTTACATTAATCCTTTTAATACCCTTTTCCACATCATTCCAAACAATCCCTGATAAGGTTTTTAACCATTAAACAAAAATTAAAAAAACTCTTATTTACAATCCAAACTAGCATGTCGATACATTTATCATGGAATCTACATTATTACCAACTAATTACATTCTTAATATTATCATTTTCCTTGTCTTAGAACATTGGCGCATCACATGGATGGACCTAGTCCAGTAAAATCAACCTAAATGCATCTCATAGGGATTATAACAAGTTCATTTCAAAATTTAGAAAACCACTTTTCCAAATTTTACTCAATGCAATGAATACACAACAATAGGTAAACAAAATCACTACTGCACAAGCACAAATCGACAATAAAAATACGGGATATAAATTATAGACCACCTACCTCAATTCTGAAGATAACCACATTCATAAATAGAGCCTTACATCCATATTCAAGAAACAAATGATTCCCAAAACTATGATTCACTGAAAAATGAATTTTTTAGGTCTTTGTAATAGGAAGAACAAAACTACAATCCTTATTATAGAAAAGTGAATCAAAATAAGGATTAGATGTACCTGGAGCATCAATCCACACACAACGACATTTTATATGGCCTAGAAACAAAGGAGATTGGCCCATGGGAAGATTTAGTCCTAGGTTCATCACTAAGGATGAATCAGGATGAAATGAGGAAGAAATTGGGTAAGAAACATAATATCTTGAGGGGTAGTATTGAAATGATTCACTTTTTAATGTGGGCATAAGTTTTTCCAAATAGTTTTCCAAACCTTGTGGCAATAATATGCCAGCCTCTTCCCAAGAGGGTTTAAGACACAAAATTACCTAGGTAGGCTCTAACCGTTTCAAAAACCATGTTCCAACCATGATAAAGGTATTCTCCCAAGTCTATATTGTTTGGATCTTCCCAAAAATATTTTGCAATAACCATATGTAAATAGTGAAACATCCACAAAATGGCCAGATTCCCCATTTTTTTCATTTCCCAAACCCCTCGAACTCCCCCAAGATATCTCATACAGCTGACGAACAATTAATTTACAAACATTATGGTATTCAAAAAAAATATATGAAAACATACATAATTGAATTATATGATTTTAAAACCTCCCCACCTTATAACAAATCATCCTCAAGACACTCCTCCTAAGTATAACTAAGATTCCAAAGAAAATAGATTCGGAAAATGAGCCCAAATGTCTGAATTTCCCTCTAAAGTCTCTTCCTAAACATGACTATGCTTCCAAATATCTATAACCAAAGGTAAAGTATTTCCTAGTAAGAATTTTCACAACCATCAAAAATATGAACCAAATTCTCCTCAAAGGATGCATACACCTCAAGCTCAACATCCTTAACATCAATCACATAATATAGATCAAAGTGACACTGTTAATGTTTTGAAATAAAAAACATCATGCATACCTCTATAACACTATAGAAGATATAATAATTATCCTACCATAATTCTCTTCTCCACAATTTAAAATATCCCTACATACCTAGGAACAACATTCCCTAATTATAAATTTGATGGAGACCCAACCATAAAGAAACCCAAATAAATAGATGAACAACCACCCCAAACTTGAGAGATCAGCAATGACGATCTGATCTTTTATTCATATGATGGGATGTTAACATATGTTTTCAAATCAATTGAACTTTTTTTGACATATCTTATACAAGACCTTGTCCCAAAAGTTATTATTCTCTATCCTCTAACCAACACGAGAGAGATATACATGGTCTACCATAGAGCACCTCATATGATTCCATCAAAATCATATCTAGAAACTATTATTCTGGGATTACTCAGTATGTTCCAAATTAGTTTCCCATAAACCATGAGAATAAAGGACACACACCATCAACATTTCCTCTAGTACATGAATAGTATACTCTGACTACCCATTCAACAATGGTTGGAAAGCCATACTCATTTACAACTGTGTACCAAGTGCCATCCACAACTACTTCTAGAAACACCATGTAAAATGTGGATCACGATTTAAAACTATCGTACTTAGAACCATGTGACCCATACTATCTCTCGAACAGAAAACTCACTCAAATGTTCCATGGTGAAAGTCTCTCGAACGTGCTAGAAATTAGACTCATTAGACAACATATAAATAGCCACCATGATTGCATCATTCTTCATAGGTTTCATCAGAAGACCCACTAAAAAATCCGTAATTACATCAACCCATTTCTATTATGGAATGGGTAATTGCTACAACAACCCTCTCTTCCACTTATATTCATCCTTAACCAACTGATAGGTAACACATCCTTTTACAAAACTAGCATCCTCTTTCTTCATCCTGGGACACTAATACTGCATGTTCCAACTATGAAACTTTTTTGTCAACATAGGATAAAAAAACTCACATATATGTATGAATATAATAGATCAAATCTTATTTAAATATTTTTGGCACCAAAACATGGCCATAAACATAAAAAACCAATCATTCCTAATGTCCAACCATATTGGGACTCCCCACCTTTATAAATTTTCCTTAAATCAAATCTTTATGAATTTTCATGACACTTCTCCTTGATCTGACTTAGATGTGTCGAAGAAACTACCATGGATGTAAGAGGAATTATTCCCTTTATACATTACATCTTTATGATCATATCAGAAAACAACTCCATCAACTTCCAATTGAAACTGGATTCTTGAAGTAGTTTTTTTTATAACTCAAATCATCCACACCACTATTCTCATTTCCTTTTGTGTAAACTAGATAAAAATTGATGGACAACATGTACCCATACCACATTCACCATAAAAGATTCAAATCACATTGGTAAATAATATACTTAAGTCTATTATGATTCATATACATAATAAATTTTTATCCCAACAAGTATTGTCACTAACACTTCAAGGAGAAAATCGATGTCGCCAACTCAAGATAATGAATGGGATAATTTATTTCATGGGTCCCCAAATATTGTGACCCAAATTCTAAAAACCGATCATCACACATCAAAAATTATCTACGCCCCGCACCAAACACATCAAAAAATATGATATTCTCTTTTCTTGACACAGGTTCAATCAGAATATGTGTAGTTTCCAGCGGCTTATTTAAATCTTGGAGGGGATTCTCACATGGCTCGGACCACTCAAACATGATTCCTTTCATCATCAAGCATGATTGTGACACTACCACATGGGATAAATACATAATGAAACTTCAATAATCGCTATCCAAATCTAGAAAACTTTGGATATTAGATACAATTGTGAGATTCTCTCAAGACCCAACAACTACCACTTTCTCTGGGTCTACTAACACATGTTCTTATATGATAATTTGACACAATAAATTCATCATATTAATCCATAAATGACACATTGATAGCTTAAAGCATATATTATTCTCTCTTTGTGTACTCATGAAGATGTCAAAAGGTTTTTCAACATAATCATTAGTTGTAGATTACACTATTATTTCATCAATAAAGAAAACTAAAAATTGATATTTATATGATTGAAATATTTGATTTATTAGATCCATAAACAATTATAGTGCATTGGTCTGCTCCAACAACATTAAAAAACTCATATAACCCATACCTACTCCTATAAGTAGTATGTGATACATCAGAAGATCTACCCTTCTATTGATAATATCTCGATCTCAAATAAATATTTTACAATACTGAGGCACATCTTACCTTGTAAAAAATACAATCGATTGGAGGAAGAGGGTATCTGTTCTTGATTTTAATGTGATTTTTCTTCTTGTAGTTGACACATAACCACAATGATTCATCAGTTTTCTTGGAAAACAATACTGGATATCTTTACGGTGATGTACATGGATGAATGAACCCTTTATTCTCTTATACCTCCTACAATGTTTTAAGATTCTGATGTTATGCTGCTGCCATTGTATATGGTAGAATGGACATTGGTTCTTCTCCCGTCAGCAAATCTATTGTAAACTCAGCATCTCTCTTAGGTGGAACTCTTAAATAATAACATAATGGAACAAATCAACCATATGAGGAATGTGATGTTTCATTAATCCCCCATCATCAAGCATAAGATAAGAAACATCTAATGTGTGTTCACAAAATATCAGAAAAATTGGCTCTGGCTAGCCTTCCTGAACATCCCATTCAATATGGTGGATATAATTATCTCCCTCAAGAGATGTGAATGTTACCCTAAAATGGTAATGTTCAATAAAGGAATTTTACCACACTAAAAATTCAAAACCCAATATCAAATAAAAACATGGAACCACCAGCATGAACAAATCTCATAAAGAATGGTACCCACCAACCTCGAGAGCACACTCTTTATATTTCTTGATATTTTATATTTGCACCGATAAGAGTGTATCAAATAATATACCCCAAAAAAACTCTTCACATCTCATCCCAGAACAACCAAAAACTGAGAATAAATAAAATAATTTGATGGACCTGTATCGAACAATGCACTAGATGTAACACCCCAAGATTTCATAGTGTGTTATTTCTTCAAAATAATTCAATAACTTGCACTACACGCAACACCGAGTTCAATTGCACCATGACTTACCAAAAAAAATCCATTAAATGAGGTCATGAATAGTATTAACTAAATTTTAAACTTTATATTTTCTTTATAATTTTAGAATCCCTATTATGAGTTTCTTAGTCATAATGCAAGAACAGATTCATTTTCAGTATTGCACTTTTATCAACTTTAATAGTGAAACCTTTTTAAATAAAATATTTTAAACTATCTGAATAAATTGGGACATCAAAAAAAAAATTAAAATGAAACATCCCAAGCTTCCACGATATGCTTTCCTTTGAATAAAACAGTAGCGTGTGTTGTACGCAACGTCGAGTTTTAACACACACCACAACCGATCAAACTAGCCGTTATGAATAGTAATACCTACTTTTTGAAATTATATATATTTTATATTTGAAAATGGACTTCATTTTTGGATTCGGAATATCGAATTTAGCCTAAGGTGAAATTTTGGTACATTTCGGATAACTTTCATATTTTGATGAATAGTGCAAATTACTAAATTTTAATTAAAAACAACTTTTTTAATCAAAATAATTAATAGTGATAAATTATGAATTTGAGTGGTTTTAAAGTATATTTAGAATATATTTTTACAATTTAATATAATGTTGGTCATTGGACATAATTTTACAATTAAACCGAACATAAACGAGTGTCAATCTTTTGATAGTTATTATCTCTTAAAAACACGCTTTTTGTTTTGACAGCGGGAATTAATTTTAAATTAATTTCTGCCACTTCTGTGTTTTGAATTTAGGAAAATGGATTCCATATTTGGAATCAGGATGTTTAAAATTGTGTAAATAGTTAACTTTTATTTTTAGACATTTTGAATAATTACTGCGGTAAATATTTTATTTACCATGGTTAAGGGTAAATCCGGTAAATAAGGGTTAAAAAAATAATATTATAATAATACTAAATTACCCTAAAACGTGTCTGAACCCTATTGGTTGATACATGGTCGACCATGGGCATCTTTGTGTCAATTTTGGGACCCCATGGATCCACTTGTAAGTGATAATGACACTTTATTTTAATTAAGTTAAAATGAATACAAAAATGGCATAAGCTTACATCTTTTAGAAGAAAAATTTTTACATAGGGTTATACATGTTGGATTTTCGATTATAAATATTCATTAGAAAGCTAAAAAGCTTTCCTACATAATGATATTTTATTTATAATTTTTAGACATTAAATAATTTATTTTATTTTTGACACAATAATGATGCAGTAATTACTAAAATAGTGAAAAATTAAAATAATTGATCTAATAAATACCAAAATAATTATAATATGAAACCTTTAATGAATTAAACTAATTTTCTATGATAATATGATATATTATTATTGATTTAATTGACTGTTTTCGAAGTAATCAATCTGTTAGGAGTTTCACAAAAATCAACTATTGAATAGTGTCAAAATTGACATAAAAGAGTTCTTAAAACAAATATTATATTATTAATTGATATTAAATTCCTAAAAATCTAAGGTTCGGCCAAGAGACTTTTCTTATGATAGGGTAATCATTAATGGACCACTTGGGGGTATCTTGGATGTATATAGTAAATTTATTAACCATATTATATAAAAATACAAAGAGACATTGTAAAAGTGAAACTAATTAACTTAGAGTTAATACTTAATGATAAGGTTAATATAAGTACACAAACCTGTCTAAATTCTATTGGATGAGTTGTTTTCGACCTATCCCCACCTCATCCTTTGAATAGTCAACTTTGGAGCCTTTGTAAACCGAATATGAATTTATTATAAATTAATATTTCTAGCTTTTCCAAAAGTGCCACTCACCCCTCTTATAAAAGGGCACTCCTCCTTCTTTTTTCCTAACACCTCTCAAGCCACTTGGCTCGTCCAAACTCTGCCCAACTAAGCTCCCCATATCCCTCTCCTCCTCCTTGAATCTTCCCCTTAGGCAGAAATCATTTCAAGAAGTCCTTTGGTTCCAACCAAAGTGAGTTACCTAGATTAAAGGTAACGATTCCTCTTAAATTATTTTCATTTATTTTGCTTCTCCAACCCACAAACTCTTTTTATTTCCTTTCTTTTGTAACAACACCAGTATCCACAATATACTAGGATGTTGTTATAAGAAGGATTAAAACTACACATACACACAACTCCATCTAATGGATGATGAACATAATGTTTCTGTGGATGGCAAACTAACGCCTCACGAAACGATGATTGTTCAAATACATCTTACCACCTCTCATGGTGGCCATTATGATGGCACTGTAATTAAATTTGATATTAATGATATATATTTTATATATAAGCTTCTGTAATTCCATTTTATTTCATACCATTATTCGTTTCATGTTGTATATACATACGATAATTTCATTTGAGGAAGTGCGGACTACCGCCCCCTTAAAATGATATGACTCGTTCATACCACACATGGAACGTATAAAGGATGGTGTTAATGAACATAAGTAACATATATAAAATATTATATTATACTGGAATATTAATATACCTATGTATCATTTGGATTTGATTCTTTTAAAATGAAAATCAAATGGAAGTAGCGTTCGTGCGTACGTACGGACTACCGTCTCCACGAACGCGATAAGATTCATTCTCCATCATATCCATTCAAGTATTATTCTCATTTTAGGGTTAAAAATAATGTTAATATCATTCTGATTATGAATAAGATATAATCTATCCATTACAAACATGTCTTACGTAACCAAACATTTAAGAAGAACGAATCGATTATCACCCGAAACGACGATAATACTAAGATATTATTAATAAAGCAATATTAAATGATCATATATGATATCATATTAATGTATATGATTCCTGTATAATTTAATAACAATTATTTCACCATTATACAGGAGGTTAACCTACCCCAACAAAGGAAAAGTACAAGGTAAGGGTTATTTCACAATCTCTTCATTATCCGAGGTTGTATATACGTAATAATCTACTGGGATCTCTTTATCATCCACATCCATGTTTTCTTAAAAATGTATTTCAAAACATTTTTACTATTTACAAGAATATGGGTTAAAGTCATTTATACCCTTGTTTTACTTTTTATAAGAGGTTTATAAAGGAATCTTTCCGTCGTTTTCAAAACAATGTCCTTTTTAACCTTTTCGACAGAATTGAGGTAAGAATGTTTTTTTAACTTATACGGCGGGTGCGGTTATTTTCCGCCGTTATAAAATCGTCGAAGCTTTCCATACAAGCTTATAAGAATATTTTCAAAGAAAATGTTTTATTTTATATGGATCTTAAATGATTTCAAAATAAAAGGAGATACTTCTTTAAAAATAATTTTGATTTCATTTATGTCAACATCCTTTGATGGATTTTAAGATTATTTGAAGTTGATTTATTATGATACAAAACTTCTATATTGTATTGAAGGTTTTGTGATATGTTTGACTGTGGATGTGATATTTTTATACCATTCATAGTTTATGGTGAAATTATTGACATTTCGTATGCTAGTTTTAATACGAATGTTTATGTTATGTTTAAACCTTTTCATATGGGAATGCATTGGACTTAATAAGTGACGGGTGGAGCCCGCTATAGCTCCTCGATGCATCGGTAGGTCTCATGAGACAAACTAGTGTCTTGGCACAAGGCCTTGACAAAATCTTATTTGTAGTCTTGGCACGAGGCCTTGGCTATGTGGTTATGATAGTCTGGCATTATGCATTCCAACATTATGAAAGTGGTTAATGATTTTTTCATGTGATTATTCGATTAGTAGAATATCCATGTGAACAAGTAAATGGCATTATTTCATTTTACTTTTGCCATACTATGTTGAAGTTCAAGTTTAAAAGGCTTTTGTTTTAGTAATTCATTGCCTTAAATGTTTATTCTTATTTTTGAATGTTCCGCTATATTGTTATCCTTACTGGGCATTTGAGCTCACCCCTTTTCTATGTTTTATTTTTCCCAGGAAGTGAAGAAGTAAATTATGAATGACTTGCAGGGATATTATAAGGGGTTAATAGTGTGGAGATGAAGACTTTGTTGTTGTAGTAGTTTTTTTTCACTTTGAAATGTAATGTAAAACTTTATGATTATATCTAGTGTTTCCAAGGCTACTAAACCAATCGGTCTTTCGGGATTTGATCTTTCTCATGATCATGCCAATGTTATGTAATTAATGCACCGACTCTGGGTAGCTGGGGTTGGGGCGTTACAGTTGGTATCAGAGGAAGTTTAGTAAAAACCTTGGAAGCTAGATTTAGATAAACTCTGATTAGAGCACGTAGACCTAAGATGAACTTTGAGGATTAGTATAGAAGAACTTCCTAGAATTTTGGTATTGTAGAGATTTTGTGAGTTTTCCGAGCAATACATCCCTGTCTGGATACGAGCAGGTAGAGGTGGCTCTGGCACAGATGTACCTAGGGGTAAAACCCGAAAACACCGCTTTGAGCTAGACTCGAACGGGAACTGGTGCACGACAACGGGCCTTGCTGCACTCTTGGTTACGACACTTTCGGGGGATATGCTTAGGATAACTCTCATTTTCTTTACAAATCATTTTGAAGGGTTTATGAGTATATACTTCCTTAAATAAAACATTCTTATGATTATGGATTATATCCATAAATAGTTCAATTTATGTTAAGTGTTTTATAAGTATGGGATTATGTATTTTGATTCATAAACTGATCTAGTTTATGCCATTGTTTAGAAATGGCGCCCAGTAGAAGGAATGAGAACTCCGGAAATGCACATGATCCAAAGAGATGGAAGGATCATATCTTTCATGGTCTTAAGCTAGAATTTATAAGAGAAATAGTCTCCCATGTATTATCATCATATGAAGAAATAATATCATGTATTGATAAGATAAGTAAAGAGATTACTGAGTCCTATGGCTTTGAAGGGAAGCAAGAGAAGAAAAGGATGGAAGAGAGAAAGATGGATAAAGGGAAAAGGGAAAAGAAGAATTTTCCCATATGTGGTAACTGTGGAAAGAAACACCCTGGAACTTGCCTGAAAGGAATGGGAGTTTGTTATAAGTGTGGAGGAAAAGGGCACAAAGTACGTGACTGCAAGGGTAAGAAAATGGTTTTAAATGTACAATGCTTCATTTGCAAGGAGTTTGGACACTACGCGAACCTATGTCCCAGTCATCAGACTATGCCTCAAATGATGCTATTGGATAATAATCAAGTTATGATACTACCACAGATGAAGAGGAATGATTAGAGTTCTTATGTTGATTATGTCAATTGAGTGTTGTATCAACAATGTACTTGTTATAATAATTATGGAGTATATAAGGATTGTACTGCAGTACTATTTCATTAAGGACTTGAGATTGTGTGGAACAAAGAAAAGTGACTCAATAGCAGGATAAATTTTTGGAAAATATCTGGTTGAGAGAATGATAAACCATAATATAGTTCTGATACCGAGGTAGTGATTTTCGAATAATACATGATTATTTTGGAAAAAATATATTGGATATTCTTGACTACCTTGGAACTGATTAATGATTTGTATATTCCATCATTGTTGGGGTTTAAAACATTTTTGGATTGATGATGTATATCCAGCATTCTATATGGAATAAGGGAGGATGAATGTAATCAATAAGGAATATGGTAATACATGATGAAGGTATTCATATGCTATTACGGGGTAAAAAGGATCTATATTATGTTTACCTTCCTTATAAATGTTAGACTGTGAGTTTGGACAGAAGTATTTTGGATAGTTCTAGTTTGGATTATTTTGGATTGCCATAAAAGGAAAACTCGGCGGTCGGGCGGCAACCCGTCGCGTCCGGCAAGGCTGCGAGACTTGAACCCGCAACCGAAGGGCGAAAAGGGTGCATCACCTACCACTGGACCATGAGATGTCCTGGATTAAATAATGTAGTTTTTATTAAAATATCATGTAGATGAATTATAAATTCGTTTATTTTGGAACCCTATACGAATAGTGTAAATAGAATTTTTTTTACATTCTATTATCTTTTAGAGTGAAAGATGAGTTTGTGGTAGAAATTTTTTAATGGATAAAACTCTAATTATAAAGTAAGTATATCTCCTTATGATCTTAGCCAATCTCATAAATAAATTCCTCAATATTAAGAAAAGAAACTTTGAACAAAAATGTTTTCCTAGATGGTACCTTAAATCATCACTAATTTATGGCTTTGGGATTGTTGGCCTTTTTATAGCCATGTTCTCTACCACTCTCCATCAGATAATTGATGGTTAGATTTTTCTTCCATATCCATATTTTCCTACATGGAACCCTAGTATGTGTTATTTTCGGTAATCTTCATACTTTCGACTCTTTATTTTAAATAGAGGCCTCATTAATTCATTTTTCGATGTGGGATTTCAACTAGGATATTTTGAAACGTCAAAATTGTGTTATCCTAATACCCTATGTTTTGTTGAACCGATGGTATTTCAATTCATCATAGATTGATGAATTTAAGGAACTCAATTTTATACTTGTTTGTGATTGATGACCTCAATCACTACCTATAAATATTTACGTTTTTCCTCCAATTATATGTCCCCAATTTCCACCAATGTTCTCCTAATCGAGATCATAATTTGGTGGTGACCCTTTGATTTCTCTTTTCCTCATATTAAGACTAAATTTTAGTAACCCAATTTCTGATGTGGGTTTTCCCACAAATATATTTTCTACTTTCAAACTTTTATTTTCGAAGAAGAATTTCAAATTTCGAGGACGCAATTTATTGAAGGAGGGGAGAATGTAACACCCCAAGATTTCATAGTGTGTTATTTCTTCAAAATAATTCAATAACTTGCACTACACGCAACACCGAGTTCAATTGCACCATGACTTACCAAAAAAAAATCCATTAAATGAGGTCATGAATAGTATTAACTAAATTTTAAACTTTATAAAATCCTTATAATTTTAGAATCCCTATTATGAGTTTCTTAGTCATAATGCAAGAACAGATTCATTTTCAGTATTGCACTTTTATCAACTTTAATAGTGAAACCTTTTTAAATAAAATATTTTAAACTATCTGAATAAATTGGGACATCAAACAAAATTTAAAATGAAACATCCCAAGCTTCCACGGTACGCTTTCCTTTGAATAAAACAGTAGCGTGTGTTGTACGCAACGTCGAGTTTTAACACACACCACAACCGATCAAACTAGCCGTTATGAATAGTAATACCTACTTTTTGAAATTATATATATTTTATATTTGAAAATGGACTTCATTTTTGGATTCGGAATATCGAATTTAGCCTAAGGTGAAATTTTGGTACATTTCGGATAACTTTCATATTTTGATGAATAGTGCAAATTACTAAATTTTAATTAAAAACAACTTTTTTAATCAAAATAATTAATAGTGATAAATTATGAATTTGAGTGGTTTTAAAGTATATTTAGAATATATTTTTACAATTTAATATAATGTTGGTCATTGGACATAATTTTACAATTAAACCGAACATAAACGAGTGTCAATCTTTTGATAGTTATTATCTCTTAAAAACACGCTTTTTGTTTTGACAGCGGGAATTAATTTTAAATTAATTTCTGCCACTTCTGTGTTTTGAATTTAGGAAAATGGATTCCATATTTGGAATCAGGATGTTCAAATTGTGTAAATAGGTAACTTTTATTTTTAGACATTTTGAATAATTACTGCGGTAAATATTTTATTTACCATGGTTAAGGGTAATCCGGTAAATAAGGGTTAAAAAAATAATATTATAATAATACTAAATTACCCTAAAACGTGTCTGAACCCTATTGGTTGATACATGGTCGACCATGGGCATCTTTGTGTCAATTTTGGGACCCCATGGATCCACTTGTAAGTGATAATGACACTTTATTTTAATTAAGTTAAAATGAATACAAAAATGGCATAAGCTTACATCTTTTAGAAGAAAACTTTTTACATAGGGTTATACATGTTGGATTTTCGATTATAAATATTCATTAGAAAGCTAAAAAGATTTCCTACATAATGATATTTTATTTATAATTTTTAGACATTAAATAATTTATTTTATTTTTGACACAATAATGATGCAGTAATTACTAAAATAGTGAAAAATTAAAATAATTGATCTTATAAATACCCAAATAATTATAATATGAAACCTTTAATGAATTAAACTAATTTTATATGATAATATGATATATTATTATTGATTTAATTGACTGTTTTCGAAGTAATCAATCTGTTAGGAGTTTCACAAAAATCAACTATTGAATAGTGTCAAAATTGACATAAAAGAGTTCTTAAAGCAAATATTATATTATTAATTGATATTAAATTCCTAAAAATCTAAGGTTCGGCCAAGAGACTTATATTATGATAGGGTAATCATTAATGGACCACTTGGGGGTATCTTGGATGTATATAGTAAATTTATTAACCATATTATATAAAAATACAAAGAGACATTGTAAAAGTGAAACTAATTAACTTAGAGTTAATACTTAATGATAAGGTTAATATAAGTACACAAACCTGTCTAAATTCTATTGGATGAGTTGTTTTCGACCTATCCCCACCTCATCCTTTGAATAGTCAACTTTGGAGCCTTTTTAAACCGAATATGAATTTATTATAAATTAATATTTCTAGGTTTTCCAAAAGTGCCCCTCACCCCTCTTATAAAAGGGCACTCCTCCTTCTCTTTTCCTAACACCTCTCAAGCCACTTGGCTCATCCAAACTCTACCCAACTAAGCTCCCCACATCCCTCTCCTCCTCCTTGAATCTTCCCCTTAGGCAGAAATCATTTCAAGAAGTCCTTTGGTTCCAACCAAAGTGAGTTACCTAGATTAAAGGTAACGATTCCTCTTAAATTATTTTCATTTATTTTGCTTCTCCAACCCACAAACTCTTTTTATTTCCTTTCTTTTGTAACAACACCAGTATCCACAATATACTAGGATGTTGTTATAAGAAGGATTAAAACTACACATACACACAACTCCATCTAATGGATGATGAACATAATGTTTCTGTGGATGGCAAACTAACGCCTCACGAAACGATGATTGTTCAAATACATCTTACCACCTCTCATGGTGGCCATTATGATGGCACTGTAATTAAATTTGATATTAATGATATATATTTTATATATAAGCTTCTGTAATTCCATTTTATTTCATACCATTATTCGTTTCATGTTGTATATACATACGATAATTTCATTTGAGGAAGTGCGGACTACCGCCCCCTTAAAATGATATGACTCGTTCATACCACACATGGAACGTATAAAGGATGGTGTTAATGAACTTAAGTAACATATATAAAATATTATATTATACTGGAATATTAATATACCTATGTATCATTTGCATTTGATTCTTTTAAAATGAAAATCAAATGGAAGTAGCGTTCGTGCGTACGTACGGACTACCGTCTCCACGAACGCGATAAGATTCATTCTCCATCATATCCATTCAAGTATTATTCTCATTTTAGGGTTAAAAATAATGTTAATATCATTCTTATTATGAATAAGATATAATCTATCCATTACAAACATGTCTTACGTAACCAAACATTTAAGAAGAACGAATCGATTACCACCCGAAACGACGATAATACTAAGATATTATTAATAAAGCAATATTAAATGATCATATATGATATCATATTAATGTATATGATTCTTGTATAATTTAATAACAATTATTTCACCATTATACCGGAGGTTAACCTACCCCAACAAAGGAAAAGTACAAGGTAAGGGTTATTTCACAATCTCTTCATTATCCGAGGTTGTATATACGTAATAATCTACTGGGATCTCTTTATCATCCACATCCATGTTTTCTTAAAAATGTATTTCAAAACATTTTTACTATTTACAAGAATATGGGTTAAAGTCATTTATACCCTTGTTTTACTTTTTATAAGAGGTTTATAAAGGAATCTTTCCGTCATTTTCAAAACAATGTCCTTTTTAACCTTTTCGACAGAATTGAGGTAAGAATGTTTTTTTAACTTATACGGCGGGTGCGGTTATTTTCCGCCGTTATAAAATCGTCGAAGCTTTCCATACAAGATTATAAGAATATTTTCAAAGAAAATGTTTTATTTTATATGGATCTTAAATGATTTCAAAATAAAAGGAGATACTTCTTTAAAAATAATTTTGATTTCATTTATGTCAACATCCTTTGATGGATTTTAAGATTATTTGAAGTTGATTTATTATGATACAAAACTTCTATATTGTATTGAAGGTTTTGTGATATGTTTGACTGTGGATGTGATATTTTTATACCATTCATAGTTTATGGTGAAATTATTGACATTTCGTATGCTAGTTTTAATACGAATGTTTATGTTATGTTTAAACCTTTTCATATGGGAATGCATTGGACTTAATAAGTGACGGGTGGAGCCCGCTATAGCTCCTCGATGCATCGGTAGGTCTCATGAGACAAACTAGTGTCTTGGCACAAGGCCTTGACAAAATCTTATTTGTAGACTTGGCACGAGGCCTTGGCTATGTGGTTATGATAGTCTGGCATTATGCATTCCAACATTATGAAAGTGGTTAATGATTTTTGCATGTGATTATTCGATTAGTAGAATATCCATGTGAACAAGTAAATGTCATTATTTCATTTTACTTTTGCCATACTATGTTGAAGTTCAAGTTTAAAAGGCTTTTGTTTTAGTAATTCATTGCCTTAAATGTTTATTCTTATTTTTGAATGTTCCGCTATATTGTTATCCTTACTGGGCATTTGAGCTCACCCCTTTTCTATGTTTTATTTTTCCCAGGAAGTGAAGAAGTAAATTATGAATGACTTGCAGGGATATTATGAGGGGTTAATAGTGTGGATATGAAGACTTTGTTGTTGTAGTAGTTTTTTTTCACTTTGAAATGTAATGTAAAACTTTATGATTATATCTAGTGTTTCCAAGGCTACTAAACCAATCGGTCTTTCGGGATTTGATCT
This sequence comes from Viscum album, assembly GCA_963277665.1. Lineage (NCBI taxonomy): Eukaryota > Viridiplantae > Streptophyta > Magnoliopsida > Santalales > Viscaceae > Viscum > Viscum album. The sequence continues at coordinate 1,400,318,243 of OY728142.1, read as the reverse complement.
TTCTCATGATCATGCCAATGTTATGTAATTAATGCACCGACTCTGGGTAGCTGGGGTCGGGGCGTTACACTAGAAATCATGGAATCTACAAGTCTTGTACCTTGAATAATCAATGGTTCAGACTCACCACCACTTGGTGTAGGACAAATTGCATGAAGCATACATAACCCTTTCCACTAGGCCCTGGAATGAGTTCTTGGCACTACAATACTATGTTGATATATGCACTCCCTCCCGGGATTACCAGTCCTCCTCCTTGACTAGTATGACCAGTCGAGATCCAAATTCTAGGTTGATATGGGGTAAGTAACCCGCTGCCTAAACTATGCATATGCCTCTTCCCTCCATTTGTGATTAGCTCTCTTGGATTCCTATTTAATAATTTCACAATCCCTATTATACTACATGATGAGAAATCAACTAGTGTTGTATAAAACTAACCAAGTATATGCCCTTGCATTCCACACTAATACAAATAAACTTAGTCTCCACCCTGAGAGACTGGTCACATCCACTAATTACTCTTCCAACCACCCCATTGTGTAGAATTTCAAATAGTTGTTTCTTACCATCAAAAGATGAAAACCTAGATTATCTAACTGAAACTCCACGACCTCCACAACAAGACTCCTAGAGGTTACCTTCTAAAATAAGGTTATGATTCACTACTTCAACAAATCTCTTTAAACTGAATATATTTACTTGTGACATGATCTCATGACTGATCGAATCTATAAAATGTCTTTCCATGGCTACCTCATCACCTATAAATGTATAACCAAAGCATTTAATGTTAGTGAAAGAGAAAAAATACTCCATCACTGGCATATATAATTGGAAAAACTGCATAATTTATTTCACCTTCTTCTGTATTAAAATCTCAGGATAGAAATATTCTAGAAACCTTTCCCAAAAATTATTCCATGTCATACCATTGGCCTTCTATTTATAGACCAAAACATCCCACAAACATTTTCTTTAACTACACATATATAAGACACCATCTTGACTCTCTTATTAAGAGTTGTCTCTATGTGATTGATAATAATATGAATGGGTAACATCCAAAATTTGGCTGCATTAGGTCCACTGTCTCCTATAAAACTCAGAGGAAATTGTAGATATTATTCCAAATGAAACTCAAACATTCGCGAAAAAACCCAACCTATATACCTTTACAATATATGCATAAAATTTGTGGTTTTCTCATGGAACTGATCTTCTCCTGAGTCACCCTGGATCACCGAGATTCCTTACTTTAATTTAAGGGGAGCATCCTTAGTGATGTCTTCATGTCACTCAACTGGAACATGACATCGTGGTAATATCCTTCTATAATTCCAATAATTCACATCTTAATGAATATATATATATATATATATATATATATAATCCATATTTTTTAAAAAATTGGTCTCTCCACTGTCAATATGTATCTGGTTTAGAAAACATTAATCTAAAGTATATCACAACACCCCTTCAAAAAAATTCCCAAATGAAAACACAAAAGTTCCCCTTAGGAAGATTTCCCATTTAAAAAATTATTACAACCAACATTCTAACTCATTTAAACCATTTTTTAATAGCACTTTATTTTACATTTTATTAATTTTATCTTTATTTAACCACATTCATCATCACTATTAGAGATTGTTTTCTTCTAATTTTTAAGGAAGTGAAATTGATTATTGTCTTCATATTCTAAACACCCATCCCATGTGTTCCTATCGTGATGCATGTCAACTAAATTATTAGGTCCCTAAAATGATGCATGAATAGACAACCTCATGCCATTTTGGCCATGCGTAATATTTTGTAAAATATTCACATCACACAACAATTGTATCACCCAATGGAGAAATATCATTCAACCGTAACAACATAATATAATAAAAACAATTCCAACCCATGGTACTTGGTTTTACCCCTCATTCATGGGTAAACTACTCCCAATCCTGAGATCATTTCCCAAACCCTTGCACTTCATTATCTTATGTCCACCATTCTAAAAAATAAAATCATAGAAGAGACATTATATAATTCCACATTGTAATGTCACCAACCTGTAAGCCACTAAACTAATTCTATGTGTCAGTTCTACAGATGAAATCAAGCATGCCTCCTAGTATGTCAAAGGTTGCTGACTAATAGTGGGTGTCTAATTGATCATGTGGGGAGACTATACCATAATTACCAGTGTATACCAAAATATATAGAATACGAATTAAAGAAAAAATATAACAATAAACCAAAAAATGCATTACTAACCATTTTCCCAAAAGGGAACAAACTATAACTAAACAAGTTAGTATTCCATATCATGCTAACAATGCTCAAGTGAATAAAAACCCAAAATAAAGACCAATATATGAAATCCAAAATGGTTCTTTAATCCATGTATAGATCCCCATCTATGCATGTACCAAGCCCAACTCAATTCCTTAACGTAGGACTTATGCCCTTTTCCTGACATGAAACCATTAAATCTACTTGGGTACCCAACAATGGCCTGAGAATGTTGTGATTACCACTCAGTTGGCCACCACCAATAGTGGATATAAAAATACACTTTAAATATTTAGACCATGTAAGTACTAAGTAGATAACGTGATAAATATAAGGAAACTCAGTTTCCCTTTTCTCAAAACCTTATCCTTATCCAATTTCATTATTTATTTCATGGGATAGAAATTAACATCATTTACACAATAACCCAATTCAATCAATTACCAAGAATAAGGAGTATACTAGGTTCTTATTATCACATTGAAAAAACATATAAAAATCATTTACATCACACATACATTGTAGCATCAGTCTAGGTAGATTCATCCAATGAATCCATTATGGCATAGAGCATTAGTCTGACACCCTTACCTGTGCATTATTGGGGTGGGTTAGAGCGTCAATACAACCCGATCTGTTGGAGGAGGATATATATTTTATCCCACTCCACCAAGACATGTGGATGTGATTATTCATCCATTTACCCAAATATCATATCATAATCCATACATAATAAATAAAAATTTCATTCACAATGCACAATTACTCAACATGTACTTCAACTATAATCAATAACCCATTAGCACATTTACCATTTATATGACACAGTCCATTTAACCCATTTCTATTCCCCATGCCTTAACCCATTAATAATTAACAATGATTTCCATTCAATATTTCATTAAAAATAGTAAAACAATTATAGTACTTAATCCATTTATGAATTTACATTACAAACCTATAATTCATATGAAAAATTTATATTAATCATTTTGACCCCCTTTACACATCATGCTAAACAAATCCTTTATTCCATTTTCAACCATTATACCTAAATTCCAATAAAATGACTTTATAATCCAAACCACAATTTAAACACATTTATCATGGGCTCTACATTATTACAAACCATTTCCATGCATAAAATTACCATTTTTAATGTTTGGTAGTATGGTAAATCCCATGGATGGCCCTATTCTGGTCAAATCAACCTCAACAGAACACATATGGATCATGAGTGGATTATTTCATCATTTATACAACCATTTTACCATATCGTACTTATGTAACAAAATTCCCAACAACAGGAAAATAAAATAATAACGACACATGCACAAATCAAAAATAAAACAATGGTATATAACATGTAGACCACCTACCTAGAATCCAAATACAACCACAATAATACACATAAACATGGATCTAGATTCAAGCACCCCTTGATTCCCCAACCAAAGATCCACTGGAAAAGGAGAGTCTTAGGGATTTGTAATGTGAATAATAAAACTACAATCCCTAATCTAGAAATAGAAGAAAGATATGGATTGGATATACCGGGAGAATTGATTTGCACCCAATGACACTACATACAACCTAGAAATGAAAGAGATCAATCATTGGGAAACTTTGGGAGTTGTGGTTCCTCACTAGGTATGTAAGTGGAAGAAATAGGTAATAAATCAGGTGAGAAACATAAAATACTGAGAGGCAAGATATATAATTTCTCACTTTTAAAGGTGTTGCATAGTTTAGCCGAATGATTTTCCAAATGGTGCACCAACTATTCTCCATCTACCTTCCAAGAGGGGTTAGGTCATAGGGTTACCTGGGGAGGAATGAGCAGTTTAAAAACCCATGCAATAACCAAGCAGAATGACTTTGTCCATGTCTACATGATTTGTATCCCACTACACTTGGTTTTCTCAAACTATGTATAAACCAAGAAACATGCACAGAATGGCCTGATTCTCTAATTTTTCACTTCTTGAACCCCTGAAACATCCCCCAGTCTTACACATATAACTGGGGAACAATTAATTAACCATAATTAAGTGATTAAAACAAAAAATTAATGAACATAATACCACTATAAATTCTGAGATCTTACAAATATATTTGATTCATTCGATTAAAGTTCACATCAATTTATTAGGGAATTTATTTAAAATTAATAATATTTTTAATGTTTCCCTTAAAATCACTTTTTCTTCTTTGTAAATTATTTCTAAAATTGTTTCAAAAAATGTTCTTAGTATTCTACCATGCATTTTTTAAGTAATTTTTAATTTTTTTTTAATTTTTATAAATTTATATGAAATGTATATTTCATGATTTTTAAACAATGTTATTTTGTACTTTTCTGAAGAAAAAAAATTGAAGTAGCATTTCTTATCTTATAGGAATGTGCATATTTTTTCACTATTATGATGCCTCGATTTTTAAATCATACATTACACTACAATAAAACCTCCATTTAGCGGCAATTATTTTTGTGTATAGCGGCAGTTTAAACCGCTGCTACATGGTCTGGCGGCGGTTTACAGAAATTGTCGCTAAATTTGGTGTCGGCTATCTATTAGTGGCAGTTATTTCCATTTAGTGGCAGTTTAAGGGAGGCATTGTATCAGCCTCATTTCGAAGCAGTTTTACTGATTTTGGTGGCGATTTTTATGAGCCCTAAATTTTAATTTATTAGAAGTAGTTATAATCGCCGCAAATAAAATAAAATCTAGCGGTTGTAAAACCACCGCTAATGTCATGAGAACCACTACGGAATGCACGCCTGTAATGAAACTTTTTATTAGCAATTAAAACCTCCGCTAAATGTAAAAAATAGTTATGTTTAGCGGCGCTTTTAACTACCAGTAATGTCTTATATGGATACTATTTGCGACGGTTATAACCGCTGTAAAAAGTGGACAAGAAAAAATAAATAAATTTTCTGCTTCCACTGCACCACTACCCTGGAAAACAAATCAAACCATAAATACAAATTTCCTATCAGATTAATGCATACCAAATTTTAAAAATAATGGAGAAAACTAGTAAAACATTTATGGTCTTGATGTTTGGAAAATGTAGTGGAACATTATAAATAGATATGTATAGTGAGGAGGAGTAAAAACATGACCTAAATTGATAGAGAATGGGTAAAAAACAACAAAGCACATTCTAAGGATGTTTTAAAATTATTTTATATTAGTGATTCATGGACATGGAATACTCATTATAAGGTTATAGAATTAGTACCACGTTGTGATCATGCAACTCAGCCATGCTTGAGGTAGACTTCCTACAAACCCCTAATCCCTACTGAACCATGATTGATTCAAGAATCAAAGATATTTATATAGTTATAATTGATTTTAGGGGTGAAACTAATTAGGGTAAGAAGTGACCTAAAAAATATCATGATGAAAATTACAAATTTTGAGAACTGGGAAGTGAAATGGGAGTAATCGACGAAAATAGAATTATTTTTTACCATGTTTGAAACATAGGATACCTGAGCTGGTTGAGGATAAGATGAAAAATATCATGATATACTATTTATGGAGATTAAAGAATGAGATCTTCTTTTTATCAGTAAATATACTTCATTGAATGAGCCTGAGATGGTATGTAAGACATTATGTCCATGAATCATTTCATTAGAGATCCTTTTCAGATTAGTACGGTGAGGATTATCCAAATAGTATAATGTGTGAACCGCACAAGTGTATGTGGGGATGTAACATATAGAATATTAGGTTCCATGGGAGATATTTCCTCATGTGCTCAAATGTTCTATTTAAATATGTGGGTTGACAATATTAAAGCATATCCCAGAGGGAAATGTCCCCATAATGAGTTACTGGTAGGGATGGGACTGAGATAAAATATACATGCCTCAATATGTGTCTCCTCATAATGGGAATCAACACAAACATAGTTTTGATGTGTGACATGGTAAGAGACTATTGTCAGTGTAGTGATTTCATCGCTGGCAAGGATATCATATCATCTTATATTCAGAGAAATACAAGTTTTATACGGGTAATGTGTGGTTCATTTCATACTTATCATATGAGGAATATCAGTTTTATATGTGGTAATTAATTTTATAATCATCCCACACTTATCGGATGAGGTACACTTATTTCCTTTAATAGGGTATGGTTGTTAATTAACATTGTTTGATGAGGACATTGGGATTTGATGTTTTAAATCACACAACATGGACTATGACTACAACTGGATTAAATTTCTAGAGCTCCAAATATAGGAATAGGTTTGAGTTAAAGGTCTCCACAATTTGACCAAAGTAGTTAGGAAATGGAGAAACCTATAATGATTCGTTGATAGGGTTGTGCCCTGGATTAAATATTTATATGTAACTACTTATATCATGATTATTGAAATGAATCCACATGTTTTTATGATTCATGGTGTCATTGGATACTAATTCTAGAAGGGTTTACCTTCTTAGATGATGATATTGAATAATTACGTATTATAATATTAGACATCGAGAATTTATAAGAGGTCAAATTATCTCTCTTTAAGAGACATATCAATTTTTTATGGGGTTAAATTTTCTATCATTAATAGATATATATATTTTACACGGGGTAATGATATAGTTTAAATTAATCTTATTAATAATTTAGAAGGTCTTTCTCATACATATACCAATTATTTACTTCCTTATATCAGGAAATGAGAGCATCTTGGACCATTGATGTGTCAACATAAATGAAAGGATATTATTACTAAAAAAGTACGCTCATGTGAGTGTTTTGGGAAATGACACCTTATGTGATGGATTATTATATGGTGAATTATCAGCTATGCTCAATGATAGAAGATATATACATCAATATGTATCCTATGGAAATGGGAATCAATCCACCCATAGTTCTAGAATGTTGTGTAAATAGATGCTTGATGAAACTCCAGGGTTTGAATAAACCCATGTGATGGATGTATGAGCATATTTTATTTTCATAATGATTGGACTAGGGATCTCTTAATATAAACTATTGTAGTATAGATTGGTGGGGTGGGGGAATCAAGAATGTTTTTGTGGTGAATAAAACCTAGGGTTATAGGATAAAATTGGCCCTTCAACCCATGACGAAGTCCTGAATATGATTGCACACAGTGTAATATCCTACAACCAAGACCATGATGAAAAATTTAATGTCATGTCTTGAAGAAAATGATTTTTTTCATCTCACATAATGTGATGATTCCATGTTTTATATGAGGTAATGTTTTTTAACATATCATAATTATCATAATAGAAATCCAAATTTTATATAGTGTAAGACTTTTAGATCATCCAATACACATTGTACAATGAATCCCGATTTTATACGGTTTAATACCATATCCCATTAAGAGGATCCTAGGTTCTTTGTGAGTTATGACCACATTTTATCATCATGAACAGAATATGATAACCATTAACAACGCATAATGATTCATTATCTACGCATTCTCCCTCACCAAAGTGTACACAACACTATCCCCTTGATCACTATGAAATAACCCAATTATTTCAACACATCAACAATGGGTTTAACTCCTAGTCATCCAAAATCTCGACTACCAATTCAATCATAGGGCAAAATGGAATGATGTATACCACACTCGAGAAATCAAGACATAAAAGGAAACATCATAAATCAATAAGTAGTATAAAAGGAAACCTGAGAAATAAAGAAATGTTAGGACATGAAAATATTTGGTAGAAACTATGTTCCACACATGTTCCATATATAAACCAAATGTTCCCATATTTGTTCAACACATCAACAATACAACTACTCACGGTCCGATGATGCATCGTCACCCTTTCCTCCACTATCTCCAGTTTCTGTTGTCACCTGTAAGAACATTATATTAAAAATTAAATATTGTTGCATATTTATATTAAAACATAAAACCAATGAATGATTTAAAACTAAATGATTTTGATTTTTTTGTGATTTACCTGTATACCACCAGTCAATGCACTACCACCGAGGGCATATCTTCCCATCTGCTGATGTATATCAGTCATCTCCTTCTACAAAGCAAATATCTGAACCCCCTGGTCTTAAACCGTGGTTCGTATGGAAGAAATATCCCTCTAAGAATCTTCGGGTGTGGATTGACTATAACCAGGAGTAGATAGAGCTAGAATCCCTGGTGTCATGCCCAATACCTCAGATGGTATGGGTCCGAAACCCATCCCGCGCACTCTACCAGGACGCTCTTTCCCAAGGACTTTAGTAACTGGGTCATCCTGGGAGACTGAGTAGGACTGCCCAGGATTGGAATCCCATAGTTATTTAATTATTATTTATAAATAAAATATAAATATATATTAACACAGTAAAAACTGATAATAATTTATTATAATAAAAAAACGACTTCATACCCCAACTTCTTTTCCAGGCTCATTAACAAAACTTCCATCTGATTTTTTCTGAACATCCAAACACAGTTCAGTTCAGGATGCTTCGTGCCCTAAACTCTATGACTACATTAAGCAAAGATAAATCAACAATTCAATATATTAAACAGATAATATTGTCTTATATATATTTAAAATAATTAATATATTATCAATGTTGTTCGGCTTCTAGAAAATCTTTTTGAGCCCGCAGTGTGAGGGATGACTGGATTAGCCCGGTTGGATGCATTCTGTCTTGAGAGATCCTGAAATAAATAAAATGCAATTTAAAATTAATGTATTAAATTTCATCTCCTCTTCATATACATATATAAATGTAAAATGAGGGTAATATAATAATATATATTTCAATAACATCTGCTTCTCATCACAATGTCTGTCAACAAAAACATTTCACTGTTCTTTGGGTACCCCACTAGGTAGCTTCTCATAAATTTGTTGCACGGTCAAGGAAGTATCATTGACATCACACCACAATCTCCATTTAAATCTTTCCATTTATTACCAAGATTTTTCAATGTCCACTTTCGTGCTATCACATCAGCAATTGTAAAGTGGAAGAACAACTGTATACAGAAATTCATTTTGAACATATTAGTAACATGACATTAAACTAAACCATAATGTAGTAAAATTACCTTTATTTGTGAATAAAAAACTTCACTTTTCTAACTTGGAGGCATATATCTCCAATCATCATATGAAATAGGAAAGTAAATGGGATCCGCCACCAGATGGCCTAGAATCTGGACAAGTAACCCTGAAACTTCATCCGTAGGGACCCCATAAGAATAAAATGGCAAGACTATCTTCTCACCATTCATATTCCAAAAATCTGAATTTTTTATTTTTTTCTCTACAGTTGCATTTTCTTCATCTTCAATTTGAAAGCAATTAGTATAAATAAAATGAAATAAATTTATTTAATTAATATTTGTACCTATGACAGTGACACTCCAGTATGTCTGTGATGAACTGGAAGGGGTGTGCCACTACCCCAATGCTGAGTCTCTTTAAGGGGGAGTGGACAACTCAACCTTTAATGGGACATCCACAGATGGTGTGAGAGATGGCGCAGGGGGAGATGGTACAGGGGTGTAGGAAGCTGTTACCTTAGATTTCGTAAGGAGGGAGACAGATGAATCGTCATTTGTCGCAGAACAAGATGAAAAAGTGTACTGCTTCCTCCTTGGCATTCCTATCATTTAATAAACTAAAATTAAGTTCAGAATATATATTTCAAAAAAAATATGCAGAAAAAAATTTAAAAATGATAATAGATTCCCATAACTAACAGAAGAAATATATATTACAATGATAGTGAATGACTGCAGAAATAAAACAAGTGGTTGTTGAGTGAATAAATAATTGTACATACAATAATTTTCCCCTTCAATCATGTCGGTTTCATACTCCATTGCTTCATCCACTTCATTAATCCTATCTAGACTAGTATTTTCAATACCATGATAGACAAATAATTCTTCTTCATGTTGTTGATTAAATTCAATTTTAGATGTCAAATCTTCCACTTCATCACCCATATCATAAAATTCTCTTTGTATTATGTGAGAAACTACACTCCAACCTTCATCCACAACATCAATCACATAATAGACCATTTCTTCTTATGATACTAAGATATATGGATCATGCAGTTCACGATCACCAACATCCATCAAGCGAGAGAAGTTCATAGAAGTAAATTGAAAGGAATCTCTTTTAACACCTCTGATAATATCAACACATTTTCATTTGAGTAATAAAATAGAAAAATTACCATGGTATTTTAACTCAATAATATCATGTATCTTTCTATAGTATCCCACTTTGCCAATGTAAATATACCACTGTTTTGTGTTTTCAAACCCACTTCTAGATCAACGGTACGAAATCTAAAGTCATTCGCATTATAAGTGTTGAACCTTATAACTTGTTTTATAGGTCCTCTAGAAAGAAACTTCAAATCTTCTAACAAGTATGCTTGAGAATCAATATTCATGATCTGAAAAAAATATATAATTTAATAGATTTAAAAAATGTATGTTTCAAACTAATATTTGTATTTATTTCAATATTTATGAACTTACACATCGTGAAAACCATTCTATAAGCTCTTTATTCATAGCTTTCGTTATGTATTTCTAATTTCACTTTTGTCCTCTCAATCATCTCGTTCTTTGTTTCCTCACCTCATCAATAAATGGATCTGCAATTTCACTATTCAGCAGTACATATCTATGTGCCTGTAATAATTCCAATTCATTCAATGTCACATTTGAGGTCCTCCCAACTGATAAGACAATAGTAGGAAATTTTTTTGATTTTTGAGGCATTTGAGATTTAGTTGATGTGTCATCAAAAAATCCAACTCGATAAAATTTTGTCTTAATATCATCCAAATATCTAAAAAAAAGTTACGACACTACATAGCCAAATATCCTTCAGCAATAGAGCCTTCTGTTTGAGCATTATTTCTCACGTATACTTTCAAATGCCCAAGATATCTATGAAATAAAATAATAATATTATGCATTTATTTAAATGCCAAAAAAAATTTACTTATCAGAAAAACATATAAAAAATACCTCTCAATTGGATACATCCATCGATAATGAACGGGGCCACCTAATTTTGCTTCCTCAACCACACGCATAGTTAAATGCATCATGATAATAAAAGACGATGGAGGAAAGATCTTCTCCATTGCACAAAGGGTCTATACAATCCTCTCAAGGAGGTTGTCAAGCTGAAATGGATGTAGAGATTTCTCGCATAATTTCCAGAAAAATGTGCATAATTGGAGTACAATAGAAGAAACATTTTAAAGTAATAATGTATGAAATTCCAATGGTATTAACTGTTGTAACAAAATATGTGAATCGGGACTTTTCAATCCATGTAACTTATGATTCTTCAAGTCATCACACCTCAAGATGTTACTAGAATACTCATTATATACCTTCAAATTCTTTAAAATTTGAAGTAATGTATCTTTATCCATATTTTTCATTGCAAGAATGGTCGGAGCATACTTTTCATTCTCATCTGGCTAGAGATCACATTTTATATTCATTACTTGTAAGTCGTTGTGAACATTGAGATGATCCATAGACCTTCCATTCTCATTAAGTAATGTGAAAATAAAATTTATCACATAAATTCTTTTCAATATGCATCACATCATGATTGTACCACAAAAAATTAAATTCCCAATACAGAAGATTGAATAATATACTATTTTTATTCCATTGTTGCGTTCTGATTTCACTTGACGATGCACTTGGGACCCGTTTTCTACTATCATTCAAATTATTAACCTTACCAAATTCTATTTCAACATTTTCAAGCGGTTTCAATATTTCAGAACTAGTTAAAAACTATGGAGGTGGTCTATGATCAATGGAACCATTAAATTTTGATCTCTTCAGTCGAAATCTATGAGATGCATCGATAAATCTTCGATGGAACAAGAAGCACCATTTTCAATTGTGAGGTAGCCTTTTGGCCTCAAAATAAATGTTACAAATGGTACAAGATAAACCTATGTAAGTGTTCCAACTAGATAAATTCTCAAGCCTAGGGAAGTCACTAATGGTCCACATTAAAGAAGCATGCATTTTGAACATTGTTTTAGAAGAATCATAAAATGTCTCAACACTGTTGCTCCATAACTCCTACAATTCATCAATCAATGGATACAACTATACATCAATATCATTTCAAAGAATTTATTTTCCAATAATAATCATCGAAAGAATAAAATATGTTTGTTTCATACACATCCACGGAGTGAGATTATAAGGGATCAAAACAACTGGCCAAATGCTACAACTGGTACTCAAAGTCCCAAATGTGTTGAATCCATCGGCAGCCAATCCCAATCGAACATTCCTAGGATCAGTAGAGAAATATATATGTAATGAATCAAATCTATTCCACGATTGGGAATCTCATGGATGCTTCATTAACCCATCATTTTTATTATCTACAAAATGCCACATCATTTGTTCAGCGGTATTCAATGACATGAATAATCTTTACAATCGAGGCTTCAAAGGAAAGTAACACAAAACCATTGAAGGCGTGTTCCTTTTCTTCTTCTCCATGAAATTATGTTCATTCAGACTACCAACATCACCCTTTGACTTCCATATAGAAGAAGAAAATTTCTTGAAATTCTGACTACTTGAATCCTCTCCCCAATAAAGCATATAATCATTGGGACACGCATGTATTTTTGTATAATTCAGACCTAGATTATTAACAACCTTTTTCATATCATAAAAATATTCTGGGATATTTGCTTCCAAAAATGCGTCACGAATCAATTTCAATACCATGGACATTTCCTTATTTGTAATTTCACATAGAAATTTGATGTGGTATAACTTTAGCAGAAATGAAAGCTTTGAATATTTCAAACACCCACCATTCATCTATTGATTTCCATCGTCAACTGAATCATGAAACGAATTTTCCTCAGTGAAGTTTTCTCTTACATTTGGATCCACAGAGTCAAGAGGAGGATCCAATGATATGTTACAATCTTGATCTACCTATATTATAGTATCAAAAACATCACTTGTCACATTAAAATTTTTAGCACCCTCTTCTGGTTGTTCTGATATGTTTTGATGCTGATATTGTGTTTTGAAGTGCCGAATTCATCATTTATGAGGTTTTTCATTTCATTTTACATTTTTAATGAACGTGGGACCTCATTCTGTGGATTAACATCAGTGCTCAATCTTTTTGTAATGTTCAATTCTCCATGCCAAATCCAACACAAATATTGACTGGGGAATTGCTTCAGTATTAAATGTTCGTAAACTTAATCTCTCTTCAAACATGTTCTAAATTTACATTTAGGACATGGAAATCTTATTTTCCCTTCAACGGATCAATTAGAAATTGGGAAAAATAAAAAATAATTCAAACCCTTAACATACTGAGGTGTGTTCATCGGTAATGTGATCCAACTTTTATCCATTTATCACAATGTTCCTACACAATGATAAAAAAAAATTAAAACACATAGTTACTAATAAATAGAGAAAGAGCTTCATATATACGATAGTGTACGATTACAAAAACATAATATATTAAAGATGATCCCCTGAGATAGATATGAACTCTCTAGTATTTGGGATAGGGTAAGTTTCTTTGGTAAAGAGAAACAGTGTTCTAACAACGTGGTAGCTACTTTACCATGAAAACCAAAGAACGTTGTCAATTTGGAATAACCCCAACCTAAGTTCTATATAGATTCATCATGTAAAACTCTAATATCGAATAAATATATTATAAATAACATATAGTGAAAATTTTATGATGCTTACAAAACTCAACAAATTCATAGATATGGTCATCCAAGCATATCGAGTCCATATCCTATAATAACCTTCAATATATATTCATCCTCAGTATGAAAAATAACCAAAAATACCAAAAATATATATAAAGGAACCATGAAAATGTATACAATGCATAATGGGAAGCGGGGGGGTGGGGTCTCCGGGGTCTCTGGGGTCGCAGGGTCACGAGGGGTCTGGGGAAGTGGGGTCATCGGGGTGGCGGGGTCGTCGGGATCGCGGGGGGTCGGGGGAAGTGGGGTTGCTGGGGTCACGAGGTCGCCGGGGTCGTGGGGTCGTGGGGGTCAAGGCCTTATATTTGGATGAATTCATTGTTTTTTCCTTGGAGTTGCAAGAACCATGTGAGGGATGGTAGTCTTGAGGCATGATAAGTGGTGGTTCTCATGGAAATGCATGATGAAATAACATGGGAGATTAGGTTTTGATTTTCTACGACCCTTGTGTGGATTGAATTCCTAGAACTCTCTTCGGTGTATTCACATAGAAAAGAGTCGTGGTGTGACTTGAGGGTGATTTGGATCATTTATTTGTTAGTTCTCATGAGTGTAGAATTATGGTTGAATGGGATGATAGAAGATCTGACCATAGAGATGAACTGAGATTCAGATTCAATCTTCAGTGTGGGCATTGAACATTTTTGTTATTCCTTGAGTTTTAAGGCATCACGGTCAGGATATGATTGTGCATTGGTGGTTGGGACTGAGAACCTTTGGTATAATTCATCTAGAGAAGGACATACAAGTGTTATTTCATTAAAATTGATGTGGTAAGTTAGAGAATACATTAGAAATGTCGTTCAAGATGTGGATGATGTAGTTTGGGGATCAAACTAGGGTATTTGAAGAATAGTTGATGCATTTGGCCTAGGTATTTGGAGTTTCATAGTAGAATCATGTTGGGAATTTGGAGATGAAATGTGGGGTGTTGGTACTATCCTCCAGGAAAACATAATAAGATAATCAGAATCACATACATAGAAATAGATCCCAGAATGAATTCTCTCTAAACATTACATTAGACAACTTGTAAAAAATTTATTCATCCAAACCACTACAATAAGTTAGAATGAATTCAATACCATTCACTTCAACACACAAAAGATATTTTTGCAATGTTAATGGATTCTATGCTTGAGTAGCACATGTTTGATGGACTCCATGATTGAGTATCAAAAGTATAAGGAACTCCATACCTAAGTGTCATAATTCATTATAGTCAAGTAGGCCTTATAAATAAATAGGTTATACATTTCAGAAAATAATGAAAAATATAAAGATATATATTCAATAAAAGTGATTACTTTCATCAAAGGCTATACATCTTAATGAAAAATCATCTAGTTTGGAGTACATATAGAGAAAAAATAAAAATAACATTTAAATACTAAATAAACCTAGTTGAACTATCTTAAAATAAAATTTCCCAAAAAAAGTCACAACCATATTCACAACTCAAAACAACTCCATGTGATCCCCGAAAAGTCACAAAATTCAAATGTCCATTAATGGAACAGGAGGAAACGAATAACTAGAAATCAAAATCTTGGAATTAGAATGAAAAGATAGATGTTACACACACATGAATGTGAATGAAAAGTGTGATATAAATAGTCAAATAAATATTTCACCATAGATTCTTTGTAATTAATTTTATAAAAAGGATTCAAAAAGACATAATATAAATATAGTTATAGAGTATATTATTCACATATAGAAGTTTTAAAATACCTAAATCACATGATTTATCCATTTTAGTAAAAAATCTATAATTCATATATAAAACATGGGTAGAATTAACACATTATATAGTTAACATTAAACTAAAAAATAACTAAAACGATAAATGAACATAAATAAGAACCAAGATATTACTAAATAACTATATAAACATCCACAAAGAGATGGTTCCGAATTAAAAAATCAAGGTCTATGGGTTCAATATACATATGAAATGGGATTCACTAAGTAATCATCAATGAGAACCAAGAATTATGTGTAACTCATTGGGTTATAACATTAAGGATATTGGAACACACATATGGACATCAAAAATTTTATTGACCAACCCTATTTGAACTAAACTCCACCCAACCTAGGCCGATCCTCTTAGTCTCAGGGGGGAGGTAACCCCAAATAAGAAGAAGTCATTCTACGTGAACTATAAATTGTATAATCTTCAATATTTTAACACTAATCAAGATATTTTATTTTACTATATTGGTTTCCCAATAATTCAATAATTGGGGGAGTGGAAAACATCAAATTATATGAGGATAAAATATATTATATTATTACACTTTAAATAAACCTTATTTAACTTCCAATAACCTCCCAAGAAAGGGTTCTATTTTACATCATCTCAAGAATTAAATTTCTATAAAATTTTTCTTAATAAGAGAATATGTCACCAAACAATATAAAATTCCCAATGAGGTAACAATGAGGGTACAGAAATCACAAGGAAAACATTCATTATTAAGATTCCAACCATGTTTTAAATTAAATATTTGGATGCCAATCCATTTTTATAACTATTGAAAAATTCAATCAAATCACATTTTTAAATACATTTACTAATAAATTTATTCCATTAAGAACAATTTAAAATCACTATAAGACATATATTTCTTTTTTCCATTAAACATAGTCTAATTACACACCTTTTTTATTGACCATACCTTAAAAACAAAAAGCATCTTTTTGTAATAAAAAAATGGGGGTCAATCAACTCTATGAAATTAATCCCTTAGAAGGAGCCTCATTTTAATTTTACGAAATTAATTACATGAAAATAATTAATTTTAATATCAAAAGTAGATATTAATTATAATTACCTTTTATCAAAATCTTGGAAAAAAATAAAACACTCTTAAAATACAATTACATGAACCATAAAAATTTATATCTTAATAGGAAAAGAAACATTGGGCTATACAAGAATTCTATGATGTTATAAATTAAATAATATCATAAAAACAAATTCCATGTCCAAGAAGAAACAAATCTACTTCTATGATAGAATGACCACATAGAATGTAAATGAAATCCACTAACCCTAAACTTCCAAACCTCATGATTAAACACATCCAAAACAATAAATATATTCCTTATGGGTATTCTTGTTCATTGGAGAATTCAGAATCAATAATTGAGGTAAAATTAATAGAATTCAAACCATAGGGTGTGTATAGGTCATCGGGGTCATGGGGGGTGAGGGAATATGGGTATCCATGGTCGCGGGGGGCCGGGGGAAGTGGGGTCACCGGGGTCATGGGGTCGCCGGGGTTGCGGGGGGGTGGGTTCACCGAGGTTGCGGGGTCACCAGGGTCGCGAGGTCAACGAGGTTGTGGGGGACCAGGGTTGTGGGGGAAGCAGGGGGCTAGGGAAAGTGGGTTTGCGGGGTGAGAAGGGGCGTCATGGTGGAGGGGAAGGTTCGGCAAGGTAAAAAAATATTGTTCCGTGGCGGTTTATTATAAACCACTGTGAAACAACTTTAAAACAAGGTTTAGCGGCGGTTCACAAAACCACCACTAAAAAATCACCACTAAAGTCAATTATGTTTTAGTGTTACACGTTTATAAGTTTATCTTCAAATAAAACGTTTTATTTTATATTTTCACATCATTTTAAACCTATGTAATTTTCAAACTGAAAATGCACATTTTCCTAAATTTTTTAATAATGTCATTTAAAGTATTTTCATCTATATCAACATATATTGATTAATATTACAATTATTTTTATCTTATCTCTTACCCTACCATATTCCATTTTTTATTATATGTTTTATGATTAGTTTGTTTGGGGATGTTCTATTTTGTTACCATTGTTATATTTCTTTTGGTTATGATTCCTGAAAATATTACAATACTCATTTCATTCAACGAGTAACACTTATGATTATTCCAAATGATTGAGTGTATTTGTGGAAGAAATATACATGATAATTTTTCATGGGTGAACCTAGATAGTTCTCCAATTAATTTTCTAATGCTTTTGTTGCATGATATGTCATGATGGGATAGGGATTAAACCTAATTCTTTTATGGGACATTTTATACCATGGGATACAGTCTTGGAAATGAGCCTTAACTCATGTTTATGTCATCAATTCCATATTATAAGTTATGATATAATGTCTTGTGTTCTTTTATTATTTTATAAATTATTTCTTATGAACATAACTGTTTTATTTAATGACATAATATTTTTCCTTTGATATACAAGGTATAAATTTAAAATGTTAGTTTAATTATCACATAACCTTAGACTCATATTATGATTCATATTGTCATGGATTGATTACTCTGATGTATACCAGTACTGGGAATCTAGTATCACCATTATTATGATTTCTTTTCCATAGATTTTTTGGGATTATGTTAAATGAACTATTTCTAGAAGGATTACACAAGGATATTTTTGATCACCTATTGTGACAGTTGGGTATAGTGGGAGATAATGGTGATCTTTATGAAATAGTTCATTATTATCTAAGGTTTTTATGAGTTTTTCCTATTTATGAACAACTATAATCCTAAATGGTCATTGGGTATGTTTGTGATCCAATTTTTCCTTTAAAATTTTTATGTTTTTTTTGAAATAATTGAGTCACATTTATCAATATCAATGCCAAGAATGTATTGCTTATGCATTTTTTGAAATAAAAAAAGAAGTACAGATTTTGGAATGTTATTTTTATTTTATAACAATATAGTAAAATATTTACCATGTAGTTTCAATAAATTGATGTGTAATGAATGTGTTTATAAGGTCCCATTTATAAGTAAAGGGAACTGAATTTTCTATGTAATAGAATGTTAAGAATGGGGTAAGAATAGAATGGAATGAATGTTAGGTGAATTAGGTGAAGTAAGGATATAAATACATGTGATTACAATTTTAAAACAAAAAAATTATTTCTAAAATTTCTACATGTGAGTTGAATTTTGGAAAATTCAAGCCACCATAGATTAATCGTCTAAACAATTTGTACTCTTAATGAAATATTAATCATGTTAATTATTTTTTACTAAAAATATATTTAGACCATGTTACCAAATTTCTAGATATTGTAATCTAATTTGAGATCCATTTATCCTTATTAATTCTATAAATATCATAATATATTATTTTAATTAAAAACATATAACACATAAAAATTGATGTTAAGTAAAAGAGTGTTTTTAAACATTAAAATTATGTATTAGATAATTTTTTATGTATAGTATTTATTGATAAAGTAGTTTAATTGCTATAAAAAATAAAAGGATTGAGGCTTTAAAATCTTTCTTAATTCAAATTACACCAAAACATGTTTAATTGAAAGAATGAATTGAAAATAGTTTTTAAATTATTATAAAATATTTTTGAAGTCATACAATATTTTAAATTGATTTTATAATTTTAAAATAATATTTTAGATTTCAAAATGATACACATAAATATTTTCTTGACGAATTAAAAGATTTTATAAAGTTTTAGTCCTTTCACATAAAAGGATAGAGTAAAAAATCACAGTTTTGGGGGAAAATATAATTTTTACTAATCAATAAACAAATTATTATTTTATAAAAATATATAAAATATATGATTTTTTTATTTTTTTTAAAATGATTTAAAAATAATTTTTTTAGTAAATTTATATTCTATATTTTTTAATCTTATATTTTCAAATAAAAAAATAAATATAATGAAAACCCATTTTATTGAAAACAACCTTTTCAATATTAACACATATTAATTATTTACCTTCTAAATGTATCAACTATTAAGGGTTTACTATATTAGTATTAATTATATATTTAAAAATAATTTATTCATATTATGTTGGTGGTTTTTTATGTTTAGTTTTGCATGTGGTACATGTTATAGAACATAATATGAATTTTGAAGGATTAAAAATCATAGTTTATTTCATTCGACCCAGGAAATAAATTTCATTCAGAAATTTTTTTCAAAAACATTAATTATGGATTTTAAAATAAGTTATACATGACATAAGATTAAATTTACATTGAAATTTCAACGTTAATATATGAGGTAAAAATAGAATCCATGTCATATTCCTCTACTCATTTTACTAAATCATTCATTTTCCTTGAACAACTAGATGGTTTATATCCTCCATTTCTATAAACAATGTGTTATTTAGTTTCATTAATATATTTACCATTTTGTTTCATCCAGCATTCTTGACATTAAAGAAATTGAAAATATTTTCCTTCATCAACTACATCACATGATATTTCATAAGACATCGTCCTTTTTTTCTTTACTGTGCTTTTTGAATTTCACTATGTACACATTATTAATAAAATTCCATGATAGTTTATCTGGAATAAAACAAAAATTTAATCCATGTTTTTATCCTACAAAATTATAGTCTAGGAAAACCACCACATTTCCCATCACATCTACTATTATCCTAGTTCATTCTTTCACTAGTTATTAAACAAACATAATTTTTATGGATGGGAATACTAAAATAATAAAATACAAATAATTAAAACTATGACCTTAGAATAAATAATTTATAAATTATTTGAATAATCTAACATATGATACATTAACATAAATATTGTTTATCCATCATAATTTTACTCATAGTTTATCTAATATAATTAACAGCCTTAAAAGTATAATTTTAAATTCTTTATAATTGTTTTTTAAAGATTATATGAATAAACACATGCATGTCACAACCCATCACATAGGGGCACATGGAATGACTACCCCCGACTACCTCCAATATTCTAGGGGCTAGTGAATGACACCAAGTAGGCATATAGCACAAATTGGAGGCATTATCCTGAAGTAATTGTATGCACATTCACATCTATAAGGCACAAATACTGAAATGTAAAACACTAAGTAAACAATAATTTTATACCACTATATCCCAAAACCATAGTTTAGTAGTGTAATTACTAAAAAGTAAAGAGGGATATAATACAAGACTACCCAAAAATTTTAGAAAACCATAAATCCCAACCTATAGAAAAAGGTGTTGCGACTACTATATGAATCCATAGGAACACCTCAACCTATCTAATATCACAAAGCTCAGTCTGATTCTGGTTTTCCCTAGACTCCATCAAAAGGTCATTCATATAGAAAAGAAATGTCACATGTAGGTGAATATCATGTAGAGATGGGTATAATAATACTCCGTAGGACACCAAAAAACCACAATGAAATACAAAATAGAAAGGTTAAATATGCTCTACACAAGAATATGTCTACAGAACATATAACAAGAATATATAGATATACTCAATACATACAACATAGTCTAGGGTCATTCTTAACCATTACCTAACAATATTAGGAATTCATCTATTAGATTCCATGAAGCACTCATTTAGGAGAAAAAACTCCATATTTTGATAGCACTTATGATGTTCATCTAAGAAGTACTTGTCTTTAGGAAATGTCATGACAAAGATACACAAATAGATCTGAATAGAGAGATATGATACACAGATTAGGATTCCAGCTAAGGCCATGGGGTGATTCCAATAACTCCATATAGAGTAACTTTCAAGGTAGAGGATTGATTTTTAATAGGATTGTCCACATCATTACTGAGGACTCTACCTATTGTACAAAGATGAATAGTGGATCCCACACTAGGGATCTCAGGGGATTCCAACAACTCTATCTAGGAAGTACTATTGAAGGGATCATACTCTTATGAGTAAGGAAACAACACCCCCAACCTTTAGGGAAGAGATACAGGGAATGAACCATAATGATTCTCGTCTAAAATATGGTTGATGATAGAATAATTCCATGTAGAAAGGGAGTATATTTTGCATAGTAGTCACAACGGTTGTGTCCCTTGGCCCTAGGTACTTCCCGTGTAAACGGATCATGTCACTAAAACACTTCTGTGTTAAAACCCACCATTGCTCTCAAAAGTACCGTCTCAATGTCAGAGTCCCAATGCCATATATGGTTCGTCAATCAGACGTACCATATGATTATTATGGGAATTTGAACATTTTGAAGAAAGTGGGTCCCTAGGACAGTGGACTGACCATGGTCGTCAACTGATGTAGTCAGTATACCCCATGGTTGATCTCCCTTTAATTGACCTTTATGACTATGCCATGGAAACATGAGATTCCCTAGGTCGTCCCGAGGTCCGACCCAGTCCAATGGGTCCGACCCAACTCGATTTGTCTATCCCGACCCAATGGGTGTGATCTAGTCAAATCTGTACGGCCCCAGCCTCTCTGCCTGGCCCAACCCATCCCCACCTGACCCAGTCAACGTGGTCACTATACAGGTTCTTTGTGGATTCCATCATTGCTACATCATGCGGACATTGTCTCCACAAGTGGATGGATGATGCATCTACGACCCACTGTCACCACCATTTCCTTCTTTAGCTGGAATCATATCCACCATCTTTGGTGGCCACACCACCTCACTCTATCTCACATCACCCCACCATACTATCATGATGCCTCACCAGACCACTATGTTGGTTGTCAAACCCTGATAGTTTACGAGAAGTATATTTTTTTATGTCTTATGTTATACGCAACATCAAAGGAATCTTTCACTACACACAACACTAGCTTGGCATGCTTAACATGAAATCGCAGCCTTCCATGATAGTGTGTGTTGTATGTAATACGGAGTTTCACTAAACAATTATATGAGATTAAAATATTATATAAACTAGCCGTTATGAATAGTAATATCCTCTTTTTTAAATTTTATAAATTTCAACATAAAAATGGACTTCATTTTTAGATTCGGAATATCGAAATTAGCATATGGTGAAATTTTGGTATTTTTCTGAAAACTTTCAATTTTTGATGAATAATGAAGACACTCGGTTACTATTTAAAAACCAACATTTTATTTAAATAATTATTTATATTATTTAAATTTATTTTAGGTCAAAATAGATACATAATACTTATATACGTTCAATGTAATTCATTGGAGTCATTTTATAATAATTTTAGATATATAAAAATTTTATTGAACGTTTAACCGTCTTTTACCCACCTCCTAAGCGTATTTGCAATTGTACATAAAACATAATTTTAGCACTTCTGTGAGTTAAATTTAAAATATCTGAGAGACAATGTTAATATCAAGGAGTTAACTTTGTTTCAATAAAATAATTTTTTTTTGGTGAATAGTAGCTTTTTACTTTTATTTACCATGGTTAAAAGTAAATAAGGTAATTAAGGGTGAAAATGATATAATTATTACCCTAACACATGTTCTAATTCTATTGGATAAGTTTAATTCGACCAAAAACAACCTTAGGAATAAAATATTACCCTATAAGTCCACTTTTATTATATTAGGACACTTATTATTATTTTATTTAAAGAAGAGTTAAAAGAGTTAAAATCAAAGTTTAATAACTAAATAATTTTTAATATAAGGTTATACATAAGATAAATTCGACTATAAATATTTATCAGAAAGATAAAAAGATTTCCTAAATAATGATATTTTATTTATAATTTTTATACATTAAATAATTTAATTTATTTATGACACAGTTATGATGTAGTAATTACCTTATTAATGAAGTATTAACAAAATTGATGTTATAAATACCCAAATAAATGTAATTTGATAATTTTTATGAATTAAAAAAATTAACCATTAATATGAAATGTTATTATTGATTTAATTAAATTTTTTCAAACTAATCGTGATGTTATGGTTTTCAAAAAAATCAATTACCAAATAGTTTCAAAATTGACATAAAATAGTTTTTAAAACAAATATTATATTATTAATTGTTATTCTATTCCTAAAAATCTAAATATCAGAAAAATTACTTAGAAAAGGTTATATATATTAATAATGAACCACTTGGGCTTCTTTTGGCTTGTTATAGTATGTTTATTAACCATATAGTGTAAGAAAACAAGATGACACAATAAAAGTTAAATTATTTAACTTAGAGTTAAATCTAAATGATCAGGTTAAAATAGTAACATAAACTTGTCCAAAACCTATTGGTTGAGATTATTTCGACCCATCCCAACTTTATATTCGAAATAAAACAATTTGGATCTATTATAAAATGAATATGACTTTATTATAAAATAATGTTTTCAGTTTTTCCTAAGGTGCCCCTCTCCTCCCTTATAAAAGGAAACCTCTTCCCTATCCTCCTCACACAATTTTGAGCCTTAATTCTCGGTCATACCCTACCCATTTCCTTTATCAACTTCCCTAGAAACATACTAGAGGTACTGGTTTTCTTCAAAGACCAATTTCAGTGCCCTAAAAGGAGGTTTCAAAGAGGCGTGTCGAAGAAGAGGTAATATCTGTTACCGATTCTTTCAAATTTATTTCTTCTTCTACTTACTCTTCTTTATTTGTTTCATTAAGAAGTAATAACATCAGTATCACTAATATAATTATATGTTATTATAAATATGAAACAACCTTATTTCACCTTCTATCCATCCTACAGAAAACGAAATCACCGCGCATGCGTACGTACAAAATACTATCTCCACGCCGTGGTGTAATCTATTTTCCACTGACACCTTACTTGGATGGGTATAATGGTGAAAAGAATAACTATATATTATTATTGTAAATTTATATTGATTCCGAAATAGTATACATACACTTCAATACAATTCCACGATCATGGGAATGATATCATTGCTCGTGCGTATGTACAGCCTACCGTCTCCATGATGTGATACGACTCATTTTACATGATCTTCATTGAATAATGATTGTATAAATTGAATGAATAAATATGATATATATTATATTAATAACATTCCGTAAATGATCTATCCATAACCTAAAAAGAATAATAAGAATTTATTCGACAAAACACGCATAAGAACATAAGGCAATGAACACCCAAATAACAAGTTACAATGAGATATTATTAATAAGAAAAAAAATAATATGACCATATATGATATCATAACAATGAATATGATTTTGTAATAAGTCAACGACACTATTTAAATCATTATACAAGAGGTTTAGATACAAACGAAGCAAATCGGACCTAAGGTAAGTGAAAATCTCGCAATCTCATTTTTATTCGAGATTGTTTATACTTCAGAATTTACTGGGGAATATTTATCATCCAAATCCATGTTTCCTCAATGTGTAATATTATTTCTATCATCCTAAAATTGTTTAAATCCGATTTTACCTATTGGATAATTTTTAGTAAACGATATGAAAGGAATCTTTTGTCGTTTTCAGTATGAGATACTTTTTGAGTTTTCCAACCAAAGTACGAGAAGATTGTTTTTTAATTAAACGTCGTGAATGTATTTTTATGATTTCATAGTAAATTATTTACATGAATATTCCTTTAAAATTCTTCAGGTTTATTTTTAATTAACTTCTTTTAAAATTGTATGACATGTTAAGAAAGTAAAAAATGTTTTTTTTGAATTAGAAAGGATATTTTCCTCAAGAATGGAGTTCAAGTGTTTTATCAAAATTATTTTCCATCTAAGAAAATATAGGTTTCTGTTTATATCCCTATTGTTACATTGATTTGATTATGTTGTGGTGGAATTATTTTTAAGAAGACCTTTATCTTATATGAATTTTTTTATGATGTCACGATGTTTAAGAATCCCATTTTTATTACATGGGTTATGCTATGATGTATGATTTATGATGTTGTGGAACACATAAGAATGGTTTCATTATGAGATAGGTGGGACCTATATCTACCTACAATGCATTGGGTAAAGATTTATATCTCATGAGATAGACATGGCTGGAACAGAAAGTTAATACGGTTCAGTGATAGAGGACTAGAACGAGGAGTGAACTCAGTTCAGTAAAGGACTTTGTCCTCTATGATGGTCTTGGAAAATAGACTTGACTAATATGAAGTGATTTTCTATGATTATGTGTGTATTCCATAACATTTCATGTTTTAAGTTAGGATTATTGGGATTACATCTCACTACTATGATTTATCCCATGTTATGATATTATGATCTCTTTTGCGTGTTAATATTTTCAAAATGTTATGTTCTTATGAATATGATATGATTGATATTTCTTTTGTTTACCCTTACTGGGCATTTGAGCTCACCCTTTTGTATGTTTTCTTTTCCCTAGGTCAGGAAGAAGGGTATTAATTAGGATATTCCAAAAGGGACTCATGATATGATGAAATAAACATGAGACAATGTATATTATTTATGGACCAATTGTTTATGTTTCCCATTTTATAAATACATTATACCTATACGGTCCTATCATGGTTTTGTTATATTATGTAATAAGTATGCTTCAATTCTGAAGTAATAACCATGTTTGTAAATTATATTTCATTATAGTTGGTATCAGAGAAAAGGTATAGTCAACCTTTGGAAACATGGATATGAAAGCCTTAGTAAGAACTCTAAGGATTTTTCTAAACATAGAACACAATATTAGTTTTTTAGATATGGACATGAACAACCTATGATAATACCTAAAATGTGAAAAAAAAATTATTGATTATGTGCTTTTCCTATTATGATTAGTGTTTCTCACACTATGCTTATTGGTTTTAGTCAATGGCTAGAACCCAAATGAACTGTGTTAATACAGAATGTGATGGGCAATGCAATGATTGTCTCCCTGAGCAACCAAACGTTATGGGAGATGGAATGAAAAATATTATAGCCATGCTCATGTAACTTTATCAAGCTATGAATCATGCAGGAATTCCAAACGAGAATAAGAAGGAGCAACATTCTGTTGAATCCTTCATGTGGCAGTGTCCACCTTCATTCAGCGGGTCTTCTGATCCATTAGTGGCTGAACAATTGATTAGTACGACTGAAAATATATTTTCAGTCCTCTAATGTTCTGAACATGATAAAGTCATCTTAGCAGTCTATCATTTTGAAGTTGAAGCTGATCAATGGTGGAATCTTTTTAAGAATATGATGCAATGGGATGAAATTGAGTCCATGGAATGGGACGGGTTCAAGAACTTATTTTTCAATAAGTACATCTCTCGTATTCTTTGAAAAAAAGATGGAGAAGGAGTTTCTTGAACTGATGCAAATGGATGTTGAATCGATTGGTACCTACGAAGCAAATTTTACAAGACTTCCAAGGTGTGCTTCTAGAATAATTATCCAAACTGAGAGTAAGATCGATCGATTCTTTAGTGGCTTAAAACCGAGTCTTCGAAGGGCCTTAGCCATAAGGAACTTCAATAGCTACGTGGAAATTTTTTGATGTGCTCTCAAGGTTGAGATGGAAATTGGAGTAAACCATCAGTCATATGGGTTTGATAAGAAGAGGAAAATTGAATTCAAAGGAAAATCTAAAGACCACACTGAAAAGAAGATGAGTTTTCCCTTATGCTCAATGTGTGGAAAGAAACATGGAGGGAATTGTCTTAAAGGGACAAGTAAATGTTTTAAGTTTGGAAAAGAAGGTCATCAGGTAGTTGAATGTCGAAATAATGGGAAGAATATGTCTAATGATGCGAACAAATAAAGGGATACACATAATTCACCTCCTACACTTCAATGTTTCATGTACAAGGAAATGGGTCATTATTCCAATCAATTCCCTAATACAAGTGTTTTTTATGATGATCGACGTCAACAAACTATTAAGGCCAAAGAAAAAAGAAAGTCACATGAAATTTATATTGGCGATGTGGAGTACGATAATGAAGTGGTGAAAGGTACACTTACCATCCAATCTAAAGTAGAAAATGTTTTATTTGATTCTAGATCCACCCACTATTTCATTTCTGAATAATTTTCTAAGGGTATCATGGTACTACCTCAACAATTAGATGTTGAGTTAGTTGTGACAACTCCTAATGGCGCAACGGTTGCATCAAAAGTTTATAACTATTTTCCAATTGAAGTTTGTGGTAATGTGCTTCCTGCAAATCTTTTCATCCTTCCTATAGTTGAATTTGATGTGATTCTTGGCATGGATTGTCTTTATTTATATGGAGCTAATATCAATTTCCAAAGAGGGGAAATCACATTTAATATTCCGGATCAATCTATTGTCATCTATCGATGCAAGGATGAATATAACATTCCAGTGGAAATTTATTCCATCATGTGGGTCTTGATTCCATTAAATGAAAGTTATTTATCTCAAATGGTTGGAGATAAACTCACGATTAAGAATATTCCCATTGTACGGGAGTTTGATGATGCCTTTCTGGAGGAATTGTCAGGTCTTCCACCAAATTGTGAAGTGGAGTTTTCAATAGAACTCATACCAGGTGCTATGCCTATTTAAAAGACACCATATAGAATGGACCCAATTGTGTTTCAGGAATTGAAGAAGCAACTCCAAGACAATCTTGATAAAGGATTCATACGCCCAAGTGTGTCACCTTGGGGAGAACCTGTTCTTTTTTATAAGAAGAAAGATGGATCAATGATACTTTTCATTGATTATCGAGAACATAACAAGATCACTATGAAGAAAAAATATCCTCCCCCACGCATTGATGACTTATTTGACCAACTACATGGAACTCAATACTTTTACAATATTGATCTTCGTTCAGGGTATCATCAATTAAGGGTCAAAAGGGAGGATATACCAAAGATGGATTTCTGTGCAAGGTATGGACACTTTGAATTTATAGTGATGCCATTAGGTCTTACTAATACCCCTACTATATTCATGGATATAATGAATAGAGCCTTTAGAAACTATTTTGATCAGTTTGTGGTGGTATTTATAGATGATATTCTTGTCTATTCAAAGAGGAAGGAAGAACATGAAGATCACTTGAGAATTGTATTAAAGACCCTAAGAAAGGAGAAGCATTATGTCAAATTTTCCAAGTGTGAATTTGGCTTCAAAAAGTTTCATTTTTTCGTCACATAATCTCAAAAGAGGGGATATCTGTGGATCCAAAAAACAGAGGTTATCGATAGATGGTCGATACCAACAACAGTAACTGAGATCCGAAGTTTTCTTGGTCTGGCTGGATATTATCGACGTTTTGTGAAATATTTTTCAAGGTTATCTAATCAACTCACCAGGTTGACTTGAAAAGGAGTTAAGTTCTTTTGGATGGAGGAGTGTGAAGATAATTTCAAAGAGTTAAAAATAAGGTTATCCAGTGCACCTGTACTCACACTACCGTGTAGTGGAGAAAGTTTTGTGATATATAGTGATGCATCCAAGAAGGTACTGGGGTGTGTTCTCATGCAAAATGATATAGTGATAGCTTATGCCTCACGAAAATTGAAAATCCATGAGAAAAATTACCCAACTCATGATTTGGAGTTAGCTGTGGTAATATTTTCATTTAAAATATGGAGGCATTATCTTTATGGTGAAAGGTGAGATATTTATACTGATCATAAATTTTTAAAGTATATTTTCACACAGAAATATCTGAATATGCACCAAAGAATATGGTTAGAGTTGATTAAGGAC
Organism: Viscum album; assembly: GCA_963277665.1. NCBI lineage: Eukaryota > Viridiplantae > Streptophyta > Magnoliopsida > Santalales > Viscaceae > Viscum > Viscum album. The sequence continues at coordinate 1,400,288,724 of OY728142.1, read as the reverse complement.
TACAACTGCACAATTCATTATCACCCTGGGAAAGCAAACAAAGTGGAAGATTCATTAATCCAACAAGACCATGCTAGCTTATCCATGACAATGATCACAAAATATCCAATATTTATTGATTTACAAAGGATAGATCATGGAATTATAATTGAAGGGGAAAATCGTATCTTTCTCAAATGAATGTTCAACCATCTACACATGTGAGGATTAAAGAGGCAGAAAATACAGATGTAGAGTTACAAAAGAAGGTGAGAAATTTTCCTGAATTAAACCTTGATTGTGATGAGATAACAAGGTTTGGGAATTGGGTTTGTGTTCCTCCCATCCCAGAATTAAAGAAAGAGATGATGGATGAGGCTCATAGTTCTTCATTATCTATTCATCCTGGAAGCACGAAGATGTATAGGGATCTGAAAGAGTACATCTGGTGGCATTTCATGAAAAGAGATATTGTTGAATATGTCTCTCAATGTTTGGTTTGTTAGGAAGTTAAAGCTGACAGACCGAAGTCTAAGGGGATGTTACAACCATTAACCATACCTGAATGGAAATGGGAAAACATCACAATGGACTTCGTCACCATACATCCTAAAACATTCAAAGGAAATAATGTTGGCAGGGTCATAGTTGATCTTCTTATGAAGTCAACACACTTCATTGCTATTATAGAAGATTTCTCTCTTGATCAGCTTGCCAGGATATATGTAAAAGAAGTGGTAAGATTGCATGGATTACCACTTTCCATTATATCTGATCGGGATCCGAGGTTTACCTCGAAGTTCTGGCAAAGTCTTCAGCATAATTTAGATACAGAGTTGAGTTTCAGCACTGCATATCATCCTCAGACAGACGGTCAGTCTGAGAGAAAAATTCAAACTCTAGAAGATATGTTAATAGCTTGCTATATGGAATTCAAAGGTGGTTGGGATCAACCCCTACCTTTGGTGGAATTTTCTTATAATATTAGCTTTAACTCCAGTATTCAGATGGCTCCTAATGAATCTCTCTATGGAAAGAAATGCATGACTCCAACTTGCTGGGATGAAGTTGGGGAAAGAAAGCTATTAGGACCTGATATTGTCGATGAGATGGCAGAAAAGGCCAGATCTATTCAACAACACATAAGAGCAGATCAAAGTCGACCAAAAAGTTATGCCGACAACTGAAGAAAAGACCTAGAGTTTGAAGTGGGTTATAAAGTGTTCTTACAAATATCTCCTTGGAAGAGAGTAATGAGATTTGGAAAGAAGGGAAACCTTAGCCCTAGGTATATCGGTTCTTCTGAAATACAGGATCGTGTTGCGAAGGTAGCTTACCGATTGGTGCTTCCTCCGAATCTCTCTCAAGTTCACGATGTGTTCCATGTATCTCTCAGGAGAAAGTACATACCCGATCCTTCACATGTACTAAGCTCAGAAGATGTACCGATGGAGCAAGATCTTTCTTATGAAGAACTTCCGATAGAGATTCTGGACCGTAGCGAAAATGTTCTATGGAATAAGACCACTCGCTTGGTGAAAGTTTTATGGAGGAACCACCAATTAGAAGAAGCTACATGGGAGCTAGAGGATATTATAAGGAAGAGGAATCCTCATCTGTTTGTTACAAAGTGACGAATTTCGAGGGTGAAATTCATTTTAAGGGGGGTAGAATGTAAAACCCGGATAGTTTATGAGAAGTATACTTTTTTTATGTATTATGTTATAATCAATATCAAATTAATATTTCACTACACACAATACTAGCTTGGTTTCTTTACATGCAATCATGACCTACCATGATAGCAAGTGTTGTACGCAATACTGAGTTTCACTAAACAACGATATGCGATTAAAATATTATATAAACTAGTCATGATGAATAGTAATACCCACTTTTTAAAATTTTATAAATTTCATCTTTCAAAATGGACTTCATTTTTGGTTTTGGAATATAGAAATTAGCCTAGGGTGAATTTTTGGTATTTTTCTGAAAACATTCAATTTTTTATGAATAGTGAAACACTTGGTAACTATATAAAAACCAAATTTTTATTTAAATAATTATTTATTTTATTTGAATTTATTTTATGTCAAAATAGATACATAATACTTATATAAGTTCAATTTAATTCATTGGAGTCATTTTATAATAATTTTAGATATATAAAAATTTTATTGAACCTTTCACTGTCTTTTACCCACCTCCAAGGAGCATTTTCAATTACACATAAAACTTAATTTTACCGCTTTTGTGAGTTAAATTTCAAAAATCTGAGAGACACGATTTATATCAAGGAGTCAAATGTGGTTCAGTAAGATAATGTTTTTTGGGTGAATAGTAATGTTTTACTTTTATTTACCACAGTTAAAAGTAAATAGGGTAATTAAGGGTAAAAATGATATTATTATTACCCAAAAACATGTCCTAATTCTATTGTATAAGTGTAATTCGACACAAAACAACATTTTTAATAAAATATTACCCTTTAGGTCCACTTGGATTAGATTAGGACACTTATTAGTATTTTATTTAAAAAAGAGTTGAAAGAGCTAAAATCAAAATTTAATAACTAAAACATTTTCAATATAACGTTATATATAATATAAATTAGTCTATAAATATTAATTAGAAATATAAAAATATTTCCTACATAATTATATTTTATTTATAATTTTTAGACATTATATAATTTATTTTATTTATGACACAATGATGATGCAGTAATTACCTTATTAATCAAATATTAACATAATTGATGTTATAAATACCCAAATAAATGTAATTTGAGACTTTTAATGAATTCCAATAATTTTATAGGTTACTATGACATGTTATTATTGATCTAAATAACGTTTTTCAAACTAATCATGATTTTATGATTTTCAGAAAAATCAATTACAAAATAGTTTCAAAATTGACATAAAATAGTTTTTAAAACAAATATTATATTATTAATTGTTATTCTATTCCTAAAAATATAAGGTTCGTCCAAATGACTTATATAATGGTATATGTATTAATAATGAACCAATTTGGGTTCTTTAGGCTTGTTATAGTAAGTTTGTTAACCATATAGTGTAAGAAAACAAGAAGACACGGTAAAAGTTAAATTATTTATCTTAGAGATAAATATAAATGTTATGGTTTAAATAGTAACCTAAAATTGTCTAAAACATATTGGTTGAGAGGATTTCTACCCATACCATCTTTATATTCTAAATAAATCAATTTGGAGCTATTATAAACTGAATATGACATTATTATAAAATAATATTTTAAGTTTTTTCTAAGGTGCCCCTCTCCTCCCTTATAAAAGGGCACCTCCTCCCTCTCCTCCTCACACAATTTTGAGTCTTAAATCTCATCCAAAACCTGAACATTTCCCTTAAAAATCTTCCTAGAAACATACTATAGGTCCTTGTTTTCTTCAAAGTCCAATTTTAGTGCCCTAAAAGAAGGTTTCAAAGAGGCGTGTCGAAGAAGAGGTAATATCTGTTACCAATCCTTTCAAATTTATTTATTCTTCGAATTACTCTTCATTAGTTGTTTCATTATGAATTAATAACATCAGTGTCAATAATATACTGATATGTTATTATAAATATTAAACAAACCTATTTCACCTTCTATCCATCCTATGGAAAACGAAATCACCGCGTGTGCGTACATATGGAATACTGTCTTCACATCGTGGTGTAATCTGTTTTCCACCGCCACCTTACATGGATGGGTATAATGGTGTAAATAATAACTATATATGATTATTTTAAAGTGATATTGATTCTGAAATAGTATACATACACTTCAATACAATTCCAAGATCATGGGAACGATGTCATCGCTCGTGCATACGTATGGCCAACCGTCTCCACGATGTGATGCGACTCGTTTTATATGATCTTAATTGAATAATGATTATATAAATTTAATGAATAAATATGATATATATTATATTAATACCATTCTAAAAATGATTTATCTATAACCTAAAAATAATAATAAGAATTTATTCGACAAAACACACATAAGAACCTAAAGCAATGAACACCGTAATAACAAGTAGCAGTGAAATATTATTAATAAGAAGATAAAAATATGACCATATGTGATATCATAATAATGAATATGATTCTGTAATAAGTAAATGACATTATTTAAATCATTATATAGTAGTTTCGAATACGTACAAATAAAATCGTACCTAAGGTAAGGGAAAATCTCACAATCTCATTTTTATCCGACATTGTTTATACTTCAGAATTTACTGTGGAATATTTATCATCCACATCTATGTTTCCTCAATATGTAATATTATTACTATCCTCCAAAAATTGATTAAATCCAATTTTACCTATTGGTTAATTTCTAGTAATATATATGAAATTAATCATTAGTCATTTTCAGTACGGGATACATTTTGACTTTTCTGTCCAAAGTACAAGAAGAATGTTTTTTAACTTATACAGCATGAATGGATTTTTATGATTTCATAGTAAATTATTTCCATGAAGATACCTTTACAAGATTAAAATTTTATTTTTAATTAACTTCTTTTAAAATTGTATGACATGTTAATAAGGAAAAATGTTTTTTTTGAAGTAGAAAGGATATTTTTCTCAAGAATGGAGTTCAAGTGTTTTATCAAAATTATTTTCCATCTAAGAAAATATAGGGTTATGTTTCTATCTCTATTATTACATTTATTTGATTATGTTGTGTTGGAATTATTTTTATTAAGTCCTTTATCTTATCTGAATTGTTTTATGATGTCACGATGTTTAAGAATCCCATTTTTATTACATGGGTTATGCTATGATGTATGATTTATGATGTTGCGGAACACGTAAGAATTATTTCATTATTAGATGGGTGGGACCAATTCTCTCTCCAATTCATTGGGTAATGATTTATATCTCATGAGATAGACATGGCTCGAACATAAATTTGTGCATGCCACAAATTTTCATGTTTTAAGTTATGATTGTTGGGATTACATATCACTGTTATGATTTATCCCATTTATGATATTATGATCTCTTTTGCAGGTTAGGATTTTCAAAATGTTATGTTCTTATGAATATGATATGATTGATATTTCTTTTGTTTACCTTTACTGAGAATTTGAGCTCAACCTTTTGTATGTTTTCTTTTCCCCATGTCAGGAATAAGGGTATTAATTAGGATATGCCAAAAGGGACTCTAGATATGATGAAATAAATGGGAGACAATATAGATGATTTATGAACCTATTTTTTATGTTTCCCAGTTTCTAAAGACACTATACCTATATGGTCATATCATGGTTTTGTTATATTATGTAATAAGTATGCTTCTATTCTGAAGTAATAACCATTTATGTAAAGTATGGGCCTTCATATTAGTGGTCCCTTTGATGGACCACTAAGCCACCTATGATGCCCATAATTTGAAATGATAGAAAATGTGGTATCTTATGGTTCTAATATTCATAGATCTAGCCTATGTTCTTGGTTTTCCTCAAATCCATGGTTCTGATCACATTCAGAGCATCCCAGCAGGTCGAGCAATGGCCATAGGTGTCTGATGAATAATAACAGAGAGAATAGGGGAGAAAAAACCATAAAGAGAGACTGGAGGAACGAACCTTGAACTATTTTTTGTGTTGGACTCTATCCATTCTTTTTTGAACTAAAAAAAATTACAAGAACAATTCCATCAATTTAATTATACATATGATTAACAAAAAAAATAATTTTTATTGAATGGATATGAATTCATTCTATCTTATGAACAAGATACAAAATCATAAAACAAGAATCCTACCTAGAATTTAGAACGATTGTTGATGGAGACACTACTGGAAATTAAGACTATATACACGGTTTAAACCCATGGTTATAGGTCCTAAAACCATGGTTATAGGTAATAACCATAGTTTGAGAAAGTGTGGATAAGTTTTTCCTTGATATAGGCCTAGAATTATATCCATGGTTCAAATCATGGCAATAGGTATACAGCTATGGTTCAAACCATGGTAATATCTCTAGAGCCATGGTTTAGAAGCGTGGCTGTACTAGAGGAGGGACACAATTTATTTCCATGGTTAAAAACCTTGGAATTAAAACCTATATCAACAGTCAGAACCCATGGAAATAAACATATAGCCATGGTAAGAAACCATGGCTATAGGTTCTGAAAAACCATAAATAATAGCCCCCACCCCCTGCACAGCCACCCCCCCCCCCCAGCAATAGCCCACCACCCTGCAGACCCCTCCCTCCTGGACACTGGACACCCCCACCCTACATAACCCTCCCCCCTCCTGGATAGCCTCCCTACAACGCCTCCCTCTTGGACAGACCCTCGACCCCCCTAGACAGACCCTAGACACTTCCCCCCGGACCGTGGACACCCACCAGACAGACCCTAGAAAGATCCCCGGACAGACCCTGGACACCCCCCGAACAGACCCAAGACACCCTCAGACTGTGGACACCCCCCGGACCCTAGAAATGTCCCCCTGGACATCCCAGACCTCCACTCCCCTATATAGCCACCCCCGACCATCCTGGACAGACCCTGGAACCCCCCCCCCCCCCCCTCCCACCCTTCCTGTTTCCCCTTCCCCTGCCAGCCCCCTCTTGCACCCCCCCCCCTACTAGCCCCCACTTGCACCCCCCTGCTAGCCCCCTCCCCCTGCCAGTTTTCCCCCCTTCCCTTCTACCAGTCCCCTCCAAATTAAATTATACATAAAAGCTACTTACATAATAAGAATTAAACAAATCAAAATTTAAAAAACACATAATTGTACTTACATGAGTCTCCCTAAAAGAAAAACTATCAAAGAAGTCTGGAATGAGCTCAAAAGTACCTACAACAAAAGGTAGAACATAGTAGTTTTCATCCCCTAAAATTATGGTAAAAAACATCTTATAATATTCACAAAGAATATAACTCAGTAAACAAGAATAGTGCAGCCCCCCCTGGTGGACCCCCTGGATGGTAGCCTCCTCCCCCTCAGTTGGACCCCCTGGACTAAAGCCCACCCCCTGATGGACCCCCCTGGACAGCAGCCCCCCCCCTTTCTGGACCCCCCTGGACAGCATCCCCCCACCCCCATGCTAGACCCCCTGGGCAGCAGCCCAACCCCCTGGATAGCAGCCCCCCTAAATAGAATCCCCCCCTTCTATGCCCCCTACACTGCCCCCATGCTGGAAAACAACCCCCCCCCCCCCCCCCACAGACACACACATCCCTTGCACATATCTTGGTGCAGCCCATGCACTATCATCATGTTAAAAAGAAAATCTCACATGAGAAGTGAAGAAAGAAATCCATGTTGCACAGGGCTACTTCAAAATCTAGAATTGCATGCATGAAGAGTCCATCTAGACATGGAGCTAAATTGGAAAGGACAAACTGGTTGAGAAAATTTTTTCAACCCAAAAACTCACATTTATGAGCAAGGACATCCACCTTAATCCCTAATTATTTATTATTTTATTTTTATTAGTGATCCATACAATGCAGGGAATTGAAGATGAAACTAGTTCTCAAGAGGAGAGAAAATAAAGGGAAGTAAGCTGGAATAACTATTCCAGATATGAAAAAAAGTAACCATCTTGGTATGATTTATCAAATGGTAATCCAATGAACATCAGAAAGAAATACCTGCCTTGATGGAGTGAAGATATTGTGTCTCCTCGATAGGTAGATGATTGGAGAAGACCCTTGAGAAGATGCCAGACATATTTATTCCATGAAAATCAGGAATTTCTAGAAAGTTCACACACCCTTGCACACCCCACCCCTCCCCCCTACACTCCCCACCCCTGCCCCCCTACACAACGCACCCCTGCCCCCTGTACACCCCACCCCTGCCCCTACACATCTTGGGATGATTTAACAAATGGTATTCCAAAGAACATCAGAAGAAAATATCTAGCTTGATGGAGTGAAGATAGTGTGTCTCTTCAATGGGGAGATGAGTGGAGAAGACCCTGAGAAGCTACCAAACTTATTTATTCCATGAAAATCTGTAATTTTTGGAAAGTGATTGAAAAATTATTTGATGAGGTATGTATTTCTCTCATCCCTGTTAATGACCAAATAAAGTTTGATATTAAGGGGAAGAAATTTAATTAATCAATGATAATAAGTTGAGGAAATTTGAGATCTCAAGGACGATTTCTAAAACCTACTACATGTACTTGAATGTTTTCAACATGTGTACTGAGATGATTGCAAGATATCAGGTTATAATTCCAAAAAGAATGAAGATGTTGATCGGCATCATTTGGTTTCAACTTGACGACATCTGAACAACCCCTAAATGAGTCATGGAAATTAGAATCATTTGGTATCATATTCACACCCCTGCACTCCCCCCGGCACACCCCGCCCCTACCCCCTGTGCGCACACCCCCTGCCACCCTGCACACCCAACCCCTACCCCCTACACATCTTGGTATGATTTATCAAATTTTATTCCAAAGAACATCAGAAGGAATGATCTGCCTTGATGGAGTGAAGATAGTGTGTCTCCTCAATGGGGAGATGAGTGGACAAGACCCTTGAGAATCTGCTAGACTTATTTATTCCATGGAAATATTGAATTTCTAGAATGTTCTTGAAAAAATAATTGATGTGGTATGAATTTATCTCATCCATGTTAATGACCGAATAATGTTTCATATTAAGGGGGAGAAATTGAATTAATCAATGACATCAAGTTTAGAAAATTTGAGATCTCAAGGATGGTTTCTAAAACCTACTACATGTACTGGAATTTTTTTAGCATGTGTACTGAGATGAGTTCAAGATCTCAGGTTGTATTTCCAAAAAGAATGAAGATATCAATTAGCATCATTTGGTTTCAACTTGAGAACATCTGAACAACCCCTAAATGATTCATGGGATTTAAAATCAGTTTGTATCATGACACACCCCCTGCCCCCTTGTACACCCCACCCCTGCCCCCCTGCACACCCCACCCCTACCCCCCTGCACAGCCCACCCCTGCCCCTTACACACGCCACCCATGAAAAGAACATCAGAAGGAAAGATCTGCCTTGATGGAGTGAAGATAGTGTGTCTCTTAGATGAGGATATGAGTGGAGAATACCCTTGATAAGCTTTCAAACTTATTTATTACAAGGATAATTTTCAGGGAAAAGAGGGTTCATGTAAGGGGATCCTCTTTCGCATTTACTTTTTGTGATGTTCATGGAGTTTTCTCGTGCATTCTGGAATGCAGGAGGCTGGGGGCTGGTTTGGTGGCTGGTGCGGGCTAGAGTGGCTGGTGCGTGCGGGAAGGAAGGAAGTAGGGGGATGGAAGGGGGTTGGTGTGGGATAGAATTGGTTGCTAGGGGATACTGTGGGATGGATTGCAGGTGGTTGGGGTTGTTGGGCATGGGGAAGGGGCTGGTGCAGGCTGGGATGTAGAAGGTCGGGGGCTGGTGAGGGCTGGAACTAGTGGATGGGGCTATTTTTCAAGTGGTAGAGGGCTTGCATGAGTGTTTTTTAGGAGGCTGGGGGTGGTGGCTGGTGTGGTGGCTAGTGCGGGCTGGATTGCAGGTGGCTAGGGGCTGGTGCAGGCTCGAATACTGGTGGAAGGGGGATGGAATGCTGGTGTAAGGGGGCAGGTTGTAGGGGATGGGGGATGGTGTGGGCTGATTCAAAGGTGGTAGGGGGGCTAATGCGGGATGGAAGGCTGGTGGCAGCAGGAAGAAATGATGGTGGAAGGAGGATGGTGTGGGCTGGATGTGGCTAGAGAAAGGAAAAATCCAGGCATTATCACACTGTGGCCATGGCTTGAACGCGGCGCGCCTGTGGCGTGACAACGGCGTGACCCTGGCGTGACCGCGGTGTGACCACAACATTACCGCGGCATGACCGCAGCATGATCACGTCATGTTGGCCCAGTCCAGCGACATCTGTAGGGTAGCATCTTACGGCCAGAAGTGAAGGGAGCAGGAGGTGGTGTGGCAACATTCCCTGTCGTCGCCCCGCTGACAGAAATTGTGATTAGTCAGTCTCAACATTGATCACAAGACTCATGGAATACTATCACTATGAACTGTCGTGGGGTGTCTTCTTAGAGAAGGACCAAATCACGGCATTACCGCAGTGTGACCGTGGCATGACCGCGTCGTGTCAGCCCAGTCCAGCGACATCCATAGTGCAACATCTTCCATCCAGGAGCGAAGGGAGTGGGAGGAGGCGAGCAACATTCCGTCAATCGCCCCGCCGACAGAAATTGTGATTAGTCTGTATCAACATTGATCACAAGACTCATGGAATACTATCACTGCGAACTTCCACGGGTTGTCATCTTGAATCAGGGCCAAATCACAGCATGACCGTGGAATGACCGCGGCATGTTGGCCCTGTCCAACGACATCGGTGGGGCAACATCTTCCATCCAGGAGTAAAGGGAGCGGGAGGAGGCGGGGGATCATTCTGGTCGTCTCCCCACCGGTAGAAATTGTGATTAGTCAGTATCAACATTAATCATAATTCTCAAGGAATACTATCACTGTGAACGGTCACGGGGTGTCATCATGGAGTAGGGCCAAATCATGGCATTATCATGGCATGATCACGGCATGACCGGGCCGTGACAGCGGTGTGCCCGTGGCGTGACTACGGTGTGACCGCGACATGACTGCGGAATGACCATAGTGTGTTGGCCCAGTCAAGAGACATCTGTGGGAAAGAATCTTTCCGTAAGGAGCGAAGAGATCGGGAGAAGGCGGGGTAGCATTCCGGTCATCGCCCCGCTGGCATAAATTGTGATTAGTCAGTCTCAACAATGATCACAGGACTCATGGAATACTATCACTGTGAACTGCCACGGGGTGTCATCCGGGAACAGGGCCAAATCATGGTGTGACCGCGGCATGACCGGGGCATGACCACGGCGTGACCGCAGGGTGACTGCGGCGTGACCATGGCGTGTTGGCCCGGTTCAGTGACATCCGCGGTGCAGCATTTACCTACCAGGAGAAAAGGGAGTGGGAGGAGGTGGGGTAACATTCCGACCGTCACCCTTCTGGCAGATGATAGAACAGATCAACTATTTAATATTCTATGACAAGGGACCTCCAAAGAAGGTTTTAGTGAGTGGAACAACGATGCAATGTCTAAAGGAAAACAAAATGACGAAAAAGAATCATACGCCCTACACAAACCATTTACAAATTCATTCACTTTTCCTAAACATGGAAATTTTATTAATAACATTCAAAGAGTGAAAAGGAAAGTGTCATGGTCATGGAATATGCCTACTCAGGCTATGACATTTGAGTTAAATGAGTATGATAAGCCATTTTATATTATTCAAACAAAACAAAAACTAACTATCCATAATATAAACACCAAAAAGAGGCATATGAAAGACTCAAACCAAATCTAAACATGATACAAATAACTATCACTACTCTTTGGTTTAGAAGACAATGAACCTCTATTTGAGGGGTCTTATTATAAAATCATGGAATTTATTTATCACACAACTCATTTCATTATATTTAGAATTTATTTTAAAACTCATTCATCACAAATCAAATGCAATAATTTAAGAAACTAGATTAACATAACTATCACTGTGAGTTTTCACAGACATCGCACCTCCGTTCGAGGGGTTTTATTATAAAAAAATGAATTTATTTATCAAATGAAACAATTATATTAAATAACACTTATTCAGGATACGCAATTCAATATAATTAATCATAATTAAGAAAGAATCTAAATTCAATTTAAATCATTGTTGGATTTAAGAGGCTAGAAGAGGGATCCTACCTCAAGGTAGAACCAAACCGTCCACTTCGGCTCTAGGAGCTTTCTAACTAAAATTTGATGCTCCTCTACTGGGTATACGCACCTTTACACACTTTTTAGGACACCTATCCTCTATGCACACAGCCACATGGCCATGAGCATGTGCAAGGGGATCCTTGCACATATGTTTATATGCATATACCAGTCTTCACTCACCTGCGTATGAATTTATATATATATATACATGGGAAAATATCATATTTAATACAAGTAAAAGAAACTATTAACTGAAATAAATAAAATGACTCACTGCTTGAAAATATACCCTTGATCTAGTCTTCCTTGACCTTTAATTTCTCCAAAATCGAGTGTTACTCAATCATATCACCTTATACGCAGGATCAAACCCCTGCATGATTATTGATTATGCTGAATATATTGAAAACATAAATGTGTGGTAAAAACTATTGCAATAAATTGTTAAAAAAATTACAAATTATTTTAGACACTACCTATAATTATCTAGGTATGGGCTTGTATAAGGTGAGATAGAAATGTCAGCTTTTGAAAGGTCCCTATGTATAATTATCTTTAGTGCACATGACTTTTGTTACATTAACATTAGGTTAATCTTATTTGTTATGTGGTTAGACCATGTAATAATCATTAAGAACCAATTATAATGTCATAATACCAACTACTGCATCATCTAGTCATATTTAACAATATGCACCATATCCCTTATAAAACACGGTGCTCTATTTTTCATCATCTTGAACGATTCCTACAATTTCTTAATTTTCGAAAATGATCATGTAAACAAAGAAAACAACATAGGTCTAATACCGCTAAGGGGGATGAAATTATCAAAAGAATTTTATTTATCTTATAGGAAATAATTCGATGCCAAAAATTCTAAGAACACCATCCAATGAAACCCAACACTATGATTTATATTAAATAAAGAACCAATTTGTATACCTTTTAGTAAACTGTACTTATACAAAATTGATCATTCATATTTTTAATGAATACCCCTCTAATGGTTTCCCTCAAACCTCCCTCTACATAGTGTATCTTCGGGCCAACATGAATAACTCAATTGTCAAGAATGATTTTCCAACATTTCACAATAAAGTGTTAAGAAGTTACAAATTATTTTAGTACATATATAAAAGATGATTATTTAAGGATCGATATATTAATTTTTAAAAAAAAACCAACCAAAGAGGTTTTGTTAAAAACTTACAACCTATTTAACAAATTAGTGCACAATGTGCATGTAGTCGAGTAAAATAAGTGCAGTTTATGGGGTAATTAGAGGGAATGTCTCTATGTAAACCTGTTATAATCTCAGTCACCAATGATATTTTCATCATCACTATAGCTTTCATAGCATCTATCGCATATTGGGTGTCTATAAACCTGTGTTAAATATGGGGTGAGAAGGAATCTAATTTGCAAATTCAACAATTAGCAGTAGATTTATCTCATCTCCTATGCAATTTGATGGACAATTTGATTTGGATAATTACAAATATACATGAATCAAATATTTACTAAATGGCGGTGTCTTTGACTACACGAGTAGTTGCAACTTAAATCTTCTTCAAAATTTCTAGATCCCTGCATGGAGAGAGGAAGGAACACATTATTGCTAGTTAAACACATATAGAACCTCTATTTCCCAATAGTAAAATCACACTGAAAGGGAATAAAGGTGAAAAGATGACCACCCTCAATATGATTCTTTATTAGATAGAGACATGCTAGGGAATCCGATGTTACCTCTTTGTCCCAATTGAAATATACAATATGAAAAGGAAGGGTCAGAAATATATTGATATGTATATGTGATAATATATAGAATACACATATCATACCTAAAACTATCTCAAGCAGTACCGGATCATGTCCATCCAATGTATGAATCATCATATGGTCCCCAAAATGGCACGAGGAGTTTGGAATAGACTACCTATAGCTGGTGGTGGGATTGGATTGAAATATTATCCATCTAGAGCTCTTCTTAATCTTACAGCATCCTCTACTCCTAAAATGAATCCAACACCTGAAGGAAAACACTATAAAATAGAGGGATACCCCTAAATATAGTGATGCCTTTCTAATAGAGGTCCATCCACACTACTACCATAGTGACAGTGAATTATTATATTGGTTGTGAAATATGGAACCACATCTTATCTAAAAATAGATGCATTTAATTTCCAACATCCCTACTATATTAATCTGTACATAGATATTATGTAAATTTCTGAAATAAAGTTCAATATATGTACACCGAAATTAAACAATATCTATCCAAATGTACTAATATGTAAATGTTCTGAACAGTCAATCTTTATACACATATATGGTGTTGAATCCCCCTAACATGAAAGCATCATTTATGTTTATTTCCAGGAAAATAGTATAATTTTACTCAGTGTCAGTTGCTTCATTTTCCTGACATAAAATGAACTCTTATAGACTATCATGATTTATATTGTTTGAAATCAATTAATATAATAGTTTGGACCCAATTTAATAAATGTAAAAACAGAATAAGTGACCTAACATAAAGTTGTAGTGAAAATAGGTACAGATTTCAGATTTATGGGCACATATTGATGTGTTGCTTGAATAGAATATCAAAGTGAAATCATTAAAGCAATTTTATTTTTAATAATTTATAATCTTCTGATTCATAAGAAAAAAATCATAAAAACTCAATTGAATGATAATGCTAATAAAAATAGTGAAAAAAAGGATCAAACATAAAGAATAAAATTTAGAATCTGAATATAACGTTGGGATAATTAAACTTAATTTCAATTTCAATTAACATTAGCAATATATAACATTCTAATAAATTTCTAAAAAATAATAATGAAGATAGGAAATTCCAATTGAGGACATGTATCAAGAAGCGATAAAACCAAAAGGTCAAGTAGGAAAAATACCACCATGTATACACATTTAAAACACGACTCTTTCCTAGATTATCATTACAATTAATATAAAGTTTATAACCTATGAATAAACAGATTTTATTGAAAGAATGGGGTTAATAACCTTTTTGTTTAATGAAATAAGAAAAAAAATTAACATAGGTGACACAATAGTCTTTTATATAAAAATGATAATTTACAGACAACAAAATAAAAGAAAACAACTACAAAAAATATGTAACTAAATAAAAATAATGTATATAGATGAATAATTTGAAGAATTAAACATTAAAATTATTGATTTCATAAATGAAATAAATTAAAATGGACTTGGAAAAAATAAAACAATAAATGAATCCTAGATAATTTTGACAATTTTAATGATTGTGGTGGATAATATTATGATAAATATTAATTAATAATTGAGAAATAGTCAAACTACATACCTTTTATAAAATTCTCCCCGCCCAACCAATTTGTAAGGAACATTGCAAAAGCATTGTCAATACTATTTCCAATGATTCTTGTCCTGAAAAAATAAATCACATTAATGAAATGATAACTATACCATGTGATCATTAATTACAAGAGTATACATGATAATTTTAATCTAGAAAATAAGATGATATAGAAATTTCACCCTTTTCAATGCCATTGATGTTGGAAGATGAAATAGAATCACCTAAACTGGAGAATTAAACCTGAAAATATAGATTTCATAAATGAAATCAATTAAAATGGAAATGGAAAATATAAAACATTAAATGAATCTAAAAGAATTTTGAAAATTTTAATGATTTCAATGGATAAAATTAAAATAAATAGTAATTCATAATTGATCAATAGTCGAACTACACACCTTTTATAAAATTCTTCACACCCAACCCTTTTGTAAGGCACATTGCAATGTCGTTTTCAATAATATATGTAATGATGATTGACCTAAAAGCATAAATCACATTAATGAAATGATAAAATTATCATGTGTTCATTAATTACAAGAGTGGACAAATTAATTTTAATCTTTCAAATAAGATGATATCGCAATTTTACCCTTTTCAATGACATTGATATTGGAAGATGAATCAGCATCACATAAACTGTAGATTTCACCCATACATTGGAAACATTAAACAACCAAACATAAAACTGCATCATATTATGAAAATGTGAGTCTGGGGTTAAATTGCATATTTGAGGATGCAATTAAGTAAAAAACATGTCATGATGTAAAAAATGGTGTGGTAAAACCAAACCTTTGGAGAGGGTGGATAATTTGACACCGTTATGGAGGGCGTGGAGAAAAAGATCAGACAAAAGTCGATTTACCATAAATAGATGGCTATTGCACATGTTAGAGGAGGGTGTGGGGAAGAAGTAAAAATCCATTGGGTGTCGTAGCAAGTCCCGATAAAAATCATGAGTCGGAGATTCCAAAGTAGGGCATGGAGTATATGGCAGTTAAAATTGTAGTTGGTACCGTAGAAAGACCCGATAGAAATCATGATGGGAAAATATACTAATTCATGGGGTGGAGGGAAACAACACTAATCAGTAAGTCAACTATTCATTATTTGCATGAATGAAACAATAAAAATTATGTATTAAATGAAACTAGTTTGGCATAACAAAACTACATGACACTCTGATGAAGTGCCTGCACAGCCCCTACCCCCTTGCATACCAACCCATCCCCCACTTCCTCCTAACACACCCCCTCCCACCCCCTGGATAGCACCCCCTCTCCCTCCCCCTACCCCCTTGCACACCCCCCTGCACACCCCACCCCTGCCACCACTGCCCCCTTGCACACCCCACTGCCCCTACCCCCTTATAATGGGATTGAGTATTTAGAACCCAAAAAAACAATTTATCACAGGATTTCCCAGAAATAGAAATAAAAACACAAAAAATGGTTACTAATGTCTTGCAAAAAATGGTATAAAATAACGACTACATATTGAATTTTATATCCGTGTCAATCTCGATTGGAAGCTGTGGGATCAAATCAATTGCATCAGCTATTTTTTCTTATTGGTTCTCTGCATTGAATGCATCCATATCCTGCATTCCAATACAAGTCGTCAAACTCATAATATGATCAGTGAAACTAATAGAGGGGCCACCTCAAGAAAAAATGGAAAATTGGATTACATACCGTCGGAGGTGTGCCGGAGGTGATAGAGGGGATACTTCAGAGCAGTGACATCGAGGAGGTACTATGGTCGCATCGGAGAAGGATAAAATTCAATATAGTAATAATAAAACTTAACTAATACATAAAAAATATGTAGAAACAATCAGAAACACCGCAATAAAATTCAGTATTAAAATAAAAAAAACTTCATTGAATAATAAAATAACACATAATAACAATCCAAAAATACAATTCACATCGATAGTGAGTCTCAATATTATTATCATCAGATTCACGATAACCCTCATCCATGCCTCCTACAGAAATACCATCAACACCTCTCACACCACTAGCATCATCATCAATATCAGTATCGGTACCAGCACCGACACTGGGACCGGCTCCAGCTACATCTCCATCTCCAGCTCCAGCTCCAGCTATAGCTCCTACTCCACCAGTAGAACTCATCGACATAAAACTTGTGTCAACTGCTTCAGCTGCTTCTGGTGAAGGTGTAGAAGAAATGGAAGACATTACATTCTTCATATTTTCAAATATCGCCTTTTCTTCTTTTTTAGTTGCTTATTTGATTGTGGAATTCATCTGTTCCATTGTGACGAAACCAGAACTGGTACTCATAGAAACATTGTCAGTAGACTAGTATCAAGATGGTACAATATTCTGCCAAGGTCGACAATGCACTCTAACCTGATGCTCATCTCCTAATACCTGATGTAGATGATCATTCAGGCCCAAATTGTTAGGATCTTTTTCTTCCAAAGTCTCCAATGCATCCTGTCGATTGATATATAACATAAAGTAAAATGATAAAATAATATAATGAATTAAATTTAGTCAAAATAAAAGAAATTGACATAAACTTACAATCACCTTCTCGGTGTCAGTATTTTCCATAGTACCATCTTTCTTTTTTCTTCTTATACAAAACAAAGTAGAGCGAGGAACAAGACCCTCGATATTCAATTCAATTTTATGGAAAAAAATAAATCAATCAAAATTTCCAGTCAAAATGAAATACACTAAGCGAAGATAAATATTTTTAATATTAAATTACTTTTGTTTTCTCAAGATCTGGAAGTGAAGTGTGTCCACGAGTATAAACATGTTTCATTCCACTCTTATTTATTTTATTTCCGTCTGAGTTATCCTATAAAAAATAATTATATAAATTCATTAACATAAATAAAACTCATTTTCAAATAAATAAATGAATATATAAATAAATTTAACAAATAACATAAACTCTTGACTCTTCCAATAGCTGATCATCTCTTTGTATTATGATATTGGACAATCAGGAATCAATAGTACTTATTCAAGCTCAATGCCAACTGTATTTTTTCAACCAAGATATAAGTCATAGTTGTACGCTCACCACATTTCACCTAAATCCATTCACCTTTCATCCTTGGAATTTTGTCCATTAGGAAAATTATATCGGGGCTACAATGGAAAAAATATTTTTTAATAAAATATTATAAATTAATATGTATAAAAGGTGATTAACATTACTTACCCATATCCCTTCCCAGGGATTGTACTTTATTTGTTCTCCAACTTCCCTCTAACTTATTGGTTGAACCAAGATGATATTGATGTCTCTAGCAAGTTTTCCCATAAATATTTTACATTCTATACCATTTTTTAAAATTATATCTTTTTCCTCAATGTATTCAACCATGATTTTTGTGTGTCGATTCCAAAATTCTCACATTTTTGTGCGGCCTCATCGTCTGGTGGAGACTAGATCTAATCATGAAAAAGGTAAAAAAGTATAATAATATATATTAATTTATCATTAATCACTAACAGTAATGTTTAAACACATAGTAGTAGATGGGGGATCTTGTTACCCCTGAAGTGCAGTGTCTAGAGGGGGAGTATCCTTTGTGGTAGGTGGGATATCTACAGTAGGAGTACTCTTTATAGTATATGGATAACCCTGATAGATGAGGGTGGATATGGATATGGATATGGAGGTTGTGTAACGACCCAATGTTTCATTAATGGAAAATCCATCTTGATCTTATTAAATGTCTCATTAAATAAAATGTTTTAATAAAATGTCATCTTCCTTGGTTTTATGATAACAGTTGTGACCGTTACTTTTATAGTCATTGATCAGTGATCACATGATTAGTATAAATATAGGGCTTTAACACATCCAATTTTACTTAGAAAAAGGAAGTGATGGCCTCATCCACTAGAATTGCCCCATACGAATCCCATTTATCAGAGCTCGGAAAATAGGTTTCATCCTTGAGCTTCAATCTTGACCAAACCCAAGATGTGTTTCACCATGTCATGCTCGAACGGGACTGTCTACGGGAGAAGTGGAGTTGATAGAAATTACCACTCGAGCGATGTTATCCGAGCCACCCCAAGAGTCTGTCACCATCACACACCTTACCCTTATGTCTTATACAGCTGTTTTAAGGGGTTATGTAACTAATCTATAGTACTATGTTCATGTACATTATTTCTTTTGTATATAATAATGAATATAATTTCTTGTCATTATTGATACATTGTAAATAGTTTTTGAAGTACAAATGGTGTTTTAGTTATTATTTAATTAAGAAATATATTTTATTAAATTAAGGGATTTTTTTATTAAATAATATTTTAATAAAATATTATTATTATTATTAGATTAATTTTATTATATATAAATGATCATGTAATTGTATGAATGCAATTATAATTTTTATTATGGTTTGAAATCCATTTTTGTCAAAACCCGTGAATTTTCATTAAATGTTGGTTTTTATTTTAAAAGTGAAAATTAACATATTTAGAAAAATATTTCGATAAAATTAATGTTATTTTTGGAATCAGGATGTTGAAATTATCCAACGGTGAATTTTTCATAATTTTCTGAGACACTGAAATTTTTTAGTAAAAATTAAATACCGTTTAAATATATAATGTGTTTTATGACATCATAATGACCCAATAGTGATGTAATAAAATACAATAATATTTATGTTCGTCCAATATATGTTTTAACATTAAAATAATGTGATTTTGGGTTTGTTTGGATTACTTTTTAAAGCATTAATGGACCCCTCAAGACTTATTAAACACCATGTCATTTTAAATTAATTTCCATGGGAATGTGACTCACCTCCACATAAACAACCCTAATATTTTAAGAAGTTAGGACCTTGGCCTTATAAAATATTTTTTCCCTATTTCCTTTTCCAAAAACCATGGGCAAAAACCATGGTATGGTGTGTGGTTTGGGTTAATTTAATATAAGGGGTCCCAAGCCTAAATAATAAAGAATTCCCTCACTTTTCCTATATAACCCACCCAAGCTCAAACATCCTCCTCACTCGAAGCCTTTGGAGTTCATACAACCTCTGAAATACTCTCTCTATAATCCTCCCAAGGTTCCCTAAGTTCCCAATAAGCCTCTCACATGCCTCTCTCTGGCCTTTGGAAGCACACTTCCAAGTAAGGGTTTTTTCTTCCTTTCTCATTTTTTGTCCAATTTTCATTAAGTTGTTTTTCCCTTTAAATTTCAATTATGAATGTTGGGGTACGGTTTCTCACCTCCCTCATAATTACCTCTTTATGTTTTAATGATGGGATACACCTTTATCTCTCATTAAATACCTCACATGTACTCCTGTTACTATGCCGAAATTCCGAAAGGAACTTCTCTCTCCTCTTTTACATTCAAGAAATACATTTGTATCATGAATCTAAATTCCACTAAAATTGTTGGGACATATATCTATATGACCTCCTTACTGTCCATTACATGTGAATTTGATTATGAACCCCTTTCTCTCTCATCAACCATTTTTATGAATTCTTATGTCACACTGTTACGCTACCGAAATCGCACCGATTTTCTTAACCAATGCCATTATGTAGTGAATACCATGACCATTTCTCCATCAAGGGTATTAACCTTTATGCACATTTACTTATTGATTATAAAGTTTCATATATTAATTTCACATTCCTTTATCATGGAATAAATTATTATATTTTATGAATCCATGTTTTATGATCCATGTGGCACACTTATGCATGAAATGAAATGTTTAAGAAGGGTGCTCCCTTATAGCCCTCCAATGCATTGGGTAAAGTATAGTATCATGATACGTCATATGCAATGAGTTTTTACTCATTCTAATTCAAGTGCAACGAGGGTTTACTCATGCTTTATGTGTATTGAGGATTTAGCCATGCTCCATGTGCAATGGGCCTTGGCTCATTCTAATTCCATGTTAAGTGTTGTTTCCACATTTCCATGTTATGATTATCATGCTTTATCATGCCTTTATGTTCATGTTTCTCTTGTGCTATATTTATATGCCTAATGTATAAAATTTATTGTACTCCTCATGTGAATCCATGTGTATTCCCTTACTGGCCTTTATAGCTCACCCTTTTCTTATGCATGTCCACAGGTTATCCCATGCAATGCTAAGTACGAGGGAATGTAGTAGTCATATAAAAGAAGTTTTCAAAAAAAGATGTTGTATTTCATGTTTTAAGTTTTTATGTAAGGATCCTAAGCCCCAAAGACACTAAACCTCTATATTTTCTTTGTTTTATCAAGTGAATTTTTGTGTAATAAATCATGTTTATGTTGTAATAAAAAGCAGGGTTGTCATAGTTGGTATCAAAGGATAGGTTTGGTTATTTTTGGGATTATGATTAGAAAACCCTAGAAAAGCCTTAGACACAAGACTATGTACAATAAAAACGTCCCTAAGTTTTTGTGAGTGTTGATTATGTGGGTTATCAAGAAAATACATCCCTGTTTGGATACGAGTAGGTAGAGGCGGCTCTGGAACAGATGTATCCTAGGGGTAAAACCTGAAAAAACTGCATTGAGCTAGACTCGAACGGGAACTAGTGCACGACAACGGGCCTTGCTGCACTCTTGGTTATGACACTCCCGGGTGATATGCTTTGTTAAATTCACAAGCTTAGTATGAACCCTTATTAAGGGAATTAAAAAAATTCCCCTAAGAATATATTTTAGAAAGTAGACCACGAAAATCCTAGATTGAAGCCTATAGACTCATGAGTAAAAGAAATGAAGGTTTATTTATAATTCATCAACTTTTTTCTTTGTATTACCCTTTATGTGTTACCCCTAAATTTCCTTTTATTCCATCCAATGGCTGGTAAAGGAGGACTCGGGCTAAAAATCGATGTGAAGATCCGTGTGATGACTGTACTAATGAGATTCCCAATCCAATGGGAGTGGGAATCGTGAACTTTGTTACACTTCTCTCTCAGCTAACTCAAGTTTTGAATAGAAACATGGGTCAAGAGGAATGTTCAAACCCCCTAAGAAAGAACAAGTCTCTATCGAGAGATTCATCAGACAAAGGCCTCATACTTTTAGTTGATCATCTGATCCCACGATCGTTGAACAATGGATCAACTCCATTGAAAAGATCGTATCCATCCTTCAATGTTCTGAACAAGAGAAGGTCCACCTGGAAGCTTATCCTATGGAGGGTTAAGCTGATCAATGGTGGTCGTTGATCATAAATATGAAGCCTGATGAGGTGATCGAGGCGTTGGAATGGAAGGATTTCCGGAAGATGTTTTTTGATAAATATTTTACGCGCACCATCCGGCTTAAGATGGAAAGGGACTTCCTTTCCATTAAGCAAAAAGATGAAGAATCTTTTAGAGCGTATGAGGAAAACATCACAATGCTTGTACGATATGCTTCCGGCTTTGTCATTACCCCCAAATGCAAGGTTGACCACTTCTTTGGTGGGTTGAATCCTAGCCTGCGGAAAGAATTAGCGATCCATGACTTCGACAACTGTTAGGAAATTGTCCAATGAGCCCTCAAGGTCGAAATGGAGATCGAAGAATCACTGGGGTATCATGGGGACAAGAAGCGTAAGATAGAATTAAATTTTGGTGGGCCGATGGATAAATCCAACGGTGCTAAGAAGATCCATCACCCCACTTGCCAAAAGTGTGGGAAGAGGCACCCTGGAAATTACCGTAAGGGGACGAGGAAATGCCTTAGGTGTGGAAGAGAAGGGAACCTAGCTGTTAATTGTCGGCAAGAGAGACCCGCAGCTGCGACAGAGGAGAGGAATGCTCCGTTCGAACCACAATGCATTGTTCAATGCTACAAATGTAATGAATCGGGTCATTTTTCAAATCAGTGCCCTAATCCAAGGGTTTTCGTAGGCAACCAACAACCTCCAAGGAAGCAAGGAAGATATTTTGCCATCACTTCTACCGAAGTGAACCCCGACAACGAAGTGGTGACAGGTATGCTAGTTATTCATTCAGGAATAGTGAATGTAATTTTTGATTCATGTTCTACCCATTCTTTTATATCTCAAAATTTTAGTAGAACAATCTCAGCACCACCACAGATCATGGAAGTGATGATGTCGGTGAGTATGTTAAATGGGGAAATCATTGAATCCCATGAATATAAGTCCTTCCCTGTTATAATCTGTGGATTGAATTTCCCAGTGAACCTTGTCATACTCCCTCTGGTGGAATTTTATGCAATTCTTGGCATGGATTGGATTTCCTTATATAGATCCAACAAAAATTGTCGGGAGAGGGAAATCACCCTCCATATGGAGAATCGATGCCTAATTATTTACAAGTGTAAGGAGGAAGATGAATATCCATTAGCTCCATCATCTCAAGTGTGGATATTACTACCCTATGAGCACGTGTATCTGGCTTAGATAATTGAGTCCATGTAAGAAACCATCCTAGAAGAAATGCCTATTGTGAGGGAATTCGCTGATGTGTTTCCCGAGGAACTGCCTGGTCTTCCTCCTAGAAGAGATGTTGAATTCTCAATTGAACTTATACCCTGGGCTTTACCAATATCCAAGACTCCATATAGAATGGTTGTTGTAGAGATTGAAGAGCTGAAGAAAAAACTATTTGAGAATCTGGATAAAGGGTTTATACGCCCAAGTGTGTCACCATGGGGTGCACCAGTCCTCTTCGTCAAGAAGAAGGATGTTTCAATGCGGCTTTGCATCGATTATCGTGAACTTAACAAAATCACGATAAAGAACAAGTATCCTCTCCCAAGAATTGAAGACTTGTTCGATCAGCTGTGTGGAGCACAATTCTTCTCCAAGGTGGATTTTTGGTCGGGATATTTTCAAGTAAGGGTGAAGAAGGAAGATGTCCCCAGGACTTCTTTTTGTACAAGATACGGGCACTGTGAATTCATATTAATTCCTTTTGGACTCACCAATTCTCTATAAATATTAATGGACTTGATTAATAGAGTCTTTAGGGATTACCTAGAAAAATTTGTGGTAGTCTTTATAGATGATATTCTAATATACTCCAAAACCAAGGAGGATCATGAGGAGCATTTAAGAAATGTACTAGAGACATTGTGCAAGGAGAAGCTCTATGAAAAGTACATCAAGTGTGAGTTTTGGTTGAAGTAGATCTCATTCTTGGGAAATATCATCACAAGCAATGGGATATCTGTGGATCCCTCCAAAACAGATGCAATTGAGGGATGGCCAAGGCCAACATCAGTAACGAATATCTCTATATTCTTGGGGTTAGCAAGATATTATCGACAATTTGTGAGAAATTTCTCACGATTTTCCAACCCTCTTACCAAGATAACTCAAAAGGGGGTAAAGTTTTCTTGGAGAGATGAATGCGAATAAAGATTCAAGGAGTTGAAAAGGAGGTTATCACTGCGCCCGTGCTCAATTTACCCACAAGTGGGGAACTTTTTTTGGTATTCAGTGATGCTTCAAAGAAGGGATTAGGATGTGTGCTGATGAAAAATGATAAAGTGATATCTGATGCCTCAAGGCAGTTGAAAATCCATGAGAGAAACTATCCAACACATGATCTGGAGTTGGCAGCAGTGATCTTTGCCTTGAAAATCTGGCGATTTTATCTCTATGGAGAGAAATGTGAGATATATACTAACCACAAGAGTCTTAAATATAAATTCACACAGAAATAGCTTAATATGTGTCAGAGAAGATGGATAGATCTCATCAAGGATTATGACTGTTCAATCCATTACCACCCTATGAAAGCGAACAAGGTGGAAGATTCCCTAAGTAGAAAGGATCCAGCGATTCTATCAATGATGAGAATTGAGAAGGATCCAATCTTCTTAGACTTGATGAAAATGGACATGAGAATCATAGAGAAGGGAACATCATCAATCCTTTCACAAATGATAGCTCAATCGTCTCTTTTGGAAAGGTTAAAGGATGCTCAAAAGGATGATGTATGAATTCAAGAAAAAGTGGAAGCTATCAAAAAAGGGAAATCCTCGGAGTTTAATGTTAATGAAGAAGGAATAGTGGGGTTTGGGAAAAGACTATGTGTTCCATCATGTTCGGAGCTGAAGATGGAACTTTTGGATGATGCATATAGTTCAAATTTTTCTATTCACCTAGGGAGCACAAATATGTATCAAGATCTCTGAGAAAAATTTTGGTGGGATAATATGAAGAAGGAGATCGTTGAATATACATCAAAGTGCCTGGTGTGTTAGCAAGTGAAGGCAGAGAGGCAGAAGTCTAAGGGGATGATGCAACCATTTCCCATACCAGAATGGAAATGGGAAAACATCACCATGGACATTGTCACCGGACTTTCGAGGACATCGAAAGGAAACAATGCAATATGGGTTGTTGTGGATTGTATTACGAAGACTACACACTTCATTGCTATTCGGGAGGATTTCTCAATGGATCAACTGGCACGGATATATATCAGGGAAGTGGTAAGGTTGCATGGAGTACCACTATCTATTGTGTCTGACCGAGATCCAAGATTCACCTCTATGTTTTGGAAGAGTCTTCAACATTCTCTGAATACTGAACTGAACTTTAGTACGGCCTATCATCCTCAAACTAATGTCCAATCCGAACAGATACTACAAAAACATGAGGATATGTTGAGAGTGTTCTCAATGGACTTTAAATGAGGATGGGATCAACATCTTCCTCTGGTTGAGTTCTCTTATAATAACAGTTTCCACTCAAGCATCCAAATGGCACCATATGAAGCCCTGTATGGGAAAAGGTGCAGAACACAAGAATGTTGGGATGAAGTCGGTGAACGTAAGCTGCATGGACCAGAAATGGTCAAGGAAATGGCGGAGAAGGTGAAAACCAATCAGCAGCATATCAAGGAACCCTAGAGTCGACAGAAGAGTTATGCAGATAATCGTCGATGAGACATTGACTTTAGAGTTGGAGACATGGTTTTTTACGCATATCTCTGTGGAAGAAGGTCATGATGTTTGGAAAGAAATGGAAGTTAAGTACAAGGTACATCGGCCCATTCAAGATTCTTGATCGTGTCGGGGCTCTGGCCTATCGACTAGCACTTACGCCTACTATGGACAAAGTACATGATTCCTTTCATGTATCCCTCTTAAGGAAGTACATATCGGACCCTTCACATGTACTCTCTTCTGAGGTGGTACAATTGGAAGACGATATTTCTTATGAGGATCAACCAGTGATGATCATAGATCATAGATAAAAAGTTCTATGTAATAAGACAATGACCCTCGTCAAGGTGTTGTAGTGAAACCACAAGTTTGAATAATCAACTTGGGAATCGGAGGAAGTGATGAAGCTGAGTTACCCACATCTATTTTTGTGTGGGAAAAGGAAAATTTTCAGGGAGAAATTTCTTAATGGGGGGAATATTGTAACGACCCAAAGTTTCATTAATGAAAAATCCCTCTTGATCTTATTGAATGTCTCTTTATATAAAATGTTTTTATAAAATGTCAACTTCATTGGTTTTATGATAAGAATTGTGACCGTTACTTTTATAGTCATTGATCAGTGATCACATGATCAGTATAAATATAGGGCTTTAACACATCCAATTTTACATAGACAAAGGAAGCGGTGGCCTCATCCAGTAGAATTGCCCCATACGAAGCTCATTTATCAGAGCTCGGAAAAGAGGTGGAATCCTTGGGCTTCTCTCTGGACTAAGACCAAGCTAAGCTTCACCATGCCAATCTCGAACGGGACCGTCTACGGGAGAAGTGGAAGTTGATAGAAATTACCACTCGAGCGATGTTATCTGAGCCACCCCAAGAGTTTGTCACCATCGCACACCTTACCCTTATGACTTATGCGGCTGTTTTAAGGGGTTATGTAACTAATCGATAGTACTATTTTCATGTACATTATTTCTTTTGTATATAATATTGAATATAATTTCTTGTCATTATTGATACATTGTAAATAGTTTTTAAAGTACAAATGGTGTTTTTAGTTATTATTTATTTAAGAAATCTATTTTATTAAATTAAGTGATTTTTGAATTAAATAATATTTCAATAAAATATTATTATTATTATTAGATTAATTTTATTATATATAAATTATCATTTGATTGTATGAATGCAATTATAATTTTTATTAAGGTTTGAAATCCATTTTGTCAAAACCCGTGAATTTTAGATAAATGTTGGTTTTTATTGTAAAAGTTAAAATTAACATATTTATAAAATTATTTAGATAAAATAAATGTTATTTTTGGAATCAGGATGTCAAAATTATCCAACGGTGAATTTTTCATAATTTTCTGAGACAGTTAGATTTTTGAGTAAAAATTAAATACTGTTTAAATATATAATTTGTTTTATGAGATCATAATGACCCAATAGTGATGTAATAAAATACTATAATCTATATGTTCTGCCAATATATTTTTTACCATTAAAATAATGTTGTTTTGTGTTTTTTGGCTTACTTTTCAAATAATTAATGGACCCCTCAAGACTTATTAAACACCTTGTCTTTTTAAATTAATTTCCATGGGAATGTGACCCACCTCCACATAAGCAACCCTAATATTTTAAGAATTTCGGACCTTGGCCTTATAAAATATTGTTTTCTTCTTCCCTTTTCCAAAAACCATGGGAAAAAACCATGGGATGGTTTGTGGTTTGGATTAATTTAATATAAGGGGTCCCAAGCCTAAATAATAAAGAATTCCCTCACCTTTTCTATATAAACCCGCCCAATCTCCCACTTCCTCCTCACTAAAAGCATTTGGAGTTCATCCAACCTCTGACCTACTCTCTCTAGAATCCTCCCAAGGTTCCCCAAGCTCCCAATAATCCTCTCACAAGCCTCTCACTAGCCTTTTGAAGCACACTTCCAAGTAAGGGTTTTTTATTCCTTTCTCATTTTTTTTCCAATTTTCTTTAAGTTGTTTTGCACTTTAAATTTCAATTATGAATGTTGGGGTATGGTTTTTCACCTACTTCATACTTCCCTATTTATTTATGAATTATGGGATACCCCTTTATCTCTCATTAAATACCTCCCATGTACACCCGTTAGTATGCCGAAATTTCGAAAGGAACATCTCTCTCCTTTATTACATTCAAGAAATACTTTTGTATCATGAATCTAAATTCCACTAAAATTGTTGGGACATGTACCTATATGACCTCCTTACTGTCCATTACATGTAAATATGATGACGAACCCCTCTCTCTCTCATCAACCATTTTTATTAATTCTTATTTCACGTCGTTACGCTACCAAAATCGCACCAATTTTCTAATCCAATGTCATTGTGTAGTGAATACCATTCCCATTTCTCCATCAAGGGTATTCACCTTTATTCAGATTTACATATTTTTTATAAAGTTTCATGTATGAATTATACATTCCTTTATCATGGGATAAATTATTATTTTTATGAATCCATGTTTTATGATCCATGTGGCACACTTATACATGAAATAGAATGTTTAAGAAGGGTACACCATTATAGCGCTCCAATGCATTGGGTAAAGTATAGTATCATGATACATCATGTGAAATGAGTTTTTACTCATTCTAATTCAATTACAACGAGGGTTTAATCATGCTTTATGTTCAATGAGGATTTACTCATGCTCAATGTGTAATGGGCCTTGGCTCATGCTAATTCCATGTTAAGTGTTGTTTCCACATTTCCATGTTATGATTATCATGCTTTATCATGCCTTTGTGTTCATCTTTCTCTTGTGATCTATTGACAGGCCTAATGTCTAACATGTATTGTACTCCACATGTTATTCCATGTGTATTCCCTTACTGATCTTTATAGCTCACCCTTTTCTTATGCATGTCCTCAAGTTATCCCATCCCATGCTAAGTACGAGGGAATGTAGTGGTCATGTAAAGTAAGTTCTCAATAAAGATGTTGTATTTCCTATTTTATGTTTTTATGTAATGATCCTAAGCCCCAAATACACTAAACCTCTTGATCATATTTGTTGTATCAAGTGATGTTTCATGTAATAAATCATGTTTAAGTTGTAATAAAAAGCAGGGTTGTCATAGGTTGGATATATGGGGGAGCATTTCTTTATATAGTGGATGGTGGGAATGGAAAATAAGGAGGTATGGGAGTCTGAGAACTACCATCAATTGTGGGTGTGGGTAGAAAGGGATATGGAAAATGTGGGTATGGATAATATGGAGGTGGCATAATTGGAGGATGACCTTCTGGTGACTCAAGTGGTATAGTAGTAGGATAAACTGTAGAATCAATACCACCGACCATACTATCAGCCTCAATAGTATAATTCAACTGTCTCCTCGATGAAGTAGCCAAAAATAACATAGATGATAAAATAAAACGAATTATAACAATATAAATAATATGAAATACCATAATATTCAAATATAAATTGCACTTACACTATTGGCTAGATGAGACATATGTTTTTCATTTCTTCGTATTCTTATATTTCTTCTAAAATCATCATATTCAAACATTTTGACCTGGAAATTTAAAAAAATATTCTCAAATATATAGAAATAATGAAAATGTTAAATAATACAATTGTATCATAAAAATGAGATACATTTTCAATGTGAGATTTATATTGATAAAATATACTAGTTAATTTGATATCATATATGGATGTTTAAAAAACACATACAATATTACGATAATGTCAGGTAAATACTTACAAATGTATCAACATTCTGTGTGGTCTGTCACAATTTTTGGTTCACAAACTATTCTAGTAATTTATTCATCTGTGTCATCAAATGCAAAAATCAAATAAATACCGACAGGTTCATCTACAACATCATTTGCATCCATGTCTTCGTCAAAAATATGTCTGGGAATGACATCAACAATAACACCAAATTGTTGTTATAACGGGTAAGTTACATAAACCACCTATCTATCCTGTGATACAAAAATATATGGTTCATCAGTGTGAAGCTGGTGATTTATATCAATCACTCTAAATCCACGGTTATCAATATTCATTCCATGTCGTGTCATTGAATAAAACCACTTACATTCCATCTTTGCGACAAGACCATGTGCATAGTAATATAATAAAAATATTCTTTCAACAATACCTAATATGATATATTTTCTGACTGAGGTTGTCTACCTGATGCACTTTCGTAAAAATATGTTGTGGCACTTATCATCACACCATCATGCTGTGTTTCCATTTTTTTCACAGCTATTGATAAAAAATTTAAATACATTTACAACCATTACTTTACAATCACGTACCAAATCGTTTGGCCCAAAGGATAACACTCTTACTTCATCTGATACTTCATTCAGTGGTAGAGTTAAAACCTAAAAGATACCAACATAGAATATTAAATAAGGACATGTGATTATGTTCTAATAAAAAAACCTATTACCTTTGACTCTAACCATGCAGCAAATTCATGGTGTGTAGTAGTTCCTTCCTCCTAATAGATAAGGAGAAATGTCTATTTTTTATAATTTATAAATTTTCTCTAAAAATATGAAAGCATAAAATTGTCATAAGATATGAAGAAATAAAATAATTAAAAAATTCATATTTATTAGTTTACTTACTTGATATAATCATCAAGAACACCACATTTGAATAATACTGTAGGATGATCCATTTCCCACTCTTACTTTCTTAAAGTACACAACGAGAACTATCCAGATATCCCCCCTGTTTGGGGAAGTGAAGAAAATTCAGGCTCAATGGGATCATATTGCTCATATTCAGTTCTCATAAGTCGATTATACCTCGTGGTGATGTTATCCAAGTACAATGAATAGAAATATATGCATTCTTGTGATAAATAAAATTTCACAATAGAGCCTTCGGGGTGATATTTATTTCTCACATAAGATTTTAATGTAAACATCATTCTCTCTATAGGATGCATCCACCGACTCGAAACAGGACCACCAAAAAGAATTTCTGTGGGATGATTCATAGTCCAATTAAATATACATGTGAAAAATGACGGTGGGAAAATTTTGTCCAAGTCGCAAAGAATAATCAGTGAATCTCTCGGAAATTTCTAAACAAAACATCTCCTCATTCTTTTGGCACAAAGGTGTCGATAAAAATGAGATAAATTAATCACAACATCTCTAAAGTTATGTTAAAGTAAATGATGAATGGTAATAGGAATCAAATCATATAACAATACATGGTAATCATGGGTTTTAATATATTTTAGTTTCACATCTTGTGTATTAACCCTTTTCAAAAAATTACTTCAATAACCATCTGGAACCTTCAAACATTCCAAGACCTGAAGAAATTGTTTCTTCTCCACATTTGTCATCGAATAACATGAAATAGAGACTTGACACTTATTTTGACCAATTAAATCATAATGATGTTTAACTCTTATACCATAATCCATCAAATCATGACGAGACCACAAATCATTTTTTTTGCCTTTAACATTTAAAATAGTATCAAGTAACATCTCAAAAATGTTTTTCTTGATATGCATTACATCCAAACAATGATGCAATAAATTCGATGACCAATATGTAAACTCAAATAATATTCTTTTCTTTCTCCAATTGTTATTGGAATTTGAATTAACATGTTTTCACTTTCTTATATTTGATTGAATTTTTTCAAGAACATAATTCAAATCATCATGTTCTTTAACAATATCAATCCTTGACATTTGTTGAGGTGTCTCATCTATCTCGATGGCATTATCGAACTGTCTTTGATTTTTCATGTATGGATGATCCATCAGTATAAATCGTCGATGCCCTATGATGCTGAAAGTTTGTCAAAACTTTAATCTTTAGAAACATCTATTTTTCATACAAATAGGGAATGATAATTTTCCTTTAGTACTCTAACTATAAATAATTCCGTAGGCAGGGAAATCATTTATCGTCCATAATAAAGCTGCATGAAACATAAATTACTCCTTCCTGAATGCATCGTACACCGGTGAACCAACAATCCAAAGCCCCTTTAACTCCTCTATTAATTGCTGCAAGTATATATCAATATAATTTCTAGGATCACTGGGTCCAGATATCAATATACTCATGATAGTAAAATGCTTCTTCAAACACATCCATAATGGAAAGTTATAAATCTGAATGAAGATAGGCTAAGTACTGTGTGCAGTATGCATTTGGAGAAATAGGTTGAATCCATCATAGGATAATACCAATCTAAAATTACATGGGTCAGCTGCAAAATCAAGATGTAACCTATCAAATTTTTTCTAAGACAACCCATCATCAGGATGCACTATTTCATCATTATCTTTATATCTTTCATCTTTATTCCATCTCAAATTTCTTTTCCATTTGTTCTGACTTAAAATATTTTTGATGCCTAGGAATTATAGGGAGGTGCCGCATCAATCTCTATAGTATGTGAGATTTTGTTCCGTCTTTATTAGTCATTCACCTTGATGTGCCACACTGTTTTCACTAACTTAACTCTACATTTTCCTTCCAGAACAGACAACAATATTTGGGGTAAGAATGAATCTTAATAGATGAAAATCAAAATTTGTCAACCAACTTTGATGCCATGTAATTAATTTCTGTAATACATGCATCATCCGGAAGTAAATCCTTAATAAATGTAAAGAGATAGTCAAATGCAGTATTATTAAATCCATACATTACTTTTCCATGATATAATCGCATTAAAAACTCATGTTTTCTCATTTTTTCACATTCCTGATATAATGGAGTATTTTTGTCTTACATAAGATTTCTAACATTCTCAAAGTCATCATCCTGATTAATATAGGAAAACTATGTTCTGGTATTCATTTCCTCTTGCACTAGTCTACATGAGGAGCTGGATTCAGAAACAAAAGGAAACCGATCAGAAATCAGATTTTTCATACCAATCCTTTCCGTTGAATCGATGTCATTTACCACTTGATGTTTTTCCCCATTTTGATACCACGCATGATAATTTTTTTTGGAAACCTTGTTTAGTGATATGATAACTCACTACCTCATGAGTTAACCATGGTCTTCCAACACAATCAAAACATTGGAATCAAATCAATCTACCATCTGAATCATTAGTGAATGCAATGTCCAAGAAATGTCGTAACTCCTTCTAAAATTCATCAGTGATCTGATCAATGTTGTACATCTAGTATCTATCCATTCAGAGGCATATAAACATACCTAAAATAAATAATCAAGAAAATTACATAACATTATATCTTTTTTTCATAAGATAATAAGTAACCATCAATAACATGTCAATATAAAAAATAATAAAAAATATTTTGGTTAAGAGAATTCATAAATGTTTCAAATTATAAAAAATCATTAATAGTCACACCTTTCTATGACCACATAAGATTATTTTGGTGTACCTCCAACACCCACATTAAAACCTAGATTTTTGAACAATGACCTATTATGTTTTTTATAGAATTATCTAATGGAAACCACCCCCAACCCCCCCCCCCCCGGACAGCCCCTACCCCTTCTCCCACACACCCCTTTCCCCCTCCCCACCCCCTGAACACTGCTCCCCATACCCCTTCACCCCCTCCTAGACCCCTTCCCCTCATTGTCATGCAGGTTGTCTCTGTCTTTTAAAAAGGTTAACGACCTACAATCCTTCATGGTTCTTTGAAGAGAGTTATAAAATTTGGTTTTTCTTCCACCGTCAGTTAACCATTTAATTTTAAAGGCGTGTTTTCTCATATTTTCTTTGAACATGATAAAAGTGTTGAGTTTGACTATAGTGTTTTTTTCTTGAGTAGGATCGGTGATGTGGTCAGAGCTGGTGTTTTTGTTTTGCAGATCATTGAGGACATTCTCAAGAATCATGATGTCATTGTTACTTGTTTGGCTTTAGAGTTGCACCAAGTTTTTAGAGTTTGTTTGAGATGTTTCAATTTGAGGTTTCAGCAAAATGCATCATTGTAATGAGACATTGAAGACCAATAGTTCTAGATGATATGGGTGAAATAATCATCATAGAACCATGCATTGTTAAATATAAAAGGAATTTGGGGTTTTATAACATCATAGGATACATTGACCAAGAGGGCATGATGATCAAAATTCATCTTGTGAAGAGTGGTGTTGGAGATAGTGTCCCATAAATCCACAGTATGGACATTCAGGAAGTCTCTATTCAATTCATAGGCAACCACTTTGTTGTAATGTCTTCTATACCAAGTGTATTTTACACCAGTGAGATTAGTTTCAATGATATTAGTGTCTTCAATCGAGGATTTAAATTATTTCATTTAAATGGAAGCATGAGAAGGTCAAATTTTTTTTCACGAGTTAAGAATTGAATTAATGTCACCAATTAGAAACCAGGGGTGGTTATGTTAGTGCCTAGGGATGGTAGATCATTCCAAATGGTTCTTCATTCTGGGTATCTATTTTTAGAACTTAAAAAGGATCATAAATTATGTGTTCCATAAATGCAAATGTTGCAAGTAAATATCTGGATAGAGATATTGAAAACACTAATATTGTTTAAATAAGAGTTTTAAAATATCTATAAATAATCGGCATTGAGTGTATTATTGATTAAACCAGTAATTACATAATTATGTTTTCATAAATGTGATTATATAGAGGAAAAAAATGTTGGGTTTAGTGATGGAAAATAACATAGGATGATGGTTGTTAACAATTATTTTTAAAATAATAAACATGTCATAGTTAGGGATACCTGACAATTCCAAAAGGGGATCATCATTTAAACCTGGATTTGGAGTTAGAACACCCTTTTGTCTTTATTCTAGTGCCTTTTTTTCTAGTATTCCTTCAAACCTCTAGGTTATTTTTAGTGGCATGTTCTTTTTCATTCCTAGATGTGACTAGAATCTTAATTGTAGGTTTCCTAATTGGATCATTCATAGACGAGTCTACAGAATTCTTAGAACAGATCGACAAAGAATTGATATTATGATTAGAATTCAAGTTTTCATATTTCATAGAGAAATCATCATTAATTATAGATTTAGAAATAAGAGTACCTAAAAACATTGAAGTATCTGTTGTCTATTGTTAGGCAGTATCCAGATCTTTTTGGATTGTACGGATTCAATGGAAAGTAAATAATACACCCCTACATATGTTTAGGTTCTTGTACTAGGGATGTGAAAGTAGGTTTGATAGGTTATACATCATTTTTAATATTTTCAGAATTCATTGTATGTGTCTCAGTTGAAACAACCTTAAAAATACTCATCTGACTCCCGGATTATACATAACTAGTAATAGATTTAGAGTGTGCAAGGGGATAAGGAACTAAATCCTTCTCTAAATTTTTGGTTACCAACTTCATTTCAAGAGTAGTATTATTATTAGATATGACAGAGAAGTGATTAACAGATCACATTGTTAGATGAGTTAATGAAGTTTTAATGGTTGGATCTATAGGATTCAAATTACAAAGCATTAGAGAACTAATGACATCAACACTATTAGAAGGTTGTGAACCATAAAAAGTGTATAAAGTAGAAGAAGAGGTTGTAACTAGATCCTTTTTCTCCACCTTGGTATCCTCCATGGGCTGAATCTTCTTAATGGATCCAACGAGATCCTTCATTTTAGTCACCTGTACTGAGGGTGTACTTACCTTCATGGATTTAATAGTTTCCAAATCCTTGGAAATAGTTTCATTCATACTACTAGTATGTGTGATATCCTTAGTAGATTTTGGGATAGACAGTAGATTCAAAAAATCTAAGGATGGCAAGTTGAATCTATAGTTTTTGAGGAATTATTAGGTATATTTGTTTTACTGATAGTCTGAATGTTTTTCCCTAATTAAATAGTTTCATTTAATAAAGAGGGGTCCTTGATTTTTCAAGTACTTAAAGACATGGAGTGATCATCTACAGATTGAACAGGAAATGATCTAGTGCACACATAGTTATGAGGGGGTGGAGTGTATGCATTTCATTCATTTCACATAAATTTTTTACCTAAGATAAGTTCATAATTTTGGTAAGATTCTAAAATTTGTTCAGTTGAGCATGTATTACATTCATCTTTATTGGATACCCTAATAGTGACTAACACCAAAATTTCAATTTCTTCTAAGAGGCCTTTATCTTTAATGGAGTTTTCTTCTTATTCATCCATATCATCCCAGTTCTTACTTGATTTATTCCCTATTTTTATCACTTTGTTTGACTATTTCACCCAATTTTTAAATTTCTTTGATGGGGTTAAAGGTATATCTATCATAGGGACTTTATCCTTTTTATTTCTCATAATTTCCTTCCAATCATTTTCAACTGGTTGTGTTAATTGTTTTCTAATAACTCTAATGTTGAAAATTGTATGACCAATGATCTTACAATGTTCAAAAAAGGAGGTTTCCTCTCATTTTCAATTATAATTTTAGTTTTGTAGTCATTTCAATTGGAATTAATTGTGGTGGGTAGCTTTGAATCATGTTTAATTTCCACCATTACTCTATCAAAGAGACATAACTCATCATTTAATTTTCTA
This sequence comes from Viscum album, assembly GCA_963277665.1. Taxonomy (NCBI): domain Eukaryota; kingdom Viridiplantae; phylum Streptophyta; class Magnoliopsida; order Santalales; family Viscaceae; genus Viscum; species Viscum album. The sequence continues at coordinate 1,400,252,115 of OY728142.1, read as the reverse complement.
TGATCAATTTTGAGGGGAGTTCCTAATGAAGATACAATATCATTCAGATTTTTTGGGTGCCAAAAGAACCAATTAAGACTATGTAGTTTTACCCAGACATTGGACAATGTATTCTTATGTGTGTGCAGATTGAATTTAGAGTCCCAATTAGAAATTATGAGTAAACCGAGTTTAAGATTGAGGTTTCCAGTCCTCTAATATCTCTATATATCCTCTTTAGAATTAAACAAGATATAAAAATATCCTTTTCCTATTGGAATTAATTTCTAATTTGAAGAATTAATGCAGAGAGAAATATGTGTATGTATTTCAGATAAAGGCCAATGGTGATAAACAATGACGTACGAGAGGTGTGATGTTACCACAAAAGAGACTAGGTTGCCTCGTTCAGTGATAGCTACAGGTAGCATCGCGAGGGGGATGAGGATGGGGCAGTGACATGAAGGTCGTCTGGGAATTGTCGGGGGATGAGGATATGGGAGAGGAGAGGTTTCCAAGGCCGTCGGGGAAGAAGGGTCACCTCCGAGAGGAGAGGTCGCCACTAAGAGGAGAGGGTGCCACTAAGAGTAGAGGTTTATGCCGAGAGAGGAGAAGTCACGAAGGCCGAGAGTATAAGTCCTGAAGAGGAGAAGTCATGAAGGATAATAGGAGAAGTCATGAAGGCCGAGAGGATAAGTCGTTGAAGGAAGAGAGGAGAGTGTCGCGGTCGCAGGTATAAGGTGGGTTGTGAGGGGTCGGGGGAGGAGGATCCTGATAGATGGTAAAAAAAACATAGATACAAATTTTTTAAGCGTGGCTATAAAAAATTATTTATCCACAATTTTAATAGAAGTGTGGCTATATACAAAGCTATATCCACGGACTTATAAAACCATTCCTATAAGTCTGTGTTTATAGCATTGTTTTCTAATAGTGAGATCATCTGCATTTTTATCATTGATGAGATCCTCACAACTCATGTTGGCCCAACAATCTGTCCAATCTGGAATTGTTCACAAAAATATCTCCAACAGTTTTCTAATAATCCAAGGTTTGAGTTTCCAACCCAGAGAAAAATCTATAACCATATATTTAAAGGTGAAATGCTTCGTGCATCCAAATTAATATTTATTTAAATTATTTAACATGAATTACACCCTTTTGGGTTTTTTAATAGAAGTCTCATGTTGAAGAATGTTAGTTCACACATAGGGTAAAACTGCCATTCCCAGATCAATAGTGCCATCAGATTTTTAATCTACTCACCTTTTCAAGATTTGTTACACTTTTTATGGAAAACTATGTGCCCATACTATTAAATGTTTAATATTTTTTCCAAAAATTGTTCTGGGAAAACCAGGAATCAGAATCGCATGTCGTCTCGTCAACTATACTCAAATATAATCCATATAGTATTTAAAAATATTATATGGAAAATCCATGACATTACATTCTCCCTGTCATGGGGCTTTTTGTTCCCATAACCGAAAACAAAGGGTACTCAAACAAACGAGGGTACTGAGCCTGAATCTGACCCTCCCTCTGCCATGTGATCTCTTGGATATTTTGGTGCTTCCATCGGACACGCACCAAAGTAATCGACATCCAAGGAAGGATCCCCACCTACAGATTCTCAGTCTCCACCATGTACTCTATAAAAGTCTTTCTATCCTCGATGTTCATCTTATCCTAGTTGATGATGTGCGTTGGGTCATGCACGTACCTCCTCATTTTTGGCACATGGAAGATGTTGTGTATCCAATGTAATTGTGGTGGTAAATACAAGTTGTACACCCCATCGCAAATATAATGTATTATGTAGAAATGGCCAATGAACCTCAAATATAGCTTGCTTCTCAAGCCAAATCATTGCAATTCACATCGAGGTGATACCCAAATGAACATATTGTCTCCTTACCAAAAATCCACGAGTCTTTGATGACTATCAACATAAGAATAATGAAATCCCTATGCAGTACTCATCCACTCATGGATGATCACCACCTTTTATATTGTATCTCATACCAACTCTTGGACCATTATTTCTGACTCTCTGGGATAAATACAACAAATTTGTGACCTACAGGGTCACCCGTACAAGTTTATAAATGGTTCCATACCAATAGTGGAGTGATAGATTTTATTGTATTCATACTCTACCAATATTAGGTGGTCCTCCCATAAATGACCAAAATCCAACATGCACGCTCGTAGCATGTCCTATATAATCGAATGGTCCTCCCCATCAGATTGTCTATATGTAGGTGGAATGCAATTCTCAAATGTAACTGAGTCGCAAAAACCTCTTATAATCCCATCCCCAAACAATATATAAAGAGAGTATCACTATTAGAAACTATCATTGATCAGACTCCATGGATCCATGTTATCTCTTATATATAGAGGCACTGAAAGCTCTCTACTAAAATTGGATCCTGAATAGCTAGAAAGTGGGTTGACTTGGTGAGTCTATCAATAATCACCCATATGGCATCGATTCCACTAGATATACGATGTAAACCTATAACAATGTCCTTTGATATCCCATACCACTTCTTATTTGGTACCTCAAGGGTTTGGAATAAATTTTTTGGAACCTGATGCTCAGCTATCACATGCTGACAATTGGGGCATTAAGAGAAAAAATATGCAACTCCCTTCTTCATCCATGATCACCAAAACTGACGTCAGAGGTCCTAGTATATATTTTACACACCAGGATGTTCCACCAAAGTGGGTGTGATAAACCCTAACAGAACCTCCTCCCCCAAATCCACTGGAAGAACTATACGTCCTATGAATAGAACGATATACACCCCCATTCAAATATACATTATAATAATTCCCTTTGGTAAATTGAACACATAGGGTCTCATAGTCGGAATCCAAAATATTTTCCACCATAACTCGCCATAAGAGTGGAGGGGTGGAACCTATTAGATGGAGGTAAGATACTCCATCTTCATCAAAAAAATGATATATGCAATGATTTCAACGGCTCGGATAGTTCACTGATAAACTGCCAAATAGATCTCCAATTGAGATAATATGCCACCACATTCCCCTTCACATGGGTACATAAAATCTCAGATTCATAGTCCTAGAATAACTCTAGCCTTCAACTCTGTATCATATTTAGATCCTTCTAAGAGAAGACATACAGGGGAATCTTGTGATTAGAGTAGATGATAAACCACTCACCAATTAGGTAGTTTCCCCACATCATAAATGTGAATATTACCACTACTAGCTCAAATTCATGGGTCCCATAATACATTTCATGTGGTCTCAAATTTTCTGAAACATATTCAATCACCACTTACATCTGCATTATGTTATAACCAATTCTGATCTCTAATGCATCATAGATCACTATGTACTTAACACCCTCCTCCAATAATCTCTATATCAAAGCACTCGTTAAACTTTTCCTCAATTGCTGAAAAGGCTTATGGCACTTATCAATCCACATGAAAGGCAGACCCCTTAGAGTCAAATCTATCATAGGTGATAATATGCTAGAGAAGTTAGTTATTAATCTCTAGTAATAGACTATTAGCACGAAGAATCTCTACACCTCTTTCATGCTCTTAGGTGGCTCTCATACTAACATTGCCTCAACTTGGGTTGGTTCTACTACCACTCCATCCATTGAGATAACATGTCATAGAATGTGGATCGCCTAAATCTAGAACTTGTACTTTGAGAGTATCCTATAATGATGGTGGTCTTGGCATACGTTCAGAATCATCCATAAGGGTGTCATGTGCTCCACCTCAGATTCCTATTACACAAGGATATCATACATTAAGGCTACAAAAAAACTGATCTAAATAAGGTTGAAAGATTTTGTTCATGAGTCCCATAAATAAATATGTGGAGTTTTTCACACCAAAGTGAATCACCAAGTACTCATAGTGACTGTAATGATACATGAAACTCATCTTTAGAATTTTATCTTCCCTTACTCTTAACCGGTGATAGCCTGATCGATGTTCAACCTTAGAGAACCATTGTGCCCCTCTAAACTAATCAAAGTGTTCATAAATCTATAGTAGTGGATTCTTGTTCTTCACGATCACTTAGTTTAAGAAATGGTTGTCAAAAAACATCCTCAAACTGTTGACATCACTTTTTGAAAACAAAATAGGGGTTGCCCCGGGGAAATAATGGGTCTCACAAAGTCCTTCCTCTGCAAGTCTTCCAGCTTCATACACTACTTGTGAAGCTCTATGGGAGCCATCTGATATGTTGGTGCTGATATTGGTGTCATCTAGAGGTGTAAATCAATGCATAAGTCTACCTCCATATATGAAGATAATCTTAGAACATCTTCAGGGAAGACCTCCTCGTACTTCGGCACTACTACTAGTAATTGGAAACTTATAATATCTTCTACATCAAGGTTCAGGCTATCTAGCTGATAAGTAATATGCTACACCTTCCTATGTATGATTCTATCTTGTGATGCCTAGGATTCCTTTTCATCAACTTAGAAAAACCTCATTCCATCATAGCACACACACCACACCCTTCACCTAAAATCGTCAGTCTGGGCATGGACTAAAGAAAAAAATCCATACCAAGAATGACATCATAATACCTCAAAGCTACCACCAAGAGGTTCTATACAAAACACTCTCCTCCGAGGACTGGGTCACACTATCTTCATATATGTGTGACCATCGAGTCTCCTCCATAATGTTTATCTAATAATTATGGTTGATTCAATGGTTAAACTGGAATATTAAGGTCTCATACAATATATGATGCAAGAAAGGAATAGCTAGAACATATGTCTATTAGTACAATAGATAAGGTGTAAAAGACATAGATCATACCTTGAATCATTCCTAGAACCCATTCTTTATATTCCTAAACTGCATGCATCGACCTATGCCCATATCCTCCAGTACCCTAATCTTAGTGTGGACCAACTAGGGGTGGTGGAAGCAGTATGTCAAAACATCAACCACCTCATGATTCTCTCCCATTTCATATTCAAATTCCACCACCCTAAACATTTACCTACTCCTATCATAGTCTCATCCTCAATGGTCCATCCACTTTCTCCCTATCAGTAGCACTATGAGTTAGACAATCTTAAGGGAGTTGTCCCTAACTATACCATGAATATCACTGCCTCTCTCGGGGTTGACTGGAGCCACCCTGTGAGATGTGAACTATAGATAATATATCTTTGGTCTCCCTCCTGAAACGTATTCCATGTCTGGTTCCCTAAGATTGATGTCATCTCCCTACTGCTGAGGTCTCTCCACCTACATGCCCACTACTGACTATCACTGGACGTATCTTCTCAACGAAGAATCTTTCGACCACCGAAGCATTCTTGAGCACCCCAGCATATGTTGAAATGAATAGAGTCATAATGATGGCTCATATATCTTGATTTAGACCACAATTGAAGGACTGATCCATGAAGTACTAGTCTCTAACCATATTCATTGAGTACCTGGTACAGTTGGGGAACCTCAATGAAAAATTACCCACTTTCATGCTACGCTATTGGAGTTGAAGAATCTTATGTATACCCACACCTCTCAGTGTAAATAGTGAGAACTCCTCTCAAAAGAGTCAATCTAACTGTTTCCATCAAATAGTTTTCTCTTCATGAGTCTAGGAGGCCAAACACCACAATTGTCCTATTGAACCCTATAGAAGGCTCGCCGCTATGATCACCATATGATCCACTGGTGTCCTGACTAGATAGAAAACTCTGCTCACCACCTCTAGCCAGTCCTCAGCCACCTGATGGTCGGGCTCACCTCAAAAACTAAGGGGTCTCTATCTCTGAAACTCATGATGTGTTATCATCATGTGCTCCATGTTTTCTAGTACTGTGGGTACCATGTTCTAATCCACAGTTGGTGGTATAGCTAGTGAACCAACTGAAGGTAACATCTAGGGAACTAGTGCCTATATCAAATCCTTATCCCTAGGGGGGTTCATCCTCATGATCAACCTACTGAATCTTAGATGGTATGTGTTGTAAAGGCATCCTAAAATAAGACTTGATTTACCATGATCAATGAGTATATCTGAATAGCTTTCTAAAGAGGGACATGGAAACAACAAACCATTCCTATATGATACATTTACCATTACATTCCCTACAACTAGTGTTCTCATGTACTGAATAAAAAAGTATGTTATTAGATTCATGGTTTATGGATACATCAACCACCACAGAAACACTGGAGTCCCTATCCTGATTGGTGATCTCAAAACAATTAAAATTTTTCCCCCAAAACATTCTCAAAGACTCTCATCCCTTAGGTATAACTAACCTTATTATGATACCACTCTATCACGACCTATCCTAGAGGGGACCATTAAATGACTATACCATTACCTCATCCAATAGGCTAGGGGATGGTGAGTAGTAATGATTTAAAATATCACACAAATGGGAGGCATTAGCATAATGTACCTGTACACACATACAAATGTTTAAGCCAGAAATACTGAAATGTAAAAAAACTAAGTAAACCATTCATTTAACCTAATATATCCCACAAATAGATTACCAAAGAGAATGTAATTGAATGTAAAAATGACCATAATACTAGACCACCAAAAAATATTCGTAAACCATAATGTCCAAAAAATAAACAATGGTGTTGGCTCTTCTGTATGAAGCCATAGAAACACCTTGGCCTATCTGATCTCACAAATCTCCATTAGGTTCTATTCCACCCTGGATTCTATCAAAAGTTAGCTCATCTATACAGTACATGGAATGTGTGAGAAAATTTCATGTCGAGGTGTGTATATCAATACTCAGTAGAACACCCCAAAATAATAAATAAATACAAAAAAAGGTATAATCATATGTAAAAAAGTATATGTCTATAGGACATATTTCAAGAATATCTATATATACCCAATCCATACCACATAGTCCTAGGTAATTCATAACAACTGTATACCAATACTAGGAACTTAGATCGATGATAGCACAAACCACTCATCTAGTAGAACAAACTCATGACTCGGATAACCCAAATGGCATTCATATGAAAGTACAATTCATAAAGAACCATAATGAGAGAGATACATTCATACCTCTAAAGAGATGGATACAATACAAATATTAGAATCACTACTAGGGCCATGGGGTGATACCAAAAACTCTTGCTAGAATAACCCACAATTTAGAGGACTGATGTCAGGTAGGATTAGTCTCATCAATACTAAGGACTCTACCTAGGGGATAAATATGAATAGTGGATCCCACACCGGTCCTCTTGGGGGATTCTAACAACTCTATATAGGAATCCATTCTGAAGGTAACTTACACATATTAGTTAGGAATCAATACCCACCAACCTTTACGGAAGTGATAAAGGAGATAGACCCTAATGAAACATTTCCATTGACAACGGGTACATTCCTTGTCACTAAAATATGTTTGAGTGAAAACCCCACTATTAGTCTCAATGGAATATCTCAATATCAGGGTCCCAACACCATACACAGCTCTTCAGTCGAATATTCCAATTTAATGTTATGGGTGTTTAATGATTTAGATGAAAGGTGGGTCACTGTGCCCATAGACCAACTGCATTGTTGGTCCACTGATCGTGGTAGTCAACTGCCATGCAGTCAGTCCATGCGATCATGTTGCGGTAGCTCGAGCGGTCAACCACCATGGTCGATCATCCACAATCAATCGTCTGACCACCCATGGTGGACCCTGAGGTTTGAAATGGGTCTTACCCAGATATGTACCGATCTGTTGGGTCCCACCCGACCCTCTAGGACCACTCCAACCCAATAGGTCTGATTGAGTCTACTCCACCTGAGCATTGCCTGCCTTTCCTGGATCGACATGTCTTCACTTTTTCTGACCCACTTTTCCTGGGTCAACCTAGTCAACGCGGTAAACAACCTCATTCAACATGGTCAACAACCTTGTTAAATGTGGTTACCATCATCACTTCCACATCATATGGCCTCAGCGTGTTCTGTGGCCATCATAACTTCACCTGGATTCCTGCCGCATCTACAGTCACCTTCATTACCTTTCGGGGTCACCTCTACGATCTACCCCTCTGATTGTTTCACTACCTCATGCCTCCCAACTGTACCGCCACACCACCTCGACAGACAACCATTCCATACCTCCATTCTAGTGGTCCCTTATAAAGACCACCAACCCACCTCCAATTCTTGAAATGTGAAAGAGTCATAGTTCTAGGCTATTCAGGTAGTATCATTCATAGATCCAACCTATATTCTCAATGTTACTCTAATCTAGGGGTCCAATCACGTTTGGAGCCTCCCTGAAAGTGAACCCATGGCCAAGAGGGTCTGATGGTAAATAATGTGAAGAATGAGGGAGATAAAAGTATGAATAAAATCTTGAGGAACGAAACTTATACATTTTTTCTTGGGATCCTCGATTTTTCCTCATTAAAATGAATAACAAAGAACCAAAACAATTCCATCAATTTAATTCTATCGACGATGCGTATATCAATATGTGTTCGTTGAGTTGATCTGAGTACCTCATTGATGAAGAATGGGATTGAAAATCTTAAAACAAATATCCTACCTAGATTTTGGATCAATCATTGATAGATAACATTTGTTTTGTCTTCATTGACTAGATCCTCACAACTCCTGAATGTGCGGAAATCCTTGATTTGTTTAATCTGTCATTGTTCGCTGAAAAAGATCCTAAATGGTTGTCTAAATCACTAGGGATTGGGTGGCCAACCCAAAGGAAATTATATAACCATACATTTAAATGAGAAATAATTTTTTCCTTAAACCAACTATTTATTTAAATTATTTAATAACGTTTACACCCTTTCTGATTTTTTCAACAGAAGACCCACACTGACCAAAGTTATTTTGCAGCAAGGAAAAGATACCATTCTGATCCCAACGGTTCCCTCAGTTAAATCATACACATATCAACACCTCTTTATGAATTTAATCCATAAAATATTTGTAAATAATATAACAAAAATATAGGACACTACAATACTTATGCCTCAAGAGTTTCTATACATGTGCATACACATATATTCTGACATTACTTCCACTATATATTGTCTAGAAAGGGGTATAATTGGTATGAAAAACTGGCATTATATACATTAGCCATATTTTTGTATTAAATATTATACTAAGTCCTATAAGTTTGGTTTTTAAAAAATATATCTTATTATAATTCACAAACAACACAAAATATCCAATAATTCAATCCTAAAAGTTTATCTATAACATTTCAACTATGACCATCCTTAAGTAATATACCATTTTTTTAATTCAAAAGTTTTAAATCATCATCAAAATAATTTCATAATAACCTATAATGTTATTTAAACACTATTATGAAACCAACTTTACCACTCAGACCCACTTTATTAAATTTAGTTCTAGAAAAACATTACAAACAACATCATATTTTATATATAACTATGTTTAAATTATCATTATCACATTTATGAACCAAGTGAATTTTTTCATTATAGTATAATAGACTTTAGACAAAGTAAAAAATATTAACTCTTAATTCTTCTCAAAAAATTTACATTTTTCCACCATATAATAATTTAATACATCTATAATTATTCTTCTATGTCGACCCTATGTTATCCATACAATATAATCTTCTTTGTTAAACATACTAAATACTTTCTTTCATATCTTAGAGAAAAGGAAACACAAGGAGTGGTTAGGTCAAATTACAATTATTGGGTAATAAAGTTATCGAATAAGAGTGATATGACTTATAAATGATGGAAGGCATAACATTAATTCTAAAAGTAATGTTTTTACACATGAAAAAAGTGTGTAAGAAAGTTACATCATAATAGAATTAAATCATAAATGTATAGAAACATCTGATCTAAGATGTAATAAGAATAGGACAAGGACTACTCCCTTATCCATCCTTATATTATGTGTAACTAATACCCCATAGGGAATCATTATATGATACGGATTACTCTTTTGTAAATCTAAAAATATTATTTTTACTCCATAATCCCATAAATATATTCTCAAGAGTCATTAACACTACCTAATTCATTAGAGTACTATATGGGTAAATGCATTATAATGAAAAATCATATGTAGGTATTCCAAAGGTTTCCAATCAACATATTATACAAATATGTGGAAATAAAATGGGTTTTATATAATTTTCACGTGGTTCCTTAAGGAAGAACTCATGATATCATAAATAAACATGACATGATAAAACCAAGAAAATTAAACAGGTATCCATTGAATTTAATCATCATTACTAGAAAATAGAACTGAAAATTATGAATCATCATATAATATTTACACCATATATGAAACAGATATATAGTTTAGACAATAAATGTACAATTCAATCAATATATTGGGTATCTAGGTGAACACCCTTCAATTATTTAGTGGAATATAAAGAATTAACAGAAGAAAATTATTGTACATAATTCATTCCAATACAAGTGGATTATTATGAATGAAAAAAAACCTAGGTTGGATCATACCAACAATGTAAAAGAGAACATCATAATCCATCTAGATAATGTAGGTAGATAATAACATTTAAAAAATCCTCTTGATCAATTACATGACATAGATGAAAACACTTTTATATATATGATAAAAATTTCATTTAAAATAATTAATTCTCTTTTACTTTCAAAACATTTAAAAATTAATATTTTATTAAAATATATGACTAATAATTAATTTTTTAAAACACTAAATTTTTTAGGGGATGTGTCTTAGAAAAAAAATAGGGGAAAAAAATACATTCACAAGGATATGTGTAAAAGAGATTCTTTCATTAGAAAATGAATCATGTGTAAATTGTTAAAATTAATATTCTATAATTTTTTTTTCAAATATTGATGTATTTCGAAATAAAATTAAATTTTTTTATGGAATATGTAATAAAATATTGATATCATTACATAATTGTTAAACCATTTTTTAAATATTTCCATGTGGAATATTTTAAAAAACCCTAAAATAAAATTTATGAACTACAAATAAAAAAGATAATAAAACATTATTTTAAAAATAAGTGATGAAAAATTTTATGTTCACCTGAGATGAAACATATTTTGGGTATATATCACTCTTTTGATATGTAAAATTTGGAAATGGAAGAAAACCCCATTAAAAATCATATGAGTTATTCTTATCAACATCATAATTTGATTTTTTGAAGTATTTTGACAAAGTTCCGGATAATAATTAATTCTAATGATATCCCCAGTGTAAATTGTAATAAATTATTTGAAAGTATATTTTTAGAAAAATATACTTGGAAGAACAAAATCAATATGAAATTTTCTTACTAATAATAAAAGTACATGTTCTGAGAAGACAATTATGAATGGAGGGATATTTTCATCAATACCATGAATTATTAAGTAGTTTACAATAAAAATAAAATACAATTAGATAACATATTTTATTATTAAATAAAAAATTGTATTTACATATAATATATATATATATATATTTGTATTATGAAAACTTATATCAACTGATAGAGGTTGAGAAAAAAATACCTTACCAATTCCCTACTAAATACCCATAAGAGAGGGGGGTATGGATGAATCCATATGGGAGAAAATATGAAATTATAATAAATAGTTTAATGAAAGAAAAATGGAAATGACAATGAAAAAGTATAGAGAGAAACAAAAGGGACTCGTCTTGGCCACGACACTCGACACTAGGTTATGCCCAACCTAGAACCCCCTTCAAATTCTAGACTCAATGGAGAAGTTTGAATTCTAATCCAAAACTCTAAATAGAATATATAAAATAATTAAAATGCATGAATTAATAATGTTTTACTAATTATATATTAAATATTCTTCCAATGTTTGAATGACCTAAAATTATATGCAGATATTGTCCTAGAATAAAAACAATGTTTTCATACCAATGGATCGTTCCAGAAAATTATCCAAGATATATTTAAAAAATAAATTACCATTTTTCCTTAAAAACCCCCCATATATAGAAAAATTTTATTTTCCTATATTTTCCTAAAACAATGATGATATGGTTCATGAAATCAAATAGCCAATATATAACCTACCACCATAGAATAATCATTAATTGAATAGAGTAGGGTCTTAGAAATGTTATAGGAATTATACTAGTTTAAAATAAAAATATAATGGGATTTCATTAAGAGACCCTATGATTGTCATTTTATTTGGACTATATTTTTATTTAGAAATAACTAGTATGATCAAGGACTAATAACCAGAAATATTGATATTTATGTTTCACATGGTTACAACCACAATGAGAGAATAAATTATGAAGAAACTTTTTCCCCTATAACAATATTACTATCTGTTAGTATAATAGTAGCATATAAAATAGATATGAATTTTAAAATATTTTATATGGATGTAAAATCATTTTTATTGGAAATTATATAGATTATTTTTATCTATGAAACATCAATATTTTTAATGTTTCCATTTATGAATATATATTTTCAAACATTCCAATGAATTGTATAGTCTTAAAAAGTCACACAATTCATAGAATAAAAGGTTGAGTTAATTTATTTTCTCAAATATTTTCATTATATAATAAAATGATCCTATAATTTTTAATAAAACATCAATTTATGATATTTTTTAATTCCAATATATGTGATTGATGTGAATTTATTCCCCGTAAATCAAAATTTTTATAAATGTTTTCAATTTGATTTCAAAAAGGAATTTTGAAAGCGTATAATGGGTTAAATAAACTAATATTTAGGAATTTTGATTTATCATAGATAAATGAAAAAAAACAATCATATAATATAAGTACATGATTTAATAAAAATGTTTGGAGTAAAAAATTAGTGTATGCAAATCGAATTATATTAAATAGTATAAACGGTTTAGATCTAGTTGGTAGCTTATTTGAAAATATTTTATAAAATGTAATTACTGTATTTAATTTATATTTAACTTGTATTAGGGAACAAAATAATTTTTACAAAATATTATATGATGGATTTCAAGAAAAAACTAAAGAACATAAAATAACTATTGAAAATTGATTTTATGTTTTTTTGAATGTAAATATTTTATTCTCTATACATTATATAATTTTGAGGTTAGATGTTAGATAATATTTTTACATCAATAACCTACCTATATATAGATAAATCATTAGATTCTTGACCTAGTATCAATGAATAGTCAATTGTATTATCAACTAATTTAGTTGAGTACATTTTAGCAGGTATTTTTTTGTGCACCTGTTTTATGGATGAAACATTCTTTGATGGATTTAGGATTCAATTTTTATTATGTCTCAAATGAATGATATAAATCACCTAATAAAAAATATCAAAAATCCAATAAAATTTTATCTAAAATAACTAATTCATCTAAAGAACACTTTTGTAAGGGATACCTCACAAAAAAGCAATATCTTCTTAGAATTAAATTTTTCTAAATAAAAATTGGCATATAATAATACTAATAATTTTAATATAGATGTTTTTTATCTTTTCTATATTTTAATTAAGAATATTTATTTTTAATTTATTATTTTATAGTTTTATATATTTATATATTTAATATTATTTTAGTGATTTATGCTTTATTTTAATACGGGATAGATTGTGTACTATTTTTACACTTATAATTGTGGTTTATTTATTTAAACTATTTTGTTGTTTCATAAAATGACACAAAATGTTATTAGTTTTTAAGTTTTAATTTTATCATATTTTTAATGTGTCTATTCCTTGTACTTTTCATGTTTCATATAAGAGAACATATTATTTATGTTTACAAAGAATAATACTTTGAAAACATTATTGTTTATTCCTTCTTGTATCTGAACACTTCTATAACTAAAACTAAACCTTAAATATTGATGTTGTTTAAAATTTTCCATAAATGGGAAACTATTAAAGGTAATTAAATACTAGTTGAGTACATTCTACGAAGGATATGGTTTTTCACAAGGTGTGGAGTCGGAAAAATATTGAATTTAATTGGTTGAAACACACAAATTTTATTCTAAAGAAGTTTTTAAAAATACATAAATGGGATTTTGTTTCCAATAAGAAAATGGAAATGTGTTACTCTGAAATTTAAGGTCAATAGTTTCATGAAAATATGGATTTTAGTTTCAATGATAATAAATACATGAAGATATTAAGAGTTAATGATGAACTTCTCAAAATCTTTAGTTGTGCTGGATGAAGTGTCTCATTAGATACATGAATGATTCTTTGGCCTTAAATCATCTAATTTTAGTATACATTTTTAACCCCTCCTCAAATTATGGTTTATTTATTTTTAGGACCTATTTTTGAAAAGAAACATTATATATTTTTGGATGCTATGTAAAATATACTTGTTATGTTTATCAAGTCTAGAATTTCTCTAAGAAATTGAGTTTTATTGAAATTTATGTTCCCAAAAATAAATTATATCTATTTAAATTTGGTATAGTAGTGAGTTATTCATCCAAGGTACATTTTTAGGAAGATTTACAACCTTAATAGAAAGAAAATTATCCTTTTTTCCTTTCATATGAATTCTAAGTGTTATGTCTGGAAGTGTAGAGATTGAGGAATGTGATATAATAGAATCCATGTTCCATGGATTAAATGACATAAAAGATACAATTCATATAGAAATTAGTTATATTAGGAATTAATACATGAAAAAAATAATCCCATTAGGGGTGAAGAATTATTAGAGGAGAACCCTGCTCAGGTGGAGGAGGAGAATTTCAAGGATGATTTTGTTGGTAAATGTGATTGTGTTAGAATATGTAATGATTCCAATGAGTATGAATTAGAGGATATAGTGGATAAATAACATCTTTATTTGACAAGAATTTTAATTTAAGTAATTCATAATGAAATTTTGTACCCTATTATTTTAGCTGAACTTAATCAAGATGTACTTATTATTGAAACAGTAGTTAGGGGACACAAAGTACATACTCTAAAAGAGTATGATGATGTTTCACTTATTGGTAATGATGGTTAAGATAGGGTAATATTCAAGTGTCTAATATTAATATTGATAATTCAAGGGAAACTATAAATATTATTGGTCATATTAATATTCCGTGATCTCTTATTAGATCATTTCTTATACCCGTATCTGATTATTTGTTTTAGTAGATGTTATAGATAAAAAACTATCTGATTTTGGATAGTTACTCTGATTCTTTTGGTATATATAGTAAGAATGGTTTCTGATGTTCTATTTAGGTCCTTTATGGAGGTTGATTCTTATCTGGGATATTTTATTAAATAAATGGTTATTTTATTAGATGGAGAATAATGTAATGAAAATCAATTGGTTCAAAATGAAAAAATAATAAGAGTTGACTAATAATCTTATCTACTAGGTGTTGATGAAGAATAAGAAAGGGGAGGAGGATATAAGTAGTTCAAGGGTCCTAAAGAACTAAATTTTATATCCCACCTAAAAAAGATTCCATGAATATCCCATCTTAATTCAATTCAATGAAATAAGATAATGATGTTTTAAGTATTAACATTAAAGTATCCAGGGAAGAAGTGATAAACTTAAAATATGCGACAGATTACAAGGAAGATTTTGATTTTTTGAAAAAGATTATTATCTCCCAATTGGAGTACAAAAAATAGATCCACACTCCTTAAACACATTTTAAGAAATATGTTTATATTGATGCACTTGTAAATTCTCCTTTACTAGGATACATAAAGGAAAAGACAGTTGATATTTAATTATAATTTGAGTCTTTAAGTGAATAGATATCCCTATTTAATTTTTATTTTATGTATATGGACACAATTTATCAACAGTAAAGGAGTTTAACTTTTGAGATCAAGGATGTTCAATATATCAACAAAGGAATCATTCATAGTCTTATAAAACATTTAGTGGTCATATTACCTATTCCAATGGGGATATTTTCTCTATAATGTAAAATAATAAGAAGTACCTCAATAATTATATTGTTATTTTACAAAACATATTAAACATCATTGGTGTTATTGATCAATTTTTTACATATTTTGAAAACTATTTTTATTAGAAATTAGAAAATAGTTGAGTCCTATCATAAATATTATTTTGAAGAATTTTTTGAAAATGATTCTTGGAAGGATGTAGTTAATGTTCATACCATTATTAAAAATAGAAATTAAATTGATATTAAAAGATATTGTTAGAATCCTCCCACAGTTTTTATGAATTTTAATATTTCATTGGTATTTTAAATAATGATGATAAAGGTATTAAAGAGATTAATTTATAGATCTGCACAAAAATATGATCTTCAAAAATAGGGTGGGGTGATATGTTAAATGTTTTTTCATGGTTATCCATTTATCCTGAAATTTTTTAGTTATTAGATTATCTTTTAAATTGATGTTTTTTAGGATTTCCTTTAATATATCATAGTAATTCACTCTTTAAGGACATGGAACTATATTACTATATTACAACTATATAAAAGATGATGGAAAACCCTAATCCCTAACATAAATATTCTAATCTTTCCCCCAAAAAACCATCTATTCCATAGAGTTGATATATTCATTCATATTTTTTATTGTTATTATATAATTTTTAATCTATTTCTTATCTATATATTAATATGTTCATGTATGAAACAATTGCCTCTCCATTATGGTTTGGATTATTCATATTTCTTTTACATACTCTTTCATTTCTAAATTTAATATTTTCATTAAATTTTAGTGCCTGATGTTTATTCATTTTTTATGATTCTATTGGTATAGTTTATTCATCGAGTGTGCTACACTGAATGTATTTTGTCCTAATTAAAAAAAATTATGTCTAAAAATTTTGGAAATGATTTTTGTAAACAAAAATAAATTATCTCAAACATGAAATTTTATATACGTTGTGTGTTCTGAATATATAATGTTATTTTTTTAATTTTAATTCCTTTAATAATCATCAAAAGGGAGGGTGACAAACAGACATATTTTGTTATAACATCTATAAATACGTCATATGTTTTTAGGTTTAGATAACACAATTTATTTAATTTTTCTATGGATATAAGTTTGTTTTGTTGAATAAATAATATTTTCCAATTAATTAATTCAATTAATATTTTTATTTCATTATATGATATATTATGAGCTAGTGAAATATCATAGAAGATTTTATTTTGGATTATTTTTCCTAAATAAATCCCATAGGCTAACATTATTTTTATAAGAAATCTCTTGATTGAGAAAATATCATGTAAAATAACACACAAGATTCTTGAATAGAAGAAACATCATACAAAATAAGAAAAAATGATATGAAATGAAACATCAAACAATAATTCACCTCTAGAGATATAATAGAATAAGCACAAGGTACGTGATGTTGTAAATTATCGTACAAAAAATGGAAATTCATATCCACTATTTTTGGGAAAGCCCGATATCATAAGAAGATCAAAAATTATATGACTTAAAATATCATCTTATAGAACACTAATTTCATAATATCTCATGATGTTCAAATATCAGAAGATAAATAATATCTACAAATTCAAAGGATTTGTTTTAAATGAGAAAATTCTAACGAGTCTAACAACATAGATCGAAAAATAAATTAACCTTTGGAGAAGATTTAGTTTTAATTGATTATCAATGTCAAATTTATCTTAATTACTTACGAATAGATGTATTATCTTACAATTAATAAAAAATTGGTGTTGTTAATTTCTTTTTATGTAAATGTCTCAAGAGGATAGTGAACTATGATGAAATGTATTTTCCAATAAATAGTTATTATTTCAATAAATATTTTCCCATTTTTTTGAATTCTAATAAATATTAACAAAAACCATTGGTTTTTTGAATGTGTCCATACTGAAATAAGATAATCCAAATTAAATAAATATTATATTTCAATGAAATTATATATTTTCAAGGAAGATTATAGACACTATGAAATTTAAACATAGAGTCTTTAATTTTTAGAATAAAATTTCACACTCGACCATTGATATATATATATATAATTTTAAATTTTAAATAAATGTTCATAGTGTATATTTAAAAAACATGAAGAACATAGTGTCACGACCCGCCTTCACCAAAAGGAGGGAAGGGTCAATAGATTTCCAGGCCCTTCCTTCTTTAAGTTGAAGGAGAGATAATGTCCACCGAAACCCGCCTTCAATAGGTCCCAGAGTGGCGACTAGCACCAAGGGTATAGAAATTTCTCATGAATGGAAGGCATTACCCCTTTTTGTCTTATATGATCGGGAGATAAGATGATGAAACTCAACAACACCAAGATAAAAGAAAAGTAAAGCCAAAAGTAGACCATTCCCACATGCATGTTCCAAAAGTAAAAGCCACAAAGTATAAAAGGTGACTACAAAGGTAAGTACCAAAGAAAGAAAAACAGAAACTGCAACTGCCTCAAAGGTCCGAGCTAGTATGGTCCCGCGCAATCCACGAAGTCCTCCTGGAAACCTAAAAGCAGTTTTATATAACTAGGGTGAGCATACAAGTACACTCAGTAGGGAAAACCAAAGACTCTCGTGCACAAGTGGGGGAATGTACTAAAGTCCTGTGAGAACGGAGTAAACCAAACACCTATCAAGGTAAAATATCCACCCAAGCCTCACTAAGGCACACTCCCAAAATAACGCAAGTCAAGTAATATGTATAATAAGAGCACATAGATGTTTGGGTACCCCGCGCCACTTTCCCACTGGTTATTGATACATCCTACGCATCAGACCAATCCTGCCATTCTCACCACAGTCCCACTGCCACACCCGCCCACACACACCTGTTCCACAACCACACGCAGTCCCACTACCGAATCCCACCCGCAAACACCTGGGCCACAACTGTCACATGTAACCACGCCTACAAACACCTATTCCAGAACAACCACCACCACGGCCGAAGACACCTGGGCTAGAAAATCCATTGCCACGCCCGAAGACACCAGGGCCTCATCCCAAAGACACTTGGGAAACCATCTGCCACACACACCTGGCCAACCACCACACTACGCCGCTCGAAGGTTCTTGGGCTAATAATGGACCTCAGGCTATCATAGCCTTCCCGAAGATACTTGGGCTATCCGGGAAAGGGAGCAGAAATGAGCTAACAACCAGCCACTAATAATAGTATTGGGAAAAACACCCTCCCCCATGAAATGGGGGTGTTCGGCACTAAGTGCTAAACTTGGGTGGGCCGTGAATAAGAAACAAAAAGCTATAGGTATATATATAGGTAACAAGCACTCACCCCAAACTAGGTTTTTCTTTAGATAGCCTACAGATCACAACGTCACTCAAGTCCGAGTCACAACTCTCACCAACAAAACCCATTTGTCCCATTCTTGTTTTCATGTTCAGTAATAATGTTCAAATAAGTCTATGCACTATTGGGCAACTAACACCATAATCATATCCAAGGAAAAGAAACCAGCCAATCATCAATTCAAACATTCATGCCTAGTTCTCTTGTAAAGTCACAACAACAATGAAAAGTGAGAACTCTCAAAGTCCTGGAACCAGACAACCCTGAGACACTTCCCCATGTCCCCTCCCCCAAAAAGGTTTTTCATTAACATAAGATCCCCCCCAATTCATGATATAAACAAGTAACCACCAAGTCTTAAAACTCACAACCACCGAATCCATATCAATAGGGGATCCCATCCCAAAATTCAAAACCACCGGAAGTATAAAAACAAGGGATCCCATCCCCTCCCACATTTCCTCCAATCGTCCCGTAAGAGAAAAAAAACCAAACCACTGTCACCAACACTAAGTAGGGCCATACCGGTATTTTCAGACTTAAACGATTTAACACACTCCATGATTTCAATTCAGTGTTTTGACAGGGGTTAGCATAGAAGGTATTGATTCTGTTGCTTTCAATTTATTCAGCCAGGTATACGTGATTAACCAATTTACTTTTCACAGCAGGAGTTTACATTTAGGAACAAGCCATTTAAAACACCACAAGGGGTTCATTAATGCACAAACAATAACCACCAATGGCCTCGATTTTCCGAAGGCGTAAGACATCACAACTCAAGAAGATAATCATAATATAAACAACATCAACGAACACAGCCCCCCCCCCTCCTTCATTCCTTACAGTGTTCATTCATTATCTCTAATTAGGTCTGGTTTCTCTATTTCTATAGAAACAAAAACATGCCCACCCTGCATGATACACAAAAGGGAGAGGTGAAGGAGAAATTCCCTACTTGTTGATAGATGATCGATGTTTAGGCCGGGCGTAGAACTTTACGGTTAACAATGTAGCTCGCCCAATGTACCAGAAGCTGTTTGTGAAAAGCCGCGATTGAGGAAAGAAGAAACCACGACTAACCCTTAGTTTATAAGAGTCGCGGATGGTTGAGGTGATAACGCGAAACTGCGTAAGGCGCGGGGTCGTGGGTTGGCCACGTGGCCCCACTCGTCATTAAAGGGGGTCGGGTGGTTTAAACCGACTCATTAATTAATTAAGTATTTAATTAAAACTATTATGGGCATTATCGGTCTTTAAAACACGCCCAAACAGGTAAAAAATAGGGGTTAAAACCCTAATTGCGCAAGAAGGAACGCCACTGGAAAGAACCCGCGGGGTAGGCCAGAGCCACTGGTTGCTGAGGGATACTGGTGGGTGACGGCTACCAGTAGGCTCAGGCTACCGGTACTCCAAGCATACCGGTATGATAAGGATACCAGTATGCCAAGGCTACCGCTAGGTCTACACCACCGTGACTCCTAGACAAGAAAACCCAATGCGACATTTTCACAAATTAAAGGATCCCCACAAAACCTGGGCTGTTACCTCAAATACCTCTTAAGCGATTCTCATCCTCGAGAATCAAAACAAACCAGAAGGGAAGATAAGGTCCGAACAACTACCTCGAAAGGTACCTCTTAGAAGTGAACCCATGCTAACTAAAAACACCTCCCTGACAAGAACCAAGAAACATACCATGCCAAACTGCCAAGGCGTGTAGGTTGGGGAGTCTCCTCCCCGTGTCAAGATATTATCCGCTTTGGGCAGCACTGACTCTCCCTCACAAGTTTAATCGCATCCACATTAATGTGTCTTGATTATGGGGCAGGTTCTCTCCTCCCCATAGTTAGGGCTTTTCACACGCATTCAGAGGAAAGAAAACTAGCAGGTTTCATATCCAAAAAGACAAAACCATCTACCACAACAGGTACAACAAGGAACAAAACTCAAAACAAATCGGGGTACTGGGTACGCATCTTGCTTCCCTCTCCCATGTACTCTCCTCAAGCCCACCATGTCTCCACAACACACGAACCAAGGGGATGGTTCACCCATGAATCACCTTCTCGTTGCGATCCTCAATTATCACTGGTCTCTCCACAAAGTTCACATCATCCTCAATGTCCAGCTCACCCCAATCAAGGATGTGTGACTTGTCGTGCAGATACCGAAGGATTTGGGACACATGAAAGACATCATGTGTCCTCAGTAGCGACGGTGGTAACGGTAGCTGATAAGACACTTCGCCGACCCACCGCAACACATCGAAGGGTCCGATGAACCTGGGAGAAAGCTTACTCCCCTTGACGAACCTCCGCTGCCCACGCCGAGGGGAGACCTTCAAGAACACGTGGTCTCCAACCTCAAACTCCAATGGCCTCCTCTTGGTATCATCATAAGATTTATGTCGGTCTTAGGCTGCCTTCATCCTTTCCCGTATGAGCTAAACCTTCTCTTTCGTGCTTTGCACCACCTCCGGGCCAAGGATGCCTTCCTCTCCTACTTCAGCCCAACATGTAGGTGAACGGAAGGGCCTCCCGTACAATGCTCCAAATGGGTCCATACCGAGGGTAGAGTGATAGATATTATTGTAGGCGAACTCTACCAGGGGAAAGTGTCGCACCCATGATCCTCCAGAGTCCAGAACACATGCCCGCAGAATATCCTCCAAGGTCTGGATGGTGTGCTCTGTTTTTCCATCTGTTTGGGGATGGAATGCAGTGCTAAGACATAACTATGTTCCAAAATCATGCTGTAATCCTCTCCAGACTCGCGAGGTAAAATTTCCATCCCTATCCGAGACTATAGACCTCAGAACTCCATTCAACCGCACCACCTCATCCACATACATTTGTGCCAAAGTATCCACTGCACTCGACTCCCTGATCGGCAGAAAGTGAGCTGATTTCGTCAACATGTCCACCACCACCTAGATGGCATCGTATCCCCCTTGGACCTTGGGTAGTCTCGTTACGAAATCCATCGAGATGTCGTACCACTTCCACTCTGGGACATCTAGAGACTGTAGTAGGCTGCCTGGAACTCGGTGTTTGGCCTTCACTTGCTGACACACTAAACACATGGCCACAAACTCTGCCACTGCTCGCTTCACTCTGGGCCACCAAAAATGTCCCTTCAGTCCCTGGTACATCTTCGAAACTCCTGGGTATACCCCCAGGGGTGAGTTGAGGAACTCACTGAGAACCTTGCTGCGCATCACTCCTAGAACAAAAAACCTTTTCTGGAAAAGAATCCAGTTCTGACCATCCTCTGTCCATCCATCTAGAGCATTACTCTGGTCAACTCGGTCACGCATCGCTTCACACTCCGGGTCTCCCCACTGAGACTCCTCCACTTGCCGAAACAGATATGAATGCACTATCATCTGATATTGGAAACCTCTACCACCATCCATCCTCGCATCCAGGTGTAAGGCGGCCAACTCCTCCATCACTTTCCATGCATCCACCGACTCTTGGACCGTATCCTTCTGCGTCCTTCTGCTCAAGGCATCGCCCACTACATTTCCCTTGCCCTCAGTATAAGAGATCTCGAAGTCGTAATCCTAGAGGAACTCCACCCATCTCTGTTGTCGCATGTTTAAGTCCTGCTGGGAGAAGATATACCTCAAGATTTTGTGATCTATGAAGACTACAAAGCATTCTCCGATGAGGTAGTGACACCAAATCTTTAGCGCAAAAATGACTGCTGCAAGCTCCAGGTCGTGGGTGGCATAATTAGGCTCTTGGGGGCATAGCTGCCTGGACCCATAAGAGATCACCCCTTGTCGCTGCATCAACACACATCCTAGGCCCTGTCATAAATCATCACAAAACACCTCATAGGCTGCACCATATTTCGGTAATCTCAGCACTGGGGCACTAACCAACTTCTCTTTCAGATGGCTGAAGGCTAACTCGCACTACTCACTTCACCGGAAAACCTGGTCCTTTATGGAAAGGGCTGTCAAAGGGGCTTCTACTTGGGAGAAGTTGGGTACGAACCTCCGATAGTAACCTGCCAGCCCAAGGAAACTATGGACGTATTCCACATTCTTGGGTGCTACCCAAGAAACAACCACGTCACCTTTTGATGGGCCCACTGCTACCCCCTGCTCGGACACCACGTGCCCGAGGAAGTGCACTTCTCTTGTCCAGAACATGCATTTCGACAACTTCCCATAGAGCTGATGATATCGGAGGACCTCCAAAACTTTCCTCAGGTGCTCTGAATGGTCCTCTTCTGACCTCGAATAGATCAGGATATCGTTGATGAACATAACCAAGAACCGATCCAAGTACTCTTGGAAGATGGAGTTCATAAGCCCCATGAACACAGCCGGGGCATTCGTAACACCGAAGGGCATGCATACGAACTCGAAATGTACATATCTACACCTAAAGCCTGTATTCGGGATGTTTCTCTCCTTCACTCTCAGATGGTGGTACCCAAACCGCAGGTCGATCTTCGAGAACCATCCTTCCCCTTTCAGCTGGTCGAAAAGATCATCTATCCTTGGAAGAGGGTAGCGATTCTTGATCGTCACCTGATTCAGCCTCCTGTAGTCTATGCACAATCTGAGCCCACCATCTTCCTTCTTTGCGAACAAGACTGGAGCACCCCACGGTGACGCACTCAGCTGAACATAACCCCTCTTCATCAGATCGTCAATCTGAATCCGCAACTCCCGTAACTCTGAAGGTGCCATCCAGTAAGGAGCCATCGAGATCGGACGAGCGTCGGTCTGCAGGTCTATCACGAACTAGATATCACGTCGAGGGGGTAGAGTCATCAACTCCTCAAGAAAGATTTCCATAAACTCATGGAAAACCTATGGCACCACCACCATCTCAGCATCTACTGACTCTACTGACAGCTCGACTAACAAGGAGAGGAGGGGTTCCTCTCGCCTGCTGCCCTTCTGACTGCTCTGCTCGCCGGTGAAAGGTAACACGCCGGCCTCCCAAGATAGATAGAATTAAACTTCTTTGAAAACAGTCGATGACAGCGCACACAGAGAATAGCCGGTCGATACCTAGGATGACATCGTATGGTTGTGTCTGTAGCAGAAGAAGATCCCTAACCGACTGATGTGGCCCCATCATCAGTCTACATCCTCGACAAACAAACGACAAGTCGGTCTGACCTCCGACTGGTGTGCTCAACACCAGGGGCACTGGAAGTCTCTCCGCATCTAGACCCAAGGCACGGGCTAGACTGGGTGCAACAAAGGAGTGCGAAGCTCTAGTATCGAACAAAGCATAATAAAGAGTGCTAAACAAACTGATCTTACCTCTAAAAACCTCTGGCCCTGCTGGAACTGCTACCTTTGTGGTGTGTAACTGTCCACGCCCAGCTCCTCTTCCCCTCGGCTATCAGCCACCTCCCCGACCGCGCCTCGGTTGAGGTCCCTGAGGTGCACCCTGAGGTCAGCCTCCTCCTCCTAGGTCTGCCCTCGGAGGAGCGGGAGCTCACTATCCCTGCTGGTGCTGCTGGAATGGTCTGGCTGGAAGCTGCTGCTGGGGCGGGTGGTGGGGATGTCCACCATCGCCATACTGTACTCGGTCTGGGCATTGACTCTAGAGATGTCCAGGGCTCCCACATATGAAGCATCGTGGTCCTGGTCCTGAAGGAAAAGGGAGAGTACCAGGGGATCTAAATTGAAACTGTTGTGGCCTAATCCCTGCGGGTCGGAACCTGGAGGGTCCTGACGCTAGAGGCCTGGTGCTGACGGCCTTCCCTTTCGATGGTCCCATCAGGATCCCCTCTCGTGACACTCCTCCTGGAGCATGCATCCTCTCCACCACTTCGGCCTTATTCTAGACCTCTAAGTACGTCGCCAGGGTAAAGGGGGTAACAACATTCTGGAGGGAGGGTCGGAGCGCCTCCTCCAAGCGTCTTTCCCGAGACTCCACGTCGGGAAATAGGTCCGGAGAAAAACATAGGAGGTCTTTGAACTTGATCCCTAGCTCCATCATGGACATACTCCCCTGTTGGAGGGAGAATAGATTCTATCTCTTTTCCGCCTTCATCGTCGAAGAGAGGACTTCCGCCTGGAACTCCCTCTCAAAATCCGCCCAAGCCACCTCAGCCTCTCTCCTCTCCCCCAGGTAAAGTGTCCACCACTAACGCACCGCTCCCCGCATCTGGTTGACGTCCATAGGAACCAAGTACTCGGTCGGGGCCCGAATCAGGCCGAAAGCTATAACTAGATCCTTTATCCAGCCTTCCGTCTTCATGTCGGAGGTGATTCCTTCATACTTCTCAAGGGTCTGTCACTGGAAGGCCCGGAGAGTCCTCTTCCACTGGTTGTCCTCCTCTTCTCGGTCAGCTCTCTGCCGATCGGACAAGGTAGTCTATGGGGCCTCGATTGTCTGTACCACACACGGTTTCCTTCAAGGTGTCATAGCTGCAAGGTAAACAAGGAATGCCTAAGCCCAAGTAGTGCAGAATATCATTCTTAAAACTTATTAAAATGTTAATTTATTCTTAATTAACAAGACATCCCAGAAACACAAGAACACATATAATTATGATGCATGTACCTTTCCTAGGGTCTCTACCCTGCAATCAGTGTGGCCTCACTTGGTCATTCAGTAGGTCCAGAGTCCTTGCATTGGATCACAGGGGGCCCTAAAATCATGTTTCCCAGCTGGTCTTCCCTGGCCTAATTCACGCGCCAAGGTCACCCAACACTATTTCCATACAATCCCATGCATTCCTTAGTGTGCCTAACTCCAGGCTCCATCTTATCTCTCAACTATCAGCACTGATACCATTCTTTCACGACCTGCCTTCACCAAAAGGAGACAAGGGTCAGCAGATTGCCAGTTCTTTCCTTCTTTATGTTGAAGGAGAGATAATGACCCCTGAAACCCACCTCCAATAGGTCCCGGAGTGGCGACTAGCACCAAGGGTATAGAAATTTCTCACAAATGGAAGGCATTACCCCTTTTTGTTTTATAGGATCGGGAGATAAGATGATGAAACTCAACAATACCAAGATAAAAGAAAAGTAAAGCCAAAAGTAGACCATTCCCACATGCATGCTCCAAAAGTAAAAGCCACAAAGTACAAAAGGTGACTACATAGGTAAGTACCAAAGAAAGGAAAACAGAAACTACAACTGCCTCAATGGTCCGAGCTAGTATGGTCCCGCGCAATCCCCGAAGTCCTCCAAAAAACCATAATGCAGTTTTATATACATAGGGTGAGCATACAAGTACACTCATTAGGGAAAAACGAAGACTCTCATGCACAAGTGGGGGAACGTACTAATGTCCCGTGAGAAAGGAGTAAACCAAACACCTATCAAGGTAGACTATCCACCCAAGACTCACCAAGGCACACTCCCCAAAAAACTCAAGTCAAGTAATATATATAATAAGAGCACATCGATGTTTGGGTACCCCGCGCCACTTTCCCACTAGTTATTGAGACATCCTACGCATCAGACCAATCCCTCTATTCTCACTGAAGTCCCACTGCCACACCCGCCCACACACACCTGGGCCACAACCACACGCAGTCCCACTGCCGAATCCTGCCTGCAAACACGTGGTCCACAACTGTCACATGTAACCACGCCTGCAAACACCTAGTCCAGAACAACCACCACCACTCTCGAAGACACTTGTGCTAGAAGATCCATTGCCACGCCCGAAGACACCTAAGCCTCATCCTGAAGACACTTGGGAAACCACATGCCGCACAAACCTGGCCAACCACCACACTACCTCACCCGAAGTTTCTTGGGCTAATAATGGACCTCATGCCATCACATCCTACCTGAAGATACTTGGTCTATCCAGGAAAGGGAGCACAATGGAGCTAAAAACCAGCCACTAATAATAGTGTTGGGAAAAACACCCTCCCCCATGAAATGGTGGTGTTCAGAACTAAGTTCTCAAGTTGGGTGGGGAGCGAATAAGAAACACAAAGCTACAGGTATATATATAGGTAACAGGCAGTCACCCCAAACTAGGTTTTTCTTCAGACAGCTTACAGATCACAACGGCACTCATGTCCAAGTCTCAACTCTCACCAACAAAACCCATTTCTCCCATTTTTGTTTTCATGTTAAGTAATAATGTTCAAATAAGTCTATGCACTACTGGGCAAATATCACCATAATCATAACCAAGTAAAAGAAACCAGACAATCGTCAATTTAATCTTTCACACATGGTTCTCTTGTAAAGTCACAACAACAAGGAAAAGTGAGAACTCTCAAAGTCGTGCAACCATACAACCATGAGACACTGCACCGTGTCCCCTCCCCCAAAAAGGTTTTTCATCCACAGAGGATCCCACCTCAATTTGGGATATAAAAAAGTAACCACCGGGTCTTAAAACTCACAACCACAGAATCTATATAAATAGGGGATCCCATCCCCAAATTCACAACCACCAGAAGTATAAAAACAGGGGATCCCATCCCCTCCCACATTTCCACCAGTCGGCCCGTAAAAGAAAAACAACCAAACCACTATCACCAACACTAATTAGGGCCATACTGGTATTTTCATATTTAAACAATTTAACACACTCCATGATTTCAATTCATTGTTTTGAACGGGGTTAGCATTGAAGGGATTGATCCTGGTGCATTCAATTTATTCAATCGGGTATACATGATTAACCAATTTACTATTCACAGTAGGAGTTTACAATTAGGAACAAGCCATTTAAAACACCACGAAGGGTTCATTAATGCACAAACAATGACCACCAACGACCTCGATTTTCAGAAGGCGTAAGCCAGCACAACTCAAGAAGATGATCATAATATAAACAACATCAACGATCACACCCCCCCCCCCTTCATTCCTTACAGGGTTCATTCATTATCTTTAATTAGGTCTGGTTTATCAATTTATATAGAAACAAAAACACTCCCACCCCGCATGATACACAAAAGGGAGAGGCGGTGGAGAAATTCCCTATTTGTTGATAGATGATCGACGTTTAGGCCGGGCGCGGAACTTTACGGTTAACGATGCGGCTCGCCCGATGCCCCAGAATCTGTTCGTGAAAAGTCGTGATCGAGGAAAGAAGAAACCACGGCTAACCCTTAGTTTATAAGAGCCACGGACAGTTGAGGTGATAACGCGAAATCGTGTAAGGCGCAGGGTCATGGGTTGGCCACGCGGCCCCACTCGTCATTAAAGGGGGCCGGGTGGTTTAAACCAACTCATTAATTCATTAATTATTTAATTAAAACTCTTATGAGCGTTACGGGTCTTTATAACACGCCCAAAAAGGTCAAAAAATAGGGTTTAAAACCCTAATTGCGCAAGAAGGAACACCACTGGAAAGAACCCGCGGGGTAGGCTAGAGCCACCCGTGGTAGAGGGCTACCGGTGGGTGACGGCTACCGGTAGGCTAAGGCTACCGGTATGCCAAGGTTACCGGTATGCCAATGCCACCGGTACGCCAAGGATACCAATAGGCCTTCACCGCCGTGACTCCTAGACCAGAATACCCAACGCGAAATTTTCACAAAGTAAAGGATCCCCACAAAACCCGGGCCATTACACATAGTCTATATTTATTTAGTTACTCATTTTCTGTGATATTGAGAAGTACTTATTATTTTAATGTGATTTCAATATAATTTTCAATAAATAAAGTACCTCTAGACCTATATTGTGTTGTATTATTAAATATATATATATAAATTATTAATCATTTTACTATTTCTACTTGAAACTTTGTACAAATCCCACAATCTTTTACACATTTTTGGATTTTAATGTATAAACTCTCTATTATATGTTTTTAAAGATCGTGGAAAGCTCTTATGAATTGAGTGACCAATGAAATATCATGGATATTTTATAATGAGTTATATTTTCTTGCACTTAATGGAAAATATAAAAAATGGAGTTGTCTAGTGAAAATTAGAGATATCTTTGATGGAGTGTTGGCATAGTGGACTAGTAGATTTTTGTGACCTAAAAAACAATAGATTTGATACTTTATAATATTTCATTTTATTATTATTATTAATTTATATCTAATAATAATTAAATAAATTAATTTTTTATGTAATTTAGATTTTTTTGCTAAGGTGGATAAATTTTTAAAACATAATTCACCACCCACTTGATTTCTTTTCAACTCATATAGATAATGATATCAAAATTACATTTATATAAATTATTTATCAATTGGAATATTATATTTTTATCATACCAAGAATTTGGATCATTATTTAAACAATATAAATTTATTCATAACATTAAAAACTATATTTGAAATTTTTCATTTTCAAAATGAGGTGGTTGAATAAAATAATCTTCTTCAGAAATAAAACAATTTAAAAAAGAACATTTAATATGTATTTGAAATAATTTTTATCCCTCCAAAAGAATATAAATATAAATAAATTACAAATGAATAAATCCTAGAAATAGTTGAAAATAATCATCAAAATAAATTTCTTATTCATTAAATGAACCTATATCTAGATGTATAGCTTTATTAATAACAATATGAAAAGATTCATTCATTTTATTTTCTTAAAAAATAAGTTTAGTTCCCCTTACATATTTTCTTTAATGCGTTCAACTAGATTCCATATATTTTATTTATCCTACTGATTATCTTTATCTAGTATAAAAATAATTCAATATTAATAAATAGAAGTACCACTAATATATATAGGAACATAATAAAATAGAAAAAAAAATTATTCAAAAAAATATAACAGATGATCTTGTATAATGATAAAAAACAATTTTTCTAATAAATTTACCAACATTTTGATATTTATTAATATTTTGAGGGTTACAATTTATTCTATTAGAATAAATATCACTATCTATAGTTAAATAATTATCTTTAGGTTATTTTTCAACAATATTAAATTCTCTAAATTAAACATTAAATTTATACTATATTAAAATTATTTTTAAAATTATCATGAAAAATCATAACTTCATAATATTTCTTTAAAACATAGGATCAATTTTTATAGACACTATAATCTTGAATATTTATAGAATTCCTTGAGAAAATATATAATCACATTTAAAATAAATATTTTATAAGTTATCTATATTATATAAAATAAATTCTATACTCTCAAAAACATATAAATTATGAAAATTAGGTTTTATTAATTCATGAAAATTGAATGGGAATTTATATAAAAATGAATTATTATATCTATAAAAAAAATAAAAGGAATACTTTAATGATTTGGATATAAAATATTTATTTGAAAAAATATTACTTTTAAATAGTTCTTCTCATTTCAATAATTGGCCTATATTACAATTCATTATCACAATTTTTTGTATTATTTGAGAAGATAAATTATGAAAATAACAATTTTTTTAAAAAATTAATTCAAATTATTGATTAATAAATAAATTAATATTATAAATTCTAATAGATATTATAAAGTATATTTTTTTGTTTGGAACTGGTTTTCATACTAAAATAAATTTAATCAATTTTTTACGCTTATATGATAAAGAAAAATTCTAATTTTATCTACTAAAATCATCAAAAATATAAAAAACATATTTCTATCCTCATAAACTATCTATTTTCCTATGACCAAATAAATCTAAGTGAATATTAACAGGAGTAATAATAGTTTTAAAAATTTATAAATTAATCTAAAACTATTTCTATGTCTTTAAAATTTTTAATAGGAATAAAAAACATATTTCTTAATAATTTTAATATTGGAAACTTATTAACGTGTCCTTTCTTTGGAAGATTTTATATTTACAATATTTCAAACGTCTATGTATTTATTTCCATATGTTTCTATCTATTTATTAAGAAATAAGGTGCTTACAACTTTTCTAATATTATTTAGGAAAATAAAAATAAGATTTATATTATTTCATATGCCCAAAAAATAAAATAGATATATTTTTGAAAAATAAAAACCAATAATATTAATTTTTTTAAACAATTTGATCATTACATAATTATGAAATACTAATAATGTTCTATTTTAATAATTCAATAAACATTAATTTAGAAATTATACCAATGCTAAGTAATCTTATGTCACCAAACACATTAACCTTGACTTCTGAATTAACATCTACTGGTATAGAGACTTCTTCACAATTATTATAATATAAAAAGATATGTATCTCAGGTTACTTTTTTAAACAAATAATTTCTTATAAACCATGGATCTTTGAAACTCTTAAAGAAAAAATCTTATAAATAATATTTATGTAGAAAATATTTTGTATACCCTGGATATCTTGTGTCCAATTAGGTTTGTATATGAACTTTTAGGTATCGAAACATAATTTAAAGTTGTATAAATGTGTAATCATGAAGATAAATTATTAGAGATAACGATTTAGTATAAAATAAAAATTTATTACATCTTAATTAAAATTACTTAGGATATTTTCCTTTCATATAATATTTTAATCATCTAATGTTTAATATTATTCATTTAGAATATTTATTTTTAAAGGTCATATATAATATATGAATTTTTTATTACAACAAAAATATATCTTTCTTATATTTGGTATCATCATAGAAATCATATTAGAATATTTTTCTTGACTATGACTAAAATTAGACAGATTTTACATCAAACACACAATTAAATTCTACAAATTAATGTTTAAATTTATGAGAAATAAAAATAATTTAAATATTTTTTAAATTTTTAAGAAGGAATATTTCTAAAAACACCATTTTTTTAAGTTGTCTTCTTTTTTTATACTCTATTTATATATATTCACCAATTAATTTTTTAGAAAAAACATCAATTCGCCAAACATATCTTGTTGTAATTTTTCATTTTTAATTTGATTTATTTCATACCCAGTTGTTTAATATCAGAATCCTAATATGATGTATAATAAGTATAACTACTAACTTATTTATTGTTTGGGCTATCAAGCATAGTTTAAACAACTATTATTCACTTTCAATTTCATCACATAAATAGTATTTTTTGTACAACACCTTCCATCTACTAAATATATTTTATCATTTTTATTATTTTTCTTATCTTCTATTTATTTCCTTAGTTTTGGAAAGTATATTTGTATTTTTACAATATTTATACACTCATAAAATGTTCTTCCATAAACATCATAATAATTTTAATTATTGTTATTCCTCTATCAATAATTGTTATGATTTCCTTTTCTAAAACAATTCTCGAATCCTAATTTTATTTTTATAATTTTATAAATAAAATTAGTAATTCTGATTGATTCATTCAATCTTTAATTTGACATTGAGTCGGAAGAGTGAGTAAAAATAGATATATTTATTTAAATTCCATACCATTCTTCTATGATGCCTCCACTTAAACTATGATCTTTATATTTCGATCGAATAAAAAATGAACAAATGAGTTCAAAAAATATATATTATTCAATGTTCATGAACTCATTAATTACACTTTCTTCATACTTCAATTCATTATTGGAAATCATAAGACTCTTATTTCATGTAAAAGATTCAACCTAGTTTTTATAATGGAATTCATCCCATTCATTGTTTTATTGAATATTTGGAACATATGTTTAACACATTCATTGTCACACACTAAAAAAATTGTTAAAACATATGAATCATTCAAATCATATTCATAATCAAATTTATTTATCAAATTGTAAAAACATTAAAAAAAATTAAAATATCATGAGCTATATTATAAGTAGATACAAGTCTAAAAAAAATTCTTCTAACATCATACTATATAGTATTTATTATATTAATATTCAATAAAAAATAGTAAAATCACATAATGTAAGTGTTTTAGGGTTAGAGTTAAGTAACATATTTTATTTTTATGATTTATTTTAGTGATAAATAATTGTTATCTTAAGGGAGGATTATATTTTATATTACCAAT
Organism: Viscum album; assembly: GCA_963277665.1. NCBI lineage: Eukaryota > Viridiplantae > Streptophyta > Magnoliopsida > Santalales > Viscaceae > Viscum > Viscum album. The sequence goes on along the minus strand of OY728142.1, from coordinate 1,400,218,988 downwards.
ATGTATAGTCAATTCCATAAAAATATTTTTGCATATGAGGAATCTATATATCATTAATTTATATTCCTTCTATCATACAATTTTTTTTCATTGAATGATTTTTCTAAGATAATGCTATCAGAAAAAAAAACTATAAATCTCAATATCTAAATGGAAAATGATTTGTATTTATGTGTTAGGTTAATTTAAATATGAGAAATGTCTATTGAGTGGGGTGAATATTATAGTTTTAAAACTCAAAGATTATAGTTAATTAATGATAATATCTAATATGATTATATAATAGACATGCAATAAAAACTTACAAAAAGGAGCTAAATAGATAATGAAATTACTTTTTATAGTATTTTAGTTTAATGTGAACCTATATCTACTCTTAAAACATCGATAATTCCACATGATGTATATATATATATATATTAAAAAAAATGTTTTCCATTGCATTAATTACACAACAAACCAAATAAAAACAAATCCTCAATATATTTTATTAAAATAAAATCACACAAATTTATTGTTATAATATAGCCATTAAATTATCATGTATAAATAATGATAACTTCTCTATGAAAACAACTTATAAAAGAGAAGTTATGTAATTTGGTATTAAAATTCATCGATATGATGATAACATATATAATACAGAAAATGAGGTGGTATCACTAGGGTTTTCTATAGAAAAATCAAAATCTGATATCCAATAATTATGGTTTGAGAGAATTATTGTATGCGAGAAGATAAAGCCTATGGATATTTCTATGAGAGCCATGATAGTTGAACTAACTCCATTTTAAACAACTATATCATATATTATCCATATATCATATACGTAGATCATGATGGGTTATGTAATTAGAAATTAATTTGAAATAAAAAAAAATATTATTAATGTAATAAATTATTAATATATAAAATTAAATTTTTAAATATAATCTAATAACATTTAATGGAATTTTTTTATACTGTACAACTGATAGAACTCTTTAAATTTCGTTAAATAATTTTTAATATTATGTCATGAATAAATTTATTTTCAGAAAACATTATTTTTTGGAACTACTTATTTTTTTTAGAAAATTACATATATCATGTATACTATATTATTGATATTACTGGTATATTAACAACTATTCAATTAGTAATTAATAGGATATATTTATAATAATATTTAATATTTTATACTTTTATTCAATTATGTAATTAGTTTTCCAAATATTTTTTATTTAAAAGTTAAATTCTATAATTTTAAACACTAAATTAGAGAAAATTAAATTTATTTTTAGATTGATAATAAAAAATAACATAGGATTCGTTTTTATGATTTTTATAAAATAGTTGAATTTTAGTGGAAATAGTATTAAATATATATTTTGAAAATATTTGAACTTTTTTGAAATTTTAATAATATAATAATAATTTAAATGCAAATGGATTTCTTTTTATATAAAAAATTATTGAAAAATAATTTATTTTAAAATAAAAATTTTAACATAAAATACCAATGTTTCAAATTTTTGAACCATAAAGTAATATTTTACTTTAATAAACATTATTTTTGATTTATTTCAATTAAGTAAATATCCACAAGGTGGAAATTGATTTTTTTAATTTATTTCAATCCAAAAAAAATATTTTCATATTAATAATCCAAATAATATTAATGAAATAAAAATATTGGTAATTTTTTTAATTATACTATTAAATAATAACAAATCCAGCTTTTCATAAAATTGATTTTTTGCATTATGCGGGAGAATATTATAATTTATTTTAATCGGCATTAAAAAAATTTATATGAAAAAAATTATTTTACATTTTCAATCCGCATTTAAAAATTATTCAATAATGCACATTTTGTATTTAGATATTAAATGTAAATTACTTATATAAAAATTAGTCACTATAGTAAAATAATATTAAAAGAGAAAATTATACAAGTAAAAGAATTTAAAATAAGGTAAAACAATTTGTCCTTGTGTATTTTTGGGTCTTTCGTAACCTAATATACTCCCCTGCTACATTATTTTTCATTATTTTATTAACATGAAATTTTATTTTAAAATTTTCCTTTTATACTATTATAAAAAAATACCTTTCCTTTACATTATAAAGGGAGCCACCACCACCCCACATCTCCTAAACCTACAAGCATCTTTTATTTGACTAATGTTTACCCATGTAACTCAGAAACTCCCCTATCAACATTCAATATCTTATAGTCTTCTCAAAAGACCACAACCCGAATCCTTAATTAGTTCGGTGAAGGATCTCCTCCATGGAGGTAGGTAAACTTCTCAGTTACACAGGATATTTAATTTATCAATTTACTTCTTCTATATCATTTTAATATAATATAAATATATTGATATATTTACCTAATTATCATTTTTAGAGGGAAATTTTATTTGGATTATGTGATAATAGAATTCTCCCCTCCTCCAAAACATTTGAGAAATGAAAATTTCACTTGAGTTATTTATAGACAACCACCTCCATATCAAACTTGATCCAATTTTCATGAATTCCATGCATTGATATATCATGGGGGAATATTTTGATTAAATATATTATATAAAAAATTACCAAAATTCTAGATATATTAACCATTTTTTACCTTATTTACGTTCTATATAATTAGGTAATGATGTCTGTGTGAATGTGTCGTCTACGACCTCTATAGACCAACGCAACTAACTTTTCTTCTAAGATTATCTTCGTTATAAAAATATCATAAAAGTATTTTTAAAAATATAAAAATTCTATGGAATATATTTATAATTATATAATACTTATTTTATTCAAAAATAATATCTTTTTTAACCATACCCACCCATCGATTTGAAAAAAATTTGTTTAGGTTAGTTTAACTACCAAACATGAAAAATGTTATATATTTATTTCATTTATGACTCTGGAAACATAAATAATGGTGTTATTAAACATTAACGATCAATAAAAAAATTTATGGTTAGAGAATATTTATTCTAATAGTAAACATATTATTATTTTACTTCAATTTTATTCATTATAAATTACTGAAACAAGATCCCCACAAACTTTTTCATCATGAATCTTAACCAAAATACATATCAAATGAAATTAAATATTTATAAAAAATATTTTACATTATATATATAGGTATTTTAATTATGACTAATGAATCTAAAACTCTAATTTGTCCCTCCATTACAAAACTAGAATTAACAATTAATAAAAACATATAATATCTTATTATAAAAATAAATTAGAGTAAAAAATTATATTTATTATGAATGGTTATAAAGGATATTTATAAAAGGTTATAAGTATGAATAAGTTCTAAAATATGTGATAAATATAGTTATTTTTGATTTATTGGATTTTAAATATTTTTCAACATAGTGGTATTTATGAAAATAGTGGTTTATCTAAATTTCATATATGTGTGAAGTATTTGGTTTTATGCACCTATATTTAATTAAAAGGTTTGTATTATACACATTGGGTGAAAAATAAAATTAATTATATTTTATTTTTGGAATTTTAAGATCAATACCAATCCAACTCTTTTAATGGGTTTTTATTAAAATGATTCATATTCCATAAATGATGTTGATAAACCTAAACACATTTCATTGGGTAATTATATTTCAACTTGAACTTAATTATTCTTTTTTGGTGTTATTCCATTATAAATTTTTATTTTATTTTATAGTTTCTTACTGTCTAGGGAAAAAATAAATTTTAATTCAATTATACTCCTAGGATGAATTTATTTCTCATAATACTATAATATTATTAGTATTAGTTACCATTATTCCAAATTAATATCTTTGTCATCCATATCAATGTATTTATTCCGCTAAATATTCCCAATTATATTTGAAAATGGAATTATTTTCAATAAATTATGATCCTAGAATTTCCCTTTTATTATTCTAAAATGTATGTTTTTGGACTATTTTTATAATGTTTAATTTCAATATATGTATTTAATCATATGCAAAAGAGTTTCCTCCAATGTTCCTCTTTTTATTTTCCACTCCTCATTTTTCTGAGATATTATTTATATATTTTTCAACGGTAGACTTCTGAAAGTTATTTTAAAAATAAACTTATTTCAAATAAAATCCACACATTTTGGAAAATGAAGTTTCATTGTGATCATAGAATTATAATTTACACCGATGATAAAAGTTATTTCGGAAAACCACTATTTGTTTTCATATTTTTTTCAATATATCTAAAAGAATTTTTTAATTAAATTTTTTTTATAAATCACCATATAAATATTGTTTTACAATAATATTTTTTTATTGACTTATTGATATCACATATTTAAATTCAGGAGGAAACTTTTTTTGATAATTTAATGAAATGTTATGATACCAGTTTTCCAGTCAATGGACTCTATATGATATGATGAATTATTATTTTAAATGAGAAACAATATGTAAGGATTATTAATGTATAAGGTCATATATCACTCTTTAATTCTGTGATTAACTTTATATATCTCATCATGTAATTATATACATGAGTTTTATGAAACATAAGTCACTTATAACCCATATGTTTGGGAAACCTCAGTCTCTTATGGAGTGTATGTTTCTAAAAACTATGTCAAAAATGGTTCTTAGATTTTGGGATGCCTATGTAACCATGTAATGAATCAATATACCTATAATAATTTCATATTTTATTGTTATACCGTATTTCCATGACATGCCATATTTATATTCCTATGATTATCCTCTCGGGATCATGTTTATTATCTCATGTTTCCATACACTAATTATGTGTTATATGATTTCTCATTTGTGATTACTCATCTTTCTATAATATTTTCGATAACTCTTATTTTTCCATGTTAATTTATTATGATATTTCCTAACTTATCATGTTTATTATACACTTATAATCTTACCCACTGATTACCTATTTATAATTTTTTCCTTTATTGAGAACTTGAGATCACCCATTTCATATACTTCCACTACACTTATTATTAATAAGAATATGACATGGGAAAATTATAAAATAGAGGACGTATGGATTAATTATATCGAAATGTTCAAAAGTGTTGTGAAAAAAATTTATTAGATAGTTTTTTATCAAAGACACAAAACTTTTGGATCATTGTAACATGTGATTATTATGATATACTCATATAAAAATGATGTTGAATATACATATGCTTAGCATGGATCATGCTAATTTTATTTATAACTGATCTATAAATATTTTTCACCACTAGACCAAGGAGTGCGTTCATGGGGATCTTCACTTGGTATAAGTGAAATTCGTAGTAATTTTTATTATTAGTTTGGTTATTTTTGGCAACAATGTTTAGAGAATATTAGTGAAATCCCTAGGTATTAATCTAAATATAGGTTCACATCTAATAATTTCTATATTTTTTTTAGTATGAGGTTTTCCTAGAAACTGAATCACAGATTGGATACTCGAAATTGGATGTGGTTATGGAACATTTGAACCATGGGTTTATCACTATGAAAAATTATAGTTGATTATTAATTAGATCATCACTCAATGCATGATGAGGGAGACGAAGACTGCACACCTAGACCGACACTTGTAAGGGATATTTTTTTGTTAATTCTCATTCTATTTTTTAACCATTAAGATAGATTAGTGTATCATTTATATAAGGTTTATAAAACATATTAGTAAATAGATAATGAATTAAATATATTTAAAACTAGAAATTCATAGATTAGGGTACAAGTTTTATTAAATATTTATCAATTTTAATCTAGTAGATTTCTTTTTAAAACATTATTGCAATATTATTTTTTACATTCTTATAATCATGTAATGGTAGGTGAATGGAAAAAAATTTAACAATTATTGTGATTGAAAAAGTACGGATTATTGTAATGAGTAATTGAATGTGATTGAAGTGGCTGCTATTAATTGATTGGTTGTTCTTATCTAACTTTCTGTTGTTATGTTTAGTATATTATGGATTTCTAAAATTCCAAAAAAAATTAATCAGGTTAAGGATTGAGTATCATGGATTTTCATCAGAAAAATAAAATGGAGGAATAAATATTCACCATTATACATGTCAAAAATATGGGATTAAGAACCCATTTATTTATCATAAAGGAAAAAGGATATGTTTCAAGTGTAGTATAACAATCCATATTGAACAAATATAAAAAGTAAAAATGAAGAGTTCAATTGTAATGAAAGAGAAATAAAATGTTATTATAATGGACGTACTAGTAATTAAATGTTATATATTTTAAGAATTTGGGAAATTTGAAAATAATTTCACTTTTCTAAGGTATTAAGATGAAAATAAACACCAACAAACACCTAGAAAATGCGAATATGGATAAACCCATGAATAGACTATTATTGAGGCTAAAAGTGATAATTAATTTTTTTATGTACATATATTCTTCAATCAAGAAAAAAATATTACTTGTGTCTTATATGTTTTAATTGACTATTAATAATAAATATAAATAAAAATATATATTGGTATCTAAAGTATAAAAATATTCTTCACATTTTGTGAGATTATGATTCATTATTGTCTTATTATGATTCTTTTAATTTCGTGTGGGCTTTGAAAGTTATTTTATATATCCATATATTATCCATCTTAATAGATAAAATAGAGAACTCACATTTCATATTTAAATTAGAAATTTAATCATATAGTAGTGAATGAATTATTATGATATATCATTGAAAATTAATTCTATTATAAAAGATATGATACTTAAGGAAAATTTTTCTCAAATGATTGTTGAAGTCACATTTTTCTGATTTTATTTTTGTAACGGAAAAAATATATTTTTAATGTCAATATATACCATGAAATAATATATTTACTCAAGAAAATATTTTATTTAACCGTAGCTGCATCCAATAGTAATTTATAATTATAAATTATATGGATGCAATTTATTTTGGGGGGGGGAATTTAATGTCTTGTTACACACACACACACATATAAATATATATATCATTCCTTTAAACATATCTAACGTGTTTAATAACTTTCGCCACATCAAAAACCAAATTAAAACAAAAACATTATACTCTTTATTAAATTAATAATGTTAATTTTTACCACTATAATATAACCATTAAGATATTTGGTATAAATAAAGGTAACCACAATATAAAATCTATATAGAAAGGTGATATGATTGTATAATGTTTTATAAATCTTCCCTATGAGGAACACTTATCTAAACATGTACATGAGCTAGAGTTAGAGGGGTTTTCTCTAGACCAATCCCAATATGAAAGCCAAAAATTTCTATATGAGTGAAATAATATATGATAGGTGATCATGCTTGTAAAAAAATCCATGTGATCCATTGAAGATGAACTGCCACCCATGAATTCCATAAGAGAATATCTAATATCAGATCTTATATTGGGATCTTGATGAGTTAGGTATCTATTAATTAAGATGATATATAAATGTGAATATTAATGTTTAAAATTATTTATATATAATTTAAATTTTTAAAATCTAAAATTTCTTACTTTGATAGTAATGTAGAATACCATTTGAATATTATTTCATTTAAAAACACAATTAATGTAACTACATATCTAATAAAACCATTTTATAATTAAAAAACATATTCCAAAAAAATTCATATATGGGTCCTATGTACTTTTATTTTTTGAAACTAAATATATAAAATATATTTTTGATTAGAATTAAATAATAACAACAATGTAATTAATAATTTATATGAAATAATTATAATAATAGTAAATATTTTAAAATTTTATTTTCTTATGAAGGGAATTTTGAAAATAAATTTATTTAATATTTGAATTCCAAAAAAATTGATATTGAATTTTAAATAATTAACATCAATTTATTATATAGAAAATAAAAAATATATTTGGATGTATTTGTTTTTGTTATTTTATAAAAGATGATTTATGGGTTGAATAATGAAAAAATAGATTTTTTAAATACCATCACTTTATGTCATTGTAGTAACACAAAGATGATTTGATATTTTAGTGAAAAATTTTACAATAATATATATATATATATATATAATGTAAAAAATAGTCCAAAAATAAAATGTTTAATATATTAATCCCACATTTATCATTTTTGAAACATTAATTATATTTTTATAAAATTGATCAGTTTCATTTAGTTATGTTTCCACAATATGAAATTAATTTTACGAATAATTTAAAATCCAAATAAAATAAATATGGTAAAAAATAAACCAAGTCATGTCATGTAAATCAACAACATAAATAATTTTAGATTAATAAAAATTTTGTGCTTATAAATATTCTTTTTTTAAAAACTAGTTTCTCTATGTTTTCTAGGATAATACTAATATTTTTATAACCCTTTGAAATTTTAAAATGAAAAAAGTGATTGCATATATTTAATCATTAGTAATATATTATTTAATACGGCCCGTTATATTTTCATTCTCTATATTTAAATTGCATAGTTTAACATCAGTTACTATAAGGACTCGACCTTATTACAATTCATAATCTTGAATTTTTGTCAAGAACATTCTTCATTTCACAATGAGGATCTTTTCATGTTTATAGTTTTAGGTAATTAGGATATAATAAATAAATTTCATTCCAAATTTATATAGAGTATATACCACAAAAACAGTATCCATTTCTTCTAAAATATAATACTTTTTAAATAATTTTTTTTTCATTGACAAATATTCATAACATTTAACTTTGATATCTCCTTGGTCTTACAAATCTTTATAACTTGAGGAAAAAAATTTAAAAACTTGGGATGAGAGTATAAATATAATTAAGTTTTAAAAAAAGAAGGAATGAAAACATTAGCCCATGAATACTTGTAATGTATAAAATCATTTTCAAAAAAAGCATAATTGTCACCCATATAAACTTACATGGTGAAAATTGAGATTTCCATGAGATTTTCAAAAAACATATAGGACATAAGTATAAAAATAAAGTTATTTTGGGGAATTACTTAAATAATCTTGCAACCCTTTGATTTTCCTTATAATATTTAACCCTTGTGACTAGCTTACAATATAACACTCATTGCTGTCTTATTATGTAACCATCACAGTTACACATGGAGTAACCAAATGGATGACCTCCAACATACTTATACACAATGAACATGATGGTGATATAGTTACCACCCATAATCATAAAAAATTTACAATAACCAAAAGATAATAAACAAATAATAATACATGTGTAAAAACATTCACATTGAATTTTCTAAAATGTGAAGTTTAAAAGAGGATTTTATAAGAAATGTCACTTAAAAATAACATATAACTGATATAAGAATAACTATAATGAAATTAAAATGTGAATACATGATTAATAAACATAATAATACAAAATATAAATTTAAATTCATCAACCAGGTGATCTTAAAACCACACAATTAATGACGTAGAAGGTTATCCCAAAGAATGGAAAGTGGGTTATGAATTCCCTTATCTCAAGTTTGACTTAATTAAAACATCTTTAAAACTTCTGTATAATTGTATTAAAAGTTTTATTAATATGTTATAGAAACATATTCATGTTTATAATTCCTTATATGATCATTTCATAACATTATTTCACCCATTAATTATTATTATTTTGTTCCTTCTATTTTTTTGGGTGCCTTCTTTACATGATTTCCATGGTCAGTTTGTATTTGATTTTTCTTATTATATGTAATTGAATTTCTAGAAGTAGAATTAAATGGTATTAATATATTTATATAAAATAAAATTATTTGATTAATTATTTTATTATCAAATATGATGATGAATCTTTAGATAGAAAATTAATGATATTTGTTAAGATCATTATTTTAATGTTCTTCAATAATCGCGAACTTGTTTCATTACATAATTTAATGGAATGAATAGAAGTTCATTACAGAACATAAAATAGTAAAAATCATACACAAAAAATTATATTTCAGCCATTAAAATGGGTTTTGGATCATCTTTAAAGGAATTATGGAAATTGTAAGCACATCGTCCACAATTTGGGTAAACGTCACATCACGAACACTGTTTATTTTAGATTAAGAGGAAGAGAGGGAAAATAATGATGAGGAATTTTTTATATAAACATGAAAAAATACCGAATATATACTATTCTAGATATTTCATAACTCCTGTATATGGGGAGTGGAAGAGAGTGTAAGAAAAGGCAAGAATTGAAAAAGAAAACACTTGAAAAGGGAAGCAGATTCTTACCTCTTGATCTCTTCCCATTGAGATCCTCCTTAAAGACATTGGTTATGACTTTTTGGTCAGATCATAAGGCCTTTTACATGGTGAAGAGCCCTAGGGAGAGTCTTTGGTAGAACTTAGATAATTTTCAAGGCTTGATAAGTGTGAGAGGAATTGGGGAATGACAGTGGAATTTGTGGTGGAGGAGAGGACAAATTTTACATTATTTAAGTAATTATATTCATATTTGTGATCCAAATAGACTTACAGTCATCTTGTGCATAGTGTAAATAATAATGTTTCTACAAGTTATAGTGGCATGACTGCTTCACCAAGGAGAAGTATGAGAAAATATTACTCTTACCTGCCGAATCTGATGTCTACGAGATCATCCTCTAGGAGGGAGACTTGTTCTTGGGTTGTCTCTGGTTTGAAAAATGGAATGAAATCTTTTAAGGAATTTATTTCTTTGGATACATTGAATCTGAGAAAGAAGTATACCAAGATTCAGAAGCCCTATGAAATCTTGGAGTGGGAATCTTCTCTTGTAGAAGAAGAATTTTATCATGGATATGATGACAAGTATGATATTTTCTAATATGCAGTTGTTTTTTCAGGTGTGTTGTACTTTCTTGTTGCACATTTTCTTTATTTTAATAAATGGTCAGAGGTCTCCGTATGACAAAGATTTCTTAGTATAATAAAAAATTAAACTCTATTTTTAGAAAATAATTTTCTAAATATTATTATTTTAATTTTTAAATAAAATAATAAATTATTCAAAAATAACAATTTTAAATCTATAACTCATTTTTTAACACCTTGAAAAATTAATCAACATATTATTATCATATAACCTTATGAAAATAATAATTTTATTAACTATTCATAAGTGTCATATTACTGTTAATATTACTATTCATGAGGGTATGTTACTACTCACCAAAAAAACAATTTGGTTCTATCAGACTCCAAATACATTACTGATCACAACTGTAGATGACCATTTTTTGAAATTTAAATCATAGAAGTGGAAAAATAAGGTTTAAAGGATAGTTATAAATATCAACATAAAACAATGTCTCATGAATTTTAATTTATTTTTTAACACCCATGGTGTGTTACATACTCACCACCATCTAGAAATTTCATTCCTCCAATTTTATTTACTTATTAAACAAGTTAGGGTATATTTACCTCATAACATTTACATATTCCCATGTTTCTTCTTCAACCATTTTCTTTCTCTAAAAAACCATTACCTAGTAGAATCTCTTATTCGACAATACTTTTTCTATTCAATTAATAATATTAACAGGTTTCTCTTCATAGAAAATTTCTCTTCCAACTGAACTACTTCTAGGATAAAAACATGAGATGAATCTTGAACATAATTTATAAACATTAAAACATGAAAAACATTGTGTACCTTAGATAAAACCAAAGTCAAAGAGAATCGGTAGGTTCCTGGTGAACCTTTCTCTAGAATTTCATAAGGTCCAATGAACTGTGGACTGATCTTTCCTTTCATACCCAAATGTTTAACACTTTTAAATGGTAAGATTATAATAAAAATAGAATCAACATCCTCAAAAGAAATGTCTTTCCTCCTACTGTCTGTATTACTTTTCTACCTTCTCTAAGCTTCCCTCATGTGTTTCTCAATCAACATCACTTTCTCATCCACTTCCTCTATTAATTCTGGTCCCATCAACTTCTATTCCCTGAATTCATCCCATAAAGATGGAGTTCGACATAGAATTCCAAAAAATTCCTCAAAATGTTCCATCTGTAAATTAGAATGAAAACTGTTATTATAATAAAAATAGACTAAATAAATATATTGATCCCAACTTCCCTAGTAGTCCATTGAAAAAGATAAAATCATAACCTCAAAATTCTGAATCATTCATTCTGACTTCCCGTCTGACAGATTATGGAAATATATAGTAAAATTAAATCCTATTCCCAAGGACTTATGAAGTCCCTTCAAAAATTTAAAAGTGAACCTAGGATCCTAGTCAGATTCAATGTAAAGAGACACTCCATGTGACATGAAAATCTCTTTGTGTTACAATTGAGAAAGCTAATACAATGAAATTGTATCTCAAATAAGAAGAAAATGTGCATATTTAGTCAGCCTATCAACAATAACCCATATTTCATTTTTACCTCTAAAAGTCGGTGTTAGTCCCACAATGAAGTCCATTGTTATATTTTCCCATTTCCACTCTAGTACTAGTAAAGGCTGAAGCATCCCCTTCGGTAACTATTGCTACACTTTAACCTGTTTACATGTCAAACATTTCACAATAAATTCTGAGATATCTCTTTTTTATTTCATCCCACTAGCAATAATCCCAAAATTCTCTCTATATCTTAGTACTTCCAGGATGAACTGAAAATAGGGAGCTATGATATTCACATAATAAATATTTCTTCAACTAGGAATAACAAGGCCCACACAACATTTTTCCAAATCATAAAACATAGTATTTTTCAAGGAAAAATTCTATAGACTTACGCATTTTAACCAATTATTCCTTTTTTGTAGCTCACGTTATTCATTCTATACTTTCTTAGTTCGGTCTGATAATGATGACTCCACTGAAACCTTATACATAACCAATATATTTCTTACACCAGAAATGTCTAAGCCAAAATTCATCAAATCATTAATCAAGGGATCATGTTTCAAATGTAACATGGTTAAGGATGCATGATGTTTTCGACTCAAGGAATTTGCACACATTTTTTCCTTTCACAAATGATAAATGATCCTGGAATCATAATCCTTTATTAGTTTAAGCCATCTTCTCATCCTCATGTTTAATTACTTTTGAGTGAATATATACTTCAAACTTTTACGATTAGTATATATTTTACATTTGGATCCGTAAAAATGGTGCCTCTAAATTTTCAATGTAAAAAACCAAAAATTATAATTCCAAATCATATGTTGGATAATTTAACTCATGAGGTATTATTTTTCTTGAATCATAAGTAATTAATTGATCATTATGCTTCAAAACACAGCCAAGTCCCTTTAATTAAGCATCACTACATATGAAAAACTCACCATTTTAGTATGGAAAGGAAAAAAACTAGAGCATTCCCCAATATCTTATTCAGTTCCTAAAAATAAACATCACATTATTATATCCAAATATATTTAACCTCCTTTCATGTTAACTTATTTATCAGGCTAGATAATCGTGGAATTTTTTTAACAAACTATTGGTAATAACCTGCTAGTCAAAGAAAAATATAAATCTCTGTAACATTTGTAGGTCTTGGCCATTCATTAACCACTTTTGTTTTGGAAGTATCAACTATTATTCCATCCTTATTTATAATATTCTACAGAAAATAAATCCATTACAACCAAAAATCCCACTTTTTGAATTTTCCATATAGTTTCTTTTACATAAATATTTTAAAAAAAACCCTTATATATTTTTCATGCTCTTATTTAGTCTTCAGAAATACCAGAATGTTATCAACAAACATAACCACATACTTATCCAAGAACTAATGAAATATTCTATTCATAATATCTGTGAATACATCACATGCATTAGTTAATGAAAATACTATAACAAAAAATTCAAAATGAACATATCTACTATGAAGATCTATTTTCGGGATGTCATCCTCCTTCGCCTTCATCTGATGGTATTTGGATATCAATTAAATCTTTTAAAAGTACTGAGCTACCTAGAGTTGATCAAAAAATTCATCAATATAAGGAAAATGATACTAGTTTTTTTGTTTTTATGTTATTCAAGTCTCTATCACCAATTAAAAGTCTCAAGGAATTATCTTTCTTTTTAATGAAAAAAACTGAGGAACCCCATGTAGAAGTGCAAGGAAGAATGAATACTTTATCAAGAAAATCCAACAAAATGATTTTTCAAATCTAAATGTTCAGTTAGATCCATTCGATAAGGGGATTTTAAAATTTTCTAAGAATCTAGAACTAAGTCAATTCCAAATTAAACATCTTAATTAGGTATAACATTGGGTAACTCATCAAGAAATAGATCAAGATATTCATTTATCACTATAAATTCATTAATCTGAATAGTTACCTTTTTTGACAATATGAGAATGATAACATTCATTTCCATCTTTCAATAGTTTCTTAGCATCTTAATAAGTTATCAATTTTATGGGTTCATTATTTAAAAAAAATTGAAACTCATTCTAAAAAAACAACATATTTATCTATATAGTCAATCATTGCATGATAAAAAAAAGCAAGTACATTCCCAGAATGGAATATAACTCTAATAAGAAAAAAAACAAAAAGGTTTGTGGGAAAATTATTTCCATATACCACAATATAAATATTATCATAATTCATATTTGCTATAATTTTTTCATTTGGTATTATAATAATATGTTCAGGTATCATTTATTGAGATGGTATTTCAAATTTAATAGAATGATCCTAAAAAATAAAAGAATGTGTAGACCCTATATCAAACAAAACTTTAACAAAATCTAAGAAAATAAACAAGGTACTCGATACAACTTCATTGCATGGATCGATGTTTGCGACGTAGTTGGAAAGGATCTCCAAAAACCTTTCTGATAATATTCTGACTTCTTTGAATCATTCAGATCTCTCTTTTGGTATACATTTACATAATGAATAGCCTCGCCACATTTAAATCACATTACAGTTTTCTTATAGAGATTAGTCTTCGGATCATTTTCATTACAATCTTGGACCATATGTTCAAAATTACCGCATCAAAAACACTTCCCAGATTTGTTAAGGAATTAACATGGGTTATTTTTCCCACACATTTTACAAATTGGAAACTAGGATTTCATACAATCATATTTCATTGATTGATTCATAGCCATAGATTTCCATTTGGACCTCTTATTATCCTTATTGTCAAAGTTCACATGATCATTATCAAACTCCATCTTTACCCTCTTATTACATTGGAAATGTTTCTCATAACATTTGAATTCATGAAAGGCCAATGACCTTTGATACCTTGGATTTAATCCTGATTAAATGCCGTTTAATTAGCCATCAAGATCCTAAATAAGATTTTGAGCATACCACACTAGTTATTTGAAGATTTATTCATGCATAGACACTAAATATTCCTCATTTTTCTTCAATTCAACAAATTGCTTCTCTATACCAAGTCACACCACCTTATGAAAATATTTTTTAAGAAAAATTCTTTTAAATTAATCACACTCTAAGGCATCAATATCCTCTCTATACATAATATTTTTGACCCTTGAAAACAACTGACCATCTTCACCTTCAAAGTGATAAATGGAAAGACTTAACTTTTGATTATCTGAACATCACATAACATCTAATATATTTTCAAGTGCTTTAATCCATCCTATAACCACTAATAGATCAGAAGATCCACTGAAAGCAGGAGAGTGTTTCCTCATAAAAATGTCTACAATCATCATGTTCTTTTTTGGTAGCTCTATTTGTTCTCATTCATGGAATACATCACCATTTATTACCTATGTCAGCTAATCCATTACATTGAAAAACTACTCAGTTCTTATCTATACCATTCCCGACTACAGATTCAGAAGGATATCATTCTGTCGGTGCCTCTCTACTTCATCTTCCTTATTTCTTCTATGGAAAACTATTCTGAAAACAAATATCTTAGTTGAATCAATATGGTAATATTAAAATGCTATAACATTTCAAATTAACCATAGAGTAAAAAATAATTAATGGAATTATATTAATATCACACTAACCCCTAAATTTATCTAAATCATCCTATGTTACCATCTATAAGGACCTAACCATATTACATTACATAACATGAATTTTAGTCAAGAAATCATTTCATTTAAAATTGAGGGTCTTTTAAAGTTTCTATTTTTAGTTAATTGGTATATAATACAAACATAACATTCCACATTTATATAGAGCATATATGAAAAAAAATTGATTTCTTTTGAAATATAAATCTTTGCAATTAATGCATGTTTTCCTTAAAAATTATTTATAACATTTAATTTGGATTCATTCATTGTATTAAAAATCCTTAAAACCTATAGAAATAATTTAAAAATTTTATGAGCATAATAATATCAATAAGCGATATAAAAATATGGAAATAAAACATTAGCCCATAAATACTTGTATTGTATGAAATCATTTTCAAAGAGACATACTTGTCACCCATATATATTTTCTTTTTCAAACACGAGATTTCCATGAGATTTCCAAAAAACATATAGAACCTAAATAAAATCATAATGAAATCTCATTTAATTTAATATATAATCTTTTAACCCTCTTAATCTGCCTTATAATTTTTAACCCTCATGGATACCTATAAATGTAACCCTCACAGCTACCTTACTGTGTAACCATCATAGTTACACTTGGAGTAACTATATAGACGACCTCCTATATACATATACCCAATTCATTTTAGGGAGATATAGGTCCCAAACTAAATCATAAAAAATTACCAAAAACCATTACATAGTTATCAAACAATAATACTTGTATAAAAACATCCACTTTGAAATTTTTAAAACTTCAAGTCTAAAATACGGTTTTACAATAAATGTCACTTAAAAATAACATATATTTGACATTATAATCAATATAATGAATAGAATATGTGTATACACTATAAATAAACGTAATATAAACAAAAACTCCTCACAAAAATGATCTTAAAACTGAAAAAATATTAAAGTATAAGGTTAACCCAAAGAATGGAAATTGGGTTAAGAATTCTCTTACCTCGAGTTTGTCTTACACAAAACATGTTTAACCCTATTTTATAATGGTTAAAACAGTTTCATTAATATATTAAATAAATATATTCTTGTTTATAAAACCTTTTATGATCATTTCATAACATCGTTTCACCCTTTAATTATCCATATTTTATTCCTTCTATTGTTTTGGGTGCATTCTTTACTTGATTTCCATGGTCGGTTTGTATTTTATTTTTCTTATCATATAGAAATGAAATTTAAAAAGTGGAATGAAATGGTATTAATATGTTTTGAGAATATAAAATGATACCATAAATCATTTTTATCATACATGATGATGAATCTTTAGACAAAACATTAATAATATTTGATAAGATCATTTTTTTGGTTCATCAATAATCAAGAACTTGTTTCATTAAATAATTTAATGGAATGTATATAAGTTAATTACAAAACATAATATAGGTTAAATAATTAACATTAAATTCTATTTCAACCATTAAAAGTATTTTATGATATTCCTTAAATGAAGTAATAGAAATTGGAATCACAATGTCCACAATTTTGGTAAATGACACATCACGAATGGTGTCCTTTCGAATAGGATGAAGAGGAGAGAAAGAATGATGGTGAATTTTTTACATGAACAAGATAACATATAGAATATATAAGATTATAGGGATTTAATACCTCTTAGATAAGGGTTTGGGAAGATTTTATAAGAAAATAAAAGAATTAAAAAGAGAGCACATGAAAAAGGAAGATGATTCTTACCTCTAGATCTCTCCTCTGGGAGGTCCTCCTTAAGGCCTTTGGTTTGGGCCTTTTGGGGAGAAGAAATGTTATTAGACGTGGGGAAGAGCATTGGGGAGTGTATTTAGCTGAACATAGACAATTCTCAAGGCTTGAGAGGTGTGGGTCAAAGATGGGAATGAGGTGGTATTTTTTTGTGGATGAGAGGAGGGACTTTACATTATTTTAAGAAAAATATCAAGACTATTAATAATATTGATTCATTTGACCCAAAGTAGTAATAATTTCATGTGAGTTTTAACCAATTTGTGTTAATACAAGGCCCTAACATTTAGCATTACTTAATTTATAGATAAGCTAATAATTTTACTTTAATTCACATCAAGGATCTTTTCAGGTTTAGATATTTGGAGAATTAAGTCATAACTTATACAAAACATATTGAATATTAAAATTACACACTTCTACACAGTATACTTTTTTCCAAAAAACAAAATCTCTTTAAAATGAAATATGACATCGTTTCATGTTTTAATAGCATAACTTTTCCTTGATCTGATTCTTGACTCTATTCTTCCTTATGTCCTCAAAAAAATATCATATCTTGGGATGATAATAAAAATATTTGTAAAGGATACATAATGAAATAAAATTGTTAGTCTTTCAAAAAAATGTAAACCGTGAAAACATTATCATAAAGTAATACCTTTATCCTTTAAGAAGTATCAAAAACACTTCACTGAATATAAGCTCATTTTTTACCCTTTTTGTAACCAAATGATTACCATAAATCCTATAAAAAGCAACATATAACATTTAATGGTAACTTGGGACATAAACATACTTAAATACAATAACCATATGGTCGACTTCCACACATATCACTAAATGGAATCTCCATATGTTCAACTTCCATACCCAATTCATTAGAGGATATAATGTAACCACACATCCTTGGTTTATAACAGAACCACACATTATTTAGTTTTTCACATAACCACTTATCATTGGTTTATCATGTAACCACCCATCAAAGGTCCAAGTACCATTATATAATCATAACACATAAAATATTGCATATATCAACATTTCACTATATTTTATTAGAAATAACAAGAAGTCATTTTATGATATTGAAATAATAATTCCATTTCAAAAACCATTTTAAATAAAAAAATACCCAAAAAAATAATTAGGTATTTCTTTTTCCTTTTAAAACATTAAGGCTTATAGAAGAAGCCAAATAAGGATAAAGATGGTCGGGAGGTCAATGTTGCTGCATACGTTAAAAACATTAATTTTTTCATTTAGTAAAACACTTTGTAGAGAAAATATTCCCTTTGAATGAAAGTAAATTTCAAAGGGTTTTATTATACACTGTGTAAAAGATGGAGGGGTATATTATGAAAACATGCCTCAATGAAAAGAGATTGAGATGAAGTCCCCTACCTTGAGTCTGATTTGTCACATATGTTCTTTATTCTTCTTGAATAATAAACATAAGTTAGATTATACTTGTTTAATAACATTTATTAATTTTATTATTCATTTTATATCACTTATTACCACGTTATAATAATTTCATAATTATTTATGTTAATATCGGTTTTTTATCGAAATTGGGTACTTGAGTTGAAAGTGATCTTGTTATAATTAAAAATTGAACATTTGATAAAAAATAAATTATCTTCATAATATTATTGATGATTTAAATATCATATATATCTAGTATACACGTATTGATAATATTCCATAAAATTTGGAGATACGAAATTAAATGCACCGCTCATGGAGATAGTAAGTCGTACGTACGTATGAACACTACTTTCATTTATTTGTCATATCAAAGAAATGAAAACTAAATAATGCATAGGTAAACTATAATTCCAGTATAATATCATATTATATATATTCTACATAATTCATTAACATAATCTTTTATACATTTCATGTATGGCATGAATGATCCATATCACTTTGAGGGGGTGGTAGTCCGCACTTCCTCAAATAAAAGTATCATATTTAATCATCATGAAAAGAATAAAGGTGTGTTAATAAATAATAATTAATGTTTCATATAAACAATATAAATATATCATATATCATATATAAATTTTTTTCCATCCTAATGGCCACCATGAAAGGTGGTAGGGGTAAATCAAATAATCATTTTTTCTTGAGGCAGCAGTTTGCCGTTCATAGAAACAGTATGTCTGTATCCATTAAATGGAGGTGCGTGCAAGTGTAGTTCGAATCCATGTCATAAAAACATCCTAGTATATTTAATATACATGTTTTTTTATATAATAAAAGAACAATAATATAATATAGAATGATGACGTAAAATAACGGAAAGGAACTTTAGAGAAGACGCTTCCACTAAAACGTGTAACTCCCTTTTGATTTGAGCCAAAACAATTTCTTGTATTGTCGTATTACTAAATTAAGGCTTCTAGGAAAAATAGAGGGATTTTGGGAGATTATTTGGGTAGATTTTGTATGATACAATTGGCTTGAGAAATGTTATTAAATGGGTATAGGTAATGATCTTTTACAAGTGGGAGGAGGGCACATTAGGAAGGTATTGAAATGTTATTTTATTACAAAAAGATTTTTGGTTTCAACTGGTACCAAAGTAATTTATAACAAATATAATATTCTTTTGGGTCTCAAACCTCTCAACCAATAGGTTTTAAACATGTCTAGTTCTAAAATTTAACCATATCTTTTAGCTTTAACCCTTAGTTAATTAATTTTAATCTTACCATGTCTTCTTGTATATTCATTCTTTATGGTCAATATGGTTACTATAAAATGACAGTGAAACAAAAAATTGTTAATTAATGACATGTTAAAAATTATCTAAGTCATTTTTCTAAATATTATATTTTTAGGAATATTATATAATTTAATAAAATAGTATTTTCTTTAAAACTCATTTAGGTCAACTTTTATACTCTTCATATCATGAGGTTTTAAAAGTCCATAACAACTTGATTCTTTCAAAAAAATTATTAATGAAAATATAAATATTCATAACCATCAATTAAATTCGTTTATGGCATAAAAAGATTAAAAATAATTTTATTTTAATATTTGTAATCTCATTTATTTAAATCATTCACTAATAAGGTAATCACTACATCATAATTGTCTCAAAAATAAATTTATTTTTATGATGTCTAAAAATTATAAATAAAAAACCATGATGTGGGAAATATTTTTAGATTTATAATGTATATTTATAGTTGGAAATGTCACTTATATAACCACATAAATATTTTTTTTAAAGATATATTTTTCTTTACTCTAAATTAATTCTTATAAAATTTCATTTTCACATCCAAGTCGCTCCATGGGGTCTCAAAATCGACCCAAGGATGCCCAGAGTTGAAAATATATCATCCAATAAGATTATTACATGTGTTAGAGTATTTTAATATTATTATAATATTATTTTTTACCGATATTTACCAGATTAACCCTTTAACCATAGTGAATAAAATTATTACTAAAGTTATTATTCATAATGTCTAAGAATAAAAGGTACATATTTACCCAATTTGTACATTTTGATTCCAAATATGGAATCCATATTTCCAAATTCAAAACACATAATTGGAAAAAATTAACTTAAAATTTATTCTTGTTGTCAAAACCAAAAAACGGGTTTTTAAGAAGTAATAACTATCAAAGGAATAACATGTGTTTATGTCAAATTTAAATGAAAAATTATATCTAATGATCATTATTTGATTAAATGATAAAACTTTAATCTATTTATACTTTAAAACCAATTAATAGTACAGTCTATCTATAAAAATAAATTAGATGAAAAGAGAGTTTTAAATTAAAATGCAGTATTTTTTTCACTGTTCATTAAAAAATGAACATTATCTGAAAAATACTAAATTTTAATCCAAAGTAAATTTTTAGTTACCACTTCTATAAAAGAAGTTTATTTTTTCAAATAGAACTTATTAAGGTTACAAAAACGAAATTTAAAAATGGATCTCCATCAAAATGCGGTAAAACCCCATTATTAGAAAAATTATTCTTTTATCCAAAAAATTGAATTTGTTATTATATCTTATCTAGAAAACAATATAAGATGAATTTAAAACATTACATTGAATATATATATATCATATATTTTTCATTAAATAAAAATCCATAAATAGTGATTTGAAAACACAATTATTCTCTTTTAAATAGGTTTTCATAAAAACCCATCCTTTATATTGAATTGGTTTTCATTTCCATTTATAATAAATTTGGTAACCAATAAATCACTATATAAACATGTTTAAAGAATATTTCATAATTCAGTTGATATTATTCATTCATTACATTCCAATGGTTAGGAATCAAATAACATTTAAAATAATAATATTCTTAATGTATTATTTTTCAGTATATCTCAATGTTGTGTGCAACATATGATTTTGGAGAAACCCCTTGTTGCGTGTTGAGTACGTTATCAATAAAATCATCCCCTTTATTGTAAAATTAATATCTTATTCATAAGTATTAATAGAAAATAAATCTTTTATTCTATAAATATATTGGTCCTTACATCCTTCCCCTTTTATAAATTGTGTCCTCACAATTTTAAAATTGGGCTCAGAAAATCATTTAAAGTCCAAAATCAGAAAAATATTCAATAAAAATATCACTTTAAAAGAAAGGAAGAGAATTAAAAAGGTCACAAAAGATAACACATTCTATTATTCCATGTACGAAAACATGGATACTAAAGAGAAACTAAGTTTCATGTTATGATGGAGAGTGATAGAAAACTTGAGCAGGAGAAAGTTAACTACCAGAAAACCATAAACTTGTGATAGGTTAAATGATCTTTGATTACTCAGTAGAAAAATTGAATAGACAAAATTTTTCTTTTAAGATACATTTCATAAAGTTGAAGAATTAATTTATGATATTGACTAATAACCTAAGGAAATATACATACCATTAAAGTAGTGTTTCATCCATTAACAAATTTCTACCACAAAATCATCTTTTATCCAAACGATGAGTATTAAAGATGACTTGGTCACACCTAAATATCTAGAATCAACTTATAGAGAATCACATAATCCTCAAAAGATGAACTATATATGTCCTATATCTTTAGAAATTAACCAAAAACAATATGGTTAGAATGAGTTTAGATAATCCCAAAAAAGGATAATCCTTTATAAAAATAAATGCAACTCTTAATCTCTAAAATTCAACAAAAAGTACCAAATGTTCAACAGTGACAATTCAATACACAACTGTCCTGAAAATTATTCAATATAATCCAAACTAAGATTAAAACCCAAAACTCAAAAAAAAATTGATCACATAGTCTTCCATGATAAATCTTAACATTTATCTCCAAATAACATCGACTAATCTTAATGTATAATAATTAAATGTAATTAAAATAATCACATATTCTCAAATATAGGTTAGTCATTTCCATAACTATCCCAAATAACTATAATACAACAATAAAAACTTAGATTCTTCCAAAAAAATTCAACCATTACTCCTCAAATGAAATCCCATTTTATTCTGTTTTCCTTAGGCATATGTTTCCAAAAAGTTTCAACATCTTCCAAAATAACCATTATCACTTAATCACCAAATCATTTTCATGTAAGAGGAATATCCATTTTATAAAACAGATGTTTCCAATATCAATTTATTCTTGATCTATAAGATCATTTCACTAAAATAATAAGTCATAAAAACCAGGGACTTCACATTGTCCAATGGTAGGCAATGTGCCTTTATCGCCATTCGGTTGTGGGTTCAATTCATGTGGCCTTTCTGGACACAAAATTTTGTCACCCATATTATGGTTTTTCCTTTTAATAAAACTCAAAAATAACCCTAACATGTTTTAACTTCAAGGGTTGTCTTATACCTATCATTTTCATTCCAACTTATTAATACCTAAACATATTAATTCATGAATACTTGTATATATTGTCAATTTTTTATTTCACCTACATATGATAAAACAAAACTATAACCAACAGAAAGAACATCATACCTTTATCATGGGGTCCACATGGATTCAACATCATCTTGTTCACGTAGCTAAAAGGTCCATCAATTTAACAATGATTTAGAGATCCTTCAAAATAATTTTCTACCTTCATCCAAATAAAACTTGTAAAAAATAGTTCATATGGGTGTTCGCATAAAAATAGTTTTGGAAAAAAATCATGTATGACATGTAATTTCAAAACAACTGGTAAAACTTGATTTTTATAGAACATTCAGACCGAGTTTGAGTTGAAACTTCCAATAAATGGCCCATTTAAAATACCATAAGTATGTGTTGAGAGAAAATATTTTAAAAGAAAATATAAATAGGTTGCACAAGGGTCTCCTTCTTTAGAACCTTTTTTTTAAATCATAATATGCTTTAAAATCTTGTGATAAGGTAAAAAATTTGAAAATTACATGATAATATTTACCTTTCTTGAAAATATAAGAATATTTAGAAAATGGGATTTTATTAAATACAACCCATGATCCACAATGGTATAGTGGTATATTTTTGTTGTTTGATATCTCAATTAACTTATTACAAGTGAGTTGTATGCTAGAAAAAGCTTCAAAATCACCCAAACATGAGTTTTCATTGATTATTTCAAGAATGTCATCAGGAAGAGATATGAATGTGGCTTGAGATCCTCCTCCTTCAAGTTGTTACCAACATTCATTGATATTAAATAATTATAAAAAAATTATTTGACTAAAATAATAAACATAGGGACAACCCATGTGTTTAATGAAAACTCATAATTCCTAAAGTTGACTAAACCTCCTCTAATACCAACTATAAGGCCCCAACCTTAAACATTACTTAATCTAAAGACCAGTCTATAATTTTAATTTAATTTCTATCATGGAGGTTTTCAAGTTTATATATTTAGATAATTAGGTTATAACTTATAAAAAACATCTTTAATATTACATGTATACACTTCTACTCCCAATCCTTTTTTCATTAAAAACACTTTAAAACAAAATAGGACATTGTTTCATGTTTTGAAAACACAAATTTTCCTTGATCCCATCCTCGACTCTATTATTCATTATGTCATGGGAATTTTTTTTCGAAACATGGGATGAGCATAAAAACCTCAGTAAGGGATGCATAATGATAGAAAACTCTTAGTCTTTCAAAAACATGTAAACCATGATAACATTATCGTAAAGTAACACTTTTCACCTTTAAGAAGTAGAAAAAACACTTCACTAAATCTAAGATCATTTCTAACCCATTGTTTTGCTAAAATATTACCATAAATTCCATAGATTGAATCATATAACATATAAAGGAAACTTGAGACATGAACATACTTAAATCGAATAACCAAACAGTCGACTTCCAAATATATCACTAAATGGAATAGCCATACGACCAACTTCCATACCCAATGAATTATAGGTTATAACATAACCCCCATCCTTGGTTTATCATGGAACCACTCATAATTTGGTTTTTCACGTAACCTACCATCATTTTTTATCATGTAACTTCCCTTAAAATGTTCATGTACCATTATATAATCATAACGCGTAATATATTGATAATATCAACATTTCACTAAAAATATTTCCTTCGAAATCACAAAAAATAATTTCAAGATATTAAAACAATAAATCCATTTCAAAAACCATTTTCAATACTAAAACACACAAAAAATGGAATTAGGGGTTTGTTTTCCTTTTAAAAACATTAAGTCTTATAAAGGAATCCAAATAATTATTATGACAGTGGAGAGGTCATTGTTGTCAGATACATTAAAACATTCCTTTTTTCGTTTAGTTAAAAAAATTAGAAAAAAGATTCCATTTTAATGAAAGTAAAAGTAAAATGGGTTTATTATACACCATTTAAAATAAAGAGGTGTATATTATCAAAACATGCCTTAATTAGTGGAGATTGAGATGAAATCCATTACCTTGAGTCTGATTCATCACATATGTTCCTTGTTCTTCTTGAATAATAAACATAAGTTAATTTATACTTTCTAAATAACCTTTTCAGGTTTATTATTCCTTTTATATCACTTATTGCCACCTTATAAAAATTTTATAATCATTTAAGTTAGTATCATTTGTTTTGTTGATATTGGGTACTAGAGTCAAAAAAGATCATATTATCGTTACAAATTGTTCATGTGGTGAAAATTAAATTATCTAAAAAATAATATTAATGATTAAAATATCATATATAACTATTATATATGTATTTATAATAGTCCATAACATTTGGAGATAATAAATTAAATCCACCATTCCTGGAGACGGTAAGTCGTATGTACACATGAACTCTACTTTTATTTTTTTTCATATTAAAGAAATGAAAAATAAAATATACATAGGTATATTATAATAATAGTATAATAAAATATGATATATTTGTTACATAATTTGATTAACACCATCATTTATCCATTCCATGTATGACATGAATGGTTTATATCACTTTGAGGGGGTGGTAGTATGTACTTCCTCAAATGAAATTATCATATTTACATATCATGAAAAGCATAAAGGTATATTTTTAAATAAAAATAAATTTATAAAAGATAAAATATAAATATATTATATTTCATATAAAAATATAGTTCCATAATACAATCCACCATGAGAGGTGGTAGGGGAAAATCGTCCAATCATCATTTTGTGAGGTTGGAGTTCGCCGTACACAGAAACAGAATGTTTGTATCTATTAGAGGGAGGTGTGTCTAACTGAAGTTTAAATATTTCACATAAAAACATCCTAGTACATTTATGATAGTTGTTGTTAAGTAATAAAATAATAATAATATAATATAGAGTGAATAAGTAAAATAATGGAAAGGAACTTCAGAGAAGACGCTACCTCTAAAACGTGTAACGCTCTTTTGATTTGGGCCAAAATGATTTCTTGAATTTCCTTATGTCTAAGTTATGGATTCAAGGAGGTATATAGAGACATTGTTAGATTATTTGGGAAGATTATGGATGAGCCATGGTGAATTATAGGTGTGATTAAATGGGTAGAGGTTATGCCCTTTTATAAGAGGGAGGAGGGGCACTTTAGGAAGGTATTGAATTATTATTTTATTATAAAACTATTTTGGGTTACAAATGTTCAAAAAGTAATTTATTTCAAAGATAATATTATTTTTGGTTGCAAAACTCTCAAAAAATAGTTTTTAGACAAGTCAAGGTCACAAATTTTACTTTATCATTAACTTTAACCATTAGTTAACTAATTTGACTCTTACCATGTCTTCTTGTATATTCATACTATATAGATAATATATTTACTATAAAATGACAATAGAACATAAAGTAATTCATTAATGACATTTAATACATTATAAAAATCATTTTTTCTATTATTATATTTTTAAGACAATTATAACATTTAATAAAATAGTATTTGTTTTAAAAACTCATTTATGTCAATTTGTTTACTATTCAAAACATGACTTTTTAAAAATACATAACAACTTGATACATTCAAAAGAACTTAATTAATTCAAATATAAACAGTCATATTAATTCCTAAAATTCTTGGATGGAATAAAAAATTTCAAAATTAATTTATTTTTATATTTATAATCTCATTTATTGAAATCATTCATTAATAAAGTAATCACTACATCATCATTGTGTCATAAATAAAATTTTTTATTTTATGTTTAAAAATTATAAATAAAATAACACGATGTAGGAAGTATTTTTCATATCTCTAGTGACTATTTATAGTCGATAATATCACTTACATAACCCCATATGGAAATTTTTTTATTAAAAGATACATTTTTAAGTTACATTTTTCATTACTTTAAATTAATTCTTATAAAATGCCATTTTCACATCAATGTGGCACCATTGGGTCCTGAAATCGACCCTAGGATGCCCATGGTCAGACATATCTTATCTAATAGGATTATAACACAATTTAGGGTAGTTTCATATTATTATAATATTATGTTTTACCCTTATTTACCTGATTCACCCTTTAACCATGGTAAATAAAATAATTACTAAAGTAACGGTTCATAATGTATAAGAATAAAAGGTACCTATTTATGTAATTTAGACCTCTTATTCCAAATATGGAATTAATCTTTCCAAATTAGAAACACTAAAATGACAGAAATTAATTTAAAATTAATTCTTCTTGTCAAAACCAAAAAATGGGTTTTTAAGAAATGATAAATATCAAAAATTGACATGTGTTTATATCCAATTTAAAAGTAAAATTACATCCAATGACCATAGTTGTATTAAATATTAATAAAATAATCCAATTATACTTTAAAAATAATTAAAAGTACAATATTACAATATAAAAAATAGATGAAATGATAGTTTTGATTTAAAATGTAGTATTTTTCACTATTCATTAAAAATGAACTTTGTTAGAAAAATACCAAAATTTTATCCAAGGTAAATTTTGATGTATTGATTCTATAAAATAATCTTATTTAGTCAAATATATCATATAAAAGTGACAAAAAAAAGATTTAAAAATGGTTCCCTAGCAAAAGGAGGTAAAACTGAATTTTTAGAAAAATACCTCTTTTATTCGAAAAATTAAATTTTTTTTATAACATTTCTAGAAAAAATATAGGATGAATTTAAAATATTACATTGAATATATGTCAAATATTTTTCATTAAAAAATTCCATAAAGGGTGATATGAAAATATAATTATTCTCTTTTAAATAGGTTCTCATAAAAACACATCCTTTAAATTCATTTGGTTTTTATTTTTATTTATTTTAAAATTGGTAACCAATGAATCATTATTTAAACATGTGCAAACCATATTTCAAAATTGAGTTCAAATTATTCATTCCCACCATTTTAATTACTAGGAGTAAACTACTATTTCAAATAATAAAATTTTTACTGTATTATTTTTCCGTATATATCAATCTAGTGTGAAATGAATGATTTCAGAGAAACCCCTTATTGTGTGTCAAGTACTGTATCGAAAAAAGAGTCTCATTTAACATAAAATTAATTTCATATTCATAATTGCCAATTGAAATCATAAATTTTTATTCTATAAATACTTGGGTGGTTACACTTACATCATTTTAGAACCACCTTTGATGTAGTAAAACAAGTATTTAGCATTTATCGTAATTCATTATATTTTACAATTCATAAAAAATTCCTGAATTTCAGAAAAATCCCAAAACTTCACCCTAACAATTTTTTGATGTGAAAAATTAATTAATAAACTCCATTTCTTGAAAATAATTTTATAAATTTTATGAATTTAATTTTTAAATAAAATCATAATTTTTTCAAAAATAACAATTTTAAATCTATAACAGATTTTTTAACACCTTGAAAAATTAATCAACATCGCGTCATCATATAACCTTATGAGAATAATATTATTATTTACTATTATTATGGGTTATTTTACTATTCATATTATTATTAATAAATTTATGTTCATGTTCTCTAAAAAAACATATTTGTTCTATCAGACTCCAAATAACTTATTTATCACAACCATATATGACTCTTTTTTGAAATTGAAATCCATGAAGTGAAAAAATTATTTTTAAATTCTAGTTATAACTAACTATTTAAAACAAAGTTTCACGAATACTAATTTATTTTTTAAAAACCTTTGGTTGTTACAGTTACTGTTGTCAAAACCTTGAGTTGTAAAAGTGAAAAACATAAGAGTAAAAGACATAAAATCGTGTTAACAACATGTGGGAAATGTATGGTTGAGGATTTTTTGATGTTCCCTCTTTATCCACTCAAATTTTTCTATTATTTTACTAATTTACACATTAAATTGTAATGTTTCCTTTTATAATATTTCAAAAATGACACTCTTATCCCTTCTTAATGGAGCCACCACCACCATTATAATATTGGATTCAGGGAAACTATACCCAAAAAACTAAAAAACAAACATATAAATATACTAGAGATTTTAGTCTACTCACAATTTTACCAATAAAATCTTTAATCCATTTTTAAATGGAGATATTTCAAAGAGTAATGTGAAATTCTCAATTCCTCGTTTTTTTCATTCCAATTTTACATTCTACCTTATTGTACCTATTATAATTATAGTATATATATTTTCACATTATTACAGATGTACAAGAAAAATTAAGAATTTTATTATGATCTTAGGACACCATTTCCTACCCTCCCGTAAACAATTTGAAAAATGAAAATATAGGTTTTGTTACATGTATACTATATCCTTGATAAACAAAATGACATGTTTTTCTTAACCACTATACATGGATGTTTAAAAGGATATATATAATGAACTAACATTATAGATAAATAAATTATTTTGAAAATGTAAAAAAATTCTTATCTTTATTAGGTTCTATGTAATATGAGAATGCTACCCTTGAATACATGTAGAGTAATGCCTTAATGTAGCAATATATACCATTTTTCATATAGAATAATCTTACAAAAAATATAAAAAAAATATAATTCAAAAATATAATAAAATCTAATAAAATCTTTATACATCATTAATAATGATATTATTCAAAGATAATCATTATCTTAACCTCAGTCACCTATCGATTATAAAATTCCTTGTTTGGGTTTTCTGATCACTAAATTCAAAAATATTATTAATTTATTTCATGGATGAATATAGAAACACAAATACAAGTGTTATTAGATATTAATGATTAAATAATTTTAGGTATATTCATATCAAAATGTTTTTAAATCATTATTATTATATTTATTCTACAATAATTTTTTTATATATAATTGTTATCTGATGATAATAATGTTGAGTAATGATATGTTTAGCTTGGATTATCCAAATTAGTTCAAATAATTTGTACATGGTATTTTTTTTGAATTAGAACTTTTATTGTAGGCTTAAGATCCTTTACATGTATATTCAGTGAGAGGTATGGTATTTAGTAAGTACCTAATTTTCAATGGAGAATATTATCAAAATTAAAACAATCCAATTTTTAGGTAGGATTGAAAAATAGAGACCAAAAATTATAATTAGTGTCACAAAACATTACAACATTTACATTAGAAACTATAATTCATATTGATAGGATACTAACTTCATTAATTGGGAGTTACAAGATGAGAGAAAGAATTCCATTCATTGAAAATCATAAAAAACGTTTATTATAGATTAAAATAATATAAAAATTAATATATAAAAACGAATCCAACATGTAGAAGTCAATGTAGAATGAAAAAATTATAACCACTGGATATTTAGTAATTAATAATCACATCTCTCCAAGGATGTAGTAGTGGAAAAACATTTGTTTCACCATGAATGTTTGTATAGATCATATAAAATATTTTACATTGGATCACTTATATTTTTAAACTATTTAAATTTAATGACTATCTAGAGATTTTATTTATCCAAAATATCTACCTCTTCATGACTTCATGAATTCGGTAAACAATAATAATCAATGATTAAACATTTACCATGTAGTTATACAGAAAAAAATATCCAAAAGCATCAAACATTAAAAAAAATAATGAAAATGATATTGATTTATTATAGTGAAATATATTTTTAATTTTATGTTATTTTTTATATTCCAAACCATAGTATTAGTTGAGCCTACATAAAATTTGTCTCAATAATAGTTCCAAATAACTCTAAAATAATTATTTAATGATATCCAAAAAAAATATTAAAAAATCGTTAACCATGATATTCATCTTTTAAAATAGTTTTTAAAAATTTTCATGTTAAAAAGAAGAAAAATAAAATAATAATAAAACACCACATTAGAAAATCTAAAATATTATTTTTAGTTGTAAAAATAATTTTAAAAGTAATAATCATAGAGAAATATGCCTATAATAAATAAATTCAATTTTTTTTTAATATGTGGAGTTTTATTATTAAAAATTTTGAATATATTTCATCATAATATAAATTTAATTATATCACTCCAGTATCATTTCACACATTAAATATATAAATTATTTGTTTTTATGGAATAATAAAAATAAATAAAATATATAATATGAATTTTTATAAAGTGAAAAATGTTAAAATAAATATAAAAAAGAGTATCATGTGAAAGTTTTCCATGTAAACCAATATGCCAACAATATCTCTCTATTTTAAAAATTTTGAATAAATATACTAACCATGAAAAATTAAGTTATATTGTTTCATTACGTAATAAATTTTTAAACCCTTTAATATGATAAGAAAACCTATTCCATGTGTTTTCCAAATCTTCATTTAAGGTTTTTCATTTTACCCAAATGTAAAATAAATAAAAAACAATGGTGCCACAATAACACAGTGAAAACATACTTTCCATTTTTTTGATTCTGTGATAGTTATTTGAAATCATCCTTAAAAGTAAGATTAAATTATTTCTTAATGGTCAAACAAATTCTTAGAATCTATATAAACACAGATACATAATGTTAAAGGCTCATGTAAATTTAAGTGATACGTATCATTATAATTCTAACATCAAATTGATTTCATGTAAGATTTTTAAAAAAATAGAATTATAAAGTTATAAAAATATAAATATTAAATATCATTCAAAATTTATTATAAGGGTAAGTGTAAATTTCCAAAATTCAGGAAAACACAATTTAATTTTTTATGTTAGACAAAGGCCTTCAGGTGGCATATGGTTGATGTAAATTCTATAAAGGCTTTATAATTTTAAATATAAAATTATAAAATAATTTAAATAAAATATATACCAAACAATGAAATATTTTATTTTGTGAGAAATTATAATTATCCATTTATATAATATAATGAATTTTTATAATTTAGAAAAACATAAAAGAATAAAAACA
Source organism: Viscum album (assembly GCA_963277665.1). NCBI lineage: Eukaryota > Viridiplantae > Streptophyta > Magnoliopsida > Santalales > Viscaceae > Viscum > Viscum album. The sequence goes on along the minus strand of OY728142.1, from coordinate 1,400,186,435 downwards.
ATAATATGAACAAGAACAATCTCCAAGAACTAAAAAAATGTGATAATGAATTAATGCTTCTAGAACATGTTCAACAAGATATCACTAAAATATTTCAGGTAAAAAACTATATATAAGTACATTTAAATCATGGGATTATATTAATAAATGTTATAAATGAAAAATTAGAGTAAGGAACATGAATTCTTAAATGATATGATATTCTTCAGGCATGTGGGTTGAATAATTTCTTGGCTATGAATTAATATATTACAAAAATTCATTAAGTAAAAATTACTAAGCATACATTTCCTTATACACATCTGAGTGATGATATTTTTAAAATGATGAATTATGATGGCTGTTATACATTATTTAAACTCTCATATTATATTTTATAGTCAATATTTGTAAATATTGGTGATTAAAACCTATAAACAAGACAATTTTAATGAAAATTGATATCATATGTGTCATAATAAGAAATAAATCAATTATTTCACAAAACATGTGTTTGAAAGAAATAATTTTGGTATGCCTATTTCAAATGGAAAAAATGAATTAATGTAAATAAAGATTTCATCACAATTAATTATACATAATGATCAAATTGACAGTTCGTAAATAAATTATATTGAATAATTATACTAGTCTGAAAAGATATATTTTTTAAAAGGGATCAGAATAATATTAGAGACTGTGTGAGAAATATTGACTTGGATAATGTTAAGTCTTGAGGATTGTAAATAGTTATCATTGAAACATGTTCTGTAAGGTCTCATTAAAATCATGTGTGCCATATTCATGTGATGTGTAGGGAAACTAAAAAACATATAGATCTTTATATGACCACCCAAACTCAATGAAATTCTTTATTTAATAATAATAATAATAATAAATCTTCATAATATATAGAATTTAAAAATAGATTTAATATATAACTAACATGATCATATAGATTCATCCAAATTAATTCAATGTAAAAAAATAATTTATGTGTTTTTTTAGTTTCTATATTTGAATTAAATCCATTATTTTATATTCAAGAGATATTATATATGGTCTATACAACTATGGTGCCACTAATGATCACGTTTTATACAAAATTGTTACACTCAAATACATTTTATTATCATTTTTTATAGTGACTATTTTTAACCATTTTACTAGAATTTAATGTCAAGATCAACTTCTATTAAGTAAACCTTGTAGATGATATACAAAAGATGTAACTAAAAATTCATAGAGATAACATAGAATGATAATAAGGATTTCAAGTGGTAGAAATCCATTTATATATTAATTTAAACATCATGATAATAGAATATTTGTTTATAAAAATGTTCTTCCAAGGTTCTATAAAATGTTAGTTGGAGAACAATAGTTTTCCATGAAAAATATGTTGATTGAATATATTAAAGAATTATAATTCATATATTTAGTTAATATTAGATTAAAATAATATCTCATGTGACATATTTAAAATAATAAACCTTGATCTAGGAAACAATATCAACCATGGTAGATCTATGGGTTTTTTTGACTACATCGATATATATATATATATATATATGAAATTTACAAAAAATAATAGTTTGAACAATTCAATAGAATGTTGATGACAATGTCACATAGAATAAATCATTCAAAAATAGATGTATAATACATCGTAGGAGAACAATATGGTTTGTAAAACTCCATACTCTTCTGGTGATGCACCTATCAGATATTCCATGATATATACATGGTAAGGTATTTCTAATACAAAAATAATTGTAGTAAAATATTAGATAAATCATTGAAACTACCTGAAAATTAGTTACAGATATCAAATTATATGTTATAATAGAAAATGGGTTTGTACTTGGTATATTTACATGAATTATAAGTACATATTAATGGTATATAAATATTTTTTTGTTGATAAAATGATCATATTTCATAGTTTTCCTAAGTAAATGATCATGATATCCATGTTAAACTCCTTAGTATCCAAATATAAAAATACAATGTATGATGTGATTTTGTATACAACTAAATAAATAATTTAAAATTTGTAGATTACTATTATAGTACTTGGATTTATTCCTTAAATTTAATTTATTATCATAATAAAAATCATGAAAATCATAAGACATTGATATTGACCAAGATTAAAGGACTGTGATATGAATTTAAAGGGATATTATTATGTATATCATATTTTGAGTATATTCACTTTTAAAGGTTTATAAAAAATAATAGAGTAATAGTGTATGAAAATTTGAAAACCCCAATGAATTATAGAATAACTCATTAGAATAATTATCATTTTATGTGAGTGATGATATGTTGAAAGTTAACATGTGGGATCTAGGGAAACCGATAATTGTTTTGAGTATTGGTGACCTATAAACACCATGAACATTACTTATTGATTGACATATGATGTATATAGAGAGTTATACATGATTATTACATACTATATTTGCATTAATACTACCATTATAGACTATTTACATGTTAATGTCCATATTTTTTTATATCAATAAGTTATAACAGTTTATATCTATAATATTATTCTAAATATTCTATGATAGAAATATTAAATACATATCCAAGGGAATAGATAAATAATTTTTTGGGGATACATTTATTTCTTGTCTATTAAGTTTAGTGGGATCATAAACATTTATAATTCTTCTCATGATGTCCACAATTGAAGATATCAGGTTGTGTAAACCATGATGGTTAACCCACCAATTCGAGCACCAAATGATTCAGTTCTCATTGGATATTCAAATTTATGATCATGTGTGTGGGTCTCTCTAATTGTGATCATTTTTAGTGTGTACCATTTGATTTCAAATATTAAATAAAGTAAAAAAAACCCTGACATTTAGTTTTTGGGTAGGTAGATTACAATAGGTGAATCATTCGTCATGTTGAATTGATTGAAAGGACAATATAATATTTTTCACTTCTAAAAAGAGGACATATCTCAATTCCAAATGAAAAATATGGTAGAAATTTTAATCAATCCATTTTCATTATACAATAATGTATGTCCATCTATTTGGTTAAGGAAATAATAATTCATGGAATGATGATGAGACAAAGTGTTGACCATTATTTTGGATATATCTCGTGATAAAGAGACAATATTACAAGTTGTGTGTTCATGTGTGGTTTTACATTGATAATGATACCTTATCCCATTATAACCCCCAAATTATTTATTGATACCAGTATGTGTCTTTGAATTTTACTCAATTCTATTGAGATAAGGGATAAAAGTTCTACACATAAAATGAATCTACAACATCTACCTGTTTGGATGAATAAGAGTTTAGGAAGAAGTGAAACCCACATTCATTTCCAATGATAACCTAATTGTGATTGATCAAATGTAAAATAATTCTACTACATTATATATGATTATAGTAATTTTAATTTATTTCATTCTCAAGTTGATAACATGTTACATAATTATAAAACTGAAAATTAGAAAATATTATTCTTCAAAAAAACATAATTCTGTAATGGTTTGTTAAACATTTAGCAAGTCATACAAGGTGAGTACATGGTTATCATTTTATAATGGAGTACTTTAATAATTTAAAAATTCATTGATAATATTTATATGATCCTTATGGTGAAACTAAGTCATAAGTGTTGTTTTGTGTCTATGAAGGTTATTTTTTCATAGGAACCAAGAAACAAATTTGGAAAATATGAATATAAATATAAATATATTTTTTCAACCAAAAAATTATACAGCATCCCCAAACATCATCTTTATAGTTTTTCTATCATCTTATTTCCTTTCTCAAGTTCTATAGTTGTAAAGAAAAGTTTAACTATTTATATCTGATCCCAAATATTTGAATCTACCTCACCTTATTAACATAATCCAAGGGATATTAAAAAGTGACTATATTTTCCATGCATGAACACATGAAAAATATAATGGTGATCTAGTTATTTTGGAGCATGTTTCGATGTTTCTAAGGATGGAACACGTGAGCTATTTGATAAATGATACACCAATTTTAAGTGGGTCATTTCAATATTGATGAATAAACAATATATTATTTATTGTTACATTCTATTTTTTTATTAATAATTAAATTAAATTTCAAATGATTTTTTGGAGTATCTTGGAATGGGTATACCATATTGGATGATATGAAACTAAACTACATGAATTTTTTAAAAAATATATGTCAATCATTCTTTTGTAATGCCCAGGTTCATTCAAATTTTGTATGGTTTGGGTGAGCCTATTAAATTATAATTGAGGAATATTTTTTATGATTAGATTTATTTTCCCTCTCATACATGGAATGGTGTGGTGAGAAGGGATCCCTCTGAGTGTTTGGTTTAAGTAAAATCATAGGAAAGGCACAATGAGGTACTAATAATTTGTATTGGTAACTGTATATAGATGATATAGGGGGTGGTATTTTTTTGTGTTTAGAGGGTTAAGTAGTTAGGTATGATAGTGACTTAAGGTCCACAGGGTTATTATGGTGCATTTAAATAACTATCGATTTCCTTGGGATTATAGAATATAGTAGTTATTTAGGGTATTTTGGTGAATAATATTAGGATTTGAACTTTAATGTAAGACAAATGAATTTATTAAGACTACCTAAAGACTCAAGAAAATTTATATGGAATATTGATCGAGGAGTGGTTTAGTATCGATTACTTAAACAATTGATAATTACACCTTGTGATGTTGGGATGTTATGTCTTAGTGTGTGTCTAAACTTTGAGATTATTTTTTTATTAGATTTTATGGTTTCTATTAATTAGTTTGGAGGCTCGGCCAAAGTGAGATGGAAATCAAGAAGACATGGTATGAGGGACTACCCTATGTTTGAGGCAATATATTGAGATTTTTTATATGTATAAACACGAGTAAGGGAGTAGTGGATGAGATTTTTTGTATATACTCCCAAAGTAATAGAGTAGAGGAAGAGTTCAGGTATATTACATTTCCTATGCAAAATAGCATAGGATGAGGGTTGGTATGTAGTCTACCATGTGTGAGAGTTAATAGATTAAGGTTTGGTATATAAACTAATTTTATTGAGAGTTAGGATGATGGGGTTTGATATATCAAATGCTCTGAGTGACATGGAAGAACGACAAAGAAATATGATGATTACCCTAAGTGATATGATTAAGGTCAAGGTTTGGTTTGTGAACTACCCCGACTAAGATGGAATATTTTAATGTTTTGTATATGGGGACTAACTTGAGTTAGAGTTTAAAGGTCACAACCATATAGAATATGTGTGACATTAATAAAGTTCTAAAACCATTGGTTGGAGGTCAATAGGACATGTGGTATGACAACCCTCAAAGAGAAATCAAGTATAGGACACAGTTTGTGAAACAGGGAGACTTCTTCCTCCATGTTTGACTAAGACTAGTATTATCAAGTTTCATGGTTTCATAGTAAGGAAAAAAATGTCTAGATTTGTATGCACATAATTTTTATATTTTTTAATTTACATTTCCTATTCATACACATGTATATTATCATGTATATTATGGGTACATGAAGATGCAATTCTGTTATGTATTTCTCACAAATTTCATGGACACCCAGGTGCATGTATTGTCCTCATATCTAATATATAGTTTTAATCCAAAGATATAGAGTTGATACAGTGGATGAAACTCAACAGTTATAATAGATATAGTTTAAGTGAGGCTAGGTGTTAGTAATTAGTCCATTTGAATAATTAATTTATTATTTATTTTGTATATGTTATCAATATGGTGGGTGATTTGTGTGATGTGTGAATACATAACTATACACTCCCTTGTTAAAGTATTGTATTTTTTTTTGTTATCTTTAATAATAATTCATTATCTATATAATCTAATTATCTATTTAAGATTATATTTATCTCTTAATTTATTATATATTGTTATGATATTGACGGTATAGTCTCCCCAATATATGATACAAACCCTCATTACTAGTCTGTAGTAACTTCTGTATGGGGAGAATATTGTGATCCCATGTTTTGTTTTAGGATAGGATACCATTCATGTGATTATAGATTAGGAATTTGATTTTTGTATAATAAATTAGTCATTAATTATTTTACTATTTGGTACATGGTATTCAGAGATAGTAATGTGTTGGATTTTTTATGGATGTCAATCAGGTAAGTTAAGGAATTGTTTTCCAATTATTAATATACGTTATTATGGTTATGGAATTATAGTTATAATTTTTTTTACAATTGAGATATTTATTTATCATTGATATACTTATTTTATCCCCATATTTATTCATTTTGTCTATATTGGCATGTATCATGTTTAAAATAATTATACATAGAATGTAGGATTCATATGACCATCATGTTCGTATTTGGTATTAGTGATCCAATAATGACAGAGTGTCCAATTACAAGTAATGTCAATGGAAAAATTTATTTCCTTTTTTGTATAACATGTTGGTGGAATTCTATTCTATAAGGAATTTGTTTTTATTTTTATAGAAGTTTATATTAATCTTGTCACACCAAATCATCTGAATATTTTTAAACTGCACTTATGTTGATGTTAGGAAATGATACAGTTAAATGAGTTAATAAAGAAGTTTCGGTTTTCTAGGTAATTTTTGATGAAGAGTTCTTAGAGTTATTTTTTCTTATTGATTTTTTTTGGGCAGGAATGATTGGATGAATGCCGATCCTTATTGGATAAGGTTTTCCTTTTTATGGATGGTGAGAGATGATTCCTTATTTTTGTATTTTGGTAGAGTGGAGATTAAATAAATTATTTGGGTTTTAGAACATTTCATATGTGGTGGGTGATTATTTGTTAGCCACAAAATTATTAATATGCCTAGGGCTCATAGCGAATAAAGAATAAAGAGTTCCCCTAAATAGTCATGTTGATACTTAATTGATGAAATGTATGTTTTTAATGTGTGATATGAAGGCTAATGTTTTGTTAAACATTTAAATACATACCCATAAACATTATATATTGATTGGAATTTAAAACATAGTTAAAATTATTACATTCCCAATGATATGTTAGGTTCATAGTTTTATAGTGTCAAGTCATAACTGTTACATAAGAAACCCAAATTTTACAAGGTGTACAGTTCTAATGAGTATTTATTTTTCCAATAAAACAAAACTTTTAAATTGAACCACAATTTATTTTCTTGAAAAATATTCATGAATTCAAACTTGACTACTTATTTTTTTCCTACCCATCCTTAAACCCTATGAAAAACATTTAATATGTTGTTTGAGAATAAAATGATCATTAAAGAACATTAAAAAGTATGACTGAAAAAATTAGAACATAAATAATAATATAAACTTCTATGATTAAAAATATACTATGGGAATAAAATAAATATTTTCCTACCCAAGAAATAAATATCTCTTCCCAAATACATTGATAGAAAATTTCATACAAAATATTAATTGAAAAATAAAACTCATAAACGATTCATTTAAATCATGAAAATATAATAATAAATTCTTAAAAAATGATACTTTTCAACATTAATAACTAGAAAATACTTTCAATTTCCATGTGAAAAAAATATATTTACATTAAAAACAGTGTAATAATAGATAAATCATGTAGAAAACTTGATACATCCATTTTTATGTCACTTACTTATGGAGTTACCATAACTGTTACACATTGAATAACCATAATAGTTATAAATAGAGTATCAATGAAAATTACATATTATATAACCATTAAATTTATAATTGGAATGACAATCGTAGTATATTCTAGTAATCTCTTTGTAGAAACATAATCAAGTAACTTTTCTCCATCACCCAAAGCATTAAAGAGCTATAACAGGGTCACCAGACCATGGATTATCATAGAACCACTTGTACATGGTAAATTAGGTAAACAACCATACATGGTTTATAATATTACCATCTTTCATCATAAATAATTCCCAAGAACCATAACAAAATCATAAAACATAAAATAATTCATCAAAAATATTCTTTGCACCTATAAGAAACCATCTTTAGATATTGATATATCTGTTTCCTTTAAAACACAATTTTCAAAACTAAAATTCACCGAACAATTTGAATTTTTTTCATTGAATAATTAATTGAATATTATTAATGAATACAAATATAAATTAATGGTTTTAGTGTATAGAAATAGTTTTCCCCATATATATTCAAATATAACAGTATATGTGTCTTTTTGTAAATAAAGTTAAAATATTCCATTTAATAAATCATTTTTAAAACTTTTTAAATAAATTAAAAAGTGGAATAAATTTTCATTTATAATTATTTTGAGTCCCAATAAATACATCGATAAAACTATTTTATATGTATTAACATGAATGAAAAAGAGTTGTAAGGGAAGCATTAAAATATGTTTTTTAGAAGAAAGACCCTTACCTTTAGTCTAACTCATCACTAATGTTATTTATATTCTAGAATAAATAAATTATTTTAATTGTTTAATTTATTAATAAAGTTTTTCAAGTTATTTTTTTATTTTATAAAATAATTTATTGGATACATTTACTTAATCTTTTTAGTTCACATCAAATGTTTTGACGAATTTTTTTAATGAGTCCAAAATGACATTGGTAGGTTGTAATTGGTCAATGTAGTGATTATTAAATCATATATAAAAACAATTATGAAATAGTGATATTTTTTATATATAACTAATACTATTAAAATCATTTAGTAATGATTCTTATAAAAAAGAACAACTTTACGATCAGGGAGATAATAGTATGTATGTACACATGAGTAACATTTTCATTTTTAAATCCTTATTAGGGAAATAAGGTAATTTTTATTTTAACTTCATATAATGATCATAATATAATAATCAATATATTATTTCTTTATATGAAATTTTATATATAACATTTATGGGCTGTAGTGATGAAAAAATAATCACATCGCTTCATGGAGGTGGAAGTCTACACATATGAAAGAATAACATTATAATTTTTTTAGTTTATGGAATGTTAAAAGAACACATGATTAAATACTTCTAAAAATGTAAAATATGCCTTGAAAAACATATATAAACATTAATTATATCTTTATAACCATCAGTGATATATTCTGATGGAAAAAAAGATATATTAGTATGTGGGGTGGTAGTCTACCATACACATGAATGATGGATCTTTTTCTAATTTGATGGTGGTTAGAGATCAATACATGTTATGAAATTTACATTATAATAACTAAATATGTATATTATTCTTGATTTATTATTTTATTATGATTGAAAAATATTTGAAGGGGTGGGAGATTAAATAATAAAAAAATGATATATAATGAACTATATATATTTTACAGACAACCTCATTGATTAACACATAATGACATAAAAGATTCATAATACTAAAAAATTATGACCTCTTTAATATTGAGAGGTTATTTTGGAATGTATTTGGATTGATAGTTTTTGAATGAAATAAATCATGATGTGTGGGTAAAAGTAGTTCCTTTTATAAGGGAGGGGTGGGGAACTTTTTTAATATAAAGAAATATTAAATTAATATTAATTAAATTTCAAATAAAAATTGATCTAAATTGATAATATTAAAAAAAAATACCATTTTATTAGTTTAAATATTAACATAAAATAAAATTTTAACATGTTTATATGTTTTTACCCTGATATATTGGTTTTAACCAAATTAAACACATTTTACCAAATATCACTATAATTGTGTTTCAATTATTTATGGATCATTGTAGATAATATAAATTATAAAAAGACTTATAAATGGAACAATAATTATATGAACAAATATATAAAAATCACTTTACTAGTGTGAGGGTTTTTAAAAAATTTATATCTTTTAAAAAATATTAATTTCATAAAATATAAATAATATAAACATTTGAAAAATTAATTTACATTGAATTCTGTAACAAAAATAAAAAAATTTAAATTAAAATAAAATCATTTAACATATCCCTGAAATTATAACATCCCGACCTCAACCACTAGTTCTAAGCCAAATGCCAAATGACTTCATATGCGCCTCCTTGTATACAATAGGTTGTTGACTAGAAATGAGGGTATATGTTTGATAATCGGGAGACTATACCCTTTGTATCATGTCATCGAGAAGGATAAAAAATATCAATAACAAGGCAAAGAATTAAATAAATAGAGTAAATTCCAAAACTAGTATTGTCTTACAAGGTCTATAAATAATAACTCATAAAGTGGAAATCTGACTAGAGTAATGAAATGTATATGATAAATAAACCAACGGCAGGGTCCTCCAGTGTCTTCTTGAGTCAATTTTCTGCCTCAGTTAGAAGCCCCACCTGCTCATCCATTCACCATAGGTCCCTTTCCCTTCTTCGTGTCCAAGTGAAATCTACAAACGCATTGAAATTCCCATGTAGGGATTGAGTACATGACTCAATAAGACACCACAAATGCATCAATTACTTGATGTTCTCAAGTATACAGGTGTATTCCATAATATTAATAAATGAAGGAAAACACATAAAAATACATTAAAAATGAGTGGTAGTGCACTCACCAAGATTCCACAACCCCTATTTATAGCTGCTTTGTCTCTATAATATAAGATAATTGAATGAGTCATAAGAAGTAAACCAAACCATGTATATCCTCCTCACAGTGTCAAAAAGATGATACCTGGTATCATCTATCCCTCAAGTGGACAGGGTCACTCATATCACCATGATAAGATCAACTTGTGTACTCTCTTCATCTAGCATATCTCATGCTGAAAAGCACTTGGAATCGAGATTTCCTCGAGCACACCCTCAGGATGACACCACGGTATCCTCATACCTCCACCCTGTTCTTTGTCCCCTCATTGCTATCATTGCAATTAGACATTCACCTTTACTAGGTAATAAATATTTCAAGAGGGTACACCTATTTCAAATACCACTAAAAATCACAAGACATCGTGATACATATACAGAGCAGGCACACAAGTATTCATGCTATATCAACATGAGTATATAGTAGAATACACAACAATATGTGCCAATTAATAACTTGGAGGAAAAACAACACAATTATCACTCATGGAATCACAATATTTTTTTATGGGATTCACATACATACGATCGCAATCATTCACGATCAATCAAACTCCACAAATATAATCATCATTGCAACAAGTGTAAAATTGAGCCCAAGAATGTAAGGAACTTCCTTCCTCAATATTTGGGAAAAAGATCTCGTTTTTTTTTCTGGCGTCAGAGTAGCACTCCAAAGTCTCATGCTGTCTATATGTTTGTACCTGAGGTTTAGAAGAGGTTTTCCTAAAATAATAACATTTATTTTTATTTCTATGAAATAGAACACCATGTGTGATAAATCTTTGTCTATCTTAAATAATTATCAAACTATCATTTACTTTATCGCTAGTGTTGATAAATTCTACTTATCACTTTACCCTTTTAAAACATAACATAAAATGATAAAAAAATCATATGCATTGATAATTTAAATTATAATTTTATAATTTTTAAAAAATCACATAAAATGATAATTATTTTTATATGTGCTGATAATTTAAATTGTAATTTTATCATTTTTAAAGAATCAAATAAAATGATAAATATTTTTAACATGCCCTAATAATTTAAATTACCATTTTATAGTTTTTTTTAAACATCACATAAAATGATAAACATTTTTCATATGTGATAATAATTTAAATAATCATTTAATCATTTTTAAAACATCACATAAAATGATAAACATTTTTTATATGCATTTAAAATATCATTTTAACATTTTTAAAATAGCATATAAGATGATAAACATTTTTTATATGCATTGATAATTATCTTCATTGGATAATTAAAATGTGATTAATATAATGATTTCCAAAACATAAATTTATTACTTACATTGTTAAATTTAATCTCATTGAATATTTTAAAGAATAGTAAAAAATATCCTTTGATAATTTTTAGATAATTATCTACATATAACGAAGGACTAAATAAAAATAAAATAGGCATACAGCATAGGGAGGGCACTACATAGGGTGATGAAAAAAATCACATATATTTGAATGAATTTTGTAACTCCTTTCACTCTTTACCAGAACATGTTTTGGGTGTTTATTTTTGTTATTCTAAGGAGTATAGAACGATTGGTATTTATAGGGTTTCAAAAACCTGTGTTGTATTTTAGAAATTTATTACCCTAATTTAAATATGTTTTTCAACAATTAAATTCATGCAAATTCATTAGTTTCTTGGTAGGAAATCTTTGCCATCAATTTTAGGTCAAATAGTGTGAAAAGCAGAGGTTTAGAAAACTCCCATTTTCACTAATGGTGGTCCACGTGAGGTTGAAGACAGACAAATAGTGTTTTTTGTTTTATTAAATTATTAAATAAATTTATTTATTCAATTGTCAAATAAAATTATATATTTCATGGGAAAGGTAATCAAACACCCATTGCATATAAATATTATATATTGTCTAGGGAAAACCCCCATTTCAGACACAATGACTGTGTCATAATTTTTCTGTGATGCACCGTTTATGAAATATAAAATTATTTCCAAAAAATTAATACATTAAATAATTTATTTAAAAACATTAATTAGGGAGTAGGGAATCCAAAAGCCCACTTCCTTTGAATTTTATAGTACCAATATGGAAAAAACCATATTCTGGATTCAAATGTTGTCTTAGTATTATCACTTGACACACTGTTTGGAAAATATTATTTTATTTATTCAAAAAATGGAATAAATATTTAATTAGATATAAAAAAAAAATTTCTCATGAGCGTGGTATTCAAAGATATTAATATTAAAAAAATTATACCTCTTCTAGGGTAAGCATCGCATTCCTAACCAAACGGTGGTCTTGGTCTTATCATAAGACCCTACATTTTAGAGTTATTCAATTATATTGAATAATTTTCTGGTACATAAAATAATATATTTAATATTTTTATTATGTCTTCGTCGAGGCGTTGAGTACAACATAAACTTTCACTAAACTTTAAAAATATTCAATTGATTATTGTAGAGTGTTAACTGATATTTTTACCCTTTGGATTTTTGTTTAACAAAAAAAACAAGATTTTTCTCTAATAAATTATTTTTCCCACTAAATAATTTATCATAATATGGATTTATGATTATTGTAAAAATTAGGATGTTATAAAAATGATATGTTAATTCATAAAATTACAATATATGAATATTTATTTCAAATATTGTTACTTTTACTTTTTTTAATATCATTTATTTTATTTTTCCATTAATTGAAAAATTATTACATCGACATTATGATTGAATTTTAAGTAGTTATTTGTTTTATAAAATTTTAAAAAAATCATGATAAATATAAATAATTTACCATTAAAAATATTATAATAAAACATATCCTCAATTTGGTTACATTTGAAAATAATATAGTTATTAAAAATATAGTGTGACATTTTTTTCTTTTCTTTCCAATAATATTATAAAGTTCATAATCACATCTAAATGGAAAAAGACTATATAACTGAATATTGGATAAGTATAGAAGAAATGGAATCATAAAATATAATTAAGGAATGTGTTGGGGTCATTTTCTTGTCCTTGTCATGTTATTTATTACCATTAGTTACGAGATCTACCCTTTACCATGGTAACAAAAATAAAGAAAGTTACTAATCAATGTAGTCAAAATTACAAGTGAAATATTTAATAAATTTTAACCCCCTAATTCCAAATAAGAAATCCATTTTTGATTATTCAAAAATACAAAGTGAAGATAATAAATTTAAAACTAAATCATAAAAATGGGATGAAAAATGTGTTTTCAAAAAAAATTACCTTTCAAAATATTTAATGTTTTTATACTAAATAGTAGTACAAAGTTCATTCAAAACCTATAATAAAATTATTTAAAATTATATTGAACAATTTAAATATTAAAACTAATATAAAATATAATTTTACATTATAAAAAAATTTAAAAAACATATCTTAATAAAAATATGCATTTTCACTAATTATTATAAAATCAAACTTTTTAGAATTATTATATATTTTATTAACATGATAATTTTGATATGGTGATTTCCAAAAATTTATTTTTTTATCACATAAAATTAAAAAATTATCTAGAAATTAATTATATTATTTCCTCACAAAATACAAAAGAAACAATTTTTTAAGAAAACAAATCATTGAGGAATAAAACGAATTTACAAAAAACGAATCCTTATTTAAAAATATTTATCAATATAATTTTTTAATTAAAAGTGGAATATATATATATTTCATTATAAAATTAGAAATTCTAATTCATACCTATAAATTTAATGGATAGGCTATAATGGTCATGTAATATTTCATAGTTCGATTATGCATGTTGTTGCATATTTTGTATGATATCTAACATAGTCTTTCTTCTAAAACATTAGGATATTACATTCTACCTCCATTAAAAAAATTCCTTCAAAATTTGAACTTAGGAAAGGTAAATGGAGTTTGAATTTTAAAAATATCTGTATTGAAACCCACATCATAAAATGGGTCAATAACCCTTCTTTTTGAAAAAGAGAGAAACAGAAGTACAAGGTCCATATTTTGTAACATATATCATATTTCCAAATAGAGTAACATTAGTGGGATGTGAATATATTGACATGAAAAAAATATTGCCCAATTCATTATGGATAGTGATACAAGACATTGATCACAATATATTTAAGTATTTTGATAATTTTAACCATTATAGAATCATAAATCGGTGATAGGTTAAAAGACCGTTGATTTATTGTTAAGAAAAATAAACAGACAAATTATTTTTTTCTAGATCCTTTTCAAAAATATGAGGAATTCATTTACCATCTTGACTAAGAACATAATAATAAATATCTAATCATCTAAAATTTAGAAATTATGAAAATCCAAAAAACTTGAAACTAGATAAGGCAATTCCCAAATTGAATAAAATAATTATATGAAGAAATAGTACATTAGCCTCCAAAATTAAATTATAATGGAAGAATTTCAATCTTAATAAATCGATAAATAAATGTCAAAAATATTCATCAAAATATGCCTGAACAAACTTGAAACTAAAATATTATAATGTTTTGATCACTTATTCTTCACTGATAAATATACCATTTATTCAAAAATCATATAAATTACTATTAAAGTCTTATAGGAAAAACTTATATGACATAGTCCTATAATATCCACGATATTATAATCATTCCATAAATATACTAAATCAAAAAAATCCAAATTAAAATCATATATGAATCCATAAGATAATTCAAGATTCAATCCTTAATGAAAATCCTTTAGTGATACATTTTACTTAATCAAATAACGTTACCAAATAGTAAACCTCTTATGAAATAACATTAATCACCTATTCCCTAAATCAATTTTAGGCCCCATGGTTATCTATATGATAAAACATTTGTTTCCAAAATCAAATAATTCATTATTTGATCAAATTTCTTGTAATAAATAATGATTTCATACCAACCAATACATCACATAGTATAGTGGTAGAATCTATACCATTTTTTCATTCTAATGTCAGTTCAAGCCTCACGGCATTTCTAAGATGTGACAGGTTGTCTCCTGACCCAGGGGTTTTACTTTTTCTGAAACTATATCAATATTATTTTGATAAAGTTCCAAAAATATGACTAATATCTTAAAAAATAACCTTAATCATCAAATATATTTTAAAAAACAATGGTTATCACAACCATTAAACTTATTAAAATAAAATTCATCCATAAAAACAATTTCACATGTCAAACTTAAGGGTTACAAAAACATCAAGAATTTAATAAAACTCAATAAATGTCCCTAATGAATTCCTATCACATAAAACATAAGAAATTTATTTCATACCCTTTGAACATATGATCAACAATAAATATACCACTACATCATAACTATTGATTCCCTATGTGTGGAAACCATAATAAATAAATATTATTTATTAACCATGATTTTCCATCTTATTCCTTAGTACTTCCTTCACACAATCAAAAACATGACTCACATACTAATATTAAATAATACAAAAATAGAGGCGATGATATAATCCATTCCTTTTACATAATATATAGTTTCCTCATCTTAAAATGTAATGGAATTATTTATTGTTAAATACTCATCGTTATAGTTTTTATGAACCCTTTATTTTGTTCTCCAATTGGACATCGATTTTCATAATACCAATACACTGCACATTTAAAAAGGGAAATGGATTCATATTGAAAATAATTATTTAGATTTATAGAGTTACATGAATGATTCCTTTTTTCCTCGTATGATTGTTTCTTTCTGCCCTCCTTTATAATATACAAAACTTCTTCCAGTTCACATAATACATCTTCTTGTATTCTTTTTCCCATATTCCAGAAAATTATATTACTGAATATTTATAAATTTATGAACATTATCAAATTAACTTCCATTTATCTTCATATATATATTTATATATATAATATTTTATGTGTTATTTCTCTCGTCTTGGTTCGTAATGTTAATCATAACATCTGACAGTTTGTTAATAATAACTATAATAGTTTTCACTACATCTCCCATTTTATTTGATTTCTCATCCGAAAAAACCACTACATTTTCCAAAACATCCATTTTACTTTTGTTTCTATTGGATCCATACTTTTACAAAACAAAAAAAGGTTAGTGTGATCATATCAAAACAATCATAATAAACCATATTATGAGGATAATAACAACCATGATATCCTTAACTATGGTTTATTTAGCTCCTTTATATTTATCCAAAATAAATATAATCCTCCCTAACATACTATACTTCTTGGTTGTAGATGACAGTTAAATATTTTTCAAATAAAATCCAAAATTCTATTGTTAACTAAACCCTATATTTATACCAACATTAATGATCTAACCTTAAAAATTAAATAATCTAGTGACTTTAAACAAGAATTAACTTTTTTACATTACAAGATATATTTTAGGTTTAAATTTTTATAGAGTTATTCCATAAATCATCGAGATATATCCCATATATTAAAAAGAAAACACTTCAAATCAGTATACATTTTTTAATAATAGAAAACATTTACAATTAACAATGTTTTATTTTCATGAAATTCAACATGAATTATTTACAAACCTTAACCATCCTCAAACCATATGAAAAACATTTTATAAGAATGGATGGGAATAAAAATATAAATAAGATACATAAAAATAATGAAATAAACTGTTAATCCATGAATAATTATAGAACTTTTCCTTTTTCAAAATAATCTTTGGGCCGACCCCAACATTTTAATACCCATTAAATCAAATTCTTTCCCAAAAAATTTCAAAAAAAATTCTTAATGAATCATAAATGTAACATAAAACACATAATGGTTTCTTCAAAATAAATAAAATGTTATAATAAACTTCTCGAAATGTTATGCTTTTCATCCTTATAATCTAAAATATAGAGTTCTTGAACTTTTTAAACCATAACATTTCTATAAAACCGCATATAATGCATAGATAAATCATAAAAGTAAACTAATACATCATTTTCATATCAATCTTACTTATGGAGTAACCGTAATGGTTAAACATTTAACAACAATCATTGGTATACATACAGTAACAATCACAGTTAAACTTGAAATAACTATCATGGTTATATGTGTATTAACCATAAAATTATATTCCTTTAATATCTTAAGATAAACCTATTTTTTAAACTCTATCCCTTTTCCCAATGTATTGGAGAGCTATAACAGGCTAACCCAACCATGAATTATTTCGAAACAACTAATATTGGTTAATAACATAACCACCCATATTTGGTTTAAAACATATCCAACTATCATCTTATATATTTCCCATGAACCATAACATTATAATATCACATCAAATACTTCATAAAAACATTCCTTCGACCCATAATAATGCATTTTCGAATATTAATATATCTATTTTCGTTAAAAAAGAGTGATTTAAAAAATTCCATGAATAATGGTAAACATGGTATCAATTTTAAGAAAATATAGATTATTATAATGGTATCCATACATCAAAGAATAGTTAAGTTAATGGTAAAATTCATTGTTTCCAAATACATTAATAAAAAACATTCTTTTTGTTTCTTTGTAATGAATGTCAAAAATTACACAAAAATATTTCTTTTTTTAACTAAAACAAAGTAGAAAAGTGACATAAAATTTCATTTATAATTTTTTATGACTATATGAATACAATTATTAATCAAATTTAAATAATTGGACTTGTAATAAAAAGTATTGAAAGGGAAACCTTAAAAGAGGATTTTTAGATGAAAGTCTCCAACCGGGGGTCAAATTCATCATGCATGTTATTTATAAAACTGAATAAAAAATTAATGTTAATTATTTACAATCTTAATTAACTTTTCTATCTTCAATATTCCTTTTATTTTATTTAATATCTTGTTATATATATTTACTTAATCATTTAAATTCTCATGGGTTGTTTTGATGATACTCGGTTCTGGGGACCAAAATAACATTAGTAGGTTGGAATTAGTATGGTTGGTAATTATTTCATAATATCCAATTTAATAATGATAAATTAGTTTTAACTATTATACATGAATTATGTTTTTAAACAAAACATTAAATATGGTTAGGAAAAATGAACAATGATAGGATTATAGAGGCGGAATACCAAACATATGCATGAGTAACATTTTGATTTTTAAATAATAATTAATGAATGTAGATAAGTACTATTATATATTTTTATAATGATTAGAATATAATAAATACAATATTAATTATTTAAATATACTTAAATATATCATCCATGTGGTAAGGTGATGAAAAATGAATCACATCTCTTGGTGGAGGTGGTAGTCCCCAGGGACACACAAATGACGTCATCATTTTTTTAGCATATGAAAGTATAAGAAAAATATAAGGTATATTAAATATAGATAATGATAAATATTTCATTTATATCATATATATTAATTAAAAAAATCATTTTATACTTCATTTAGAGGTGGTGATGAAATATGAATTACATCGGTCCATGTGAAGGTTTTCTTCCATAGACAAGAATGATGCATTCCTTTCTCATTTTATGAAGTTCGGAGAAGGATATTAGTTATTAAATTAATATAATAATATATTAGTATATTAAGGACAAAAGTGTATTTATTTTAACATGTTTTAGTAATTTCTGATGGAGTAAATTAATGAAATAATACTAAAATGATTGGTTAATAACTATAAATTTTCTTTAGAAAACCTCCTTTCCATTACAAATTAAGATAGATAATATTAGTATTATACCCCAAAAAGACCTGTAAAATTTGAGGAGGTATGTTTGGAAAGTATTTTGGAAGATCATCCCAGAACCTAATGGATATACAAGTTCTAATAAAATATAATAAAAGGATACCTTTCATAATAGAGGGAATAAGAACTTTTAGAATTTCAAAAAATACTAAATTAATATGCATTTATTTTAAATTTATAATTCTTAAAAGTTGATTATATTAAAATATAAGATGGAGATGAATCAAAATAATAAAATATTATAAATTTTGGACATGATTATAAATGTTTTTTACCCTTATAATTTGGTTTTAATAATGTTTAACTATTTTTTAAAAGTACCATGACAATGACGTTTTTACTATTTTGAGATTAATATATTAACAATAAATATAAAATATAAAAAATTAAAAGAAAATATTATATATTATAAATAATATAACAAAAAATTGAAAAATATTTTATTTTTATGAATTTTAAGTCATTTATTAAAATATAATTTTACTAAAATTTCAATAAAGTAATTTTTAAAACTACTCATTTACTTTGACATTCATAAAATTAAGAAAACAAATTAAATTTAAAGAAAATAATACAATAAAACCCTAAAATGTAATTTTTATTAGTGAAAGTAATTTTATACATTAATTATTTCAAATTATACAACTTGTACAATTTTTAATCTCATTTATTTTATTTTTACATTAATGGAATAATTCCTGCATCAAAATTTGGTAAGAATTTAAGGTAATTATTTCGTCTCAAAAATTTAAAACTGATTTGGAATGATTAATATAAATAATTTAAATTTGAAAATAATATTTATAACAGAGTATTTTCTATTATTTACCCCATTCTATAATATTAAAGTTATTAAAAACCAGAGTGAAACATTTTAAACTTCCCTTTACATAAAATATTTTAATGGTCATAATGAAATTTAAATGGAAAAAATACATATAAAAAATATTGGTAGATCCCTGAAAATGACTTTAACTATTCTTTTATGGTCCACCCCTCACCTACTAAACCACCTCTACACATTGGTTAGGGAAAATTTTCTTCATGTTACCTATTTTTTAATAAGCATAGCATCATCCCAATAACAACCCTACTCTTTATAACACATTAATACACGATTTATTACATAAGATTACTCTCAGTACAAACCCCAACGATATATTTGTATATTTTAATTTAGAATTAGGTACGTAACATAACATCTTGAACTTTAGATACAATAACATTATTTAAAACATCATTAGCATTCTTCTAAAATTCCATGGCTTTTAAAACTACATGGGATAACCAAAAGACAATATTAAGAATGTGGGGATCTATAAAGAGCAGTTAGGGAATAAACATGGAATAAAATTAATGTAATAATATATGGTATAAAATGAACATAAATGGGTCACAAAAGGAGTATGAATCATAATCATTAATAGTGAGACGTGATATATCATGATAATCCTATAGGTAACTTGGGAAATTTGGAAACATCTTAAAACATTGCATCATAAACATACACCAAAGCTAAATAAAAAATAAATAATAATGAAAAAATTCCAATAAAGTAATAATTTTCACTCCCTATCACAACATCATGTCTCATGATACTAAACATTACCCAATGCATTATAACTCTATATAAGTTCGGGTACACCAGTCACTTTCATTTAATTCTCAATCTTAAGCGTGTCACATAGATCATACCAAATGGATTCATTCATCATCATATTTCATTCAATGAACATGTAGTGTAGAATAAACACATGTAATTACCAATTAACGAATTAAAATTTTATCAAAGTGAAAAACCTTGAGGGTAAATGGGTATGATATTCACTACACAATTGTTTTTGCATGGAAAATCATGGTAAAATATCAGAAGTATAACAATATCTAATTAAAATTAATAAGATTGTTTGATGAGAGATAAATGGGTATATTATAATTTTTTAATAAAATATATGGTAATAGGGACATTTATAGACATATCTTAACATATGTTATTGAAATTATAAGTCACAATGTAATAAGGAAACTTGAATAAAGAAGAGGAGGTGAGGATCCCTTACGTCAGTGTGTGACACCAAATGATTGGAAGGAAATTATTGAGAGCTTCTTGGTGCCTTAGAAAGATCCTATAGAGGGGATGTCTGATAAAGGTAGTTCTCCAAGGATTTATATTGAAGGTAAACAGGGAATGAATGGGTTTACATAATAAATTTCAGAGATCTCATTATTATTTTTGTTTTGAACTCTATATAATAACATATCCTAAACCACAAACCATCCCATAGATTTTCCTATGGTTTCTGCAAAAAGGATTTGGTTATCATTATTTTATAATTTAAGGGACCAATATTAATAAAAAAATTCCCTTACTTATGTGGAGGGGAGCCACACTCTTAAAAAAATATTAAAAAATTATAATATATTTTAATGGTTTTGGAAGATTCATAATGGCTTTATAAAATTAATTATATAAATAAAAAATCACTTTATTTTAAATTTAAATCATATATTTGGTCAGGAATACCATTTATAGTATATATTACATCAATTTTGGGTCATTACGATGTCATAATAAACAAATTAGATTTATACAGTATTTAATTTTTACCTGATGATTTGTTTATCTAAGAAAATTATGAAAAATTAAACACTGGATAATTTAGAAATTATTATTAAATAAAATATTTATTTTATATAAATATTTTTCTAAATATTTTTATTTTCCCTTTTAATATAATAATTTACATTTATTATGAAATGATGGGTTTTCTGAAAATAAAATTTTTTAAAACCTTATAAAAATTACATTTCAATTTATAAAAATTATATGATCATTAATATATGATAAAAAAATTTAATAAAAAAAATTTAATAAAATTTTGTTTATTTAATTAATCCATTAATTCATCAAAAATAAATTCCTTAATTTAATTTGAATATTTCCCAAAAATAATATTTGGGTTGTATTGTATCAAAATATTTTTTATAAATTAACAATAACAGTATGAAAATATATCCATTATTCTATAAAAAATAATTTATATAAACATATTTCTATGGCCTTGATACATATCCATTTAATACACTAGTGGACACCCTTAGAGTAAGGTGCGTGATAGTGAGACTTTCATGGGGTGGTTCGGCCAACATGGTTTGGATTGTGGTCTCGATGAGCAAGAAATTATACCATAAATTTATTCTCTCATGCATAAGTTTTTGGATATCATCTTAGGCTTGTTCAATTATAAATCCCAGTGATACTATCCTCTACAGAATCTCTAATTAATGGGATTCATAGGGTATGATCATACTGATTTAGGTCATCACTTCATTTTTCTGTGTCAATTAGATTTGTTCAAACCCTATATTTTTACTAATCATATTAACAATGTTCACCAACTATTTTTTCAATAGTAATTATACATAACATTTTTTTAATTAAAAATGGATATAATGTAACTAAATAATTTCAAGTGTTTTTATAACCAAATTACATAATAAAACATTTAATTAAATCAAAAGGGGGTATTTATTTGTAACAGTTCTGGTCATTACATTCTTCCCCCTTAAGAAACTTCTCCATTGAATTTTTCATTTCCCAAACTAAAATAGATGAGAGTAACTCTGCTTCATCACTTCCTTGGGTTCCAACAACTCTTCTTCAATCTATTTGTTTCGCCAAAGTAGTTTGACAAGGCACACTGTCTTATTTCGTAGAACATTGTATCTATTATCTAAAATATTTACCATTTTCTACTCATATGAGAGATCAATATCTAATGATACCACCACAAGATTGAGTACATGTGAGCGGTCTAGTATGTAATTTCTCAAGATGGATACATGGAATTCATTATGTATTTCAGATAGGTTAGTTTGGAGTGAAAGCCGGTGGGCCCCCGCTCTGATGCGAACAAGGAAATAAAAAGGGATAATGTATCTTGGACTAAGATTTCCCTTCTTCACCAATATTATCACATTCATATATAGATATATACGAAGGAATACAAAGTATCCAACATCAAACACTACGTATGATCGTTGAATGTCAGCATATCCCTCATCTCAACTATAAGAAACCTTGATGTGTTGTTGAATGATATCAACCTTTTCCATCATTTTCATGACCATTTTAAGACCTAATAGTTTTAATTCCCAAACATTATCCCAACATGAAGTTGTTTTTCACCTCTTTCCATAAAGTTATTTTATGGGTCCATTTAGATGCTTTATTGGATGTTATTGTTGTATGAGAACTCGACCAGAGGTAGATGTTGGTCCCATCCTCCTTTGAATACCATAGAACATACTCTTATCAAGTATTATAGTGTATGTATAGTCTTATCACATTGATCATCAGTTTGAGGATAATATTCCATAATTATGTTCAGATTAGTGTTTAGATCATGTTGGATACTTTTCCTGAACATAGAGGTGAATCCTGAGTCTCTATCAGATGCAATCGATATTGGTACATCATGTAGCCTTATCACCTCTCTGATGTATATCCATGCAAGTTGATCTAGTGATAAATCCTATGAAATTGTAATAAAGTGATATTTTTATAATAAGATCCATAACCCATATAGAATTGTTTCCCATGGATGTATTTGTAATTTTGGTGACAAATTCCATGGTGATGTGTTCGCATTTCCATGTTGGTATGGGTAATGGATATATCATCCCCTTAGAATTCTACATTTTTTCCTTCACTTGCTGACATACTAGACACATTTATGTATATTCAGTGGTGTCCTTAGTTATATTGTCCCATAAATAGTTCTCTTAGAGATCTCAATACATCTTTGGGCGTATATGATTGATGGAGAAGGTCGAACTATATTTATCATCCAATAGCTCCAACTTTAGCTTTGGATTTGATAGTACATGTAGTGATGACCTAAATTTTACAACTCCTTATTCATTAACATTGAACTATGAGGATTTCCCTTTTCTTAGAGTTTAGACATTATTTTTAATTCCCACATCATCTCTTGGAGAATCCTTTAACCTATTGAAATGAGATGGGTGATCTTTCATATGTGAAAAGATTATTGATATTCATTCCTTTATGATTCCCATGTCCATCCATTCCAAATATAAGAAGATAATATCCCTCATAGTTCACATCAATGATAGAATTTCTCAGTCATTTCTACTTAGATAATATACCAGTTTATTCTCTTTACTAGGATGGTAGTGGATTGATAATTTGTAGTCCTTGATTCTCTCTTACCATCTATGTTGACGCATATTCTGCTCTTTCTGAGTGAATATATATTTGGGGATTTTGTGGTTTGTATATATATCAAGCTTCTCCCTAAATATATAATACTTCCATAATTTCAAATAGAATATCACTACAACTAACTCAATATCATGTGTTGTGCAATTCTATTCATGATCTTTCAATTAACTTAAAGTATATGATATGAAATTTTCATTCTATATTAACACATAACCCAATCACTTCTTCAAATCATTGATAAATTATACTAAAATATATCCACCTGTGGGTAGTGTGAGCACAGGGGTAGTGATAAGACTCATTTTTATCTCTTTGAAGCTCTCCTCACATTCATCTTTCCAAGAAAACTTAAGTCCCTTCTATTTTTTCTTGCTTAAAGGGTTTGAAAATTGTGACAATTTTTTATAAACTGATTATAATACACAACTAAACCAAGGAAAAATGGATGTCAGTAAAAAATGTGGGCCTCTACCATCTCCCAATTGCCTCTAAATTTTAAGGTCCCACATATATACCATTTCATGTGTTGATATTCCCCAAGAAAGTAAGTCCATTCAACCAGAGCTCACATTTTCCATACATTGCATAAAGCTTCTCCTTTCACAATGTCTTTATCATAGTGCTCAGATTCACTTCATGAACCTTCTTGGGTTTGGAGTATATTAGAATATCATCTATAAATAGTACAAATTTTTTTTGAGGTAATATATAAAGACACTATTCATCCCGCCCATGATGATTTTTAGAGATTTAGTGATTCTGAATAACATTAATATGAACTCATAGTGCTCATACCTTGTATAAAAATCAGACATGAGGATATCCTTATACTTCACCCCATATTAGTGTTATCCTGACTGAAGATCCACCTTAGATAAGTATTGTGCTCTACATAGCTGATTGAACAAGTCATCAACTTGTAGAATATAATAATTTTTTACCATGATCTTATTGAGCTCATGATAATTGATGAAAAGGCACACTGACACATCCTTCTTCTTGATGAAGAGGACTAGTTCACCCCATAGTAAAACACTTGGGAATATTAACCCTTTATCCAAATTCTTCTGTAGTTCTTTATTTTGCTCCGCAAGTTCCAAGAAATCCATTCTATATGGATTCTTGAATAATGGTAATTCCCCAAGTACACGATCGATTGAAAATTAAACCAATCATATAAAAGGAAGACCAATCAATTAATCGGGAAACACATCATCATATTACATCATAAAAGAAACTTCCTTGAGGATGCTTCTTTCCTTATAACCAATCATTTTATGTAGATACTCATGATCAAAGGGAAATAATATCACTGCTTGTAATGTTGGTTCTAAAGAACATTCATCCTCCTCCTTACACTTGTATAGAATCAGGGGTCGATTCGAAACATGGAAATTTATTTCCTTATCATGAAAATTAATGTAGGATTTATATCGGGAAATCCAATCCATGACATGAATTGCATAAAATTGCACCAAATGAAGTTTGATAAAGCTTACCAGTAATTTCATCCCACAATTGTTATATGAGAGGAGTTATATACTCATGATGCAATAATTTCCCCATTTTCCATTTTCACTGATAACTAAACTTCCATACTTTGTGGTGGTGTTTGAATAAGTATACTAAGATTTCCTAATATGAATGAATTCATAGAACCTAAATCAAAAATTACATTCTCTGTCCTAGAATGAATAAAAAGTGTACATATCACCACTTTGTTTTCAGGATCCACCATAGTGGTTGTGATGAAAAAATCTCCCCCTTACTACCTTAGAAGTTGGTTTTCTCTGAAAACCCTTGAATTACTACATTGGTTTTCAAATTTCCAGGGTTCCTTGTAGTTGAGGCAATGAATAATGAACTAAGGTCTGATTGGATAATTCATTTCCTCCAACTCAATAATGGTTTTCTCCTATCAGGAATCGCTATCTAGGTTCCCTTCCTTCCTACACCTAATACACTTTTCCATCCCCCTTAAAAAATTATCGGGGTGGTTATTTTCACACATTTGACAAGTGGGGTGTTGAAATTTACTGGCACTATTAGATTGATTCATTGGACGACCAGAATAAAACTCAACATTCCA
Source organism: Viscum album (assembly GCA_963277665.1). Classification (NCBI taxonomy): domain Eukaryota; kingdom Viridiplantae; phylum Streptophyta; class Magnoliopsida; order Santalales; family Viscaceae; genus Viscum; species Viscum album. The sequence continues at coordinate 1,400,159,786 of OY728142.1, read as the reverse complement.
GTTTTTTCACCATGATACCCTTGAGATTCGTCGATATCCATTTTGACTTTGAGGGCGCATCACAAAATTTCCAAATATCTATCTGTCTCAAGGATCGATAAGAACTTTTGTAGACTAGGTTTTAACTCCCTAATGAAGTGATCAACCATACATTCATGGGTGAAGACAATGTAAGAGGCGTATTATTTAGGTATTTTGATGTTTTCCTCGTACGACATAATAGTTTCATCATCTTTCTGCCTGAGGGTAAGAAAATTCATTTCCATTTTCGGATAGAGAGTGTGAGAAAAATATTTATTGATAAAAAATTTCCATAATTTCTTCCACCCAATCAAATAGTTATCATCATCCATATTCATATTCTTGATCAATTTCTACCACTGATAAGCTTCTACCCCATATGATAATCATCCAGTAGAACCTTATCTTTTTCAAAACACTGAATGTTGTAAAAGATCTTCTCAATAGAGTTGATCTGTTATTCCATGATTAAAGTATTATATGATCTATTGAAATTTTGAGGCCCTTGTCCCATAAAGGACTCAATCGTAGCTTGTTCCCTCTTAGGGGGATTTGGACAATCCTCATAATCCATGATTCTATTTAGAACCTGAGTCAGCTGAGAGACTATCTCTATGAAGTTCAAGATTAATGTTCCCATAAGATTGACCATATCTTTGGGGTAGTCATAACATTTCCCTTGATATTGATTATTTACCTGGTTCCTAATATTTTCAACCATTGGATATAATAAACGGAAAAATAGGGATGGGTATTTTTAACTAATAAACTCATAAAGGAGGAATCCAATGAAATTAAACGGATAACTTTTAAATTGCTTGTATTTTATCAAATTATTAATTTCTAGGTTTCAGTATATATTTTCCAGGATCTATTTCCTAACATATAATCTTATGGGAAATTTTTTATTCCCTTAATAATGGTTTATAATGAGCATATGAATTTACCAAAGAATATCTACTTGGAGTGTCAACCCAGGTTTGTAATAAGGCATATTTTCCTTAACTAGGTTACACCGAGTTAGGCCTGACACACCTTGTCGGAGTTGTTACCCATAGGTAAATCTTGGCCAAAACCATGCAATTTCCAAAATAATACTATTATCATGTATTAATGAAAGGATGATTTAGGATATTACATGATACTTTCTTATTCTAAAAGTTGATATGTTATTTATGTATGGAAAACCAATACATGCCCAAAATGAGTTAAAATTTGACCAACTGAACAAGAATTATACCTATAGGAAGAATCCTCCCACAAATCTCAATATAAGAAGATTTAGAAATCATGGATATGATCACTGGGCCTCTTGGGGTATTCAGTAATATTCAATATCCATTTATTATGTTAGTCATTATGCATTATTCGAAGAAAAAAAATTGATATAAAATTATGTTAGAAATTCAAATCAGATCATGTTCTTTCATATCGAGAAGATATATTAAGTGTACCCCACATCACTTTATAGATGTGATTTACCTCAGAGGTAGTGATCATGACTTCCCTTCCCAATTACCTCAGTTTAAGAGATTGTTAAGGCCTATTTTTTTCATCATCCCTTGGGATGGGTTATTGATTCAGAAAATGTCAAGACTGATTGTATTTTAAGCATTATAGTGTGAGTGGATCATTAGTATTGACATTATCCTCTTCTATTACATTAATTTTATTCTTAACCTTATTCAGATAGTTATGGGATTTTTTTTCTACATTAACTCACTTGAGACACTTACATAATCCCATCAGTTAATTACTAGAGTTCTTTCTTGAAAATTTATTGCATGTAGAAAATTATACATTCTTCCCACCATGTTTATTATCATTGATGATTCCATTATACTCAAAATTAAACTTTTATTCCATAAAATATTGTGGGGATCCAATATCTATCTCTTCTTAAAGAGTAAATCAAAAAATCTATTCCTAGTTATAAAATTATCTTATGGATAACTCTCTTCAAAGAATAAGCTCTAAGTCAGTAAATAAGTGATCAATTTTTCTCTCAGTATTATAGTTGAAACTATAGGCATACCTCAAGAGTCTTATGAAATTTCTTTCATATGATCCAATATAGTCAATCTATTTTTTCTTTAATTACATGAATTCTTATTCTATTATTTCATGAATAGTAAAGTAAAATATTTCCTAAAAAAATATCTTCATGAACACATCACTTTGCATAGATTATATTTCCTACTTTTCCATGGTAATCTTAATGATACTCCACCACTAGTCAGTATCACATTCTAAAATGATAGGCTTTCAAAATGAATTTATCATTATCCAAGAAAAAGATAATAAAAAATAGATTTACCACTATTTTGAACAAAGTCTCATTAAAACATTTATTGAATACCATAAAAAATAGGGTGTATGTTTCCTCATAAATGAATCTTTAGTGAGTCTATCTTTCCATGTTTTGTTTGGGAGATCAATGTTATTTATTGTTTCTCAACAACATGAGAAATTTTTGTGATAATTTCTATGATATTTTTCATTTTACCCCTAATTATATTAGGTTTACCATTGGGAAAATATCCACATATATCATTAAACCCATTATTAACTCGGTTCATTCATATTCCTTCTATTACCATTACTAATGGGAAAAAGTGAGTGGGTGTACTTAATTTAAATAATATACATGAAAAGCATACTATAAACATAGAAGTAGTATTTAATAAATAGATTTCATTTGTTATACTATAAATCTAAATGTTTTAATCTAGGTTATCTATGGTTTGATTTCTAAATTAATTACTTATATATAATCAAATTCTTCTAAATTATTTGTAAAGATAATCTGAATAACTAGAAAATATCCCCCGAGGAGTGTCAAGCCATGTGTACATATAGGAAACTTTGTCGTGAACTAGGTCATGGTTGAGTTAATATCTAACACAATATATTTTTTTACTACCTTGAGGTTCAACTATTATAGTGTTTTAGTCCACTTATTGTATCTATCCATGTATTTATTTACTATAAGAACCTCAAAATATGTAATTTAACAAAACATAGAGATATTATACTATACTTAGACTCGTCCCGTAAACGTTTCCCGAGGGTTTTCACTAAAGTTGTCTAATATTAGACCAATTAATTGAAGGAATATATAATACCCCACCATTCATCATCCACAAATATGTGCACCACTTAAAAATCATAAACATATCATAATGCAACTATAGAAAAAAAAACATGTATCCAAAAATTTACAAAAAAAAATCATAAAACATGAACTGAAAATATCCTAGAATATAAAAAATATATTTTTGAAGAGGAATCATATCATCATAATATATATATGAGGATAAAAAAAATATTCTTTATAGATAAATTTTAAAATAATAATGGAAGTAAAAAATCTAAATGTTTTCCAAAAACCATTCAAACATTGTTTAAATAGTTAAAGTAAAATTTACATTAAAAAAATTTTGAATACGGAAGAAAATAATATTGAAAACCTTATTATAAAGATATAAAAAAATATTTTTCAAAATACATAATGGTTACAAAGAAATGTTGAGTGGAAGAGAAAATATTTTAATTTTAAATGATAAAAAAACCATTTTCATTAATATTTTGAAATACCATTATCTGAAAACCCACATCATAAAAAGAGTGTTAAAAATTAATTTTGAAAAGTGGTAAATGGAATAATGACAATAATAGTAAATAATCCATAAAATATTATACAAAATAGAGGATAACATTGTTGAGAAGGAATATATGGACATGAAAGAAAGCATCCATTTTTATAATGATTGTTATTCTTACCAATGATATACTTTTTTTAGGAAACATTTTTTAAAATCATTGGTTATTGATTATAATAATTAATTGAACCAGATAAAAAAATTAACACAAAACAAAATCAGGGAATTTTAGGATCAAATAAATTTGGAAGTTTTTATTCATGTAATATAGGTTATGACCCAATTAATCATAAATTGAGTTCATGAAACCCTTACATTGGACTCACGATTAGTTTATCTCACTATAAACTCCCATATAAAAACATAACTATATTATTCACCTATTTAAGAAACTCATTAATATCCCTAACCTTTTATAATATTCAATTATATGGACGCACTTTAATGATATTATTATTGGTATCCTCAATATGTGGATGGAAAATCAAGGAATCATTATGGCATCTTGAAAACTATAGAAAATGGATTATGAAATGGAATAATGTGAAATAAATATAGTCTCTCATCAATAGCGAATCATAATGATAGTGAAGTGTTTCTTATAAACATGTGTAATCATAATCACATGGAAATTAACAGGATTATAAAAAGGGAGTGCTTGAATTAAAAAGAAGATGAATAAAATCATAGAGTGATTATCATAGAAAAAACTATAAATAAACTTCAATATAATTTTTTTTAATAATATGAAAGTTGATTCTCAACTAAATAGAGAATCATTTGGATATTTAATGTTTTATTCTTAATATATACAATCATAAAAAATATAAAATCAAATGGATTACCCAAAAACAAAGTACTTGAATCCAAAAGTGTAGGTGGATAACCCTTACCTTGATTAGTAGAATATTAAATATTGGAAGGACTAATTAAAACCATAATAACTTTTTGGGATAGATTTAGATAGGTATAGGTAAGATATATTCATGTTTAATTACTTTTTGGTGGATATAGATGAGATAATGGGTGGGAGTAACCTACTTTCTCATTTGAAAAAAGAGTGAATTTTTCATGGAATCTGATGTTTGGTAAGGGGTAAAAATGAAATCACATGGGGTGTAGATAAGTTTTCTATTTTTGGTGAATATGGTGATAAATGGTTGGTGATACATGTGTGTTTGAATTTAATATCTAAAATGGATTTCTATTAGGTGAATGTTATCTTTTATTTATTAAAAATTCAAGAATAATTACTCACTCATTTCTAACCTTATTAATATTTATTAAACATTAATCATAGTAAATATTTTATTAATAAAAATTTAAGTTAATCTATCATACCAAATTTCAATGTTTTTAATTCTCGTTTTATATTCAAGATAATTCAATTTCTATGTCGGATAAAATTAAATTTTAAATTATTTCATATAATTTGTTGAAAATATGATTTTCTAGAAAAATGTCCCTTTAATAATTTAGTGTTCTTAATATTATTTAACATTGATTAAAAATTAAATAATTTTTTATTCAATTATAAATATATATTTTTAAAAATAATATTAGGCTCAATTTAAAATAGAATCATTCAATTAAAAAAATATTTAATATTTAGAAATGAATAATTCTTTGAAAAAAATTACTTTTATACCATGATAACTAATATTTACCCAAGAAACATAATTTTATGAGTCAAATGAGATTTATCGCATTGTGTATTATTATATTGATGATTAAAATTTTTTAAATCATTATATCAAATTGAACTTATAAATCTGATAAAAATTAATTTCAATATATGCCCTCATAAGAAATATTTTTAGAAACATATATTTTCTAAACATAAAATGAACATTGTTTTATTATACTAATTTATATAGTTTTTAAAAATTGGGATATTCTGGTGATATCTTCCAATTTAATGGCTAATATATAGTGGTAATATTTAATAAATTAGTTAAGGTAACATGTTTTTTTGTTTTTCTTTAGTGTTTTGTGGAAAATAAGCTTATCAAATAGTATTTAATTAATGAAACATTATTTCTGATATCTTGGGTCATTACATTCTCACCCATAAAATAATTTTTTTCTTAACATGTTATTACATGGAGGAAAAAAGAGAGGGTACATATCTCATGTAACATCATTAAGAACCCTTGTAGCCTCCACAATGTTATGAATCTACTAAATGAATTTTTTTATAGGGGTGATCTTGTTCATCAGAACCTTATATCTTCGATCTAAGATTTATACAGGTAGTTATTCATATTAATGGTCATGTTGAAATTAGAAAACTTCTAAGCATAGTGTATGTGATAGATATAGTATGTACATCCTAAAAAAAGATATATATAGAACACATTTTTTAATTTTTAGTGGTGTTTATAGAGTGGAAATTGATAATATATGACATCGACATGATCGAGGATCTTGAAGGGACTCATTCTTTTATGAATAAGATTCCCTTTCTTCCAAAATATTGCAGATTTAATCCATAGATATATTTATAAGAAGACCATATCACAAAATTAAAATTCTATATATCTTTAGTGATCATAAATAAAAATATTATTCGAAATTGTTCCACCTATATATATATTTTGCAATTCTTTTAATCCTCTATAGAAGTCCTTATATGAGGTCAGAACCTATCAACTTCCTCTCTAAAACGTTATCCTAGGAAGATGGTGTCGTATAACTCTTCACATATTGATCCATATATGGTTCCATTTGAATTATAGAAGGTAAAATGTTGTTATTTAATAACTCTATAATTGGGAGGTATGGATTCCAACATCCATGGAAATTAATTGTAAAAAATCCTAGTATATCCAAGCGGGTTCGAATTATCTTCTCAGACTAAGCATATATCTGAGGTTGATAAGAAATTCTAAAACATAGCTTTTTTCCAATACCTTCTGAACACATCTCTATATCTTAGAGGTAAACCTATGATCCTGATCATATATTATAGATAATGGTATATCTTGTAGAATCACTACTTCTCTTATGTATATCTTGGTGCATTGGAAAAGGGATATTGCCACAAACCGAATCTGGTCTCTGCCAAAATCGGCACCAAACCCGACCCATGAAAAGTCATGAAGGGTGTTCCTGATTCCCACAGGCTTCCACAAGTTCTCAGGTAACATATAATGAGAATTGGTAATGATTTATCTGATTTTAGAAACTTGAAACAACAAATGAATCCAATAAAATGAATCTGGATTTTTCAAACATAACTATCTTTTACAAAAATTCAGAACTGAATTACATAGTTTAAAACAACTCACCAAGACTTTAGAAAAGGTAAAAAAACCAAAAATAAATAGCCCAAGAACCCTCCTCGCAAGGGGTACCACCCTCAATCCATCTCAACAAGACTTCACCAACAAGGACCTTCTAAAAACCCTCACCACTAACACGAAAAACTGTACCCAACATGCTACAACAAAAATAACAAAGTCAATATACACCCAATGGTGTAAGTAGGGTGTGATAAAATTCCCAGTAGGATACCACCACTAATAGATTCCATGTGATAAACATTCAAGGGTGAACATCTTGTAGGTTTTCAAAAATAGGAAATGCTAGTTACAATTTCTAAAAGATGAAACGTAAAAATTAAAACGGTTTTCAAGTGGGATATCATTAAGAATCAACACTTTTAAAAATAATGTCAACAATACTGAATTTTTCATCCAACCACAATGTATAAAAATGTTAATAACAAAGTAACTAATGAGCACAAGCAATAGGAAATAACCCCTAGGCACTATATCATTGTGGGTCTAAGGTACCTCATATCTCGGTGAGAGTAACCATCACAATATTTGTTCTCATGCATGAGCCACTAGTAGGGAACATGCCCATAACCTAGTGGTCCACAATCATCATCATCATAGTTTAGTTATTTTTGTAAGTGTAAACATTGCTACGTGAAACTGAGGCAAAACCCCACAAATTCAGTAGCATACTAGTACACGTCCACCCACCTAGATACCCGGGTTTCCCTCTTGTGCTCAAACAAGTTCAACAAGGCAAGAAATATAATTTTCACATTAAAATATCAATTACACATCAAACATTAACCAAACAACGCACATGTACATAACACAAGTTACAAAATCCACTTTTTCATTCGAATTTATATTGAAATCAAACTCACACCAAAATAGCCCACAACACATTTTTCACATCATTCACAATTCAAAAAATCCATTAAAAATTTTATAAAAACTTTCCCAAGATGATAAACAACACATAACAACCCACTCACTTGTTACATAATATGTTTTTCATAAACAAAGTGAATTTTTCACATCACAGTCACACAAAATAGCCTGAAAACATGTTTCGCTCTCACATTACAATTTCATAAATCACATCGAAAAATTACCAAAAATTTCCAAAATGTTTGAAATAAAAACGGAACACTTGATCTTCAAAAAAACCATTTTAAGAACATACTACCACCAAAAAAGTACATAAGCGACCATTTTACACTTTGTGTTACTCATTATATCATTTATAATTTTCATAAAACCAACCCAAGGGGTATATCTTTGTGCTTCCCACAAAACCCAATTCTAAATACACTTTCAAAGACGAAATAACATCAATACCAATCCAAATAATAATTGGAAGCCCTATTAATATTTATTTAACCACTCTATAGTATTAAAAAATCAACTAAAATAATACCACAAAAGATACACATGAAAAACACACATTTTTATAAAATGCTTTAAAGAGGAATTACATGGTTTCCCATATAAAACCCATTAAAAGACCCTATTTTGAACCCAAAGGAACACCAAGACCCATCCAAATCAGAATTATTAGTCCAAACAAATTTATTACACCAATTCCATGTGTTATGAAACACACCCAATCAATACCACATGGCTTACACATGAAAAACACTCGATTTCAATCAAAAATGAAACTATAAAATTAAATGATTAACCAAATCCATCGTAAACAGTTTTAACACAACAAAAAACATATAAGGAAAATGAAAAATAAGTAATTTAATCAAAATAACTCATCTAGATATGATCACACATGGAATCACTTACAGAAAGTGTCGAAACCCTCAATTATTTGTGTGAAACATCAAACGCACCACCGCTGAAACTCAAGTAAGTGAAAAGAAACCTAAATCCTCAATATTTCCCCTAAAAGATAGGAATGTATACCCTAGGTGTGAACCCTAACATCTGGGTGTTTTATAACTCAAGAAAGGGTGAAAGAAACCCTAAGGAAAGAGAAGAAATCAAAAAGAGAAAGACTTACTTGTAGAAATCTTGAAGAGATTTCCCTAAATCAACAAAAATATGAATCTCCAAGTAACCAAAAATAGTATGGAGGGTTGAATTAGTTCTATTAGGTCACATGGGGACTTAAATTGGGGGATAATAATTAAAATTGAAGGAGTTGTGAAAGAATCATTTTACCTCTTCAAATCTGGTCGATTTGAGAATGATTAAGAAAGATTTCCCTCATTCACAGTTTAAACGAGCTCTAAAATGAGAAACCAATAATGGGGGTGATCCTAGGGATATTTTATTTGTGAGGGAGTTTGAATCACTGAAAAATAAAAAATTAAGGAGATATTAAAGAATTAAAAAACATTTAATGTAGAAAATGGGCTTACAGGCAGACCCAATACTTTAAAAACACAAATACACCATGATTATGGATTTCTAAAGGCTCCAAATTGACATGGTGGTGTTTATATGTAAGGGGAGGCCATTTATTAATTTTAATGGATGAAAATTTTTGAAAAGTTATGTTGTTATAAAAGAAAAAAGATTAGTTTTTAAACCTGGAAATGGGCTCACGGTTTCGCCCAAATTTTCAAAACCCACCATTTCCACCAAAATTCATAGGAAACCCCAAAAAAATAAAGAATAGAAATTAAATGAAAAATTCCTTCTAAAGAAATCATGGATATGACAATTCTACCGACCATAAAAATTCCTGCCCCCTGAAAGCCAAAATAAGGCCAAAAGTAAAAAAACCAAACCCAACATATAGACCCGAAATTTACTCATTCGCCTATTTGAGTCCACCCTCGAAAGTCCATAACACATTCAGTGATCAATTAATGAAGAAATATTATCTCAAACCAAAACATACATTAATTTCCTCAATTGGTAAAAAAATCAGAATTTATCCCCAAAAGGAACTCCTAAAACACTATATGAACACAACTCAAGTAATCTTCCCAGACGGACAACAAAAATGAACAAGGTTAAATTTACTTTTCTTTAACTAAACTGTTGGGAACTCCCTAGTCTCAATTTTTATCCCAAGAAGATGTTGGTATTAGATAGCTCAATAAGTGGCTACCTCCCACCAGGATAAGACCAAGGACCGATCTGATTTACTAGTATGGGGAGACACAAATGGGCTCCCAACCATAAGAGACAATATAAATTTTTTTAAGGCCGATTCAAGATACTAATAGGCTGAGGCCTAAATGGACTCCCCGATTCAAGGGGTAGACATCCATTGGACCTTTAAAAACGAACTTATATAAGACTCATAGTGGGTCTCCCCACCATAAGAACCAACCATCTTAACCGACCAGCATAGGCCATTAAAGAAAGATCCAAAAATTTTAAGAGTTGGGATGGCCACAAGGTTAGTTTACATGGTTTGGGAAACCATGCACTAACCATGGGGATCCTTGGATCTTTATAGTTTTCTAGGGCATGGTTACTACTAATCATGCACAAACTATTCTCTCAACCTATCTATCCAAACATCAATCCTTTCCCAAAATACCTCGTCAAAACCAAAGGGGTAAAGTATGAACTCATGCTACAACATGGAAACGAGATCCTACCCCCTCTACAACCAAATAGGAACAAATGGAACAAAATGATGACACCAAAGGTTTAAACTCTTCCTATCATTCATACCGAGGATATAACATTGTACAAGGGTGTGAATGACCTTGTTATTTCTCCTGACTACAAGTCAGATTCTCTCCGGGACCTATGGCTAGAGCACAAATAATTGAAGTATCTTCGGCCTCGTAGTTAGGCTTTGGAAACCACCTGAACAAAAATTAATCTTCTCTTGATACAAAAAACTACAACGTAATTCCCAATAAGATTACCAAGAACTAACACATTCCAAAATCACTTTACCCTAACACAACATTTCACTGAAACAAGGTCTTAGAAGATTCACAAATATCACACCTTCTTTCTTTGTGTGAGAAACAACAGACGAAAAAGAGGCATATAAACACCTTCCTTTAAAACAGAGGATTTTGGAATTTTTCCTAGGGAGACATACTCCCAAAATAGTAGATACTCTCAGAGGATTGCACAACCTTCACTTTTATAGACTAACAATCAAATGACATCACAAGGCTTCAACGAACATGAATATTGTGACTAATAGAAACAATACATGGAACGGGACCTTATTCCAAGTCCCTAAACAACACACAACTCTAGAAAGTGTCCACAATAGCCTCTCATGACCAAATTCCCAAAACTGGTGGTTTAACAAGATAACCTGCTTCAATGAAACTATGAAGAACACAGAGGCCCTCTTAGGAACCATCAAGACACTCATCCACACTAACAACCCCATACCACTTCCACATTCGACGAACCAGGAAACATATGAAATTACGGTCTATTTCAACCTTCCATGAGCACTTCCCGCTACAAGAGGATCCACACATCAAAGAAAAGAATGGTTGTAGAATAATTCAACACATAGCAAAATAATATTCCTTATATTAATCAACTGGAAGATTTTTCAATGGCTAAACAATCTGGGTTTCACTTCATTTGTGCATTAACAATTAATGGGGGTGTACCTTATCCAATGAGTGAACCCAATGACCCAACAAACCTGGTCCATTGGTTAAGAAATACCACAACCAGATCCAAACAGAGGAGGGTAACCACCATAAAGGCTTCCTAAAATTTTTCTCAGAAGATACCACTAACATGCCCTTCAACCCAACTCACTGACCAAACACAAACCAAAAACATTGTTCAAACAAGAGGGGTTATTGGACTCAAAAACATTCCACAACATCAAAATTTCCAAAAAAAAACACATAAAACACACCGTCCCAAAACACTCATCATGACATCAAGTTTTTCTTTTAATAACATTTCTCTGAAAACAAACCATTCAGCGGTTAGTGTATCCACCAATGGTACCCTATGGGCCCCACACAAGCATTTTTCCCTTCCACACTAGGCACCCTCCTCATATCCATCTTGGAACTCATCTAGTCCAGACATTAACCATCCATCATCCCATATAACCCCATGCATGGGGTCGCTCACGAAAATACCAAAGGTTAAAACAAAAACTCTTTCCACTTTTCAAAACCGAAACAATCAACCAATACTTCCATTTTCTCAATACCACTAACCGAGAAATCAAACACAAAATACTGCTTAAAAAACTTTTTAGAAAGGCACAATCATTCAGATGAAGACTCCCATTCAATTCATACACAATAATTTCAAAACATATCATACCATTAAAAAACATTTCAACATTTTAGAAAAAACTATTGGAAACACTTTTTCAAAACCATCTTTAACATACTTCATGGTTTCAAAAGAGGCGTAAACACACCATTTTCCTAATTCAAATCAATATCTGAAATTTTCATTCCACCGTTTCATAAATTAATCCCTTCCATCTTTATTTGAATATAATTTCACAAAAACATTACACTTCTTAAAAATATATCATTTTTACTTTAAAATCAAACTTCTATGATTTCAAAACTAAATGACACAAGACATTTTGAGGGGGAACTAGTTTTGATGGTTGAATTGGACATATGGTTTGTGTCCATACTCCAATCACTTCACCATCATGGAGAGTGTTCTATGGAAAAAACATAGGCTCTGCATGGCTTGTTAGGCCCTACGAGCTCACTGAGACCATTACCAAACTATCTTTTTATTTCCCCTAATCATCATCAAACCGAAAGACTGAAGGAATTAGATATGTCCTGAATTACCCTAGTGACTCGAATCCCTTTATAAGGTGTCGTGATTTGGCACAATACCCATAACTGGAATACCAATTCTCTACAATACTAACTTCAGTCTATCCTGACTGCTCCCCAAATAACATGACCCAAAGAGATAACTTAATCCTCCTTTGATAACATTTTGTCACAAATATAATATTGTCACCACCAAAACTGGCACCAAACCCAGATCGTGACATGTCATGAAGGGAGTTCCTGATCCCTATGGGTTGTAACAAGTTCCCAGGTATCATAAGATTAGAATTGGGAATGATTTACCCAAGTTTATAAACTTAAAACAACAAATGAATCCAATAAAATGAATCTGGATTTTTCAAACCAAACAATCTTTTAAAACAATTCAGAACTTAATTACATAGTTTAAAACAACTCACCGATACTATAACAAAGGTAAGAAACAAAAAATAAATAGCCTAAATACCCTCAAGAAAAGGGGCACCGCCCTCAAGCCACCTCCACAGAACTTCACCACCAAGGACCTGCTAAAAACCCGAACCACTAGCACTAAAAACTGTACCCAACCTGTGACAACAAAAATAACCAAGTCTACTTACACATAATGGTTTAAGTAGGGTGTTATCCAATGCCTAGTAGGATACCACCACTAAGATATTACTTGTGTTAAATATCTAAAGACGAAAATCTATCAAGTTTTCATAAACAGGAAATGCTAGTTAAAATTTATAAAAGATGAAAATTAAAAATTAAAACAGTTTTCAAGTTGGATATCATTAAGAAGAAACACTTTAAAAAATAACATCAACACTACTGAATTTTCCATCCAACCATATTGTATGCCAATGGTCATCACAATGTTACTAATGAGCACAAGCAATTGGAAATAATTTTTAGGCACTAACATGTTGTGGGTCCTTGGTACCTCGTATCTCAGTGAGAGTAACTGTCACAATATCCATTCTCATGCACGATCCACTACTATAAAACATACCCATAAACTATTTGTCCCCAATCTTCATAATCATAGTTTAGTTAGTGTTTTATGCTTCAAACTTGCTATGTTATGAAAAGTCCAAACCCCATGGATTCACTAGCGTATTTATACACGTCCACCCACCAATATACATGGATTTCCCTCTTGTGCTCAAACAAGTTCAACAAGACAAGAAATATAATTTTCACATAGAAATAACACTTCCATGTCACACATTCACCAAATATCCCACATTTACATAACATAATTCACAAAATCTTCTATTTTATTCCAATTGATTTTGGAAACGAACTCGCACCAAAATCACCCACAACACATTTTTCACATCTTTCACAATTCAAAAAATCATTTATATGTTTTATAAAATCTTTCGCAAGATGATAAACATCACATAACAGCCCACTCACATGTTTTATAATTCTCTTTTCATAAAAAAAGTCCATTTTTCACATCACACTCACACAAAACTGCCTAAATCATGTTTCGAACCCACATCACAATTTGATAAATCTTCTCAAAAAATTACAAAACATTACCAAAACGTTTGATATAAACAGTGACCACTTGATATTTCAAAAACTCATTTTAGGAACATACTACCAAAAAAATAGTACATAAGCAACCATTTAACAATTTTTGTAACTCATTAAATCATTTACAATTTTCATAAAACTCACCCAAGGGGTATAACTAGGTTTTTCCCAAAAAACTCAATTCCAAATCCCATTTTGACGACAAAATCACACCAATACCAATCCAAATCAGAATTGGCTTCCAAATGAATATTTATTTAACCACTGACAAGTATTATAAAATCACCTCAAATAATACCACCAAAGATACACTTGAAAAACAAAAATTTTCCTTAATATGCTTTCAAGAGGCATTACATGGTTTCACGCATAAAACCCATTAAAATACCCTCTTCTAAACCAAAAGGCACACCAAGACCCTACCAAAACATAATTGGCAGCCCAACAAGATTTATTATTCCAATTTCATATGTTATAAAACACACTCAAACATTACCCTAAGGGTTAGATATGAAAAACACACAATTTCAAACTAAAATGAAACTATAAAATTAAATGATTAACCAAATACATTATAAATAGTTTTTTCAAAACACACATCATATTATTGACATTTAAAATAAGTAATTCAAACAAAATAACTCATCTATAAATGATCATACATGGAATCACCTTACGAAAGTTTTGAAACCCTCAAATATTGGTGTAAAACATCAACCACACCACTTTTGAACCTCAAGAAATTTAAAAGAAACCTAAAACCACAATATTTCACCCAGAAGGCAGTATGATAGACCCTAGGCATGAACCCCAACTTTTGGAAATTTTAGAACACTAGAAAGGGTGAAAGAAACTCTAAGGAACGAGAAGAAATAAAAGAGAGAAAGACTTCCTTTCAGAAATATTGAAGATATTGCCTTAAATACACCAAAATATGAATCTCCAATTAACAAAAACTAATATGGGAGCTCGAATTAGTCATATTAGGTCATGTGGGGACTGAAATGGGGGAATAAAAAAGAAAATTTAAGGAGTTATGAAAGAATAATTTTACCTCTTCTAATATGGTCTATTTGAGAAAGATTAAGAATGATCTCCCTAATTTGTGGTTAAAATTAGCTCAAAAATATGAAACTATTAATGGGTGTGATGCTAGGAAAATTTTCTTCAGGAGTGAGGTAGAATCACTAAAATCCAACAAAAATGAAGAAGATATTAAAGAATTAAAAAAACATTTAAAGTAGAAAATGGGCTTATGGGAGGCCCAATACATTAAATAAAAATCCAAATTACTCAAGATTATGGATTTATAAAGGTTAAAAATTGACATGGTGGTGTTAATAGGCCAGGTAAAGCCATTTGTGAATTATAATGGATGAAAATTGTTTCAAAATGAAGGATTTATAAAAGTAAAAAAAAATAAAATCTGGTAATGGGCATACTGTTTGGCCAAAATTTTCAAAACCCACCATTTCCACCAAAATTTATAGGAAGCCCCGAAAGAAATTCAAGAATGGAAATTAAATGAAACATTCCTTATAAATAATTCATGGATGTGATAGATATATCTTCTTTATTGAAAATAAAGTGCACTAACTTTTTTACGCTTATCGATTAAAAAGAAAATAGCAATATGTAATTTATATATTTTGGGGAGTACTATAATGAAATCCATTGTGATATATAACAATTTTCATAATAGTAATGGTAATAGTTACAATATAACCTTATATAATTTTCTTTTATCCTTAACATACTGTAATACTGATCATTGATATATATACTCGACAATTTATATCTTCATGTTATCCCACCAAATGTTTTACTTTATATCTCTATACATATTTAAGATTATATGATGGATTATAGGGACCCTTTCTTTTCATACAAGAACATTACATTATTTTTATGGAATAATTAATACATTACCAAAAATAAGCCCAAATACCATACTAGTTTAGTTCCTTTGGGAACATGGAAACATACACACTAGTATATATGTGAGATACATTATCTCCCACTTGGTTCATTACAAACAAAACCTTTATTAGTAACTTTGTATATAATACATATCTTCATCACCTAGAGAAAGGAGACATAAAAAGGGGTGAGATTAGATGTTCATTATGGGTAATAGGGGAGATACATAAGCATAATTATGAACATAAGGGTATGATAACATTCGAATGTCATTGGAAGATTATACCATTCAAATAAAAGACCATATATATGAGTCCTGGAATAAATACTGATAGATCATAAAACATGAATCATAAGGGAATAAATAGAATAAGACATTAAAGAGTAATTGAGGAATAACACATAGAATTTATAGACATTATTCATATTATAACATTGTGAACTTTTATATGTTGAAACAGGTTTATTCATTTAGTTAAGGACATGAAATTAGACCCTCATATAAACTTAGGGGAATGCATCCAGCTCCACACATAACATTATGAATATATAATCACGTTCATGAAAAACATTGTGAACATGTAATTAGGATCACACATAAAACTATGGATTTGAAAATAGTTCCATGAGTATCATTGTGATAATGTAATCAGGTTTATGCATAACATTGTGAACATGAAATAAGGGTCACTTATAACATTTTGAACATGTAATTAGGTTCTTCTATAAACATGTGGGCATGTAACTGGGGCCATTAATAACTTTGTGAAAAAGTAATTATGTTCATGAATATAATTGTGAAAATGTAATTAGGATCATGAATAAAATACATACTCGCAATTCATCCATCATTACTCAATTCATTAAAGGGAGATATAGATTCCACTCATAACATAATAAAATCATATAAACATGTTCCATAATATTATAAACAATCACCATATCATAACCAATAACATGTATTAAGTATCATAAAAATTTAATCAATTCATTACATATGGAAAAGAGATAAGTCTCACAAATATTTTATTAAAGAATAACTCATGAAAGGAAGAGAGTTTGAAAAGAAAATAACCTGTGGAATATAAATGGGTGTCATAATCATTATTCCATCAAACCATAAACAATTTAAGAATGAATATAAATGGTAATCTTTTAACATATCCCCATTAAATAATAAACTATATAAAGTACATCTTATTACATAGGTAAGGATTTAGAAAGATCACATGGAACATTTCTTATCTAAAATGAATTTTATTTGAAAATTCATTTCAAAAACCACTAAAAAAATTCTTATTAATAAAGAATCATAATTTCCATTAAAACATTTCTTGAGAGAGGTATCTTTTCTACTTTGAAAAACACCTTTTAAAATATCAATCATCATGGAAAACATTTTCCTCTAGAATATATTTGAGAAATTGTAAATGAATCCTAAAAATATTATGAAATAAATTTTCATTGAAAAAACTTTGAATACTCATAAAAAAATCTTTAAAAAAAATTGAAAAACTTTTTCTTTGAAAATACTTTGAAAACTTTAAAAAAGATTGAAAGAACTTTGGAAAAAAAAATCCATGGAAACTTATAAAATATTATTGAAATTTATTTGAAAATCATTTTCTTTGAAAATTTATAAAATAGGATTGAATATAAATTCAAACACTTTTTAAACATAATTTTTTTTAAAACACTTTTATAGAACATGGTTTTAATAGACATAGATTTCTAGACAAAGAGAGAGATAAAGTTGTATTTTCTTTAAAACACTTTCTTAATTATATTAAGTACCAAAGAGTGTAAAAATGGTACCATTACATAAAAATGTCATGAATAAATATAGGATAAGAAAATTCATGAATTTTCTTTAGATATAGATTAGAATATTTCATCAATGGATGTATAATGGTAAATAATCCCCATAAATGATGATACTGTTTTAGTAAACTCTTACAGCATGGTAACTTTGAATCACAGTGATATGGAATGAATAAAATTACATTATTATTGAAATATCATTAAAATAATGATATTCATGATATATAATTTCAAATAGAAGTATATAAACACTTTAGAAAAAAAATTACATAACATGGCATGTGACTGAAAGTTGGTATATTGAGACAAAATTACATTACAGATTTGGTATCTTTTGAAACATAACACCCATGAAAAGGAGAGATAACAAAAATGATATATAACTAGTCATATATTTAGTTATAATAATAATATAATATATTCATGGGTATTATATACACCACACAAAGAAAAAAAGTGTTAAATATGGAATAAATCTAATAGAAATAAAAGTGAGATGATGTCTAAAATTTCTCCATACAAATTAAAGCCTCATTGATGATGAGTATAATTTTTATTATAAATATATAAAATTTACATATTATTGTATATCATACCATAGATGATTTTATTATGGTTTTATATTATCTATTTATTAATAATTCCATGTTTAGGATCTGTTCTATGTAATAACTTCTTTGTTTTTCATACATGATTTAACTTGTCATTCCTGGTCCCCATACATAGATAATTATTTCCTAATTTCAAAAATTCAACCCATGGTATTAATATCATATATATTAATTATGTAAGATTTTAAAATTATCTATAAAATATATAAATAAGAAATGGAAGACACCATTTAGGGTGATGGTAGGATGTAAGTATGCATGAACGCTGTTTAAGTTTTCTTGTCGTATTGAAAGAAAAAATTTAAATGATATATATATATATATTATCATTATATAATAGTTATTATTTCTTATATATCATATAAATTTACTAAACTTATACTTAATACATTCCATGTAATGTGTGAATGAATCACATCACTTTGAGGAGGTGGTTTCCCACACGTCCACAAACGATGTTATCATATTTACACAAAATTGAAAGTATGAAGGTATGTTTTGTATAATAACTAAAAATCATAAAGAAATTATAAATATAATAAATATCATATAATATTACTAAATAAATCCTTAATACATTACATTCAATGTGTGAAGGAATCACATCACTTTGAGGTGGAAATAGTCCACACGTCTACAAATGAAGTTATCTTTTTTACGCATAATTGAAAGCATAAAGGTATAATTTATATATAATAAATAAAGAAGAAAAAATAAATCATAAATATTATATATATATCATGTAAAATAAATGTTTCCATTATAATTCCCATCTATGATAGGTGATAAAGGAAAAATGAAGAACGTCGTTTCGTGGGACGATTGTTCACCATACACATGAATGTTATGTTCATTACCCATTTGATGGAAGTGTGTGTAAGTGTAGTATAAAACCTTAAAATGAAATAAATATCAGTATATTGAGGATACTGAGGTTATTATATTATCATTTAATAAGAATCAATGTGGTGGAAGAGAATAAAAATAATGGAAAGGAGCTTGAGGAACTATGTTACCTCTTCTTGGGTAACTTATTTTAGTTTCCACCAAAGGGATTCCTTGGTTGGATTTATTCAAAAATTGAGGCTTCGAGTAAGAAGGGACTAATTATTTTAATTTAATGGGATATATATTGGTTGATATTAATTTGTTCTAGATGTTTTAATAAGGGGTATAGTTCATGTGCTTTTATGAAGAAAAAAGGGGAAACACTTAAATTTTTTTAAAACAAGTTAGGGTACCCATATTTTTACCTAAAAAATTCATAAAAACAATATAATATCAATAATATAATGTTTATAGACTAAATAATTCCATAAAATTGGTTATGGACAAGTGGATTGGTAATTTTGGCCCTTAATTTTGTGGTTTAGTCCCTTTTAATGCATAATTTTACCTCAATCGCTTTAATTGGTTTTAATCACTTTCAGTAATATTTTTGTTTAAAATTTAATTTGAAATTATTAGAATATAAATATTATACTTATTAAAACCATGTATATTTTTTTTGTGAAATTAAATCCACATTAATGGAAAAATATAGTTTAAGGCTATCCCCACAGACGAGGTAATAAAGTTGGTTTTTAATGTGAGAATGTTCAAATGTTTATTAATATTTTATATCCATATTCAATATAAAAATGATTTCAATGAAATAAATTATTTTAATATATATTAATTTAAAATAAACTTGAAATATAATTTATCTATATAAATAAAGTAGATGAAAAGGGAGTTTTGAATTAAAATTCTGTATTTTTCACTATTCATCTAAAAATTACGTTTCTTAGAAAAATACAAAAAATTCACCCTAATATAATTTTGAAATTATAAACTAAAAAATGAATTTTATTTTATCAAATTAAATTTTTAAGAGTACCTAAAATTAATGTTATTATTGTTCACAAAGAGACATAAAATCAGTTCTTTTAAGAAAATTGATTTTTCAAAAATATAGTGGCTTTACTAAAAATTGTATGTATTATTATAAATATGATTTATTTATATGAAAAAATTATAAATTATATATAAAATTTATATTTTACTCTTAATGTTACAGTTTTTAATTTCTATGTTTTCACAAACCAATTTAAATAATTATTATAATAAAATGTTGTTCGTAGAAATAGAGTGCTATGTGTAACGAAAGGAAAGTCAATGTTGCATGTATATATAGATTAACATGGTATAAAATATATAGAAAGTATGAATTGGTGTATCCTAAACTTCATAACATAAGATTAAATTAAATTATTTGAAAAAAAAGGTTCACAATAACTTGGGGTGTTACATTCTACCCCCTTACGATGAATTTCTCCCACAAAATTCTTATGGGTTATCAATGGTTTAATACATGAAAGTTCCTTTCATAGAAACCCACATCCTAAAAATGAATAATAAATATTTGTTAAAAAAATAATCTTGGAACCGTAATAGTTTCCCAATGTAATACATCACTAGGGTTTAATATAGGGGCACATATATGGGAAGTGAAAACATAGACATGGAGGAAAATTTTAAATAATTAGGGAGAGTGATTGTGGTCATAAAGCACAAAAAAGTTAATGTTCAATGGAATATTGAGGCCCTAATAGTTGTAAATCTGTGATGATTTAAAATTCATTGGTTCAACAAAGAAAAAATTATTAGGATAAAATTTTATATTAAGACCTTTTTTCTAAAGAAGATATACATTCTTGATTTCAATAAAAAACTTACGCACAATATCATCCTTTATTTTTGCCTACATAAATTACCACTTCATATCTTACTCTAGGGAATGAATTTGAATTTTTCATTTCTGAAGCATTAACAGATCATGGGATCCATAAATAGAATGATTGTTAATTTCATCTATCTTTTTCCCAAAACAGGTTATCTAATATGAATAAATCCTTATATAGAAAGATAAAACATGAATATAAAAAACCTCATCCAAAATAAAAATAATCAATTCCATTAATGGTTAAACTTATAAATCTTTTGGAATATGAAAGTCCAAAACATTAGAAATAATTTTATTAAACTTGATTAACATCGATTCTCCAGATAAAAAGTATATATTGGTTGTCACATGCCAAACATATGAATAACCTTATCTTATATTTTTTTTAAACACTATAAAAAAAATTCAATTACCATAAATACTTTGGAAAAAATGCATACTTCATCATTAAAAATATTATTGGATATATTCCTTAAATTCAAGAAGTTATAAACTTAATCCATTATGACATAGGCCACCTTTTCAACAAATCTTTTATCTATTCTGAGGTCATAAAAACTATAGAATTTACATTAACCAAATCAATTATCTCTTTATCCAAGAAATACACAATTTTCACAACATATTAAACAGATTGAGGGTTATGTTCCCTTGATTCAAAATACCACCATTCCATTAAATTAATTTTCTATGTCTTCATCACCATTCAAAACTTCCTTATCAATTCAT
The DNA here is from genome assembly GCA_963277665.1 of Viscum album. Taxonomy (NCBI): domain Eukaryota; kingdom Viridiplantae; phylum Streptophyta; class Magnoliopsida; order Santalales; family Viscaceae; genus Viscum; species Viscum album. The sequence goes on along the minus strand of OY728142.1, from coordinate 1,400,137,760 downwards.
AATGAAAAAAATTATACTATAAATACTTATATATTTCAGGATTCATATAACATAATATTTCATTTCCAAAACATATACACTTCAATCATCCAACACTACTAGAAAATTATCCTTATAACCACGGTTTAGGAAAACTGTGGGTATATGTATAGTATAGGAACCTATACCCGTGGTTTTCCAAAACCATTGGTATAGGTCACCTATACCCACATTTTTTCCAAAACCTTTGGGTATATGTTTTTTTATGAAGGCCTATTCCCACAATTTTCTAAAACCATGGGGAAAAAACTTATAACCATAACTCTGCTCAAAACTGTGGGTATAGGTGTTTTTTGAAGGCCTATAACTATAGTTTTGGAAAAACCATGTGAATAATGTTTTCTAAATAGGATTATACCCACGGTTTTTTAAAACCATGGGTATAGGTTTCCCGGGTTATAGTGGAAAAAAATCTACAGAACACAGAAAATATTTGGTGGGAAAACCTATACACATGGTTTTTCCTCATATACCAATGGTTTGAATTAATATATTTAGGCTGATATAAATATATAAGAATATTGAATCTGTGGGTTGGTTAGTTTGGCATTGTATGTTAGTGATGGTAGTAGAGGGATAGAATCTCGGTGGAATTTTATCAAATACCGAGAGCTGGATTAATATATTATAATAAATGCAGATATGTTTAATCGAAATCATTATAGCTAGGTTGGTTAGGAACTGAAACTCAAGGAAACAGACCTGGGTTTGAAACCCATCTCCCTTTTTTTTGTAATATGAATTAAGATTAATATATATAAAAAATATACATATATATTAACAATTGTGTCATGGGTTAAGTGGTGAAATACATCTAATATGTAGTTTAGGTCATGGGATGTCTTGGGTTCAAAACCTGCTAGCTCATTTTTTTTGTAGTATTTTTACCACGGTTTCGAGATTTTGACTGCATGGATTTAAGGCTTCAAGGATTTGACACGGTGTCAAAAAATATATACCCATAGTTTGAAAAACCATGGGTATAGGTTAGGTACCTATCTGGATGCCTCTGTCTCGCATGGTTCCCAAAACCATTGTTATAACATATTCTCATGGTTTTGGGGGCTATACCCATGGTTATGAACCGTGGGTATAGGTTATTTTTCCAATAGTTCAACATTATTCTTAAACCATTACTCAGGCTTCATTATCTTTTTAAATAATACCACATTTCCTAGAATATGAAATGTGAATCATATCTTATGGTTCTTTAATATCTATATAATCATGCTTCATACGTTTAATGTAAAAAATACTATTATAACATCCCACACCTTTCACATGTCATTTACGGTCTCTTTATATTTATAACTATAAGAAATACTCATACAAACATTATTATTTAATTTATGGGATCTTAGGACATTTATTTGTATAATTATCATACATTCCACATCAAAAACATCCAATGTTAACCATGTTTCCTCTAGTTATTTTCAATGAATAAATCAATAAATCATAGTGTGAGAAACAATTATCATAATAGAAAACCACATAATCCTCAAAAAAAATAACTTATAGGATTTCCAAATACAGGCTCCTACTTCTTTAATCTATGTCAAATTCGTTTTTTACTAGGTTATTCATAGTCATATTCTACTTAAATCTTTCATCATGGTTCATAAAGAGTTTGTTAATTCCAAATGAATATCCCCCAGGAGTGTCAAACTAGGTGTGCAGTAAGACCTATTGTCATGTACCAGGTTACACTTGAGTTAGACTCAATGCACCTTTTTGGAGTTATTAAACCTAGGTATAACTGTGTGGAGATAAAAATAAAATTGTAGTATCCAGAAATGGATATAATGCTATAAAAACACTTTCTCTATTCTTTATAAATATTCAAATGATTTTCCTATAATTTTCCTAATCCATAAAATTATTCTTAGAGACATCACTAGAAATATCCTAAGAAATATTCATAGGTATTTCACTAAAGCTTTATCATAATTGTTTTCAATGGTTTACTAAACCTTTCCTCTAATACCAACTATAGAAATTATCACTATCATACATAAACATTGCATTATTTTTGTGAAATAAATAATACATTACACAAATAATTGCCTACAGATCATATTAGTTTAGTGCCTCTGGAAACATTAGTATATAAGTGAGATACATTATCTCCCACTATGTATTTTATTTCAAGAACCCTTATTATTCACATCATACGTAATACATGTCTTCATAACCTGGGGAAATTAAACATGAAAAGGGGTGAGCTGACATGATTAGTAAGGGTAAAAATAGATATACATAAGAATAATAATGAACATTAGGGTACAAACAAAATTTACATATAATTAAAATATCATACCCAACATATAAAAGATCATATACATGACTCATGGCATAAATATTATTAGCTCGTAAAACATGAATCGTTAAGTAATCAAGAGAATAAACTATAAAAGCATAACTGCAAAATTAGACACAAAACTTTTGGTATAAGAATCAATATATAACATTGTGAACATTTATAATTGGAAACATTTTAACTCATTAAGTTAAGGAACTAAAATCATGCCCTTGAATAAAACTGTGGACATAAAACTAAGCTCATATATAAAATTGTGAACATGCAATCAGGTTCATGCATAACATTTTCAATATGTAATCTGGATCACACAAAAACATATGGACCTGAAACCAAGTCCAGACATAGAATTTTGAACAAGTAATCAAGTTTACAAATAACATTGTGAACAAGTAATATGGTTCACTGAGAACATTGTGAACATGTAATCAGGTTCACACATAAACTTATGGACATGAAACCTGGTCCATGCATAAAATTTTTAACATGTAATCAAGTTCACACATAGCTTTGGGAAGATGGAATTCAGTTCACAGATAATATAAATACTCATAATTCACCCATAATTACCCAATTCATTTGAGGGAGATATAGGTCCCACCTATCAGCTAATAAAATAATACATTTGTGTTCTATAAGATTACAAAAAATCATCATATCTTAACCCATGAAAATAAATGGGTATCATGAACATTTCATCATATCATTACCTATGGAAAATAGATAGGCTTCATAATTATTTCACTAAATAATATCTGGTGAAATGAATTTATTTTTAAATGAAAATAACCTATGGAAAGAAAATTTTTGTCCTAAACATCATTCCATCGAAACAAAAACCATTTAAGAAAGAATATGAATGGTCATCATAGATCATATCCCTAGTTATGCATAAACAATGAAAAAATATGTCATCATTGGTTGGGAAGGATTTCAAAACATCACATAGAACATTTCATAATGAAAATAGCCTTTCATTGAAAATTATTTTCATAAAACCATTTCAAAATAATTTTCTTATAAATAAATCATTATAATATCTTTTAAAATATTTTTTGTGGACAATATATTTTCTTCTTTGAAAAACACTTTTCAAAACATAAATCATTTAGAAAACATTTTTCTTTTAAAATAGCACTAAAAATCTAAATAAATCTTGAAAATATTTTGAAAACCTTTTTCTTTGAAAATAAGTTGAAAGAAAATCATGAAATCCTAAAAAAATTATACTATTTTTCAGTGAAAATTCTTTACAAACTAAAATATAAGGATTGAAATCATTTTGAAAACATTTTTCGTTAAAAACATATAAAAGAATCTTGATAAACCTTTGAAAACCATTTTCCAAGAAAACTTATAAAATAATCTTGAAAATATTTGAAACACCATTTGAACATAAAGAATTTCTAAAAACATTTTTATAGAACATGGTTTGAAAGAACATCAATTTCAGATAGAAGAGAGATAAAGTCATATTTTCTTAAAAACACTTTCTTAATTATCTTTATAGCATCCCGCCTTTTTATCACATAATCATTCATTACATTTTACAAAACCGAGGATCTTTAAGGTTTAGTGTCTTGGAAACCAGGAACTTAAAACATGAAAACATACATAAAACATTCTTCTTAAACCCTTGAAAGGCTTCTCTTTAAGTTCATCCTAGGTTCATTATTGCATATCATAACCTGGGGACATACAACAAAAGAAAGGGTGAGCAGAAGGCCCAGTAAGGGAAACAAGAGAAACATTTTAAATGTGAACTTGAGATACTTCAATAAGGACATGAAAATAACTTGAAGGCATGAAAATGAATCCATGAAGCATATCATAATAAAAATAACATTTTTCATAACTTGAAGATGTGGCTACAACATTTAATATTGACAATCGTTTCGTTTCACCAAGGTCCATCCCCAAGGTGTCGTTAAAAATTACCAAGGTTATTCACCAAGGCGTCGTTAAAAATGGTCATCTCTAGAGATTAAGTCTTTACACAATGCATTGGAACGCTATCAGGGCGCACCCATAAATTTGGATTTATTATCATGTGATCCACATATATCATCATCAAACAATTCATAAATAACCCATATATCATAAAATAAATGGGTTTCATTTCATAATCATAACGTTTTAAAAACTACTTTAAAGACATGATCTTTACGTTACTTTAAACCCACAGAAAGGGAAAGAAGGTATCATGTATGTAAATCCCAGAATTTAAAATAAAACATTTTTGTATATATGTGAATAACACTATATAAATAAGATCTTTGAGTATTCACTTAATAACATGAAGTAATTTTGAGAAAAAGAGAGAGGCATTTTGAGACGAAAATTCTGCAGCACAACGGCTACGTTATAAGGTTTTAGAAAACGTTGAAAAGAGAGGGGACATGGGTCAAACAATGATAAATGACCCATATAACAGTAGAGAGATAGAATATAATATATTTAATAACATTTTAATGAAATTTGAAAATATACCATATGAAATGAAGAACATGACAGGAAGACAAAAATAAGATTTCTCTTATGAAAATTCAGCAGCCTAAAAGCGTTACATAAACTTCACCCAAAAATGAAGTGATGATGTCAAATAGGTTATCTCATCATATGAACAAAAAAGATCAGTATGATAGATATATATGTCATACCCCAACATAATAAAAAGTAACTTTCAAGACTTGACATGGAATTAGAACTTTGAAAAGGAGAAGGGTGAAAGAATCCCTTAAAAATTCGGCAGCCTAATGGCGTCACATAAACTTCAACAAAAATGAATTGATGAGATCAAATAGGGTCTCTCATCATATGAACATATGAGTCCAGTATGATAGATATAGATATCATACCCCAACATAACAAAAAGGAACTTGAAAGAATTGACATGAAAGTAGAACTTCAAAACGAGAAGGGTGACGAACCACTTAAAAATTCGGCAGCCTAACGGCGCCACTTAAAACTTCAAAAAACTGAATTGAAGAGATCAAATGGGGTCTCTAATCATATGATCATAAAAGATCAGTATGATAAATTTATAGATCATACCCCCAACATAATAAAAAGAAACTTGAAATACTTTACATGATAATAGATCTTGAAAAATGAGAAGGGAGAAAGAATCCGTTTTAAAAATTTCGGCAGCCTAACGGTGCCACTTAAAACTTTATAAAACGAAATAATGAGAGTAAGAGGGGATCTCTCATTATGTGAGCATGAAAAGGGAAGTAATAGGAGTATAAAAGTGCACCCTTTAATATAATAACATTGAGCATAAAAGAAATTACATAAAAGAGATTTCTTGAAAAGAAAGAGAGTGATCAGATCCATTACCTTAAAACGTAACTCTTAAAACTCAAAGGTTTGGGCCTTGAGGGCTTGGGGGAACCTTGGGAGGACTCCATGGGAGGTAATGAGACCATAAATTTGTTGGGAGAGAGTGGGGAGTCGAAATGGATGAGAGGATGGCTTGGTATTTATAGGGAAAGTGAGGGGACAAGGCATTAATGGCCAAGGGACACCTCAAAAGTGCTTTTCTCAAAACCATGTGCTCTCCCTTGGAATTTACCATGGAGTTAGGCCACATGGGGCCCCCAAAACAATAATTCATCACCCTTGTCTGGAAAACCCTTAAAATATCTCATGACATAATCATGACACAGTTATGATGTCATTAAACATACCGAAACCCTAAAACTGTATTTTTACTATTCACTGAAAATTCAACTTTCTCAGAAAAATCCCAAAATTTCACATTAACCAAATATCAAGGCTCTGATTTCAAAAATAAACTCCATTTTATAAAAATAATTTTCTAAATATTTTTAATTTGATTTTTAAATAAATACACTATTCACCGAAAATTCATTTTTTTCAGAAAAAAACCACAAAAATTACCATAACAAAATATCGATGCTCTGAGTTCAAAAATAAAGTCCATTTTATAAAAATAATTTTCTAATTATTTTTAATTAAATTTTTAATTAAAAAACACTATTCACCCAAAAAAACTAATACTTGACTAATAATTTATGAAACTGTTATTTACCCATTTTATTGAATCTCATTACTTAATCAAGGTGTCTAAATTATATTAAAACTTTCTTTGAGTTAAATTACTAATCCATTTGGTCATATTACTAATCCTAATCATAAAATCACTATTCATATTTTACTATTCATCAAAAATAAAGTTGATCTTATTAGACTCTAAATATTGTACTGAACATAATTGTAGAAGACCATTTTTTGAAAATCATTACACATTTTTAATTATTTAAGGTTTACATAAACATTTTTAAAATATCCTTTTTCTAAAATTCATTAAAAATATGCATACTGTATTTATCCGGACATTAGAAAATTCATAAACTTCATCATAAGAAGAAATCCCAATTTTTATTTAAAACAAATGATTACACAAGGCAGTTACGGTCTCCTTACATATCCCCTTATCACACTAGCATAGGACCTATGTGTAAGGTGTGCTAAGGTGAGAGAATCTGAGGGAGGCTCAGCCAACATCGCACGAGTAGTAATTTCTATCAGTTTGAACTTCTCGCAAAGGTGATTCCGTTCTAGGTTCACCTGATGAAGTTCATCTTGGGTTCGGTCCAGAGCAAAGCCCAGTGGTGCTACCTCCTTCCCAAGTTCTGTTAGATGGGCTTCGATCGGTCCAAGACTACTGGGTGAGGCCATCGAATCTACTTTCTATATTAATTAACCAAGATTACTTTTATTTAGAGACAATAATCAAAACGTTTAGTTTCCAGGGATCATATTGACCAATGGTCATATAACAGTCAAACACCCAACGGTCTCATTTTAATTATACTCATATTATCAAATGAAAAAAAAAATTGAGTATAAAAAAATAACACACAAAATTAGGAAACAAGATTTATTCAAAATTTCGGGTCGTTACAATCTTCCCCCCTTAAGAAATTGTATCCTCGCAATTTTTAAAATTGGGTTTTGAAATTTCATTGAAAGTCCCACATCAGAAAAGGAATCTGTAAAACTATTACTTTAAAAGAAAGAAAGGGAAGTACAAAGGTCACCCGAGTTAACCCACACTAGGATTCCATGTAGGAAAACATGGACATGGAGGAGAAAACAAAGGGTCATGTTCTGAGGGAGAGTGATAGAAAACATGATTAGGAGAAAGTTAACCATAAGAAAATCCCAAACTTATGATGTGTGTAAACAGTCTTTTATTACCTAGTAGGAAACGTAAACCAACAACGTTTTTGTTTTACGTTCCTTTTCATAATTTTGAGGAATTCATTTACTAAATAGAACAAAAACAAAAGAAAATATACCTACCTTCATGTAGAGTTTCATCCTTTAATAAGTTTTTACCAAAACTAACCTTTTCTCCAAACGATGAGCATTCAAAACTACTTGGTCTCATCAAAACACAAGAATCATCTTCTAGAGAATCACATAATCCACAGAAGATTAACTATCTATTTCATCTATATTTAAACATTATCCCATAAATAGAAAGGGTAAGGTAAAACAACTCTTTAAAAAGAAAGAATCCCATAGGAATGGAACTACTTTTAAATCTTCAAAGTTCCATGGAACTACTCAAAGTTCATCATAGACCATTCCATAAATAACGGTCCTTAAAATTCTTCAAAATAAACCAAACTAAGATTGAAACCAAAATACAAGTGGGATTTGATAACATAGTCTTCCAAAATAAACTTCATTGTTCATCTCCAAAACACATTAACCACTCCTAACATCTTAGAACAAAAGTATCTAACCTAAACATATTTTATCCAAGATAGGTTAATCATTCCCATAAGTAACCTAAATTACTATAAGTCCACTTTAAATTCATCGATTCTTCAAAATATAAGCCAACCTTACTCCTCAATGAAAATACTGTAGTAATCTATTTACCTCGATCATATAGGGTCCCCAAAATAGTGAACATCTTCCAAAATAATAATCATTTTTTTAATCCCCTAATCATCTCTATCATATTAATACGACAATCGTCACATTTCCTATCACATTGGTTTTTGGGACATGTTCTTCCATTTCCCGCCATTAACTATGAAAAGAAACTATAATTAGGGGCTTAAATACTTATCTAATAATCATAAAAGGGAAACTTTAAGCATAAAAGGATAAACATGTAGAATAAATGTATATCCTAACTTGTGATCCCCTAGGTTCCAATCTAGGTTATCCATGATCATATATTCTTATGTGAATCATTATTTTGTTTTATCCTTGTTCCTTTAATAATGGTTCATAATAAGCTTATGAATTTACCAAAGCATATCCCTCAGGAGTGTCGTAACCAAGAGTGCAGCAAGGCCCGTTGTTGTGTACCAGTTCCCGTTCGAGTCTAGCTCAAAGCTATTTTTTCGGGTTTTACCCCTATGTACATCTGTGCCAGAGCCACCTCTACCTGCTCATATCCAGACATGGATGTATTTTCTTGGCAACCCATTACTCAATACTCACCAAAATACCAGGAATATTTTCTATATATAAACTTTTCTATGGGATTCTTCCTAAAGTTTTCATATCCTAATTTCCAAAAATAACTAACCTATCCTTTGATACCAACTATAGCATCCCGCATTTTTATCACATAAACTTTCATTACATTTTACAAAACCGAGGATCTTTAAGGTTTAGTGTCTTAGAAACCAGGAACTTAAAACATGAAAACATACATAAAACATTATTCTTAAACCCTTGAAAGGCTTCTCCTTAAGTTCATCCTAGGTTCATTATTGCATCTCATAACCTGGGGACATACAACAAAATAAAGGGTGAGCAGAAGGCCCAGTAAGGGAAACAATAGAAACATTTTACATGTGAACTTGAGATACTTCAATAAGGACATGAAAAGAACATGAAGGCATGAAAATGAAACCAAGAAGCATATCATAATAAAAATAACATTTTTCATAACTTGAAGATGTGGCTAAAACATTTAATATTGACAATCGTTTCGTTTCACCAAGGTCCATCCCCAAGGTGTCGTTGAAAATTACCAAGGTTATTCACCAAGGCGTCGTTAAAAATGGTCATCTCTAGAGATTAAGTCTTTACCCAATGCATTGGAACTCTATCAGGGCGCACCCTTAAATTTGACTTTATTATCATGTGAGCCACATATATCATCATCAAACATTTCATAAATAACCCATATAGCATAAAATAAATGGGTTTCATTTCATAATCATAACGTTTTAAAAACTGTTTTAAAGACATGATCTTTACGTTACTTTAAACCCACGGAAAGGGAAAGCGGGTATCATGTATGTAAATCCCAGAATTTAAAATAGAAATTTTTTTTATATATGTGAATAACCCTGTATAAATAAGAGATTTGAGTATTCACTTAATAACATGAAGTAATTTTTAGAATAAGAGAGGGGCATTTTGAGACGAAAATTCTGCAGCACAACGGCTACGTTACAAGGTTTTAGAAAACGTTGAAAAGAGAGGGGACATGGGTCAAACAATGATAAATGACCCATATAACAGTAGAGGGAAAGAATATAATGGATTTAAGAACATTGTAATGAAATTTGAAAATATACCATATGAAATGAAGAACATGAAAGGAAGACAAAAATAAGATTTCTCTTATGAAAATTCGGCAGCCTAACAGCGTTACATAAACTTCACCCAAAAATGAATTGATGATGTCAAATAGGGTATCTCATCATATGAAAATAAAAGATCAGTATGATATATATAGAGATCATACCCCAACATAATAAAAAGTAACTTGCAAGACTTGACATGGAATTAGAACTTTGAAAAGGAGAAGGGTGAAAGAATCACTTAAAAATTCGGCAGCCTAATGGCGTCACTTAAACTTCAACAAAAATGAATTGATGAGATCAAATAGGGTCCCTCATCATATGAAAATATGAGTCCAGTATGATAGATATTGAGATCATACCCCAACATAACAAAAAGGAACTTGAAAGAATTGACATGAAAGTAGAACTTCAAAACAAGAAGGGTGAAGAACCACTTAAAAATTCGGCAGCCTAACGGCGCCACTTAAAACTTTAAAAAACTGAATTGAAGAGATCAAATGGGGTCTCTCATCATATGATCATAAAATATCAGTATGATAAATTTAGATATCATACCCCCAACATAATAAAAAGGAACTTTAAATACTTTACATGATAATAGATCTTGAAAAATGAGAAGGGGGAAAGAATCCGTTTCAAAACTTTCGGCAGCCTAACGGTGCCACTTAAAACATCATAAAACGAAATAATGAGAGTAAGAGGGGATATCTCATTATGTGAGCATGAAAAGGGAAGTAATAGGAGTATAAAAGTACACCCTTTAACATAATAACATGGAGCATAAAATAAATTACATAAAAGAGATTTCTTGAAAAGAAAGAGAGAGATCAGATCCCTTACCTTAAAACGTAACTCTTAAAACTCAAAGGTTTGGGCCTTGAGGGCTTGGGGGCACCTTGGGAGGACTCCATGGGAGGTAATGAGACCATAAATTCGTTGGGGGAGAGTGGGGAGTCTAAATCGATGAGAGGATGGCTTGGTATTTATAGGAAAAGTGAGGGGACAAGGCATTAATGGCCAAGGGACACCTCAAAAGTGCTTTTCTCAAAACCATGTGCTCTCCCTTGGCATTTACCATGGAGTTAGGCCACATGGGGCCCCCAAAACAATAATTCATCACCCTTGGCCGGCCAACCCTTAAAATATCTCATGACATCATCATAACACAGTTATGATGTCATTAAACATACCGAAACCCTAAAACTGTATTTTTACTATTCACTGAAAATTCAACTTTCTCAGAAAAATCCCAAAATTTCACATTAACCAAATATCAAGGCTCTTATTTCAAAAATGAACTCCATTTTATAAAAATAATTTTCTATATATTTTTAATTTTATTTTTAAATAAATACACTATTCACTGAAAAATCATTTTTTTCAGAAAAAAACCCCAAAAATTACCATAACATAATATCGATGCTCTGAGTTCAAAAATAAAGTCCATTTTATAAAAATTATTTTCTGATTATTTTTAATTAAATTTTTAATTAAAAAACACTATTCACCCGAAAAAAAAACTAATACTTGACTAATAATTTATGAAACTGTTATTTACCCATTTTATTGAATCTCATTACTTAATCAAGGTGTCTAAATTATATTAAAACATTCTTTGAGTTAAATTACTAATCCATTTGGTCATATTACTAATCCTAATCATAAAATCACTATTCATATTTTACTATTCATCAAAAATCAAGTTGATCTTATTAGACTCTAAATTTTGTACTGAACATAATTGTAGAAGACCATTTTTTGAAAATCATTACACATTTTTAATTATTTAAGGTTTACATAGACATTTTTAAAATATCCTTTTTATAAAATTCATTAAAAATATGCATACTGTATTTATCCGGACATTAGAAAATTCATATACTTCATCATAAGAAGAAATCCCAATTTTTATTTAAAACAAACGATTACACAAGGTAGTTACAGTCTCCTTACATATCCCCTTATCACACTAGCATAGGACCTATGTGTACGGTGTGCTAAGGTGAGAGAATCCGAGGGAGGCTCGGCCAACATCGCACGAGTAGTAATTTCTATCAGTTTGAACTTCTCGCAAAGGCGATTCCGTTCTAGCTTCACCCGATGAAGTTCATCTTGGGTTCGGTCCAGATCAAAGCTCAGTGGAGCTACCTCCTTCCCAAGTTCTATTACATGGGCTTCGATCGGTCCAAGACTACTGGGTGAGGCCATCGAATCTTCTTTCTATATTAATTAACCAAGATTACTTGTATTTAGAGACAATAATCAAAACGTTTAGTTTCCAGGGATCATATTGACCAATGGTCATATAATAGTCAAAAACCCAACGGTCTCATTTTAATTATAATAATATTCTCAAATGAAAAATTTTGTTGAGTATAAAAAAAATAACACACAAAATTAGGAAACAAGATTTATTCAAAATTTCGGGTCGTTACAATCTTAAGTACCAAAGTGTGAAAAAATGGGACTATTACATGAAAAATATCATGAATAAAAATATAACAAGAATATTATTGAGTTTTATTATGATATATATATCACAATATTTCATCAATGGAAGCATAATCATAAACAATCCCAATAAACAATGAGTTTATTGCAATAAACACGTACAACATGGTAACTATGAATCATAGCTCTATGGAAATAATAAAATTAAATGAATCTTAAAACATACATAAAAGAATGAGACTAATTACATAACATTTCATAGGGTAGTATATACACCTCTTAGAAAAAATATAGGTTCCAAACATGGGATGTGTCTCAAAGAAAGTAAATTGAGACCAAAATACATTAAATATTTGGAAGCTTTTGAACCATATACCCCCTGAAAAAGAAATCATAAAATAGATATATAACCCAAAATAAATTCAATTATAATAATAATATAATATATCCATGTTTATTATATATTGAATACAAAATAAATGATTCCTGAATAAGACATAAATCTCATGGAAATAAAAGTGAGATTAGAAAACTATTACATTAAGTCTTGACTTTCTTCGTACATGTTCAAACCTCCTTATGATAATTATAATTTAATTATACATATAAAAAATAACCATATTAATATATATAATACAATATATGATTTTATTATGGACTTATATTAAATTTTTATTAATATATCCTTGTTTAGTTTATGTTTCAGGTAATAACTACTTTGTTTTTCATACAGGATTTGACTTGTAATTCTTGGTCCTTTTATTTAGATCATGATTTAATTATTTAATTTTTATAAAACATTGTATAAATATCATATATTTTCATTATGTATTTATTTATAATAAAATATAAATTATATAAATAAGAAATGAAATTAACTGTTCATGGATATGGTAGGCCGTACGTATTCATAAACACTGTATTTTTTTCCGGTCATATTGAAAGAAATAAAGTAATTGAAATATATATATAGATATATTATAATTAAAGTAGAATTATTATTTCATATATATAATATATGTTTAAAAAACTATTCAATAGTATATTTTATGTAAATTATTAATGAATCACATCACTTTGTGGAGGTGGTAGTCCACACATCCACAGACAACGTTATCGTATTTACAAAAAATGAAAACTATAGAGGTATGAGATATATAATAATTAAATAATAATAAATGAATTATAAATATAATATATGTCATAAATTTTTTCTAAATAAACCCTTAATCAACACCATTAAAATTTTTAATGAATCACATTTCTTTGAGGATTCGGTAATCAACGCATCCGCAAATGAAGTTATAGTTTTTAGAAAAAAAACAGCGGAAATCATGAAAGGATGTTTTATATATAATAATTACAAATTAATAATGTCATAATAAATTATATATATAAATATGAAATAAAATATGGTTTTCATCATAATTATTAACCATGAGAGGTGGTAAAGGAAAAACAAGAAACATCGTTTCCTCGGGCAGTAGTTCACTGTACACAAGAAAGGTAAGTTCATTACACATTTTTTGTAAGTGTGAGTATATGTCGGTAAAAAAATTAATATAATAACATATTACAATATTTAGGATACTAAGGTTATTAAATAATCATCTAATAAGAATAATTGAGGTGGTGGAGAAACAAAAAAAATGAATAGAGATTGAGGAAGGACGTTAGCGCTTCTTTGGGTAACTTCTGTTGGTTTTCACCAAAGGGACTCCTTTCATAGATTTCTACATAAAGAGAGTATTAAAGGGATAAGGAATGGATGATGGGAATTTAATTTCTTAAATATTTTCCAAACATATATGGTTTTAGTGGTGTGAAGAAGGGGGAGATATATTGGACTTTTATAAGAATTGGAGGTGTCACACTTGGCATTTTTTTAAAAAAAAGTTTGGTGTACCCATTTTTTTACATAAAAAGGTCATAAAAACAAAAAAAATATAATTATTATGGCCAAAATATAGAAAAAAGATGCATGTTGGGAATGTTTTTAGGTCATTTACCCCCCTTATGTTTTGGTTTTAATCTCTTATTATCCTTAATTTATCTTTAATCGTTGTAATTAATATTAATCAATTTCACTAATCTATCTTGTAAAAAATTAAATTAATATTATTGGAATGTAAATATTATACTGATTAAAACTATTTTTGTCCATTTTTTGAAATTAAAAACATATAATCAGAAAAATTATGTTTAATGTTAATCTCATAGACGTGTTAAGATATCGTGTTTTTAATGTGAGAATCTTCAAAAGTTCCTTAAGATTTTATATCAAAATTAAAAATAAATATGATTAAAATTAACTAAATTGGATTAATAGATGTATAATTGATCTATTATTAATTTAATATAAACTTTTAATATAATTTATTTATATAAATAAATTAGATGAAAAGGATTTTTTGAATTAAAATTCAGTATTATTCACTATTCATCCAAAAAATGAAGTTTTTTAAAAAATCCAAAAAAAATGAACCAAATATATTTTTGAAATTATAAATTAAAAAATTAATTTTATTTTATAAAATTAAATTTATAATAGTGTTCAAAATTAATTTTATTATTTTTCACACAATGTCATAAAAATTTGATCTTTTATGGAATTTGTATTCATTATTCAAAGATATCCAATAGTAATTTATTTCATTATATTTGATGACAATTTAATTTTATTGTTAAATTTAAATAATTTATAAATTTATGGTATGTATTCTGACTCCATAATGAACCAAAAGTGATATAATATGTGCGATAAAATGTATCCATGATGAAATATATTTTTAAAATTTAAAATAATGTTTTTTTGGAATTATTTGACTAATTTTATAAACCTTTACTAGAGCATCGCAAACCTATATTATATTTTATGGTTTTAAAATCAATTATTTGTAAACATGACTGACTTCTACATCACTAATGGTATTATTTTATTGATATTAGTTCATAAACATGTAAAATAATGAAAACCAATTCACTTAGGAAGAATCCATTGGAATAAACCATAGGAAGGATTTTGGTTTTTATTACATCATCATATAGATTCCAAAACCTAGGTTTGAAGATTAATAAAAAGTGAACCTACCTTATGCTATATTAACCCACCCAATCTCACGTTAATCATCACTAAAAACACATATATCATAAATGTATTCTTCCCATACCCCTATAGTTATCTTTCAAGGTTCATTAAAGACATTAATGATCTCCTCTCAAGCTTTTAGAAATCCTCTCACATGGTAAGAGATCCTCTCATTCTCCTCATTATTCATTAAGCTTATGTGTATTATACACATTAATTTACAAATTTTCATTTTGGGTTAGGTTCTTACATAACTCAATTAATGTAATTATTATTTAGATGTTATTATATACCCATTTCACTCTAATTAATCCCTTTTATGAATCTGTTTGTACTGATGTAATGCTGCCGAAATCATCTTGCGATTTTTTCAAGCCAAAAAATTATGTAGTGAATACCCATATCCATTTCTAATCAACTAAATTAAATCTGATATATTAAATATTTATTGATTATAGAATTACATTTATGTACCATTCACTCATTAATCAAGGGATTAAAATTGATTAATGGAATCCATATTTAGTATGGTCTATGCGGCACACTTACGCATATACATTATATTAAAGTGAAGGGTGATACAGAAATTATATAGCCCTACATTCCATTGGGTATTTATTTAATATAATTATATTCTTTTTATGGTGCGTGAGATGTTATCCTAAGAACACTATGTTATGTTTTCTTATCATTAATCCCAAACCTATGTTTATTATGACATGTTTTATGTTGTTTCCACACTCCAATTTTCCCATTATGTTATAATGTTATATCATGCCTCATTAATCATGATGATGATTCTGACCCCTACAATGTCCCCATGATATACTACTTAGATACCATGTATTTATTTTCCATACTCTATGATTTTTTATTCCATTACAGGGATTTATAGCTCAACCCTTTCTTATATATGTCCCCAGGTAATCCCATGCAATTTTAGAAGAATGATGTAATTTTATGATCATATTAATTATTATTTTAATATTGTTTTTATATTCTAGTTGTAAATTGTTATTATGTGTACATAATTTTTCAAATAAACTATTCCTTATAATATTTTTGGATTTTTTTTAGGCGTGCCTTTTTGAAATAAATAATGAATTAAACTGTATTAAAATAGGATTTGTCATAGAAGGTGTCAAATCAAAGTCTAGTTATTTTTTATTATTATTAGAGGAAACCTCTAGTAAAATCCTTAGGTATAAGAATAAATATGATAAAACATCCCTAAATTCGGGTAATGTATATTTTAAG
Organism: Viscum album; assembly: GCA_963277665.1. Lineage (NCBI taxonomy): Eukaryota > Viridiplantae > Streptophyta > Magnoliopsida > Santalales > Viscaceae > Viscum > Viscum album. The sequence goes on along the minus strand of OY728142.1, from coordinate 1,400,121,013 downwards.
TGATTTCCATGAAACTAATTCTATTTCTACAGTCTACAAGTTGATGTGGCTCTAGTATATGTGAACATAAGATAAATAACACCATATAGGGTGCATTGAGCTGAAATCGATCATTACCTAGTGCCCAATAATAGGCTTTGTTGCACACCTAGATTGAAGATCCTAGGGGATATGATTTTCTAAATTTAAAATCTCATTATGAACCATTATTAAAGGAATAAATAAATTTTCATAATATTTTTTTAATAGGAAGTAGATCATGGAAAAGTGAAATTATATCCTATAAATTCATATGTTAAAAAATTTAAATAATTTATGAGTTATAGATTTAATATTCATGGTTTCCCATTTATGAGTATAATAGTTTTAAAATACGCATCCATAAATTTTTTAGTCAAATGGATAGTAATATGAGGAAACAAGTCATCAACCAATGTGATGAGAAATGTAGCAACTGAACAAATGAGATGCCAGACCTGATGGGAGTAGCGGTCAAGAACATCATGATAATATTTTAACAATTAAATCTTGTTTTGGACTAAAACCTTAATGTGGGAGAATTACCTAATTCTGAAAATAAATATAAAGTTTCAATTAACAACATTTTATGAAAGAGGCCTTTGACATTCAATGGATATTCCAATCCCTTAATCACAACAATGGATAAACTTCATTAAAAATATATTATCCAACCTTCAATGCTCTAATAAATAGAAATTCATGCTGGTTATTTATTATATAGAAGAGGTATCTAATAAATAATGGATTTTGATAAAAATTATGATACCCAAGGTAGAGACTAAGGAGATGGAGTGGAAGGAATTCTATAAAATATTTTCAAATAAATATTTTACTTGAACTGTCAAACTTCAAATAGAGATATTTTCACAGCCTCATGAAAAAGGAAGATGAATACCTCAAATATTATCAGGAAAACTTCACAAGACCTATATAATGTGGCTCTGAAATTTTCATTTCCCTCAAAAGTAATGTTGATCACTTATTTTCTAATTTAAATAATAATCTATATAAACAGTTTCCTATTTGAGACTTTGACATCTCCAAAAATAATTTATCATATTCCCTAAATGTTTAAATGGAGAAAAATAAATTTTAAGGGACTCTTAGAATTACATAACAAAAGTGTAGAGTGTATTTTAATTCTGGTTTTGTGATGACAAAAACTCATGGGTTTAACAAAGTCAATCAACCAACTTATTAAAAGTATAAGAATAAGAACCTAATAAATTTCTTGAAGGGGATAAGGAAATTTTTTAGGTATGGTAAGGAATTGAACTGTGCTACTAAATACTAGTGGGTGAAACCCACCAATGTGATGGATGAAAGGAATGATTTAGTCAACTCTCAGCATAATGTACAATGTTTCAACTATAAGAAACAAGGACAGTATATGGATGAATTCCCAAAGGAAAGGGTTGATGATGACAGTCGATGATAACAACCTCCAAGGACTTTGTAGAAAGGGAAAACTTATGAATACACAACTACAGAGGTGGATCCTAACAAATATATTGTGACAGTTATGCTAGTATTTCATTTGAGAATAGTAAAATTACTTTTTTATTTTGGTGATATTAATTAGTTCATATCACATAAGTATAGTGGATGTCTTCAAAAACCACCGTAAATCATGGAATTTATGTTATTAGTGAAGACAATGAATGAGTCAATTATTGAATATCAAGTATATAAATCATCCCTTGTTTATATTTACAGGGTGAATTTTCTAAAAACCATCATTATACTCTATTTAGTGAAATTTGATTCAATTTTATGGATGGGTTAGTATTCTTTATTTTGATCCAACATAAATTTTCAAGATTAGTATATCACCCACCGAATCATGAATCGACATCCAATTTCATATAGGTAAAAGGTGGTGGATGAATATTCTTTGTTACCAGTATCTCAAGCATGGATATTATTTCCTTTAAAGTAATAATATATAGCTTAAATTATTATGAATAAATAAAATATCATCTTTAATTTCATGCCCACTATAAGGGAATTCATTGATGCGTTTCCCAAATAATCTCATGGTCTTCCCCCTAACTGTGATTATATGTTCCTGATCATAATAATTACCATATATCTTATAATAAAAAAGATTCTATACATAATTTCCATTGTTAAACATGAGGAGATGAAGAAATATTAATTGGAGATTCTGAATAATCGTTTTACACACACGAGTGATTTACTATGGGGTTTATAGTTCTATTCATAAATACGAATGATGGTTCAATGCATCTCTATATTTATTATTGTGTGATAAACAAGTTCATGAAAATGAAAAAGTATCCACTTCCATGAATTGGGATATCATCATGTAAAGGGGGTGAATGAGGATATCCCTAAGAATATTTTTTATAAGGTAATGGGACAACATGTTCACATTGATTCCATTTCGACTCACTAATACTCAATAAATCTTCATGGAATTAATGAAAATAGTCTTAGGGATTATCCTATCAAGTTTTTGGTAGTATTTATAGATTATATTATTATATACATCAAATGAAAGGAATATCATTAGGAGTATTTTTTCGTACTGAAGAATCCATGAAAAGAAAAGTTATTTTCAAAGTATATTAAATGTGTGTTTTTTATAGAGAATGTGACCTTCCTAGGGCTTGTTATCACAAAAAATGGATATCTATGAATCCATTAAAAACTAAGGAAACCAAAGAATATTAAAGACCAAATCTATAATAGAAATCCTATATTTCTTTGGATCGGATGTGTACTATCCTTGATTATGGTTAACTTCTCATGATTTTCAAGAACACTAACAAAGATTAATTTAAAGGGATTCATGTTTCTCTAGAATAAAAAATTCATGGAAATATTCAAAGAGGTGAAGAATGGGCTAATCAATCCACTTATACTCACATTACCTTCCTGTGGGGAAGAATTTTTTATCTATAGTTATGAATCCAAAAAGGTATTAGGTTGTGTTCTAATTCATGATGCTATAGTGATAGGCTATCTCTCCCTCCAATTAACGATCCATGGAAGAAAATAATGAAATCATGATCTATAATTGGATGAATTTATCCTCACATTAATTTTTTTGTGACATTACTTATATGGAGGAAAGAGAAACATATATATAGATCATAAAAATATCAAGTATATATTCACACAAAATGAGCTTAATATAAACCAATGATGGTGGTTAGAGTGGATTAAGGATTATAATTTTTCTATATATTACTATCATGTACAATAAAAATAAGTGGGAAATGATATGATTAGAAAGGATCTCAAAACTCTATCCATGATGTGGATTGAATGGGATGTAATATTCTTGAACATGAAAATGATGTACATGGTAATGAAAAGATGATCTTTATCATATCATATTCAAATAACATCCCAACCATCCATGATAATGGTTTCATAAAAGGATGATGCTTTTTTATTGTAAAAGAAAGTTAATAGTCCAAGTTTCAACTTTTATGAAGATTGATTTATATTGTTTGGAACCCAAATTTGTTTCCCATCAAAAATAGATTTGAAGAGGGGAATTTTGGAGGATTCAGAAAACACAACCTTCTTTATTCATCAACAAATAAGTAATAAGTTTAGAGATTTGAATAAAACCTTATGGTGGGGTAACATGATGTGGGAGATTGCAGAGTGTGTATCTTGATGTTTGTTTTGAAAAAAGTCAAGGAAAAACAATATAATTATTAGGAAATGATGCTACTGTTCACCATACTAGTATAGAAATGGGGAAACATAACCTTCTATTTTATCATAGGACTCCCCCAAAACGCTAAAGGTAATAAAACCATCTGGGTGGTAGTCATTCACATTACCATCTTATTACATTTCATTTCTATAAAGGGATATTTCTCTTTATACCAAATTAAAAAGATATACATAAGAGAATCTTTATACTGCACAGAGTTCCACTCTCTGTGGTATGTAATTGATATACCTGGTTTACATCAAGGTTTTGGAGAATCCTTCATCAATTGTGGGACCCAGAACTAAGATTCCACACCACCTACCACCCTTAGATGGATGGTATGCATAAAATAACCCTTAAAACTATAAATGATATTATAATATCATGTTCAATTGATTAATAATGATTTTGGGATCAACACCCCCCCCCCTAGTGTAGTTATCAAACAACAATAGTATATACTCAATCATTAAAATTTTACATTATGAGGCACTATATCGAAAGTATTGTTGGACTCTGATACCTAGAATAAAGTTGGAGAGAAGAAGATGATGGGACCTAATATTATCAATGTAATGAGAGATATGGTTCACATTATTCAATAAAATATTAAATCTATACAAATTATATAGAAAATATATATAGAGAATCATTGACCTGATCTTGATTTTTAGGATAGTGATAGATTATTCCTTATATATCTCCATAGAATAAATCCCTATAGTTTGTAAAGAAGTGAAATATTTGAACTATATACATCAACCCCTTTCTGATCCTTGATCACCTAAGATTCATGGTCAATCAACTTGAACTCCCACCTATCCTATCTCAAGTACATGATGTGTTCCATGTATCCTTCTTGAGGAAGTTCATACCATACCCCTCACTTATACTAGATCCATAGGTTGTACAATTAAAGAGTGATTATTCACATGATAAGCATCCAATAGAGGTATTAGATCATAGATAAAAGGTTATATTAAATAGGACAACTCATCTGGTTAAAGTGTTGTGAAAAAAACACTAGTCTGAGGAAGCGATAGAGGAACCAAAAGTGGTCATGAAATACAAGTACCCTTGTCTATTATAGTATATGGAATGAATTCCTTGTGGGGTAAATTTCTAATGGGGTGAATAATTTAATGAACAAAACTTTTATAATTGAAATTCCCTTTTTGAATGAATAAATGCATCATTAAATAATGTATATATTAGAAAAACGTATGCTGCATTGGATATTTTGGGATGTTATATTTTATATCCTATAAAATTTTAAAGACCATTAAGTATAAGAACTATTGATAGTATAGTGGTAACACTGTGATCTTATGTTTAATATATATTAAGGGTCTTGATAAATTCCACTGAAAAAATAAAAAGTGATGAACATGAGTAGTAGGATCATACCCTATAAAGTAAATTAATTAGTGTTTATAAATGTGATAACATCAATGGGATTTTACCTTGATAAATCCTAGTTTAGATTCAATAACCAAATCATGAAAAACCCATTTATGAGACAAGTTCAAGCTCATCAAGAGATGACCAAAACTATGTACACCAAATCATCCCAAGAAAATCCCACAATCAAACACATTACCCTTAGGGAATTCGCTGGCATAATAAAGGGATATGTACCTGGATACAACTATTATTCATTTTTATATTTTATTTTCATTAAAAAAAATTATATTTATACATTTTTAATATTAATTTTTCAATGATTAAATAATGAACTTGAAAAAAACAATATTTTGATATAATGATTTTTTTTATTTTTTTGGAAATATATATTTTCAATCAAGAAACATGTTTTGATGAATATAAGAATTTTAAAAAATATATTTTTTTTAATAAAATATTATTATAAAATAATATTAAATAAATATAAATGATAATACAATTTTATGAAGTCAAATGTAATTTTTATAAGAGTCAGGAAACTGTTATTGTCAAAAAATCAGTATTTTTTTAATAAATATATATATTTTATTTTAAATTGTATGTTTTCATATTTAAAGCATTATTTTTATAAAATATATATTAATTTTTAAATAAGTATATAAAAATTATCTGATGATGTATTTTTCATAATTTTTTGATATAATCATATTTTCAGGTGATAATTAATTATGGTATAAATATATTATTTGTATTATGGAATCATATTGACCAAAAAGTGATGTAATATATTCCATAAAATATTTACAAAACCAAATACATATTTAACATTTAAATTAACGCATTTTTGAAATTAATTAACTAATTTTGTAAACCCTTAATGAATCCTCAAAAACCTATATTATAATATAGTGTCTTAAAATCAATTCACTGAAAATATGACTCACTTATACATCACCAATTTTATTATATTAATGATCATAGCTATTAAAAATTTAAAAAAAATTAAACTACTTAACTTTTATAGATACCATCTCAAGAAACTATTGGATGGATTTCAGTTTTGAATACTTTCTCATATAGAGTCTAAAACCAAATTTTGGAATTAATAATGAATTAATCTATATTTTTAAATATAAAACCACCCAAAAATTCACACCTTCACTAAAAACCTTTATAATGTGAAATTACTCAACCCTTCCCTCACTATAGTCCTCACAAGGTTCCCCAAAACTATTAATAATCTCTTCCTAATCTTTTAGAGGTCCCATATCAAGGTAAGGGATCCTCTCCTTGTCCTCATTATTTAATCACTTTATTTTTTTTATGCCATTTAACATGTAATTATTCATATTGTGTTATTTTATTAACAAATAATCTCACTTTCATTATTATCTATAAGTGATGACATACCCAATTTATTCTTTTTAATCCTATCTATGAATATTTATGTACCACCATTATGTAGCTAAAATTATCTAGTGATTTTTTATAAAAAGAAATTGTTCAGTGAATACCCATATCCATTTTCACTCAACGGTATTCACCTAGATATACCTATAGTTTATTGATTGGAAACTTCCATGTATGTACCTCAAAATCATTAATCGTAGTATTAATAGTGATGAAAGGAATATATATATTGTATGATCTAAGTGGAACACTAACACATGTACATAATTTGAAAGTTATGGGTGGGACCAGAATTTTATATCTCTCCAATGAATAGAGTTATATTTTAATCTCATTATATTCCATGTATAGTTCATTGTAGGTTATCCCAAGAACACTCTGTTATGTTGACTTGGCAGCCAGCCTTAACTTATATTTATGATTTCATGTTTTATATTGCTTCAACATTATTTTTTTTATTTTTTTTTATCAAGTTATATCATCCCTAATTGTTCAATATTATGATTCTCACCCCTATAATGTTTCCTTGATATTCCCTTTTTATCACAATCAATTTTTACTGTATCTTATTATTTTTTTTATTCCCTTCTTGGGCTTCAAAGCTCACCCCCTTTTTTCTACATCCCCAGGTTATCCTTTGCATTTTTAGAAGAACGAAGAAATTTTAGGAGTATATTCGTGATGTTTTAAATATTTTTATTATACTTATATTTCATTTTGTTATGATATGTACTTAATTTCCCAAATACACTAGGCATCAAGTTTTTTGGGGATTTTATTATGTGTACTTTTGATTAATAAATCATGAACTAATTTAAATTAAAATATGGGTTGTCATATATTTAGAGAGATACAGATGATTTTTTCACTATTTTATAAATTTTATAATCCATTGAAATTTAATTTTAATTTTTCGGGAATAAAAAAAATACCATGGATATCAATTTTTTAGAGTAAAAAATGAAGTTGAAATTGATCGAAGCACAACCAACGGATAAAATTTTTCTTATAGAATAAAATATATCAAGTAATTATATCTACTAACGTTCACTATCATGAATTAAAAATAATCACTGAAAATTTATAATGTGATATTGAAAAAAGTATTTTACATTTTTTCAAGAATGATATAAGTATAAATCAAGTTTCATGCTAAAAACTATATTTTTTCAAAAAAAATTATTATTGAGTTCAGCGCACTTATTTTAAAAAATAATTAATAAATACTTCATAGGATTTATTCAAAATAATTATGTTATATTTTGAAACAAAAATATCAAAATTATGTTATAGTGAAATTTTGATATTTTTCTAAAAATGTTGATTTTTCAATGTATAGTGAAAAGTACTGATTTTTAAATTTTTTTAGTTTTGTAAGTTAAATTAAATGATTTTAAATTTCTATTATGATTTTAATTTCATTAAAAATTAATATAATTATTATATGTATATATTTATTTTAATTAATTTCATTTTAATCATATTTATACACAATTTTTTTAATAAGTTTATTTATAGAATTTTTTAAACTATTTTTAAGTACACAGTATTTCTTAATTATAATAATTTATAATAACATATAATGAAAAAGTATTTAAGTTAAATTTAAATATAATATATCTAAATATAAAATTTTTATTAAATATAATTATTATTACTACTAACATAGTTTATGTATGATCATTTTATGCTTGAAAAATGCTTTTCTTGAAAAAACAATTTTGACATGTTTTGTGGGATTTTTTAAATTATATTCTAAAAGAACTTTGAATTGAATTTAATAAATTAGATTAAATATTTTTAGTCATAATAATTAATATTATAAAATAATATCTACTTTATTTTTTGTCATAATTATTAATATTGGTAGTAAAAAATATTTTCCATGATTAAGGTTAAAATTGTGTTTTTCATTTGACATACCCTTGTGTTAAAATTAATTTTCAATACAAATGTAATATTTATTTTAAAAATTTTAATTAATATATATAATTAGTGGGTATAAATTATCTACTATGTTTAATTTTATTTTATTCATAAAGGATAAATTTCCAAGGTTAAAAAACTTATTACCGCAATGAAAACTAAAATTGTAAAAGTAACCATAGAAGATAAGGGAATAAGATGTTTTAGAAAGGAATTTTTTTTTATGAAGGGTTTTCTAGACCATATATTAAATCCAATAAATTATTTATCACTCCTCTAGGAACTTTGGGGGAGATTGGTTTCCCATTATTGAGTAGTTTTGGGTATTAAAAAAATGCCACATCTCCACAATTATAAAAGGGCACTCCATCTCATCACTTCATCACACCTATTAATCCATTTATCTTGACAAAAATATAGGAACATACATCCAAAAAAATCCTTATCTGTATTATATAGGTCATTTTATTCCAAAAATACTTTTCTGATGATAATTAATAAGAGGTCTAAAGGATGTTCACTAAGAGATAATAATCATCTTCACCAAGCTCTTTCTATTTACTTATTCTTTTATCACTATTAATTTTTTTATTATAAATTAAAATATAATAAAAAAATTATCTCATATAAAATTATATTTTATTATGTTTATTTCAAAATGTTAATCTATTTACTTCTCTGTTTAATGGGAATCAAATCCATCACATTTGTCTATGGCAGACTACCTTATAATGAACCGTTGTAATCTATTTTCCATAACCAACGCACAAGGATTGTTTTAATGATAGAAAAAATTAATAAACATTATAAACATGACATTATATTAATAATATAAAATTAAAAATCATCCACTTCCTTACCATTTCAACCATTAAGGTAATGATATCATTGCTCGTGTGTACGTATGACCAACTGTCTCCAAGAAGAAATACAGTTCATTTTCCATGTAAAACACTAAATAATGGTTATAAAAATAAATCCAATACTTAAATATGATATTTTTAACTTTAATATTATTCTATAGATTATTTAACTATATCCTATGCACAAAAACCAGAACTTCTATAAAAAACAAGCTTTGGAAAATGAAGTAGTTAACATGGGAAATAATAGTAATAATGAAGTATTATTAAACAAAGAGTGATAATATGTTATATTAAATTAAAAAATGATATTATTAACATTAATATTTTTATGGTATAAATTAATAAAATATTTAAAAATAATATATAGAAGGCTAAATCATGATCAACTAAATGGAAACATGAGCTAAGTGATTTCATCCTAGTTTTCCTTCATTGAGGAGTATTTTAATGTTATGCTCATAATTTCTTTTATATTTCATATATACTACACCAATAAAATTTTATATCATAAATAATTTATAATTAATTTTATTTTATGATACAAACAAAATTATTTCATTCATTGGGAATTTTCTTGAAAAATTATAAGTGGTAACTCGATTTATTTTAATTAGGTTATAATACTTCTTCATTCTATTTGATATCATAATATTATGTGGTTAATTAAATCTGATTAATTTATATTGTATTCAAAAAAAAATTATATTTATTTATATTTTATACACGTAATAAATTTATTGATTAATTATCACTTCCACAGTGTGATCATTATAAGAGATTTCAACTTAATTTCATATCTATTGATACATTTTTGGTATTATAAACCTATTTATTTTTATGAGTTGTATCTACTTACATATTTATATTTAATATTATAAATCTATTCATATTAATGGTAGTTAATTTTTTATTTTATATTATTTCTATCATGTGGATAAAAAAATTTTCTAAAGTGGTAAGGGTTTATACTTTAATCTCATTTTAATCAGGATTTTTTATGATATATTTTAAATTAAAATAAATTATTTTATTAGATTCTAATAAACCCATTTAATTTCCCTATCATATTTTTATTCATGTTTTTTTTATATATTAGTGAAATTTTCCTCTCTTTGGTACTTAAAACGATTTTAAAAATGTTTTTTATGAAAATCCAACAAAATTCACTCTTCTAACCACAACACATTTTTAAATAACTATGTTTTACTTAAATAGATTTAGATAATATTTTTCAAATTCTAAAATGATTAATAAAAACAAATTTACCCATGATTGGATTTTTACTATTTTTTTAGAAATAATATTTCTCTCATTTTCCAAATAAGGAACTTTTTGACTTTTCTTACAAAAATATGAAAGAAATATTTGTTTTTAATATAATCAGCATGAACAGAACATTTATACTATAATTAATGCGCATTAATTTTAATCTTCCTAAATAATATTACATGTTTCTTTTCAATTAAAAAATATTTCTTAATATTTTAGAAATTTATAGTTTCGGAAATTGATTTTCAAAGTGAAGAAGTAAATTTCTTGAAGAATAATTTTAATGATGTTTTATGGTATTTATAATCATCAAAAGAAATAAATATTCATTTACATATAATATACTAGGAATATATTAAAATTATTCCATCCATATTATTTCTCTGTACGGTTTATGACTAGATCGACCACAGAAAGTATTGACATTCAAATTTTTGATTAATTGTGTAGTCACTAGATGTCCTTTAAAAAAATAACATTATTATGATCATTGGAAACGAAATTTAAAATAAATATCCATAATATTTATCATAAATATTATTATTTCCTAAAACATATTCCATTTTTTCTTAAAGTGTTTTATTATAGAGGTTATTATATTGACTGGGATTTTTTTGATAAATCCTAATTCCTTACTCAATAGAGATAATTTTTGATACATCATATTATTCATGAATTAATTAGTTTATTTATTATATGTGTAATTTATTAAACATGATGGTATGGGTGGGGATATAAATTATATATCTCATCAATGCATCTGTAGGTCTTAGAAGACAAATCACTGATCTAGAATTAAATATATCTTTGCCCATAGTGTTATACTCTTTTGGTGAAATTTCTTGATGGTATATATGTCATGATGTCTAAAATCATGATGTATAATGAAAATAATTTCATAAATTTATAATTCAGTTGTTATTATCAATGAGGTTGTTACATTGATATTTTCCATGCCTTAGCTTTAAGATCATGTGATTATTTTTCTCGAATTAATTTATCATTATTTATTCCTACTATATTATTCTTCATGCTCATGTTACTGATTAAATAGCATGTGTTTTTATTTATTTCCCCTTCCTTAAGTATTATTACTTATTTATTCATTATATATTACAATATATGAGACCCTAAATGAGTAATTGAGTACAGCCATATTTTTTTGATCCCTTATATATGAAGAAGGAATCTTAGAATGAGTTCAAAGATGAAGAATTTTTTACTTTAACTATGTTGTATTTATTATTTCCAAATGTAATGTGAGATTCATGTATATATATATATAATAATACTACAAGGATATGATCTCTTGTATCTTATGCTTAATTAGTAATGAAACCATTGACTCTAATATACTAGTGTGAGATTTTTTACATTAAACATTAATTTTTAAATACAGTAATGACAATGATGTAAATCATGGAAAATAATCTATAATTCTCATAAATAGAGGCATAAATTTTATAAAAGTAAAATATGATCATAGAAGAAAATGATTCATTAGTAATAATGGGAGTTATTATTACCTGTGGTACACTTTTATTTTGGAGAACATTTTATCAAATAATTAGTAATTGAAGATAATAAGTAATTTCAATATAGAAAAAATTGAAATAAAAAATAAAATTGGGTAATTTTAAGATCAAATAAATATTGAAATTTATATTCATGCCAAAATTTTCAAAACCCAATTGATCAAGAAATTGAGTTGAATAAATCCTTACATTGGTTTCTCTCTTAGTTGATCACACTTCATTCATTCATATAAAAAACATAACTATAATAATAAACTTTTCGAGAAACTTTTTCATATCAATAACCATTTCTAAAAATCATTTATATGGACACTCTATAATAATATTATAGTTGGGTATTCATAACATTAAGGTAGAAAATCAAGGAATGATTTTGGTAGCTTGAAAACTATAGAAAAGGGATAAGGAAATGGATTAATGAGAGTAAAATATAGTCTCTCATCAATATAAAATCATTATTAAAGAAAATGATTTATTATGATTATGTGGAATCATAATCACATGGAAATTAATGTTCATATAAAAAAATAAGTTCTTAAATTGAACGCATGAGGAGATAATCAAGGAGTGATTTTAGCAACATAACGTTTATTTAAAAAGTTTGGTAAAATCAGTTTCTTGGGATGTAATAGTATTCATTCATTGATATGGAATAATTGTGATATTATATGGATGGCTACAATACTATGAAATAATAATTAATTGAAACTAAAAGGGTTTATCAAAATTGATGTATTTGAAAAAAAGTGGAGGAGGAGAACACTTACCTTACTAATTAGCTTCTTAAAGCTTTAGGGTGATCCTCAGAACCATATAAAGTTATTGGATTAGATTTAAAGAAGTATAATTAAGTTATATTCTTGATAAAATTATTTTTGGGAGAGAGGGATGAGATGATTATTGGGGATGATCTCACTTTAAAGATGAAATGGTGGGTTTTCATAGAAACTAGTGTTAGGTAGGGGTAAGAATGGAATCACCTAGGGTGTTTGGTTGATTCGAGGAGTTGAGAGAATATGGGGGAGACATTTTAGGAAATAAAATTGGTTATTAATTTAATACCTAACAAGGATTTATAAATTTATAAATTTTACTTTAAATTATAAAAATTCAAGATACTTTACTTAGCCAATTTTACCCTTTTTAAACTTGATTAAAATATAATCATATTAATTATTATATTACTAAAAATATAATACAACCCTTATTAAAAAATTTACATTTTAAAACTGCAACATTAAGCTCTATTTACCCAAATTAAATTTCTAAATATGATAAAAATAAATTTTAAATTAAAACATATTATGTTTTTAAAAACTATTTTGTAGAGAAATATCCATTTAATCATTATTTTTTCCTAATATTATTTAAAATTTATTTCAAAATAAATTTGTGTTAATTAATTTTTATATACTTTTAACAATAATATTATAGTATTAGTTTAAAATTGATTCATTTGACAGAAAAAATAAACAATACAAAGAAAATTATAATTCTTTGAAAAAAACCCATTTTGTTGTGGAAGCTAATATTTACCCTATAAACATAATATTATGCCTTAAAAATATTTAAAAAACTATATAATTTGATCATTTTTACTATAAATATAAAAATAACTTTATATGATTCAATTTTAACACTAATAAAAATTATTTTTAATATAATTACTAAGAAAAACAATTTTATGAAACATATTATCTCAAATTATAAAATGAAATTTGTATTATTATAACTTTTTATAGTGTTTATAATTTTGTTACTTTTTATTATACCAACTAATATAAATTCTATAATCTAGTAGTAATATTTAATAATGTTATTAAGGTATCATTTTTCCCTTTTAGTTTTGTTTTCAAGAAAAGATAGATAATCACACAGTATTTATTTAAAGATCATTAATTAATCAAATCATGGGCCAATACATCAAAACTTGCTTAAAAATTGACACTATAATCTTTTGGGTATTTTAATGAAGAAATAAATACTTATAATGCATCCACGGTTAAAGTTATTAATATATTAATTGAAAAAAAATCATTTAAGATTAGTTTTGAAGGTAAGACAAGCTACTCACACTGTATTTATTTAAAAAACGTGAATTAATGGAATCAGGGTTCATACATCAAAACCATGTGATATAAGAGACCTGATTTATTTTGGTATTTAATTAAAGATACATGTACTTATAATGCATCCATAATTAGAGTTATTTATATTTATCATGAATAAGGAATATGTCTCAAATCTTTCATGTATTTAAATGATTTTGAGTTAATACAATGTCACATGAAAAGAAGTATCTGAGTCTTTAAGTGGTTTTGAAGGAGATATTATATCATATATAAATATGGGTAAATGATGAATACTTGAATAGTTTTAATGATTATTTAAAAGGATTTTCTTTCCAATAGTCATGAATAATTTTGAATTATTGAAAATTTTTGTAATTAAGAATAGTGATATTGAAAAAGAACATTCTTTTCTTTAATTCCACTATTTCAGTTGAATGATGGTATCAATGTCTATAATGATAACTACATGGAATTAACATAGACCTTGATAGAGACACCTAAAAGCCCAATAATTTTCATTATCAAAGGTAGAAAAGTGTTTGGATTAGTGTTATCATTAACTGGATAAGAAGAACTGCTACATGAGTATTCAGAAGGACTCGTTTTGTTTTATATCTAAGTTAGTTTCAAGAAAAAAAATTCTAATTGTCATTTTCTTTTTTTGATTTTCTTGAAGTTTTTACAAGAGAAAAAATTTTGATACCTCCACTCTTGGTAGATTAATATCATCATGAACTGAAATTTATTCTTTGTTAGATCATCATTTAAGAATTGAAGTCTCTTCTGCTGTATTATGGAAGTCATCGAATCATAGTGGATTATATATTGGGAGGAAATTGTTGAAGGAGACATAGCTGAATATGTGTTGATATTATTAGGATATCATTGGTTATAATCATTTTTTATGGTTGTTGAGAATCCATGCTATGGTGTATAATAAAAATGGAAAGAAATGTGATTTTAGTAAAAAAAAACATGTAAATACTATGTGCTGATATATGTCATTTATTTACTACACATGAGTTAAGGCTATATGAATTCATTGATTGTCCTAATGGCCCAAAGGACTTCTTTTTGTTTTTATAATAAATAACCCCACTTTTTAAGGGATGAATGGGAACCCGTACATGACCCGTAGGCCCAAGGCACAAGGCCCGACATGACCCGCAATACATGACCAGATAAATGTTTCATCCGTCCTAGGGAACTTCATGTACTTTTAGTGCATGGTTCCATCAAAAGATATAGTAAGTATTTTTCTTATGAAAGGGATAATCAAAATTCTATGAACTAATTAGGAGTATTAACTTTTATTGGTACCAACTACCATAGTTTGAATATTATTTTTCACTGTCTCCTTTTACATGGCTTATAAGTGAGAGATGCTGCTACTATAAGTTCCCCACCTATTATTGATGATTCTATAATGGGTCAAGTTGATAAGAGGAATATTTATATCGATGTAAAATAACAAAATTACTTCATAATATTTATATCATAGATATTATTTACCAAAATTATGGGTATATGTGATGCCATGTAAAATTGGGGAAAATTAAGAAGCTGCAATGAGGGTAATATCAACATCAAGGAATCCAAATTAATAGTTTCTAGGAGTTAGTTTTCATACATAAATATAATAATGATTTTTTCACCACGGAAAATGGAATAGTTATCAACATTCATGTATTTTGTGAGAATATTGAGGATTCAATCATTGTGAAGATACTTATGAGAAACCTACTAGAAAAAATTGATATCATGGAATTGGAATGAGGGGATAGGGTAGATCTAATATTGGATGAACTTCACAGCATCCTCATATCCAAGAAAATGATATCGGATTTAGATTTCAAAAATAAAGTCAAAGAAGATATGGCCTTTGAAACCACATGAAAATGCAATGTTAAATAATAATAAGATATTAATTCAAGTAATTTAGATGATCATGAACCTAATGATGTCCTAAACTAACTCAGGCCATCCCTTCATCAGAAACCTGAGTCAGCCTGTGACATCCTTGAGGAACATTTCTGATCACCAAGGGGTGGTGGAAAGCACTATGGTATCAAATTATAAATAGTAGGAATAGTTTCACCTGAAAAATAGAGCTTATGAATTAGCATAAAAAAGATCATGACTATTCAGTATGTCGGATGTCTATGCTAAATAAAATATTTATAATAAATAAACTATAAATTAGTAGACAAGTCCACCCAGTTATCCCCAGTCACCCTCCCCTATAATGAAATCCTTAGCTTCCTATAGTTCCCTCTCAAACTCATATAGATATTTCAATCCTACATCCATAGACTACAGTAAAAAGTGTAGTTTTCCAATATGAGAAAATAAATTTAAATTAAAAAAACAATAAACATATTGCCTCATGAATAAAAAATTCTCTATCAAATAGTAATCAATACTTAATGAGTGGTGAATAATTGAACCAAACCCTAAAAATGAACTATATAGATATTTTTAGTAGAAATCTCGGTAGGCATTCCAAAAAAAACCCACACCCCATATTTAGTATTTAAATAAAAGGTTTTTATCAAGCTAATTTTATATAAAATATTAAAAGTCTTTTTCATTTATATTAATTCCAATCACATATCATTAAACTTTTATAAAATTTTACTTTTCTTTTTTTAAAGTGATAATAATCTCTAAGAAAATATTTTTATACCAACGCCCATTTTTTATAAAATAACAAATTGAAGAATAGTTGTTAAAAAAATATTTATAAGGCATAATTTTCAATACACATTATGGTAACCATTGGATAATAAAGAAAATATTTTATTAAAATAAATCTATGGTCAAATTGAAATACATAGCATCATGTATAAAATAGTCATAGTCATCGTAAGTACAAAAGTGGATCAGGGGATAAACTATAACACGAATAAAAAATTACAACATAAAGACAGTGCTAGATATCAATCTATATTTCCAAACACTTGCTGTCACCCTAATTACTCTAAATGAAGAAAATTTACCACAAGTAGAGAAGATTCTATCCTAAGGACACTTGATAGAAAGTAATACTATACTGGTGAAACATTTGTACCTTAATTTATAACCTAACTGCCAATGATTTACAATTAAATATAAATAGATGTGAGCATTTCAAATAATAATAAATAACTTGTGATAATAAAATTTGAAATAAAAACAATCTTTTTTCCCTTCACCTATTAACACCCATTAAATTGAACACTTTACAATAATCGATAAGTATAAAAAATACACATTCCCTTCTGGGAATAATCTACATTTCACGTTTAAATAAGAATTAATATGCAATAATTTATGGGGAATACCTAAAAATGGATTTTCAATTTCCAAAAAACTATCTAAATGAGCTAAAAGTTCCTTTCACATTAATTATATAAATCAAACTAAAATATCACATTTTAAATTTACTTTGAAAATATAAACATGAACCATGAATAATTTTAAATATTTATTTATATGGTTATACTCATATACACATACACATATATACACATATGCCTCAAATTTAAAAAATTCACATAATCCCAGGTGGATTTTATGTAGACACACATATATATACATATACCTATATATATGTGAATAATTACTCGATATATTAGAAATTAATTTCAAGAAACATGAAGTTTTATTTAAAACTATATTTTGTAATACTTTATTAATTCTTGGTATTTCAATTATAAATTGTAATTCCTTGAAAAAAGCTCTAATTGGTATTTGTTTAATAACCAAAAAAAAAATTTAAATTAGATAAATCATATACATGTGCATTCATAATAATTATCAAGATAATCCATTTACAATTTATTTTTAAATGGTTTTTTAAAAAAATTCTTATTAGAGAAATCCTATTGAATTGATGTTGAAATTTTGTGGAATTTATTATCCACTTTAAATAAACGTTGAATATATTTATAAATCATATTCTATATCAAAACAAAACTCTAAAATATGTAAAATTTTCTAGGACTTAAATACTAAAGCATGGATCAAATTAACTAAAACTCTACACTATTGAAAAATATAAATGTATTCAACCAAAACATGATCCAAGATTCCCTAAATAATAAATAAGAACCCTAAGATCACAAAATAAATAATTAAATTTGATCTAATAAGAAAGAATGAGAAATAAAATACCCAAAATGGAGTAGAATCTTTATCCGTTGATGAACATCATAAAAACATGCCTCAAATTGATCCACACAAGTTCTAGAAATCAAAAATTACATTGAAATAAAACCCCATGTGGATTAGGGTTATATAGAGCCTCACATAGTAATGATATGAAGGTTAAATCATGAGAGGAAGAGAGTAATAGAATTTAGAGGGTAAAATAACTCACTTAGATCAATTTTCCATCAAAATTTGGTGAATATCCATCAATTATTGAGGTAAGAGAGGAGAAGAAGAGGGTGAGACCCTCATAGGTGGTCTGTGTAATGAATAATGAAATGGGAGACAGTCTTGGCCTCCATGGGTTGTCATGTGAGAGAGGGTGAAATGGTGAGTTGGTTTAGGTTAAAATTTATTTAGTTTTAGTAAAAAATGGGTGACATATACAATTTCCACATGGTTATTAAAAACCATGCACCAACTTTGAGACCATATTTGAGAATAATGGGGAAGACAAAATGTAGGTCTATATGGTTTTATTAACTTTGTACCAACCATTATGATTGACTCATTCAACATTTTTCATTCCCTTAAATAGTTTTCACATTGTTAGACTAACAATTCAAGCTAACTGTACACCCTATAAAGAATTCCAAAAACAAGAAATCTTCAAGTGGGTCCCAAAATAAACTCATCAACAACACCAAAAAACAAAAAATATGTAAATTAATAATAATTATAATAATTTTTGGGGTGTGATATATAGATATATAAATCATATCATGGTCATTTTATCAATAAAATTTGAGAACAAAAAAATGAAATGGAAAAGGTAAGAAAATTAATAGAAGTTATAAATATGATGGTATTTGTTGTATTTTAAAAAAATTATCTTGATATTTAGGTTGAGTAATCTGAATTGGATGAGGAAGAGGAAAATCATAGAACCTAAAGAAGGGTTAAAAAAATAGGCATCTCATTAGAAATAGAATATGTTTAATTAGGGAGAAGGATAAGACAACTCATGTAGTTGATCACATTATGAGGTCAATTTATTTTCACAAGTTAAGAAAGTATTTGGTTCATCAAGTAGTTGAGGATAATGGATATTAAAGGAAAAATATTGAGTGAGAGTTAAAGGGAACATTGGGATCTTTTCTTCAAAAGATTACATAACTCATGGATGAAAATGGGAATTTGGATAAAATGAATTAAGAGGTTATTATTGGAAAGGATGAGTTTAATAAAACTAATCTGGATAAATAGAAAAATAAGTTGTTTAAAAATAAGTCATGTAATATTTATGATATAAAGATGCAAAAAATAAATATAAATAAAGAAATAAAATTTTGTGTGATCATGAAGAATAATTAGTCATGTCTTATTTAAAACTTATTAAGAAACAAGATACATATCTCCTATATTTTACATGAATTAAAAATGGATGGATAAGGATTCCACAAATTAGTTGAGGTCAATGTACATTCATCTCTAAATTGTGAGAAGAAAGATTTAAAATAACAAGTGAAATATTCACTGACTATGATTGATAATATTATTTTCTCAAATAGTGTAGCTATAAAAATAATAACTGAGGAGGTTCAGTCTAAGAATAAAAAGAGAAAATATTCCACACAAAAGGGTAGTTGATATACGAAAAAAGAATCACTAACCCCAAGAAAAAAAATGTTTACTTGGAAACCGATCAACAAAAACAACACAAATCTATATAGATCTAGAACAAATTTTGATTATCAATGTTTCATGGGTTTTACTAGTGTTTTGATAAGAATAGACATACATATTATTGTTTACTCTTGAATATGTATTTTTTATGAATGTGGAAATAACCATGGTAGTTTCTTATGGTAAACATGATGAAAAAATATCATAGGAGAGAACTCTTAGACAAATATACACCAAGGATATCTACACAAAAGAGATTTTAGGTTCTATATGAAGTTTGTGGTAGATGAATTTTGGAAGGACATAAGGCTGTGGTTTAAATTACCTAGTCTAAAAGAGTAATTACCTATATTTTATAAGAATGGATATTTCAAAGAAATAATATGTATTTTAAAAATTCTATGTATGGTGTGAAGGAAATGAAATATTGCCTATTGTTTGGTAAAATCAACTAAAATTGGATAAAACATTAGTGGAATATCATAAACTTTCTAAAAAGAATCAAATGAATAGGTTCAAGAATGCGTGACCAAGGTATATGTGAAGTCATCCATAATTAGTTTCCATAAAATTCATAAAGAAATGTGACAATTTTGAGTAAGTTGGGAATGATTCAATGGAATCTATAACTATCATTCTAACCCAAGAAGAGAATATGAGGAGGAAAAATCATTTATAAGAAAATGAGGGTTCCATGACTTATGAGGTGATGAAATTTCGTTCACATAATGAAGTAGTTCATGAAGTAAAAAAAGTGATGATCTTGGAAAGAATAGTATAACCAAGTTGAGATTAAAATATGAGTCTAAATGTTATTTATAAAGAATCAAATAGTTCCAAACTAATTCGATGTCATTTAACTTTTTAGAACTATAATGTATGTAATTTTAGGGTATTTTTAAGGATATCACTTCAAGTAAAAAAAATAAAAAATATTTCATAGGGAGTTTCTCAACTATCGTGAAGAGAAGATGAGTGAATACCTTGAGAGGGAGAAAAATTATGGGATAAGGTTTTCAAAATCATGTATTCCATGAAATTTTGAATCTCTATATATCTCAATGAAATATGTGGAATAAGGTTTTTAAATTTTATATTTATACCTTCCTTTTGATTATTTTAAATATAATATAATGGGTGATTATAGGTTGATGATATTATTTGACAAAGGGGGTGTTTATGGTTTTCACATGAAATTTTAATGTGTTTTTTGAGATGTGTGTAGGATACAATATATTTTTGGATAATTATATTTTCCATTACCCCTATATGAGAAATAATAAAATTTTGAGCATGGTTAAACATTTTTGTGAGTTTATAGAAAATATATACAACCTAGGTTGTATCTATATTGTTGTCTACATCAAAATCTCCTAGTTAGTCTTAAGGTAAATAAACTAAAGGATCATTTCTAAGATAACAACATGGTATCATCCTTTACTAAAATATGAAAAATGGGTTAGATGAAATTTGTTCCATTAAATGAATAATAATATGTGAGAATACCCATACATTGAACATTACATTTATTATCAATAAGAGGATATAGAAATATTTCAATTGAGACACACATTGACATTGTTTTTTTAGTGAAAAAAAATTCAGATGAGGGGATTATTATGCACATGTTAGGATTTACTTTTCATTCATTAAATAAAAGACATAATGGATAGAAATTAATTTGTTGTTGGTTATGTTTCTTGGAGAATTACTATGGATTCGTGAAATGGAATTGCATGTCAGGCTTGATCATTCATTAAAAGTCTGAAAGAAGAATAAGTTTCTTCCATTTTAAATGGTAAAGGTAATACTTTATTTTATTTCCATAAATTGTAGAACTATGCCTAAATTACACTAATTAATATTGAGGAAATTATTGTGTTTGAAACCAAAGAAGTATTCATGATTGTGAAGTCTTTTCATAAATATATTATTTTTGTCGTAATAATATTGATAGAAGTCCACAAATTAAATTTATTATTACAAGAGGTGATTAAAAATTATTTCAATATTAAAATAAAATTTGGAAAATTATTTCATGGAATAATTAACTATATTATTTTTCTATGTGATTTCCATTAAATTGTCCATCCATACCCAGCCATTGGAACCAACTCATGACACAGAGGATCTTGTTCAACCACACCCAACTAGCCAAGATGACAGAGTTTTGAGACAAATGTTGCACACAAGGAGGAAGGGATGTAAATTAATAGTTCACACATAGTTGGATGAGGGTATATGTTTTCGTACATGCACTATAGAGTGGGGTGTTTGAGTTTATCTTGGATCATACCCCAGTTTTATGGCTGAGAGGATGATGTGGGGTTGAGGGTTATTAAGCATTACATGTTCTAATAAAAGGCTAATGTAGGATGAAAATTTAATTGGATAATGTTTCTATACCCATAAAAATATGTAAATAATTATTGAGTGCCATGTTTATTTAAAAAAAATCATCCCTCACTTACCATGTCATTTCTTCTCTTAAGAAACCTATCACTATGACCAATTACATGATCTCAAAGATTGATCACACCATAACCTACTACATGATGAAGGACTGAACTACCATGGGTTGATATAATATTAATGAATGAGGGCCCTTATGACCACATGTTATATGGTATATGTTCCTACTTCACATAAAATTAAGGATCAAGCATATTCCTCAGGATACCATAATCACAAGTGTGGTCACTGCATCTACTGTATGACATAAGTTTGATCATCCATATACTTTTTTGATGAATTAGCCATAAGTGTCTTTAAGAAAACATATTAGGAACTAACATTAGTACTTCGATCACAAGAGTCTTTTCAAAATAAAATAACCTACCACATGAGGATTTCTTTATTTACTATGATCTCTCCAAGTTACTATATAAATTATTTTCATTGACTTCATAATCAATCATGGTATATTGAGCTACCAAATTAACAAATTTAACCTACTGTAATCTCTAACCTACTACATGGAGTGTTTGTCCTAAACACTAAAAAATAGAGCATGTAAAGTGAAATTAAAATGATTAATGTTAGATATTATGAATGATTCATAATATTACATGACATGACTAATAAAAACATGTATGCGGGTTCACTTGCATGCATTTGAATCGAGTGGTAAATGTGTTTTCACATCTTCTAACTCAGCATCAAGTAAAAACCAATTAATGTGATATAGTGTTTGCATGTCACTACTATAGTGATAAATCATATATTTTATGGATGATATCCCTTGATGAATCATCCATTCATTAATTTTGAGGTATTTTGAGTGATATTTATATAGACTTATATACATGAATCAAGGAGGACGATCTGCATCCATCTTCATGCTTATTAAATATGAAAAAATAAATTTAAGTTAATTAATATAAAAGATGAATATGTTGGATTGGTTAGCTCTAAACCATAAAAAATAATGAGTCCATAATTATTTAGGTATTTAAATGAGGATACATGCAAATATAATACATCAATGATTGTAGTAATTTATATACTATGTGATGAATTAATATGACTCAAAGATTCCTAGAATTTAGATGAGTCATTAATAATTCAATATCACATGAGGATAAATATTATAGTCATTAAGAAATTTTTATGGAGACACTACCACATATATAAATGGGATTAAATATTGAATACTAGAACTATTTTTAAGGGGATTTAAAATCCATTGAATGTAATGAATCATGATGGATTTCGAGTTACTAAAAATCCTGGTAATTCTAAATGATGAGAAAGAAAATTAATTTGTATTTCTACCTATCCTCTATATAAGATGAATACATGCAATGAAGAAGGTATGTATAATTATATAAAACTCACACATATTGTGTGAGATGTTTATGAGAGCCTAATAATTTCCATTATCAATGAGTGTGAAGAGTCAAAACAAGTATGATCATTGACTCTAGAACAAGAACTATTTCCTAAGTATTAAAAAGAAAGACTTAGATAATTCTAGATTAGATATATTTTCATGAAAAAATCTTCTGATCACTAATAGTTATTATTGTCTTTTTATAAAAGTTTTACACATATATAACTTATGATCTATGTATTCATAGAGGATGAATATCATCAATAGGTGAATATATTTCTTTACTAGATTATACTTAAATAAGTAAAGCCACCACCAGCGGATTCTAGAATCCATTGGAACACAGTGGATTAGGCATTGGGAGTAAATTTTTGAAGTAATCATAATTTAATCTATATTGAAAGGTATGAAATTAACTAGGTTGTAAAAAATTGTTAAAGATAGTTTAGAATAGAAATTTGGGGGTACAACCAACATGGAATGGAGTAAGATTTCATGTCGATGCTTGTAAATATTGTGTGTTAATATCAATGATTTATTTACATCTCTAAGGGTGTATAAAGTAATTCAATGATTCAATCTAGAACATTTTCAATTTTCAATTTTTTTAATTTATAAGGAGAATAATTTATAAAAAGGAGATAACTAATTCACCGAAATCATGTCTCTATCCCTAATTTGGTATATCACTTATTACTATCACCTTTATTATAATCCTGGGATGATAAGGTTTCTAAGGTTATAAATTCTTGTGTAAATACTAATATAGTGTTTAATGATACATATAATTTAATCCTTCACAAGTAAATATATAGAATATAGGTCAAAGTACCTTCTAACAACGCACTAAATTTTGATAAAATGGGACTATCCCTATAGAGAAAGATATATAAATGGATGGAAGAAATGTAGGGGGAGAAATTTCATGGAATGACAACTAGAATAGGTATCACACACTATCATTATTGTATTCATGTAAATTATTAGTGGGTTTATTTAAATTAAAAAGAGGGAACATAGAGGGCTACTTTGAAATTTTCAAAATCCAATAATATAACAAAAGATAGTAGTGACCCTATCAATAGAACCAATTTCCAAGTGGATTCATGAGTGAATGACTCTGGAAAATCCTTCCACTCATGTCATATCAATGGTTCATGGTTATCTATCCATCTATAAGCATTATGAAAATTCATCTAGAGGATGATGAAGCTTTATAAGTGTGTGGAAAAGGAGATGAAAATTTATGGATGATTAATGTGTGTTTATTATGATTAAAAATAGTGAGAAACATTTCTATGTCCACCTAAACTTATATCTATTAGGGGAGTTTTTTGATGCATGATATATAAAAAACATTACAAATGTAGTATGGAGAGTAACTCTAGTTTTTATAGTTTTGGAATAAGGTGTAAATAAAAATACGCTTTATCTGATCTGAGGTTTAGATGGATGTGAAATGGTTAGATGTACAACCTTTAAAGATCTAGTGGTCTCATATTATTTATTTAGTAACTTTAGTGAGAATGAAAAATGATATAGATGGTAAATGAAATGTGAAGCTTGATCATTAAAGAATTAGATATTATGAAATCTTTGTGTTGGTAATGTAAATGTGTGTTTCAATTAATTTTAGTGTATGTAAACCTAGAGCACATAATCTAGAGTTATTTCACTTAGATGTATGAGTACCTAACCCCATATGATCACATGGTGTATCTATTTAATTCATCACATTCATTGAAAATTCAAAAAGGAAGGTATATTTGAGTTTACTTGTGTATAAGTATGGATCTATAAGGTATTTTGTATAGTTGAAATCTATGGATCAAAGAGATAGTTCCTAAAGTTAAAATACCTCATGGGAGATAATGGTGGTGAGTAAAACATGGGTAACTTTTGATACATTCGTCAGAATAAGTTTATTATGATTAATAGGAATGTATTGATAACTCCACACTAGAATGGGGTTGTAGAGATAATGACTTATAATTTTTATAAAAACCCAAGATGTATTTGAGTGAACTCTCTAATTCCCATGTCTATTTAGGTAGAAGAAATCAACACGATTACATACTTATATAATATTTGTCCATTATATTCTGTACGATATATTCTAACAAATGGGTTATTTTCCAGTATTTTACTGAATATTTGATGCCTAAAAAATAATTGAAATCATTGATTTTTCCCTAATTAAAATAAATGATATCAACAATATGAAGGCTATGTATAATTAATATTTTCTCATGGTCTATGAAAACAAATATGTGGGTTTCATAATATAGGATTTTGAAAAGAACACAATCATTAAAAGGTAAAATTATCTCAACAATGAGAAAATCCAATGTAAGGATTAGTACATGGATAAATCAAAATTTGATGGAAATTAGATATGTGTTGAATTAAAAATTTATCTAGAAGAATGAAATAATAATTTAAAGGCTTTATTAACTCCATATATCAACATAGGTTGACTGGATTTCCAACTAGTAGAAGATTTTCAATATTTCTCATGCTATTCTAAATTCTAAGGTAACTCTCTAGATGTTGATTATTTGACCATCAGAGAAAAAAAATTAAATTTCTTAAAATGGTAGGAGTATTAAAAAGAGTTTAGAAGATTTTTATAGTTTTTCAGTACCTATCCAAATGTGTGTTGGTCAATGTGAAATTTTTACTTCTAATAGATGTTAGGGAGCATAAATGTCTGTAAGAGGTACAAATATCAATGTCTCAAAGTAGTGGGGGTCATCTATGTAGTATGAAAAAAATTCTCATATGTTTATTAGAATGTGAGAGTTAGATGAATTGATTGGTGGAAAGTGAGAATAGGAGACTAAATTGTTTTTTTCCATTTGAAGGAGAAGGATGAAAAATGTAGAAGGATAAAGGTGAGGTTGGTTTTGAAATGATAAAAATAAAATTAATGAATTCATTAATTATAATTTTCTTCACCCGAAGTTAAGCACAATACCATCTGGAACATTATGATAATTATTGACAATGATGTTTTAAACATTATGTAATCATATTATATAGATGGATTTCTTAGTGGAGGCTTGGAGGAGGAGATATATATGAAGGAAACTAATGGATTTTATGTCTTTTAGAAAGAGGGATTTGTTTATAAGTTGAATGAAAACCCATAGATATTGAAGTAGGATCCTCATTATTAGAATAATATGTTTAAAACATTCATTAATGTAACATACCAAGTAAGTAATGAATAATAGATATTTTTATCTATGTCTATTAATTAATTAGATAGTGTTTTAGAGGCTTAAGACGAAAATAAATCCAATCTTAAGCATGGAATACACTAATATTTTTAAAAGATTGTTTTACTGCCTTTTGATGGAAAACCATTTTTTAATCTATCTTTTGACAATTTTATAAGCTATGTTTGTAAAAATAAACTTATTCTTTATGATTGGGACATCAAAATTTAATTCGTGTGAATTTTTGGTATTTTTCTGAGAATGTTCATTTTTAATGAATTGTGAAAAATACTGCATTTTACATCAAAACATCTTTTTAATCTAATTTATTTATATGATTATATTATCTTTTGAATTAGTTTTAAAGTTAAATTAGAATATATTTTTACCATTTAATCCAATAGTGGTTATTGGAATTAATTTCACTTTGAAATTGGACTTAAACTAGTGTCAATCTTTTGATACTTATTGTTTCATAAAAACACGCTATTTGCTCTAACAGCGGGAATTAATTATTAAATTAATTAATGAAACTTATATTTTTTGAATTTTGTAAAATAGACAACATTTTTGAATTCAGAATATCAAATATATCTTAGGGTGAAGTTTTGGTATTTTTCTGAAAAACATCAATTTTTGATGAATAGTGAAACCACTAAGTAGTACTTAAAAAAACTGATTTTTCGTTTAAATGAAATTTTACCACCTCTGTGTTTTGAATTTCAAAAATCCGACATACATGGTTGTCGTTAAGAAGTAAAATGTGGTTCAATGGGATTAAAATAATTTTTTGGTGAATAGTAACTTTTATGTTTTTAATCGCGATTAGTGGTAATTAGTGTAGTTTAAGGTAAAAATACTATTTTAATAATATGAAATGACCTAAACACATGTCCTACCCTTATTGGATGTGTCATGGCCGACCAAAACAATCCATGGGTCAACTTGGGGACCCCATGGAGCCACTTTGGTCGGAAAATGACATTAATATCTTTTTATTTAATGTTAAAGTAAAAATGACACAAACATGAGTTATTTTACTAAAACAATTTTTACATGGGGTTATACAAGTCAAATTTTTTATTATAAATAGTCTTTGTAAAGATAAAAATATTTCCATCATCATAGTATTTTTTTTATAATTTTTATACTTTAAATAAATTAAATTATTTATGACATCATGATGATGCAGGGATTACCTCATTACTAAAGGATTTAAATAAAATGAAATGATAATGTAAAATATATGACCTACACATGTCCAAAACCTATTGTATGGGTGTATTTAGAACCCTTATCACCTTACCCTAGAATTCTATCAATGTGGGACCTTTTGAATCCAAAACTCATTTTAAAATAAAGTCACATTTCTTTACTTTCCAAGAGTTCCCCTATTCTCCTCTTATAAAAGGCCCCCACCTCTACCTCCTTACCCACACTTCCAAAGCCTTTGGCTCGGCCAAAACCTGCCCATTTTGTCTCTCCAAATCCCTCTCTTACTCCTTGAAGCCTCACTTTGGGTAGAAGTCTTCCCAAGGAAGCCTTTGAGCTCAAACCAAAGGGAGTTACCTGATTTTAAGGTAATGTCTTCACTTGAGTCCTTTTGTTTTATTTTACTTATCCAACCCCCTAAACACTTTTTATTCATTTCTTATATAACAAATACAGTATATTAAATATACTAGGATGTTTTTATAAGAATTATTCGAGCTACACTTACACACACATACATCTAATTGTTAAAGAACATACTGTTTCCGTGGATGACGAATTTCTGCCTCACGAAATGATGATTGTTCAATATTATTTTAACACCTTCAAAGGTGGCCATTAAGATGAAACTATAATTATATATGATATATAATATGTTTATGTTTTACTTAAGCTTCTGTATTTTTCATTTATGGCATACCTTTATGGTTTCCATTACGGGTAAACACGATATCTTCATTTTAGGAAGTGCGGACTACCGCCCCCTCAAGGTGATTTGATCCGTTAATGCCATATGTGGGATGTATAAAGGATTTAATTAATGATATTATATATTATATAATAATGGAATTATAATATACCTTTATATCATTATTATTTCATTCCATCAAATACAAAATAGAAATGAAAGTAGCGTTCATGCGTACGTACGGCTTACCGTCTTCATGAACGGTGCATTTCATTTCTTACCTCTAAACGTTATGTAATATTCTAAATGCATGTATATAATGGATATATATGATATATATGATATCTAAATCATGATTATAACTCTGTATATAATGGATACATGAACAACTTGTAATTATAAAGAGTTTATTTTTGACTCATGTACCAATGATCGATAAAATGGCGGTTATTAACTTAAATAATTACATAGTGTTCATGACATGGTAATAAGTGATATAAAAGGAATAATGAACTTGAAAAAGGTTCTTAAACAAGTATAAATTAACTCAAGTTTATTATTCAGGAGATTAAAGAACGACCGAGTCAAATCGGACCCGAGGTATGGGACTTCGTCTCAATCTCCTTTCCTTGAGGCATATTTTGTTTTATACAAAAACTTATTTTATATGGTGTATAAACCCCTTTTACTTTTACGTTTATCTAAAAGGAATCTTTTTTATACAAATTGTTTTACTAAATGACAAAAGGGAATGATTTTGTCGTATGTATGCGGCGACAACGACTTCTCTGCCGCCGTGACCATTATTTGAGTTTCGGCTTCCTCTACAATCCATACCTTTTTTTAAAAGAAAAATAAATACCATGTTTTAATTTTCTTTTGTTTTAGTATTGAAAATGGTTTTCATAATGTTTTTATATCAATGTGTTGTATTGATATCTTGTGATTCAAATGTGGAAATGTTATGTTTCCTATATGCAAGTTTTATGTGATATGATTATGTTGAGGTTCTTGGGAATTATTATGAAGACGGGTGGTTCTGTGATAAACTAAGGGCGGGTGAGCCCAATATAGCTCCCCAATGCATTGGGTAACGCAAAGGAGTGAAACATTAAGGTTTCTCCGAAGAGATTTAGGGAATATACTGTGATGGGTATTCCAAACGTAACCAAGAGGGTTACTCCCTACGTAAGAATGTTATGAATGCCTCAAGTTACCTTTTATGTCTTATGATTTCTATGATTTATTCATGATTTGATGAGGTATGTTAAGGTGCTTATGTTTTATGGGTAAATATGATTTCATTCTTATGTATATATGAACTTATGTTTCCTTTCCAAATTTTTATAACCCATACTGATCTTTTTATGCTCATCCCTAGTTTTTTTTTGGAAATGTTTTTCACAGGTTAAGGGAAAGGTACATGATATGATGATAGTGTCAAGGAATTGTCAAGAATGAATCCATGTTTTATTTTAAATATGTTTCCATTGATGGGAAAAATGAATACTATCTTTATGTAACCACTTTGTTTATATGTGGAATTTAATGCAAGTTTTATATTCTTATTCTCTAAAACTCTAAACCTGAAAAGATCCTCAATGTGTAATCTTGTAATAAGTCAATATTAAGTAAGGTTTAGGTTCGGGGCCTTATAGTTGGTATCAGAGGTCGGTTTAGATAACTTTAGGAGTTAGAATTATATTAAATGATTATCCAAAAATATTTTTTTTATGGTCAAGTTGAAATGATATAGCATTTGAAGATTACCATGTTGCTTCATCTAAGACATGTTTGTTCAGAATGGTTTTCCACAGAGGAAACAGGGAAGCAGTGGTAGGAAGGCATACAGAAGGAAATACCCTTCTGAATCAGCATCCTGAGAAGGTCGGAATTGGAACTGAACAGTTTTTTGTAGTAATGGCGCAGTTGATTCAAGTGATAAATGGTGGTGGTATCCATGCATGAGATCATCCAGATCAACCGTAGAGGAACATGTCAGTGGTGGAACATTTCATGAGGCAACATCCCCCATCATTCAAAGGATCATCTGATCATGTGCTAGCTGAAGGGTGGATTAAAGGACTAGAGAATATTTTTGATGTCATGGGGTTTTATGACAATTAAAAGGTTAGTCTTGATATTTAACGTTTGGTGGGTGAATCAGATCAGTGGTGGTGGATGGTTAAAAATATCAGGGACGCTGATGAAATTGATGCTCCCGACTGGGATGAATTCAAAGGTATGTTTATTGAGAAGTATTTTCCTAAGGCTGTTCGACTTAGGATGAAAAGTAATTCTTGGAATTGAGGAAAGAGGAAGACTCAGTGGCTGCCTATGAAGATAGGTTCACTCGATTGGCAAGGTATGCTCTAAATTTTATCTGAGACCTTGATAGTAAAATTAATCATTTTTACTCAGTATTAAAGCTGAAATATCAAAGTGAATTAGCTTCATGTGAGTTTAAAAGTTGTGAAAATCTTGCTCGATGTGCTGAGAAGGTGGAAATGGAGTTTGTCGATGATCAAGTGTTCTATAACAACCAGCAGAAGAAGAGACCGAGGTGGCAGGAGAAAGGGAAGAATTCTTCAAAAAAGTCTGATGGTAAGAAATCTAAGTTTCCAGTTTGTGATAAATGTGGTAAAAGGGATGCTGGGGAATGTCTTATGAATTCTGGAAAGTGCTACCGATGTGGTAAGATGTGACATAAGGCTTGTGATTGCACTGAAAAAGATCAAGGTGATGGTAAGTTCAAATTTGATTTACAGTCAGTGAAATGTTTAATGTGAAATGAGATGGGTAACTATGCAAATGAGTGTCCGACAAAGAGTTCGAGTGATGGGAAGCAGTTAGACTGCATGAAGAAAGGGGTGGTGAAATCCTTTGCAACTACTTCAGTAGATGTTGGGCCATCAAATGAAGTTATATCAGGTACTTTGTTTGTTTTTTCATATTATGCGAGTGTGTTTTTTGATTTGGGGTCTACACATTCTTTCATCTCTGAAACCTTTTCTAGTAAACTGCGAATACCATCTCAAGAAATGTCTCATGTACTTTTGGTAAAAACACGTGGGGAAATGTTGAGGCAAAAAGAATTTATAAGAATCCTCCTATCATTATCTGTGGAAATAACCTACTTGAAAACCTTATTGTTCTACCCATAATATAGTTTGATGTTATCCTTGGTATAGATTGGCTCTCTATTTACCATGCTTATATTGACTGTAGAGCTAGAGAATTTTCTTTTAAGAAAGACTTTCAGTTTGTGTACAAGAATGAACCCTTACTGTTGATAACATATCAAGAGGCCAAGAAACTTGTAAAAGATGGAAATGAATGTTACCTTGCACACATCGTTAAAAATAAAGAAACTGTTCAGATTAATGATGTGCCAGTGGTAAATGAGTATCCTGATGTTTTTCCTGATGAGTTTCCTAGAATAATACCAGATCGGGAAGTTGATTTTACTGTTGACTTAGTTTCTGATGCTAAGCCAATTTCAAAACACCCTTATCAAATGGCTCAAATTGAACTTTTAGAGTTGAAGGTGCAATTGCAAGATTTATTAGAGAAAGGTTTCATTCGACCTAGCACGTCACCGTGGGGTACTCCTGTTTTATTTGTTAAAAAGAAAGATGGTTCTATGAGACTTTGCATTGATTATAGAGCCTTGAATAACATCATTGTTAAGAACAAATATCCTTTGCCTCATATCGATGATTTGTTTGATCAGCTCCGGAGAGCTCAGTATTTTTCAATGATTGACCTGAGATCGGGGTACCATCAGCTGAAGGTAAAGGAAGCAGATGTTCCGAAGACTGCGTTTCGTACAACATATGGCCATTATGAATTTTTAGTAATGACTTTTGGGCTAACCAATGAACCTGTTGTATTCATGGACTTAATGAATAGAATTTTCCATGAGTTCTTGGATAAGTTTGTGGTGGTTTTCATTGATGATATTTTGGTGTTTTCTAAAAGTAAAGAGGAGCATGAAAGACATTTAAGGGTTATTTTTCAAACCTTAAAAGAAAAGAAATAGTATGGGAAATTCAGCAAGTGTGAGTTTTGGTTGCAACAAATTTCATTCCTTGGTCACATTATTTCTAAAGATAGGATAACTGTTGATCATGCAAAAACAAATGTTGTTGAGGAATGGACAAGACTCACAAATGTAAAAGAGATTCGTAGTTTCCTTGGTTTGGAAGGCTATTACCGAAGTTTTGTTAGAAATTTTTCACGGTTATCTAGTCCAATGACTAAGCTAACTCGGAAGGGTGTTAAGTTTATCTGGACAAAAAAATGTGATGATTGTTTTCAGGAGTTGAAAAGAAGATTGGTGAATGCTCCAGCTTTGGAACTTCCTTCCAGGAATGGTGAGTTTGTTATATACAGTGATGATTCATTGAATGGACTTGGTTGCATCCTAATTCAGAATGATCAGGTAATTTCTTATGCTTCACGACAGTTGAAAACTCATGAGGTAAATTACCCTAACCATGATTTGGAATTAGTTTCTGTTGTTTTCGCTTTAAAAATTTGGAGGCATCATTTGTATGTAGTAAAGTGTGAAATATATACCGATCACAAAAGTTTAATGTATATATTCACTCAGAAATAATTGAACATTAGACAAAGGAGATGGCTAGAATTAATCAAGTATTATGATTGTACAATTCATTACCATCCAGGAAAAACAAATAAAGTGGCTGATGCTTTGAGTTGAAAAAGTAATGCTTCGTTAGAAATGTTGTGTTTGAAACGTGATCCTTTGGTTAAGGATTTGATGAACTTTGGCATAGAAGTTGTTGGTGCAGGATGTTCTTCTGTTTTGTTTCAGGTATCAGTGAAATCTTCTCTATCAGACAGAATCAAGCAAGCAGAGAAGAAAGACAGTGAGTTGTAGAAAAAGGTAGAGCGGGTTCAGAAAGGTAAGTTGCCTGAATTCAACATTGATAATGATTGCGTTTTGAGATTTGGGAAGAGATTGTGTGTGCCTTGTGATTCATAGTTGAAGAGAGAGTTGTTATCTGAAGCTCATAGTTCTCCGTTTTCAGTTCATCCTGGCAGTACTAAGATGTATAGAGATCTGCGGGAGTATTACTGGTGGGATGGAATGAAAAGAGATATTTCTGATTTTACTGTGAAGTGTTTGACATGTCAACAGGTTAATGCAGAGTGGCTGTTACCCAAAGGGATGCTTTAGCCTTTACCAGTGCCAGAGAGAAAATGGGAAAATATATCGATGGACTTCGTTGTGGGATTGCTGAATACCCCTCGAGGTAATAATGCAATCTGGGTTATTGTTAATCGCTTGACTAAATCTGCTCATTTACTTGCTATACGAGATACTTTTCTCTAGATCAACTTTCCCATTTGTATCTTAAAGAGATAGTCAGGTTACATGGAGTTCCCCTCTCCATTTTAAATGACTATGATCCCAGGATCACTTCTAACTTTTGGAAAGGCCTTCAGAAGTCGTTGGGTACTGAATTAAATTTTAGTACAGCTTTTCATCCTCAATCAGATGGGCAGTCAGAACGAACAATTCAGACATTGGAGGATATGCTACATTCTTGCTCTATGGATTATCAGGGAAGTTGGGACCAACATCTTTCTTTGGTTGAATTTTCATATAATAACAGTTTTCATTCCAGTATACAGATGACACCATTTGAGGCGTTATATGGGAAGCGGTGTCGAACTCCAGCTTTCTGGGATGAAATGGGTTAAAGGAAGTTGATGGGACCAGAATTGGTAGAAGAGTTGGCAGAAAAAGTTCAGATGATTCAGAAACACTTGAGAACATCTCAGAGTAGGCAGAACAGGTATGCAGACAATAGGAGGAAGGATCTCTCTTTTGAGGTAGGTGATCATGTTTTCCTCAAAGTATCACCATGGAAAAGTGTGATGTGATTTGGTAAGAAAGGAAAGATGAGTCCAAGGTTCATTGGACCATATGAAATTCTGGAGATAGTTGGATCAGTTTCTTACCTAGTGGCTTTACCTCCGAGTTTATCTCAGGTACACAATGTTTTTCATGTTTCGATGTTGAGAATGTATATGCCAGATCCATCTCATGTTTTGAGTCCAGAGGTAGTTCAGCTGGAAGAGAACCTGTCTTATGAGGAACAACCGGTCCAGATTCATGACCACAGGGAGCAAGTGTTACAGAATAAGGTGATTAATTAGGTAACGGTTTTTTGGAAAAACCACATGATGGAAAAGGCAACATGGGAATTTGAAAATGCAACGAGGGATAAGTACCCCCATTTATTCGATAAGTAAATAAATTACAGGAACGCAATTTTCTAAAGGGGGGAACGATGTAACATCCCATGTATGTAATGAATAGTAGATATTTTTATCTATGTCTATTAATGAATTATATAGTGTTTGAGAGGCTTAAAATGAAAATAAATCCAATCTTAAGCGTGGAATACACTAATATTTTTAAATGGTTTTTTTACTGCCTTTTGATGGAAAACCATTTTTAAATATATCTCTTGACAATTTTATAAGATATTTTTGTCAAAATAAACTTATTCTTTATTATTGGGACATCAAAATTTACTTTGGGTGAATTTTTCGTATTTTTCTGACAATGTTCATTTTTTAATGAATAGTGAAAAATACTACATTTTACATCAAAACTTCTTTTTAATCTAATTTATTTATATGATTAGATTATCTTTTGAATTGGTTTTAAAGTGAAATTATAATATCCTTTTACCATTTAATCCAATAGTGGTCATTGTAATTAATTTCACTTTGAAATTGGACTTAAACTAGTGCCAATCTTTTAATACTTATTGATTCATAAAAACACACTATTTGCTCTGACAACGGGAATTAATTATTAAATTAATTAATGCAACTTATATGTTTTGAATTTTGTAAAATAGACAACATTTTTGAATTCATAATATCAAATATATCTTAGGGTGATGTTTTGGTATTTTTCTGAAAAACATCAATTTTTGATGAATAGTGAAACCACTAAGTGGTACTTAAAAAAACTGATTTTTCGTTTAAATAAAATTTTACCACCTCTGTGTTTTGAATTTCAAAAATACGACATACATGTTTGTCATTAAGAAGTAAAATGTGGTTCAATGGGGAAAAATAATTTTTTTTGTGAATAGTAACTTTTATGTTTTTAATCACGATTAGTGGTAATTATTGTAGTTTAAGGTAAAAATAATGTTTTAATAATATGAAATGACCTAGAAACATATCCTACCCTTACTGTATGTGTCATGGACAACCAATAAAATCCATGGGTCAACTTAGGGACTCCATGGAGCCTCCTTGGTAGGAAAATGACATTAATATCTTTTTATTTAATGTTAAATTAAAAATGACACAAACATGAGTTATTTTACTAAAAATAATTTACATGGGGTTATACAAGTCATATTTTTTATTATAAATATTCATTGGAAATCTAAACATATTCCCTACATCATAGTATTTTTTTTATAATTTTTATACTTTAAATAAATTAAATTATTTATGACATCATGATGATGCAGCGACTACCTCATTAATAAAGGATTTAAATTAAATGAAACGATAATGTAAAATCTATGACCTACACATGTCCAAAACCTGTTGGATGGGTGTATTTGGAACCCTTATCACCTTAACCTCGAATTATATCAATGTCGGACCTTTTGAATCCGAAACTCATTTTAAAATAAAGTAACATTTCTTTACTTTCCAAGAGTTCCCCTCCTCTCCTCTTATAAAATGACCCCACCTCTACCTCCTTACCCACACTTCCAAAGCCTTTGGCTTGGCCACCCCTGTCCATTTTGTCTCTCCAAATCCCTCTCTTACTGCTTGAATCCTATCTTTGGGCAGAAGTCTTCCCAAGGAAGCTTTTGAGCTCAAACCAAAGGGAGTTACCCGATTTTAAGGTAATGTCTTCACTTGAGTCCTTTTGTATTTTTTTACTTATCCAACCCCCTAAACTCTTTTTATTAATTTATTTTGTAACAACTCTAGTATATTAAATATACTAGGATGTTTTTATAAGAAGTATTCGAGCTACACTTACACACACATACATCTAATGGTTAAAGAACATACTCTTTCCGTGGATGAAAAATTTCTGCCTCACGAAACGATGATGGTTCAATATTATTTTAACACTTTCAAAGGTGGCCATTAAGATGACACTATACTTATATATGATATATAATATTTTTATGTTTTACTTAAGCTTTTTTTATTTTTCATTTATGGCATACCTTTATGGTTTCCATTATGGGTAAACGCGATATCTTCATTTTAGGAAGTGTGAACTACCGCCCCCTCAAAGTGATTTGATTCGTTAATGCCATATGTGGGATGTATAAAGGATGTAATTAATGATATTATATATTATATCATAATTTAATTATAATATACCTTTATATCATTATGATTCCATTCCATAAAATATGAAATAGAAATGAAAGTAGTGTTCATGCGTACGTACGGCTTACCGTCTCCATGAATGGTGCATTTCATTTCTTACCTCTAAACGTTATGTAATATTATAAATGCATGTATATACAGGATATATATGATATATATTATATCTACATCATGAGTATAACTCTGGATATAATGGATACATGAAAAACTTGTAATTATAAAGAGTTTATTTTTGACTCAAGTACCAATGTTTGATAAAATGACCGTTATTAACTTAAATAATTACATAGTGTTCATGACATGGTAATAAGTGATATAAAAGGAATAATGAACTTTAAAAAGGTTCTTAAACAAGTAGAAATTAACTCAAGTTTATTATTCAGGAGATTAAAGAACGACCGAGTCAAGTCAGACCCGAGGTATGGGACTTCGTCTCAATCTCCTTTCATTGAGGCATATTTTGTTTTATACAAAACCTTCTTTTATACGGTGTATAAACCCCTTTGACTTTTATGTTTATACAAAAGAAATATTTTTTATACGAAGCATTTTACTAAATGACAAAAGGGAATGTTTTTGTAGTACGTATGCGGCGACAATGACTTCTCCACCGCTATGACCATTATTTGAGTTTTGGCTTCCTCTACAAGCCATACCTTTTTTTGAAGGAAAAATAAATACCATGTTTTACTTTTCTTTTGTTTTGGTATTTAAAATGGTTTTCATAATGTTTTTATATCAATGTGTTGTATTGATATCTTGTGATTGAAAGGTGGAAATTTTATGTTTCTTATATGCATGTTTTATGTGATACGATTATGTTGAGGTTCTTGGGAATTATTATGAAGACGGGTGGTTCTGTGATAAACTAAGGGTGGGTGAGCCCGATATAGCTCTTCAATGCATTGGGTAACGCGAAGGAGTGAAACATTAAGGTTTCTCCGAAGAGATTTAGGGAATATACTGTGTTGGGTATTCCAAACGTAACCAAGAGAGTTACTCCCTACGTAAGAATGTTATGAATTCCTCAAGTTACCTTTTATGTCTTATGATTTCTATGATTTATTCATGATTTTATGAGGTATGTTAAGGTGCTTATGTTTTATGGGTAAATATAATTTCATTCTTATGTATATATGAACTTATGTTTCCTCTCCATATTTTTATAACCCATACTGAGCTTTTTATGCTCATCCTCAGTTTTTTTTGAAATGTTTTTCACAGGTCAAGGGAAAGGTACATGATATGATGATAGTGTCAAGGAAGTCTCAAGAATGAATCCATGTTTTATTTTAAATATGTTTCCATTGATGGGAAAATTAATACTATCTTTATGTAACCACTTTGTTTATATGTGGAATTTAATGCAAGTTTTATGTTCTAATTCTCTAAAACTCTAAAACTGAAAAGATCCTCAATGTGTAATCTTGTAATAACTCAATATTAAGTAAGGTTTAAGTTAGGGGCCTTATAGTTGGTATCATAGGTCGGTTTAGATAACTTTAGGAGTTAGAATTATATTAAATGATTATCCAAAAATATTTTTTTTATGGTCAAGTTGAAATGATATAGCATTTGAAGATTACCATGTTGCTTCATCTAAGACATGTTTGTTCAGAATGGTTTTCCGCAGAGGAAACAGGGAAGCAGTGGTAGGAAGGCATACAGAAGGAAATAACCTTCTGAATCAGCATCCTGAGATGGTCAGAATTGGAACTGAACAATTTGATGCAGTAATGGCGCAGTTGACTCAAGCGATAAATGGTGGTGGTATCCATGCACGAGATCATCCAGATCAACCGCAGAGGAACATGTTAGTGGTGGAACATTTCATGAGGCAACATCCCCCATCATTCAAAGGATCATCTGACCATGTGCTAGCTGAAGGGTGGATTAAAGCACTAAAGAAGATTTTCGATGTCATGGGGTTTTATGACAATCAAAAGGTTAGTCTTTCTATTTACTGTTTGGAGGGTGAATCAGATAAGTGGTGGTCGATGGTTAAATATATCAGGGACTCTGATGAGATTGATGCTCCCGACTGGGATGAATTCAAAGGTATTTTTATTAAGAAGTATTTTCCTAAGGTTGTTCGACTTAGGATGGAAAAGAAATTCTTGGAATTGAGGAAAGAGGAAGACTCAGTGGCTGCCTATGAAGAGAGGTTCACTCTATTGGCAAGGTATCCTCCAAATTTTATCTGAGACCATGATAGTAAAATCAATCGTTTTTACTCGAGATTAAAGTTAAAATATCAAAGGGCATTAGCTTCTTGTGAGTTTAAAAGTTGTGAAAATCTTGTTCGATGTGATGAGAATGTGGAAATGGAGTTTGCCGATGATCAAGTGTTCTATAAAAACCAGGAGAAGAAGAGACCGAGGTGGCAGGAGAAACGGAAGAATTCTTCAAAAAAGTCTGATGGTAAGAAATCTAAGTTTCCAGTTTGTGATAAATGTGGTAAAAGGCATGCTAGGGAATGTCTTCTGAATTCTGTAAAGTGCTACCGATGTGGTAAGATGTGACATAAGTCTTGTGATTGCACTGAAAAAGATCAAGGTGATGGTAAGTTCAAATTTGATTTACAGTTAGTGAAATTTTTTAAGTGCAATAATATGGGTAACTATGCAAATGAGTGTCTGAAAAAGAGCTCGAGTGATGGGAAGTAGTTAGACTGCAAGAAAAAAGGGGTGGTGAAATCCTTTACAACTACTTCAGTAGATTCCGAGCCATCAAATGAAGTTGTATCAGGTACATTGTTTGTTTTTTCAGATTATGCCAGTGTGTTGTTTGATTTGGGGTCTACACATTCTTTTATCTCTGAAACCTTTTCTAGTAAAATGGGAATACCATCTCAAGAAATGACTCATGTAATTTTGGTAAAAACAACTGGGGGAAATTTTTAGGCAAAAAGAATTTATAAGAATCCTCCTATCCTTATCTATGGAAAGAACCTACCTGAAAACCTTATTGTTCTACCTCTAATAGAGTTTGATGTTATCCTAGGTATAGATTGGCTCTCTATTTACCATGCTTAGATTGACTGTAGAGCTAAAAAAATTTATTTTAAGAAAGACTTTCAGTTTGTGTACAAGAATGAACCCTTACTGTTGATAACATATCAAGAGGTCGAGAAACTTGTAAAAGATGGAAATGAATGTTACCTTGCACACATCGTTGAAAATAAACGAACTGTTCAGATTAATGATGTGCCAGTGGTAAATGAGTATCCTGATGTTTTTTCTGATGAGTTTCCTGGAATAATACTAGATCGGGAAGTTGAGTTTACTGTTGACTTAGTTCCTGATGCTAAGCCAATTTCAAAACACCCTTATCGAATGGCTCAAATTGAACTTTTAGAGTTGAAGGTGCAATTGCAAGATTTATTAGAGAAGGGTTTCATTCGACCTAGCACGTCACCATGGGGTGCTCCTGTTTTATTTGTTAAAAAGAAAGATGGTTCTATGAGACTTTGCATTGTTTATAGAGCCTTGAATAACATCACTGTTAAGAACAAATATCCTTTGCCTCATATCGATGACTTGTTTGATCAGCTCCGGAGAGCTCAGTATTTTTCAATGATTGACCTGAGATCGGGGTACCATCAGCTGAAGGTAAAGGAAGCAGATGTTCCGAAGACTGCGTTTCGTACAAGATATGGCCATTATGAATTTTTAGTATTTCCTGGGCTAACCAATGCACCTGTTGTATTCATGTACTTAATGAATAGAATTTTCCATGAGTTCTTGGATAAGTTTGTGGTAGTTTTCATTGATGATATTTTGGTGTTTTCTAAAAGTAAAGAGGGGCATGAAATACATTTAAGGGTTATTTTTCAAACCTTCAAAGAAAAGAAATGGTATGGGAAATTCAGCAAGTGTGAGTTTTGGTTGAAGCAAATTTCATTCCTTGGTCACACTGTTTCAAAAGATAGGATAACCGTTGATCCTGAAAAAACAAAAGTTGTTGAAGAATGGCCAAGACCCACAAATGTAATAGAGATTCATAGTTTCCTTGGTTTGGAAGGCTATTACCGAAGGTTTGTTAGAAATTTTTCATGGTTATCTAGTCCAATGACTAAGCTAACTCGGAAGGGTTTTAAGTTTATCTGGACAAAAGAATGTGATGATTGTTTTCAGGAGTTGAAAAGAAGATTGGTGAATGCTCCAGTTTTGGAACTTCCTTCCAGGAATGGTGAGTTTGTTATATACAGTGATTCTTCATTGAAGGGACTTGGTTGCATCCTAATCCAAAATGATCAGGTAATTGCTTATTCTTCACGACAGTTGAAAACTCATGAGGTAAATTACCCTAACCATGATTTGGAATTAGCTGCTGTTGTTTTTGCTTTAAAAATTTGGAGGCATCATTTGTATGGAGTAAAGTGTGAAATATATTCCGATCACAAAAGTTTAAAGTATATATTCACTCAGAAAGAATTGAACATGAGACAAAGGAGATGGCTAGAATTAATCAAGGATTATGATTGTACAATTCATTACAATCCAGGAAAAGAAAATAATGTGGCTGATGCTTTGAGTCAAAAAAGTAATGCTTCATTAGAAATGTTGTGTTTGGAACGTGATCCATTGGTTAAGGATTTGATGAACTTTGGCATAGAAGTTGTTGGTGCAAGATGTTATTCTGTTTTGTTTCAGGTATCAATGAAATCTTCTCTATCAGATAGAATCAAGCAAGCACAGAAGCAAGACAGTGAGTTGCAGAAAAAGGTAGAGCTGGTTCAGAAAGGTAAGTTTCCTGAATTCAACATTGATAATGATTGCGTTTTTAGATTTGGGAAGAGATTGTGTGTGCCATGTGATTCACAGTTGAAGAGAGAGTTGTTATGTGAAGCTCATAGTTCTCCATTTGTAGTCCATCCCGGCAGTACTAATATGTACAGAGATCTGCGGGAGTATTACTGGTGGGATGGAATGAAAAGAGATATTACTGATTTTACTGTGAAGTGTTTGACATGTCAACAGGTTAATGCAGAGTGGCAGTTACCGAAAGGGATGCTTCAGCCTTTACCAGTGCCAGAGTGGAAATGGGAGAATATATCGATGGACTTCGTTGTGGGATTTCCAAGGACCCCTCGAGGTAATAATGCAATCTGGGTTATTGTTGATCGCTTGACTAAATCTGCCCATTTCCTTGCTATACGAGATACTTTCTCTCTAGATCAACTTTCCGATTTGTATCTTAAAGAGATAGTCAGGTTACATGGAGTTCCCTTCTCCATTTTATATTACTGTGATCCCAGGTTCACTTCTAACTTTTGGAAAGGCCTTCAGATGTCGTTGGGTACTGAATTAAATTTCAGTACAGCTTTTCATCCTCAATCAGATGGGCAGTCAGAACGAACAATTCAGACATTGGAGGATATGCTACATTCTTGCTCTATGGATTATCAGGTAAGTTGGGACCAACATCTTTCTTTGGTTGAATTTTCATATAATAATAGTTTTCATTCCAGTATACAGATGGCACCATTTGAGGTAGGTGATCATGTTTTTCCCAAAGTATCACCATGGAAAAGTGTGATGTGATTTGGTAAGAAAAGAAATATGAGTCCAAGGTTCATCGGACCATATGAAATTCTGGAGATAGTAGGATCAGTTGCTTACCGAGTGTCTTTACCTCCGAGTTTATCTCAGGTACACAATTTTTTTCATTTTTCAATGTTGAGAAAGTATATGCCAGATCCATCTCATGTTTTGAGTCCAGAGGTAGTTCAGTTGGAAGAGAACCTATCTTATTAGGAACAACCGGTCCAGATTCTTGACCACAGGGAGCAAGTGTTACAGAATAAGGTGATTAATCAGGTAAAGGTTTTGTGGAAAAACCACATGATGGAAAAGGCAACATGGGAATCTGAAAATGCAATGAGGGATAAGTACCCCCATTTATTCGATAAGTAAATAAATTGCGGGGACGAAATTTTCTAAAGGGGGGAAGGATGTAACATCCCAAGTAAGTAATGAATAGAAGATATTTTTATCTATGTCTATTAATGAATTATATAGTGTTTTAGAGGCTTAAAATGAAAATAAATCCAATCTTAAGCGTGGAATACAATAATATTTTTAAAAGATTTTTTTACTGCCTTTTGATGGAAAACCATTTTTAAATCTATATATTGACAATTTTATAATCTATGATTGTCAAAATAAACTTATTCTTTATGATTGGGACATGAAAATTTTCTTTGTGTGAATTTTTGGTATTTTTCTGACAATGTTCATTTTTAATGAATAGTGAAAAATACTGCATTTTACATCAAAACTTCTTTTTAATCTAATTTATTTATATGATTATATTATCTTTTGAATTGGTTTTAAAGTGAAATTAGAATATCTTTTTTCCATTTTAACCAATAGTGGTCATTGGAATTAATTTCACTTTGAAATTGGACTTAAACTAGTGTCAATATTTTGATATTTTTTAATTCATAAATACACACTATTTGCTCTGACAGCGGGAATTAATTATTAAATTAATTAATGCAACTTATATGTTTTGAATTTTGTAAAATATACAACATTTTTAAATTCAGAATATCAAATATATCTTAGGGTGAAGTTTTGGTATTTTTCTGAAAAACTTCAATTTTTGATGAATAGTGAAACCACTAAGTGGTACTTAAAAAAACTGATTTTTTGTTTAAATTAAATTTTACCACCTCTGTGTTTTGAATTTAAAAAATCTGACATACATGGTCGTCATTAAGAAGTAAAATTTGGTTCAATGGGATTAAAATAATTTTTTTTGTGAATAGTAACTTTTATGTTTTTAATCACGATTAGTGGTAATTATTGTAGTTTAAAGTAAAAATAATGTTTTAATAATATGAAATGACCTAGAAACATATCCTACCCTTATTTTATGTGTCATGGACATCCAATAAAATCCATGGGTCAACTTAGGGACTCCATGGAGCCACTTTGTTAGGAAAATGGCATTAATATCTTTTTATTTAATGTTAAAGTAAAAATGACACAAATATGAGTTATTTTACTATAACAATTTTTACATGGGTTTATACAA
Source organism: Viscum album (assembly GCA_963277665.1). Taxonomy (NCBI): domain Eukaryota; kingdom Viridiplantae; phylum Streptophyta; class Magnoliopsida; order Santalales; family Viscaceae; genus Viscum; species Viscum album. Next base: position 1,400,076,575 of record OY728142.1, on the reverse strand, counting down.
GTCATATTTTTTATTATAAATATTCATTTTAAATCTAAACATATTCCCTACATCATAGTATTTTTTTTTATAATTTTTAGACTTTAAATAAATTAAATTATTTATGACATCATGATGATGCAGCGATTACCTCATTAATAAAGGATTTAAATAAAATGAAACGATAATGTAAAATCTATGACCTACACATGTCCAAAACCTGTTGGATGGGTGTATTTCGAACCCTTATCACCTTAACCTCTAATTATATCAATGTGGGACCTTTTTAATCCGAAACTCATTTTAAAATAAAGTAACATTTCTTTACTTTCCAAGAGTGCCCCTCCACTCCTCTTATAAAATGACCCCACCTCTACCTCCTTACCCACACTTCCAAAGCCTTTGGCTAGGCCACCCCTGTCCATTATGTCTCTACAAATCCCTCTCTTACTCCTTGAAGCCTCACTTTGGGCAGAAGTCTTCCCAAGGAATCCTTTGAGCTCAAACCAAAGGGAGTTACCCGATTTTAAGGTAATGTCTTCGCTTGAGTCCTTTTGTATTATTTTACTTCTCCAACACCCTAAACTCTTTTTATTCATTTATTTTGTAACAAATCTAGTATCTTCAATATTCTAGGATGTTGTTATAAGAAGTATTCGAGCTACACTTACACACACATACATCTAATGGTTTAAGAACATACTGTTTCCGTGGATGACAATTTTATGCCTCACGAAACGATGATTGTTCAATATTATTTTAACACCTTCAAAGGTGGCCATTAAGATGAAACTATACTTATATATGATATATAATATGTTTATGTTTTAATTAAGCTTTTTTTATTTTTCATTTATGGCATACCTTTATGGTTTCCATTATGGGTAAACGCGATATCTTCATTTTAGGAAGTGCGAACTACCGCCCCCTCAAAGTGATTTGATTCGTTAATGCCATATGTGGGATGTATAAAGGATGTAATTAATGATATTATATATGATATCATAATTTAATTATAATATACCTTTATATCATTATGATTCCATTCCATAAAATACGAAATAGAAATGAAAGTAGTGTTCATGCGTACGTACGGCTTACCGTCTCCATGAATGGTGCATTTCATTTCTTACCTCTAAACGTTATGTAATATTATAAATGCATGTATATACTGGATATATATGATATATATTATATCTACATCATGAGTATAACTCTGGATATAATGGATACATGAAAAACTTGTAATTATAAAGAGTTTATTTTTGACTCAAGTACCAATGTTTGATAAAATGACTGTTATTAACTTAAATAATTACATAGTGTTCATGACATGGTAATAAGTGATATAAAAGGAATAATGAACTTGAAAAAGGTTCTTAAACAAGTAGAAATTAACTCAAGTTTATTATTCAGGAGATTAAAGAATGACCGAGTCAAGTCGGACCCGAGGTATGGGACTTCGTCTCAATCTCCTTTCATTGAGCCATATTTTGTTTTATACAAAACCTTCTTTTATACGGTGTATAAACCCCTTTGACTTTAATGTTTATACAAAAGAAATATTTTTTATACGAAGCGTTTTACTAAAAGACAAAAGGGAATGTTTTTGTTGTACGTATGCGGCGACAATGACTTCTCCACCGCTATGACCATTATTTGAGTTCCGGCTTCCTCTACAAGCCATACCTTTTTTTAAAGGAAAAATAAATACCATGTTTTACTTTTCTTTTCTTTTGGTATTTAAAATGGTTTTCATAATGTTTTTATATCAATGTGTTGTATTTATATCTTGTGATTGAAAGGTGGAAATTTTATGTTTCTTATATGCATGTTTTATGTGATACGATTATGTTGAGGTTCTTGGGAATTATTATGAAGACGGGTGGTTCTGTGATAAACTAAGGGTGGGTGAGCCCGATATAGCTCTTCAATGCATTGGGTAACGCGAAGGAGTGAAACATTAAGGTTTCTCCGAAGATATTTAGGGAATATACTGTGATGGGTATTCCAAACGTAACGAAGAGAGTTACTCCCTACGTAAGAATGTTATGAATTCCTCAAGTTACCTTTTATGTCTTATGATTTCTATGATTTATTCATGATTTTATGAGGTATGTTAAGGTGCTTATGTTTTATGGGTAAATATAATTTCATTCTTATGTATATATGAACTTATGTTTCCTCTCCATATTTTTATAACCCATACTGAGCTTTTTATGCTCATCCTCAGTTTTTTTTGAAATTTTTTTCACAGGTCAAGGGAAAGGTACATGATATGATGAAAGTGTCAAGGAAGTCTCAAGAATGAATCCATGTTTTATTTTAAATATGTTTCCATTGATGGGAAAATTAATACTATCTTTATGTAACCACTTTGTTTATATGTGGAATTTAATGCAAGTTTTATGTTTTAATTCTCTAAAACTCTAAACCTGAAAAGATCCTCAATGTGTAATCTTGTAATAACTCAATATTAAGTAAGGTTTAAGTTAGGGGCCTTATAGTTGGTATCATAGGTCGGTTTAGATAACTTTAGGAGTTAGAATTATATTAAATGATTATCCAAAAATATTTTTTTTATGGTCAAGTTGAAATGATATAGCATATGAAGATTACCATGTTGCTTCATCTAAGACATGTTTGTTCAGAATGGTTTTCCGCAGAGGAAACAGGGAAGCAGTGGTAGGAAGGCATACAGAAGGAAATAACCTTCTGAATCAGCATCCTGAGATGGTCAGAATTGGAACTGAACAATTTGATGCAGTAATGGCGCAGTTGACTCAAGCGATAAATGGTGGTGGTATCCATGCACGAGATCATCTAGATCAACCGCAGAGGAACATGTTAGTGGTGGAACATTTCATGAGGCAACATCCCCCATCATTCAAAGGATCATCTGACCATGTGCTAGCTGAAGGGTGGATTAAAGCACTAAAGAAGATTTTCGATGTCATGGGGTTTTATGACAATCAAAAGGTTAGTCTTTCTATTTACTGTTTGGAGGGTGAATCAGATAAGTGGTGGTCGTTGGTTAAAAAAATCAGGGACTCTGATGAGATTGATGCTCCCGACTGGGATGAATTCAAAGGTATTTTTATTAAGAAGTATTTTCCTAAGGCTGTTCGACTTAGGATGGAAAAGAAATTCTTGGAATTGAGGAAAGAGGAAGACTCAGTGGCTGCCTATGAAGAGAGGTTCACTCTATTGGCAAGGTATCCTCCAAATTTTATCCGAGACCATGATAGTAAAATCAATCGTTTTTACTCGAGATTAAAGTTAAAATATCAAAGGGCATTAGCTTCTTGTGAGTTTAAAAGTTGTGAAAATCTTGTTCGATGTGATGAGAATGTGGAAATGGATTTTTCCGATGATCAAGTGTTCTATAACAACCAGCAGAAGAAGAGACCGAGGTGGCAGGAGAAAGGGAAAATTCTTCAAAAAAGTCTGATGGTAAGAAATCTAAGTTTCCAGTTTGTGATAAATGTGGTAAAAGGCATGCTAGGGAATGTCTTCTGAATTCTGTAAAGTGCTACCGATGTGGTAAGATGTGACATAAGGCTTGTGATTGCACTGAAAAAGATCAAGGTGAAGGTAAGTTCAAATTTGATTTACACTTAGTGAAATTTTTTAAGTGCAATAATATGGGTAACTATGAAAATGAGTGTCTGAAAAAGAGCTCGAGTGATGGGAAGTAGTTAGACTGCAAGAAGAAAGGGGTGGTGAAATCCTTTACAACTACTTCAGTAGATTCCGAGCCATCAAATGAAGTTGTATCAGGTACTTTGTTTGTTTTTTCATATTATGCCAGTGTGTTGTTTGATTTGGGGTCTACACATTCTTTTATCTCTGAAACCTTTTCTAGTAAAATGGGAATACCATCTCAAGAAATGACTCATGTAATTTTGGTAAAAACAACTGGGGGAAATTTTTAGGCAAAAAGAATTTATAAGAATCCTCCTATCCTTATCTATGGAAAGAACCTACCTGAAAACCTTATTGTTCTACCTCTAATAGAGTTTGATGTTATCCTAGGTATAGATTGGCTCTCTATTTACCATGCTTAGATTGACTGTAGAGCTAAAAAAATTTATTTTAAGAAAGACTTTCAGTTTGTGTACAAGAATGAACCCTTACTGTTGATAACATATCAAGAGGTCGAGAAACTTGTAAAATATGGAAATGAATGTTACCTTGCACACATCGTTGAAAATAAAGGAACTGTTCAGATTAATGATCTGCCAGTGGTAAATGAGTATCCTGATGTTTTTCCTGATGAGTTTCCTGGAATAATACTAGATCGGGAAGTTGAGTTTACTGTTGACTTAGTTCCTGATGCTAAGTCAATTTCAAAACACCCTTATCGAATGGCTCAAATTGAACTTTTAGAGTTGAAGGTGCAATTGCAAGATTTATTAGAGAAAGGTTTCATTCGACCTAGCACGTCACCATGGGGTGCTCCTGTTTTATTTGTTAAAAAGAAAGATGGTTCTATGAGACTTTGCATTGTTTATAGAGCCTTGAATAACATCACTGTTAAGAACAAATATCCTTTGCCTCATATCGATGATTTGTTTGATCAGCTCCGGAGAGCTCGGTATTTTTCAATGATTGACCTGAGATAGGGGTACCATCAGCTGAAGGTAAAGGAAGCAGATGTTCCGAAGACTGCGTTTCGTACAAGATATGGCCATTATGAATTTTTAGTATTTCCTGGGCTAACCAATGCACTTGTTGTATTCATGTACTTAATGAATAGAATTTTCCATGAGTTCTTGGATAAGTTTGTGGTAGTTTTCATTGATGATATTTTGGTGTTTTCTAAAAGTAAAGAGGGGCATGAAAGACATTTAAGGGTTATTTTTCAAACCTTAAAAGAAAATAAATGGTATGGGAAATTCAGCAAGTGTGAGTTTTGGTTTAAACAAATTTCATTCCTTGGTCAAACTGTTTCAAAAGATATGATAACTGTTGATCCTGCAAAAACAAAAGTTGTTGAAGAATGGCCAAGACACACAAATGTAATAGAGATTCGTAGTTTCCTTGGTTTGTAAGGCTATTACCGAAGGTTTGTTAGAAATTTTTCTTGGTTATCTAGTCCAATGACTAAGCTAACTCGGAAGGGTTTTAAGTTTATCTGGACAAAAGAATGTGATGATTGTTTTCAGGATTTGAAAAGAAGATTGGTGAATGCTCCAGTTTTGGAACTTCCTTCCAGGAATGGTGAGTTTGTTATATACAGTGATTCTTCATTGAAGGGACTTGGTTGCATCCTAATCCAAAATGATCAGGTAATTTCTTATTCTTCACGACAGTTGAAAACTCATGAGGTAAATTACCCTAACCATGATTTGGAATTAGATGCTGTTGTTTTTGCTTTAAAAATTTGGAGGCATCATTTGTATGGAGTAAAGTGTGAAATATATTCCGATCACAAAAGTTTAAAGTATATATTCACTCAGAAAGAATTGAACATGAGACAAAGGAGATGGCTAGAATTAATCAAGGATTATGATTGTACAATTCATTACAATCCAGGAAAAGAAAATAAAGTGGCTGATGCTTTGAGTCAAAAAAGTAATGCTTCATTAGAAATGTTGTGTTTGGAACGTGATCCATTGGTTAAGGATTTGATGAACTTTGGCATAGAAGTTGTTGGTGCAAGATGTTATTCTGTTTTGTTTCAGGTATCAATGAAATCTTCTCTATCAGATAGAATCAAGCAAGCACAGAAGCAAGACAGTGAGTTGCAGAAAAAGGTAGAGCTGGTTCAGAAAGGTAAGTTTCCTGAATTCAACATTGATAATGATTGCGTTTTTAGATTTGGGAAGAGATTGTGTGTGCCATGTGATTCACAGTTGAAGAGAGGGTTGTTATGTGAAGCTCATAGTTCTCCGTTTGTAGTCCATCCTGGCAGTACTAATATGTACAGAGATCTGCGGGAGTATTACTGGTGGGATGGAATGAAAAGAGATATTACTGATTTTACTGTGAAGTGTTTGACATGTCAACAGGTTAATGCAGAGTGGCAGTTACCGAAAGGGATGCTTCAGCCTTTACCAGTGCCAGAGTGGAAATGGGAGAATATATCGATGGACTTCGTTGTGGGATTTCCAAGGACCCCTCGAGGTAATAATGCAATCTGGGTTATTGTTGATCGCTTGACTAAATCTGCCCATTTCCTTGCTATACAAGATACTTTCTCTCTAGATCAACTTTCCCATTTGTATCTTAAAGAGATAGTCAGGTTACATGGAGTTCCCTTCTCCATTTTATATGACTGTGATCCCAGGTTCACTTCTAACTTTTGGAAAGGCCTTCAGATGTCGTTGGGTACTGAATTAAATTTCAGTACAACTTTTCATCCTCAATCAGATGGGCAGTCAGAACGAACAATTCAGACATTGGAGGATATGCTACATTCTTGCTCTATGGATTATCGGGTAAGTTGGGACCAACATCTTTCTTTGGTTGAATTTTCATATAATAATAGTTTTCATTCCAGTATACAGATGGCACCATTTGAGGTAGGTGGTCATGTTTTTTCCAAAGTATCACCATGGAAAAGTGTGATGTGATTTGGTAAGAAAAGAAATATGAGTCCAAGGTTCATTGGACCATATGAAATTCTGGAGATAGTTGGATCAGTTGCTTTCCGAGTGTCTTTACCTCCGAGTTTATCTCAGGTACACAATTTTTTTCATTTTTCAATGTTGAGAAAGTATATGCCAGATCCATCTAATGTTTTGAGTCCAGAGGTAGTTCAGTTGGAAGAGAACCTATCTTATTAGGAACAACCGGTCCAGATTCTTGACCACAGGGAGCAAGTTTTACAGAATAAGGTGATTAATCAGGTAAAGGTTTTTTGGAAAAACCACATGATGGAAAAGGCAACATGGGAATCTGAAAATGCAATGAGGGATAAGTACCCTCATTTATTCGATAAGTAAATAAATTGCGGGGACGAAATTTTCTAAAGGGGGGAAGGATGTAACATCCCAAGTAAGTAATGAATATAAGATATTTTTATCTATGTCTATTAATGAATTATATAGTGTTTTAGAGGCTTAAAATGAAAATAAATCCAATCTTAAGGGTGGAATACAATAATATTTTTAAAAGATTTTTTTACTGCCTTTTGATGGAAAACCATTTTTAAATCTATCTATTGACAATTTTATAATCTATGATTGTCAAAATAAACTTATTCTTTATGATTGGGACATGAAAATTTTCTTTGTGTGAATTTTTGGTATTTTTCTGACAACGTTCATTTTTAATGAATAGTGAAAAATACTGCATTTTACATCAAAACTTCTTTTTAATCTAATTTATTTATATGATTATATTATCTTTTGAATTGGTTTTAAAGTGAAATTAGAATATCTTTTTTCCATTTAATCCAATAGTGGTCATTGGAATTAATTTCACGTTGAAATTGGACTTAAACTAGTGTCAATCTTTTGATATTTATTGATTCATAAATACAAACTATTTGCTCTGACAGCGGGAATTAATTATTAAATTAATTAATGCAACTTATATGTTTTGAATTTTGGAAAATATACAACATTTTTAAATTCAGAATATCAAATATATCTTAGGGTGAAGTTTTGGTATTTTTCTGAAAAACATCAATTTTTGATGAATAGTGAAACCACTAAGTGGTACTTAAAAAAACTGATTTTTTGTTTAAATTAAATTTTACCACCTCTGTGTTTTGAATTTCAAAAATCTGACATACATGGTCGTCATTAAGAAGTAAAATTTGGTTCAATGGGATTAAAATAATTTTTTTTTGTGAATAGTAACTTTTATGTTTTTAATCACGATTAGTGGTAATTATTGTAGTTTAAAGTAAAAATAATGTTTTAATAATATGAAATGACCTAGAAACATATCCTACCCTTATTTTATGTGTCATGGACATCCCATAAAATCCATGGGTCAACTTAGGGACTCCATGGAGCCACTTTGTTAGGAAAATGGCATTAATATCTTTTTATTTAATGTTAAAGTAAAAAATGACACAAATATGAGTTATTTTACTATAACAATTTTTACATGGGTTTATACAAGTCATATTTTTTATTATAAATATTCATTTTAAATCTAAACATATTCCCTACATCATAGTATTTTTTTTATAATTTTTAGACTTTAAATAAATTAAATTATTTATGACATCATGATGATGCAGCGATTACCTCATTAATAAAGGATTTAAATAAAATGAAACGATAATGTAAAATCTATGACCTACACATGTCCAAAACCTGTTGGATGGGTGTATTTCGAACCCTTATCACCTTAACCTCTAATTATATCAATGTGGGACCTTTTTAATCCGAAACTCATTTTAAAATAAAGTAACATTTCTTTACTTTCCAAGAGTGCCCCTCCACTCCTCTTATAAAATGACCCCACCTCTACCTCCTTACCCACACTTCCAAAGCCTTTGGATAGGCCACCCCTGTCCATTATGTCTCTCCAAATCCCTCTCTTACTCCTTGAAGCCTCACTTTGGGCAGAAGTCATCCCAAGGAATCCTTTGAGCTCAAACCAAAGGGAGTTACCCGATTTTAAGGTAATGTCTTCACTTGAGTCCTTTTGTATTATTTTACTTCTCCAACCCCCTAAACTCTTTTTATTCATTTATTTTGTAACAAATATAGTATCTTCAATATTATAGGATGTTGTTATAAGAAGTATTCGAGCTACACTTACACACACATACATCTAATGGTTTAAGAACATACTGTTTCCGTGGATGACAATTTTCTGCCTCACGAAACGATGATTGTTCAATATTATTTTAACACCTTCAAAGGTGGCCATTAAGATGAAACTATACTTATATATGATATATAATATGTTTATGTTTTACTTAAGCTTTTTTTATTTTTCATTTATGGCATACCTTTATGGTTTCCATTATGGGTAAACGCGATATCTTCATTTTAGGAAGTGCGAACTACCGCCCCCTCAAAGTGATTTGATTCGTTAATGCCATATGTGGGATGTATAAAGGATGTAATTAATGATATTATATATGATATCATAATTTAATTATAATATACCTTTATATCATTATGATTCCATTCCATAAAATACGAAATAGAAATGAAAGTAGTGTTCATGCGTACGTACGGCTTACCGTCTCCATGAATGGTGCATTTCATTTCTTACCTCTAAACGTTATGTAATATTATAAATGCATGTATATACTGGATATATATGATATATATTATATCTACATCATGAGTATAACTCTGGATATAATGGATACATGAAAAACTTGTAATTATAAAGAGTTTATTTTTGACTCAAGTACCAATGTTTGATAAAATGACCGTTATTAACTTAAATAATTACATAGTGTTCATGACATGGTAATAAGTGATATAAAAGGAATAATGAACTTGAAAAAGGTTCTTAAACAAGTAGAAATTAACTCAAGTTTATTATTCAGGAGATTAAAGAACGGCCGAGTCAAGTCGGACCCGAGGTATGGGACTTCGTCTCAATCTCCTTTCATTGAGGCATATTTTGTTTTATACAAAACCTTCTTTTATACGGTGTATAAACCCCTTTGACTTTTATGTTTATACAAAAGAAATATTCTTTATACGAAGCGTTTTACTAAACGACAAAAGGGAATGTTTTTGTAGTACATATGCGGCGACAATGACTTCTCCACCGCTATGACCATTATTTGAGTTTCGGCTTCCTCTACAAGCCATACCTTTTTTTAAAGGAAAAATAAATACCATGTTTTACTTTTCTTTTGTTTTGGTGTTGAAAATGGTTTTCATAATGTTTTTATATCAATGTGCTGTATTGATATCTTGTGATTGAAAGGTGGAAATTTTATGTTTCCTATATGCATGTTTTATGTGATACGATTATGTTGAGGTTCTTGGGCATTATTATGAAGATGGGTGGTTCTGTGATAAACTAAGGGTGGGTGAGCCCGATATAGCTCTTCAATGCATTGGGTAATGCGAAGGACTGAAACGTTAAGGTTTCTCCGAAGATATTTAGGGAATATGCTGTGATGGGTATTCCAAACGTAACCAAGAGAGTTACTCCCTACGTAAGAATGTTATGAATGACTCAAGTTACCTTTTATGTCTTATGATTTCTATGATTTATTCATGATTTGATGAGGTATGTTAAGGTGCTTATGTTTTATGGGTAAATATGATTTCATTCTTATGTATATATGAACTTATGTTTCCTTTCCATATTTTTATAACCCATACTGAGCTTTTTATGCTCATCCCCAGTTTTTTTTTAAATTTTTTTTACAGGTCAAGGGAAAGGTACATGATATGATGATAGTGTCAAGGAAGTGTCAAGAATGAATCCATGTTTTTTTTAAATATGTTTCCATTGATGGGAAAATTAATACTATCTTTATATAACCACTTTGTTTATATGTGGAATTTAATGCAAGTTTTATGTTCTAATTATCTAAAACTATAAACCTGAAAACATCCTTAATGTGTAATCTTGTAATAACTCAATATTAAGTAAGGTTTAAGATCGGGGCCTTATAGTTGGTATCAGAGGTCGGTTTAGATAACTTTAGGAGTTAGAATTATATTAAATGATTATCCAAAAATATTTTTTTTATGGTCAAGTTGAAATTAAATAGCATTTGAAGATTACCATGTTGCTTCATCTAAGACATGTTTGTTCAGAATGATTTTCCGCAGAGGAAACAAGGAAGCAGTGGTAGGAAGGCATACAGAAGGAAATAACCTTCCGAATCAGCATCCTGAGATGGTAGGAATTGGAACTGAACAATTTTTTGCAGTAATGGCGCAGTTGACTCAAGCAATAAATGGTGGTGGTATCCATGCACGAGATCAGCCAGATCAACCACAGAGGAACATGTCAGTGGTAGAACATTTCATGAGGCAACATCCCCCATCATTCAAAGTATCATCTGACCATGTGCTAGCTGAAGGGTGGATTAAATAACTAGAGAAGATTTTTGATTTCATGGGGTTTTATGACAATCAAAAGGTTAGTCTTGCTATTTACCGTTCGGAGGGTGAATCAGATCAGTGGTGGTCGATGGTTAAAAATATCAGGGACGCTGATGAGATTGATGCTCCCGACTGGGATGAATTCAAAGGTATGTTTATTGAGAAGTATTTTCCTAAGGCTTTTCGACTTAGGATGGAAAATAAATTCTTGTAATTGAGGCAAGAGGAAGACTCAGTGGCTGCCTATGAAGAGATGTTCACTCGATTGGCAAGGTATTCTCCAAATTTTATCTGATACCTTGATAGTAAAATCAAACGTTTTTACTCAGGATTAAAGCTGAAATATCAAAGGGCATTAGCTTCTTGTGAGTTTAAAAGTTGTGAAAATCTTGTTCGATGTGCTAAGAAGGTGGAAATGGAGGTTGCCGATGATCAAGTGTTCTATAACAACCAGCAGAAGAAGAGACCAAGGTGGCAGGAGAAAGGGAAGAATTCTTCAAAAAATTCTGATGGTAAGAAATCTAAGTTTCCAGTTTGTGTTAAATGTGGTAAAAGGCATGATGGGGAATGTATTCTGAATTCTGGAAAGTGCTACCGATGTGGTAAGATGTGACATAAGACTTGTGATTGCACTGAAAAAGATCAAGGTGAGGGTAAGTTCAAATTTGATTTACAGTTAGTGAAATGTTTTAAGTGCAATGAGATGGGTAACTATGAAAACGAGTGTCCGACAAAGAGCTCGAGTGATGGGAAGCAGTTAGACTGCAAGAAGAAAGGGGTGGTGAAATCCTTTGCAACTACTTCAGTAGATGCCGGGCCATCAACTGATGTTGTATCAGGTACTTTGTTTGTTTTTTTAGATTATGCTAGTGTGTTGTTTGATTTGGGGTCTACACATTCTTTCATATCTGAAACCTTTTCTAGTAAAATGGGAATACCATCTCAAGAAATGACTCATGTACTTTTGGTAAAAACACCTGGGGGAAATGTTGAGGAAAAAAGAATTTATAAGAATCCTCCTATCCTTATCTGTGGAAAGAACCTACTTGAAAACCTTATTGTTCTACCTCTAATAGAGTTTGATGTTATCCTGTATATAGATTGGCTCTCTATTTACCATGCTTAGATTGACTGTAGAGCTAAAGAATTTTCTTTTAAGAAAGACTTTCAGTTTGTGTACAATAATGAACCCTTACTGTTGATAACATATCAAGAGGCCAAGAAACTTGTAAAAGATGGAAATGAATTTTACCTTGCACACATCGTTGAAAATAAAGGAACTGTTCAGATTAATGATGTGCCAGTGGTAAATGAGTATCCTGATGTTTTTCCTGATGAGTTTCCTGGAATAATACCAGATCGGGAAGTTGAGTTTACTGTTGACTTAGTTCCTGATGCTAAGCCAATTTCACAACACCCTTATCGAATGGCTCAAATTGAACTTTTAGAGTTGAAGGTGCAACTGCAAGATTTATTAGAGAAAAGGTTTCATTCGACCTAGCACATCACCATGGGGTGCTCCTGTATTATTTGTTAAAAAGAAAGATGGTTCTATGAGACTTTTCATTGATTATATAGCCTTGAATAAGATCACTGTTAAGAACAAATATCCTTTGCCTCATATCGATGATTTGTTTGATCAGCTCCGGAGAGCTCAGTATTTTTCAATGATTGACCTGAGATCGGGGTACCATCAGCTGATGGTAAAGGAAGCAGATGTTCCGAAGACTGCGTTTCGTACAAGATATGGCCATTATGAATTTTTATTAATGCCTTTTGGGCTAACCAATGCACCTATTGTATTCATGGACTTAATGAATAGAATTTTCCATGAGTTCTTGGATAAGTTTTTGGTGGTTTTCATTGATGATATTTTGGTGTTTTCTAAAAGTAAAGAGGAGCATGAAATACATTTAAGGGTTATTTTTCAAACCTTAAAAGAAAAGAAATAGTATGGTAAATTCAGCAAGTGTGAGTTTTGGTTGCAACAAATTTCATTCCTTGGTCACATTGTTTCAAAAGATAGGATAACTGTTGATCCTGCAAAAACAAAAGTTGTTGAAGAATGGCCAAGACCCACAAATGTAATAGAGATTCATAGTTTCCTTGGTTTGGAAGGCTATTACCGAAGGTTTGTTAGAAATTTTTCACGGTTATCTAGTCCAATGACTAAGCTAACTCGGAAGGGTGTTAAGTTTATCTGGACAAACGAATGTGATGATTGTTTTCAGGAGTTGAAAAGAAGATTGGTGAATGATCCAGTTTTGGCACTTCCTTCTAGGAATGGTGAGTTTGTTATATACAGTGATGCTTCATTGAAAGGACTTGGTTGCGTCCTAATTCAGAATGATCAGGTAATTGCTTATGCTTCACGATAGTTGAAAACTCATGAGGTAAATTACCCTAACCATGATTTGGAATTAGCTGCTGTTGTTTTCGCTTTAAAAATTTGGAGGCATAATTTGTATGGAGTAAAGTGTGAAATATATACTGATCACAAAAGTTTAAAGTATATATTCACTCAGAAATAATTGAACATGAGACAAAGGAGATGTCTAGAATTAATCAAGGATTATGATTATACAATTCATTACCATCCAGGAAAAGCAAATAAAGTGGATGATGCTTTGAGTCGAAAAAGTAATGCTTCATTAGAAATGTTGTGTTTGGAACGTGATCCTTTGGTTAAGGATTTGATGAACTTTGGCATAGAAGTTGTTGGTGCAGGATGTTCTTCTATTTTGTTTCAGGTATCAGTGAAATCTTCTCTATCAGAAAGAATCAAGCAAGCACAGAAGCAAGACAGTGAGTTGCAGAAAAAGGTAGAGCTGGTTCAGAAAGGTAAGTTGCCTGAATTCAACATTGATAATGATTGCGTTTTGAGATTTGGGAATAGATTGTGTGTGCCTTGTGATTTACAGTTGAAGAGAGAGTTGTTATGTGAAGCTCATAGTTCTCCGTTTTCAGTTCATCCTGGAAGTACTAAGATGTACATAGATCTGCTGGAGTATTACTGGTGGGATGGAATGAAAAGAGATATTGCTGATTTTACTGTGAATTGTTTGACATGTCAACAGGTTAATGGAGAGTGGCAGTTACCGAAAGGGATGCTTCAGCCTTTACCAGTGCCAGAGTGGAAATGGGAGAATATATCGATGGACTTTGTTGTGGGATTGCCGAAGACCCCTCGAGGTAATATTGCAATCTGGGTTATTGTTGATCGCTTGACTAAATCTGCTCATTTCCTTGTTATACGAGATACTTTCTCTCTAGATCAACTTTCCCATTTGTATCTTTAAGAGATATTCAGGTTACATGGAGTTCCCCTCTCCATTGTATATGACTGTGATCCCGGGTTCACTTCTAAATTTTGGAAAGGCCTTCAGAAGTTGGTGGGTACTGAATTAAATTTTAGTACAGCTTTTCATCCTCAATCAGATGGGAAGTCAGAACGAACAATTCATACATTGGAGGATATGCTACATTCTTGCTCTATGGATTATCAGGGATGTTGGGACCAATATCTTTCTTTGGTTGAATTTTCATATAATAGCAGTTTTCATTCCAGTATACAGATGGCACCATTTGAGGCGTTATATGGGAAGCGGTGTCGAACTCCAGCTTTCTGGGATGAAGTGGGTGAAATGAAGTTGATGGGACCAGAATTGGTAGAAGAGTTGGCAGAAAAAGTTCAGCTGATTCAGAAACACTTGAGAACATCTCGGAGTAGGCAGAACAGTTATGCAGACAATAGGAGGAAGGATCTCTCTTTTGAGGCAGGTGATCATGTTTTTCTCAAAGTATCACCATGGAAAAGTGTGATGTGATTTGGTAAGAAAGGGAAGATGATTCCAAGGTTCATTGGACCATATGAAATTCTAGAGATAGTTGGATCAGTTGCTTACCGAGTGGCTTTACCTCCGAGTTTATCTCAGGTACACAATTTTTTTCATGTTTCAATGTTGAGAAAGTATATTCCAGATCCATGTCATGTTTTGAGTCCAGAGGTAGTTCAGCTGGAAGAGAACCTATCTTATGAGGAACAACCTGTCCAGATTCTTGACCTCATGGAGCAAGTGTTATAGAATAAGGTGATTAATCAGGTAAAGGTTTTGTGGAAAAACCACATGATGTAAAAGGTAACAAGGGAATCTGAAAATGCAATGAGGGATAAGTACCCCCATTTATTCGATAAGTAAATAAATTGCGGGGATTAAATTTTCTAAAGGGGGGAAGGATGTAACATCCCAAGTATGTAATGAATAGTAGATAATTTTATCTATGTCTATTAATGAATTATATAGTGTTTTAGAGGCTTAAAATGAAAATAAATCAAATCTTAAGCATGGAATACACTAATATTTTTAAAATATTTTTTTACTGCCTTTTGATGGAAAACCATTTTTAAATCTATCTCTTGACAATTTTCTAATCTATGTTTGTCAAAATAATCTTATTCTTTATGATTGGGACATCAAAATTTACTTTGTGTGAATTTTTGGTATTTTTCTAACAATGTTCATTTTTTAATGAATAGTGAAAAATACTGCATTTTACATCAAAACTTCTTTTTAATCTAATTTATTTATATGATTAGATTATCTTTTGAATTGGTTTTAAAGTGAAATTAGAATATCTTTTTACCATTTAATCAAATTGTTTTCATTGGAATTAATTTCACTTTGAAATTGGAATTAAACTAGTGTCAATCTTTTGATACTTATTGATTCATAAAAACACACTATTTGCTCTGACAGCGGGAATTAATTATTAAATTAATTAATTCAACTTATATGTTTTGAATTTTGTAAAATATACAACAATTTTTAATTCAGAATATCAAATATATCTTATGGTGAAGTTTTGGTATTTTTCTGAAAAACTTCAATTTTTTATGAATAGTGAAACCACTAAGTGGCACTTAAAAAAAACTGATTTTTCGTTTAAATGAAATTTTACCACCTCTGTATTTTGAATTTCAAAAATCTGACATACATGGTTGTCATTAAGAAGTAAAATGTGGTTCAATGGGATTAAAATAATTTTTTTGTGAATAGTAACTTTTATGTTTTTAATCACGATTAGTGGTAATTAGTGTAGTTTAAGGTAAAAATAATGTTTTAAGAATATGAAATGACCTAGACACATATCCTACCCTTATTGGATGTGTCATGGCCAACCAATAAAATCCATGGGTCAACTTAGGGACTCCATGGAGCCACTTTGGTAGGAAAATGACATTAATGTCTTTTTATTTAATGTTAAAGTAAAAATGACACAAACATGAGTTATTTTACTAAAACAATTTTTACATGGGGTTATACAAGTCATATTTTTTATTATAAATATTCATTGGAAATCTAAACATATTCCCTACATCATAGTATTTTTTTTATAATTTTTATACTTTAAATAAATTAAATTATTTATGAAATCATGATGATGAAGCGATTACCTCCTTAATAAAGGATTTAAATAAAAGGAAATGATAATGTAAAATCTATGACCTACACATGTCCAAAACCTATTGTATGGGTGGATTTTGAACCCTTATCACCTTAACCTCGAATTATATCAATGTGGGACCTTTTTAATCCGAAACTCATTTTAAAATAAAGTAACATTTCTTTACTTTCCAAGAGTGCCCCTCCTCCCCTCTTATAAAATGACCCCACCTCTACCTCCTTACCCACACTTCCAAAGCCTTTGGCTCGGCCACCCCTGTCCATTTTTCTCTCCAAATCCCTCTCTTACTCCTTGAAGCCTCACTTTGGGTAGAAGTCTTCCCAAGGAAGCCTTTGACATCAAACCAAAGGGAGTTACCCGATTTTAATGTAATGTCTTCACTTGAGTCCTTTTGTATTATTTTACTTATTCAACCCCCTAAACTCTTTTCATTCATTTATTTTGTAACAACTCTAGTATCTTAAACATACTAGGATGTTTTTATAAGAAGTATTCGAGCAACACTTACACACACATACATCTAATCGTTAAAGAACATACTATTTCTGTAGATGACAAATTTCTTCCTCACGAAACGATGATTGTTCAATATTATTTTAACACCTTCAAAGGTGGCAATTAAGATGACACTATACTTATATATGACATATAATATGTTTATGTTTTACTTAATCTTTTTTTATTTATCATTTATGGCATACATTTATGGTTTCCATTATGGGTAAACGCGATATCTTCATTTTAGGAAGTGCGAACTACGGCCCCCTCAAAGTGATTTGATTCATTAATGCCATATGTGGGATGTATAAAGGATGTAATTAATGATATTATATATTATATAATAATTTAATTATAATATATCTTTATATCATTATGATTCCATTCCATAAAATACGAAATAGAAATGAAAGTAGTGTTCATGCGTACGTACGAATTACCGTCTCCATGAATGGTGCATTTCATTTCTTACCTCTAAACGTTATGTAATATTATAAATGCATGTATATACTGGATATATATGATATATATTATATCTACATCATGATTATAACTCTGGATATAATAGATACATGAACAACTTGTAATTATAAAGAGTTTATTTTTGACTCAAGTACCAATGTTCGATAAAATGACTGTTATTAACTTAAATAATTACATAGTGTTCATGACATGGTAATAAGTGATATAAAAGGAATAATGAACTTGAAAAAGGTTCTTAAAAAAGTAGAAATTAACTAAAGTTTATTATTCAGGAGATTAAAGAACGGCCGAGTCAAGTCAGACCCAAGGTATGGGACTTCGTCTCAATCTCCTTTCATTGAGGCATATTTTGTTTTATACAAAACCTTCTTTTATACGCTGTATAAACCCCTTTGACTTTTACGTTTATCCAAAAGGAATATTTTTTATACGAAGAGTTTTACTAAATGAAAAAAGATAATGTTTTTGTCATACATATGCGGCGACAATGACTTCTCCACCGCTGTGACCATTATTTGAGTTTCAGCTTCCTCTACAAGCCATACCTTTTTTTTAAATAAAAATAAATACCATGTTTTACTTTTATTTTGTTTTGGTATTGAAAATTGTTTTCATAATGTTTTTATATCAATGTGGTGTATTGATATCTTGTGATTGAAAGGTGGAAATTTTATGTTTCCTATATGCATGTATTATGTGATACGATTATGTTGAGGTTCTTGGGCATTATTATGAAGATGGGTGGTTCCGTGATAAACTAAGGGTGGGTGAGCCCGATATAGCTCTTCAATGCATTGGGTAACGCGAAGGAGTGAAATTTTAAGGTTTCTCCGAAGAGATTTAGGGAATATACTGTGATGGGTATTCCAAACGTAACCAAGAGAGTTACTCTCTACGTAAGAATGTTATGAATGCCTCAAGTTACCTTTTACGTCTTATGATTTCTATGATTTATTCATGATTTGATGAGGTATGTTAAGGTGCTTATGTTTCATGGGTAAATATGATTTCATTCTTATGTATATATGAACTTATGTTTCCTTTCCATATTTTTATAACCCATACTGAGCTTTTTATGCTCATCCCAAGTTTTTTTTAGAATTGTTTTTCACAGGTCAAGGGAAAGGTACATGATATGATGACAGTGTCAAGGAAGTGTCAAGAATGAATCCATGTTTTATTTTAAATATGTTTCCATTGATGGGAAAATTAATACTATCTTTATGTAACCACTTTGTTTATATGTGGAATGTAATGCAATTTTTATGTTCTAATTCTCTAAAACTCTAAACCTGAAAAGATCCTCAATGTGTAATCTTGTAATAACTCAAGATTAAGTAAGGTTTAAGGTCGGGGCCTTATAATTAATGAGTAATAATTCACATTATTCAACTCCTATCATTGATTCTACCATAAGTTATAGGATAATGGGACTTTTATTATGATCTTACTATACATAGATAATATGGTTATTAAGGGACTAGAGAGTCCAAGGATGATAGATATGAATTGTATATTGAATATAATATTATAAATGAAGGATCTTGTCCAAGATAAAAAAAATTAATGTGTTTTAGGATAGAGATAGATAAAAAATAAAATACTCTAGTGTCATTCTAGAAAGAGTATATCTGTATGATCATTGAGAAGTTTGGTCTAATTGGATGTAACTCTATCTGAATTCTCCCCATCAAACACTTAATATTACCCATTGTATAGGAACCAACACCAAAAAATGAAGCTCAACACATGGAGAAAGTGTCATATGAATCATCTGACAGAATCTTGATATATGTGATGATATGTATGAGGAAAAATATTAACCATGTAGGTGGAGTGGAAATTCATTTTATCTCCAAATATAGAATGGATTATTGGGAATATATTAAGTGGATAATATGATACATGAAGGGATTGGATTACATGTCTCTATACATTAGTGATTATGATCCTTTGACATGATTTATGCATGTTGACTTTACTGGGGATTCGAATACATAGAAGTAAACAATTTTCATTGTGTTTATTTTTTTAAGAATAAAAACCAACCAGATATATTAGAAACAATATGTTATTCATTTATATAGATTAAATGATTAATACATCGATGATATGGAATCCAAAAATAATTTTTTCTGGTTAATGATCTACCTGATGGATCATGGATGGTTCTCAAATAGAGTAGTTTTTTTATGTTATATTTATAATGAAATTCTCATTTCTATAAATCATTTATTTCCTTTAATAATGAAATAAAACAATATAACATTCCATTTCACAAGTAATCTACTATAAAATAAAGAGTTACATCTATGGAATATAACGAGGTAAATCAATCTAACTTATTTGTTCATAAATTTTTTAGTACATTAAAGTATGAAGAAACTCAATTTCATAGTATTAATAAAGTGAAAAAAATTGATTGAGAACAATGTATGCATAAATGAAGATGATGAGTTATTTTCAAATTATTAAATGTCGTTGGATAGATAACCTGAATTAATTTTCATATAGGATTTTTTTAGAATGTGAATAATACTAAAAGTACAAAATTTTATTTAAAATAATGATTAACTATATAATTACATTCCATCCTTGTCTAGATCGTGGGAAAAACATCTTTATAATACTAATAGCAGTTACTATTCTTCTGATGGGATTTAATGACTGGTCGATGTTCACTGAATAGAGTCCAGGAATAGTCCCTTGGAAATATCAGTTCAGATAGTGGATGATAATAAAGAATGGTGAGGTCAAAAAGTTGGTGGCTTTATATTTAAGATTATAGTGAAACTTATTTGACTAACTGGTGAGCTCTATAATGTTTAAGTGGTACCAATTTTCGAATTGTACGACATGAAAAATTAGTGTGTGACATTATCTCTTTAAATATAATGTTTTTTATACTTATACTTCTATTAATATAATTGTTTTTAGTTTTCCCCTATGGACATATAAAAAAATAACAAATCATTTTAATATTACTATGAAAACTCTTTAATTAATTTTTTTGTCTCTTGTTTTCTTGTTTGTGGTTTTTCTAGATGTTATGTATATTGTGCATCAAAATTTATAGATTTAGTGTTATAAGTAATATTTAAGTTGAGTTGGTTTGATTATATTGAGCATAACCATCAATATATATGATCTTATAGGGACTGAATGTTCATGTATCAATTGATTTTATGAATTTTTCCTCTTAACATTCATGTAAGCATGAATTAGTATAATTCCACAACAGATGAGATTTTTTCTTTTATTGTAAATAATTTCTTTTATTCCAAGTTATTAGAATTTTGATTATATGAATTTATTTCTATGTTTATTGGTCCTAAATATTATAGAACTATAATGATAAAAATAAAATTCTTATTTCACATTTTGGTATTTTATGAACCAAAATTAATCCTAATTTCATCCCTTTGGTCATCGATTATGGACATCCCGAAAAAATAGCCTGCAAAAATTTTCATTGAAGATAAATTTGGAGAAAAAATCCTATATTCAAAAAAAATTATTAATTAATATTAATTGATTTTTTTTATGTTTTTACATTTAATGAGGAATTGAATGTTTATTTATCTAGGAATTTTACCCGATTAACAATAATTTTCCTTCTATTTATGATTAAAATGTATTTATTAGTTTTGCCCTACTTTTCTATTTTATTTTGAATTGTGTAAACTTTAAGTAGGTGTGTATGGTTCTGTATTTTGATATGGGTAGGATTGGTTAGTGAGGATAACCTATGTTTGATAGTGATGATTAGTAGCGAGGTTTGGTTATAGGGTCTTCGGGTGTTCTGTTTCTCTCCAGTTAATTAATTTTTTCCTTGGGAGTTGAGATGTAATTTACATTTTGTCTAATCCTATATTCTATGTCCTAGTTTCATGACTCCCTCTCTCTAAAGATATACCTCATAGGTTGGAAATGAAGAAATTGGGATAATGACCCCATAGTCCCATCTCCAGTAGGCCCCAGGTTGGCGACTAGCACCAAGGGTGTACAAATTACATAATATGGGAGCCATTACCCTTATAAAAAACAAGATTGGGAGATACAATGAATCATCCAGAAAACCTCCAAGACATAACATAAAATGATAAATCCAAAACATCCCATATGAATTCATAAAATAAAACTGATATAGATACAATAAAGTCTTTAAAGTAAATACTCAAAAGTTAAGCTAAAGCAGCAACACAACAACTCCCAAGAATCTGAGCTATTAAAGTCCAAAACGGTCCACAAAATCCTCTTGGGAAACTAAAAATTGTTTTATATATTTAGGGTGTCCATACAAGTATAATCATTTTTAAAACCAAATTCTATCATGAACATGTGAAAGCAGCATACTAATTCCTCCATGAGAAAACAACAGAACCAAAAAGCACCTAAGAAGGAATACTAATTATACCAACCTCACCAAGGCACCCTCAATAAGTAACACAATTCATGTAATATAATATGATATAAATCAAATTGATGATAGGGTACACTGAACCACTTTCCAACTAGTATGCCGCTCTCGCCCAACATCAGACATCATGGTGCTCTCATCCCTTATGTATGCAACATCACATCCAGCCTACACGCACCTGTGTCTCACAACACATCTCACATTCATACACCTGGGTGTCACAACACATCCCTATCACATACACATGATCCTCACAACATATCCCACCCACAGACACCTATGAATCAAATCACGTCAAATATCATCCTGTAGACACCAAGGAAATCACATCACATTTCATCCCAAAGACAACTGGGAAAGCACATCTCATCAAAATTCATCACGAAGATACCTAAGATATTAATCCCAATCACCATCTATTGCACTAATAGACCTCCATCCATCATACCCTATGAAATACCTACCTCTCCTATAAGAGAGACTGGAAAAGAGAGAGTACCCATCCATCCATACTCCACACAAGATGTTAGAAAAAACACCCCTGATTTGACGATAGGAGTGTCCAGCTCATAGTGCTCAACAAGGTCGGGGTGTGTGTATAAATCACATGGAAAATACAAGTGTATATATATATACATGTACGATACCAAACACTCAATCCCAAAATATGGTTATTAAAAAACCAAATCATCACATTATCACCTTTGTTTCTACTTCAAAATGCAATTATTTATATCTACAACCATCATTTCAGAAGGTTAAGATCCCTAGTAAAAAAATAGGACCCCACATTTAATCCTAGTGTAACACCCATTCATTTCGTTATTTAACATCATCAACCTTTAACCATATAAAAAACCATTAAAATTAATTCTTTAACCATTTACATCCCATTAACCAAACAAACACACACCATTCCAAACATTATTGTATAATTATTTAGTGATTTGGTCCATGACTACTCATGAATCTAGCCCCACAAAACAACATTCCACAAATATCACAACCTTCCATCACATCGCAACCCCACAAGTACGGTCAAACAAGCTAACAACCCCAAATGTACCAACCACACATCGTCTTCCCACTAGCACAACCACACAACCACATTGCATAGAGATCATTTTTCTAGATATTCAAAGTGGAATTTTCTCACATTATACATTATTTTAGAAGTGTTATCATGAAAATAAAAAACCTAGGGAGACCTTTTTATTATCTAAATTTATGTGGTTCTCCATTTTCCATTACAGGATGATACCAAAAAATTACAACCAAAACAAAAAACACAATAGGGATATCCAGAACAAAAAAATCCACTAAAGGTCACAATTTTCAGTGGTGCATGAATCCTGAAGAATCAAAATATCACAATAATAGTAAAGCTATAAAGACATGGGTAAAAACAACTTTACCCCTTCCTATTTCAATTTAAATAATTATTTAAATTTGATTAAGAAGACACAGCCATAAACCATAGATAAAAAAAGTAAATCCCTCTAGCATGATGCAGCAATAAAAATAAATTAGGGAATCCCTACCTCAAGGAAGCTTTCCAAATCACTGTGCACCATAGAGAAAAGAAGAATGCATGTGAACCATAACCGATCCATGAAAACTATAGATAAACCTATAACACACCATAAATTCATCCAAAAAACCTGAATGGACACCTAGACCAAATAAATACCACTACAGCAGATCCCCTGGAGAATAACGAAAGAAAAAAAATAAAGGGGGAAGAACTCACTATAGATCAACCAAATATCACCGAAGAACAACCAATGGGATTCATGAATCAAAGAGGTTTGAATAAGGTCTAGAAGAACACCTTGAGGTGCCTAGGATTTTCCCAAAATGAGAGGATGAAAGAACCATGATTGAATGAACGAGTGTTTAGCTAAGAAAAGAATTTTAAAAATACACTGGATTAGGTAATGACATGATGTGAAATCCCCAAGGTTTGGTTTCCACCAAAAAATGTGTCCCCTCTTAATTTTATTATTTATTTAACACAAAATTCATCATTTCATGAACCATCCCTAGAGAAGTCAATAAGAAAAACATTCATGTCAGGAAATCCACTTTCATGTTGTGTAATTCCTACAGTAGCTCTACTGCACCTCCAACTTCCACAAAAAATTATCAGACCCTCCCCCTTCCACCTCAAAAAAATAATACTAACAGAGTAATAGACCAGAAAGGCAATAAAATACATCATATATCTATCAAGTGATTTTCCCCCGTGAATCTTGAACCAAGACAAGAAGAAATAGGGTCTGAACAACCACCCCGTGAGATACCTCTCTAGGTTCTCATCATACCTCAAACACTACCACCAACTATCCATGCTAAACAAAATAGCCACTAAACACACTTCAAAAACAAAATCCACGTCCTCTTAAACAACTAAACTGCCACAAAACCACTACCCAACCACCTCAACCACCACACAAGCCAAAGAAAAAACCACTACAACCAAAAAACTGCACTCCGCCAAACACATGAATCAAGGAATTCCATCCTCCATGTCAAGATACTATTTTCTCTAAGCCGCACTGAAATTCTTTCATGGGGTAAATCGCATCATAGTTAATGCATCTCTAGTAGGAACTAGGTCCTCCCCACTTCATTTGTTTGTAATTTAAAACAAATCACACCACACATACCATAAAATAAGAAAAATAGCTCATCTCATAATAAAAGGTTCAAACATCACATTACAAAACAAAATAGAGAAATGAAAACCAAAACAAATCTAGGAACTAGGAACGTATTTGCATCTCTTCCTCATTAGTACTCTTCTTCTAATCATCATGCCTCCACAACACATGCACCAAAGGAATGGTCTATCTACACAATTCCTTCTCTTGGCGGTCTTGGATCTCTACTGGTCATTCCACAAATGTCTCATTATCCTCAATATTCATCTCTCCCAAATAATTGAAAATGGAGTCATCATTAAGATATCGATTAATATGAGAAATTTGAAAGACTACATGGTTCATCTCTAATCAATATAAAAATTCCAACCGATATGCCACATATCCAACTTTCCCCAACACCTCAAAGGGTCCAAAAAACCTTGGATAAATGTTAATCCCTCTTCCAAACCTCCACTAAAAATGCCGAGGGGAATCCTTCAATAACATGTTGTCCACAAACAAAAACTCCAAGGGCCTCGTAAAATCTTCATAAGTTTTATTTTGGTCCTAAATTGAATTCATCATTTCATGAACAAGATGAACTTTCTCATTCTTTCTTTACACCACATCAGGACCATGAACAGTGGTCTCTCCAACCTCCATCTAGCACAATAAAGAATGACACAGTCTCTCCTACAAAGCATAAAATGAGGTCATCCTAATGGAAAAGTGGAGATGGTTATTATTAAAAAACTATTCCAAGGGATGGTTTCATACCTAAGATCAACCAATGTCCATTACTCATTCCCACAACCTGTCCACCAATGTCTGGATAGTCCGCTCTCTCTTCCCATATATATGAGGGTGGAAAAAAGTTCTAAGGTATAACTGAGTTCTAAAAGTATTCTTCAATCACCTCCATAGGTGTGAGGTAATCCATGGATCACAATATGAGACAAAGGACCTCAAAAATCCATGAAACCACACCAAGACAACTAAATACATCATAGCCAAACCATCTACATTGCCAGACTCCTTGATAGAAAAGAAGTGAGATGATTTCATCAACTGATCCATGACCACCTAGAGAGCATCACAACCTTCATAAGTTATCTGTAGCCCTATGAAAAAAAATCCATCGTGGTTTTAACTGATTTCCATTAACGAAAATCCATGGGATGCAATAAATCACTAGGAACATGATACTCGACCTTTACCTAATAGAAAAATAAGTACTTTTCCACGAACTCTACCATTTCTCATTTCATCCTGAGCTACAAAAATTGCATCCTTAAGCCATGATACATCTTGGAAACTCTCAATAGTGACTCCAATGGTGTTTTAAGAAACTCAAGAAGGACTCCATTTCAAATTTCTACTAGAAAAAACAGTCTTCCATGAAAAACCATCTATTTCTGACCATCCTCGGACCATCCCTCCAAAGCATCACCCTGGCCAACATGATTGTGGAACACCTATTCCTCTATGTTTCCCCATTGAGACTATTCCACTTTCTACATTAGAGAAGACTTCACCATCATCTTAAACAAGTATCCTTTTCCACCATACACCCTTGCATCTAAGTGCAGGGCAGAGAACTCCTCCACTGCTCTACGAGAATCTATAGGCTCTCAAACAAAATCCTTCTATTACATTCTATTGAAAGAATTAGAGATGATGTTATCATTTCTTATGTTGTAGGATATCTCAAAATCATATACCGGAAGAAACTCTATCAACCTCTACTATCTCAAGTTGAAATCATGTTGGGAAAAGTTATATCTCAAACTATTTGGATCTGTAAAGACCACAGAGCGCTTCCCAATGCGGTAATACTACCACATCTTCTATGAAAAAACAACATCTTATAGATCCATATCTTGCATGGTGTAGTAATGGTCATGGGGACCTAAATTCCTATACCCATAATAGATCACTACCCTCTACTACATCTTCATGTATCCCAATCCCAAACAAGATGTGTCAAAAAACACCTCAAACATCACCCCTTACTCATGAAACTAGAACACTGGAGCATTTACCAACTTCTCCTTTAGGTAATAGAACACTTCCTGGAACTGATCACTCCACACAAAATCTTGGTCCCTCCTAATCAAAGATATAAATTATGTTAAAACCCAAGATGAATCAGATAAAAACCTTCGATGATAGCCTTCAAGACCAAGTAAACTGTGAACCTCTACCACATTCTTTGGTGCTTCCCATGAAAAAACTATTTCTACCTTAAATGGGTCTACTACCACACACTTTTGACACACCACTTCCCCAATGAAATTCACCTCTCACATCCATAACATACACATGGAAAACATTCCATACCGAAGGTGGTGTTGAAGAACATGGAAAATGTTACTAGATATTTGACTTGTTCCCCCTCTAATATCGAGTATATTAAGATATCAACAGTTAATACAATGATGAATCTATCCAAGAACTCATGAAACATAGATTTCATAAGCCCCATGAACATGGATAGTGTTTCCAAAACACTGAATGGAGTGACTACAAGCTTAATGTGCACAAACCAACATATAAATGATGTTTTTAGTACATAATCTTCATTCATAATCAATTGGTGATATCCATAACATAGATCGATATTTGAAAACAAACTCTCCCCTATCAGCTGTTCAAAAATATATTCTATCCTCAGAAGTGGGTAACCATTTTTTACAATCACCGGATTCAACATCTAGTAGTCTATGAACAGCCTCAGACCACCATCCACTTTGTTGGCGAACAATGCTAGAACCCCCCATGATAACACAATGCGGTGGATAAAACCCTTCTCCATGAGATAATCAATCTAAATCCTCAACTCCCACAAATAATGAGGATCAATCTAATAAGTATCCATTGAAATCAAATAAGTACTTGGCTGAAAGTCTATCTCGAACTCAACACCAAGTCAAGGGGGGTAGCGTCATGACCTCCTCACGAAAAACTTCCAGGACCCCCCCCCCCACAACGACCCTGTGAACCTCCACCATCTTAGAGATAGATGTTTCCACTGAAATATCATCCAAAAAGAAAAAAAGTGGATCCAGACACTGACTGCCCACCTAATAACCTGGCTCACCAAAAAAACCACATGTTGGACTTCCAAATCCAAAAACATGACCATCATTTAGAATTGGTCGATAAAATAACATGTGGGATAAAAACATTCAATGCTGATATGGGTATATATTTAATAGGAAAATATCTCCACTAGATTTGTGTGGTCCCATCATCAATCTATACCCCCATAACACATTAAAAAAGGTGGTTTGGGCTCCAACTAGATTACTCAACACTAGGGGAATGGGAAGCCTCTATACGTCTAGTTGCATATAATTGAATAGAGTGTGTGAAAAAAAGGAGTGAGAAGATCCTAAATGAAAGAAGGCACAAACAAGGGTACCAAACAAACTGATTGTACCTCTGATGATCTCTGGACCCTCTGGAATATTTGCCTCAACTGAATGCAGCTTATGACACCCAAATCTCAGCCTCTCTGCTATTGATGACCTCCATATAAACACATGGAAAGTGGTACTTGAACACAAGTAATATCCTATGGTCAGTGTCTACTAGCTCCATCTCCCCTTGGAGTTGAAAACTCACACATACCCTATTGCTGAAATGGCCCCACTGTACACTACTTTTAAGTAAAGCGATGAACCTATCCACCTCCACTAAACTGATCTCAAGTAACCACTGTTCATTGAATATAACGATGTTCATGAGCCCCACAACCAAAAAACACTAGTGTAAATCTCCCAGGTAAAAGAACAGAAACCACTGGAACCAACAGTCTGGAAAATAAGCTTCTGAGGTTGACTACATGATGGTTGAAAACATGAAGGTCCGAGTGACTGAGATCTACCACTAACAAATATTTCCATCAAAGAACATTGTTGGTTCCCCTCTCATGGTAATATTCCTTGTGAGTGCATCCACTCGACCACCTATTCCTTCTTCTAAACCTCTAGATAATTTGATAATGTAAAAGGAGTAACTGCATAATTGACAGAAGGATGAAGTGCATCCTTAGGACGTCTCACACAAGACTTCTCATCTTGAAAAAGACTTAGGAAAAAATAAAAGTTCCTTGAATTTGTTTCCCAATTCTCACACATACATACTCCCTGATAAAGAGAAAGATGATCCTACTTCTTCACTGGATTCATGGTTGATGAAAGGATCTATGCTAAGAACTCCTTCTAGGAGTTGACCTACAAAACATTGGCCTTTTTCTACTCTCTTAGATACAACATCCACTACTGATGTGCATCTCCCCACATATTACTGACTACCAAAGGGAATGAGTACTCCATTGGGGTCGAGATCAAACTAAAAGAGATCTCCATATCATCTTCCCAACTCTCTATCTCTATTTCCATAACACTACCCACATACTTCCCTAAAGTTTGCTACTAGAAATCACACAACATCTTATACCATTGATCATCTTTCTCAATAAGATCAAACCTACATTGATAAATTAGACCAGCCAGCTGAACCTCTACTACTTGAGCCACACAGGGAAAATGTCCACGATCCATAGTTAAAATAAAACCAAGGATTTCCTAATCCTATGTAGTATAGAATAGCATTATGATAAATTTTAAATCATTTCATTCATTTTATATTGTTCAACCTTCTAAAAACAACCCAATTCAAACAATGATAGAATTAATTATAATGCATGTACATTTCTTTGGTTTTTACATTGTAAGAGTGTCCATATCACTTAGAAGTTCAATAAGAATAAATTCCATGCACTAGATCATGGGGGGGCATAAAATCCCTTGTCCTAGCCGATATCCCTGGCATATTCCACATACCAACGTCAACTGAAACTATTTTCATACCTCTCCATGTAATTATCATTATTCCTAACTCCATAATCTATCTTATCTCTCAACCATCATATCTAATATCACTCTTTCATGACCACCTCCTTCCAAAGATACCCCTCAATGGCTGGAAATTAAGAAAGGGAGATAATGACCCCAGATCCCTACCTCCAATAGGCCTCGGGTTGGTGACTAACACCAAGGGTTTACAAGCCTCAAAATATGTGAGGAATTACCCTTATATGAAAAAAATATTAGGAGGTATAATGAATCAACCACTGTAACTCAAATAAATAATATAAAAGGAGAAACCTAAAACATCCCACATTCAGGCATAAAATAAAACATATAAAGATACGATAATGTCTCCAATGTAAATACCCAAAAGTAATGATAAATTATTGACATGACAACTTTCAAGAATCTAAGCTAGTAAGGTATAACACTATACATAAAATCCTCATGAAAACCTAAGTGGTTTTATATACGAAGGGTGATCATAAGAGTATACTCAGTAGAAAAATCCATGTTTATCATGAACTTGTGAAAGAGGCATACAAATTCCACATAAGAAAAAATTAAAACCAAACAGTACCTACACAGGTATACTAACCACCCATCCCCACAAATGAATGATCACAAAATAATGAAATCCAAGTAATATAATATGATATAAATCATGTCGATGATAGTGTATCGTGTACCACATTCCCATTGGTATGGAAATCTCTCCTAAATGTCGCATGTCTAGGCACACATATCCCTTCTGTATTCCACATCACATCCCAATCGCACACACCTAGGCCTCACAACACATCTCATTCATACACACCAAGTCCTCACACCACATCCCACCCTCGGATACCTAGGCCTCACAACACATCCCTCCCAAAAACACATGGGTGTCACAACACATCACATATCATCCCGAAGGAATCTATGAAGTCACATCACTTCTCACTGAGAAAACCTAGGGGAAATCACATCTCATCCAAACACATCCCAAAGACTTCTATGATACCACATCATAGCCACCATCTAATGCACTAATAGTCCTCCAGCCATCATAGCTTGTGAAATAACTACAACACCTGAAAGAGAGAGAAGAAAAGTGAGACTACCCATCTATCCATACTCCTCACGAGATGTTGGGAAAAACACCTCCCACATGTTGATGCAGGTTTTAATCACATAATGATCAACATTTTGGGGTGTATAAATAAATAAAAAGTAAAATAAAATTATATATGTACGTATGATACCAAATAGTCAATCCCAACCTATCAGTCCTCAGACAAACAACCAATTGAAGAAACTATCACGTTTGATGCTACTTCTAAATGCAATTATTAGTATCTATAAAAATAATTCTCAAATGTGAATATCTAAGATAAACTAATATAGCTTTACTTTTATTATATATTTAACACTCATTTATTTCATTATTTATCTTCATCCACCTTTAACAACCTAACCCACCATTTAAATTATTTTTTTAAAATTTCCAAATCATTAATCAAACAAACCCATGCCTTTTCAAACATTATTAAAAAATTATTCATTAATTTTTTGCATCACTACACATGAATCTAACACCACAAAACCATATTCTCCAAATATCTCAGCATACCATCACCTCTCCACCCCACATGAATTGAAAAATAAGATAAAAACCCTATATTACTTAACCTCCCATCTCTATCCCACAAGCACAACCACACAACCACATTACATTAAGAACATTTTTTACAGATTTTCAAAGGGGTCTTTTATCATGTTCCACATTATTTTAGGGTCGTTATCACACAAATTATAATCCCTGTGAAACCATTTTGTTATCCAAATATATATGGTTATCCAATTTACATTTTAGAGTGATACCAAATAATTACAAAAAAAACCAAAAACATAGAATGCATATCTAGTGCAAAAAAATTCCACCAACGACCACAATTTTCAGTGAGTCATCAAGCGTGAAAATAATAATATCACAATAACATTAAAGATGTAAAAACATGTGGATAAAACCCCTTTACCCCTTTCAATTTAAATTTTTCCAATTATTTGTCATTTATTAATCTTGAAAAACTGTAATCTATAGATTACAAATGTAACCCCCCCCCCCCCGCACCATGGACAAATAAAGATAAATGATGTAATCCCTACCTCAAGGAAGCATCCCAGATCACTGTGCACTATAGGGTGAAGAAGAACACCCATGAACCACAACAGAAACCTAAATACTATGGATGAACCTATACAACACCATGGATTCATCAAAAGAAAACTCTAATGCACCCCCAAAACAAAGAGACACCACCGTAATAGATCCCTATGCGAAGAACATATCAAAAAAGACAATAAGGGGGAAAAACTCACCACAGATCAACCAAAGATCTCTAACAAAAAACCAACAAGATCCAAAAAAAAAAGAGGGATTAAAAATTGATCATTGAACACATCTGGGTGCCTAGAGTTCACCCAAAATGAGATGAATAACAAACCAAAGATGAATGAATTGGGGTTCAGCTGAAAAAATAATTTTAAAACTGCACTGGATTAGGGAATTACAGGACACGAAATCCAATTTCACATCATGAAATAAACAAGGATCAGTTTCGACTAAAACATTTCATCACATTTTTATTTTATAATTTATTTGACCATAAAAACCTTCACATCATGAACCAGCCCTCGAAAAGTCGTGAAACAAACATTCACTTCATAAAATCCACTTTCATGATGTGAAATTCCTACATTATCTTTGTTTCACCTCTATCTTACACCTGAAACTCCCTGAGCATCCTCTAAATACCTCCAACAACCAAAAACAATAAAGTAAAGTACATAGAGGGAATGTATGGTTACACCTACTTGTGTTATTTTATCAGGGTTTTTACGTATTGTTAGTGGTTGTTGGGATTGTATAGTCTTTAAATTGGTAGTATCATGTGAACAAGTTCAATTATTATTTAACTTCCAGTATTATATATTGATATCACTATAATTATTTTGGATAAAACTAAGATATCACAAGGATTCTATTTGATGATTGGAGATCATGGTCACTAAAAAAATTAAATTTTATCCCTATTGTTTTCTAACAATTTAGAGATTGACTTAGAAATTTAGTGATAAATTACAATTTAATATGGAACCTTATTTGGTTAATAATTCTTTTGAAAAATGTGTTGTTATTTTTTCCCTTAGGTAGAGATTTTAGATTCCATATTTAACGATGTTTCAGTGCATTATTTTTCTTGGTTTAGGAATAGAATCATTATTTTGTAGTTTTCAATTATTATTGGGGATCCCTTATTGATATTAAAATGATAAAATTTCATTAATGATTCATTATTATTGAATTTTCTACAATTATTATTATTACATGGTTAAATGTGAAATATTTTTATTTGATTTGGTGTATATGTACTGGTGAGAAGTTTGGGACTTCCTTATAGGGACTATCTAAGAGGGTGGATTAGTTATGTGCATGTGTGTACTTTAATTTTGTTTATAGTTTTGTATATTTCATGCATGATACCATTATAATAGAATAATTTTCAATTTAGGTATCATGTATCACATTGATTCATATAAAGGGATAACCTATTTTCATACATTGTGGTTGTTTATTATTCAAAATTTTATTATTAGATTAATAATCCTAGGTGGTGGAAAATAATCATGAGTTTAGGATATAATTTAAAGTTAGAGATGTGTAATATTGTTTCATATTAAATATAGTATTATATTTAGTTTCTAAGGTGGAGATTTGTAAAATTGGTATTAAATATGTTGTTAATTAAATGCATTAATTTAATATTAAAAAAAATTAATTTTCAAATTTAATATATTTTTTTAATTATTTTTTAATTTTTTATGATATTCTACATATATTTATATTTTTAATTTATTTTAATTTTTTATGTGTTGGATTATTTGGTTTGGGGTTTCTCCTTGGTCCTTTTCCATGTACATGTACCTTATCCTTATATCGTACGTTCCTAATCCACTTGAATTTCCCTAGGTTTTATCTAAGTTGTTAATGGATTATCATTATATATCCACCTTTTCTCTTTTTTATTCTTATAAGGAATAAGTGTTTGATATTATCCCTATCCTGTTGTGTTAAGGCTGTTTCAATCAATATGTGGTTGTACACAAGTTCAAGATGATGTACACCTTGCTACTTTTTATATGATTACCAAATTCCCTCCTTGGTTTATGATAGAATCATGAGATTCATTATTTGTTCAAATGATGAATACATACTAATTTTTTATCCATTATTCAATTGAGAGATAGTATAGAATATATACATAGAGGGAGGGCATAGATTTATTGGTTCGTAACTCATTGAAGAAAACGAAAAGTGACATATTGATTGTGATGGTTCATGAAGATTTCCAGAAGAACATAGAGATATTGGGATCCTTTTTTTGGTATACATCATGTAATCCTGAATAATGACAATGACGTATGATAGTGATGAACCTATGTAATGAAAGAGACGGAGGATGAGGTGTTAATGATGGAGATGTGTAGGGATTGGCATGGAGTTTCTATAATGACTAAAGTGAAACCAAACCTCAAGTAATTGGGTCTTATTTTGATCTTATTTCTTTATCAGTTTCGATTACAATACATATTGTTTTGTTGGATAATTTTCTATTGTTTGATTTATCCCACCCAAGAGAAGTTTTATATGAATCTTACTTGACTCATAATTGACTACTAAAACTGTAGTTGTAAGATCATCGATCAATAGATAGTTTATGCTTCTATTGTGTGTCAAATTATTCCTTTTTTATTTCATAATGAAGACATGTGGACATCCCATCTCATGGATGTTGGGTAATTGAAAAAAAATTTAAATCTTCACATCTCTTTTACTAATATCAATTAATCACCTTATTAAACCTGTAAGTAACTAGACTATTACTTTTATTTTGATTTTCTTTTCTTGGTTTGATTCATTCTCACACTTCTTTATATATAATCTATTTTTTTATTTACAATGAAACAGATTATTGTTTATTGGAATATTTATTTTCAATTATTCTCATGTAAATCAATATTGTTGATATTATATTAATTCTTGAGGTATATAATTATGTATGTTAATGAAAATTTTTAGCTAATTTAATTATCCACATAATTGAATCAAATTATTTTTTTAGGATTTTTATTTATAAATTGATGAATCTCATTGTAAAATGTTTTTATTTTTTAAAATTATGATAATTTAAATATGATTTAATTTTTATATTATATGTTATTATGTGATATGTTCACTTGTAATAAATCATTTATTCATTCTTAGTTATTATGTTTATTTTTATATAAATTTGTTTCTATTTTTAACAATTTTTTATGTTGTTCAACTAAAATTATTAACATTATAAATGTGATTTTATTTTTTTGTTATTTTATGAACCATGATTAATCATAATACCCACTTTTGGCCACTGAATATGGACTACCCTACAACATAACCAACAATAATTATTTAATCATCAATGTTACTTAACATATCTTAATGAAGTATACCAATAGTATAATTTCATTAAGGGGCATATCTATCAAGATATAAGTTTTTTTTATCAAATTCTTCCCTAGATTAGAGGTGGATAAAATAGATGTTTAATGTTTCACTAGTTAATTTTGAGTTTGGTTGTGTTTACCTTTTATATATTTGGGTTTGGTTCCTTATATATTTGTTTGGTTTGGGTTACTATTTATGTTCCTAATTAAACCTTAAACATCATTTATTTAAAAAATAGAGCATTAAATTGGTATACCAAAACTAGCACTCCAAATACATAGTGTAAAATTCGACCTCTGCTGACTACATTGACATTCACATGATATCATCTCCCAAGTATCACAGATCTAATAGACACACAATCCCTCACAAGGCCAGGACAAATGTAATTGTGAATATGAGGCACACACGACTCATCATATAAAATCACATATTTTCTCTATAAAATCCTCCAATAAATGTTACTTAAAAACAAATGGAAACTTTTGTGTATGAAATCTTTTCATGAAACCTAGATGGAGGGTCTCATGGAAACCTCGATAGAAGATCATAAACCTAAAAATAATTATTAGTATTATGTTTCAAATTTACCTAATTTTAAATTAATATTTAATATTTAGTTACGTATTATCATGTCATCACAAATATGATGATATACTTCCATTGGAACATGATCCCATGACACCCATTGTAAGATCCTAAACATTTCTAGAGACATATCAAGATTGATTTCAGGTATTATTTTTTCCTTGTTCTGGGTATATTTTTTGGTTGGTTGTTACCTTTAGTGTGTTTGGGTAGAATTTTTTGAAATTTGGAAGGTATAAGGGAAGTTTAAATTTGGAACACAAGTTTCCCAAACCATGCGCCCAAGCCCAACAAACTGTGAAACCCCTCTAAGAGAGGAATTTCATAGCTAGAGCATGTTTTTTTAAAATGTGTGCCCTCTAAGAAGAAACTGTGCACCCTCCCCACCCCCCATAATATGCATATGGTTAAGGCACATGGTTTTTAAAATTGTACCAACCTACACAGAAAATTGTGCATAAGATTTTTGTTAATCAAAAAGCTAGATTTAAAATTCAAGAACCTGCCATTTAAACCCAAAATAAATCCTAATTCAAACATATTGGATTCCTTGTGTTTTTAGAGGATCTTGAATGATTTATTATGGATACCGACCTCAATTATTAGAAGATCAAAGGGAGGATTGATGATTTTTACCTACTTGGATATGTTATTTATTCCCATTCAGGTCTTTATATCTCTCATACTCTTCTTCCTAGATAAAAAAGGGATGTTTATCCTCTTTTAGATCTATATCTAGATCTAGGTTTGTTATATTTTGATATATTTGTTCTTGGATTAGGGATTCAGATCTAAATAATCTTCTTCATTATGATTTTGGTTGTTTCTCTTCAATTTGAGGATTTCTATTGGCGAGCATTCTTCATCAATGTCAAGGTATGTGGTTTATTATTCAAATTACAAAGTTTTGATTTCAATTGTATGTACATAATTTTATAATTTCTATTGGATGATTATCAATTGAGTTTATTAGATTAAAATAATTTTTTTTATAAATTAATTAATTAAGTTATTGTGAAATTTGAGGATATTGGATTGATTGAGTTAGAATAATTGATTTTTGAATTAATTATGGGGATATTGGGATTGTTGAATTGGAATAATTTTTTTTAATTAATAAGGGGGATATTAAGATTTTTTATTGGAATAATTATTTTTTGAATAAACCATTGGGATATTGATATTTTTCAATTGGAATGATTAATTTTAGAATTAAGTATAGGAATATTGGGATTGTGGATTTTGATTAACTAATATGGAAATTAATTAATTGGGTTGATGGATAAATCAATTGCCTATTTTTTAATGAAATTTATGTGTTTAATTAATTATTGAGTTTATTAATGGAATTAGGTGAATATTAAACCATTGAATTTGATTTATTAATGAGTGAGTTAATTAATGTGATATAGTTATACATATTAATTTAAATGATGAAAGGTAATAATTTAAATCACATATAAATTGAGATGAAGAATAGTAATAATGGAATTCCCATATGAATTG
Source organism: Viscum album (assembly GCA_963277665.1). NCBI lineage: Eukaryota > Viridiplantae > Streptophyta > Magnoliopsida > Santalales > Viscaceae > Viscum > Viscum album. The sequence goes on along the minus strand of OY728142.1, from coordinate 1,400,039,583 downwards.
AGATGAAGAATGGTAAAAATATAATTCACATATAAATTGAGATGATGAATGGTAACAATGGAAATTAAATATGAATTAAGATGATTAATGATAAAAATGGAATTCAAATATGATTTGATATGATGAATTTTAACAATGGGATTTACATATTAATTGAGGTGGTGAATGTTAACAATGTAATTCACATATGAATTGAGATTATGAATGGTAAGAATATAATTCACAAATTAATTGAGATGATGAATGGTAACAATGAAATTCACATAAGAAATGAGATGATGAATAGTAATAATAGAATTCATATTCAAATTGAGATGATAAATGGTAAAAATAGAGTTCATATATATGATATACCTTGAGGATAGTTAAAATTAAGGCATGGTTCGAAGTTGGTATTGAGAGTTCGGGTGTCCTCGGGAACTCAAGTGTTACCTGAGTAAAGAGTAATTGAATAAATGTAAATTTTTTTTAATTTATTACTTGTAGTTTATTAATTAATCAATTACATTCATTTTTATTAATTTTATATGTTTTAGATTCCATTGTTGGTGGCTTAATAAATTAAAATATCACCATACTTAGGTTGCCTAATCAGTACCTAAATAGACTTCTTGTTTAGAGGACATGATATGGGAAAGGGCCTAATGTTAGATGGGTGATTTGGGATGTATCCTGGATGAGGGAACCATATGTGGTTTGTGACCCACTTGGGAGTTGTTAGTGTCCTTAATTTTGGGTTAACATTTTGTCACTTTTCACATACATTAGCATGGAATATCTACAATTCAGTTTTGATATTGTATTTTCTATTTTGGTCATCTTATCATACATATATTAGTCTAGTTATGTTATATCATTTGGTTATTGATTATTTATTTCTACTGTAGTATTACCCTAATAAAAGGGTTACAGTATCCCCTAATTGATATTAGATCCTCGATGATTATCACCAACCTCTAGAGTATGGGAGGCGTGCCTGAGATCACATAGTGGTCCTGATCAGGTCACATGTGTGTTGAACTGGAGACGGGATATTTCTAAGTGGCATCAGAGCCCAATTTTATTTTCTTTTATTATATATTACTTTTAGAGAAAGTTAGATATTAGACTATGATTATTTGAGCCTTGGATATAAGCTCATACATGGGAGTTTCTAAACCATATATGGGGAAAAACCCAAGTACCAAGGGTGGTATTGCTGTTATAGATATTTATTGTTACATTTGGATGTTATTTGACCTTGGTTGAAGCGCTTGTTGTGTGATTTGATTGTTTTTTTAGTTTCTTTAATACTTTACTCATGGTCTGGTATGGTACCAGAGATGAGTATTGATGCATCATTTGGGGCACTCATGATTATTTTGGGACATGCATCATTTTGGGTATGCATGAAAAATGGGTTAGGTAAGTTGTTGAACTTGAACTGTTTTTCCTTTGTTGTGAAATTGAAATGAAAATGTGCCTAATGTGAAATTGAGAATTTCAAAAAAATGATACAAGATTAGAATAAATGGGTATCTAATGTGATACTTCAATATGTGAGTGTTCTTTCCCTTGGCAACCATTACCTTGATATATAATGGTTAAGGGAAGTGGTAGTGGCTTGATTTTCTCTGTGTAGAAGAATCATGGGAATGGCTAGTTAAGGTTTAATTTGAAAACCCTCTTATGAAATGAGTTAAATTTTTTTTATGTGTCCTGAGATTTTTATTTGGAATTTTAATGATATGTCTCCATGAATATACTTATTCAGAGGATGACATAAGGACATGGATAAGGATGACCCTCCATTGGTGGAACCTGAGGTACCAGTAGTGTTGGGTAAGGATATAGGGGGCAGTTCTGAGATAATATTTCTCACTTGAAGCAATTCATGTAAAGAGACCCAAGAAGGGATATGGGGAGTATGTATGACTTGATGTGAGAGTTTTATTTGTAGTACCCTTTGACTTTTAATGGAGAGGGGGAACTGAGGTAGAAGAGTTCTATATTGAGTCTATCCAAATGATACTTGACCATTTTGAGACTTTTGTCGAGAATATGGTCAATTGGCTAAAATTTGCTACAACGGTCAATAAAGATCTAGTACACTATTGGTAATAGAGTTATTTGTGATGGGGGATTTGCAATGGGATCCCATTGCAAAAGGTCATTTGTGACGTAGTCCCGTCACAAATACCCCATTGCAGAAAATAGTGTCGCAAATAGTTTTTTTTGTAATGGTCAATCGCAAATACTTTCTCTGAGTTTGAAAAAACACATGTTATGATGGGCTCGTCACAAAAAACATAAAAGACTAAAAAATATTAATTTTATTAAAATTTAATAAAATATTAATATTATTAATAATCATAGTAAAATAATAAAAATAAAATAATAATACTAAAATAATAATAATTTTAATGATAATAATATAAATAATATAAATCTAATAATAATATCAATATTATTATTAATAATATAATGAAAAATAATTATAACTATAATTATAATAAAATTATTAAAAATAATAATAAAAAAATATTAAAAAATATTAAAATATTAAAATCCACAAGATTCAACAAAAAAATAATTATTATTATTATAATAAATAATACTTTTAATAAAATAATAAAATAATAATAATAATAATAATTAAATAAATAATAATGTAATAAAATAATAAATAAATAATAAAATAATAAAAAACACAATATTCTAAACAATATAAATAAACAATATATAGAAATTTAAATATATAATATTATAAAAAGTTTACATTCAATATTTTTATCATAAAAAGTAAATATATCACTAAAGGGATTGTCTTTTAGGGGAGCTTGAGAAGCTGGAGGAGAAGGTGGAGGAAACATCATCCCTAAACCATGAGATATAAATTACATGTACTCCATCGTCTTCTCGTGTTGTTGATTCTTCCATCAAATCATCTCCTCTGGCTACTGGTGCTACTCTCGAATGAGCTACACCTACCACATATGCATACTCTCTATAACCTCACCCTAATATCGCAACTACTTCAGATAATGTGCATCAGATTATGATAGATCTCAATAAGCTCCCCTTGATCTGCACGTTGACATCATAATGGTACCATAATAACTCTCAAACATCAATTCAGAGCTAATACCAACAACTCAGCCTTTCTCGAAGGCATACTAGGTCACCTTCACACCTACAGATTCATCAAATATTGTTGCACTTGTCTAATCCTTCATATCGGCTTGACTCCCTATCATTGTATCAGACATCATGGCCTCATATAACTCCTTCAATTTCAATTTAAAATCAAAATAGAAAAAATATTATTTGCAGATAATTTTAATACTCAAAAAGAAATTATACTGACCACAATCTTACATTGTTTACCACCTCTAATCTCTCCAATAAAAGGATTATTATACATCCTTATATATATTTCGAACTCCATAATATCAGGATGTTCGGATGACTATGTGAATATAAAATAAATGTTTTTCCACTATTCATTATTTTTTTGAATTCTTATATACATGTGCATGAAATAAAAAAACAATTAACCACATATACATTAAATTATTTAACAACCTTGGATGGTGGGGTACCCAATACACACAGTTGATTATCAATTTTATCATCATGCAGAGATACCAGAATATTTTTAAAATTATTATCAATATAACAAGTAATAAAATGATTTTATATGTTAAACCACAAATAATTTATTTTACTAACTTTTGAAACTCGTAGGAAAAATTATTTTGTGGATGTTCTTCAAGAGAAGCTGCTATATATTTTGGAAACTATTTCTTGATATGAATATCATATAACCTAAAAATAAAATAATAATAATTTACTATAACAATGATTATAGAATAAGTAATAGGAGCACTCAGAGTAAAAATGGTTTCATTTCTTCATAGTTGAGAAGAACATATGTATGAGCTCTATGATGTTCAGATTTTGAAATCCATCATTCATGAACTCCACCCAATCCATGATCGAGAAGATTAAAAATTGATAATTGATTTTTTATATCATCAACAACATTTCCCTGTTTATGGACCATGTCGTTATGTTTTGAGGGATATTAATATTAAATATAATGAGAGCAAAAAAGAAAGAAATCTCCTTCTAAAAATAATCTTGGGCAATTGATCCTTCAACTGATTCTTTTTTTCACACTTTTTTTCAATATCTATGTGTATTTCTCGAAATTGTACATCGATTGAAAGAATAACAGACTTCCATATTTCTCTTCATGCATAAAATGTAATATCAAATTTTCTATTGAGTCAATGAAATTTGATGGTAATATTTTTTTCCACTTTATAGAAAATTAAAACAACATCTTCTTATAGCATACATAGTGAATTATAGTTTATTAGCACCTCAAAAATGTATCATAAAAATACGATATGTCTGTTAGTGCATCCCAAATCATATAATTCAACAAACCTCTTAATACAATAGTTGTAATTATTTCCATTATAACAAGAATGTAATGAATTTTTAATCCGGTAATATGACCATTTCTAACACATCTAGACAAATTGGAAACAAAACCATATAGAAGTCTCAAATTTGAAATCCACTGAAAAAATTATTAATGATTTTATATGTAAATTGTATAAGATGCTTCTGTATTCATTAACTTATGTGTTATGGTATTTTTAATGAGTTTAAGTTCTAGTAACATACAAATTTGGGATAGATATAATTGTGCCTTACATTATCTTCGATCATACCTTGTGTATCCAAAACTATAGAAAAAATATTAACAGAAAAGTTCTTCTCAATATGTATGACATCTAAGATATGATGGACCAAAAAATCATACTAATATGGAAGATCCCAAAACATAATCCATTCTAACTAATTATGGTCTTTCCCAAATTCATCAATTTTAGTTTCGTTTATAGTTGGTCCAAATGTAATGGGATGTAATAAAGAGACAAATAATTTTAAATCCATTCACAAGATCATTGGGGGAGGTCCATCTCTTTCAATCATGTATTTTTCAAAATGATAAATTGTCTTCTAAAAAGGATGATTAGTTGGAAGGAATCTATGAAGATAGTAAAAAAATTCTTCTATTGATGAGAATAAATGATTTGTGGTCTCTCATACAATACAAACATTTTTTTGGATCATGTGTACTCCGTACAGATTTCAGTAAGAAATTTTGTTTCATAGGAACATCATATTTACTGATACCATTACTCCATAATAAATTTATCCCCTCAGTCAATGTCTTCAAATAAACATCAATATTATTTTTCAGATGTCTTGGAATTAATAACTTAAAAAAGATATATGGATCCTTCATCAACATCCAAGGAGGTAAATTGTACGGAGTTATAAAGACATTCCAATAATAATATCAACAATCATAAGAACCAAATGGACTGAAATTGTTAGTAGAAAGACCCAATTACACATTTTAGGCTTCTAAAGAAAAAGAAGTATGTACATGGTCAAAATATGTCCATGAATCACCATCAGAGGGTTGATTTAATATTTTACAGATTAAAATGTTGGTTTTGTACTATGAAATCAATGACGTTGTGTTCTAAGACATAAATAAATGCTGCAATCTGGTTCTAAGTAAGAAATAGCTCAATTGATTTATAGTAATCAATCTTGAATTCCCTAGTTGATCCACTTTATACATCAATTTTAGACATCTTGTACAAAAATACAATGAATCATTTTCACCATAATATAAGATGAAACCATTTTAACATGCATGAATCATCTGATAACCAAGACCCAGATTATGAACTATCATCTTACTATTTTATAAATTTGTAGGGAACACCTTTTCCTTCAGGTAAAATTGTTTTAAAAAAAGTGAATATTTGATTAAAATAGCTATTTGATAGTCCATTATATGATTTAATAACAATAAATTTTACAACTACTTTAAATTTGGTTATCTTTCAACTAGGATATAAGGCATCATGAATGGACCTCAACAAAGAATAAAATTGAGATGGTTCCAAACCAAGAGTTAAATTAATATCATCTAGAGATTCAACTTTCTGAAAAGATGGACCTATCACGTCATGTACTAAATTTTAAAACTATGATAGATCTAGAACCAAACTATTTGTATCTTCTCTGGAATTGTGTTCACCATGTTGATACAAAAAAACAAAATATATTTTTGAAACCAAAACCTAATAGATGACTTCAAACATTGAAAAATGTATCAAACATCATCAGACTATATTTTTTACAAGTACAATTCATTATCCCTTCTCCAAAAATTATATTTTTAATGATGTAAATGATAAGAAAATTTCAGCACCCTCAATATATATAGTATTTTTACCAAAACCACTTGGATTTCTATGCTAATTTACCCAATCACAATCATCTAATATTTATTATTATTGACATACTTATTCCACATTTCTCTAAAAATAAAAAATAATTAGTTTTTTATGATTAATTTGATATAATAAAAATTCAACCCAAAAAATGATTTTTTTGTTAATTATTTTTATGTATTCAAAATTAATTATAATAATTCCTCAATATTTCCTATTATTGTTAATTATTGCTAACTATTGGTAATTTTTTCTAATTATTAGTAATTATTGATAATTAATACTAATTATTTCTAATTACCACTAATTAAAACTAATTATTACTAATTATTAGTAATTTTTTCCAATTCATACTAATTATTACTAATTATAACTAGTTATTACTGGTTATTACTATTCATCACTAATTATTACAATTTATTACTAATTATTACTATTTATTACTATTTATTACTATTTATTACTAATGAATAAAATTTATTACTAATTTATACTAATTGCCACTATTTATTACTAATTACAACTATTTATTCCTAATTACTACTAATTAACGCTATTTATTAGTAATTATTACTGTTTATTATAATTTATTACTATTTATTACTATTTTATTACTAATTATTTTTATTTGTTAATAATTATTTCTAATTATTACTATTAACCACCAATTACCGCTATTTACCACTAATTATCGCTATTTGTTACTAATTACCACTATTTATTACTAATTACCGCTATTTATTAATAATTTTAACTAATTATTACTAATTACCACTAATTTTTACTAATTCTTACTATTTATGAATAATTATTACTATATATTTCTAATTACTACTAATTATCACTAATTATAACTATTCACCACTTATTAATGCTATTTATTACTAATTACTATTATTTATTACTAATTATTACAAATTATTACTAGTTACCGCTGATTATTACTAATTATAACTATTTATTGATATTGATTCCTAATTATTACTAATTAGTATTATTTATTACAAATTACTGCAAATTATTACTAATTATCCTTAATTATTACTAATTTACGCTAATTAATACTAATTGCAACTAACTATTAAAAGTTACAACTAATTATTAAAAATTCTCACTAATTGTTGCTAATTACTACTAATTTTTATTAATTATTACCAATTATTACTATTTATTAGTTTTTATTAATTTTTATTACTATTTATTACTGTTTATTACTGTTTATTACTATTTATTACGGTTTATTACTATTTATTACTATTTAGTGCTATTTATTACTAATTATTACTATTTGTTACTATTTATAACCAATTACTGCTCATTATTACTAATTACCACTAATTATTACAAATTACAACTAATTATTACTAATTATTACTAATTGTTACTAATTATTACTAATTATTACTAATTATTACTAATTATTACTAATTATTACTTTCTATTAATATGTATTTATTTTTATTAACATTTATTATGATTTATTACAAATTATTACAAATTATTGTTTATTATTACTAATTATTACTATTTATTACAAATTACTACTAATTATTATTAATTGCTGAAAATTATTACTAATTATTTCTAATTATAGCTAATTACATGTAATTATCAATAATTACCGTTAATTATTATGAATTATTACTAATTGTTACTAATTATTACAAATTTCTTCCAATTAATACTAATTATTATTATTTGTTACTAATTATTAATATTCATTAATAATTATTATTATTTATAGCTAATTATTACTGTTTTCCACTAATAATTATTAATTATTAATAATTACTGCTATTTATTAATTTTTTCTACTATTTATTTCTTATTATTACTATTTATTACAAATTATTAATAATTATTACTAATTATTAATATTATTTACTATTTGGGACTAATTATTACGAATTATTACTATTTATAAATATTTATTAATATTCATTCCTATAAATTACTAATTACAATTATTTTTTACTAATTACTACTAATTCTTACTAATTACTATTAATTATTACTAGTTACTGCTAATTATTACTAATTACCGCTAATTATTTCAAATTGCTTCAAATTATTACAAACTTCCGCTAATTACCGCTAATTATTACAAATTTTTACAATTTATTAGTATTTATTACTATTTATATATATTTATTACTATTTATTACTAATTACTTCTAATTTTTTCTAATTACTACTAATTATTTTTAATTTCACCAAATTATTATTAATTAGTGCTAATTATACAATTTCTTACTATTTATTACTAATTATGTCTAATGAATACTAATTACTACTTATTACTAATAATGAATACTACTTTCTTTTAATTAAAAATAATTAATACTAATTACAACTAATTATTAATAATTAATACATATACCATGTAACAATTATTAATTAATGATAGTTGAACCAAATTATTAAGAAATAATACTATTTAGTTTGAAATAAAAACGTAAATCTTAATGAAACAATATATTTGTAAAAATAGATAATGAAAAATAAAACTATCTAATTCTCATTTAATTTAATTGTCTCTAATTAATAATAATTATAACTAATATAAACTAAAATAAATTAATGAAAAATTAAAATCAATATATAAATACCTTAAAACTGAATCTTTTGTATGTTTCAAGGTTTGAAAATTACTCGGATGTAAAATTTTAAACCTTAAAATTTTAGGACAAAAATATGAGTGTAGAGAGGGAGAGAGGAGTTGGGAGAGGTGTGAAATGGGAAAAAATCAGATGGGGGTAAGATTATTTGCAATGGGACCCGTCACAAATACCTACCTATCGACGTAGTATTTGTAACAGGACCTGTTACAAATACCAACCCCTATTAATTAGAGGTGGAAGATAAAAAGGTATTTGGGATGAGACCCTTTGCAAATACCTACCTAATGACGTAATACTTTCAATGGGAGATAAATCTTGTTGAAAATAGTAAAAAGCACATAATTGAATTTGCGACGGGTGTAACCACCCCTCGCAATTTCTTTTCCCATGGTTTGGCGCGCTCCATGTGCCAAACCTTTTGTGATGGGATACCTATTCTCATTGTAGATAATTAGTTATTTGTGACAGGAACATGGTCTCGTCTCAACTAGTACCTCCTGATAGACTATTTGTGACAAGACCCTTCCTAGTCGCAAATAACACTTCTTCCCATAGTGGTTGGACATTCAGGCATGGGATGGACATGCTGATGGTATGTTATGGAATGACTTATTGGATAAGGCATTGGATAACTTCTATCTAGAGACATTGAGGCATGAGATAGCTGTTGAGTTCAGGAGGTTGACTCTCGGGAGTATGTCTTTGATGGACTATGCTAGACCATTTACAGATTTTTAGTTCATTTCTTCTGTGTTAGCAGTAGATGAGACAACTATGATGTGACGTTTCTAGGAAAAAATTAAATGTGAGATCAAGTACCAAGTTAACCTCACTCAGTTTAAGAAGTTTAATGAGGTGGTGGATCAAGCTCTCATATTCAAGGGGAACCTAAAAGAGGTTTCCAGTGCATAACAGTTAGTTATTGTTGTATGATCCGGTGGTACGTCTTTTGAGAGCAGTTAGTGTCACTTTGATAATGTTATCCAGGGGGATAGCAGGAGTAGTGGAAAAGGGGGAATGATCAGTTACTCGGAAACATTCAATGATATTTTTTTGAAACAGTGCGGTAGGTCGTACCACTATCATAGTCAATGTATCTGGCCACCATTAGAGTTTAGAGGCTGTGACAAAATGGTACATCTGTGTAAGTTATGTAGGAACTCACGATAGATGGGTTGTTATAGAGGAGATATATAAAATAAGAGTGTGGGAAGGGGATCATATACCCCATATCAGTATGGAAACTAGAGTTCTACTAGACGAGGTAGTAGACGAAGTTCTTCTTGGGAAGAGGACATGTATCCGTAGAGTGGTGTAGCTTAATGGATTTAGACTTCATCCCAGGGAAGAGGGGCATTCTAGTAACATTCCATTTACCCTACACTTGTGGATAGCGAAGATGTATCGTTGACAGTGAGAGGTACTATTCTTGTAACTTCTAGGAAATCTAGTGCCTTATTTGATATTGGTGTCTCTTTTTAATTTATTTTTTTCAAAACTTGACAGTGGTTTGAGCTAGTGGTGGAGTTCATGAGAGGGGTGTTGACGATAGAGACACCTCTAAGAATAAGGTCATGTGACATCTATTTGTGCAAGGGGTGTTCCCTCGAGGCTGGTGAGTAGTATTTTATTTGGGATCTTTACATTCCTGACATGACAGTCTTTGACCTAATTTTGTGTATGGACATACTAGTAGCATACCAAGACCACATTTTTTTAAACTTAGGAGAGTTAAATTTACTACTCCTGAGGGTGACATGTATTTTAACCATAGAGAGAGGGATATCAAGGAGGGCCATTAGGGCTAGTTCACCTGAAATTGTGGGAGCTCACCGACCAGGTTAATAGTCTATTTCTGGATAAGTGAGGTGTAAAAAGGGTGTCTTTCTACCAGTGGTGGAGTGGTTTTAGAATTTCTTCCCTAAATACTTCTTATGGATTTAACCAGAGAGAGATGTGGAATTTACTACTGATCTCATTCCATGGGATGATCTTGTTTCAGTTCTACTATACATAATGGAAACAACAGATCATCAAGGGGTCAAGACACTGCTGGAAGAGTTTGAGGATAACATATGTATCCATATGATTACTTTGCCTTGGGGTTCTCTAGTCTTGTATTCAAATAAGGCCGATAGGACTCTGTGCTTGTGTGATTATTACTAGAAGTTGAACTCAATGAAAGTGAAGAACCAATATCCTCTTACGCTCATCGAATATTTATTTTACCAGTTGATTGGATTTGGTGTTTTCTCTAAGATAGACATGAGTTCATGGAATCTTCAATTGAGAGTTCGAACATCTAATATACCTCAGGCTACATTCAAGAATCAAATATGGCCTATATGTGTTCATCGTAATGTCATTTGGGTTAACAAATGTAGTATAAGTGTTCATGGTCATAATGAATAGAAACTACCATCCATACCTAGATCAATTTGGGATAGTGATTGTGAATGAAATCATGTTGTACTCTAATAATCCTAACGATCATGTCCAACAACTTGACATCGAGAAAGAATTGGTTGTACACCATACTAGTTATGTGTCTGTTATGGATTGATAAGGTCCATTTTGTGGGTCACATTATCTCTGAGAAAGGTGTTTTGTTATATCTTTATAAGGTTTAAATAATTTTTTCTTAAGAAAATCCCGAAAACTTTTTCGATATTTGTAGCTTTTGGGGGGTCAGAAAGATACTATCAGAGGTTATTTAAGGATGTTTCCCACCTAAAGACCCCACTTTCGGGCATTAATAGTAAGGGAATAAATTTTTAAAGTTTGGATGCATGTGAGAATTCTTTCCAAGAGTTGAATAAGAACTTGAAATCATCACCAGTCCTGATCCTACACAAGTATAGTGAGTATAATACGGCATTTTGTGACACTTTTGGGATAGGTCTTGGAGGAATTAAAATGTAGGGAGATCGATTAATTATGTATGGGTCTTAGAAGATGAGGCCTCATGAATAGAATTACACTAAAGATGATCTCGAGTAAGCTATTGTTTTTTATTATTTGTTTTTTTGGTGACATTATCTTTTGGGAGAGAAGTTTACAATATATAAAAATCCTAATAGCTCAAAGAATATCTTTTCATAAGGATATTTGAATCTTTGGGAGTGAATATTAGTTGAGTATATGCATTCATTTGATTTTGAACTAGAATTTACGCCCAAAAAAGGAAGCATTGTTGTTGACTCTTTAATAAGGAAAACTTAGATTTATGTAGTTTACAAGTCTAGTGTCGAGTGGAAGATGGAGACTTTGTTAGCTGAAATTCATGTTGTGGTTCATGAGAGGTAGTAGGAGATGAATCTTGTATTAGTTTAAATAGATTCTACACTTTTGAGATGGATCGAGGACATGAATTATAGGATAAAAATGTTTTACCTTAAGGGAAACCCTTGAAGGTGGGGATTCAAATTTAGATTAGACCATAAATGAGATTTAGATCATCTAATCTAGAAATTCGGTTTTTGAGCCTATGAGTATGAGGGAGGATCTGATGCAGCAATTTCATGCCTCAAATTGAGTGGTGCATCCAGGTGTGACCAAATGTATCGTGACCTACAAAGACAGTTTTTGTGGTTGGTCATGAAAAAGGATATAACAGGGTTTGTGACATGATGCTACACATGTTAGTAGGTAAAGGATGAGAATCAATGACCTAGAGGTTTACTAAATCCACGACCCATTCTAAAATGGAAGTGGGATGATGTGACTATGGAATTTTTCATGGGTCTTATGAGAACGCCTTTGAAGAATGACACAATTTAGGTGATTTGGATTGTATGAGTAAGGTAGCACATTTCTTTTCTATACAGGAGACTTCATTAGTGGATCAGTTAGGAGAGTTTTATATCTGAGAGATAGTACGTCTTTACAGGGTGCTATAGACGATTGTTTTAGATGGTGCCTTGTGTTTTACATCGTTCTTCTATAAGGGATTTCAGAAAGCACTTGGTTCAGAGGCTTTATTGAGTAAAACATTCCATGAATATAAAAATGGGAATTCAAAGCTTACAATGTATGTGTTTTAGGATATTCTATGAGCATGAGTCATAGACTTCAGTGGGTCTTGGGATAAGCACCTTGATTTTGTGGAGTTTTCCTATAACAAATGTTATAAGGAAACCATACATGTGGAACCATATGAGGATCTTTATGGAAGGCCATGAAGATCAAACCTGTATTGGATAATGGTGGGTGAGTCAGATTGGTTGAGAATGAGTCTCGTGTAGGAGATGTTGGAGGAGGTACTATTCATTCAGAAGCATATGGCTATAGCTTAGAGCATACATATGTCATATGCTGACAGACATCAATATCCCCTAGAGTTTAAATAGGGTGTCCATTTTTCCTTCTGGTGTCACCTATACTAGGTCACTATAGGATATAGATACAGTGTAATAAGGTCTGAAGGTTAGTTGGACCGTTTGAGGTTTTACAGATAATCAGAACGGTGTTTTACCGATTGTCTCTTCCACAGTGATATTGTGCTATGTATGACATTTTCCATGTGTTAGAAATTGAGAGGTTTCACCTCGACCCTTATTTTGTGATCAAAATGGATGATTTTGAGATTGAGACTGATGCATCCTTTGATGATCATATGATATGTGTTTTTTATTGTAGTGAGAAATTGTTGCGGGAATGACCATGCTGATAGTTCATGTATTGCGAAAACATTCCCATGTTTAAGAGGAATCATGGGTGATAGAAGTGGATATGTGGGTGCAGTGGCCTGATCTTCCTAACTTGGAATCATAGAGATTATTAAGAGTACAACTTGAGGATGAGCTGTAATAAGGTGGGGGTATTGTAAGATCTCAAACTTTTCAAAAGATGTATCGGGATAGATTTTAGGAATTTATTTTCCTTATTCCTAGTGTTTCTTTTTTCTAGCTATTACCTTGGGTGTGTTTGAGAGAAATTTTGAGAATGTTTAAAGGATTAAATGTAGTGCACTTTTGGTGCATGATTTTCCAAAATCATGTGATGTGTCCTAGAAAACCGCGAAACCCCTAATAGATTGGGATTTCATGGCTGGAGAATAGTTTGTAAAACTAGTTCCCCCTAATGAGAAACCATGAACCCCCTAGAGGAGATGTAGCGTTAAGGAACATGATTTGTTAAATGATGCGCCCCTGCCTAGAAAATTGTCTGCAGGTTTTTAAATAATATGAAAAGTTGATTTAATATTCATGAGCCCCCAATTTTATCCCAAATTTGACCCCAACATAGACATCTGTGACTAAAGTCGTTGTTGTAGTCTCTCAGATGATTTCCTAGGGCTCCCGACCTTTGTTCTTAGTGAATCAAATGGAAGATTAAAGATATTTACCTCTCCATGCATTTGTTTTCTTTCTATTCAGATATTTCACTCTCTCATGGTCCTCTACCTGGAAAAATGTGTGATGTTTCTCCCCTATTAGATCTAGATTTATATCTACAATTTTCAGATCTTGATTCGTTTCATATGTGATTTAAGATTTAGATCTAAGTCTCGTTCTTCATAGTGATTGTAGTTCCACCACTTTAATTTGAGGATTTCCTTTTTCAGTCATTCTTTTTCAATTTTGTGGTAGGCTATCTATTATTCAAATCCAAAATTTTTAATTTCAATTATGTTTATATACTTGTTGAATTTTAATTAGAAGAATATAAATTTAGTTTCCTTCATTGAATTAATTAATTTGGTATATTAATTATTTGAAGATTGTAAAATTTGGTGAAATTGAATTGATTGAGTTGGAATAATTTATTTTTTAATTAATTATGGTGATATGTGTATTGTTGAACTGGAATAAATAATTGTTGAACTAATTATGGGGATATTGGAATTGTTGAATGAGAATAAATAATTGTTTAATTAATTATGAGGATATTAGGATTGTTGAATTAGAATAAATAATTATTCAATTAAATATGGGGATATGGGGATTGTCAATTTTTATTAATTAATTTAAGAATTAATTAATGGGATTGATGTGATAAACTAATTTATGAATTAGTAATGAAGTTGATGTGGTTAATTAATTGTTGAATTAATTAATGTAATTATGTGAATATTTAATTATTGAATTTGAATAATAATTATTGAATTAATTAATGATATATTGTGATACATTTGAATTACGGTGATGAATTGTAATAATGGAATTCACATATGAATCTAGATGATAAATGGTAATAATGGTATTCACATATGAATTGAGATGATGAATGGTAACAATGTCATCCACATATAAATTGAGATGATGCATATTAACAATGGAATTCACATTTCAGTTGAGATTATGAATGGTAATAAAGGAATATACATATTAATTGAGGTTATTTATGGTAACAATGGAATTCCCCTATGAATTGAGATGATGGATGTTAACAATGGAATTAAAAATTGAATTGAGATGATGAGTGGTAATAAAAAAAATTCACAAATGAATTGAGACAATCAATGGTAACACTAACACGAACATATAAATTCAGACGATGAATGGTAACAATGGAATTCACATATGAAATTAGATGATGAATGGAAACAATGGAATTTGCATACAAATTGATATGATTAATTGTAATAATGGAATTCAGATATATGATATCTTTTGGGTATTGTTCAAACTCTGGCATAGGCTGAAGCTGGTAATGAGGGTTCAGGTGTCCTCAAGAACCCATTTTTTATGTTCTTAAATAAATATCATTTAAATAAATGTAGCCTATTTACATTAATTTTTGTCTTTTATTCTTTATACAATTGCATACACTATTAATGAATGGATATTTTTATAGACATCATTAGTGGTGATCTACTAAGTTGTACTCACACCCTACTGATGTTTCCTGACCGGTACTCATATATAATTCATGTTTGTAGGATAGGGTTAGGAAAATCCCTAGTGTTATATGGATGACTTTGCATGGATCATGGATTAGGGAACCGAATGTGTTTCATGGCCCTCTTTGGATTTTTTAGTTTCCTTACATTTTTGTTTTCATTTTGACACATTGCTTGTAATTTTGTATGGAATATCTATTGTTCAGTTATGATATAGTATTTATAGTTTTTTTATCTTGTCACACTTGTATTATTCTATTTATATTTTATCATTTGGTTATTTCTTATTTATTTTCGAAGGGTATTACTCTAATAAAGAGGATATAGTCTCCCCGTGATCAATATTAGACCATCAATGCTAGATGGAAGCCTATGACGTATGGGGAGGCGTGCATGTGGTCATGTAGTAATCTGGCATGGGGCACCTGTATTTGGAACCTAGGCTGGGACGTTACGTCCATAGAGTGGAAATTTTTTTTCCTACAATCAAAACTGCCAGAGAAATGACTAGATGTGAAAAATAATGAAAATAATAAAATGAAGACAAAAAAAGTTATCAATAAATTAAATTGATGATAATAAAACAAAATTTTCTTATAAAAAGATTACTCAAATGAGGATCAAACTTAAGAGATGAGTTTTCTATTGGAAAAGGGTTAAATTTCATTAATTTTGTAGATCCTTGGCCCATAATAAATGACTATGAAGTTATAGTTAATGGATATATTCCCTAAAACTATATATATATAATACATGTTATACTATACCAAAAGGTATTTCATAGGGATGTTGTACATTACAATATATAAAGGCCTATTCCACTTTATTGATAATTATAATATATAATTAGATTGGATCGTATGGTTGGATTATATCAAATATCCAATAAAAGATATAGGAATTTGAATATTAATGGTCCATGATTGGATTATATTCCATGATAGATATCGATTTAATGAATTTTATAAACTATGAGTCATTTATAATATAAATACATTCTTGAATAAATATGGATGAGGGTTACAACCATAGTAGCAAACATGAATTAACTCATAACAAAAGATTTATTGAATGTTAATTTGATCGGTTTTCTTTAGGGATTTATAAGTTAGTTGATTCAATTGATATTGGTTTTCAAATATTTCGGAATTTTCTCTAATAACTAAATCAATGGTCTTATTCCACCATAGCTTACAAGAAACTAGCATATCGTAGAGAGAAGAAGATCAATTCAAAATCATTGGGAAATTCACATCATATTATGGATACACTATAAAGGTGGGAGTTTGATGGCTTCCCTTTAGTTATCCTCATCAAGCTAATTATATTATAGAAGAAACAACATAAGCTTAATTGGTGTAATATTTTTATAGTTCTTCATTTGACATTTTATGTAGATTCAAGGATTTCTTGAAATATGATCATATTTTTGGTTACATAATCACTTCGTCTACTTAGATTAAAAATTAAACTATCGTAAAAAAACTATCAATGGTATTAGAGGCATGACATGGAATTTGATTCATAAAATACTGTTTTTAAAATGAATGATAGCACGAATCATTCATACTGATGTAAAACAGGTCATCAAATCAACTTAAACTATTTTTTGTGTGTATTTAAGAATTACAAGAAGGTGCAAGTGAAAATATATTTGTATAAGATATAAATAAAATTATTCATACATGGGGCACATCACAAATAAAAATTTCCCTTTACTAATTCCACACATTTCCCTAGTTATTTTAAATATAGTTCTAGACTAACCTTGCATGTGATATGAATTGTTTAAAATGAAATACCACCAAATATTATTCTTACTCATTGTTAAGTATTATATCATCAATTCCTAATATCATTATCCACACTCTTTACATAAAATCCATGATATAGGATTAATCTCTTGCAACTAATGAGTCAATAATATGCAATACTACATCACATGAGTTAATCCTACATAGGCACTATGTTTAATCATATGTGGGATTTGGGTTAACCCTATTTAGACATTAGTGAAATTTTCTATTCCTATACAAGCATTGAGTTAATCTCCCAGGGTGAATTTTATTAATGTTATGTAGGCCTTATCAAAAGCCACGTATTTGGTTAATCTCACATAGGCTTGTTTTGTAATGCATTAATATTACGTAGGAAAATCATAACACACAATGGTTTTTTAACCGTATACATCATATCAAAATATGATATTAGTCACACATAGGGTTAAACATAATGGATAAATGTTTTCAGTAAATTTAATCTATCATTTTATTTGTATATTTTGTTAAAATGTTCATAAATTATTAAAATTGTATTGTGAGATATTTAATAATTTATAACAGTGTTTATATATTATTTAATTATATTTTCTAAATTAATTAATATATTTATAGGAAAAATTATTTATAAAAATTTCTATAAAAATAAATTTATATTATTGAAATAACATTTCCAATTTTATGTACTTCAATTTAATTTAAATGTACAATTTTTATTTTGGAATTAGGAGGATAATTTATAAAATATTTATAAATTACAAAATAAGGCTAAATAATATAAATATGTTTACTTTTAAATGATGAATTATTCATGATAATTAATTTGAATTTTTAAAATTAAGGTTTTTTTGGGAAATTATTTAAATCAAATTAAAATGATTTTTGATGATTGATTTGATCACGGATTATATATTATTAACATATGACATTTAAATAACATAATATTTTTACATAATATAAATTGGATTATAAAATGTTTATAATTTATTTAATATCATATTATTAAAGTTAATATTATATAATCAATACCATGGAGTTCATATTACAAATAAATATATAGTGATTATATTTATTTATTTTATAAATTTCCATAATGCTTTCATAATTGTAAAATGTTTATAATTGTATTTTATTTATTAATTGGTCATAAATAGGTCATCTCATGTTATAATATTTTTCTTGTTAATTTTTTAATTTATTATATTTTTTATTATTCATAGATATAAATTTTTTATGTTATGAATTTATATTTATTATTTAGTTAAATTTTAGTTAACTACTACTATATTATGACACACATATCTAAGCACTTATAGGCTAGGTATGAAAAGTGATTTTTTTATACATAGTCATTGAATTATATAGTATTATGAAATTTAATTAATTAGTTAGTTGTTATTTGTAAATAATAGGTTTTAGACTTACGATAGAGTAGAGATGTCTTTTATGTAAATTATCCTTGGGTATATGGATGTTAGGTTAGACTTACCACTATCCTTTAGTCTTATACATTATCTTGAAAAATTATGGTCGACTACTTCTGTCTTCAGGATTACTCATGTTGGGATTATTAATTTTGTATAATTATATTAATTTCCTTGAAGGGGTCTATTTGACTTTATTCGTAGTTTGAATTTGGATACGTATGAATATAATTGAATTATAATTTGTGTTAGTAACATGCGTTATGAGTCATGTAAAGAGTCACACATCAATATGGTTTGAACATATTCATTTAGTGGAAGAAATAAGATTTCAAACAAAATCATTAAAATCATGTATATATAGAATGAATTACATGTGATAATATGGTGAGGTTAAATCCCCTTCAAAATAATATGTGTTAGATTCCATAAAAATAGAAAATTTTCAAATACTCGACCATCTAATCAGGTACGTCATCCAATTATTAGTTTCCCCTTTATTATCCTACATATAGAAAGAGCGTAATGGGTTACACTCTTCCAAGATAACTTAATTTTATTTCATCGTCATAGGATAGAGTTGAGTATATCAATTTGATTAAAAGAACAAATAGTCATTCAATCAACTATATGATATTCATATATGATATGATTAGGTTGATGCCCAAATTAAATTTCATTGTAATAGTAAAATTTCTAAAATAAACCAAATCAAAGTGAAATATAGATATTATCCCAATAATTAATAAAAGGATTTCAAAAGGTGTAATCATTTTTGTGAGATCATATTTAATAAAAATCCTTATTAAATGTTAATAAAATTGATACTCACCTAATAAAATATATATTTGTACATAATATCATCATTATCATCATCAATCAAGAATTTTAAATCAATATTATTCAAAGGATAATCCTAGTGTAAGAAAATTTAAATATGATATTCTTTAAAAATATACTTATGTAGGTGAAATTATATGTGTTAAAATAATACCCTCATGAGTAACCAATTGTTTACATTATTTAGTTGGTAACTATACATTCTTATGAGTATCATATAATTTTTCACTTATGGTATCAAAAACAATAGATGAAATATGCTCTAATAAACTTCAGTATCCACTCACATACTCAATATGATTAGGTATTCCCATGACTTGATGAGACTGAATGTTTCCTCTAATAATTGTCTTGGTTATAGAATTCATAATGTTTTCATTGATATAAATTTTCCTAAAATATAAAATATTTAAAGATGTTTTTACCCTATGTTTTTAAATGTTTTTAGGGATTTTAAATAGGAATATGATGTCAAGTTTATAGTATTGTGTAAAAAATACATGTGAAAAGAAATTCAAACTGAAGGAATAAATTTAATTTGAAATCCAATCATATATCTTTTATAGCTACCTAGGTTATTGAAACCAAGATTTTCTAGGAAGTAAGGAAATTGATCCTGTAGGATGTAAGTGTATGAGACACCTAAAAGGGGATTTTTACCTCAATGGAATTTTCATGATAAGTAATAGTGTTATAAAAATAAATTCATCTATTTTTAAGGGTATGTGATAGGAATGATATACTTTATAATTATTATAAATATATAGAAGATTAAAATAAATGGAATAATTGGTGTAGCTTATATTTCATTAAATTGATTGAGTAAATTTTTTATTAATCATTGAATGTATGTAAATAAATTAATCAATCTTAGATTGATCTTAGTAAAGGAAGTATATAGTCATTGTATTTATATTATATGATGAAAGATGTTTTTTATAACAATGTTTTATTATAATGAATATGAGATAATGGATTTAATAAACATGATTTATGATTCATTGAATTTTATAACCTCTTTTGAAATATTATATGGATAAAGTTATGTTACATAGGATAAAAAATATTATGCAATTATTTTTTAGAATATGAGGAATTTAGATTCCACCCCAATCAGTAGAATACATTAAAAAATTATATTCTTTAAAAAAAATTTCAATTAACATATAATACCATATATGGTTTAGAAATAATTATTTTTGTTAAATATTACCTATAATAGAAATAAGATTTTTTTCCAAAACTTGATGGAGTTTTTAATATTCAATTGATATTTTTAAGAGAATATAGTATCTAAGATAATAAAATGAGTGTTTTTAGACATATATAATTTTGATATTAAAAAATAAAATTTCATCCTAGTAAAAATTCAATGTGAACTTCCTAGAGAAGAATAAGTTTTATTAGTTGATTAATAAAATAAATAGATTAATTAGTTTATAAAAATTTTCAAGGAAAAATATGGATGGAATGGGGTATAAAAATAGATGTTGATATACTTAGAAATAGTTTTCATAAGATAAAGAAGTTATTAAAATCATTACATTGGATGTTTGGAAGTAAATGATTATAAATATTTTCAAGTAGATAAACATTAGGATAATGATTACCAAGTCCCACTATTATTCAAATTATATTATGTCATAGTTATTACTCACTAATGGGTTTAAAATTGGTTTTTATCATGTGTTCACATAGATATGTTGGGGGAATTAAATAGAGATTTAACAAGTCCAACAAAACCCTTATATATGAAATAAACATAAAGTTCATCAGGTACTTTACCATATATGAAATGTTAGATAGGCTGTTTTTATTGTTTTCCTATGTATTCTTAATGTATTTTAAGAATATAAAAAGTATCATGTTATATAAAATGAAATATTTAAATTATATTTCTTCATTTGTTTCTATATAGATATGTATATATCAATATACATTTCATAAAGTGAATTGATAACTAACCTCTCAATGTAATACATATCATTATCTTTAACCGATGTCTTAAATTAATTATTATTGGTTATAATTAAATTTAAAGGATAAAGTGATTATAATTATTATATCAAGATATATAATATGCTAATGAGGCATAAAAAGAATTTTACGTACTAGTTATGCACTGGTATTTACCACATATAGTTTCATATATAATTTTTATGGTATAATAATGGTGAATAGTTTATATTTGGACTCCATACTACATGATGATAGAATTATATATATAATTATATCATTTATACATTGATACATTTCTTATATAATCCTTGAGGCTTTACTAAATAAGGGTGGTTAGAAATGTTGGTGGTCATGTAATCATTGTGGCTTAACTAAAGTGTTATTCATCTTCTCGTGTGTTCAATATGATATATAAACCCTCAATTGAGATAGAATCAAGATGTATATAGTCATATAAATATATCATTTTAGTTTTTTCCATAGAAAATATTAACTTTGTAATTTTGATTAAGTGAATATTAATAAATATCTTATCACGTGATGATTCTTCTTCTATGAAACAATAATGTTATAATTTTCTCAATGTACTTCTTTCATTGAAAGGTTATAATAGGTCCCCTTTAAAATTAAAACCAATTTATGTTTTAAAATTATTCTTAATAATATGGATTGTGATCTAAATAGTATATTTTTTATCAGACATAAATTAGTTCTAACTACCTCATGCTTATGGATTACAAGACATTGTGATTTATTCTCATGAAGTTATTACCTGTTAATCTCCAAGAATGGATGTTTTGAGGAAAGGCCCAATAATAAGAACTCTACATGTTTTATGTGTCATTGGATATTCCTTTTTACTAACATGTGGATTAGACCTTATACTTAAGATTTCAATTAATGTATATCATGAATCGTCTAGAATGATGTTTGTAAGAAACAAATGATGACCTATTCTTGCTAAAAGTTATAGTAAATTTGGTATATCATAATTCATATAACATTAATTTAATAAGAAAATAAAGGATTTTTCTCTTTTCAGTTAATGGAAGATGTAAACTCTAGCCCGTTGAATGAAATGGAAACAAGTTCATTCTTATTTATGATCTATTAAAACAATTAGATTATGTTATATAGTATTGTTTGTAGAGAGTTTTTTATCATTGGAACGTTAGTTTCCTGCCCATGGGTTCCTTAACTTATTGGTAGAAACTAATCATGGAATTTATATAATTTCACCTAATGTCACCAAAAATTTTATTCTGTTGATATAGGAGTTTTTGTTTTATTTTGATTATCATTTTTGATAGCCAATAAACAATAATATTAATTGAATTTATAATTTATAATTTTTAAATAATTAAATTTGTTAAATAACCCATGAGATTGATTATAACCATAAAAATAATACATGTCTATTTAAAATATATTTTTTTGATTTAAAATAATTTTTTATTTATAAAATTTAATGATTTTTATATCATTTTCATTTTCTATTTGACAAAATTAGAGTGGGAAATTCTTTTTAGATAATGGTTTACTGAATGAGAAATTGAAAACCAAAAAAATATACTGAATGGCTATGGAAAAGTAATTACCATAATTGGAAAAAGAATTATTATTGGATTTCATTATTAAAATTTTGTTTGAAAAAAAATATTGTTATAGTTTTTTGATTATGTTATAAAATAATTTCCCTAAAATATATAAAATTATTAAATTTGATTGAATTTAATATTAAACAAATGTATTATTTATGGATTTTGGAATAATAAATATACAAGTTGAGTTGATCCAAAAAAATCAATTAACAGATATTCGAGTTTATAATATGTGAGTTGAATTTTATCTCTAGTATACAATTAACAAGGTAAGAAATAAATATTTATTTATTCAGTAGTTTATAGAATAGATTAATATTGATTTTTATTTATATTTTTGGAATACTAAATAATATATTTTATTTCATGTTTAATTAATATAATAGTTTTTTATTTATTTAATAGTTGATATTTACTAATATAAATTATATATTTTTAAGGTCTGACAAATTCCACAGGTGGAAAGATAAGATGAGTTAAGGGTTCATTGAAAATTATATATTTTATCAAATGAAAATAATATATTTTATTTAATATAATTTTAATATATAAATATTTATTTATTTTAAGAATTATATTTAAAAATATACATGTCACAAGATTTATTACTCTTTTCATTATTATACATGGGGGTTTCTTGTAGCTTTCTTGGGGGGGGGGGTCTAGTCCATATCTTGATCAATATGTATGTGATGACGTCGACAATGGTACATACCCATGAACACATTGGAGCAATGTAGGATGTAGGTAAGAAGACTTTGGGATAAGAAGAAGGGGTCTTTCGGCCATCAAATGGTGGTCCTTTGAGATTTATAATTTTAATGGTATATTTATATAGTGATTCAACCCTTATAGGGTGGTGTAGTCTACGTTTCTAGTCCAGGGATATGTGCGTTTTTTACCTCAATGGCCATAAATAATTATTATTTAACATGGAGAATATCATAGATTGAATATTTAGTAAAGTGACATTACACAATTCTAAAATATTAACAAAATATGTATATTCTATGATATTTCATTTTATATAGCATTGGTTTTTATGCATATTAGAAGAACTATAGAGAATTATATAGAGCCATATAGAACCCCCTCCAACCGTATTAAGAACAAAGAGATTACATGATAATCCTCTTCTCGTGATCATTAAAGAATGTCATAAACCACTAGATATATTTGTTGTGGCACTCAGAATATTAATAACATTGTTCAAAGACTCATAGAGCATGTATAGATATATCGATAGAATCATCACATCGTTTCCCCACCACAACGATGACCTAACAAGTGTGGAAACTAAATTAGACAAAATAAATTATCACAGTCAAGGTAATTATTTTAATAAATTTATTAAAAAAAATGTGACATGGATATTATAGGTTTGAATTTTTCTTTTTAATTGGAATTATCCATTAAAATTGAAGAAAAATAAAAAATTATCATTGAACCATCACTTCTTCTCTTTCATAAAACCTTTAAGTGGTACTAGAGTAGTCATATTAAAATTTATAATTGTTTATAAATAGATTAATAAATTTCAATTTTATTTTTGATATTTTTTCATTTTGACAATTTCAAGTTAATCAAGAAGTTCAGAAAATAAATATTATTAGATTCCAATGTTCAATAACATGCATATACAAGCGAAGAACACTCAAATAACCAATTAAAAGTTGTCAAAGATACAAGCTTTATGAAATAGATAAATGGTGTGTAATGGTAAATTTCACAGTATGTACCCATGGTCAACCACACAAGGTGTGGGGAACCATAATCACAATGCATAATGTGGATGACTATGTGCAATAATTATATGTTGTGTATTGACTACCACCATGACATGCTATTTGAAAAGGATTTTAAAATGTATAGTAGGAATACATTTCATGTAACCCCATACTATTTTGAAACCATGTAAATTATGAAATTTCAGGTGGTTAACTACAAGGCATCATTACACATAGCTTACTGACTGCCAATTGAGAGAAATGGCCTTTTATGGATTGCATGACATGTGGATTGATATACATGTCTTGTATTACATGAAAAATGTTTCAAGGTATACACTGAGATATAATTCTAAAATTTATCAACACATGTATACTTAAAGAAATACCAAAACTACATGACCTATATAAATCTTTACACGCCACATGATAGGTGTTGTTCTGCACCAAGTACACACTGTGTGATTTTTATCATGTAATGTGGATATAAAAAATTAATAATTATTTGTCCCATTAATTCTATAATTACACAAATAGTATTGGTAGTTGTACACATCATGTACTTCACGAGTATTTCAATCAGTACATGCTATATATATTTAAGGCATTCTATTTGGTCATTATTGTAAGGCCCTGACCATAAACATTACATAATCTTGAATTATGTTAATAATTCACATTGAGGATATTTTTAGGTTTAGAGATTTAAAAAATTAGGTCAAAACTTATAAATAAAAACTTGAATATTACAAGTATACACTTCTACTCACTATCCATTCTTTTCATAAAACAAAAACAATTTAGAAAGATACAAGTTCAGTTCCACGATTTAAACAGAATGACATTTCTGTGATCCCATCCATGACCCCATTCCTCTTTAAGTCCTGTGAAAAATATTTCAAAACATGGTATGATCATAAAAAGCTCAGTAAGGAATACATAAACAAGGAAGAATGTTATTTTTTCAGAACAAGAAGTAAACAATGAATACTTTATCATAAAGTAATACCATTCACCTTTAATAATTATAAAAACACTTAACTGGATATAAACTCATTTCTTACCCTTCTTTGGAAACCAAAATATTACCATAAAACCAATAAAAAGATATATATAGAATATAAAGGCAACTTGGGACATAAACATACCGAAATAGAATAACCATATGGTCTACTTCCACAAATATCACTTAATGGAATAACCATATGGCTGACTTCCAAACCCAATTCATTAGAGGTTTACCATAACCACATGTAATTAGTTTATCATGGAACCACCAGTCATTTGGTTTATAATGTGACCTCCCTTCAAATGTCCAAGTACCCTTATATAATCATCACACATAAATGATTTCAAATATCAATATTTCAAACATAAATTTAATTTTAAATCACAAAAAATAATATCAAGATATTGAAATAGTAAATCTACTTTTAACACCATTTTCAATAACAAAATATGTAAATAGGTTATATGGTATTTATTTTCCATTTAAAAACATCACATCTTGTTAAGGAAGCCAAATATCAAATAATGCTCGCAGTGGAGGAAAGGTCATTGTCACAGCGTACATTAAAAAGAAACATTCCCTTTTTCATTTAGTAAAACATTACTTATAAATTATTCACTTTTAATTGAATTAAAGTTAAAATGGGTTTATACACCATATAAAATAAAGTCATGTAGAAATCTAAATATGCCTCAAAGAATAGAGATTGAGACAAAGTCCCTTATAAAGATCATTTTGTAAATAAAATAGATCGATTATGTGTATTAACTATAAGTACACATAAAGAAAGTATAAATACAAGATAGGAAATCAAAATTCATTTCTCACATAATCATAGAGTGACATTGTCAATAAATAGGATATCAATCCAAAGAATGGAAATTGGGTTAAGAATTTCCCTTACAAATATTATGAAGCATTACAGCGTCACTTTAAAATTAAAAAAATGATTTTATGGGAGATAAAAGGGCCTCTCATTACTTGGAAATAAAATTTATATAAATGAGGATATATAATAACATATACCAACATAAGAAAGTGGAAATTAAACTACATAACATAAAATAAATCTTTGACTAAAAAAGGATGGTGAAAGGTTCCCTTACCTTGTGTATGACTTCTCTTGTATATTTTTTCTCCTTCCTCAATAATAAAAATTAGTTAATTTATAATTTCATATTAACCTTTTTCTGGTTTATTATTCATTTTATATCACTTATTTTCTTTCTGAAACAATTAGTAAATTATTTGAGTTCATATCAGTCATCTTGTCGATGTTTGGAACTTGAGTAAAAAAATGAACCTGTTATAATTACAAATTGTCCATGTGGTAAAAAGTACATTATATCTATAATTATATTCATGATTTATATATCATTTATTTCTAGTATATATATATATATTTAGAATATTCCATAACATTTGGAAATTAGAAATGAAATGCACCGTTTATTGAGACAGTAAGTCGTACGTATGCCGGAATGCTACATTCATTTCTCTTTCATATTTAAAGGAATGGAAATTAAATGATACATAGGTATATTATAATTATAGGATAATATATATGTTATATATGTTACATAATTTCATTAATTCATTATTTTATATGTTTCATGTATTGTATGAATGAGTCATATCACTTTGAGGGGGCAGTAGTCCGCACTTCCTCAAATGAAATTATCTTATTTATACAACATGAAAAGCATAAAGGTATATTGTAAATGAGAATTGCAGAATCTTGGTGATAAAATAAATATCATATATATCAAATATAATTATATTTCCTTCATAATGTCCACCATGAGAGGTAGTAGGTCATAATTGAATAATCATCTTGCCATGAGCCAGTAGTTCGTCATCCATAGAATTAGTATGTTCGTATCTATTAGATGGAGGTGTGTGAAAGTGTAGTTAGAATACTTCTCATAACAACATCCTAGAATATCAAAGATACATTTTTTTAATAGAATGGAAGAATGAGAGTTTAGGGGGTTGGATAAGGAAAATAAATGGAAGAAGCTTTAGAGAATACATTACCTCAAATCAGGTAACTCCTTTTGATTTAATCTAAAAGGCTTTCTTTAATTAACTTGTGCAGAATGTAAGGATTTTAGGAGGAATAGGGGGATGTTGGGAGATTATTTGGGTAGATTTTGGATGAGACAAGGGGTCTTGAGAGGTGTGAGTAAGGGTTATAGGTGGTGTCCTTTTATAAGAGGTATGAGGGGAACTTTAGGAATGTTTGAAAATATTATTTTATTATTAATTGATTTTCGAATTCTAATAACACTGAAGGGATATATTTAGAGGATCAGATGAGGGTGGGTTGACATACTCTCAAAAAATGGTTTTCAGACAAGTTTAGGGCACAAATTAACCTTATCCTTTAGGTTTAACCCTTAGTAAACTAATTTAATTTTTATCGTTTTATCAAGTATTTAACACTTTGCGAATCAAAATAGTTACCAAAACTTGACAAATATCTAATTAATGAATCAATAAAAAAATAAGACATATGATGAATTTTTTTTCCAAATCATATATTTTTTCAAATTTTATAATATTTAATATAATAATTTATTTTTTAAAATATGAATTATGTTAATTTAGACACTATTCATATCATGACTTTTTAAAAGATTCATAACAACTTGATTACTTCGAAAAAACATCATTAAAAAAATATAAAATGTAAATATCATCCACAAAATTTGTGGATAACATCAAAATAAAAAAATACATTTATTTTACCATTTATAATATCATTTATTTGAATTCATTGTTAATGAAGAAATCAATGCATCACCATTGTGTCATAATTAAATTTATTTATTTAATTTCTAAAAATTATAAATACAATACCATGATTTATGAAATCATTTTATATTTATAATGAATATTTATAGTTAAAAACATAAATTATATAACCCCATATAAAAGTTTGTTTACTAAAAGATACATGTTTAGTTTATATTTCCCTTATATTTAAATTAAAAGTAATTTAATGTCATTTTCACACACAAGTGGCTCCATGGGGTTATAAAATAGACCAAAGGATGCCCATGGTCGGATATATCTTATCCAATAGGGTTAGGACATGTGTTTGGTTAATTTAATATTATTATAATATTAATTTGTTTCCTATATTTACCATATTTAGCCTTTAACCATGGTAAATAAAATATTTACTGAAGTTACTATTTATAGTGTCTAAAATTAATAGTTAACTATTTACACAATTTAGACCTCCTAATTTGAAATATTAAATCAATTTTTCTAAATTCAAAACACATAATTTTCATAAATTAATTTAAAATTAATTCTCATTGTCAAAACAAAAAAAATGTGTTTTTAAGAGTTAAAAACTAACGAAAGATTGAAATGTGTTTATGTCCAATTTCAATGAAAAATTAAATTAAATGAAAAAAATTGGATTAAATGGTAAAACCATAATTCAATTACACTTTAAAAACAATTAATAGTACAATATAACTATATAAATAAATTATATTAAAAGATAGTTTTGACATAAAATGCAGTATTTTTCAATATTCATTAAAAAAATGAAATTTAACAAAAAATACCAAAAATTTACCCAAAATAAATTTGTATGTCACAAATATAAATAATAGGTTTATTTTGTCAAATAGAATATATAAAATTGATAAAAATAATATTTAAAAAGGGTTCTCCACCAAAATGTTGTAAAACGACCTTTTTAAAATATTATAGTTTTTCATTCTGAAAATCAGATTCATTCTTATTTTAAGTACCTAAATATTATTGGACAAGTTTAAAGACATTTAATAATCATATTGAAGTTAGTTATGATCATTCCAACAAATAAAATTTCTAGGATTTAACTATCATTTAAAATAATAATATTATTATATTATTTTTTTGGTATAACTCAAAGTTGTGTGAAACGTAAGATTTCGGAGAAGCCCGTTGTAGCATGTCGGGTATGATATTAGAAAAAACATCACCATTAAATTAAAATTTATATATTATTTATAATTATTAATAGAAATCACAAATTATTATTCTATAAATACCTGGTTCATTACATCCTTCTCCCTTTTGTAAATTACATCCTTGCAATTTTAAAAATGGTCTCAGAAACATCATTGAAAGTACCATATCATTAAAAGAGTCAATAAAACTATCACATTAAAATAAATAAAGAGAAGTATAAAGTTCACCCTAGATAACCCATAATAGGATTTCATATGGGAAAACATGGATATGGAAGACAAACTAACCATCATGTTCTGATAGAGAGTAAAAGAAAAATGATTAGCAGAGAATTAACCACCAGAAAATCACAAACTTGTAGGAAAAGTAAATGGAAAACGTTTTTTTTATATTCCTTTTCATAATTTTGAGGAATTTATTTATGTTCTTGGATAAGAAAATTAGGAAAAATATAACTTTTCACGTAGACATTCATCCTTTAGAGTATTTCTACCACAAACTCATCTTTTCTCCAAACGATGAGTATTTTAGATGACTTGGTCACACCTGAAGCCCTAGAATCAACTTCTAGATAATAACATGATCCAAAAAATATGAATAATATATTTGTGTTTTCTTTAGACATTAAACAAAACCAAAATGGTTATAACAAGACTAGATAACCCCCAAAAAGTATAATCTTTTATAAAAAAGAAATACTACTCTTAATCCCAAAAATTGAACAAAAAATACCCAAATATCAACAAAGACCATTCAATATTAAATTTTCCTTAAAATAATTAAAAACAAAACAAAATAAGTTTGAAACTCAAAATTCAGAACGGTTTGATCACATAGTCTTCCAAAAATATTGTAACAATTATCTCTAAATAGAATTGGATAATCTTAAAGTCTCGTACTGAAAAGTAATTAACCTAATCACATGTTCCATATGATAGGTTAATCATTTACATAACTAACCCAAATCACTATATTTCCACAATAAAAAAAGATTCTTAAAAAATAAAATTCCACCAATACTCTTCAAATGAAATCCCAAAGTATTATATTTTCCTTAAGAATATAGTGTTCCCAAAAGAGAGAATATATTCCAAAATAACCTTTATCAGTTAATCACCAAATAATTTAACTAAAAGAAATAATTCATACATACCAGGGACTTCATGTAGTCCAATGGTAGGCGATGCTCCCTTATCGCACTTTGATTGTGGGTTCAATTCTGGTAGCCTTTCCATACACGATGGGTTTTCACCCATCTTATGGGTTGTCCTTTTTATAAAAATCAAAAATAACCCTAGAATGTTTCAATTTGAAAGGGCACATTATACCTATCATCTTCATCCAAACTCATTAAGACCTCAAAATCTTAATTAATAAAGTCTTATATATATTGTCATCATTGTTTTCACCTCCATGTGATAAAATAAAACTATTACCAATATAAATCACATCATACCTTTATCATGGTGTTCACATGGTTTCATCATAATCTTTTTTATGTAGGTAGAAGGTACATGCATTAATAAATTACTTATAGACACTTAAAAATCATTTTCTTCCTTCATCCAAATACACCTTGTACATCTTAGGTCATATGGGTGTGTGTTGAAAAATAGTTTCATAAAATTATCATGTATGACATGTAATTTCAAAACATCTGATAAAACATGATTTTTTAAAATAATTTGACCAATTTTGAGTTAAAAATTTCAATCAATGGTCCTTTTAAAATACAATAAGTATCTGTAGAAAGAATATAATTTCAAATGAAAATATAAATAGGTTGTGCAAGGGTATCCTTCTTTAGAACCTTTTTAAAAATCATAATATGCTTCAAAATCATGTGATAAGGTAAAATATTTGAAAATTCCTTAATAATATTTACCTTTATTGAAAAAATGAGAATATTATGAAAATAGGGTTTTATTTAATACAACCCATGATCCATGATAGTATCAAGGTATTGGGGAGATGTTAGATCTCTCAAAAAATTGCATTAAATTGAGTTGTATGTTAGAAAACGTTTCACAATCATCTAAACATGAATTTTCAATAATTGTTTCAATAATGTCATCAAGAAGATATCGGAATTTTGTCTGAGATCCTCCTCCTTCCATTTGTAACCAAATTTTTGTGACTTAAAAAGTTATGAAACAGGGATTTAATTGAAAGAATAGATATAGGGACTAACCATGTGTTTAATTAAAACTCCTAATCCTTAATGTTTTCTAAACCATTCCTATTATCCCAACTGTAAGGCTCTGGCCTTAAACATTACATAATATTGAATTAAGTCAATAATTCACAATGAGGATCTATTCAGGTTTATATGTTTATAGATTTAGGTCATAACTTATAGATAAAAACTTTAATATTACAAATATACACTTCTACTCATTGTCTATATTTTTCAGAAAACAAACACTCTTTAAAAGGAGGCATGCTTAGTTCCACGATTTAAACAGAAAGAATTTTCCATGATCCCATACTTGATCATATTCATCTTTATGTACTAGGAAAAACATTTCCAAACTTGGGATGAGCATAAAAAAGATTAGTAAGGGATACATAAATAAGGAAACTATTATTTTTTCAAAACAACAAGTAAACCATGAATACCTTATCATAAATTAATACATTTTACCTTTAGGAAGTAGAAAAACACTTCATGGAATATATGATCATTTCGTAAACATCTTTTTTAAACAAAATATAACCATAAAACCCATTGAAAGATACATATAGAATATAAAGGTATCTTGGGACATAAACATACTGAAATAGAATAACCATACGGTCTACATCCACCCATATCACTAAATGGAATAGCCATACACCTAACTTCCATACCCAATGCATTGGAGGTTATAGCCTAACCACCCATCCTTGGTTTTTCATGTAACCACTCATAATTTGGTTTATCACATAACCACCCATCAAATGTCCAAGTAAAATTATATAATCATCACACATAAAAGATTGAAAATATCAACATTTCAAACATATATTTCATTTGTAATCATAAGAAATAATTTTATGATATTGAAATAGTAAATCCACTTTTAAAACCATTTTCAAAACCAAAATATGTAAAAAGATTATATGGTATTTTTTCCATTTAAAAACATCACAGCTTGTTAAGGAATCCAAATATCAAATAATTCTCGTGGGAGCGGAAAGTTCATTGTCACAGCGTATGTTAAAAAGAAACATTCCATTTGTCATTTATTAAAATGATACGTATAAAATATTTACTTTGAATTAAATTAAAAGTCAAAGGGTTTTATACACCATATAAAATCAAGTCATGTATAAATCAAAAAATGCCTCAAAGAAATAAGATTAAGGAAAAGTCCCTTACAAAGATCATTTTGTAAATAAAATAGATCGATTGTGTTCATTAACTATAAGCACACATAGAGAAAGTATATATAAAATATATTACATCAAAATTAATTTCACTAATAATAATATAAATACATAATTAAGAAGTATAATATCAACCCAAATAATGGAATTTAGGTTAAGAATTCCCCTTACGAAAATTCGGCAGCCTAATGGCGTCTCGTTAAAATTAAAAAATGAGTTGATGGGAGAGAAAAGCGTCTATCATCACTTGGAAATAAAATTTTCATAAATGAGGATATATAATAACATATCCCAACATAATAAAATGGAAATTAGAATTCATAACATAAAATAAGTCCTTGACTAAAAAAGGAGGGTGAAAGGTTCCCTTACCTTGTGTCTGACTTGTCTTGTATATTCCTTTTTCTTCCTGAATAATAAACTTAAATTAATTTATAATTTATTCTGAAAAATTTTTAATTGTATTATTCTCTTTAGATAACTTTTTACCTTTCTATAATAATTGGTTACTTATTTAAGTTCATATCAGACATTTTGTCGATGTCCGGAACTTTAGTCAAAAATGAACTTGTTATAATTACAAATTGTCCATGTGGTAAACACTATGTTATCTATAGAATGATATTAATGATTTAGATATAATATATATCATATATACACATTTTACATGTATTAATAATATTCCATAACATTTTGATATAAGAAATTAAATGCATCGTTCCTGGAGACGGTAAGCCATACGTACGCATAAACACTACTTTCATTTATTTTTCATATTTAAAGGAATGAAAACTAAATGATACATAGGTATATTATAATTATAGTATAATATCTATGTTATATATGTTACATAATTTCATTAATTTCATCCTTTATATGTCCCATGTATAGCATGAACGAGTCATATAACTTTCAGGGTGCAGTAGTCCGCACTTCCTCAAATGAAATTATCATATTTATACGACATGAAAACAATTATGGTATGTTAAAAATTATAATTACAGACGCATATAGATAAAATAAATATCATATATATCATATATAATTATAGTTCTATCAAAATGGCCACCATGAGAGGCGATAGGAGATAATTGAACAATCATCATTTCCTGAGGCAGTAGTTCATCGTCCATAGAAACAATATGTTTGTATCCATTAAATGGACGTGTGTGGAAGTGTAGTTCGAATAATTTTTATAAAAACATCCTAGAATTTTTAAGATACTATTTTTTTTAGAAAATAATGGAATAAATAGACTTTAGGGTGTTGGAGAATGAAAATAAATGGAAGAATCTTAAGAGAAGACATTACCTAAAATCGGGTAACTCCTTTTAATTTAAGAAAAAGGCTCTATTTGATTTCCTTCTACACAATTTAAGGCTTATAGGAGTAATATATGGATGTTTGGATATTTTGGGAATATTTTGGGTGATACAAGGGGGATTGAGATGTGTTATTAAGGGTTTGAGTTGGTATCCTTTTATAAGAGGGAGGAGGGGCACTTTAGGAAAGATAGAAAATATTATTTTATTATTAATTTATTTTCAAATTATAATAACATAAAAGTGATATATTTAGAATATCAGATGATTATGGGTATAAATACTCTCATAAAATGTATTTTATACAAATTTAGGTCATAAAATTAATCTTATCTTTTAGCATTAACCCTTAGTAAACTAATTTAACCTTTATCATTTTATCGAGAATTTAAACTTTGGGAATCAAAATAATTACGAAAACAAGACACATTTCTAATCAAATAGCCAATAATAAAATTTTATAATTATGATAAATTTTGGATGAATCTTATATTTTTTATAATTTTATAATTTTTAATTAAATATTTTATACTTTTAAATATGAATTATGTCAATTTTGACACTATTCATATATTGAATATTTTAAAAATCCATATCAACTTGATTAATTCTAAAAAACATCATTAATACAAATATAAAATGTAAATATCATCCAAAAAATTCGTGGATGACATCAAATTAACAAAATTACATTTATTTTAACAATTATAATATCATTTATTTGAATCCTTTGTTAATGAAGCAATCGCTACATAACCAATGTGTCATAATTAAATTTATTTATTTAATCTTTAAAAATTATAAATAAAATACCGTAATATAGGAAATAGTTTTATATTTTTAATGACTATTTATATTCGAAAATATATCTTATATAACCCCATATAAATTTTTTTACTAAAAGAGGTATGTTTAGTTTATATTATCCTTAACTATAAATTAAAAGTAATTAAATGTCATTTTCACACATAAGTGGATTCATGGTGTCCTAAAATCGACCCAAGGATTCCCGTGGTTGGATATTTCTCATCCAATATAGTTAGAACATGTTTTAGGGTAATTTAATATTATTATAATATTATGTGTTTACCCTTATTTACCAGATTTACCTTTTAACCATGGTAAATAAAATATTTACTGAAGTTACTATACATAATATATAAAAATATAACATACCTATTTACACAATTTTAACCTCATAATTCCAAATATGAAATGCATTTTTCTAAATACAAAACACATAAGTTACATAAATTAATTTAAAATTAATTCTCATTGTCAAAAACAAAAAAGCATGTTTTTAAGAAGTAAAAACCTACCAAAATATTGAAATGT
Source organism: Viscum album (assembly GCA_963277665.1). NCBI lineage: Eukaryota > Viridiplantae > Streptophyta > Magnoliopsida > Santalales > Viscaceae > Viscum > Viscum album. Next base: position 1,400,003,468 of record OY728142.1, on the reverse strand, counting down.
ATTTATATAAAATTTCAAATTAAAATTACTTACAATAGCCAATATTGGATTAAATGATAAAAATATAATCTAATTAAACTTTAAAACCAAATAAAATTACAATCTAACTATATAAATATATTATATTAAAAGACGGTTTTGACTTAAAATGCAGTATTTTTCTCTATTCATTAAAAACAACATTATCATAAAAATACCAAAAATTTACTCAAAGTAAATTTTGATGTCCCTCTTGAAAATAATAAGTTTATTTTTTCAAATATAACATATAAAAGTGAAAATAAAAAAATTTAAAAAGGGTTCTCCATCGAAAGAAGTTAAAACGACCTCTTAAAAATACTAGAGTTTTTTCATGCTTAAAATCAGATTCATTCTTATTTTAAGCCTCTGAAATTTATTTGATAAGTTTAAAGACATTTAATAATCATATTTTAGTTATTTATGTTCATTCTCGCCGATAAAATTCCTAGGCGTTAATTATCAATTAAAATAAAAATATTATTATTTTATTTTTGTTGGTATAACTCAAAGTTGTATACAACAAAAGATTTCAGAGAATCTCGTTTCTACTTGTTGAGTGAGATATTAGAAAAAAAATCCCCTTAACATATAATTAATATCTTATTAATAAGTATTAATATAAATAAAAAATTATCATTCTATAAATACCTAGGTCATTCCAATAATATGATGTAGACTACATGGATTGACCCATGTAATTACAAGTTCTGTATATTTGAACATGTTGTGTAGAAATATATACCATTTAAATTTATAGTATATGATAAAGACTATAAGTAGTATTATTTAAATGAAATATTCAGTGAAAACACATGTCATGTAGTATTAAATTCTAGAAATGGATTGATATAGAAGGTACACATTTTGTCCCCTCTAGAGTACATGTCGTGTGTGTATATATATATATGTGTGTAAATATATTTATTCCAATAATTAATTTAATATAATCGAGAATGATACATGCCATTTTACATCATCAATAAACATCATGTACTTAATTATTTTATATTAGAATTAAATTTATTTAAGATATTTATATAGGATGGGAATCTTATCATATCTCAAGGATTATTTTGATAGATTGCATTCTTAATTAATGTATTAATGAATTATTTGATTAATTTTTTATTTCTTTTAGGTTTTCTTTAATTTCAAAGAAATAAAATGAATACTAGAAAGTATAAATGTAGTCATTGTATAAAGTTAAAATGTAATAGGTTTAAATGAAGGTGTTATTACTATGTTAAAACTTTAGATTGATTTTTATTATCAAATGATTTCTTACATTGATTTTTATTTCTTGATAGTTTAATGATCCTATTTGGTTTTATCCAATGTCTAGGATTAACAGGTACTAAACAAACAATGATATGAATGTATAATACAATGATTATCCCAATGATAAATCAAAAAAATCAATGTCAGAGTGAAAATCCCACAGTTATGCTCGCCTAACTGTCATAGGATATGAAAAAAAATAAAAACCATGTTGAACACCCAAACAAGATATAGATGTGATATATTTATATTAATTCATTTATGTGGGAATTTCAACCCTATATAAGTTATTATTCAAATAAATTAATTTCTAAGAAGTTGATCAATACAATAGAAAACATATATTCAATTATTATGTGATTAGAGAGTGAAATGGTTGTTTTTAGTTGTTTATTTTTTTGATAGTGATATAGATAAATATGGGACCATAATAAAAAAAATGTTAGGAAAGTGTAATAAATTTACTTCATTGAATGGGATGCGTTTAATAATATATTTTTTGAGCAACATTTTATTTGAATTATTCTCACTAAAATAGTTGTAGAATTAAAAAATATGAATCCAAAGGAGGATGGATCCATTGGCACCTATGAAGAAAACATCAAAAAAATAAAGGTAAACATATGGTTTAATAATTAACCTTGAAAAAAATAGATCATTTATTTAGTGTCTTAAAAATAATATTCCAACAATAATTATCTACAAAATACATTGGTAGAAATGAATTAAATGTTATATGTCCTCTCATGGTAGAAATAGAAATTTGTGAGTCACATTCTTCATGAAATTTTAATGAAATGAAGAGAAAAATATATATTCATGGAAACCAAATGATAAAACTTATAGAGGTAAGAAAATTCATCTATATACAAGAAAATAATGTGGGATGAAGTATGGGGGAATTTTCTTAAATGAATATGTAAATGATTCACTTGTGGAAAAGAATACCATACAATACATGAATTACAAATATATTTGAAGATGATATCCATCGAAAGGGATGGAGAGAAATATCATCATAATACACCACCCACACATTAATTATTAAACTATATTGTGTATTTAAATTAATCTATGAAATGAACCAATACAAGGGATAATGAATATAATAGATTTTAAAACCCTCTAAAGTGAATAGATATAAGTAAATCCTATATAATCAAAACTATGGATGTGGGTTATGAAAATGATGAGTATAAAGGTACACCCATCAACCATAAAGAATTAAAAACAACTTATTTTATTCTATTTTTATACACACCATTATATCTAGAATGTTTTCTATGAGAATAAAATCACAACCCCAACAACTAAATGTTGAATTATTATAGAAAACTCATATTGGTGTGATGATGGCATCCAATTTATATAACTCCTCTGATTTATATTTTGGGAAATTGGAATCCTAAAAAAATTATTATTCTCCCATTTAGTCAAATTTTATCTAATTTTGGGGATGGATTTTTCCTCTATATACATACATACAATATCAATTTTGTGATATTAAAATCAAATTTTATTTTCTAAATCAACCCATGATCGCCAATCAATAAAAGGTTGAATAAAAACTCCCTATAGAAGTTAATTCCCTTGTATGAGTATTTTTTACCTAAAAATGTGTGATAATCACTCATATAGTTGGTGGAGAACTAAATATTGAATATTTGTATCTTTTTTTAGAATATGTTGATGTATTTCATGAAAAGTTATAATTTTACCCACATATCATGATGATGAGTTTTGAATAAAACTATTATGTTGAGATATGCTAATATTAAGGGCACCTTATAGAATAAACCGAAATTAATTACAAGAATTGATGAAACAATTAAAATATAATCTGGATAAGATTTTTATACCCCTATGTGAGTCATTGTGGAGGAAATTAGTTATTTTATTATAAATAATTTTGGTAAATGAATTTTTACATTCATTATTGTGAGCTAAACAATATCATGAAAAACAAAATCCTCTACTCTATATTTATGACTTATTATATCAATAATGACAATATTAACACATATAAATGATTGATCATCATTATGGATATTCTTAAATAAGGGTGAAAATAGTGGATATACACAATACATCTTTCCATATAATATATGAACTCTATAAAATCATTTCGATGTTATTTGGACTTACAAAAAATTTCACTATCTTCATGGATATGATAAAACTTGTCTTTATAGATCACCCTAATCAATTAGTGGTAGTTTTTATAGATAATTCCCTTATATATTCTAAGAGAAAGGAATAACATGATGATTATTTATGGATTGTGGTGAAGACCTTTATAAATAAAATTGAATGAAAAAATTTATATAGTGTGGATTCTATCTACATATATTATCATTTTAAGTCCATGTTATCACATGTTATGGTATATCTGTAAATCCCTCAGAGATAAGGGTAATTGAAGAATAAAACAGACTAACCATTATAATATATATATGTGTTTTTCTTGGATTGGTTAGAAAATATAAATTGTTTTTGAAAAATTTCTCATTACTATCAAATACACTATTAAATTTTACTTAGAAGGGATTCAAGTTACTTTGGATAGATGAATGTGAAGAAACTTTCCAGGAGCTTTAGGGAAGGTTGATCACTGCACCAATACGGATACATCTTTAGAGTGGAGAAGGGTTTGGGAAATAAAATGATTCATCATATGTAGTATTTAGATATATACACATGAAAAGGGATATGGTGGAAGTTGGAACCTCTAATTAATTAAATTTTATAATAAATATTACTCATCCTATGATTTAGAGTTGGAAGTGGTAATATTTTAAATGATTATATGGAGGAATTATCTCTCTGTTAAAAAGTGTGATATTTATGTACTCATTTAATGAAATTAATGTATATATTTCAAAAGGAGTTGAATATATACCAAAGTATATGGTTAGAGTTGAATGAGGTCTTTGATGGAATGCCCTGTGAAGTTAAACAAGGAGGTTGATGATATGAGTAGGAATGATCATGTTACCTTATCCATGATATGAATTGAAAGAGAACTCATACTAATGTGTTATAAATGGTTAGACCATGAAATAATAATAAATTTTAGAAATCCTATCTTTCTAAATCAATTTCTTAATTATCCATCCATGTGATGAACAAGGATACAAAAAAGAAGGATATAAAGCTACAAAAGAGACTAAAAAATATTTTTGAGTTCAGCCATGACATTGATGGAATTATAAGTTTATTAAAATGAATTTTTTCCCATTAAATATTAGAATTCAAAATTTTTATATTGGATAATTCACATAGCACATCATTCTCTCTCCATATCAGAAGAACAAAGATGTTTTTAAATCTCAAGGAGCACTTATAGTTGGAAAATATGACGATAGAGATTGTCGAGTTTGTGTCTTAATGCTTGTTTTTTCAAAAAGTAATGGGTAAAAAATTTAAGTCTAATGGGTTGGTGTAACTATTACCCACACATGAATGGAAATACAAGTAAATAACCATGTATTATATCATAGGAATTACAATGACTTTTAAAGTAAAGAATACCATTCAGTTTGTAGTTAATCACCTTATAAATTCAGAAAATTTCAAGTCTATTTGAGAAGACTTCAATCATGATCAACAATCGAAGATATACCTAATAAAAAATGTAAATAAGTATATAGTAAAAATTTATATTATATCTAATCAAGATTTAAGATTTACATAAATGTTCTAGAGAAGTATTAAATAATAAGTGAATATAGAGTGATTTCATAGAACAACTTATCATCCTCAAACTATTGGCCAATTAAGAAGGTCCATTCAAACTCTTGATGTTATATTGGATCCTATTCAATGGATTTGAAAGGAAGTTAAAATCAAAAAATTTCCTAGGTAGAGTTCTTATATGACAACATTTCCCATTCTCTCATCCAAATGGAACCATATGAGGATATATATGTGAGAGATACCAAGTTTAATTAGGAATTTTATTTCCAATATTTATTTATTTTATTATTTATAATGTATATAGATTTCACTATAAAAAATCATACAAAACTAATGTTATTTTACCTTTCACTTTAATGTAACGAAATTTAAAATTTACTTTATATATATATATATATGAATTTCATATGATAAAAATAATTTAATTATTTAGTTAAATATAATTAAATATAAACTTAACATATTTAATTTTTAATGAAATAATAAATTAGTTTAGTATCATCATATTATTTAATGAAAATAAATATTATTATAGGATTGTGGAATAATATTAACCGCACAAATATATTTCATAAAGAAGATAAATATTATTCAAATAAGTGATATGGTAAAATGAATCATTAATGAAAATAAAACCTATGAAATTTAAAAACTAGTATAAATCACAAAACATAGGATTTGTATCAGAATCAAGATTTAATTTAATGAAAAAATATTTATATATTGCTCTTGTGATTTCATATATAGTCATTATAAAACCAATTTTATTCTTATATTTTTACAATTAATCAATATGATATATTATATAATTTAAAAATTATGCTTGATTGATAATTAAATATCATTCACTTAATAGAAAAGGAATGATGGTATATAATCAGTCATTAAGACGGAAAATAGTATCTTTATTATAAATCTATTATACCCCCATATACTTTTAATTAATGATTTTAATTAAATAATTAAAATGAATTCATTAATTTTTAAATCAAGAAAATTAAAAATAGGAAATAATAATGGTATAATAAGGAATAATAATTTAGTGATTCATATTCAATGAAATATTTTTTCCTTTAAGAGAAATTGTTTTTATTACATAATATATGATTTATAATAAGTTATATTTTCCATAGTCTCATTAAAAAAATAATGAAATTTATTCTTTATATATATATATATGAACTATCTTTCATTGAAGTATTATTAAATTTTTAGAAATAATTATAAAATCATTTAATGTTAAAAAAGATATATTTTTCAGTGAATGGATTTTTGTGTGTGTAATATATTTTTACCTTAATAAAATAAATTAATATTTTATTAATAATTAATTTAATTAAATTTATTTAATATATAAGTATATATATATATATATTAATAAATTAAAATTATTTAATGAGTTTTACTTGGTCTTGAATAATAATTAATTCAAACTATGCTTAAAAATGCATTTTTCTATAAATTGTTTTCTTGTGCTATGTGTTATTATATTAAAATTACTTCATTAAAACTTTTAGAAATTGTATAAACTATAAATTATTCTATATTTTCAATTATCATTCTAAAATTAGGTAAATATGTCCACTATCATTTTTTATCCTAAAAACAAGTTACCGATGTAAAAAATTAGTCACTATAGTAAAGGATAAAATGTTGTAAAAAAGATAATTCGAGAAGTAAAGTCACAATATATCATAAAATAAAATATATGAATGAGTTTATAAGCTATTTAACATACTTTACCTTTCTTTTACTTTCTAATTATTAATTTTTGATCCACTTTATTCAATTATGGTATTAGTTTTTATATAATGAAATTAATATTTTCAACATTGTGACTCCTCTCTCCTATTAAAGGAATTATTCACCTACCAAATTCACCTAAAAAATAATTCACATTATTTTAACAAATATATTTCAAAAAACATTTACAACCCTCATTATTATCTCATAGTGGTTTTATTCTCACCAAAAATCCAATATAAAAACTTATGGAGTGATCTTGAGAAGGATATCTAAGGAAGAGGTAATTGTTTGGACAATGTTCATTCAAGTTTAATAATTATTCAAATGAATAAAAATATATTATACCCATAAAAATATAATTAAATAATGATCATAATTATAATTAATAGTTATTAGGTTTCTAAAATTTCCATTATCTACCTTCCTTTTATCCATGAGAATATTAAAATCTCACCCATATTATGGTCATATTGTTTCCTTTAAGATTAAAATAATTCATTTTCCATAATAAATTTTAATTTATTGTTATAAAATGGATATAATAGATCATGAAAAATATTTAGGAAAATATTAGGATTGTGAAAGACAAAACTAATAATTTTAAAAATAAATGATCGTCCTTATTTTAATCACCCAAAACAAGCATTAAAAGAAATCTTTCATAATAAAAATATATTATGATGTATAAATTTAGTGATAATAGAATGTTGTGATATTAATAAGTAAATAATGTTTAATTTTCATTTTAATAATGGTAATATTCAAATTTAATTCACTATTAACATACAAATATTTTATTCATTAAATTTTACTGAAATAAACACATTATGGATTTTAACATGAAGAATCATTTCTAAAAAAACCCATGGAGTGAACCAAGAACTTAAGTAATCATCATGTGAATTCAATTATAGTACTTTGAAATCATTTTACATAATTAAAAAAATTTATAACTCATTTTACCATTCTCAATATACTGAATCAATTTTAGAGGAATTGATTGTATAACCCCATGTGGCGGATGAGAGAAAATACTATATAATAAATAAATTAAATATAGTAATATATATATAATTATAAATAAAATATAATTAAAAAATTTTATAAATAAATTATTTAATCAATTGATTTTGGTTATTTAGATGTTTATACGCACACATAATGTGAGCCAAGATTTTAGGTAAGGGTTTCTCATATCAAATTTCTTTCTTTGAGACATGTTTTGTATTATGAACGTATTTTATTTTATATGGTTTATATAATACCTATTGGAAATATTATATCATGATTATTTACCTATTAATTATATTTATTTTTTTTCACATTGTGTTCTCTCATTTAAGCGGTTTTTATTAAAATGTAATATAATCTATAGGGGTTTTGCATCTAATGTGTTCTTCTTACAGACATATTTTTTCTTATGCAAAAATTTTATTTTATATGGTTTATATATTGACTCATTGAAATATTAAATCATTATTATATCTTAATTTTTAATATTTGAAGTTCCATTTCTATTTCTTTCTTTCAATTTTTTTTTATTCAAATGTTATAAAAATATGAAGGGTTTTTTTCGACCAATTTTACATTACATTTGGTCATAAACTTTCATCCTTTATTATTATCTTTTATGTTTATTAAATTATTCTATTTATCTATTATTTATGATATTTACTATTTAAATATATAAAAATTACATTTTTACACAAAAATATTATTCCCTAATGAATTTAAATATCTATTAAAAATAGGATATTGTTATGAATAATTATAATCCTTTTTAATGGTTCTTTATCTTTTACATCCATTTTCATTATATTTTTTCATTAATTTTATTATATATACCTCAATGATTGATTTTATAACATACCACCACCCCAGACAACTCATCGTTTCTAAGACCAATTCTTTCTATATGACCTCCGACCTGTGTCCTCATTTTCTAAAGGCCACCGACTAGCTATAGGATCCTATGAGGTTACTATAAATAGACTAGTTATACCATCACTACCATTCTGAAAAATGTGAAAGTAAATAAATAAATTTGATACAACCCCACATAAAAATTAAAAACATAATGTAATATTTCAAAAATAAATAAATAAAACATCATATGAACTATCAGATGAATGTGTCATATATACTATATCAGATCCCCCATGGATATATCATATACAAGTAGTACTGAAATGAAAAATAAATCAAATAAAACAACCCATCCCCAACTAGTCATTCGTCTATCCTACTCATATCCAACACCTCCAACGAAGGAATCCAAATCAACAATCATCAACATAGGGCCTTACCAATAACATGCACCTACAATAAATAAGGATGTATGGTTGGGTACCCAGGTGACATTGAAGTCTGGGTAGGGTGAGTGTGAAACTTAGTTATCCACCACAAAACGTTTTCCTAAAAATAGACATTTTGATCAAAGTGTATAAAAAATTAATACAAATAAGAAATTTAAATAAATTTAATAGTTTTACAGTTTCAATTGTTTTAGTTAAAATGAAAAACAAACACTGATACCCCAGTTTTATAGTGAAACCCAAGTATTACAATATATTTGTTGATCCATAGGTTCCTGACCATGATTAACCATAAATGATACGACCATTACTAGGGTGTATTTGATCACATAATGTGAATAATGCTACCAATATAATAAATTTAGTTTTCTCTAGTATACAACTGAGTAACATGGACCACCTATAAGAGAGTTATCTCAGCCAAGGTCTTAATAAAAATGAGTTACACATACCTATCCTATGAGTTTCATCTCATTCTAGGGAATTAATCAAATTGTTGCATAGACCACCACTTAGGGTTTCTTATATCCAAATCATTGACAACCTCATAATGGATTTTCCTTTCAAAATAAAAAACCTCCCACAAGATCATTTTCAAGTGAAAGTATCAGAAAATCCCCATGGGATTTTCCATTTCAATATAAAACAATATTAAACTCATTTACCCATTCCATTAATACCAAATTCATTATTTACTTTCATAGAAATTTTCATAGCACATATCACAATATCACATTTTTATTTTCAAACCCAAACAATACCCATTTTAAAAAAAACATTTCCTAAAGTCCATTATTTATTTCCTTTTCAAAAAAAATCCAATTTTCTATTTCTAGCTACAATTCCAAAAACACCATTACCCATTTTTTCGTTGAGAAACCAAATTCAAATTATTATCAAGGAACCCCACTAGGGTCAACTTTTTCTAGGGTTAAATAATGTATAATGGAATTAATTACGAAAATTATAACTTTAAACATTTGATTAATTTTATGGAATTTTTCTCGAAAAAGCACCAAGACCATCAATGGACAAACATAGAAAACATATTGTGATGCTATGGGGAGAATTTAGTGAATAGATACCAACAAATTATCATCCCATATTTTTTTATAGGTTAATTGTTTCATTTAAGGTCTTCAAGTCCCATCCATACCTAACTGATCCTCGCCCGCACTCCTATCTCCAGAATCACACATTAACATCACTAATAATAAATTATTTTTCAATTACCATTAATTAAAAACTAATCATAAAAAGGTATAAGAAATGAAAATTTAATATATTACCTCATCATATATGAACCATAACCAAAATCTTTCAAAAAAATTAGATTTTTCATGTCCACATTAAAAGACAAATCCCTAACCATCAACACCAAGATAGTCAAAAAAATCAAATTTCAAGAAAAAACATCATAAGATTAGAGTCACCACATACCTCAATTAAGATACTGGGAAATAATATAAAAATATCATCTCATTATTTCTTATTCATAAAAAAATACGAGATACACATGATACTTAACCAATTACACCAATACACAGTGGAATTGGAACCAAAACTCTAAATGAAGAACTAAAAAAATTGAGAGGATGAAATGTGGGAAAAGTGGAAGCCATTAGAGGAGAAGTAATACCTTTAATCACTAAATAACAATGTAAAAATAATCATTAATTAAGGTAGAATACGGAATAAATGCATTGGGGATCAGATGTTTCATATTCAAAAAACAGAGAGATGAATATAGTATCCCCTCTTTGAAACTCTAGGGTGAAATTTAATAATTTCTTACTTAATAAAAACAGCATCAGATAGTTAGTGACTATTGGAAGTGGATATTCTCACTTCTAGGAACCAATAGTAATATGGTGACTCTATGTAGTTGATATAATCACTGATAGACCCCACCATATTTTTTGGGGCATGGTTGTTGTTTTTCGGCATCCCAACCACCCCTCATTCTCTAAAAATCATTAATTAGTATCCCAAATCCATTATTAACCTAATTGTATGTCCAAAATATCTATTCCGGGTTCTAAAATCCTCAAAATTTTCTTTCAATACCCAAAAATATATTTACCCCCCGCCCATTACATAAATTATCAAGATCCTCAGATATTCAAAACACCTTTATGTACATGTGGTATTAAAATCTAACCACCATGACACTTCTTTCCCATAGATATTCAAGTGGTAATCCACTCTCATCTCATAAACTATTCTAGTCACAAATCTAATTATGAACAGACTCTTTCTATTTCTAAATTCCAAATTCACCTCAAAGGAACAACCACAAACTCAAGGTGCTCAGATAGACAACCCCAATAAATTCCCATAATTATTACAAAAATAAAATTCTAGTGATTACCTATTCCCTTCCCTCTCAAAAAATGACATTTTTGTAATCTATTTAGGTATTCAGTCAGTAGTTATACCCACAATAGGACATAGCTTATGATGGGAACATCCAAACTACAAAACATTCCATCATTAGAACTAGCTTTCAAAACATCTCTCCAACATTACAATGACACACCCGGTGTGGTTTCCAATTCCCTAAACCTAAACATATATGTGAATTATAGAGAGTTTATGACACCCATATTAATTATTTAATTCAAACTAAGGCATATTAATAACCCCCATCCATACATAGTCAAATAAAATACTATGTTTTATGGAAAATATTGGTTTAATTATAGAAATACATATATAATATAAAAAATTAAATGAGGTGGTTTGTAACATACAACATCCAATTTCGTTAACAAGAACAAGTGGAGTCATCCTTGAATGAATTATCTAAAAAATGTTTGTCTCTAGCTACAGAAAAATTATAAATTTATTCATTCATGATTCCTTCTAGACAAGAGTTATTCTATGATCACTTGAATATTCTCTCTTGAGTCCATAACCAACTCCCGGAGATATCCTATAGTTTGAGCCTCAACTATCCAAACCATCATTGTGTAATATCACACAAACAATTCCCCTTCTAATTATATAACACTCAAATCACTTTAAAACATCTGGAGTATAATTAAAATTGTAGGATCATCCTCAAATCAAATCTAATCTAACCTCAGTAATTCATCCAGGTAAAACCAACTCCACTAGCACACCAACACCTAGTTCCATCATGGTCATCTAAAGATCTATCCCAAGAATGTTTCATAATCTCAAATTCCTTTCTAATCACATGATAGACAAACTATAACTAAAATTATTCTTACCACCATAGGATTATCCTTATGTCTGATCTATTGGGTTAAAATCCTGAATCTCAATGGCCCATATTCTTTCTATCATTGAGAAAAATGGTTAGACGTGTCCATCATAATAATACCCTAGTTCAACTCTAGAAATAACCACTATTATCCAGTGGTAATCCTATATTATTATTAAATTCTTTATGAGTCCTTTCCCACAAGGAACATTATCTACCTAGTCACCTTTCTCTTGGAAGGACTTGTTAACGAAAACCCTCTACAACCCATGGAATATATTCTAAACAAACATCAACAAATGCTCAATAGGGTAGTACCTCCATAACATCACCTGAGTTTCTTTTAGGCCTAAATGATTCTGAATGAAAACATAGATGTTCTATTTTACCGATCCAAGTTCAAACAGGCCTATCATATTTCAAACATGAATCACCCTAATCTCACTAGAAATAAACATGTTCTTTCTCCCAAGATACATGATCACAATTCCCAATGAACCCACACATCTCCATCACACACCTACTATATTAATCATATATAACTCATGGGTCACACACTAACCTATGACTATTTATATAACACAAATCATGATCCTAGAAGTAGTTCATTATTGATTCTATCCTCAAACTTCCACTAAAGATTCTTCTCATGAACCCTAGCCCACCAATCTAATAAGACACGATATATCCTTGATTTTATCATCCATTAATCATGGAATCCTTCATGATTCATGTATAAATCATGAAAAATCATAATCTTGGGAATCATTCCAAGATTAAATGTGCCTACGAATTCTCTATAATCTCTAAATCATTACACATAGGGTTTCTACTAATTACTGCATCCATATTTTCTAAATAATAGTAGGGTTAAGAAAATGAAAAATATTATACTTCGAAACTGACCTTAATACCAAACTCCAATACTTGGATGATCCCCTTAAAAAATATCCAATGCTTAACTATGCCTTTACCAAATCATTGACTGATCTTTAACTATAATTATTAAATACACCAAAGAATATATAGAAGACTAACATATATAAAACACCCAAAAAATGGGATAATCCCTCCCACAATAACCCTCAATCACTAAAAACACCAACTCAACACTATTCCTAACTAATTATAATGATCATTGGGATCTTACACCAAGCCCCAAAGATATTTCCTCTCACAAGCCACTATATAAAAAAATATCTCCCACCCAATTTCCAAAAAAAATGACATATTACATGCTATGGAAATGACTTACCCTAGGTCCCACAAACCCATTCATATAAACCCATTATCATTGAAATTATGATCTAAGGAACCCATTCTGGGGTCCTACAAATCCTGAAATAGGCACAAGAACCGTGATATAAGATGACTTATCACAACCTCAATATCATTCACAACTGAGGGTACATCTGACAATATCACACAATATAGTCTACAAAAACTCATTAAGGTCTCGTAAAACATATCATAGGTTCTCCCCAATAGATATATTTCCCTAGAATCAACTACCCATGCACATGGTTAGGACATATATTTAAAGTAATCTCATCACCATGATCATTGAGGGTCTCATCCTTTCATATTTTATATTAATTAAAATCTACAATTTACTCCCAATTGGGTAAATTTTAAAAAATTCCATCACCTATATTTTTAAAATTACTAATTGGGATTAGGTCTCAAAATCCATGGTTATCCTAGAAAAAAATTATATTCAAATATTATGAGGTAAAACATGTTATATGTTTGTTATTTTATTTTTTTATTCAAAACAACCAATTTAATAATTTATTTAAACATTCCTATTATCCAGATGCATCCCAGATATTAGGTCAAGTATAATTCCACCATAAATTTACATTTTAGAGAATCTATATTAATGATTACCTGAAACATTAAATAATAAAACCCTATCAATTATTAAAATGAGTATTTATATATAAATTACCAACACAAATAATCTACACAAGGTAAATAAGACATCAATACAAGACTATGCTAGGAAGTTTTCAATGATAGAAAAAATGAAAATGACATATAAATTCCATGTTACAAACATTATTCATGAACACATACACCAACATTCCATACTAGCCAAAGGTAAAAATCCCATAAATAAAAGACATCAAACCCATGTGAAACACTCAAGAGAAAAATGAATTAAGTATAAAATAAAAATGAAATTACAATAATTACCATCCCCAAAAACATAGATTTTACCTCATATGTGGTGTTATAGATCATAGGAATGATTTAATTACCAAGGATAAATAACATAATAGTCTCATTCCAACCATGAAATTTTTTAAAACAATATAATATCCATCTAATATCAGTTTTTAATGACCCATCTACCCATCCGCTCATTCATTCCCATACCTACACTATTTATATGACCTCAGTCATGCATCACCATATGAAAGATGATCCAAATATTGGTGAAAGTCTATAATATAACTTTTTGGAGACTACGACCTCTTCAACAGAGTAAACAATATTAAATTAAATAAAAAATCAGATATAACAACCAAGATAAACAGGAAAACTAAGGCTAGTTATGATAAAATTAATACAACATCACATGAGATAATAGATGAATGTTTTATAGATACCATATTAGATCCCCTAAGGGAAGATCATACTTGAGAAGCACTAAAATGAAAAAAATTAAAGGTGAGGCTAACAACTCATCCCCAATTGGTCCTGATTCTATACTGGTCCTATCCTCCAACTCCAACATAGGGAGAAAAATCAACAATCATTAACATTGGTTCTTTCTCTAAACCAATACATCCAATCAATAGGTGTGTGTTTTTTGGGTACCCTTATACTAATATGATCTAATAAGGGTGTGAGTAAAAATCATTAGGTCACCCCCAATGTTTTCCCTAAAACTAACCATTAAAAAAAGTGCATGCATAAGTGCTATCAAAAAAACAATTTAAAATAATTTTAGAGATCAATAGTTTTAATTTTTTAATAAAAATGATAAAAAAACACAAATTCACCGATTTTATAGTGATACTCATGGTTGAATATACTGTTATTTATTAATACATGACCATAGTCCACCGTAACTGCTTCATCTAGTAAGAAGGTGTCTTTGAGCACGTCGTTTTGATTGTTCCATCCATAAAATATACACGGTTTTCTCGGTATACAAATGAGTAACACAGACCCCAAACAGTGTTTTCATAAACATGGTAATAGCCCAATAGTCACATGGACCTCCCCTATAGATGTTTTATTAACCTAGTTCATAGGAAAAAATGGTGACAATAACCATATTTACGAGTTCTTTATTATCCAAATCATAGACTACCTCATATTATATTTTCATTACAAATGTTCAAACCACCCCAAAGGGTTTTTTCTAAAAAATGAATCAAATCACATGAAGAGAATATCCATTTCTATAAAAAACAATTTCAATATCATTTAAAATTTAAAAAAAACAATTATCATTTTACATTACAAAAAGTTTCATATAAATTATTAATATTTCATATATTTTTTTTTTAAAAACTCCATTTCAAAAATTTCATTTTTGAACTTCATTTCAAAAAACCATTTCTAAAATAAAAAAAACCTGTCATCAATTCCATTCCCCATTTTATTTAAAAATCCAATATAATATACCATTTCTAATTACCATTCACAGAATACCAATTCAATATTTTTATTTCAAAAACCAAATTCAATTTATTCTGAAGCCACCCCACTAGGGATACCTGTTTTTTAAGTCTTAATGTTTTCTAAAGGATTTAATTAACATAACAATAACATCAAAATTTTGATTAATTATATTTTTATCCCTCCTAAAACTGGGGAGACCACTATCTTATTCACTTAGAAAAGATAATGTGATAGTACTGGAGAATTTAAGGACCACCCTCCATTATGAATTCTTAACACATTTTTTTCATAATCTTATAGTTTTCACCTAGCATGTCGAAGCCTAGTCCCTACATAGCTAGTCCCCACTCACACTCACAACTCTTGAATCACTCCATGAAATCACTAACAATTAATTACATGAAAATATAATTAACTAAAAACTAAACTATGAAAGGTAAAAATGATGAAAAAAATTCCAGATTATCTCCCCAAACAAATCCATAACCAAATTATTTATAAAACCCTATGGTGAATTTTTTTTTACCACAACCTGGGCTATAGACCTAACCAACATCACCAAGATAATGACAAAACAATTTAAATTTTAATGATGAAATTTATAAGACTGTATGTGGGACACATCTTTATAAAAACAATGGTAAATAATAGGATTATATCATATTGGTATGTACTCTAAGAAAACTAAACAAAATCAATATGATACTCATCTAATTCCACTAGACCTTTGTAGAATTGACATTAAAATCCTAAATGATGAACTCAAAAAACATAGAGAATCCATATGTGGGAAGAGAAGAAGCCATAAGTGGAGAATAAATACAATTAATCAATGATTAATTATACCAAAACTATCCCTTGATCAAGGGAGAAGAGGGAACCCAAGGGGAGGGGCTTAGTTAACTTGTACAATAAAAACATGTTAAAAAATAGGGTCTCCCATCATGGAAACATGAGGAGGAAATTTTGTAATTTCCTCATCATTAAACCTCTCACCTATTTAAAGAAATTTATAGGATATGGATCTTTACACTACAAGCCACCACTGATGGGCTGGTGGGTATAGTTGGTGGATCTTGACGCTACTGTACACCACTGGTGGTTCAGTGGAATGAATTCATATTTTATACAACTTGAGCACACCATGCTCTACCCGACACTAGTCCAGACATCCATTCTACCCTATGATCTGAATTCCATTTTCAAACAACACATTTAGTGCTATAAGACTCATAATTCTCTTATAATCCTCAAATATAAATTTTATAATCCCAATAAACTAAATCATAATCTCCATAGAGATTCCAAATAACTATATAGATATGGGTAATTATAGTTTAATGTCATTTTCTACTATTATTTCCATTAATTAAAAAGTTTGTTAATGAATCCTTTTAACATTTTCCACATCGGTTATTTTTTAATTTCTTTGGAAAAGTGTTAAATCAATACCATTTTTAATTTTTACCACATGTGTTCATTTTTTCCACTTTTTTCTTTTTTTTAATGAAGTCTTCTATTCTTATTTTACTAGATTACTAAATAATTTTTTAAATATTTTTTGTGAATTTTTTATTTTGAAAATAAAGGATAAAATTTTATAAGAATAAATAATATTATTTCATTCCACTAATATACATTTATATATTACATTCCACATTTCTTATATTTCTCTCCATTTATTTTTTAGGTTAAATATTTATAATTATTTGAAAATTAATGTTGTCAATTGTTTGATTTTATTCTCTTAAACTCCATTTTTTAAGTTACGTATATTTTTGTTTTACAACCATGATACAAATTCATTATGAAAATTCTTTCACTTCCTTTTCCTATTTACTACTAAATGATAGTACTCATATAGAGCATTGTAAAATAAAATTATCTAATTTCTTTTATGATTTAATTATTTTGTGTTATTAAATTTTGATTATTAACCTATCTACCTTTAATTTCATGTTATACAATACCATTTTGAAAGGACATATGACCTATTTTTTTCTATGTGTTTTTAATGATATTATAAATAATTTATTTTATTTGGTACACATATGTATGGTATATCAGTATGTGACATATAGGTTCCTATATAGCCCTTTAGTTATTTGATCATGGTTTTATATCTCATGAGATAATTATGGTTCATGAGTCATGTTACTCAATCCATTATAGCACATATGTAGTGATACCTGATACACTATGTTATGGGATGATAGTTTTGATGTTTAACACACTATATTATGGGGTGCATTATTTGGGTTTCTAATATACTATGTTATCATTTCTATGTTTATATTTTGGAAACATTTTTATTTTAATTTCCTATGTTATGACCCATGTCTCATTATTATTTTCACTATTTTTATGATCTTAAACCATGGAATATATTTGATCATTGGAGGTTATATATACTCTGATCATGTTTTATGGATAAACCTTATGGTTCCATTTCCTTTTATCTATATATAATACCATTATCATTTTTTCTCACACAAATTTGCTTAGTTTTTTAGTCATTTATAGTTTTTCCCTTAACGAGCATATGAGCTTACTTCCTATTTTGGTTTCCACTTCCCTGGGAAATTATATTCATGAATATGTATAAGATAAAAAAATTTATAGAGAACTTTGTGGGAGATTTTTGAGAATTAATGCATAAGAAGATGTCTATATAACCTATCTAAAAAAATAAACCATTGTGTTCATGTTTTTGAGATTATTTGTGAGACATAATGTTTAAATTACGAAACTGAGGTAAAATATATACATGATACACTTTGGTTATCTCAGTAAGTATCAATTCTAGGTTTTGTTAGTATTGGGGGATTAAGTCATGATAACTCAACTTAAATCAGCCCAAGGTGAACCAAAAGTGATATATGATGAACTGAGAGTGTCATGGGCTGGAATAATGGTGTTATAGAGTAATAACTCATAATAAATTCTTTTAAAATTCATATAGTTCTTCACCCTATGTTATTAAGATATGATTATTTATTTATCATAAAAGGTTTTTAGTAAATGGACTAAACCATGAGAAAATTATTTAAAAATGGTTTTGAAAGAAAATATAATGGTTTTATAAATAATTGACGAAAAGTAATATGAGTTGAAGAGAAAAAATATGGTTATTACTAGCCAATTATCATGCATTATGATTAATGAAATAATAATAATTGAGTTTCCAAACGCACCTAACAAGATATAAATAGAGTTTTACAAAAATTTTGGTGAGGAAAACTATGGAGGAAATAATATTTGACTTCTTGTGTGTCCATAATGTGGTAAAAAGAACCAATAGAAATTCCATAATGGAATAAGAATTTGTTTTAACTATGGGAAAGAAAATAATAACGCAAAAAACTTCAAAATAAAAAAAAGGTTTAGTTTACATGATGAAATGAAATAAATTTCATCCTATTATGCCAATAACAATTTAATGTTTTAAATGATGGAGTCTAGAAATTATGAACATTGATACCGTAATATAAGGGCTAATGATTATAATATCCATTAACAACCACCATGACCATGTGAAAAAGGAAGAACCTGTACAGTCCCTATTATTTAAGGGGACCATGAGATTATATTTGATATAGTTATATTAATTCCACAATCATGACATATGTATGTTTTATTTGATCTTGTTAATTTAAATTATTTTATATGAGAAATGTTTACTATGAATGTTGATCTCTACAAAAAAATGGATATTGAATAATCCTTGAAAACACCTAGTGGTGAATTCATTATATCAAAGGTATATAACTCATTCCCAATCAAGGTTTGTGGGAAGTTTCTTCCTACAGATCTAGTACTTATTCCATTTTTAGAATTTGATGTGATATTATGCATGTATTTCTTTTCCCTACATACAGATTATGTTAATTATCTAAAATGTGAAATCTCATTTCATTTCTAAAATCATTCCATTATCAAATATCAATGCAAGGATGATTATCAACTCTCTTTGGAAAAAACCTATTTAATATAGGTATCGATAAACAATAATGAGGGATATTTTCTCAAATGGTTGGGATAGTAATAAACAATGAAGACATATGAAATGTATCATGGATATGAAACCATAAGTTTAGTATTATCTAATTTTATTGCATAATATATTAATCATTTTGTTCATTTCTAAAATCATTCCATTATTTTGTTAAATGAAATTAAATATAAAAACAATATAACTAATCTATTATAAAATAATAAATTAATTGTATATCATCATCTCCATAATGATAATGAATTTTATTATTGTATTTTGGAACACTATTAACCATAAACATATAATCAATAATAAAGTTAAATGTGATTCATATAGGTGATAGTAGAAAATGAAAATTTGGATGAAAATTAAAACTATTGAATGTGAAAACTAGTATTAATATCAAAATACATGGGTTTTACCAGAATCATGATTTAATTTAACTTTCAAATATTTATCTTCTGATTTTGTGATTATATATATAGTCATCATAAATCCATTGTATTTATTATTATTTTCAATAATAAAAAAGTTATATTATATATTTTATAAAATATGTTTGATATATAATTATATATCAATCACTTAATAGTTAATGAATAATGGTATATACGAATATAATATGATTTTCATAGTTGTCAAAGGAATACTGCCAATACCATCTCAGCAGTATGGGGTTACTCCCCATACCATCTGGGTCAGCATGGTTCACTCCCATGGATATATTAGAAGCATCATTTCACTCCTGATACAATATTGGTATTGATACTTCACTCTCATAGACATCGTAGTAGTCAAGGTTCATTCCCAAGACCATATTAGTATATCTCAAGAGATATAAATCTTTACCCAATGAATTGGAGGGTGATATAGGTCCCACCTGTCTCAAAATGAAATCATACACACATGTTCTACATGATCATAAATAATCATATTATAACCCATGATATGAAATTCCTATCATAAACATGTAATCATATCGTAACATATGGAAAAATATAGGTTGCATAATAAATTCATCATAAACATAACCTGTGAAAATAACTGAGTTTGAAAATCACACAACCAGTGAAAGAGAGAAGGGTTTCATCGTCATCATTCCATAAAAAAATAATCCATTTAGAGAAATAATATGAATGGAAACATTTAATGGTTTCCCCATAAAATCATGATTAACATGAATTTATGTTATCTTTTACATGAAATAATTTTAAAAGATACTTTAAAAACATTTCTTGATGAAAATATAATTTCTTCTTTGATAAAATCTTTTTAAAACATAAAACCATTTGAAAAAAATTTATTTGAAATTTGATTTGAAAACTTGGTAAGAAATATTTGAAAAAAATAAAAAAAATTAAATTTTTTTCCCTATAAAAATGGGATACAAATATCTTTTGAAAACATTTTTTAAAACATAGTTTTTGTATACAATAAACATCCGAACAAAGATAAAGATAATCAAATATTACTTAAAACATTATATTAAGTACTAAAGAGTGTAAAAATGGTACTAATACATGAAGATATATTGAATAACTAGAAGAGAAGGAAATTCGTGCGTTATTTTTTGATATATGTGTTATAATATTTCATCAAAGGAGGTATAAACATAAATAACCTTGAAAATAAATGAGATTATTTAAATAAATACATATAACATGGTAACTTGGGATTATAATATCCATTTAAGAAAAGTAAATTACATAAATATTAAAATATCATGAAAATAATTATATTCATGATATAACATGTAAAATTTAAGTTTATACACTTCTAAAATAATTTAGGTGTATAAAAACCCATAAGTCTCAAAGAAGACAAATTGAGACAAAATTATTTTACCAATTCGGTAACATTTGAAATGTATACCCAATAAAATAAGGATCATAAAATGGATATATAAATATTCATACATATTAGAATCATTGAACACATCCATGGTAAATATACACAACACACAAAAGTAATAAGTTCTGAATAATGTATGTATATCACGGAAATAAAAAGTAATATTAATGCCACATTCCTTATGTCTTGACTCTCATCGTACTCGTTCGAACAACTTGTGTAATAATTATAAATTTATTATAAATATTTTATATAACCATAATATTATATCTATTACCATATATGGTTTTATTACGACCTTATATTACCCTCTTATAAAGAATTCTATGTTAGGGTTTCGCTTTGGGTAAAATTCTCTTTGTTCTTCGCATGTGTCTTAATTTGTTATATCATTGTTCCTTGTACTTATATCACAATTTAAAGAATGTAAATAATTCTATAAATATAATTTGTATTAATTATTTCTATATTATAAAAATCTATATAATATAGAAGTATGAAATGGAATACATCGTTCGTAGAGATGGTAGGCCGTACATATGCATGAATATTATTTCTATTTAATTTTCTTGTTGAAAGAAAGAAAGTAAAAGAAATATATATATAAATGATTATATATAACTATTAAATTATATTTATTATATATTATATATAAAATATATTCACTAAACCAAGATTTAATACATTCCATGTTGTGTATGTATGAATTTCATCGCTATGAGGGGGTGGTGGTCCACCATTCCACAAACAAAATTATCCTATTATCACAAAATAGAATGTATAAATACATGTGTTGTAAAATAATTAAATAAGTTTAAAGAATTTATAAATATAATATTAGTGATAAATATATATAGTATTTCTATAATAATGTCCACTATGAGAGGTGGTAAGGAAAAATAAACAATCATCGTTTAGGGAGTCGTTAGTTCTTTGTTCACATAAATAGTATGTTAGTTACACATTAGATAGAGGTGTGTGTATGTTTAGGTAAAAAAAAATTACACCAAAACATACTAGTGTGTTTATGATACTGTTTTTTAAATAAAATAATGGAATAAAGATAGTGTATTGTGTGGAAAAAGATAAAAAAGAAATAAGATTAAAAGAAGACATTACCTCTTAATCAGGTAACTCCATTTTGCTTATTCCAAAAGGGTTCCTTGGAAGACATTATTCCCAATGATATACATGAAATAGGAAGGAATTGATGTTTGGAGATTATTTTATCAGATTTTCACGGATCCAAGGGGCCTGATAGTTTTGATGAATTGGGGGAGAGGAGGCATTTTTATAGTGGAGGAGGAGTGGCACTGCTGTAAATATTTGAAGAGATAATTTCACCCACATTTTTTATGTTTCATATGGATAAAATAATATAAATAATTATATAAAAGTGTTTATATAGTCCATATATGTCCATACAATGGATCTTGGGCATGTTTTTAGGTTCTTATGGGTCTTAATTTTAAGGTTTATTCCTTAGTTAAGTTTAATTTTACCTTAATCAATGTACTTAATTTTAATTATATTCAATAATATTTTTGGTAAAAAAATATGTTGACCTTATTATAAATTATAAATTTTGTTGATTCAAAATATGGAATCCATTTTTTAAAATTTTAATCATATAAGTGGATGAAATTAATTTAATGTTAATCCTGTAGTTGGGTCGGCAATGTGGGGTTTTAAAGTATAAAAATTCAGTAGTTATTATGTTTTCATATACAAGTTCAATGTGAAATTGATTGAAATTACCTAAATTGATAAATATATTATCTCATTAAACTTCTAAACCAATTTAAAATTTAATTTAATCGTATATTTAAATTATATAAAAAATCAGTTTTGAATTAAAATCTCATTTTTCGCTATTCATCCAAAATGATGTTTCGCATAAAAATATGCAAAATTCTTCCTAATATAATTTTAGAATTCTAAATTAAAAAATAAAGTTTATTTTATAAAATTAAATTTCTAAATGGGGCCAAATTTATTTTTACTATCTTTCATAAAAGAATACTAAAAGCAGTTCATTTGAGAAAATGGTATTTTTAAACATATAAGTACTTTACCAAAAATTATATCATTCGTTATCAATATGTTTTATTTTAATAAAAAAATTATAAAAAATATTCAAAGAGTAGTTTTTAATATTCATATAACTATGTTTAAAATCTAGGTTATAATTATCTTATTTAAATAATTATAAAAGTAAAATGATCTTCCATAGAAAAATCAGTGTTGCTTGTAACATAACAATGTAGGTGTTGTGTGTAACGTATTTTGAGTGAATTTTTCATGTAACATACAAAAATATTGTGTTTCATATAATGTACACCGTGCTTGGGTCGTGTAAAATGAATTCTTTACATAGTGAATTGCAAGATATAAATGAAAATTTAATTTATTCGTGAAAAAAAAGGTCCATAAAAACTCATCATGTTACATTTTTTCCCCATTAAAATGAATTTATCCCTTTAAATTCATCACTTGGGTAAAAAAAATGAGAATAATCAGGCTTCATAATATCCTCAAGTTCCCATGTAGATTCCTATTGCCGGTGATTTTTCCACAAAACATTGACAAGGGGAGTTATCTTGTTTCTTAGAACTTTCTCTGTACAGTCCAAAATTTCAATAGGTTAATCATCATGAGAAAGATCCTCCTTGAGTGATATGACAACTTAATTCAATACAAGAAAAGAGTTAGGTTTGTACTTCCTTAGGAGAGACACATGGAACACATCCTGGACTTGAGAGAGATCTAGAGGATGTTCCCAATGATAGGATGTCATCCTAATACAGTAAAGAATATCAAAAGGACTGATATAGATAGGGATTAGTTTACCATTCTTCTTGGATATCATAACTTTTTTCCATGGTGGGATTCATAGAAACACCTTTTCACCAACTTCAAATATAGATCACACTGACGGTTATCAACATAACTTCTTTACCAACATTGTGGTTCCTTGATATTCTATTGAATGGTTCTAAACTCCTCGACCATTTCTTTAGCAATCTCAAGTCTTAATATATTTCTTTGTCTAACCTCATCCAAATATGTTGGATATCTACACTTATTCCCATATACGTCTTAATAAGGTTCCATCTAAATGATTGAGTGAACCCTATTATTTTATGAAAACTCAACTAGAGAAAGGTGTTGATCCCAAACACCACTAAAATCTAGATAACAAGATCTAAACATATCCTCTAGGGTTTGAATTGTTCTTTCAGACTGAACATCTGTCTGAGGATGATAAGTAGTGCTGAAACTCAATTATTTATCAATTTCTTGTATAAGGCTTCCCCAAAACACTGAGGTGAGCCTCATATCAATATCCATTACAATGGAATGTGGTACTTCGTGAAACTTTATCACTTCCTTAATGTATATCCTAGGAATATGATCCAGAGAGAAGTATTCTATGATAGTGATGAAGTGTGCTGACCTAGTAAGTTTATCGATAACCAACCATATAGCATTAAACCCTTTGGAGGTTTTGGGTAATCCATTGTAAAAATCCATAGTTATGTTTCCCTACTTCCACACTAGTAGGGGTAATTGATGCAACATCCCCTTTAACATTTTTCTTTCCTCCTTAACTTGTTCTCATAACAAGAACCTCGATACAAACTCTACAATATCTCTCTTCATTCCATCCCATCAAAAGTATTACTTCAAGTCTCTATAAATCTTCGTAATTCCAAGATGAATAGAAAATGATGAACTATGAGCTTCCTCTAATAGATATTTCTTCAATTCTAGTATTGAAGGAACACATACAAGTTTTCTAAAACTTATCATTCCATCCTGATCTAGGTTAAACTTAGGAGCATTTCTAACTTTATTTTTGTATCTCTTTATATTTCGTCTACGCCTCCTTAATATTCCCTTTGATATAGGGTCAATCATTCATTTGAGAAAGAAATTATTTTCCTATTACTTTATAATTTATAGCTCCATCCATAGAAAATTCATAAATATTGGATATTTTGTGATCCTCATCATGGATAAGAAAACATGATCCTTTTGACTCAAAGTATCAGCCACCTTATTTTCTTTCCACAAGTGGGAATGTATTGAGCAGTTATAATCCTTTATCATCTCCAACATTTTTCTTTGATTCATGTTCAACACCTTTTATTTGAATATATATTTTATACTTTTATAATCGGTATATATATCACACATTTCTCAATAAAGTTAATTCCTACATATCTTTGATGAACAAATTACAGATGTTAACTCCAAACCATGAGTTGGGTAATTTTACTCATGAATCTTAAAATGCAGTGAAAAATAAATAATAACCATGTTGTTCTGCATAAAAAACATCCCAATACATTTTTGGATGCATCACTATAGATTACCAACCCTTCCCCAATATAGGGTAATGTATGAATAGGTTTACTAACTAACCTTATCTTTAGTTCCTTGAAGTTTTTCTCACATTCATCTCTCTAAAAGAAATTGACACCCATTCAAGTTAACAAGGATATAGAATTAAATATTCATGAAAAATTCTCTACAAAACATCGATAATATTGAGATAAACCAATAAATCTATGGATCTCAGTCATTGTGGTTGGTCAAGGAAAAAAATCAATAGCCTCTGTCTTTATGGATCCACTACTATACTATTTCTTGAAAATATGTGACCCAGAAATGAAACATTTTTCATCCAAATTTCACATTTTGTAAAATTTCCATATAGATTATCCTTCCTTAGTGTTTTCTGTAAAATTCGCAAGTGTTTTTCATGCTCTTACATTCTCTTTTAATAAATGAGAATATATTTTATAAATACTACAACAAACTGATTGATGAAATATCTATAGACTATATTCGTTAAATCCATGAAGATAATAGGGGAATTAATAAACCAAAAGGCATCACTATATATTTATAGTGTCCACACCTTTTATAGAATTCCTTATTTGGTAAATCCTCTTTATTGACCATCAATTTATGATATCCAGAATAAAGGTCAATATTGGAAAACAATTGAGCAATGTCTAATTGATTATAGAAGTCATCAATACAGGGAAGAGGATACTTATTCTTGATTATGATGATGTTCGATTCACAATAATTAATACATAGCTTCCTTGGTCCATCTTTCTTTTTGAAAAAAAAAGAACTGGTGCACCCCAAGGTGACGCAGTTGGCCAAATGAATCCCTTATCAATGTTTTCATGGGGTGGGTTCTTCAATTCCTACTCCAAAATAAATTTTTATTAAAATATCAACGGAAAAAAACAAGCAATTAGGGTGTATAGTAATGAAAACTGAGGGAATCCCCTATGATAAGGTTAACACATTCTAGATTCATGCTAACTATCTCAAAGAGACGAGTGTTAGTAGACCTATGATCATCCATGGAAGCCAAATAGTCTGCCACCTTGTTCCCCTCTTTCCATGTATGGGATAAAAGAGTGTTTGGACGAAGCATGCCATGACATTTTCTGACTGTATAGACCATGGACCACAGAGTAGAGTGATTTCCTTTCAGGGATTCATGGGGGATTAATGAATCCACCTCCACCTCAGATATAGCCAAATTCTCCTGAGTGTATAAAGATAGCCCTGTGTAGAGGGATCGGGCCTCCACCTGAATAGCATTACCCCTTCCAAAGGAACAAGAAAAGGCCAAGACCACACCTTCCCTAGTATCTCTAATAACACCCCTCCTGATATCATCCCACCATTGCAATCCCCATCCGATTTGAGCTTAAAGCCAGGTGCAGGAGGAACCCATTGAACCCACTTACCAATGCCTCCCGCCATGGAAAGGAAGGGAAGAGGGTAAGACCCATGCATGCATGGGAATGGGGGGGTCTCGTGCCACTCCTTATTAAATGAGATCAGATACAGAAGAAGGAAATGAATATGGGAAATTATAGCTCTCTCTGTGGTCCTTTCACCTTCAAACCGAGCTTGGTTTCTGGCTTTCCAGATGCACCAACACTCCACGTTGAAGGATGCAGCCCGAACCATAAGGGCCTTATCCGAGCCCATTAAACCATCAAACCATCTCTCCAGGAAAGAAATCTTGGTCTCCTCCCTGTTGAGAAACTGATCACCTCCAAGAAATGACCACACTGCTTGATCCCATTCTCCCTCAAAAAACAGGTGTTCAGAGCTTTACTCCCTTCGCAGGCTGCAGTAGTGACAACCCGAGGCCAAACAGATCCCAAGTTTCTTGATATTCTCATCTGAAGCAAGGGAAATATTCCTGATATTCCAAGTGAGTAAGTTCAACTTCAACATGATCTTATAGACCCATGCCACCTCGTTCCATCGATCCAGATATCCCGAAGAAGACAGCCTCCGCAAGTCTCTGATACTAAAATCACCCGAGGATGAGGGAGTGAAGACACACATGTCCCTCTCTTCATTCAGCTTGATATAATCAAAGATGTCCTACTGTTCAGCACTTAGCAATTCCTTAATGAAGCGGGGATGGATTCGAACTTCCTTAAATGTGATCAGAGGATCCAGACACCTAGGGAAGGCTAGAACAGAGCCAACCTAGTTCTTATACCAAAAGGATATTTCCCCTGATCTCACTAACCAACGCGAGCTTTGAGACAAAAAACAGACCAGAGGAAGAAATTTAGACCGAAGGGGAGATACATAACCACTAATTACCTCCTCATTACTTCTAAAGAGTTGTGACATGCTTTGTCCCCATAGAGTACGTTGCTCCAATATTTCCCAAGAAAGCTTAGCATGAGATCTCTCGATAGTGCTCTGCATACTTCTACAATTGATCCCCCCCTCTTGTATGGGTCTTGCCAGTCACGCCCACGAAGTTCAACGCCTCTTCCCCTCTGACTTAGCGTCCTAAACAAAATTACAAATAATAGAGTCCAAAACTTTTATAACACCCTTCAGTACATTAGAAGATTCCAAGTCATGGATAGGGATTCCAGACAATACACTGTTAACCAGAGCAATGCGTCCGCCAAAACATAGGAAATGATTCTTCTAGTTGATAACATGCCCAGTAATTCTACTCATAACACCATCGAAGTCATGGATTCAGAGCCTATCTGAAGACAAATTTGTTCCTAGATACTCCATGGGAAATGACCCCTATTTCATGTTGAGCCGACTTCGTAAGGATGACACTTGTCGTGTTGAGCTTCTGTGAGTTATAAAGAAAACACTCTTTTCTGCACTTAGAACCTGCCCGCTTCAGAAGAAATAGTCTTTCAGAATATACTTGATTCTTTTGATAGAACTCCTCCCCCCATTAATAAATATCATAGTATCATCCGCAAACATGAGGTGGGATATTGAAGGGATGCTCTATTTCCTTCTAAAAGGTAAAATTTCCACTTGAAAGATTCTTCGGTTCAGAAGAGCACTAAGAGAGTCTTGAGAAAGGATGAATAGTCTAGGGGGGAGCGGGTCTCCCTGGCATAATCATCTAGTCACCTTGAAAAAACCATGCATCTTACCCATGAAGGAAATGCCCAGCCAAGAGGAGCTAACACATCTAAATATAGTGTCAACCACCCTAGCAGAGAAACCCATCGCTGCAAGAACTTTGTTCAAGAAGCTCCACTCAATCCTATCATACGCTTTATTCATGTCCACTTTGATCGCAAGCTTTGATCCATGTGTCTTATATTTGATATCCCTCACCATCTCTTGGGCAAGGTAAATGTCCCCCTGGATTGATCTTCCCTTCACAAATCCATGTTGCTCAGTAGAAATCCACTTCATCAGAAACTCAGAAAGCCTCTGGTTAATGAGACAAGCAAAGATCATGTATGGTAAATTACAAAGACTCACTGGCCTATAACGAGATAGAGAAAAGGGATCTTTAACCTTGGAAATGAGGCATAAGGTCATGTCACAAGCCACCCATGGGAGAGACCCTCCTCTGAAAAAGTATTGGATAGCTCCTATAACATCATCCTTAACAACCTCCCATGAACCCCTGTAAAAAGATCCTGGGAGACCATCAGGCCCAAGGCCACTCTCCGGATTAAGCTTCTACATGGCTTTAAATATCTATTCCTCAAAAGGAATGGCCTCCAGCAGATTATTCTCCATGTCTAAAATTATTCTAGGAATCGCCTCCCATAACTCTGAGGTGCCAGTTGGATACCCACTAGCCATCCTTGGGTTCGGGCCAGCAAGAAGGTCCTGAAAGAAGTGGTGAGCCATCCCACCAACCCTGTCCCTATCATTCACAAAGAAACCATCATCCTGTAAGATATTTGGTATAACCCATTGCTTTCGTTCTCTTATACACGCATGGAAAAAAGTGGTGTTTTTGTCACCCTCTTGCAACCACTTCACCCTGGATTGATCCCGTGCCAACCTTTCTTGTTTTAGGATCTCCTCTTCCCAACTTACCTTCTTGGAATGGAGTTCATCACCAGCCTCCTCACACCAGGCCTCCTCCAGACTTCTTTCTAAGACTTACACCTCCTGTTTAAGAGATTCAAGCCTACAGTCAAAAGAAGAAATGCTCCTTTCCCATTCCATCAGCCCCATTTTAACTCTCCTCAGCTTGTTGTGAATAGACACCCAATAGTTACCTTGGGTAGGAGCCTCCCACTGAGCCCTGAACACTTCATGGTAACCCTCAAATCTATTCCAGAACTGATATAACCTGAAGGAATCTTGAGAAGCCTTCTTAGGGGAAAACGAAACCTGGAGCGGAGAATGATCAAAGATTCCCCTGGAAAGATGCTTAACCTCAACCGAGGGGTAGACATTCAGAGCGTTAGAGTTATCCAGACAAAAGTCGATCCTTCTCTAGCTCCTCCTTCTTCCTCCCTGTCTATTGCACCACGTGAACCAATCCCCCCGATATCTCAAATCGAGCATCCCTCTCCCTGCCCTAAACTGATCAAACTCCAATTTAGCTCTCCTTGGAAAAGCTCCTCTCCCCTTCTTCTCTTCAGGATCAAATACTATATTAAAGTCCCCAGCCACAAACCACGGGAGATCCATCAGCTGAAAAGATTCTAGATCCTGCTATAGCCTCAATCTTTCCTTATAATCACAACTGCCATATACAAAGGAGACATAGAATCTCTCCTCTCCCTTCATGACTTTCATAGTGATATATTGATCACCTTCAATGATAAAATCCATGGAAACATCCTTTTTTCAAATCAACCATATGTGGCTGTTAATCGGATCTGCATGCATGTGTCCATGCATCCGGACGCAGCGGCAATAATATTTAATCGTCCACGAGTTCTGCTTCAGTTCCAGGATCACAGCGATACAAGCTTTGTTCCCCCTTACTTCAGAGACTATAAGGTCCGATTTGACTTGGGCTCCGAGACCACGAGCATTCCAAACTATCATATTCAAAATTTATCTAGGGATGACCCGGCTTTGGTGGAATCTTGACAACCTTATAAAATTATTTATATATGAAAGATTGGGTAGATCCAGAATCAAATCTAACATTAAAAGTTCTAGAGTGGATGGTATGTGTACCCTTTAGCATGTCATTATCTCACCCCACATCATAAAGAGTGATTGCATGAGATTTCCCCTTGTCCTTCGACATAAGAGTTTGTTCACATCAATTATCATCGCCATTCCATAGGTTTGGGAATTGGTAAGCATAGTGCATATTCTCCTTACTCTTATAGCATTGAATAGTGAGAGGTGTATTTTGTGATACTTTTTTCCCATTTGTAATGTTTTCTAACTTCTTCCCATCACTTTAGAAATAAAATGTCTGATGGCCTTCCATCCACACTTAAAACATTTATTATACCCCTTATGGAAATTTCTTCCATGATAATTCCCACACCTAGAGCATAAATAAAATATCATATTTTTTTCTTCATGGTTTTTAGATTTCCCTATAAACTCTATCTCCCTCTAATTACCAAAACTATGAGATTGGTACATGAATCCAACCTCCATTTCATCCTTGATTTCCCAAAACACAATCTTTTCTTAGATACTAAGGTCTCTTATGTCCAGTTCCCTTATCAGAATTGGGTTTGATCCACTGAAGAACCTATCATCTTTACTTTCAAGTTGGATAATAATTCATCAAGCATTCCTCGCAAGTCTCAAGAAATTAACCTTGTAGGTACCAATATATTCATCATCATTTGTCTTCAACTCATGGAACTCTTACTTCATCTTGATATGAATAATGTTAGGAAATTACTTACTAAAAAATAAGTTCTCGAACTCATCACATTACAAGGATTAAATCACCTCTTGTTGCCTTGTATTATTGATTAGAGTCCACTACTGGCCCATTTCACCTTCTAACTGACGGACAGGTAGAATTAATTTCTCATGCTCTAGGCACTGGATAATAGAGAATATCTTTTTATTAGTACTGATCCCTTGTTTATAAACAAGTGGACCATAATTTCCTTTTAAATAAGGTGGATGTTGCCTCATTAAAGGCTCAACAGAATGTTACTCCCTCTTTTACTCATTTGGAATTCCACCATGATTCATACAGTTAGAAGGTTGTGTGATCATAGAAATGTGTTTTTTTCATTATAGATCCCACAACATTTAGTTTCCTAGGTGGAAAAAAATTTTATTTTCCACTCTAATCGCCATTAAAGTGGTTCTTTTGGGTTACATCCACTGACTAAAACAAAAAATCATAGAGTGATAACAATTATCCAAATGAGGAAGCACATAATCATGAAAAGTCACCTATTGGATGTATAAGTTGTAACACCTTCCTTAGTCGATGATTCTTTAGTTTTATCATAGGTTATTCATGGCCAAATTACTTTTAATTTCTTTATGATGGTTCATGAATATTTTGTGAATTTCCAAAAAATATCCCCCATGAGTGTCAAAACAAGTGTGTAGAAAGGCCCATTTTTGTGTACCTGATTACCTCAAGTCAGGCCCAAAACATCTTGTTAGATTATTTATCCCTTGGAACATATGTTCTAGAGCCACATCCACTTTTAGTATCAAAAGAGTTATTTATTTCATAGAAACCACTCACTCTATCCTTCAACAAAATTATATAAAATTTTCATATAATTTTACCCATCCATAAACTTATCCTTAGACATGTCCTTAGGGTTCTCAAAAAGTTTTTCTCATTTTAGTTTTCCAATGGTAAATAATCCTTTCATCTAAAACCATTTATAGTGTCACGACCCATCCCCCATGGCTTGTGCCAGGACTACGCCAAGCCTTCCTTCCATAGTCCAGGGGATGGTGACTAGCACTGAAAGGTGTAATTTCGAAAATTGGGTAGGAATTTCCTTTATAACCTATAATCACACACAACCAAGCACACATCAAGATACAAACACAAGTAACTAAATAGTAAACAGAGTGAGTACAGTAAGTAAAAGGGGCCAGAATACAAGCCCAACTAGAAAGTAAAAGGAAAACTAAAAAGTAAAAGATGGTTGATAGGTCAAAAGTAGTTATTGGATCATCCACCTCAATTCCTACCTGAAGGGTAGGTACAGATCTCCTCCTCAGCACTCCACGTCCACCCGTCTCCTCTGTGAACAGACACGCCGTATGGTCTACCTTTGAGCACCATCCAATCCTGGTACTCTCGTCCTCAGTCAACATTGTCTATCATCTGCATCCAAAAAAACATGGTTCGGGCATAGCCTGTAAAGGGGTGAGTATAAGAACACTCAGTAGGGACCCCGAGACCCTCAATGTCTCACAAAATCGACAAAGTATAATCCACAAAGTATGAAATCAACATATAACCCTACTTAGGTATATTCCCAAACATATACCTGAGTTTTCAAGTAATCTATCTCAATCATGAGGAAAACACAGAGGTACTGACTCAACTCACATCAGGTATATATTTTGGTATGGTATTAGAGATGATTAGTTATAAATATTGAATCATCTTATTCCATTAAGAGGCTCTGTTGCTGACCTACATAGAATCGCTAAAAGCTGACCCACATCGAATCGCATGGAGCTGACCGACATAGGATCGCTTGGAGCTGACCCACACAAGATTACTAAAAGCTGACCCACACAGGATCACTTGGATCTTATCCACACAGGATCGCTAGGAGTTTACCCACATAGTATCACTAGGATCTGACCCGCACAGGATTGCTAAGAGCTGACCCGCACTGGATCGCTATAAGCACTCTTCTCATCACATCCAGCCACTGAGTTTCCGTACTAGGCCTACTTCTCTCCGGGAGAGTCTGTTACAAAATACACTGGTCAATTCTACAAATACCAAAATGTCCCACGAGGAATCATCTCAAAGGTTCTCCACATCATAGGGTTCTCAACGCAACAGACGGTGCATCAATCGGACGCTCGGTTTGTGAGTTATTAGCATTTTAGTCTCGGGGGCCTGGTTGGATTCATGCTCGATCCAACCTGACCATACCCCATAATAATCCAAAACTCTAGTGGGGTATACTCAAAGGGACAAACTCTCTCTGAGTTTTCCAGCACAGCTGACGGTTTATCAAATGGACGTCTGGTGCCAAAGTTATGGCCAAAAGAGTGTAAATGGGTCATAGTGGGTCTCGGTCCGGTCCAACCCAGTCAAACCGACTGGGTTCGGCCTGCTGGGTGGCCCATCCCATTGTGTTCGACCCGGCCCACTAGGTTCGGGCCGGCCCGCACTGGGCGGCCCGACCCGCTGGACGGTATAGTAGGTCGCGAGGGGCTGCGAAGGGACGCAGGGGGTACCGCAAGGGCGGCTCGGCCGCGGAGGGTGCCATGAGGGTGGCTAGGACTGGGGGTGATGTGAGGGCGGCTCGGCATAGGGTTGCCGCAAGGGTGGCTTGGCCCGGGGGTTTCGCGTGGGCAGCTCGGCTGAGGGGTGGTTCGGCGAGGCCGCGGGCGGTGTGGTGGGGCCTTGGATGGCGGTGGCTTGGGTGGTGAGGCCGAGGGCGGCGGCTCAGCTACGGATGACAGAGGAGGCTCAGACGGTGGCTTGGATGTGGATAGTAGCGGCGACTCGGGCGGCGAGGCCACAAGAAGTGGTGGCGGCTCGACTCTATATGGTGGTGACGGCGACTCGAATGCAGACGGTGGCGGCAGTTCAGGCGGCGGCTCAGCTGTGGACGGCGGAAGCGGCTCAACTAAAGAGGCCGCGGGTGGTGATGGCGGCTCGGGAGGTGAGGTCGTGAATGGAGGGGCGTCGTTCCTTTGCTGGCATCTGGTATAGATAACCTCTCTCTTCATTCATTGTTGTGGTGTAATTCACTTTCTTCCATTGTGAAGAACACAATAAGGAAGAATGACGGAGGGGTCAGGCCATGTTTTTTTGACCCGCACCCTCTGCGTTAGAGTGGTAGAAAGTGGCTCAACAAAATTAGGAGTCAAGAATGACAATGTCTTCAATTTAATATGAATCATGGAACAACTCGTTTTGGTTGATCCATGTTCACCATTCTTTACAAGAACGAGGAAATTAAACGAGAGAATCCAATAATTTAATAATAACCCCCTACCTTGGATAGTTTGTTGATGTTGGAATGAGAAGGAAGTATAGACTTAGATTCATCGTAGATAAAGACATCCTATGTTATATGAATTCGAAGATATTAGCATTCGTCGCACCCACCACACCCCTCTAATCTCGAGCTTGTTCGTTGGTTCTTCATAGTCGAAGGCGTTCTTCGTCGGCAAGAGCATTCTTCATTGGAGGATGGGATTCTCCACAATTCTCCAAAGAGTTCTCTCATTCTCCATTGCCCACCAAAAGAAAGATGTTCCAATATAATTTAACTTAAGAAGAAATTATGTTCGCACACACACATACACACATGTTGGAAAAAATTGAAGTATGGTGTTGGCATAATTAATGTAGAGGAAGCTCAAGATTCTCCTCCACATTAAAGAGGGAGTTGAGAGGTTTCTCCCTCATTAAGAGGAGAGTTCAAGAGGTTTAAGCCTCAGGTGGTCCCCATCACCATAACCTCTCATGGGAGGTTAGGCTCGGGTGGTCCCCACCACCATAACCACTCATGGGAGGTTAATTCAGGTGGTCCCCACCTCTGAAACTTCCACATGGTAGTTTCAAAACAAAATAAAATAAAATGTTACACACTTTATTTTATTTTCTTCTTTTCATGAAAAACCCAAAAAATTAACTTTCACCCTCCACCAACTGTCATCGAGGTGAAATTATTCTTAAGAAAATATTGGAACTACGAGTTCAATGGTGCCCTCGTATTTCAATTCCGAGCACCAGTTTAAAAGTTATAAAAACATTCTTTCATGTTTAGTAAATATACCCGAAAAAAAGTTCAGAAATTCATTTTGGGCACTCCGGGCTTCGGAATCACACGCCGATAATTTTTTAGGAATAGTAAAATTACCATATATTTAGAAACAAATTACATGAAAATTATGGGTCTTTATATTATCCACATTTCAAGGCTCTACATCCCCATAAGCCACAACTCAAAATAGGTAATCAAGTGGGGGTACTGAACATGCATCTAAGCCTCCCGCTCCCATGTTCTCTCTTGGAGGTTACTGTGCTTCCAACGAACACAGACAAGAGGTATGGACTGTCTATGAAGGACCCGCTATTGTTAATCCTCAATCTCTAGTATAACCTCCGTAGAATTTGCTCTATCATTGACGTTCATCTCTCCATGGTCGACGATGTGAGAAGAGTCGTGCATGTATCTCTTCAGATTGGATACGTGGAAGTCATCATGCACCCGGTGTAACTAAGGTGGAAGATCTAAGCGGTAAGCCACCTCTACAACTCTACTAAGTACTTGAAAAGGTCTGATTAACCTCAGAGATAACTTTCCACCTTTGCTAAATCCCCACAAACCTCATCGAGGAGAGACCCGTAGAAAGACGTGGTCACCATCTTCAAACTTCAAATGTCTCTTTCTCCTGTTGGAATAACAATTTTTCCTGCTCTGTGTAGTCTTCACCCATTTCTAGATGATCTGCACTTTCTCTATGGTAGCCCATACCATCTCTAGTACCACTAGTGCTGACTCCCTTGGGCCAATCCAGCACAAAGGTGATCTGCAGGGTCACCCATACAATGCCTCAAAAGGTGTCATCCCAATGGTGGGGTGATAGTTGTTGTTGTATGCAATCTCTACCAAAGTAAATTGATACTCTTTGCTAAGATTGAAGTCGAGGACACAAGCACGTAAAATTTCCTCGAGGGTCTGAATGGTCTGCTCAGTCCGACCATCCGTCTAAGGATGGAAGGCAATGCTCAAATGAAGTTGCATCTCGAAAGCCTCCTGCAACCCCTTCTATAGCCGGGAAGTAAAATGTGCATCACGATTGGAGACAATCGTCAAGGGTACTCAATGTAGAAGTACAATATCCACCACATAGAGGATTCCCAATCTCTCTACTGGACACTGCTCTCTAATCGATAGGAAGTCTTCAGACTTGGTGAGTCGGTCGATGATCACCCAAATCGAGTCATGACCTTTGGATGTACATGGAAGTCCTAACACAAATTCCATGTATATCTCATCCCACTTCCACTCTAGGACCTCTAAAGGCTAAACCAAGCCTGCTGTCACCTAATGGTCCGCCTTCACTTGCAGACAAGTGAGGCACCGAGAAACAAATGCTACTACTATATTCTTCATTCCCGGCCACCAGTGTTGTCTTTAGAGATCCTGGTACATCTTCACCACTCCTGGATGTACCTCTAGAGGGGATGTGTGGAACTCCCTCAACACTTCCTCCTAAAGTGACACTTATACCATGGTATGTCCTCTAAAGAGGATGACGTGTTCCCCACCTTCATAAAATTCATCAAGTGCTTGTCTTATGGATATCTGATCACATCACATATCGTAGTCAGTGTCCACACGGTGTTCCTCCCTAACTTGCTGAAGAAGCAGGGGAGTGACTGTAAGAGACTAAAGAAAAAACGGCTCTATCTCTATCCAAAAAGGATATCTACAATGAAGCCAGTTGCTCTGTCACCTCGCCTAGTAGTTGTATTCCAAACATCCTACTGAGTGCATCTAAAACAATGTTCTCCTTCCCAAGAGTATAGACTATCTCCAAGTTATAGTCCTGGAGGAACTCAATCCAACGTCACTATCTCAGATTCAAGTCCTTCTGAGGGAAGATATACCTAAGACTCTTATAATCAATGTACACTGTAAAATGTTCTCCCATCAGATAGTGTCACCCATCTTCAAGGAGAAGACCACTGCTACTAACTCCATTTCATGGGTAGCATAGTTATTCTCATATTGTCTCAGCTATCGAGAACCATATGCAATCACTACTTTCTCATGCATCAGGACACATCTGATTCTGGTCCCTAATGCATTGCATTAGACTATGTACCCTATTCCCTCCTCTAGAAGCCTCAAGATGGGGGCACTACTCAGGCTCTACCTCAGCTCATGAAAGCTCCGCTGGCATTTCTCCAACCAAATGAAGGGTTTCCCTTTCTTCGTCAATGCTGATAGTGGTGCTGCAACTCTGGAGAAGTCTGGCACAAACCTCTGGTAGTATCCAGACAAACCCAGGAAACACTGAATCTTTGTCACACTCTGGGGTGGATCCCAAGAAAGTACTACCTCAATCTTCTCTGGATACACCGAAACTCCAGCCTCCAATATGACATGTCCCAGAAAGTGAACCTCTCGGATCCAGAACTGGAATTTTGAGATCATACCACAAACCTGGAGCTCTTGGAGTGTGTCCAGTACTACTTGTAAATGATAGGCATGCTCCTCCTCAGTAGCCGAGTATACCATAATGTTGTCGATGAAGACTACTACAAAGTGATCAATGTATGTCTGAAAGATCATGTTCATGAGTCCCATGAACACTACTGGAGCGTTGGTCACACCGAATGGTGTAACCACAAACACATAGTGGTTGTACCGACATCTTAAGGTCATCTTCTGCACATCCTTATCTCATACTCTGAGCTGGTGATAGCCTGATCTGAGGTCTATCATCGAGAACCATCGTGATCCCTTCAGCTGATCAAAGAGATCATCAATCCTCAGGAGTGTGTACTTGTTATTCACAATCACATTGTTCAGGCACCAATAGTCAAAACAAAACCTCAAGCTCCCATCCACCTTCTTGGTGAACAATATTGGGGCTTCCCAAGGTGAAACACTGGGCCGGATAAATCCCTTCCCCTGCAAGCCCTCTAACTGTACTCGCAGCTCACGAAGCTCTGCGGGAGCCATCTGATACGCTGGTGTAGATATTGGTTCCATCATGGGGTACAAGTAAATGTAAAAGTCCACCTCTCTACGAGGAGTTAGACTCAGGACATCATCAAGGAAGACATCTGCATACTGCTCCACCACTATAGGATAACTTGGACACTCCACATTACCGCTTTGAGGGTATGTCTAGCCAACAGATGGGTAATCAGTTGCACCCTCCTCCAGGTAAGTCCATCCTGTGCTGCAAAGGCTCCCTTCTCACTGGTGAAGGTAAAACTGATCCCATCCATGCTGACACACCGCACTTTGTGCCTAATACTGTCAATAAGATCATGGACTGTTGATAACCAGTCCATACCCAAGATGACATCATAAGGCCTTGACGCTGCTACTAGGAGATCCCAGTCGAAGATCTCGTATCCTAGAGTAAACTCACACTGCCAGAACCAGTGCATATTCATAGAATCTTCTCCTGTAGAAGTCTCTAGCTGTAAGAATCGAGCCAAGGGATCCGTCAGAATCTTTTAGATTTAAACAAGGGCAGTGGCAATAAAATAATTACTGGAACATGTTTCTATAAGAACAATATCTATGGTTGATTAGACATAGATCATACCTCGTATCATCTCCGGAGGGCCGTGATCATAGGCCTCAGCTGCCTGGAGCTGAGGTCGCCCTTCTCCACCTACTCCCTATAGTTGGGGTGGACTTTCTAGTGGTGGTGGTGGTAATATCTTGAAACCTCTCCCACCACCATCTGCATGACCATCTCCTCTGTCATTTCCTCCTGCTCCCTGCGGACCTCCTCGGTCAAACCTCTGTCAATGCCTAGGTGGTCTCTCGACTGTCTTCTGATCATTCGTACGGCGGGTCGAACCCTCACGAGCCATGTTACTCTGCCCGCCACATGTGTAACACTGACCGCTCCTGGTATGACTTACTCCGCCTCAGGTACCCCACACAACTGATCCTTAATCTCGCAGTCGTCCACCTGTAGGTCTGGTCCTCTTGGACCTCTACGATATATGTCTTCTTCTAGATGAAGAATACTCTTCTACATTATGACTAGTGGTGGGTCTTGCTGCTAGTGACTGCTCAGAAAGGAAACTCTCCACTAATGGGGATCTATCTAACACCCTCACCTGCATCAAGATGCTGAGTGAGATCATTGAAGCCCTGACCTCCTACCGGAGTCCCTGATCGAAGGTTCAGGCCCTAAAAAATGGGTCTCTCACCATATCTTTGGAGTATCATGAGAGGTTAGTGAACCTCGTTGGGTACTAAGCTACAGTAATGTTTCCCTGCTGCAGATGAAGAAGCTCTTGTATGTGCACTGCGTGAAGAGTCGCTGGGACAAACTCTGCCCAAACCA
Organism: Viscum album; assembly: GCA_963277665.1. Taxonomy (NCBI): domain Eukaryota; kingdom Viridiplantae; phylum Streptophyta; class Magnoliopsida; order Santalales; family Viscaceae; genus Viscum; species Viscum album. The sequence goes on along the minus strand of OY728142.1, from coordinate 1,399,963,189 downwards.
GGCTCTCAATGTCTTCCCAGAGAAGCATCACCTCATCATGAACCTGGAGCATCAATCTCCACCATCTTCCCACTGCTTCCTGTAGAAGGATGGAGGTAAGGTTCACTGTGAGATTGGTTGGTGTCCCTACTAGTTGGAAGACTCTCACTACAGCCTTCAACCAATCCTCAGCTGCATGTGGGTCCATCTCTCCCCTGAACCTAGGTTGCCTCTGGTGCAGGACTCATGCAACGTGCTCAAGTGTCATTCACTGTCTGCTTATGGGGCAGGTGGCATCGGTGGCCCAATGGGGAATAGTACAATTGGTACCTCCGTTAGTGCCTCTACTGGAAAAGGGCCCTGCACCGAGGCCTCATCGCTTGCTGGTCTATCAGTGCGTACAACTCTCAAAACCCTAGATGGTTGTCTACGTAGAGGCATTCTAAAAATAAACTAGTGCACTACCGTTAATACGTTATTTCTAGTGAGATGTCTCAAAATATCACAAATAAAACTCTTCAAAACATAGACACAATTAGTGTTTTTGTGCACTGAGTCAGAAATCATAATTCAGGCTCCTGAAGTATGGATACGTCGGCGGTCACACCAAAAATAGATTCCCTAAACTGATAACCACACTGACTACACTTAACACTATTTCCGTTAAAAAATAAAGATCAGAGTCCTATGTTCTATGGTAGAACCGAAGCCTCTGATACCAATTTTTCCTGACCAGTCCCCCAAGGCCCGTGTCGTATAACATCCCATCTTTTTATAACATAAACTTTCATTTCATTACACGGAACTGAGGATCTTTAAGGTTTAGTGTCTTGGAAACAAGGAACATAATACATTAAAACAACATAAAACATTCTTCTTAAACACTTGAAAGGATTCTCTGTAAGTTCATCCTAGGTTCATTACTTCATCTCATAACCTGGGGACATACATCAAAAGAAAGGGTGAGCAGAAGGTCCAGTAAGGGAAACAAGAGAAACATTTTACATGTGAACTTGAGATACTTCAATAAGGACATGAAAAAGAACTTTAAGGAATGAGAAAGAAATCATTAGATACATCATAATAAAAATAACATTTTTCATAACTAGAAGATGTGGATGAAACATTTAATATTGACAATCATTTCATTTCAGCAAGGTCCATCCCCAAGGTGTCATTAAAAATTACCAAGGTTATTCACCAAGGTATCAGTCTAAAAAGTCATCTCTAGAGATTAAGTCTTTACACAATGCATTGGAGCGCTATCTGGGCACACCCTTGACATGTCTTTATTATCATGTGAGCCACATATATCATCATAAATCATTTCATAAACAACCCATATAGCATAAAATAAATGGGTTTCATTTCATAATCATAACATTTTAAAAACTGCTTTAATGGCATGATCATTATGTCACTTTAAACCCGCGGAAAGGGAAAGAGGGTTTCATGTATGTAAATCCAATAATTTAAAATAGAGAATTTTGATATATATTTGAATACCCCTGTATAAATAAGAGATTTGAGTATTCACTTAATAACATAAAATAATTTTGAGAAAAAGAGAGAGGCATTTTGAGACGAAAATTCTGCAGCATAACGGCTACGTTACAGGGTTTTAGAAAACGTTGAAAAGAGAGGGGACATGGGTCACCAACTCATAAATGATATATAAAAATAGTATAGGGACATAATATAAAGGATTTGATTCATGTTAATGAAATTTTAAGTACATACCATTTGAAATGAAAAACATGGAAGTAAGACAGAAATAAGATTTCTCTTATAAAAATTCGGCAGCCTAACGGTGTCACTTAAACTTCAATAAAAATGAATTGACAAGATCAAATAGGGTATCTAATCATATGATCATAAAATATCAGTATGATAGATATAGATATCATACCCCAACATAATAAAAAGGAACTTGAAAGACTTGACATGAAAATAGAACCTAAAAAATGAGAAGGGTGAAAGAATCCCTTAAAAATTCTGCAGCCTAACGGCGTCACTTAAACTTTCATAAAACGAAATGATGAGAGTAAGAGGGGATCTCTCATCATATAAACATGAAAAGGGAAGTAAGAGGAATATAAAAGAACATCTTCTCACATAAGAACATGGAGCATAAAAGGAATGACATAAAAGAGATTACATGAAAAGAAAGAGAGAGGTCGGATCCCTTACCTTAAAACGTAACTCTTAAAACTCAAAGGTTTGGACATTGAGGGATTGAGGGAACCTTGGGAGGACTCCTTGGGAGGTAACGAGACCAGAAATTCCTTGGGGGAGAGTTGGGAGTGAAAACTAAAGGAGGAAAGGGTGGGTATTTATAGGGAGAGTGAGGGGACAAGGCATTAATGGCCAAGGAACACCTCACAAGTGCTTTTCTCAAAACCATCTGCTCTCCCATGGCATTTACCAAGGATTTAGGCCACATGGGGCCCCCAAAACAATAATTCATCACCCTTGTCCGGCCATCCCTTAAAATATCCCATGACATCATCATGTCACAGTTATGATGTCATTAAACATACCGAAACCCTAAAACTGTATTTTTACTATTCACTGAAAAATCATCTTTCTCAGAAAAATCCCAAAATTTCACCTAAACCAAATATCAATGCTCTAAGTAAATTTATGAACTCCATTTTCTAAAAAAAATTTCTAAATATTTTTAATTTGATTTTTAAATAAAAGAACTATTCATCGAGAATTCATTTTTTTCAGAAAAAAAACCCCAAAAATTACCATAACATAATATCGATGCTCTGAGTTCAAAAATAAAGTCATTTTTATAAAAATAATTTTCTAATTTTTTTTAATTAAATTTTTAATTAAAAAACACTATTCACCCGAAAAAACTAATACTTGACTAATAATTTATGAAACTGTTATTTACCCATTTTATTGAATCTCATTACTTAATCAAGGTGTCTGAATTATATTAAAACTTTCTTTGAGTTAAATTACCAATCCATTTGGTCACATTACTAATCCTAAGCGTAAAATCACTATTCATAATTTACTATTCATCAAAAATTAAGTTGATCTTATTAGACTCCAAATTCCTTACTAAACATTTTTGCAAAAGACCATTTTTTGAAAATCATTACACATCGTTATTTATTTAGGGTTTACATAAATATTTTAAAATATCCTTTTTTCAAAATTCATCAATAAAATACATCCTAAAATTATTCGGACATTTGAAATTTCACAAAATCACTAAAGGAAGAAATCTTAATTCATTCATCCCAAAGGATTACACAAAGAAGCTAGGGTCTCATCACATATCCCCTTATAACACCATCATATGACCTAAGTTTAAGGTGTGCTATGGTGAGAGAATCTGAGCGAGGCTCAGATAACATTGCCCTAGTATTAATCTCTACTAACTTGAACTTATCCCATAGGCGTTTTCGTTCAAGCTTGACACGCTGGAGTTCGGCTTGGGCTTGGTCCAAAGCGAAGCCCAAAGATGCCACCTCCTTCCCAAGCTCTGCTAAGTGGGCTTCATAAGGTTCGAGTCTACCGGATGAAGCCATCGACTCCTCTTTCTGCATTAACCATTAATATCTCTATTAAATCATTAAGAGTAATTTAATATACTATTTAAAAAGTTTGGGTCATTACATTCTTCCCCTCTTAAGAAATTCTGTCCCCGAAATTTTATACTTGAGGCCTAGTCGAAAAGGTGAGGGTACTTTTGCTTCATTGTTTCCTCAGGCTCCCAAGTCGCTTCTTCATATTTATGATTCCTCCACAACACTTTCACAAGGTGGGTAGTCTTGTTTCTTAGAACCTTGTCTCTATGGTCTAAGATCTCCACTGGCCGCTCCTCATAAGAGAGGTCACGTTCCAGTTGTACCACCTCTAGGTTCAGTACATGCGAAGGGTCGGGTATGCACTTCCTCAAGAGAGATACATGGAAGACATTATGAACTTGAGCTAGGTTCGGTGGAAGTGCTAGACGATAGGTCACTGCTCCTATGCGATCAAGGATTTCATAGGGGCCAATGTACCTAGGGATGAGCTTCCCTTTCTTCCCAAACCGCATGACTCTCTTCCATGGAGAAATTCGAAGGAAGGCTTTATCACCAGCACCAAACTCCATGTCCCTTCTACTATTGTCAGCATAGCTATTCTGCCGACTCTGAGTAGCCTTTATGTGTTGTTGGATGGAATGAACCTATTCTGTCATCTCTTGCACAAGATCAGGCCCAAGAAGCTTCCTCTCACCAGTTTTATCCCAACAAGTAGGTGTTCAACATCGCTTTCCATACAGAGCTTCATAGGGTGCCATCTGAATACTCTAATGGAAGCTGTTGTTATAGGAGAACTCAACTAATGTGAGGTGTTGATCTCATCCACCTTTAAATTCCATTGAGCATAAACTCAGCATGTCTTCGAGTGTATGAATAGTCCCTTCAGATTGGCCATCAGTTTGAGGATGATAGGTCGTACTAAAATTCAATTCAGTATTCAGAGCATGTTGAAGACTTCTCCAGAATTTTGATGTGAATCTTGGATCACGATCAGACATGATGGATAGTGGTACCCCATGCAGCCTTACCACTTCCTTCACGTATATCATGGAAAGCTGATCCAGAGAGAAATCTTCCCGAATAGAGATAAAATGGGCTGTCTTGGTGAGACGGTCCACAATAACCCATATCGCATTGTTTCCTTTGGATGTTTTCGGGAGACCAGTTACAAAGTCCATAGTGATATTATCCCACTTCCATGCTGGTATGGGTAGCGGTTTTAATACCCCCTTGGGAAGTTGTCGTTCTGCCTTTACTTGCTGACACACCAGGCACCTTGTAGTGTAATCAGCAATCTCCCTCTTCATGTTATCCCACCAATAATGATCACGGAGGTCTCTATACATCTTAGTTCTTCCGAGATGTATAGAGAAAGTAGAGCTATGAGCTTTATCCATCAGTTCTTTCTTTATCTTCGGAATATATGGAACACATAGTCTTGTACGAAATTTCAATACACCTTCTTGATCAATTTTGAAATCAGGGAACTTCCCATCTTTTACAGCCTCCAACTTCTCCTGCAGCAAAGGATCTTCTTTTTGAGCCTTCTTGATCTTCTCTAGTAATGAAGGTTGAGAAATCATTTGGGATAGGGTTGATGATGTCCCTTTCCTTATAATTCCCATGTCCATTTTTACTAGATCTTTAATCAATGGATCTCCTAGGATCCTCATTGTTGCCAGAACAACAGGATCTTTCCTGCTTAACGCATCTGTGGCTTTGTTTGCTCTTCCAGGGTGATAATGAATTGAACAATCATAGTCCTTAATAAGCTCCAACCATCTCCTTTGTCTCATGTTCAATTCTTTCTGTGTGAAAATATACTTTAGACTTTGGTGGTCAGTGTATATATCACATTTCTCCCCATAAATATAGTGCCTCCATATCTTTAGAGCAAAAACAACTCTCGCCAGCTCTAGATCATGTGTAGGATAATTCTTCTCATGAATCTTCAACTGTCGAGATGCATAAGAAATTACCTTTTCATTTTACATGGGGACGCACCCAAGCCCTTTCAGAGATGCATTGCTAAAAATAACGAATCCTTATCCGATATAGGGTAGTGTTAACACAGGTGCAGTAACCAATCTCTTCTTCCACTCTTGGAAACTTTCCTCGCATTCCTTTGTCCATATGAACTTAACCCCTTTTCGAGTCAACTTGGTTAGTGGATTAGAAAGCCGTGAAAAGTTTTTCACAAACCTTCTATAATATCCCGCTAAACCAAGGAAAATACGAATCTCAGTTACTGTTGTGGTTTGAGGCCACTCCTCCACAACCATTGTCTTTGCAGGGTCAACCGAGATTCCTTCATTGGTTACGATGTGCCCCAAGAAAGCCACTTGTTGTAACCAAAACTCACACTTGCTGAACTTTCCAAAGAGCCTCTCCTTCCTTAGAGTTTTCAAAATAACCCTCAGATAATCTTCATGCTCCTCTCGACTTTTTGAATATATCAAAATATCATCAATAAAAACTACCACAAAGTTATCAAGGTAGTCCTTAAAGACTCTATTCATCAAATCCATGAAAATAGCAGGAGCATTAGTCAAGCCGAAGGGCATAACAGTAAACTCATAATGCCCATATCTTGATCGGAAGGCAGTCTTTGGAATATCTTCCTTCTTCACCCTCAGTTGATAATAACCAGATCAAAGGTCAATCTTAGAGAAGAATTGAGCCCCAAGAAGTTGTTCAAATAAATCATCAATTCTTGGAAGAGGATATATGTTCTTCACTGTGATCCCCTTCAGTTCTCTATAATCAATGCATAGCCGCATTGATCCATCCTTCTTCTTCATAAAGAGAACTGGTGCCCCCCAAAGAGACACACTCGGTCAGATAAACCCCTTCTCCAACAAGTCTTGGAGTTGTTTCTTTAACTCTTCTAGCTCCACATTTTCCATTCTATACGGGGTCTTTGATATCGGTTGAGATCCAGGTACGAGTTCAATGGAGAACTCTACCTCTCTTTCTGGGGGAGGTTCAGGTAACTCCTCGGGAAATACATCCATGTATTCCTGAACAATCGGAACAACTTCAATTTGTATGCTCCCTTTTCCTTCATCATCATCACTGATTAACTCCATATAGAAAGCTATGGGAGGTGCTTCTAGATAGGGATCAGTTCGGGATATCTCTCCTTGGAAGATAACTGTAGGTCGTTTATTCAAGACTACTGAGATTTCCCTACTTATGCATTTGATCTTAGCATTATACTTTGAGAGCCAGTCCATCCCTAGTATAAAGTCGAATTCCAACATGGGAATGACTACTAGATTTGCGATAAGATTGTGCTCACTAAAGTAAGCACTAGAGTCTCTAAACACTGTTGATGCATGGATAATCCCACTTGGAGTCCTGACTGAAAACTCTACCTCAAGCAACTTCGGGATTGATTCTATATTCTTTGCAAACTTGGAGGAAATAAAAGAATGCGTAGAACCAGAATCAAAAAAAGTAGTTGCTAGTTTTGATAGGACAACAAGAGTACTTTCTACCACGTCATTCAGAGATTCAACTTCAATTGTTCTGATAGAAAAATCACGACCTTGCTCCCCTGGCCTTTGCTGAGGTTGATGGTGATTCCCCTCCACTGCCCTTGGATTTGGACAGAGATTAGCATAGTTCCCAAGCTGTCCACACTTTAAGCAATGGACTTCAGGAAAGGCCATAACCATATTTCCTCTGTCGTTAGTGTTGGGGAGTTGGGGATTCACCTCACTACGACAATTCCAAGCAATATGGCCTCCCCTTCAACACTTGTAGCACTTGCCACTTCCGACCAAGTAGTTCCCCGGATTCTTCTTCCCACATTTATTGCATGTGGTAAGTTTCATTTTCTTTCCACCTCTTCCCTGATAAAAAGCCTTCCCTAAAATAGGCTCCAATGATATCTTATTTTCATTTGATTTATGAGACCACTGTGTCTCACCAAACTCCAGCTCGACTTTCATTGCACTTCGCACGATCTCCTCGTAGCTATCGTAGTCCCGGTTGGCTAAATTCTTCTTCAGATTAGGTCTCAGCCCACCGAAAAATCTATCAACCTTCCCACTTGGATCCATGACAAAGCTAGAGGTATATCGTGAAAGTCGGGTGAATTTCATCTCATAGCTTCCGACAGATTCATTCTCCTTCTGCTTCAGCTTGAGAAACTCTTTCTCCATTCTCATTCTCATGGAACGAGGGAAATACTTGTTAAAGAATATTCCCTGGAATTCTTCCCACTCCATAGCTTCCATATCACCTCTAGGCTTCGTGTTTTTTACCAGTGACCACCACTGATCAGCTTCTCCCTCTAGGTGATAAACAGCAAGGGTGACTTTTTCTTGTTCCTTACAAAGGAGTACAGAAAAGATCTTTTCAATAGAGCTTATCCATTTTTCTGCAACCAAAGGGTCAGTAGATCCACTGAATGATGGTGGTAGTTGACGCATGAAGGACTCAACAGAGTGTTGTTCCCTTCGTGGTGAGGTTGTCCTCTCATCTTGATTCAAGTTATTACTCATAACTTGAGTCAGTTGGTTCATCATTCGCATGAATGTTTCCATTCCGGCTTCTATCATAGGGTTGTCAGCACATGGTGCATTGCGGTCACCATCGGCACGGTTCCTCATATTTCCCTCCATTTTCTAAAAGAATAAAACCTTAGTGAGAAACTTATTTCATTTATGAATCTTTTAACTAAGACTTCATTCTTAGACAATTACACTTCTCTATAATTCCTCCATAATGATTCATAAAAATCTTGTGATTAACCAAACATATCCCCCGGGAGTGTCGTAACCAAGAGTGAATCAAGGCCCGTTATCATGCACCAGTTCCTGTTCGAGTCTAGATCAAAGTGGTGTTTTCGGGTTTTACCCCTATGTACATCTGTGCCAGAGCCGCCTCAACATGCTCGTATCCAGACAGGGATGTATTTGTTTGATAAACCACTTACTCAATACTTACCAAAATACCAGGAAGTTTTCCTATATTTAAACTTTTCTATAGGGTTCTTCCTAAAGTTTTTATATCCTAATTTCCACAAATAACTAAACCATCCTCTGATACCAACTATGTAATCTCGTCTTTTTATAACATAAACTTTCATTTCATTACACGGAACTGAGGATCTTTAAGGTTTAGTGTCTTGGAAACAAGGAACATAATACATGAAAACAACATAAAACATTCTTCTTAAACACTTGAAAGGTTTCTCCTTAAGTTCATCCTAGGTTTATTACTGCATCTCATAACCTGGGGACATACATCAAAAGAAAGGGTGAGCAGAAGGCCCAGTAAGGGAAACAAGAGAAACATTGTTACATGTGAACTTGAGATACTTCAATAAGGACATGAAAAGAACTTTAAGGAATGAGAAAGAAATCATGAGATACATCATAATAAAAATAAAATTTTTCATAACTTGAAGATGTGGCTGTAACATTTAATATTGAAAATCATTTCATTTCACCAAGGTCCATCCCCAAGGTGTCATTAAAAATTACCAATGTTATTCACCAAGGTATCAGTCTAAAAATTCATCTCTAAAGATTAAGTCTTTACCTAATGCATTGGAGCGCTATCTGGGTGAACCATTGACATGTCTTTATTATCATGTGAGCCACATATATCATCATCAATAATTTCATAAACAACCCATATAGAATAAAATAAATGGGTTTCATTTCATAATCATAACATTTTAAAAACTGCTTTAATGGCATGATCATTATGTCACTTTAAACCCACGGAAAGGGAAAGCAGGTTTCATGTATGTAAATCCCAGAATTTAAAATAGAGAATTTTGATATATATTTGAATACCCCTGTAGAAATAAGAGCTTTGATTATTAACTTAATAACATAAAATAATTTTGAGAAAAAGAGAGAGGCATTTTGAGACGAAAATTTTGCAGCATAACGGCTACGTTACAGGGTTTTAGAAAACGTTGAAAAGAGTGGGGACATGGGTCACCAACTCATAAATGATCTATAAAAATAGTATAGGGACATAATATAAAGGATATGATTCATGGTAATGAAATTTGAAGGACATACCATTTGAAATGAAAAACATGGAAGTAAGACAGAAATAAGATTTCTCTTATAAAAATTCGACAGCCTAACGGCGTCACTTAAACTTTAATAAAAATTAATTGACAAGATCAAATAGGGTCTATCATCATATGATAATAAAAGATCAGCATGATATATATAGAGATCATACCTAAAAATAATAAAATGTAACTTGAAAGACTTGAAATGAAAATAGAACTTGAAAAATGAGAAGGGTGAAAGAATCCCTTAAAAATTCGACAGCCTAATAGCGTCACTTAAACTTTCATAAAACGAAATGATGAGAGTAAGAGGGGATCTCTCATCATATAAACAGGAAAAGGGATGTAAGAGGAATATAAAATAACATCCTCTCACATAAGAACATGGAGCATAAAAGGAATGACATAAAAGAGATTACATGAAAAGAAAGAGAGAGGTTGGATCCCTTACCTTAAAACGTAACTCTTAAAACTCAAAGGTTTGGACCTTGAGGGCTAGAGGGCACCTTGGGAGGACTCCTTGGGAGGTAAGGAGACCATAACTTTGTTGGGGGAGAGTTGGGAGTGAAAACTAAAGGAGGAAAGGGTGGGTATTTATAGGGAATGTGAGGGGACAAGGCATTAATGGCCAAGGGACACCTCACAAGTGCTTTTCTCAAAACCATGTGCTCTCCAATGGCATTTACCAAGGAGTTAGGCCACATGGGCCCCCCAAAACAATAATTCATCACCCTTGGCCGGCCATCCCTTAAAATATCCAATGAAATCATCATGACACAGTTATGATGTCATTAAACATACCGAAACCCTAAAACTGTATTTTTACTATTCACTGAAAATTAATCTTTCTCAGAAAAATCCCAAAATTTCACCTTAACCAAATATCGATTCTCTAAGTACATTTATGAACTCCATTTTATAAAAATAATTTTCTAAATATTTTGAATTTAATTTTTAAATAAAATCACTATTCATCGAGAATTCATTTTTTCAGAAAAAAACCCCAAAAATTACCATAACATAATATCGATGCTCTGAGTTCAAAAATAAAGTCCTTTTTATAAAAATAATTTTCTAATTATTTTTAATTAAATTTTTAATTAAAAAACACTATTCACCCGAAAAAACTAATACTTGACTAATAATTTATTAAACCGTTATTTACCCATTTTATTGAATCTCATTACATAATCAAGGTGTCTAAATTATATTAAAACTTTCTTTGAGTTAAATTACTAATCCATTTGGTCACATTACTAAACCTAAGCGTAAAATCACTATTCATAATTTACTATTTATCAAATATTAAGTTGATCTTATTAGACTCCAAATTCCTTACTGAACATTTTTGCAGAAGACCATTTTTTGAAAATCATTACACATCATTATTTATTTAGGGTTTAAATAAATATTTTAAAACATCCTTTTTTCAAAATTAATCAATAAAATACATCCTAAAATTATCTGGACATTTGAAATTTCACAAACATCACTAAAGGAAGAAATCTCAATTCATTCGTCCCAAAGGATTACACAAAGAAGCTAGGGTCTCGTGACATAGCCCCTTATAACACCAGAATATGACCTAAGTGTAAGGTCTACTATGGTGAGAGAATCTGAGGGAGGCTCAGATAACATTGCCCTAGTAGTAATCTCTAATAACTTGAACTTATCCCGTAGGAGTTTCCGTTCAAGCTTGACACGCTGGAGTTCGGCTTGGGCTTGGTCCAAAGCGAAGCCCAAAGATGTCACCTCCTTCCCAAGCTCTGCTAAGTGGGCTTCATAAGGTTCGAGTCTACTGGATGAAGCCATCGACTCCTCTTTCTGCATTAACCATTAATATCTCTATTAAATCGTTAAGAGTAAGTTAATATACTATTTAAAAAGTTTGGGTCGTTACATGTCGTGACTACCCCAAGCCCACCTTCCATAGGCCAGGGGCTGGAGACTATCACCGAAAGGCATAATCCCTAAAATTGGGAAGGCATTGCCTTTATAACCTATAATCACATGCAACCAAGAACACAAAAATATATGAACACAAGTAAACATAATAGTAAATAGAGTGAGTACAGTAAGTAAAAGGGGCCAGAATACAATCCCAACAGGAAAGTACTAGGAAAACTGGAAAGTACAAGATGGAGATAGGTGAAAAGTAGCTCCTGGATCATCCACCTCGACTTCAACATAATGGGTACGTACAGATCACCTCCTCAACACTCCATGTCCACCCGTCTCCTCTACGAACCGACACACCATATGGTCCACCTTCGATCACCGTCCAGTCCTAGTACCCTCATCCTCAGTCAACATTGTCCGTCGTCTACATCCAACACAACAAAGTGCGGGCATAGCCTATGCAGGGGTGAGTATAACGATACTTAGTAGGGACCCCGAGACACTCAAGGTCTCACAAAATCCACCAAGGATAAACCAAAAAGTATGAAATCAACAGATAACCCTACTTAGGTATATGACCATGCATATACCTGAGTTTTCATGTAATCCATCTCAATCATGAGGAAAACACAGAGGTACTGACTCAGCTCACACCAGGTATATCTTTAGGTATAGTAGTAGAGATGATTAGTTATAAATAATAAATTATCTTATTCCATTAAGAGGCTTTGCTGCTGACCTACACAGAATCGCTAGGAGTTGACCCACACAAGATCGCTTGGAGCTGACCCATAAAGGATTCCAAGGAGCTAACCCACATAGGATTGCTAGGATCTGAGCCACAAAGGATTTTTAGGATCTGACCCGCACAGGATCTCTAGGAGATGACCCGCACATGATCGCTAGGAGCTGACCCGCGCAGGATCTCTAGGAGCACTCTTCTCGTCACAGCCAGCTACGGGGTTTCTGCACTAGGCTTGCTCATCTATGGGAGAGTCTGTTCCACAAGACAATGGTCGATACTCTAACTACCACAATTTCCCATGAATAAGTATCTCAAATTTTTTCCACGTCATAGTGGTCTCAACGCAATAGATGTTGCATCAATTGGACGTCTGGTCAGTGCGTTATTATCCTTTTAGTCCCGGGGGGCCGGTTGGATTCGTGCTCGATCCAACCTGACCGTACCCCATAATAATCCAGAACTCCAGTGGGGTATACTCAAATGGACTATCTCACTCTGAGGTTTCCAGCACTTCTCACAGTTCGTCAAATGGATGGCCGGAGCCAAAGTTATTGTCAAACGAGCGTAAATGGGTCGTAGTGGGTCTGGGTCCAGTCCGACTTGGTCGGACCGACCCGGCCCAACCCTGCCTCAGCCGATCCAGTCTGGGGCAACCCGACCCGACCTGCTAGGTTTGGCCTGGCCCTCTAGATGGTCCGACAGGCCGAAAGGGGCCGCGGAGGGCCGCAGCGGGTGCCGTGAGGGCGGCTCGGCTGGAGAGGGTGTCGCGAGTGCGGCTCGGTCTATGGGTGTCAAGAGGGCGGCTAGACTGAGGGTTGTTGCGAGGGTGGCTTGGCCAGAGGGGTTGCATGGGCAGCTCGGCTGAGGGGTGGCTCAGCGAGGCCACGGGCGGTGGTAGTGGCTCAGGTGGTGAGCCCACGGGTAGTGGCTCGGCTACGGACGACAGAAGCAGCTTGGGCGGTGGCTCGGTCATGGACGATGGCGGTGGCTCGGGTGGAGAGGCTGCAGGCGGTAGTGGTGGCTCGGCTACAAATGGTGGTGGCATCTCGGGCGGTGGCAGCAATTCGGGTGGCGAGGCCGCAGACGGCGGGGTGTCGTGCCTTCTCCAGCGGTCGGTTTAGTCGGCCTCTATCTTTGTTGATCATCCTGGTGTAAGCCACTTTCTTTCATCATGATGAACACCATAAGGAAGAATGATGGAGGGGTCGGGCCTTGTTTTTTTGACCTACAACCTCCACATTAGAGTGATAACAAGAGACTCCACAAAATTAGAAGTTAAGAACGACAAACTCTTCAATTTAATACGAATCGTGGATCTACTCGTTTTGGTTAATCCAAGTTCACCGTGCCTTCCAAGAATGAGGAAATTAAACGAGAGAATTCAAGAATTCAATAATAACCCCCTACCTTGGATTGTTCGTTGAATTTGGCATGATAATGAAGTATGGACATAGATTTTTCATAGATGAAGACATCCCACGTTTGAGGAAGTCAAAGATATCGGTGTTCGTCATGCCCTCCACATGCCTCTGATCCCGTGCTTGTTTATTGTTTCTTCGAAGTGGAAGGAGTTATTCATTGGCAAGAGCATTCTTCGTTGAAGGATGGGATTCTCCATGATTCTCCAAAGATTTCTCTCCTTCTCCTTTTCCCACCAAAAGAAAGAGGTGCCCATATAATTTAACTTAAGAATAAATTATGTTGGCACACACACATACACACATGTTGGAAAAAATTAAAGTATGGTGTTGGCACAATTAATGCGGACTAACTCAAGAGTCTACTCCACATTAAAGAGGGAGTTGAGAGATTTCTCCCTCATTAAGAGGGGATTTCAAGAGGTTTAAGCCTCCATTGGTCCCCACCACCATAACCTCTCTTGGGAGGTTTGGATCAGGTGGTCCCCACCACCGTAACCTCTTATGGGAGGTTAATTCAGGTGGTCCCCACCTGTGAAACTACCACATGGGAGTTTCAAAAAAATGGTACACACTTTATTTTATTTTATTCTTTTCACGAAAAACCCAAAAAATTAACTTTCACCGTCGACCAACTGCCATCGAGGTGAAATTTTTCTTAAGAGAATACAGACGTTTCGAGTTCAACGGTGCCCTCATATTTCAATTATGAGCACCGGTTTAAAAGTTAAAAAACATGCTCGCGTGTTTACTAAACCTACCCGAAACAAAGTTCATAAATTCATTCTGAGCACTTCGGGCCTCAGAATCACGCACCGTCAATTTTTGCGGACTTGTAAAATTTCTATATATTTAAAAAAAATTGCATGTAAATTCTGGGACATTACATATAGAGACCCACTGTTGACATACATTAACATTACATAAATTTTTCATAATACTAAAAAAATTATACAAATAGATGTCCATATACCATACTAGTCTAGTTTATTTAGAAACATGGGATTATAAAAACGGATACATAAGTGATCTAAATTATCTCCCACTAGGTTCTTCTTGATTAGAACCCCTATTATTCACATCAAACACAATAGATATCTTTTTAAATTGGGGAAGGAAATATAAAAATGGGTGAGTTGAAATGATTAGTAAGGGTAAACATGAGATATATATAATCATACTCATGATAATAATGTTATAATAATTTGATAATGAAAATAGAAGCTCATAACATGCATATCAAAGATCATATACATGAATCATGGAATAAATCATGGCAGTTCATATGACATGAATCATAATGAAATAATGAACCTAAACAATGAAATCATAACATAGGAGTAAAACATGGAATTATGGTTGACACGTAAGAATATAATAAGATTTCCATAGTTTCCTATTTATAATTTCCTTGACTATCTTGGTAGTATGGGTTCACTCCTCATACCATCTTGGTAGTCATTCTTCACTACCGTGACCATATTAGTAGCATGATTTCACTCCTCATACCATCTTGGTAGTCATGGTTCACATCCATGGATATATTAGAAGTCGTGGTTCATTATTAATATCATCTTAGTATATCTCATAAGATATAAATCCGTACACAATGCATTATAGGGATATATGTGTCCCACCCATCTCATAATGAAATCATACGTAAATATACCACAAGATTATAAATTATTATATCATGTCCCATGAAATGAAATGGGTTTTTTAAACATTGAATCATATCATAACTTGTTGAAAAAATATATTTTTCATAATCATTTCATCATTTACATAATACAAGAAATGAAACAGGTTTCAAAAGCATAAAACATGTGGAAGAGAAATGGGATTCATAAATATCATGACATTAAAACTTAATACATTTAGAGATATAATATGAATGGAAAAATTGAATAATTTCCCCAAATAGGCATTAATAACACTAATTTATGTCATCTTAGATGGTAAATAATTAAGAAAGACCCTTTAAAAACATATCTTGAGGAAATTGTCCTTTCTTCTTTGATTTTTCTTTCAAGCATAAAAAATTTTGAAAATATTTTCCATTTAAAGTTGAGTTGAAAACTTATAAGGAAATAAATGAAAATTGTAAATCAATTTTAAAATCCATTATCCTTGAAAATGGGATTCAATTATCTTATGAAATCATTTTTTAAAATATTTTTTAAAACATTTTTTTTGAATATGATATATTTCCGACCAAAGATAAAGACGGTCATATTTTACTTTAAAAAATATCTTAAATAAAAAGAGTAGAAAATGACACTAATACATTAGTATATCTTAAATAAATGTAGGAGAAAATTTTTTTTGAGTGTTATTGTGATATGGATAATAATATTTCATCAAAGATAGCATAAACATAATCAATTTTGAAAAGTTATGTGATTGTCTCAATAAACTCATATAACTTGGTAATTTGGGATCATATTATCCATGTAAGAAAAATAAATCACATAAAGACTAAAATATCAATAAAAGAATTAAATTCATCATATTACATGTAAAATAGAAGTATATAAACCTTAAAAGTTATTTACGTGCCAAATAAAACATGATTCTCAAAGAAGGAAAATTGAGACAAAACTATTTTAACGATTTGGTAACTTTTGAAACTTAAACCCCATGAAAGAAATATCATAAAAGGAATATGTAAATACCCATAAATTTAAGTATAAGAATAATTAATACATCTATCTGAAGTATACACACCACATAAAAAAAATAATGGGCGGTAAATAAAGCATGTATCTTATAGAAATAAAAAGTGAGATATATTACCCTTACATTGTATCTTAACACTCGTCATACTTGTTCAAAATACAAGTATAATAAATATAAATTTATTATAAATATTTTCAAAAAAATTATTTTTATATCTAATACCAAATATGGTTTGATTATGATCTGTTATTACTTGCTTGTCAACAATCCTATGTTAATGTTTCACATCGGGTAATATTCTCTTTGTTTTTTGCATTTGTCTTAATTTTTTATATCTTTGGTCCTTATAATTATATCATGAATTCAAGAATTTTCCTAATGATATAAATATAATTTATATTAATTATATTTTTATTATAATAATATATTGAATATATAATTATGAAACAGAATACACCATTCATGGAGATGGTAGGTCGTACTTACGCATGAACTCTATTTCTGTTTAATTGTCGTGTTGAAAGAAAGAAAGTAAGTGAAATATATGTATGTGTGTGTGTGTGTGTGTTCATATATATATATAATTTTCAGAGGATATTTATTATATAATATATATCATATATATTCACTAAAACCATCTTTTTTACATTCAATTTTGTGTATGAATGAATCACATCTCTTTGAGGGAAAAGTAGTCCACATTTCCTCAAATGAAATTATCGTATTAATAAAAAATGGAAAGTATAAATAAATATGCTTTAAAATAATTAGAGAAGATTAAATAAATGATAAATATAGTATATGAAATATATAAATAGAGTTTCCATCATAATGTTCACCATGAGAGGTAGTAAGTAAAATGAACAATCATAATTTAGTGAGGTGGTAGTTCACCGTACACATAAACAGTATGTTGGCTACACATTAGATGGAGGTTTGTGTAAGTTTAGGATAATAATTTATCAAAATAAATCCTCATATATTGAATATAATGGTTTTGATATACAATCAAGGAATAAAGAGAGTGAGGGGTTGAGAAAGAAAATAAAATAAAAGAACATTATAGAAGGCGTTACCTCTTAATCAAGTAACTCTATTTGGTTTGTGCCTAAAGGATTACTTAGAAGACTTTATTACAAAAGGGATGCTTGAAAGAAGAAGGGAGATAATTTTGGAGCTTATTTTATCAGTGTTTTGGAGATCCAAGGGTATTGAGAGGTGTGAGGAATTTAGAGGATAAGATGCCTTTTTATAGTGGAGGAGTGATACTCTTGTAAATATTTGAAGAGAGAATTCCACCCATGTTATTCATGTTTCAAGTGGATACATTAATGGACCAAAGTCTATCCAATGTAGGAAAGGGTTAAATATGGAAATAAAATTCTTGGACAAGTTTCTCAGTTTTTTTTGGTCTTAAATTTGACGTTTAGTCCATAGTGAAGCTTAATTTTACCTAAATCGATGTAAATAATTTCAATTACATTCTCTAATATTTTTTGTCAAAAATAATTTTGATCTTATTATAAATTATAAATTATGTTGATTAAAAATATTTTACAAATTTTTCTAAATTCTAATCACATAAGTGGTAGAAATTAATTTTCAATTAATCCTACAATCGGGCCGACAAAGTGGGTTTTAAAGTAAAAATGTTCAAATATTTTCTATGTTTTTATACCCAATTTCAATGTGAAATTATTTAAAATGACATACATAGATAAAATATTATATAATTTAACTTTTAAACCATTTTAAATTTTAATTTAACCTTATAAATAAGTTATATGAAAATGTAGTTTTGAATTAAAATCACGTATTTTTTACTATTCATCCAAAAATAATGATTTTTAGAAAAATTCCAATAATTTAACCTAAGATAATTTAAATAATATACATTCAAAAATAAAGTTTATTTTAACAAATTAAATTTCTATTTTTGTCTAAAATTAATTTTTTTTTATTTTTCACAAAGATAATTAAAAGGATTTCATTTTTGAAAATAATATTTTTAAACATATAAGGACTTTACCAAAAATTATATCTTTCATTGTGAATATGTTTTATTTATATATAAAAATTATTAAAAAATATTTGAAAATTATTTATTACTATTAAGATATCTATGTTTAATGGATAGGTTATAATTATATTATTTAAATAATTATAATATTAAAATGATGGTTCTTAGAAACAACAGTGTTGCGTCTAACATAATCCAACTCGGTGTTGATTGTAATGTATGTTGAGTCAATGTAAAAAAGGTCTATAAAAACATCGAATGTTATAGTAAATATAACGAAGTAGTTTTAAAGGAATTAACTAATAACCCAAAATTAACTATTGATCGAAAAAACTGTACAAAAAATGAATACCATATTATAAGGATTCAGACATTAAAAATGTAACATATATAAAAAATGGTGTGAATAATGTATTTATTAGACTTAATTTGGTTATTAATGAGGTTAGATGCAGACACCAAGTGATTTGGGACCTGTGGTAAGGGTATCTTATTTCATATTTCCTTCTTTGAAATATTTTTTGTATTATACACCTTTTTTATTTTATATAGTGTGTATCCAACCTCTTTGATTTATTTTGTCATGATTCTCTATTTATTTGTGATATTTATAGTTTCGTTTCATATTATCTCATCCAAAAGGTTTTTTATTCAAATTTTATAAAACCTAGAAGGTTTTCTATTATAAAATTTCATTTTTGAGACATGTTTTGTATTATATATCAAATTAATTTTATAAGGTGTATATACTACCTCCAAAATATATTATTTTTTGTTATTTCTTTAATCAGGGTTTTTAATGTTCTATTTCAAGTACTCATTTTTAATAGGTTTTGATTCAAATGATATATAAGACATAAGATTTTTTTTACTCAATTTCCTTTTCATTAGTTCATAACCATTCTTCATTGAGTATATTATTCTATATTTATTTTATTCTACCATTTCACTATTATATATAGTATTTTCAATTTCTATGTGGGTGAATTACGTCCTTATATTAAAATATTCTTTTTTAATTAATTTTACCTTCAATAAAATTATTATTTTATTAATAATAATTTCCATCATTTCAAATGGATATTTCCCATCCATGTACATATTAATTTTATTATCTCAATAATGCTCCTCTATGCAGTTCAATGATTCCTTACAGTCATTTTCCATTATCATTGACATTATTTAAAAAGGCCTATAAATAATCCTCTTAACTTTTTCCACATGTGTAATTTTATTTACTTTCATTTGAAAACTGTGAAATTAATCTCATTTTTAACATTTATCTCATGAAAACTTTTTGATGATTATGTTAATTTTTTTAGGAATAATCCTCCTTATTAATTAATGGTTTTGAAAGTAAATTTATAATACAATTTTTTTATGAATTTTATCATTTTAAAAATGCAAGTTAAAAATTTTAAAAAATAAATAAAGATATTTTATTCCACCTATGTATCTTTTTATATTACAATACAAGTTTTTTATCCTTCACTCTAATTACTTTCTATAGTAAAAAAATTTGTAATTATTTTTTATATTTAGGTTTTCAATGTTTCAATTTTCTTCCCTAAAAATGGATTTTTTATTTTACTATTATGTTTTTAATTTTTTTTACAAAATTGTTATTAAAGTTTATTCAGTTCCATTTTCCACTCTACCATCAAAAGTTCTACCCATTATGGTTTACTATTCATAATCATCTATTATTTTGTTTATAATAAACTTATTTTCGGTGATTTAATTTTTTGTATCAACTTCTCTTCCTTTACTTCAAGGTTATATGAAAACATTTGGAAATGATATGAGAACCATTTTATTTCCATGGGGTTTTCATTATATGATTAGTGGATTATTTCAAGTGTCAAACATATTTATGATATATCATTAGGTAATGGATGTGATCATTTATATATGTTAAATGCATTATTTATGGTTTTATATCTCATGCGATAATTATTAGGTGTGAGTCATCGTACTCAATATATTATCAATAATAGGTAGTGATATATGATCAACTATGTCATGGGTCACATGCTTATGATACTTTAGAAACAATGTTATTATTTATATGCTTATCTTTTTTCCACATTTATATGTTATATGCCAATATAATACTCCATGGATCATGATTATTATCTCTTATTCCTATAATCATACACTATGTAATATATTTGAGTTTTTTTGTTTAGGTATTTATATCATGATTTATAGAAAAATATTATTCTTTCATTAAACATTTAATTGTATATTTTTTCCATGCTTATGTTTTCTCACAAAATTACTATGCTCCCAATTTTGATTCATTGAAATGTTTTACCTTAATGATCATTTGAGTACACTCCTTTTGTTTTATATTTCCCTAGGAAATTATATGTAGGACTATGTGTAAAAGGAAGGTTTTTATAGATATTTTTTATGTCTATGTTGATGAAATGATATATAAAAAAAAATTATATACCCTATCTCCAAAAAAAATAAAACATCAGGATTCAACATTATGACATTATTTTTCTGAGGTAATATTTAAATAATAAATATGATTTAAAGTTTATGGATGTTAATTATAGCACCCCCGATTTGAGGTATGTGGCCTTTTTTATGCATTTTGTTGTGTTTAAACTGCATGGGATGAGTTTGGAAGAGGTTGGGAGAGTTTGGAATGGTTTTGGATGAGTTTGGAGGATCTTAAAGGGGTGCACAGTCTGAGAACAGTTAGTGGAAACCATGCGGATTCCCCACAAAACCGGGCCAGGGAGATAGTAGGCTTCGCATGACTTGCGCACAGTTTTCCAAACCGTGCGATGAAACCATACAGACCCTTTCTCCCGAGGCAGTAGTGTGCGCACAGTTAGCGCACGGTTTTCCAAACCGTGGGGGCTAACCGTGCGGCCACTTAAAAATAGGGTTATAAGTTCTGGGATCACTCAAGCTTAACCTAAAACACTCCAAACTTCCTCCCACTCATGGCTCACTCGGTATTTTCAGTTCTTAAGGGTTGGAGGGGCTCTCCCACTCTGTTTGGAAGGATTTTGAATGGGTTTCAAGGCGGATTAAAGGTGGTTTCTCCCAGGTAAGTCTTATCACATGGTTTCTTTGTGTTTTCCTCTAGATATTTTCTTCCCTCTTTCTTGGTTTTCTAGGTCTAAACTTTTTGTGTGTAGATATAGGGTTGTGGTTGCCTTGGATGATAATTTTAAGTCTTGTGGATGTTATGGAAGTGGATCTAGAGAGGTTTCGGTGGTGCGTTCGCAGGATTTGAGGTGCAATGGCTTGTGGGTCGATTTCTCGGGAACCCTAAAGGTAGGTGGCTTCTCTCTCAACTCAACTTGGTTAGAAATAGTGGTTCTTTGTTACAATTAATTTTTGTGCTAAAAATTAATTGTGAATTGTTATGCAAAATTGGTTGAAATCCCTTGGGTGATGTTTTGGGGATTTTTGGGAAAAAGAGGGTTTTGTGGTGAAATGATATTCTTGGGGATTTTAAAATGGAGATTTTAAAATGGGATGATATGGTTGATTTGTGAAAATTATTGATGGAAAGGGTTTTCAATAAAAGGTTTTTTTTTATTGAAATGTTGTTTGGCATGGAAAATGGTTTTCAATAAATGGGTGATTTATTGAAGTGGATTGATATGCAATGGAATTGGTTGATTGCATGTTGTTGTGACCTTGGTGGGTTTATGCTTGGTTGTGATTGATTGAAATGTTGTGTGGAAGTGGGTGGGAAGTCTCACTATAAAAAGGGGATGGATAGTGGTCAAAAGAACCACCATATGGGTAGTGGTCGGGAAGTACTGCTAGTTGTGAATGGGTGAACGGGTTGGGCAAAAGTCCCACCACTTTGATTGCTTTGTTGTAAATTGGTGAACGGGTTGGGCGGAAGTCCCACCGTTTTGGTTGTTTGGTGTGCATTGCTTTTCAAGATGGAATTGTTGTGCTAACGGGTAAATGTTGGAATGAATGTGACTTGTTTGGTTAGCTTTCCCTTGGTTTCTTAATTTGGGTGTGATGGCTTGGTAAGAGCATGTTTGGCTTATGGAAATGTTTTCACTTGTGATTTAATTTATATAAATTGTTTTATATAAATGTGATAATGGTTTTATCCTAGTGGCGTGTGTAGGGAAGTCATTTGGGGAAATCCTACTGAGTTTTAGTACACACCCCATGCTTTGGAACGTTGGTATCATTGTAGATGTTGTGTATCGTGACGTTGGAAAAGGTAAGGCATATCCCTCCATTAGTAGAGCTTTGTGATCCCTTAGTAGATCTTAGAGCTTGGATCTTGGCATGGAGCTATGGTGGTTTCATGGATTGTGGTGTTTGGTTGTTTAGTTTCCACAGTGTACTCTGATGTTGTTTGGTCTTGTCTAGTTTTATTGGTTTTGGGATGTATTGTGGAACAACTTGGTTTTCCTTTGAGAATAAAGGTTTGAATGTTTGATTGGAATGCATCATTAGTTGTTGGTTTTGTTGGTTTTGTCTTAATGGAAAATCATTTCCCAACTCGATCTTGAAGCCCTCGGAATTCATTTCCACCCTTTGTCATCTTGGGAATGTCACTTAAGGTCAAGTAGCCCTCACCGCCTCCTCAAGCCAATGAGGTAGGGGCGGGGTGTTACAAGTGGTATCAGTTTGTTTGGTCCTTTGAAGTTGATTCTCGGATTTTGTGTTGACATTCGTTGTGGAATACTCTTTGAGTCGGGATGGTAGCAAGGAGTGGGATTTTTGGAACTAGGAATGTATATCATAAAAGGACGTAGCTAACCCTTTTATGTTGAAATTCAAGTTACCAGGAAGGTGGGTGCATAAGTGTTTTGGAGACACTTATTGGCATTGGAAATCTCATTGTCATGGGTGTAACCAATAAGATGAGCATGGCATGCATGGTAGAAATGACTTCCCACTAGGATTCATATTTCATTGGGGTATAATTATTTATGATTTGATATTAATATATGAAATTGTAATGTGAATAAATTGGTATTTTGAAAATTTTTTGGTTTTAAAAATGGTGAAAAATGGACCAAGTGGAAAATGTGAACCGGTGGAAAGCCTTGTTGTGATAGTGTTGCGTAATGTTATTTGAAATGGGATTCCGTGATGTCTACAGAAGTGAGAATCATGGTTGTTTGTTTTCTGTTTATAGAAATGGCACCGGGTAGGCGTCGTAGAGACCAACCAGAGGAGGATGGTGAGAATGTGGTAGTACCTAAGCCTCATGTGAACCAACAGCTACTACAAAGCGTAGTGAAAGCTTTCCAAGATGTGGAAAGTGGAAACAAAATGGATGAACCAAGGCATGTGGATCATGCGGTTCAGTTTCAAAAGTAGGATCCACCCATCTTCAGGGGTGATTTAGAGCCAAAGAGGGAAAAATCATGGTTGAATAGAGTGAACAAGATCTTCGAGTTCTTGGGAACTCTAGTAGAGTTAAAAGTGAAGTTGGCCACGTATATGTTGTAAGATCTTGCCCTTCAGTGATGGGAGTTGGTAGTCCAAAGAGGGAAGGACTAGGGTATGATGTGGGAAGGCCTTGAGGAATTGTTTAATAAACAATTCTACCCACATACGTTCAGAATTCAGCGTACGACTGATTTCTTCAGTTTGAAGAAAGAGCATATGTCTGTGACGGAGTATGTAGCTATGTTTATGAACTTAGTGCGGTTTTCACCTAAGTTGGCTGGTAGCACATCATTGAAGGAAAGGGTATTTGAAGTGGGATTAAGGTTAGAAATCCATTCAAATATAGTGGTGCTGTGTATAGATGATTACACATAGATGGTGAATAGAGCCTCGGTGGCTGATCGGGATTTGTTGGGAGCTCCGGGCAGGGGAAGCATGGTGGTACCCATGGGGAATAGTGGGAACTCTAACGTTGGGTTCAAGAAGAAGGGACACATGTATTCCCAGGGCAATAATATTGCATATAATCCAACAGCAGGATCGATAAATCTTCCTCCAAAGCCCCAGAGAAAGCCGTGATGTTTTCAGTGTGGTTCTATGAACCACATCAGGCGGGATTGTACGGAACAACCTCAAGCATGTCATAATTGTAAGCAGATGGGGAATCTGCAGTGTTATTATCGAAATTCTCCAAGGTCGGGTGCGTGTGACACTCCTCAGGGATCGCATACGTCGTATGCTTCGATGAGACGGGGACAGCAGCACATCCCTCGTCAGTAGAGTAAAGTAGGTCATGGTGTTTCTCGGAATACCATGATGTCTCAGAAGAGTAATAAAGAGCAGAGTGTGGCAAGAAAACATGTTTTTGGAGCTGAGAAGGTTGTGGTGGATGATCAGTCGGGACCATCCACAGTGCAAGGTACTGTTCTTTTAAATTCTACCTCGATGCAAGTGTTGTTTCATACAGGTGATTCACACTCTTTTATTGTTACACGTGTGGTTGATTTGTTGGGTTTAAGGGTAGAAATTATGCCATCAGTTTTCAAACTTCAAACTCCTCTGGGTTGAAAAGAGTGTCGAGCCTTATTATGTAGATAATTCTGTATTATTGTGGGCGAGGTTGAGATAGTGTGGAATTTTTCAATGCTTGAGATGGATGGGTATGATGTAATCCTGGGAATGGATTGGCTGGGGGATTTTAAGGCCCACGTCAATTGTGATGCGCGAACAGTGGATTTTATGACACACGATGGCGTTACACATCTCTTTAGAATAGAGAAGCATGAAAGGTAGGGTGCAATGGGTTTGTTGGCACCAGAAGTGGGTACGTTATCATATCAGTTGGTAGTTTTGTTGTTGTAATTTGTAGAGGATGTTGAGCAGAGTGTTCCCTCGGCAGTGGTGGATCAGTTCATGGATGTTTTTCATGAATAATTCGCTGGGTTGCCTCCCATAAGAGAAGTGGAGTTTACAATTGATCTCATTCTAGGGACCAGTCCTATCTCACTTTCGTCTTATCGGATAGCACCAGCTGAATTGCAGGAATTGAAAGTTTAGTTGTAAGAGTTGGAAAACAAAGGGTTTGTCCAGCCTAGCACATCTCTGTTGGTAGCACCGGTGTTGTTCGTGAAACATTCGGATGGAACATTGAGTCTCTGTGTTGATTATCATAGACTTAAACAAGTTATGATAAAGAATATATATACACTTACAAAAATTGATGATTTTTTTGACCAGTTGAGGGGAGCCCAGTGGTTCTCCAAGATCTCCTTGAGGTTAGTATATCATCAATTTCGGGTGAGGAAAGAGGATATTCTTAAAACAGCTTTCAGAAGTAGATATGGCCATTATGAATATGTGGTTATGCCCTTTGGTCTAACAAATTCACCAGTGGTGTTTATGGAATTGAGGAATTGGATATTTCAGATATATCTAGATTCATTTGTTGTGGTGTTTGTAGATGATATTCTGGTGTATTCAAAGACAAGGTTGGAGCATGAGCAGCACTTAGCGATGGTGCTAGGGATCTTGAGGGATCATCAGTTGTATGCCAAATTTTCAAAGTGTGACCTTTAGATACAGGAAGTTCATTTTCTTGGCCATGTGATTTCTAAAAGAGGTGTTTTAGTGGATCTAGAAAAGATAGAGGTCGTTATCTCATGGAAACCTCCAAAGAATGTGTTTGAGATACAAATTTTTCTTGGTCTATCTGAGTATTATCGGTGTTTTGTTCGTGATTTTTCACATTTGGATTCGCCAATGACAGCCTTGACAAGAAATGATGTTCCATTCCAGTTGAATGAACAGTGCCAGTAGTTTTTCGAAGAGCTAAAGGGTCATCTTACATCAGCACCAGTCTTGGTTTTTCCAGAATCAGGAAAAGGGTACGTGGTGTATTGTGATGCATTAGGATTAGGGTTGGGGTGTGTTCTCATGAAAGGGAATCATGTGGTTGCATATGACATACGGTAGTTGAGAGTGCATGAGAAGAACTACCCAACTCATGATTTGGATTTGGCTGTTGTGGTCCATGCTTTGAAGGTGTGGCATCATTATCTCTTCGGTGAGAAATTTACAGTATATACCGATCATAAGAGCTTTAAGCACATTTTCTCACAAAGGTATTTGAACATGAGGAAAAGGAGATGGATGGAATATCTCCAGATGTTTGATTTTGACTTCATGTACACATCAGGTAAGGGAAATTCGGTGTATGATGCATTAAGTAGAAAATCATATACTCAGGTGGTAAAACAGGCATCGGACCAGTGGAAGTTGATGTCGGTTATAGCTGACATGCGGTTGGAATGTGAGGACCAGGGTGATAGAGTGGTCTTCTTTCCAGTTTTTTTGATTCCTAACTTGGTTTTCCTAGTTAGAGAGGCACAAATATCTGATTCCGAGTGTGTGACCATGAGGTCGAGACTCAATGGTGGGGAGACTATTGAGGGTTGGAAACTGAATGGAGATTCAGTTTTGTGTTTTCGGAATCGGATGGTTGTTCCAGTTGCTTTTCTGGAGGATCTTCTCAGGGAGTATCATCATTCCAGGTGGGTTGTTCATCCTATAATTCAGAAAATGTATAAAGCATTGAAAGCGCAGTTCTGGTGGGCTTTTATGAAAAGAAGAGAGGCTGAGTTAGTTTCGAGATGCTTTACTTGTCAGTAGGTCAAGGAAGAGCATCAAAGGCCAGCATGAATATTGCAGTCTTTACCAATCCCTATCTGTAAGTGGGAGCAGATAGTGATAGATTTTGTCATAGGTCTCCCAAGAACGGTCAGAAAGCACAATGTCATCTGGGTGATAGTGGATCAGCTAATGAAGTCGGCCCATTTCATCCCGATTCGTGAATCTTATACGGTGGAGGATCTGTCCAAAATATATATCTGGGAGGTGGTAAAGAGGAATGGTGTTCTAGGTTCGATTATATCAGATAGGGATCTGAGGTTTACATCTTGTTTCTGAAAATCCTTGCAGCAAGCCCTTGGGACACAGTTGACGATGAGTACCGTGTATCACCCTTAGAAGTATGGTCAATTCGATAGGACGATACAAACTCTAGAGGATATGTTGTGGGCTTGTTTCATGGATTTTGGTGGCTCGTGGGAGGATCACTTATCTTTGGTTGAGTTCTCCTATAATAACAGTTATCATGAATCCATACAGATGGCTCCGTTTGAATCATTGTATGTACGGCCATGTCATTCTCCACTATGTTGGGTGGAAACGGGTGAGTCCTCAATGGTTGGACCGAGCCTTGTCCGGGAGACTATAGAGAGATCAAGATGATCAGGAAGAAAATGGAGGCAGCTCAGAGTCATTAGAAATCATATGTGGATCATTGTCGACGGTCGTTGTCATTCGAGGTGAGTGATCATGTCTTCTTGAGGATCTCTCCTAGGTTGGGACATCATCGGTTTGGGAAGCATAGAATGTTATCTCTAAGGTATATTGGGACTTTTGAGATTCTTGAGCGGGTTGGTGAGGTGGATTATCATTTATCTTTTCCACCTAGGTTTAGTGCGGTGCACGTTGTGTTTCATGTGTCGCAGTTGAAAAATTATCATCCGGATCGTGACCATGTGATTCGATGGGATCATGTTGAGCTAAAACTGGATGCTTCATTGGTGAACGTGCCAGTGCATGTTGTGGATAGGTAAGAGAAAGTATTGCGTGGTAAAAGCATCGGTTTAGTTTGTGTTTTGTGTAAACATGGTCAGATTCAAGAGGAGACTTGGGAGTGGGAGAAATAGATGGTCGAGCAGTGGCCTGAGCTCTTTCGGTAAAGGGCAGGTTCACTACATTCCACGGACGGAAAGTCCAATGGTGAGGATAATGTAGCACCCCCAGTTTCAGGTATGTGGCCTTTTATATGCATTTTTGTGTGTTTAAAGTGCATGGGATGATTTGGGAAGAGGTTGGGAGAGTTTGGAATGGTTTTGGATGAGTTTGGAGGCTCTTAAAGGGGTGCACGGTTTGAGCACGGTTAGTGGAAACCATGCGGATTCCCTAGGAAACTGTACAAGTGTGACAGTAGGCTTCTCATGGCCTACACATGGTTTTCCAAACCGTGCAAGGAAACTATGAGGACCCTTGCTCCCGAGGTAGTAGCGTGCGCACGATTAGCGCATGGTTTTCCAAACCGTGCGGGCTAACCGTGCAGCCACTTAAAAATAGGGTTACATGTTTCGGGCTCACTCTGGCTTAACCTAAAACACTTCAAACTTCCTCTCACTCGTGTCTCACTCAGGATTTTCGGTTCTCAAGGGTTGGAGGGGCTCTCCCACTCAGTTTGAATGGATTTTGAAGGGGTTTCAAGGAAGATTGAAGGTGGTTTCTCCTGGGTAAGTCTTCTCTCATGGTTTCTTTTTGTTTTACTCTAGATATGCTCTTCCCTCTTTCTTGGTTTTCTAGAGCTACACTTGTTTTGTGTAGATATAGGGATTCGGTTTCCTTGGATGATGATTTTAAGGCTTTTGGATGTTAGGTAAGGGGATCTAGAGAGGTTTTGTTGGTGTGTTCTCCATATTTGAGGTGTGGTGGCTTGTGGGTCAATTTCTCGGGAACCCTAAAGGAAGGTGGATTCTCTCTCGACTCCACTAGGTTATAAATAGTGGTTCTTTGTTACAATTAATTTTTGTGCTAAAAATTAATTGTGAATTGTTATGCGAAATTGGTTGAAATCCCTTGGGTGATGTTTTGGGGTTTTTTAGGAAAAAGAGGGTTTTATGGTGAAATGCTATTCTTGTGGATTTTAAAATGGGATGATATGGTTGATTTGTGAAAATTATTGATGGAAAGGGTTTTCAATAAAAGGGTTGTTTTGTTGAAATGTTGTTGGGCATGGAAAATGGTTTTCAATAAATGGGTGATTTATTGAAGTGGATTGATATGCAATGGAATTGGTTGATTGGATGTTTTTATGACCTTGGTGGGTTTATGCTTGGTTGTGATTGATTGAAATGTTGTATGCAAGTGGGCAGGAAGTCTCACTATAAAAAGGGGATGGATAGTTGTCAGAAGAACCACCATATGGGTAGTGGTTGGGAAGTAACGCTAGTTGTGAATGGGTGAATGGGTTGGGCAGAAGTCCCACAGTTTTGATTGCTTTGTTGTAAATGGGTGAATGGGTTGGGCAGAAGTCCCACCGTTTTGGTTGTTTGGTGTTCATTGCTTTGCAAGATGGAATTGTTGTGTTAACGGGTAAATGTTGGAATGGATATGGCTTGTTTGGTTGGATTTCCCTTGGTTTCTTGTTTTGGGTGTGATCTCTTGGTAAGAGAATGTTTGGATTATGGAAATATTTTCACTTTTGATTTAATTTATATAAATTGTTTTATATAAATGTGCTAACGGTTTTATCCTAGTGGCGTGTATTGGGATGTCATTTGGGGAAATCCTACGGAGTTTTAGTACTCACCCACTGCTTTGGAACATTGGTGTCTTTGAAGATGTTATGTATCGTGATGTAGGCAAAGGTAAGGCATCTCCCTCCTTTAGTGGATCTTTGTGATCCCTTGGTAGAGATTGAAGCATGGAGCTTGGCGTGGAGCTGTGGTGGTGTCATGGCTTATGATGTTTGGTTTTTTAGTTTCCATAGTGTACTCTGATGTTGTGTGGTTATGTCTAGTTGTATTGGTTTTGGGATGTATTGTGGAACAACTTGGTTGTCCTTTGAGAATACATGTTTGAATGTTTTATTGGCATGCATCATTAGTTGTTGGTTTGGTTGGTTTTGTCTTAGGGTAAAATCATTCCCCAACTTGATCTTGAAGCCCTCGGCATTCATTGCCAGCCTTTGGTGTCTTGGGAACGTTGCTTAAGGCCAAGTATCCCTCACCGCCTCCTCAAGCCAATGAGGTAGGGGCGCGATGTTACATTAATCTTGGGTCATCCCAATATGGTAAGAGGTTAATAATATAAACTTTTGAGATGGATTTAGTGATTTTATGCTCATGGTATTGGATCATACTCAAAAAATGTTCGAGATGTTTCAAAGTATTCAGTGATATATTAAAACTAAAAAAGATGATATAAGTGCTATGAAAATAATCATCAGTGAGGTTTTGAGTTTGAAATAAAAGATAAGGATTTCATTAAAATATCACCATGGAAGAAGTTTATGAGATTTTGGAATATTTTAATGTTCTTCCCTAGATACATATTCTCTTTCAAATTCCTCAGTCATGTGGGGATGATAAATTTTTTCTTCTCACTTCCACATAACATATTCCATGTTTATGATGTGTTCCGTGTATCACTTTTGGGGAAGTATATACACAATGCATCACATGTAAATAACTCATAGTTTTTAAATCTGGAAAATGTTCTCTTTTAAGATGATCAATGATAGAGACCATAAACCATAGAGATAAAGTGTTATGAAACAAAAAAAATATAACTTGTTAAAGTTATGTGGAGAATTATAATGTTTGAGGAAGTGATGTGGGAACATAAATATATAATGAGGTAAAAGTATCCAAATTTTTTCATAATTTTAACTAAATTTCAAGGGATAATTTCTTTTATGTAGGGTAGAATAGAACACAATGTGATTTTATAATGAATTTCCTTTTTAATAAATCATGTGTGTTCGATATCTTTTGACACCTAAAACACTAAACCAAAGTGGAAAATATTTTATTATGGTAAACTATTTCAATAAAAAATGTAAAAATACTGGATAGACAGATAAAAAAATTAGTGAAATTATAGATGATGTAAAACCTAATATAGAATATTATGAAATAAATTAAAAAGGAACTTGGTAAAATTCCATTGATTTTAAATAAATTATTTCTAGGAATTTTATATTATTACAAAATTTATTAATTTTAAAGAGTGATATTAATAAAATATATTGAAAAAAATTATGACTAGTTTTAAAAATAAATTAGTAACTACTAAGAATTAAATAATTAAGTATAATTTATAGATATTTTATTATCCATGGATTAGAAAATATTTTTTTAAATATTTTTATTATGTTTTTGATTTGAATGTTTAATTTAATAGTTTTTTAGTCATAAATAATATTAAACCTGTTTTTAAATAAATTAAAAATTAATAACCATGAATAATTTGATAATTAATTTTTTACAAATAAAGAAAAATCATTTAATGTTTAAAGGCATATTTTTCAAAGAATTTTTTTCTATATATTATGTGTTTTAGTTTTGAAAAATTAAAATAACATATATTAATGAAATATATAAAAGAAATTAATTTACATAATATATATTAAAAAATATTACAAATTAGATAATTATTATCACGTTGTAAAGAGTATGAATAAATTTATTTTATGCTTCATAATACATTTTTTCAAAATAACATTTCATGTGTTATGTGAACTTTTTCAAAAATATATTTTTCCCCTAAAGAAATTGAATCCATTGAAATGGTTTTAATATTCTGAATCATCATTTAATCTTTTTTAATTTGGTCTGTTAAATTTTTATCTATATAAATAAGTTACCCGGGTAAAAATTAACCACTACAGTAAAGGGTAAAATGGGGTAAAAGGTTTAAATTAATGGGTAATGACCCAAAATATTATTAAAAAGAATATATAAATTAGTGTATTATGGAATTATAAACATCCCCTTATCAAATATCCAATATTATTAAACTTTGGATCAATATGACTTGAAAATGAAATTCCATTTATGTTAACGAATGAATTCTTAAAAATATACCACCCATTATCACCAATAAAAGGACCCCCTCATCTCTACACAGTAATACAAAAATTTATTTATATTTTCTCTTCAATAACTACCAAAATTATCTCCCTAATAAGGCTCTACCTTGTATTTAAACCTTTGGTCCCAATGACAAGTCCCAAATCCCTCATTACTAAGAGGATTTATAAGATGAAATTAAAGTCTTCGATGTATGTGTTATCATTTCCTAAATAATTATTCTTTATCTTCTTTATATAAATATTCTTATTTATTATTTATAAATTTATTTTTTTAATCATGATCATTTTTTAAAATTTATGTTATTATTATACAATAATAATTTTTTACTCATTGAAGCATTATAACTTGTTCTTCCTTCAGTTGGTTTTTCCACATACATGAATGATGTTATAATATTTACATCATGAATAACTTTGAAAACATTAATATTTGATAATATTATGATTTTTTTTTTAATTTTTGATGATTATATAATTTTGGAATGGTAATATACTAAATTATATTCACCAATTAATTCATCAATTTTTTAAAATTCCATAATCCCTAAAAAGGTTATTTTTGTGCATTCCTTATGAACTATTACCATATTTTCCCTGAAATTACCATGGGACCCCTTAAATATTTAAAAATAAATAAATCATCAATAATAATTTTTAGATAATGAACCCAAGATATATTATATTGTGACATAACCACTAACCTAGATCATGAGTAGAAAAAACATTAAACAACCAAATATTATTTTTAACAAAAAGAAATAAATATGATGGTAATAAGGAAATATAAATTAATGGTATTCATTAAAAAATAAATATATTATTTTTTATATATACAAATAACAATCCTAAATTTATTAAGAATTTTTTAGAGAACTATTGACTAAGAGGAAGTATAAGGTAAGGGGTTCTTTTCGAATATCTCATTCAATTCAATATTTCCAATGCACTAATCCCTCTTTGGGAAAATTTTTTATTACATGTCTCTAAACCCCCATATATTTTCATTAGATCTAGTTTTTTATTGATTTTACATGTTTTCATAGCATTTTATCTCCATGATTTCCACAACTCAACTGATAGGTTACCTATAGTTGGAGAAGAGCTTATATACTATTTTAGGAAGAAAATAATTCTCCCCAACATTTAAATGATTTATATTGTTTTAGGGATTTCATTTTATATAATTCTATGATAAATTAATTTCATCTTCTAATTTAATTCACTATTGTTTGAAAAGTGAGAAAAGAATCATTTTTTTACCATTTTCTGTATGGGTTTTTTTATTGACGTAGAAAATATTTACAAAAGTGTGAAGAGAATATATTTTTTAAATGTTTTAAATTCTATCACATTCTATGAATATTTTATTTTATTTTATCTACTAATATTACTTTCTATGATTTCACGGTTCTACAAACTAATTATTATTTTTATTTTTTATAAATTATTTTCCTCTAAAAATAAATGTTAACAAAAGATTAAAGGATGTTTCTTTTTATTATATGGGTATTTTTAACACTCTGATAAAGTGTTTTCAATATTTTTCAACATCCTTTAACATTTTTGATGTTTCAATGGATATATTATCCAATGATACAATAAAAATTATTTCACATTACAGTTTATGATCATGTTTCGTAAAAATATTCATCAAGCCTATTATTCTCTAATGAGTTTTTTATGTTAGGTTTATATTATGAATTTTTTTATATTCATATGGAACACATATATATGGCATACCATTATGTGATAGGTGGGTACAATATCTACCTCAAATTAATTAGGTGATGTTTTATATTTTATTAGATCGGTATGGGAAATAGGTGGTTATCCTAAGTAGAAAATGGTATAAGACATGGGTATTTAGCCCAAACCCACTATGTTATGGGAAGGATATTAGAATATTCTATTATCATATAAATATATTTATGGTTAAATTTTTGGATTTATATACTTATGTTTCTACCACATTGTCATGATATGAAATGTGAAAATGTCATGTTCTTTTTTATCAAAATTATTGATTCATGTGTCCACACTCCCCTTAAATAAGTATTATGTTACGCAGATAACCTTATTTCATGATTCAAGACTTATAATATATATTTAATTAAGTATTATTTTCTTATGTTATGTTCATAAATCTTGATTATGTTCTGATTCCCACATGATAATCTTATTCTCACTTATGTTCTTCTATTGATATATCTTTTTCTCAGTACTTACTGAAAATTAAGCCTCATCCTTTCATATATGTCTTTTTCCCATGGTAATGAACATGAGAATATTTTATGATTTTTATATAAGTGATTCATGTACAAAGAATGTATATTATTGATATTTTTGAACATTTATAAAGTATTTTTTATATGTATCCAATCTCAAAAACAATAAATATAATTTTTAGGATGTTTTTATTGTGAGATATATTGAATAATAATGTAAGTGGGTGTATTATGTATGTTTGTTATACCTAGGTTTCATCAAATGGTATCAGTGTGGAAGTTAGTTAATTTTTGGGAGTAGGTTATGATGAATATAAGGACATAACCTGAAATAACCAACATTAAAACATAAATGATGTATAATGAACCTAAAATTTCCTAGATTGAAATGAATGTGTCATAATTTAAGATATCATTGTATTGATTGTCTTTATCATCAATATTGAATACAATAGTTATTATATGTTAACACTCATAGTAACATTTTTTGTTTTAATTGATGGCTAGAAATAATATTAAACATATTAATAATGATTTAAATGGATAATTTAATTATTTTCCCAATGAAAAACAGAATAGAATGGAAGATGGGGTAAAAATATCAGAGTTTTACCCCAAACTCTCTAATTTTTTGTACAAAAACATAATCCATGTAACATATTGATTCATGCCAAGGATCAATTCCTCATCGATTCTTTCATATAGAAATACCCACCATCATTCAGTGTGTCATCAGATCCATTAATTCCTGAGTAGTAGATAAATAAAAAAGGAATGATATTTTATATTCTTCAGTGATTAAGGAATGAAATGGTTGTTTTATCTATTTATTATGAGCATGGGTTCCACACCCTAAACTAGATTACCAGGATTAAACATGATCAGTACATGACCTGAGGCATGACTCCTTGTTCGATTGAGGATTCCTACTAGTAGTAAGGGTCTTAGTTAAAACCATGGGAAATTATACCCTTAATCAGAGTTCACGGTAAAAAATAAAGATCCAAACATATATAAATAGTCAATCAGATTATACAAAAAATAATAAACACAGTATTTTTAATAAATGAAAGTGGAAAAAATAGAGTCAAATGGCCATATGAGCATTAAATACGTTGACCGCCCATTGGGATAATCACATATAAAAGATAGTAAAAATAAACAAAATACTGAAGAGG
Organism: Viscum album; assembly: GCA_963277665.1. Lineage (NCBI taxonomy): Eukaryota > Viridiplantae > Streptophyta > Magnoliopsida > Santalales > Viscaceae > Viscum > Viscum album. The sequence goes on along the minus strand of OY728142.1, from coordinate 1,399,927,840 downwards.
CTCTACACCCACCTCCAAGCCCCACCTCATCCCAATCTCCAAAATCAAAGAGATTTATACTACTCAATGATCAACCCCCATGCATCATCCCAACCTATACTTATAAAAAGTGAGAACCACTTGGTAACCCATGTTCAATGCACTCCTAAGATGGGTGTGAGAACAACTCAGCGGGGAAGAGCCGATGTGGTCCCTTTAACTATCGATAAATTCCATGTACATGAACGTGATATTATCAACTATATATGTAAAAATTAAACAATAGAAACATAAAAATCATATAATCACTAATTCTAAATTAAAACAAATAATAAGAATATATATGCATTCAAATTTCATCTCATTAACACAGAATCTACCTACTTCAACTGTAATATAGATGAATAGTCCTCTATTAGAATGAAATAATCATCCAACGGAATATCTATCTTTGGTGAAATCCATCACATCATATGTTGACCAAATATCACGATCTTGGAAAATCCATCAAATCATCTGAAATCCCCCTCTAAGTGAGTGGAAAACCTGTGTGGCTCAACCTACCCACTAAATTACAAAGATATAGAAACTACACATGTAACACAAAAACTACAATAAAGCATACTGTAATCATATAATGTCATGAAATTGTTATTTAGCTAACACACATCCACATGAAAATAATTTCAAACATAGGTATCAAGTTGCTACGCATAAAAGCCACATGTTAATCATAGCAATCATATATCTCATGCGGATACATATTCAAACCATATGAAAATCATATCAAGAATGTTTCTCAAGGGGAAACACCTACACACAACCTATGAATCATATCAAGTATAGGTCTCATAGTTCTAAAAACACACACCACATGAAAGTTATATCAAGAATATGCCTCACAGGCCACAAATTCTCATGTAGAAAAGTTAAAAACTCAAGGGGGTATATATAAACTAAGGAACATATTTATTATTAATACTCAACCATCATTGGACAAAATTAAGCCATTACAGAAGGGTATATCATGTCCCTTGGTTTTTTGTTTAGTTAATTAGTAAAAATCCTTTAATTAGTTTTGATATTCTAATAATTAATCTAATTACACACATTGTTTAGTTCATAACATATTTATGAATTTAGAATTTTTCACCCAAAGTGGATAACCTCTTATCAAAATCTAATAGACTAGAATTAAATCGTAGGGTAAAATTCATGGAACCACCTATATCAAAGTATAGAAAACTCTCATATCCCTAAAAATCCCGACAACTCTATCTGAGTCCATCAACGACCATATGTCCTCCATTAATCAATACAAGATCATAAATCATACCCATGAATTCAAATTTAATTAATTATAACTAAATTATAATTAATTAAATGTTTACAAGAAAACCCATGACCAACAGTGAATGGGATAATCATTAAATAATTCACTAGATCTAATCTCCAAGAAGGAATAATGAAAATGAAACCATGAAAGGTCCACAACTATCTTTTGATGAAATTTTGGGAAAAACCATACCACATTGTAAAAAGTCAAGGTCTAATTTAATATATATAATTGGAACCTCTAGAATAAATCCAAAAGAAATCACACCTTATCCACAATTTCATACAGGTGAGTTCTATCCACTCATGGAAAACACCAAAACTTAAACTACTCAAAAGTTGCAATTCAATTTCTAGATACGATGGATGATTTAGTTAATTTTGGCCAAAAACAATACGAATCAAACTAGGGATGTAATTTTAAAGAAATTATTGTCTACAAAACAATTTAATAATCATAATAAATATTTTATTCTTCTCTATTGAAAGCCACACCATTCTCAGAAAATTCCACTAAGATCGAGTGGAATTATTATCAAACTGTCTTATCAAAATCAAGGTAAATAATAATATATGATAAATATGAACAAGGATAAATATAATTTTAAGAGAATTAAAACATAATAGGATTAAATAGGTTAATATATACCACAATTAATCATTAAAATCTAATGATACATTGATCCACCACCACAAGAATAAGATGTAGTTGGGATCGAAGAAAAATGAATGATTTTAAAAAATTGACGAACATATTTTATCTAGATCCATCCTAGATAAATGAATAATCATGATGGGAGGGGAGGAGAAGAGAACAGTTAAAATTTACCTTCCATTTCATCTAAGTCTGATAAATCTTGAAGGGGATCCAAAGGCTAATAGATGAAAATACCCCGACTTAATACACCCTACAATTCACCCATCGTTAACCTTGTGTAGGATCATCGGTTGAATAGCGAGTCACGATGGGTTATAGGAATATGTCATTATTCATCTCATAAGTATACCGATGCTACTAATTCCATATATACTTTGTATTCCTTCACTGATGCATTGATATTCGGGTCAACCACAGAGCGTTCTTTTATATATGAAGACATCTCCTAAAGGTGTTTAAATGAAAATCATCTTAGTTTAACACCAACTTATCCTAATGAACTATAAAAAAGATGAAAATTTAAAATTATATATATAATTTATATATCATAACAATGAATTTCATTATGAAACTTCCACTATAGAATATCTTTTCCTCAATAAATTGTGCTAGAATGTGATTCTCGTCTCTTGACCTACCTCAAAAATCAACCACTAGAGTTCATTGTGTTTCATCCTAAAATGACAACTAACTAACCTATAGATGTAATTCTATATCAAATTCTATCATACACTAACAATTAAATCCTAAGAGAAAAGAACCCCAACACTAGAAACCCCGACACATCCAAGATTTCAACCAAACATCAATACAATGCTCATTGTACCATCCACTCTCGACACACCATGATGTCTTAATCAAATCCTTCTTATAGAATCATGGTGGTCCCCACCAATGAAATATTCATTCTTAAATAATTGCAATAGTATTAAAATATTATTAGTTTGGATTCAATCTCAATGTTTCAGATCATAAAAAAAATCATGGATTAAATGTCTATACCAAAACCTAATTTCAGATTCCCAACTGAAAAAACAAGTCTCACAAACCAAATGCAATATGAACATGTCAAACATTCATATAATTCCATAGAAAATTATTAAAAAAACCTTTTCAATACCAGATTTTATATTCCTGATGTGTTTTTGACCAATCATAATTAACTTCATAGAAAAACCCCAATCATTTCTCTTCAATTCAACTTCATAAACTAATACTTGCCTCAATAATAAGTGCTCTATGAAGTCACTGATCATGTGCCTTACACCATGGAGGAGTTGTTAAATTGATCTGACACCCTTACTAAAATATTAACTTCAAGGTGAAGTAATTTACCCTATTGGTTAATGAACCATAGACACCATCCATAAAGCTATCTTCAATTCACCAAGGCACCACCGATCTAACTCACTCTCAAATTTCACCACCTCACACCGAGTCTGATCCCCACATATATTCTCCATTTAACACCACATCAGAATCATTCATTTGGTATTCATCATGGGACTATTTACTCTAAGGTGAATCACTTTTTAGTATTCAAATGTCAAAATTACCATTAAACGATCTGTCTAACACACTTCCACAACCCTTCCCATGAGGGGCCATTCACCCAGGAATAGATCGATGCTCCCCACCATAGGAGTATCCTCATCATCACCTCTCAATTCATAAATTTTTTAATCAGAACAATGAATAATTCACCACTAAATTTAATGAATAATGATTCTTATCCATTAAAATGTGATTTCCAAGTGAATACACCATGCACTACACACACCTAGATTACCTGACACACAGTTCACTACATTCAATGGTCCATTATAAACATGAATTATACCCTCTAGTATCATATGCATAGTTTACAATATCAGAATTCAATGGGAATAATTATCTTATACAGGACACTTCTCTAATCCATGACATCAACAGAAATGTTAAACTCAGGTTTAGTGCACAATGATGCCCCAATCCGTTATTGATTCCACCTCCAACCAAAGAGATATCTCTGCACACATAAACCTCTAGGCCACCAAGCCCATTTTCTTCAAACTAAATGTTATTTTCTTATTATAAGGGTGAAAATTTACCAAATTAACTATAGAACTACCACCACTATCTCTTCTAGGTTCATCTATAAAACCTAAATCATTCATAATAGTCATATCACATCATTTTCTACTAGATAGAATTTCCCCTTACATAACCACATGCATGAGTTTTCATTCATTAATATTTCCCCTGTAAGTCATGTGGTAACAACTCACTTCTTAAACTGAGTGATTCCTTTTGAATATATCATAGGTTATCCTCTAAATAACTTACTTAACCTCACATGATACAAATAGTCAAATACATCCATGTATCCTTATCACATTATCCAATTGAATTCCTAATGTGTCGCAAACCTCTAGATTTAGAGATACATTACTCTCCAGTATTCCACACTTTGTAAGGTTCTATTTCAATCTAAAAATAGTAACATCAATGTTTACTTTCAATAAACCAAGAATATCCTTCATACCTGGTTCTATCAAGCATTCAATCTCCAATGAATCATAAATCACGAGACATAATAATAATATCAGTCTCTCACCATGCTTTTAAAGAAACACCTAGATATCATAGGATTAAGTATCTAAAATAACCATTCAAACCATAACTTGTATAATGAGTACTAGAACCCAAGGTGGTCTATAATCCATGTTTATATGGTTAGTCTGGATATTTTATCAAAACCATGAGAAGGAAATTCCTATAAACAATGAATTTTCCTAATTGAAATATTTCCCTTGGGCACTAATATCTCAAACTATCCATTTACATAGCATATCCTTCTAACACCTCTATGTTATATGTTATATTTATTTTTAAATAAAATTAATCTCTTCGATAGCTTATGATACATGCAGGACTGATTCTAAATGAATTGTAATATATTATACTATTATAAACAGAACATTAAATTTGTAGTATTAAAAGGGATAATTGTATTATTAAAAATATGAAGAAAAAAAATTAGATAATGAAAATATATTTTTTATTAAATACTTTACATGTTCTATAGTGATTGGTTTTCCTTAAAATGGTTTTTATTTAATTTTCTAAGAAAATAATATAACAAATTTTTACACTTTCAGAATATTTATTTTAAAAAATTAACTTCATTTTATAAATCAACATTTAAAAAATATATTTTAGTTAATTTTTGATATTTTCTGAAAAGTTTAATTTCTCAATGAATAGTGAAATATAGTGATTTTTATTAAAAATTGCCTTTTTGTTTAATGAATTTACGAAATTATATTTTGTTATAAAATAGTTATAAAAATAATTTTATTTATATTAAACTTTTACTAATTAATGTTTTTTATTATAATCTATTTTAGGTTGAAATTTTATGTAAAATATTTTTATTCATTGGAAAACAATTTCTTTGAAAATCCTCTTTTTATCATGTATGTGGGTTTATTCCTAAATTAAATTATGAATCTTCTAAGAATTTAATTTGATAAAATTGATTCAATATATATAATTTATATTTTAAATTTAATTACATATAGTTAATTGACTTTTGGTAATAATGAATATTAAAAAATTAAAAGTATACTCCCATGGTTAACGATTAAATAAGATTTCTGAGGGTTAAACTAGAGATATAAGGGTTAAAATGGTATAAAAACTTATCTAAACTATATTTTATGTCCATATTTTTAAACTAAAAAATATTTTACTTAGTAATGCTACATTTTTAGATCCATGTTTTGTGAATAATACTTTGATATATTTTATTCCTTTCAAAGATTCCTTGTGTTTCCTCACCCGCACACATAAAAGGACACCCCTCATCCTCTCATATCCACACATCTGGAATCTTGTTTTTAGATAATACCTATAAAATTATATTCCATAAATTCATATCCATGACCTAGAGTATATATTTTTTTCATAAAATCATCTTATATAAGAGTTTGGTATAAACTTAAACAGGTTGTCTAAAGAAGTGGTATTGTTCTTAACAATATGTTTTAATTTTATTTCTTTTTTTACCTCCATAAAATATTTTCCAACCAAAATTAAATAATTAATAAAGTATATTACTTATATTAAACTGTTGTTTTATTAAATAAATAACATTTAATAATCTCCTCTTCAGTCAAATTGGAAACGAAACCATAGATCATGTGTATGGTGGATTGCCGCCTCAAGAACCGATGTAATCCATTTTCAATCACCACCTCTCATAGAAGGATATAATTTTGAATTTAATTCATATAAATGATATAAATAAAATATTTATAATTTTTCAATTATAATATCTAATATAAATTCTTATTGTTCCAAACTGTTTGGAAATGATAATGTCACTCATATGTACTTGTGGACTACCACCTCCCTGAAGACAAGTGATTCATCTTTTATTTTATTTTAACACTGATGATAATAAGGATATATTTATTGAATATATAGGATATATATGATATAATAAGGTATAATTATAGGTTAATTAATATTTATCTTTCTTTTATTTTCTCTCCATCGAAAAATGAAAAAAGAATTCATGCATACATACGATCTACCATCTCAATTAATGAGGTAATTCATTTTTTTCTTCTACATATTTTATATATTAATATATATATATATATATCGGGATTAAAATTTTTATTTGATGAAACCTTGATCAAAGTCCAAGTAATGAAACTACCAAACCATAATATACTTAAAAAAGAAGCAGTTATTCCAAACAATAGTGATTTTAATAAACAAAGTTAATAAGAAGGTAGTAAAATATTATAAGTAAATAATATATCGTATGATATATATGAGATTTTTTTTAATATATGTTTAATAAATATATATTTATTGTATATGAGGTTTGGATAGATATGTTGTAAGTTAAACCCGAGGTAAGGGTTCATTTCACAATCTCATCATTATTCGTGATTGTTTTTGTTAAAGTCTCCACTAAGAGTATTATTTGGAATTTCAATATTAAAAAATTTCATTTCCATCACATATGGTTATTTCAGTCGAGTTACAATTTTTATATTCATTTTCTTATATTTACCTAATCAAATTTTAAAAAAAAATATTTTTACGTGAAATTGACATTGTATTTTTTTTACATTGTTGGGAATATTTTTCTTCCATGTCTATATTTTCATTAAATTGTGTAAAAAAATTACATTATCAGGAGATATTTTTTTAAAAAAATACAGGTTTTTCTTTGTAATTTTTTTGATAAATATTATTTTCCCTTTCTGAATGAGGTATTTTGTGACCTTTTTATAAAAGTGTGGAAGAAATGGTTTTAAACATATAAAACATGGCCAAAATTTCACACCATCATAGACACTAATTACTTTGAAAATTACTTTAAACATTTACAAGGTACCATTAAAATAAAAAATTTCCCATAATATTTGGGAAAAAAATTAGACTTTAAAAAAGTGAATCATTGTGATATTGTTGTTTCCCCCCAAGAAATTGTCTTCAGATCTTTTTAAACTATTTTTATCTGCTTTGGAAAAAAAATTAATCTTATAGTGAAGATATACAATAATTTTACTGAAAAATATATTTTTATGGATGTTTTATGGTTATTTTTATTGAGGGAAGTTAAGATTTTTCATATTATATTTCTTTTTGTACCTAAATTTAATGATTTTCAGGCATGTTGATTAAGATTCACTATTTTTTCATATGAGGAATTAATTGAAAATATTAACTCGTGGTTGGACCTTGAATTATATAACCCATAAATGCATCATTATGTCTCATGAAAAAAACTATATTGGGTAGTTGGATGAGGCCTTACCCATTTATGTATGATTTCATGAAACATAGACTCGATGATAAGTTTCAGATGTCCAAAATTATGTATTATATCATTATGAAATCATTTTTTTATATTCATGTGATTATTTTATTAGTTATAATATCAATAGATATGTTTCAGTCTCATGTGATTATTTATATGGAATAATTTTTTGATCATTTATTTCTTCTATATTATTCATTCCTTTTTTTATTTCGCAGTATACATACCAATAATATGAATTTTCATGCATATAGGTTAAAAATACAAAGGGATATTCATGGGATAATTAATATTTTATTTAAAAACCATAATGCTGGATTTGAAAATATTATTATGATTGGTAATATTCTCAACGAGACCATGTTTATGATTTTGAAATTATCTATGCATAATTTTTAAAATTTATTATATGGTTTTTAGTAGTTTTGAAATTATGCATTATGATTCATAATATTTTAATCTAAATTGGTGTATTACATTATTTAAAAATGGGGCATATCGAAAGGAATGGAAACGGTGTCAATGGATATAATCCATGTAGGGATTTTTATCCTAGGAAAGAAAATGAAGTTGGAGATAGTGCTACAACTATATATGAAAAATATTTAACTATATTATGGAGAAAAATCAGGTTATTACCAATAACCATGATTTTATAGAGTATCTTAGTCATAGAAAATGTTATGTATCAATGTTATACCACTACATGAGTTCGAAAACTTTACCATTAAATGGTAATAAAAGTTATCTTTTTGTTGAGAAATGGATATATTTCTTTGATAATATACTTCTCGGTTTCGGATATAGTAAAAGGGGGGAGGTTTTGGTGAATTTTAATTATCAATAAGGGGATTTGGATCAATGGTTATCATTGATTCAAATCACAAAGGATGAAAAGGAAATAGAGATCATGGAATTGAAATATTTTAAGGAAATGTTCTTTGAAAAATATTTTCATCATTAACAATGAGCATATATATAGAGACAACTATTGAGTGTGAGACAAAAGGAAGAGGAAAATGTTTCTAGGTATGAATTTTACATTAATAGCTTTTCAAGGCATGCATTGTACTGTATATATAATCCAAAGAGAATGGTTTTCTATTTATTTTATGGGATTAAGGTAATAATTTGAAGTGAACTTGTCACCAAAACATTATTATCTTTTGAAAACATAATATCAAGTGATATCAAGGAAAATAATGAATTATATGATTCTTATAGCTTCAAAATCAAATCAAGATAATAAGAGGATTACATATCAAAAAATTGATAAGGTTAAGAACATAAATTTGAAATTTTCAACATGATATACATGTTAAAAAACACCTTAGTGAATTAATAAAAGGAATAAGAGTTTGAATTAAGTTTGGATAAAAGGGCCATCATGCTTATGAATCCCAGGGAATGGGAAAATCCATCAATTTATAGTGCTTTAACTATAAGGATATGAGGAAATATGATAACCAATTCCCTAAATGTTATGAGAACATAAAAAATTACAAGGGGAGAAGGAAAATGTTATGCAATTATTATAGTTGATGTCGAAGTTCATTGATATTTGGTAAAAAGTAAACATATCATCCACTCTAAGATTTCAAATGATTTATTTGATTCTTGTTCCACCCACCCATTTATATTTGAATATTTTTTTAAGGTTAACGAATCACCACCTCAATGATTAGATTCTTATCAGGAGGTGGGAAATCCTAATGGTAGGATGACTACATCTCAAGTCTATAACTACACAACGATTGATGTTTGTGGGATGATTATTACTAAAAATCAAGTTATTATTCTTTTAGATGAATTTGATGTAATTTTGGGCATGGATTAACTCTCTTAGTATAGATCTGATAATAATTATCATGGATGGTAAGTTACATTCATTATTATAAATAAATATTAAATCTTATATTTGTGTGAATATGAACCTGAACATGAAATTGAAATTACATCCATCATATGGGTTTTTCTACTTATTCTTGTGGGTTATTCTTCTAAAATGGTTGGGATAAACTCAACATAAAAAATGTGTCTATTGTTTTGGAATATATTGATTAGTTTCCTGAGGACATTCTTAATATTACCTTAAATCATGAAGCGGATTTTTCAAAAGATCTCATACTTGGTGATTTTTTTTTCAATGAATCCATATATAGTGGCCTTGATTAAGTTTCATGAATTAAAGAATCAAATCTAAGAGAATATCGATAATGGATTCATTTGTAATAGTTATTCACCTAGGGTTCACCTATTATTTTTATTAATAATAATGATGGGTCAATGAATCTTTACATTGATCATTAAAAACTTAACAAGATCATTATTAAGTATAAGTATCATATTCAATGTATTGATGATAGGGTTTATCGACTAAATAGTGATCCATATTTTCCCAATATTGATATTCTATTTGGGTATCATCAGATAAGGATTATGACTGAGGGTATGCCTAATATAGCCTTCTATAAAAGGTGTGGTCATTATTAATTAATAGTATTTTCATTTTGATGGACCAATTACCCTATTATATTCATGGATTTAATGAATAGATTCATTATATATTACCGTTATATGTTGGTGGTTATATTTATAGATGTTATTATTATGTATTCAAAGTGTGAGGAAAATTATGAATAACATTTGAGATTTTTGATGAAGACCTATAGGAAGGAGAAGTTGTATGTTGAATTTACCATGTAGTAATTTCAGCTTGATAGAGATCCATTCTTGGGTTATATGATCTCGTGTGAGGGTATAAATGCGGATCCATCAATGATGGATGTTTTCAAACATTTCACATTCCCTTCTAAAATGATCGAGATTTTTAGTTTTCTTGGTTTGGATTGATATTATTATTGATTTCTATAAAACTTATCACAACTAAAAAATGCACTCACCAATTTAACAATAAATGGATCCAATTTCTTTTGGATATTTGAATGTGAGGAAAATTTCAAGGAACTAAAGAGAAGGTTTTTCCAGTGCACCTATTCTTACACTAACATGAATTAGAGATGTTTTTTAATCATGATTTATTCATCAAATAAGAGAATGGGATGAGTCATTATATAGAATGATATAGTGATAGCTTATGCCACAAGACAACTACTGGTTCGTAATGAATATTACATAACCCATGATTTAGAGTTAGATTTTATAATTGTTGCAATAAATATTTGTAGGAATTATATTTATGGATATAGCTGTGATATATATACTTATAATAAAATATTAATTTATATATTCACACCGAAACAGTTTGATATGATCTAGAGAAGATGGTTGTAATTTATTAAAGTTTATGACTACTCAATACATTACCACACTAAAAAGGATGAAAATGTGGTAGATTTAATGAGTAAAAAAGATAATTCTAGATTATTTATAACATTGAATAACAAAATATCCAATATTTAATTGTTCCATACATACGAAATTTGAAGGAGCTATGGGATGAGGATTATATTTCAACATTCTCTTTTCATACTAAAATTATAAATATTTATTGATATTAGAAATAATATTTCTGGTGTGAAAAAATAATTATAGATATAGAAGACTATGTATCTTAGTGTCTGGTATGATATCATGTTAAGGACGAGAGAAAGAAGTCTAACGGGATGTTTCAATAATTACCCATACCAAAATTGAAATGGGAAAATGTTACCCTGGATTTTGTTGTTGGACTCACCAAAGTGACTAAAAGGTACAATTATATTTGGGTTGTAGTTGATTTTTATAAAAATTCATCATTATTAATTTCTATCAAATAAGATTTATGTCTTCATCAAGTAAAAATTGTATACATTAAGAAAGTGTTAAGGTTTCATGGATTACCATATTCTGTTATATCTATTTGTGATTCGAGGTTTACATTGAAGTTATAGAAAAGTATTAAGTAGGTTTTAGCTATAGAGATGAGTTTCAGTATGGTCTATCATCACTATATAGATGATTATCCTAATAGAACCATTCAAATACTTGAGGATTTACTGGCATCTTATTATATGGATTTCAATGGTAGTTGGGATTATTGACTTCCTCTACTTGAGTTTTCTTACAAAATAATATTTTACTCAAGCATATATATGGATCATTATGATGAACTCTAGGAAAATAATTATAAAACACCTACCTAATTGGATGAATTTGGAGAAATAAAATTATTGGGACCTAAGATTTCTTAGGGAATAAATAAGAAAGTAAGAAACATTCAACACATCAAGGAAGCTCAAAGTCGATATTAAAGTTATGTTTATAATCATCATTGATATTAAGAGTATGAAGTTGGTGAGAAGGATTTTCTTGGAATTTCCCTATGGAATAGGGATACGATATTTCAAAATAAAGTAGAGTTGATCCCCTGTTATTTTGGACCCGTTAATATTATTGATCGAGTAGGGATCATATATTGTCACTTTGAACTTCGATACAACCACTATCAAGTTCATGATGTGTTCCATATATCACACTTAGGGAAGTACATACCTGGTCATTCTCATGTACTAAACTCAGATGTCATACCACTAGATCATGATATTTCTTACAAAGAAAAACTAGTAAAAATCCTTGATCATAGAGATAAACTGAAATAGAACAATACTACTCACCTAGTTAAAGTTGCGTAGATGAATTAGATATTCAAAAATATTACTATGGAATCTGAGAACATAATGAAATTGAGATATTCTATTTTTTTGTATGATGGAGACATAATTTCAATATTGAAATTCATTTAATATGGGGTAGATTGTGACACACATTTATTTTTTGCTATATTTGTTTAAGTAAATTTAAGCTCTCCAATAGCATGAAATATGAGAAACCCCAAGTATAAATGAACCATAATATATTATACCATTATAACCTATATATTAATTTGTTTATATAAGTAATAATAACCTCATTTTAAGAAATATTTATAATGGTTTTAGATAATTAAAATATTTTTTTATTATATTCTTTATATGCTTCAAAAAGACACTTTTTCGTAAAATGGTTTTTATCGACTTTTTTGGAAAAATAATACAATTTATTTATTTCAATTTTATAAAATTTATTTAAAAAATGAACTTCATTTTTGAAATCAACATGCCCAAATAATCTTACAGTGAAATATTTATAATTTCTTGAAAACATTATTTTTTTTTATGAATAGTGAAAAATAATGAATTTTATTTAAAATAATATTTTTAATTGGAGCTTTTAAATTGTTATATTTTGTTTTAAATTTGGGTTTAATGTAATATTAGTCTAATATTATTATTATTAATCCAATTTGGGTAATTGGAATCAATTTTGTTTGTCTGGGTAATGAACAAATCATTTATAAATGAAATTCCCTTTTTTAAATGAGTGAATGAAATTATAGAAAAAAAGTGAAATAATTTGGTTTTTCTGCCATTATAAGTTATATCATTTTAGATTTAAAACACTTTTAATCATAATAATAAATGATAACATATTCTTTATTCAGCGATCATGTGATAATTATATATTTTTTATTATTATAAATCTAATTGATGCAAACAAATGAAACGATACATTTTAATAGTTGTGTTATACCCCATGAATCCTATTTACCCGAACTTTTGAGGGTGATGGAATCAATGTAAATTCACCTTGACTAGTCCCAAGATGATATTAAATAACTATAACATTAGGTAATCCATTTATGGGAGATGTTTGAGCTCCTCGAGATGATGCCCAAACCATGTTTGCCGAACCACTCCAAGAACATCCCACCATCGCACATCGTACCCTTAGGTAATTCATTGGTGTAATAAATGGATATTTATCTAGAACCTAATAGTATAATATTTTATATTTTTTTATAAAATAATTATTATATTTTTATTTTTATTATTATTTTATACTGATTAAATAATTAGTTTGATGCAAATTAGATTTTTATATGATGAAACCAAAATTGTATTTTTGGGAAATATATATTTTCAATCAAGACACTATTTTTCATGAATTAAATAATTTTTTAAATAAATTATATTTTAGTAAAATATTATTAATAGAATATATTATGAAATATAAATGATAATATAATTTTATGATTTAAAATGTTATTTTTATCAACACCAGAAAAATATTATTGTAAAAACCAAATATTTTATAATAAATATGTATTTGTTATTTATAATTATAAATTATCAAATTTAGAGAATTAATTTGAAAAAATAAATATTATATTTTAAATAAAAATCCTGAAATTATCCAATGGTGAATTGTTTAGTCTTATACGAGATAGTCAAAATTTTGGGTAAAAATTAAATATTGTATAATTATACGGTATGTATTATGACATTATAAAAATACAAAAAGTGATGTAATAAATACTATGAATTGCATTCATGAAAAAATTATACTTCCAATTTTTAATAATGCATTTATTATGTTATTTGATTAATTTTATAAACCCTTAATGAATCCACTAAAAACTTTAATATATTTTAAGGTTTCAAAATCAATTATATATAAACATGACTAAATTCCACATCCCCAAGGGTATTATTTTAAGTATTTAGGTTCTTGGACTTATGAAATAATAAAATACACCCTTATTTGTAAAAATAAATGTGAAAATACTTTAATATGTATTTTGTTTTGTATTAATTTATCATATAGAGTCTAAAGCCTATGTTGAGAAATTAATAAATAATTTCCTCTCCTTTTCTATAAAAACTCACTCAATATCCCATTATTATTTAATAATAACCATTTAACGACAAATTTATACAACTATACCCTCTCTATATCCCTCCCTAGGTTCCCCAATGCTCTTAAGAAGATCATCCTAAGAATTTAGAAGCTCTTTATGAAGGTTATGGATCATATCCTTCACCTCTTTATTCAAGCATCTTATTTATATTAAGACTTTTTTTTAATTTATAATGTTGGAATATAATTTTTCACTGAACTACTAAATTCAATATGATTTCCAAGTGATTATAGAAACCTTTAATTCTCATTAAACCCTTCTATGTATATTAACTTTCCCCCGTTATTTTGTTGAAATTATCCTATGATTTCTCATGCCAATCAATTGTATAGTGAATGCCCATCCCCACTTCCACTAAAGGATATTAACCTAGATGTAAATACACATCATTTATTGGGGGATTCCTTGTATGTAACCCACGATACATAATCTTGGGATTAAAAGTGATGAAATAAATCATTATTTTTTATAATCTTTTTTCACTCTTATTAATGTGAATGATATAAAAGTGATGGGATGGCTCAGAATTATAATGCACTCCAAGTAATTGGGTAATATGTTTGTTTCATAAGACATTATATATGTTATTAGGGAGTGAACCTAATCAATGATGGGACTCTATCCAATCAGTGATATTATCTTGGTATTTATCCTCGACTTATGCTTATTTAAGGTTTTATGTTGTTCCCACATTCCTAGGTTTATTTAATGTTATCATCTTATAACATGCTTTGATATTCTTATGTATAATTATCAAACCTTTTATGTCTCATTGATATTAATATTGAATTAAATGTATTACAATTTTCGTGTAATTATTTGATAACTCATTTACTAGGCTTTATGAGTCGCCCCTTTCTTATGTACATTCACAAGACATCCCATAAATATTTAAAAAATAAATTGATTTTTAAGATCATGTTAAATGAGTTTTAATTAATTATGTTGTATCCCCATTAAATTTATTATGTTATGTACCTAATTTCTCAAAAATACTAGACCTCATGATATTCTAGGATTCAATTATGTGTACATTTTGTAGTAAATCTTCAATAATTTTTTACTATTGACAATAGTTTTTATAGTTGGTAGTAGACAAAATACTAGTTAATTTTTGGGTTTTAGGATTACAATCATAGATTTCATTGCAGGACTCCCTAGGTAACCTAATAGAATAAGATCATATAGGGGTAGTTGATCACCTTACCATGTCAAAATATTTCATTTCTATCAAGGAAGATTTACTTATTGACACAAGTCACTCTGATATACATAAGGGAAATGGTAAGAATAAATAGAGTTTCACTATCTATTGAATATGATGAGATCTAAGGTTTAACTCATGGTTTTGGTGAGTCCTTTAGCAAGATATGTATACAAAATTGTGATTCAACACTTCTTATCATCCTTATATGGATGTTCTATCTTAAATATCCTTTAAAACTCTAAAAGATATAATAAAATATTATTCAATGGATTTGAAAGGATGTTGGGATCAACACATTTACTTTTTGAAGTTATTATATAACAAAAATTTCCATTCTAGTGTTCAAATGGAAACTTATGTCACGTTGTATGGGAAGAGATTTCAGAATTGATCATGATGGGATGAAGTTATAGAGAATAAGACAATGGGACCTAATCTTATCCAATAAATTATATATAAGGTTCAAATCATTTAACATCATATGAAATATACAAAAAGTTGACATAAAAATTTTACAAACAATCATCGATTGGTCCTAGAGTTTATGGTCAGATATTAAGTGATCCCTCAAATATCACCATTGAAGAATGTTATCAAACTTGGGAAAAAGGGAAAACATAATCCAAGATACATTTACCTCTTTGAGTTCTTTGATTTCATCTAAAAAAATTCTTCTTTACTAGTACTCATACCTATCCATTATCTTGTACATGATGTGTTTCATTTTTCTCAATTAACGATGTATATACTAGAAACATAAAATGTACTAAATCTAGAGGTGGTACCATTGGATAATGATATTTCATGTGTGGATTAATTGGTTTGGATATTATATCCTATAGACTAGGTTCTATAAAAAAAGAAAACTCATATTCTCATTGTGTTGTGGTAGAGCCACATGTTTGAGTAAGCGACATAGGAACTAGAATTGTGATGAAACATAAGTAACCTCATCTAACTTAGTGTATAAATATAATTTCATAGGTAAAATTTCTGAAGTGGGAATTGTTTAATGATTAGAAAATATTTAATTAAAATTCCCTTTTTAAATGAGTGAATGAAAATATAGAAACAATAAGCAATACTTTGGTTTTTAGACTATCATAAGTTATATCTACTCAAATTTAAAATATAATTATTCAAAATAACTATTGATTCTGTAATTTTTATTTAGTGATTATATTATCAGTATATATAAATGGTTATAATAAATCTAATTGACATAAGAAAATAATGTGATGACCTTGACAAGTAGAATCATACCCTATGAATCCCATTCATTTGATATTTTTAGGGTGATAGAATCATTGGGATTTTCTCTAAACCAAGACCAAGCTGATATTCAAAAACTAAATCATGAGAGAAATCATTTACAAGATAAGTTTATGATCAACAATATCATTTCCCAAACCATGTTTTCTAAATCAACTCAATAATATATCATCATCACACACATTACACTTAGATAATTCACTGGTGTGCTAATGGGTTATGTATCTAGACCCCAAAATTTTGAAATTTTTTATTTTTTTTATTAAATTATGATTATATTTAACTTTTTATTATTAATTTCTAATGAATAAATAATAAATTTCATAAAAATTAATTTTTTATTTGGTGAAATAGAAATTGTATTTTTGTGAAATATAGAGATTCAATCAACACACACTTTTTTATGAATTCATGAATTCTTATACTGAATTACATTTTAAAAAATATAGTTATTAAATATTATTTAAAAAATATAATTGATAATATAATTTAATGAAGTCAACTGTAATTGTTTTCAGTGTTCAAAAATTTTTATTGTCAAAAACAATTATTTTTAAGTAAATTTGTTTTTTTGGTTCAATAGTGTAAATTAACTTTACTATTGAATTATATTGATAAAATACAGATTGTTTTTTAAATTAACCTAATGAAATTTTACATGGGATAATTGTTCATGATAATATGAGACAGTCGAATTGTTGGGTAAAAATTAAATATTGTTTAATTATATTGTATGTATTATATCATCATACAATCAAAAAATTGTTTTAATAAATACAATTAATAGAATCCATAAACACAATTTAGTTTCCTCTTAAACATAATGTGTTATTTATTTTGTTGGATTAATTTTATAAACCCTTAATAAATCCTCCAAAACCTATTTTATATTTTAATGTTTTAAAATAGAATATTTATAAACAGGACTCACATCAACATCACCAATTATATTAATGATTTAGGGTATTTTTATTATAAAATAAGGAAATTAAACCCTCTTTTGTAGACCCCTTGGAAAAAAACTGAGGTAAAGTTTTTGGTTTAAACAAATTATCATATAATGTACCAAACTTATGTTAGGAAATTAATAATGAAATATCTTCCACTTTACTATAAATCCCACCCAAAAATCCATTACTATGGATTCAAAACCATTTGATCATGATGTTACTCTACCCTTCCTACTTAATATCCATCAAATGTGCCCTAATCTCTTAATAATATCATAACATGATTTTAGAATCTCTCTCTCAATGTAATGGATCCCTCCTCATAATCATTAGAGAAACTTCCTTATATTAGGCCACTTTTCTCCAATTTTTTAAAATTGGAATTTTATTTTACACATTAATATTAGTTTAATTATTATTTAAAAGTGACAACTGTCCCCCTTAAATCTCATGGAACCCTTCCATAAGTCATTATATACCCTTGTTATAATGTTGGAATTATAATGAGATTTTACATGCCAAACAATTGTGTAGTGAATACCCATCCCCACATACCCTAAAGGGTATTCACATAGATGTAGAAATACATTATTTATTAGGTACTTAAATTCTTATAACCCACAATCCATAATCATTTTATTAAAATTGATACAACATATCATTATTTTTTATAATATTTGTGTCACACTTATGAGTATACATGATATGAAAGTGTTGGGTGGGATCAGAATTATATAGTCATCCAATGCATTGGATAATGGTTTTGTCTCATGCGATTTTATTTCTGGGATTAGGGAGTTAATTTAATCCATGAAGGGAATGTTTCTACCATGTGATTCTATCTTGGAAGATATTTTTGACTTATGCTTTTTTCATGTTTTAGGTTGCTCCTACATTCCAACATTACATTCATGTTATAATATTATATCATGATTAGATATTCATGTTTCTCATTCTCACCTCTTTTATGTATTTCTGATATTCCTATTTATTATAATTTATTAAATTCTACAATGTTATTATTTGATTATTCCATTACTAGGCTATATAGATCACCCATTTATTTGGTACATCCTAAGGTTATCCGATAAAGTTTTAGAAGAAAAATAGATTTTTAAGGGCATGTTAATTGTGTTTAAATTAATAATTTTTTATCCCCAGTCATGTTATTTTAATATTTACGTATTTTTCTAAATACACTAGGCCCCATAATCTTTTGGTATTGTATTTTGTGTACCTTAACATAATAAAACATGAATTATGGTGTATTAATGATATTGGTTTTCATAGTCAGAGCAGAACAATTAGGGGGTTAATTGAGATTCCAATTAATATTTTTTAAAATGTATTTCAATAACTAAATCCCCCAACTTATAAAATAGACTAGTTTACTAAAAAAATAGAGTTATATAATTGGATCTGTTCAAAAATAATCATTAAAGATTGATCCAAACTCAGTTAAAAATTTTTAAAACACCTTTAACTTTTGAAATGATTTTATTAAAATAAAACTTGTTATAATACACAATAAATAAAATTAAATTACAATGTAAATATTTTTATTTGATTTATTAAATTTTTTTTTTTAATTAGATAAAAAAAAATAGGAGAAGTAAGACAAGAGTTTTGATATCAGGATGAGACATAGTCCTCTCCACATGAAAATCACCAACATCAAAATAATTTTTTATAATAAAAATTGATCCACAACCTAGATTAGGTTTTATATAACAACACACAATTATTTACAGTAATCATATAGTTTCTCTCATAGTTCTATGTGGGAGAGTATATGAAAATAAATCAGAGATAGAGAGGTAGTTTCTTTTACTCTTCATTTTAGTACTAGATTTGGTGCTTAATATATACAAAAAAATAAAATAAAGATAAAAATTAATAAAAATGGGAATTAAAAAGGATTTAATTAGGTTCAATAGACTAAATTGTTATATTTTAATATAGTTAGATACTTTTTTATTTACATAATCTTTCTATTTGTAATTGATTCATGATGACCACCATATTTTCTCTTGATGTATCATTAAATATTAGGTGTGAATAGTTAAAGAAGTTCAATGAATTTTTCACCTATTAGTCTTATTGTTTTAAAAAAAATTGTATGTATGTTGTGTATTATATCCATTTTATTTTATATAAATGTTTTAATTTTATCTATCATCGTCATTCCTTAAAAAAGAAGTCTCCAGAAATATCCCTTGAGATATCATCATGAAGATCCTTATACTTTGGAAGTAAATAAGGGCTTAATAAATGATTCCAATCATTATTTAATTTTATATATATAATTTGATTAATTATTATATATAATAAAAAAATTATATAATACATGCATTTAAACATGGATATTTTAAAAGTTTCCACATTAGAATCCATGGTCACTTTTATACATTTTACAATCATTGATATGTTGTGTAGTTGATAAATAGCACCTATTGTCAACCATTTTTTCTAATGATCGACCACTTTTAAATTGTATTCAATCACCTTTTACTAGTGGTTGATCACCCAAAACATAATTTCAATACATTATTTTTTCAATTTTTATACTCTTATCCATTGTCACTTCAATTGGAAAAAAATTTGATCCATTATTTTTTAAATTCCATATTTTATAGAGTTTTTTCCATTTGGTCTTATGGATATATGGTTTTCTCATGTTTTTGGTCCAACTAGTCTTATAGTTGATAAAACATTTATGTGTTTGGTCGATCGGTTGTCTTATAGTCAGATGGGTTTGTATTGATATCGCTTGGTTTTGTCTTATTGTCACTTGGTTCTATTTTTCGATCACATGGTTTTGTATTAAAGTCATATGGTTCGTTTTCATTAATTTCATCACTATCAATTCGATGATCTTGTGATCGATTCTAATTTCTGTGAAATTTAAATTCTATTTCAAAAAATTATTTTACTTTATGAAAAAATATAATGTATTATAAATAATATAAAAAAATTATGATTATATAAATAAATAATTTCTAGAATAAGACAATTATATCACCCTTTTTTATGATAAAAATCATGGAAGAAATAATTTTATAGTAGATTATATTATATTAGGTGATTGGGGTACAATTAAAATCAAACACACACACACACACACCATATACAAAGAGTCAGTAAAGGTAGGTCATATCCCGCCAAGGGATAACCCACCCAACCATCCATTTTTATTAAATTGATAATTTATGGACCAAATGCATATTAAGAATGAATCCCATTACAAGGCCCATAGTCCCACCATTGGATGGCCCAATGACCCTTCTTCTATCATACTTGCATCATCTAATTCCCATCATACACATGTCACTACACCCATTGGCTGGCCCAAAGTCTATTTTGTCACATAGGCCCAAACCGATGGCATGAAGGCCCAAAGGGTTGAATAGTTATGCATACTACAATACTGATACAATACCTTCTAATGTACTACTACATTACTGCTACAGTAATTCCAAAAATCTTATTTCACAAGGATTTTATCTTGGGTTTCATGCAGATTGAATGGGTCTATTAACCACTCGGTTACCACCCCAACTGCTTACAGTGGATTATAGATTATGATTTAAAATTTATAATATGATATAGTAATTTTTATTAATTAAAAATAATTGTATTTTTGTCAAAAATATTCATTTTACACATTAGATAATAATTTATTCCCTATTTTGTTTATGCAATATATTTTACTCTCCTTTGGGATTTGCCAAAATAATTCATAAAGGGTTAAAGAGTAAAGAATAAACTAATATTTCATTAATAATTCAAAAATCTATATGTAAGACCTATAATAGTATAATATGAATCATTATCATTAGGTATTCTAGGGGTAAAGGGGTTTAGGGGAGACTTCCATTTTCTAAAATCAGTATTTGGAGATAGAGGAGCAGTCTATAAAAGTACAAAAGGGGCTGAAACAGTGATTCCTCTGGTAATTGGCCAGATCACTCCAAGGGATTAAGAGACAGAGAGACTAAAGGGTCTTGTTGGAGGTATAGATAAAGTATAGGTTGGAATAGATAAATGAGAAGATACTAAAACTGAGGTTGGGGATTGGGAAGGTAATGAATGTATGTAAGGTAAAGGAAGAGTGTGAGGTGCTATCATGGGGGAATTAGAAACCTATATATAAGGCTTTAAAATCCATTCGATTTCATCTAAGTAAATTTTATCACATTCTATAACCAAAATAAAGTCTTATCTCTCTCACATTAATTTAACGAGTATACTATTCAATACCAATAACTTCTCTAGAAGGGAATTTAATGGAGTTTTAAGATAGGGAATCTTCAACTCACTTTATAAAAATAGGAAATGTGCCTGGAAATCCTATTTGGTGTAAATCCATCTGAGATAGTACTTTATTGGACCCTTGATTAAACATTTATCTTTGGTTTTATTAGTTGATTAACTCTAATAAAATTATTTTATTTTATTTTATGAGCAACAATGTCCATATGAACTTTACTTCTAATATCTATCATAATTTCCATTATATTTTGTATCTATTTATAAATTATCCTTTAAATAAAATCTACATTAATAGATACTAATGGAGTATTGGGAGATTTTTATATATGGATTAATTGAATGGATGGTATGGTCATCAATAAAAATACCTTCTATCGGTTGTATCTAACATATATATTAGATCAGCTTACCTAGATCTAATGTGACTTCTAAAACATTCTATATCTATTTTGAAGACTGAATGTCATGGTGCATATGGGTTTATTAGGAACATATTTGGATTGATTTGTGAAAAAACACATTGAATAGGGTATTTAATTTATTCCTCTCAATCATGAGTATTATCCCAACTAATAGTGAAAATTACTTCTTTATTAACTTTCAAAATGTAATTTTTGAATTGTATGAAGTTTAAAAAAGTTATAACAGAGAGTGATATAGAAGAAGGACAAGATTATCAAGGTGGAGAATCTCAATCTTGACTAGAATAATCCTTAGGAAAGAAATAATCTTTCTAATCTGAACAATTATCATTGAACACATGATTAACTTTCCAATATCATTCATTAGAATATAATATCATATGTGGTCTCTCAATTTACTTAAGAGAGTCCTCATATTCTTTAATAGACATAAAATCTTTTATAAGATAATATTCATAAAATGTTCTTCATGAGATATATTTTTAGGAACTTATCTAGGAGAAGTTTTGGAATCCAGGCTTCAACAAATCATTATAAGAGTCTGTTCAGACTGATTCTTCTAGAATAAGACTAGAAGGATGATTTTTCTCACCTGATAATTCTTCCTATAAACAAACTTATTTATCTCATTCATGTTTTTATGATTATCACCATTATCATTTTTACATTCCTCATCACATTTATCTTACATTTTATCTTATTTATTATCCTCTTTATCATACTTATCAGCTATATCAAAGAAAGGATTATTTGGGGGGATTCTTCTCTATATGGAGAGGAATCAAAATTAGGTTCTCCCCTATCTCAAACATTGGTGGACTCTCCATAACAATAGTATCATATCCTTATAACTTTAGAAATATATATGAAATGGTACAAAAAATGTATATAGAAAATCTCTCCCCCAAGTATATACATCATCTCTTACTTATTCAACCATCAAAAGTAATTCAAGCTCTCTTATAGATTAAATTAGAGTTATATAAGATTATTGAACATTGTGGGAAGGAGAAAAATATTCTCTCATAAGTATTCCCTTATCTATAACTTCTTGAATATGAGTTATTTCTAATATATCTTCAAAATCAATTTTTGTTTTCATATCCATATCCATAGCTTAGGATTCATCCCCACTAGATAATTAATCAGCATCAACAATTTTTTCTGGTTCTGAAATACTGTCAATGATATCACTTGGCATAAAATAATGGTATATTAGATTCAATTTCTAAAAATCATCCCATCATTAGTGATCCATATCATTTTCCAAAGATTATAACTTATCTTTATCCATTTTCAAGTGGTCTCAATTTAAACATAAAAGACTAAGAAACATGGTCCTCTCACCTAACATAAGAAATAAATTTTTCTATTCTAGTGAAATAGAAATTAACATAAGGTATGAAAGAGTATTAAATATTTAGGATGGTTTGGTTAACTCTTCCATATATATCATCAATAAATGAATAATTATTTTCTAAATTTCATGAACCATTATGTATATAAAAAAAATCTTGATACTTAATAGAACTAAAATCTCCCTTCCCCAAGTAGATCGAGTACTTGGTGAACTTAAAAAATAGCCTAAATTCATCACTTAACTTATTTTAAATTTGACTTTGGTTAGTTCTTTCATAAATTTGATCCTCTAATAAATTCCCTGTCTCAAAATGGGGATGCTTTACTAGGTCAAAACATTGATAGTCACTGTATTCTCAAATATTTTGGAATCTTCCAAGCCTGTCGAAGTGAACCCACCCACTTGACTATAGATTAATATTCAAATAATACCCTCACACTCTCCAACATAAAACACCATATTCAGAGAAAATTATTTTATAAAGAATAATTAGACTGGTAGATTTCCATATAAGAACCAACATTTCTAATTCTAACCTAGAACAGATCTCCACAGCAATTAGTAACTATTTATGAACCATACATCATAAAATTCTCTTTAAGATACTAATTCATGGGAATAGTGGTGTGGCTTTGAAATATTCATTTATTTTATTAAAATAGAATTTACTATCTTAGACAATAAATAAGCATATTCTCAAAAATATCTCTCCATTTCATCTAAGAATACCAATAATTGAGTGTTGAGAGTCTAGGGATTAAAATAAAGAGGTTTAAAAAGATTTTATGTCAGTTTAGAAGAGATAATGATGATTCAATTATAATTTGACATTTCAATCATTTAGATATTTACTTTCATTGTAATGAATGGGAAATAATAATAAGCTTATATTATACTCGTTATCCAAAACAATATAATTTAAAAATAAATAGAATAACTGATAACTAAATAATTGAAAAACCTATACATATCAATAAAAATATTACAAATAATATTACAAATAATATTAAAATATCTCTATTTTTTAAAGAATATTAATCATACATAATTTGTGTATAATATAGTCCATTCTCTCAATATACTAAGGCTTGATAAATATGTCAGAAAGTTGATATTCTATATGAATGGATTAAATAGATATATCAACCTTTTGAAAATGATCACTTAAAAAGCGATGTCTTATATCAATATTCTTTTTTTCGTGAATGTGGTACATGGTTTTTAGAAATTTTTATAGCACTTTTATTGTCAAAATTTATAGTTGAATACCTTATTTAATATCAATAGTATACTAATGTGTGTTTAATATATAGAATATGTGCACAACAACTACCTATAGTTATATAATCAGATTCAAAATAAGATAATTCCATAGAATTTTGTTTCTTACTACACTATGAGACTATATACTTTCCCAAAATGAGAAATTTTCTATAGGATCCATTTCTATCTAACTTTAAACCACCAGAATTAGTATCCAAGTAACTAAATAATTCAAATTAAATCCATTTAGGATAAAAAAAAATCTATAATTGGTTATATTCTTTAGTTATTTAAAAATCTTTTTATCATCATTTAAATGATATTCTATAGGGATTTCTCGAAAAGTGAACACATGCAGAAAAAGAACATAATATTAGGTGAGTGAGGAGTTAAGAATAATAAACATCTAATCATACCTCTAAATGTAGTTTGATCTACTTAATTTATGGTTTCATCAACATCTATATTACAACATGAACTCATGGAAGATCACAACATTTGGTGATATAAAATCAAACATGGTTAAAAATATGTTTTGTGTATTTTCTTTAACTTCAAACTTTTTTTACTATTTTGAAAATTTTGAAAACAAATTAATTATTTTAACTCAACCTTCAAACTCATTTAAATATGCATCATTTTTAACAATTCAATATAGGAGGAGTTTATGGATGATCAAAAAATAATACCACCAAAATATATTTTTACTACTAAATAATCCTTTAGAATTCATTTTATAAATAAATTAGGGTTACAAACACATTATCTAGAACTATTTTAAATTTGAAAAGATGTAAGTGTATCATACCAAGTTCATATATATTTTGAATGAAAATAATGTTTTTTTAAATTAAAATACATGATTTTTAAAATGAGGGTTTTAAAATCTAGGAGGTTATTCAAAAAATTCTTCAAAAATAATATATATGTTAAGGAATTCACTCTTGATATCCATTTTATATTTTTTAAAATTAAGATTTTAATCATATGAAATTAATATTATAGTGGCATCAATTATAGATATTGGTGAATAGTTTTCTTCAATGTTAATATATTATTATTGACAATGCCATTGTAAAGCCCATCTATCATTGTTTCTAATGATTATTCCACACTCATCAGCTTTGTTTCTATAAAACAATTTAGTGAAAATAGTTGGGTAATCTTTAAGTCTATCAAATAGTTCACATGAATTATCCCATTTAAAGTGTTTCAATTCATATAACATTTATATTACCCAATTTTGGAAATTTATTTTTTCCATAATGTTCTTCTGATCAATATATGAAAATAAGTCTTGATGTTACATAGGGTTTCTTAGTGAATCTCTAGTTTGAGTTCCACTATGTAGATTTCCTTGAATTGCTTTTAAAGCGTGGTATTTAAGTGTTATAATGGTTATAAGGATAAAAGTTCATGGAATATCATTTCTTTATTTAGGTTCAAGATTGAATAGATGATCTCTACTAGATGATTTGTCTGGTAAATCAGTAGAAAGATAAGAATATTTAGAGGTATCATTAATATTCAGATATTACATATCATCCTTAGTATTTTATAAATAAGGTCTAGATTCATGTGGATATATCTTATCAAAAGTGAAATGAATAGTTTCTTCCAAAACATTAGATTTATGGTTAAAGACCATATAATATTTATTGGTGGTTGATTAATAAAGGGAAATTACTTCACATATTTTTGCACAAATTTGTCTAGATTCTCTTTTATGTTATGAATTTAAACATTACAATGAAAAAACTCCAAATTAATATACATTGGGATTTTTTCCATTCCACAATTCATATATAGTCATTATCATGATAGGTTTTAAAATAACTCTGTTAATTAAATAACAAAACATATAAATTTTCTTAATCCAATAAATATATATAAGTGTCATATTTACAGAGAATTTTTCAATAGATTAATTGAAGAGTCCTATTTATTTTTTTAACAACCCCATTTTCAAAGGTGTTCTAGGTGTAGATAAATTTTGAGTATATACATGTTGTGGGAATAGATAGTAAAATTCATGATTTTCATACTCTTAGACAAGATCACTTCACATGGTCATTATGGTTTGTCCAGTAAGGTTTTCTATAAATTTAGTAGATTTAGAAAATTAGAAGGAACTTCACTTTTATGATAAAGATAAAACACCCATGTATATCATGAATAATAACCAACTATAAAATAACCATAATGTTTTCATTATAAACCAAAAACTCTTGATGGTATAAATAAATCCATGTGAAACAATTGTTTATGTTTAGGTGTAGAGACCACTTTACTTAGTTTGAATATATTTTATGTTTCTTTCCCATTTGGTAGAGATTGCGCAAATTATCTTATGGAAATTATTTTTCAGGTGTATCTTTGACTAATATTTTTTTGGTCAGATTTATAAGTTAGTGTATTTTAAAATGTCCCAATCTTCTATGATATAACAAATATTCTCTAAAAAAATTACTCAAACAGGAATCATTTTGATAAAATAAAGAATTTGAATTAACAACACAAACATTTTAATTTCTAAAATACATAAATATCAAATTATTATTAGAATAAACATTATTACTAGAATTATTTTAAAATATTAGATGATAACCATCACCAAAATAAAATTGATATACTAAACATGTTATATTTTAAACCATTTAAAAATAAAACATTTTTATTATGTATATATCTAGAGTTACCAATGTTTACATCTCTAATGATTTTTCTTCATGAATTTTCACTAAAAGTGACATGTCCATTATCCACCTATATATGTTATTGAAATCAAGAATGGTCTCTCATAAAATTTCTAGAACACCGACTATCCAGATACCATAGATTCATATTGGAACTCATTAACAAATTTTCCTAAAATTTATTAAATAAAAATTCATTTTGGTACCCCAATCAGTTTGGGTTTAGTTAGGTTAGCAATCAAAATTTTTTGAATCCAATTTTGATTTATAGTCTTATTAGAAATAGACTTATTAAATATAAAATTAAAATCCATATATATGAAAAATTAATATAATAGTTTAAAAACTAGTAAAATTCATAGAACCATAATTCTATGTTTATGGAACCATGATTAAAATATTTTTTGTACTGTTTATTTTTTCATCAAGGTTGATAACAAAAACCATCTCTTAGTTTGATTATAACCTGAATTCCCATAACTTGGATTAATGTTTCTATTAATTTGGAAAAACCTTTATTTTATTCTTAAAATTTTTAATTTAATATTTTCATCTTAATATTCTCTTTCAATAGACTATCATTTTTTTCTTCTTCAAATATAAGAGAATAATTCAATACAGTTCATAAAACATGAGACTTTTTTAGATTTTTATATTTTTCTTTCAACTCATTCATAGTATCATCATGAAAGGTATAATATTATTATAATTAATCTATGGAGTTTTATAATCATTATAAATATGAGAATAAATTGATGTAACCTCAAAGACAATATTCATAAAGCACAATTTATCTTTTTCATTCATATCTTCTTGGCCCCAATCTCTGTTATTTAAGTTATCCAAAGATGCAGTCCATGTGGATTTCATTGTTTTTTTGGTAATGTATCCTTATAATTATATTTTATTTATTATTTGAGGTTTATGAATTCACCATTTATGTGTATTTTTCTCTTTAATTCATAACAGGTGATCTCATTAGATGAATCATAATTTTTCTAGTATTTATTCTAATTTACTCTCTTAATATAATTTATTTTATAATTTAATTTTATAAAAAAAGTTATTCTTTTTTCTAAAGTTGGTAAAAATTTTATATAGATAATCCATTTCTTCATCATCTTTAGTATCACCTTCACATCAACATGTACAATCATCTTTAACAACTTCTTTTTCTTTGGACTATGATACTTTAAATATAAAGGATTTTTCGGTTTAACATCCTCATTGTTAAGATTCATTTCATATTGATACATCATTATCATTCCAATAATCTCATTTTCTAGTAATTTTATAATGTAAAATGATTTTGTGATGAAAACTATAGTTCCTCTACATCTATCTGGTAGACATATCGTGATTGTCATTGCTTTATATTTTCCCATATCTGTTTTTCCTATGATAATAATAGTGTTTAGGAATTCATTGTACCTACGATATATGTTAGAAATATATTCATCAGTTTTTATTTTGAGTGTATCATACTCAATAGTATTTGTATTCAATCACATTTCATTCACCATAGACATTCCTTAATGAAATTCATATAAGGAGTCAAAAATAATATAAGAAGTATCACAAGAAGATATTCTATAAAACTCAACATCACTTAATGAATTGAATAATGTGTTTATATACTTTTAGATTAAATCATAAGAAAAATTATCATTACCCACTCCTTTCTAGTAGTTTTATGTTTCTTATATTTATCTTCAATATAACCCCAAATATCAAAAATCATACTCTCAAGATGGAATTTAATTTTTATTCTCCACATAGAATTATTTTTATTATTAAAATAATTTCATATTTGAAAATAAAAAATAAAAAGATATTTATATACTGTTTGATCGATATAAATATTAAGAAAATAAAAAATAAATCTTATTTTGATACCAAATTTGGGTCAGAGTTCAACACGTAAGAGTGGTGGGGGAATTGAGTTACCAATTAAATTTTTTGTTTAAAATGGATTAAAAAAGAAAATCCAATATTTATAAAATATCCCCATTAACTAAAAAAATAGAGTTGTATACTTTTATATTATCAAAATGATTCTTAAAAGATTAATCAGAACTCATTTAAAATAATTTTAAAAATATTTTAAATATTGGATTTTTTTACTAAAATAAAATAGGGTTTTTAAAACAAAAATTAAATTTAATACCAAATTATAGGTTTGTAACTAATTGTTAAGAGTAGATGTCATTTTTTTAAAAATAGAGAATAAAATACAGAAAAAACACAGTTTAAATAAAATAAGATGTTTGATCTCAAACCAGGAACTAGTCCTCTCAATGTGGAAATCACTCACTACTAAGTATTTTATAATAAAATAAACATATCCATAACCTATATGGGGTATTACACAACAATAATAAAGGATGTTCAGGCTTCACAAAACCTCTTCTGCTATTCTATATTGGATAAATGGAAATAAATAAGATATATATCAGGTCTTGGACTCTCCACTTTAGAGTATGAGATGGTGCTTAAGACATACAAAAAAATCACATATAATTCAAAATTAAGAAAAAAATAAAAATAAAAAGGAACAAATTAGGTTAATCGCATTATGTTGTAATATTATTTATATGGACTTATTCACTTTTCATTATCATATTTGAATTTGTAATTAATTCATAAAGGTGTTCAGAAGTTCCCTCGATGTTTTGTTCAATATCAGGTGATAAAAGTCTTGGAAATTTGAAGAACTAAGTAGTGTTTCATCTTATAGTTCTTGAAAAATCCTAATGTACATTTAATGTTACGAAAATTTTTATTTTATTATATATGAATCATATTTATCAATAATTGAACATTAATTAAAAAGAAATAGTATTTTAAAATAATCATTGAGAAATATTTCTGATGATTCTTGTACTTTTGATTTAAATTCATACATAATAAATACTTCTGACTGATATTTATGTTTCCATATAAAAGTGGAAGAATTAATATATTCAATTATATAATAATATAATACATACGTTTAAACATGGTCATTTTAGTAGTTTTCTTATCATCATCCATTATTGATTCCAAAATTTTCATATTCATTGATAGTTTTTATGGTGAATCACATTTACCAATAGTTAATCACTTTTTTCTTGCAATCTATTACCTTCTAATTGGGGCCAATCACCTTGTACTTGTAGTTGATCACCTTGTAATTATGGTTAATCCTCTACAATATGAATTTTGAGATAATAAACCATAAACAATTAAATTTTTAGTCTTCATGATTTTTTACATTGTTCAAATTTCATATATCACTGATTATTGCTTTTATTTTGTCTTACAGTCCCACGTTTTCTCATGTGGTCGATCCAATTATTATTACGGTCAGTCAAATAGTTAGGAGTGTCTTCCATCAATTGTATTATTGTAATTGGGGTTTGTATTGTCGTCTCCTAGATCTATAATATATTCAATTGGTTATATATTTTAGTAATTTGGTTCAATATTATATCTTTTTTGTTTCTTTTCCATTATTTCACCATGATCGATATGATGATTTTGTATTAAATTCAAAACTTCAAGAAATGTCCATTTTTTCCAAATAAAGATTTTAAATTCATAAAAAATAAAATGGAATAAAAATAATATAAACATAATTTTTTATTATTATAATATGGAATTTATGGAATAAGATAAAAAATTATATTTTGAATTTTGATATAAAAAATTTTGGTACATAAGCAAAAAAAATCATTGGAAATCCGCTTTTCATCACATTTGGGCATTTAATTTTTAATAAAATTATCCAGATTTTACTAATATAATTTTATAAAATTGATTCAATATTTGAACATTGTATAGTTATTATTATTTAATAAATTTTAATTAATATTTAGTCATATTTTATAGTTCAAAAATTAAAAATTAGTTTCCACAGTTAAGGATAAAATAGGTTTACAAGGAGTTAAACTGAAGAGATAAGGGTTATGAAGACATAAAAACATGTCTAATCTATATTTTATAGACATATTTCTACCCTATCATGTTTAATATTTCATAATAGTCCATTTAAGGACCCATTTTCCATGAATGAGACATTAATAAATTTTATTCACTACAAAAATTCCAAGGGTGTCCTTTCCCCCACTTATAAAAGGACACCCCCTATCCTCTTCTCTTAAAACATCAAAAGAATTTTGGGTGGAAAAATACCTACCCAAATTCATTCCTTATATCCCTCCACATAACCTGTAGTACATTTTTTATCATTAAATCATCCATGGAAGGATTTTGGAATAAACCAAAAGAGGTTGTATGAAGAAAATGTATAGTTCTTAACCACGAGTTTTTGTTTTATTTATTCTTCTAACTCATCCAAATATTTTTAAACCATGAAAAAATAATAAAAATATTAGATGTTATTATATTAGTGGAATAAAATATATCCATCTCATCTTCCATCAGATGGGAAATGAATCTGTCGATAATGTGTATGGTGGACTACCACCTCATGAATCGATGTAATTCATTTTCCATCACTATCACTCATGGATTGATATAATGACGGATTTAATATATATATATATATATATATATATAATAATTATGAAATGATTATACTTCCTGAATTATAATATCACTTCTACCATTTTACCTTCTAATCTATTGAAAAATGATAACATCACTCATATAAATGTATAGACTACCACGTCGACAAAGTAATGGAAATTTTTTTCTTTTTTTTTGAAATAAATGGTAATAAAGATATATTTGAGGAATATATATTATATATATGATTTATTAATGACCCTGTAAAGGTGAATTAATATTAACCTTTATTTTTTCCATCAATTGAAAAATGAAAACAGTATTCATGCATATGTACGGCATGGAGTCTCCATGAACAATGTAATTAATTTTTCTATCAATAAATCTTGTGGATGAATAAAAATATGTATATAATAATTATTAAAAAAATTCCCTATAGCCACATATTTATAAAAAATCATGGCTATAGACCATACTTATATCCAGTTTTTTCCAAAACTATTTCTATTGTTGTTTGTTCAGAGAATATAGCCACAGTTCTCTAAAAAAATTGATATAGTGAATACCAATATCTATAGTTCATTTAAACTAAGGTTATTGGTTTCCTACAAAAGTGTACGAAAATAAATTTTCAATATTATGTGTTTGCGAATACCTATTTTCATAGATTACAACTTATATCTTTGATTTCTAAATATATATATATATATACATAATATATATATTTATAACATAAATGGTTGGTACTGTTATGGTTATGTGCCTGGATTTTGATAGTGGAGGTATGTAGTTCAAATATGATTATTGAAATTTTATTATAGCCCTATATAAATGGTTTATAGAGCTATATAAATGGTTTTCCACCATGTTAATAGACCCATAGCCACAGTTTGAAGTCATGTAAAAAAACCTATTTCTATAGTGAACAACTGAGAGGGGTATTACTATAGTGTTGAATCCATAACAATAGAGATATATCCATGGCAATAAAACCTTTTAAATATCTTATATTTATAGTTATTTATAGTGGTCACAACCCTTAAAACCATGAATATATCTTCAACCCTATCTCCATGCTAATAATATCCATAACTAGTTAGACCATGGATATTATCAACAGAAAATGATTTTATTTCTATAAAAACTGATTACAACCATGGGTATAGGTCAATTTTATACGTATTAATGAGTATATATATTAGTATCATTATTAAACTTTTATTGGTGACATAACCATGATTAAAGTACTTGTACTGAAATTATTGAACCAAATTGTACAAAAAACCGAGTACTAATTACCAAGAACATTAATTTTAACAATGAATTGTTAATAAATGGGTGATAAAATTTTATAATTAAATAATATATTGTAAGATATATATGATTATGATTATATAAGATATTTATAATTATTATATATGTATTATATAAGAGGTTCATACACATATAAAGAATGTAGAACATGTGGTAAGGGTTTATTTTTAAATATCATCATTATTCAAGAATTTTTCTATTTATGTATCCATTAGGAATATTATTTGGTCATTATATATTAAACCAAATTTATATTCTTCTACTCTCACAATTTCTATAAATTTAAAAGTTTTTATTTCAGTTTCTTCTATTTAAGTACTCAAGATACTGAAATAATCATTTGAATGGAAACTCACCTTGTATTTTCTACTCGATCAGACATATTTCTCTTCCATGTCAATATTTTTCTTAAAATGACTAAAATAATTATTTTATAATTATTTAATTATATTTTAAATATATTTTTACCCATTTTTTAATATTTATTAATTGTTTTAAAAGTAATATTCTTTTCTATTTCCGAACAAGTAACCTTTAGACCTTTTTACAAAAGTGTGAAAGGAATGTTTGTAATTTATAAAAAATGAATAGAATTTTATTCCATAATGATCACTATAAGATTTAAAACTGATTTAAATTTTTATATCATTATATTCAATTAAAATTTTCTCCTTAATATTAGGGAAATATTTTAGAATTTAAATAAGTTATTTCAATGTGAAAATGGTATTTTTCTCATGAATTTATTAAGTGATCTTTTTAACGTATTTTCATGTATGTGATCATCATTTTTTGAAGGTAATGTTGAGGAAATACTCTAATATTATAGGCCATAGTATTTCTCTATATTATTTATTATCATTTTTATGGGGTAAATTATTGATATTAAACATCATAGTTGTTTAAACATGGACATTTATTGATTTTTAAGGCATGTTGATTAAGATTTACTATTTATTAATTTGAGGAATTCATTGGACTTATTAAGTGATGCATGGGTAAAAAATTATATATCCCTTTGATGAATCAATATGTATTATAAGACAAATAATATTGGGAATTTTTTCAAGGTTTTACCCATATATATATGATCTCTTTCTACAAGTCCTTGATGATAAGTTTCAGATGTCCGAAATTAGGCATTCCATAATTATATAATTTGATAATTATGTCTATATTATTATTTGATTATTTATGGTACAAATGGATTTATTTTCTTTTCATGTGATTATTTACCTAGAATTAATTTATTATCATTTATTTCTTCTATATTATTCTTATCTTATTAGATTACATTGTACATATTCCCTTACAATGAATTTGAACTCACCCCTTTCTTATGTTTCCTTTCACTATGTTTCCAAGAAGTGTATTATGTTTAATATTAATGGATATTCTAAAGGAAATTATGGTGTTCTAAAAGAAATTACTATGTTATATTCTACGTTTTCAATTTTAATGTGATATTCGAGTATGTATCTAGTTTTCTAAGACTACTAAACAATCTGATACTTTTTTATGTGATAACTTACATCCAGTACCAATGAAATAAAGTACCCTATGACTCTTGGCTATAAGGGATTGGATATTTTCAATCATCACATGGTTTTCCCCGATGATAAAAAATTCACCGACCCACCAGAAACCATATTCATATCCTTAAAAAAGATAGGGTCTCCCACATAACCAACAATATACTATTAATGTGGTTCATGACTCAAAAAGGTCATAAATATATAATTATATAGATATACCCTAACAAAATAGCCCTAAAAAATCAATATCATGAGACCATTAACACCTTGTTTTGTGAAAATAAATTCCCCTAAAAGATACATGAATAAGTCCATATAAGATATAGTTGAAACATTAATTAACTGAAACCATCAGTTAGTAACCTGTAAGGGATTATCTACTAAGAAACTAACACCTAAAAAAGACCTATCAGGGTTTAGTATAACTACCTTTCCAGAGGGACTACATCAACATCGTCATAATGTAGTGAATCATGTAAAAATTATATAATAAGTTGACACTTAAGAATTTGATTCATCTATCATCAATATTATTACACATAAGATTATTATATTTAATGTAAATCCTTCTTTCCAAGTACAATTAATTATACACACATAACCAATATGATCATGAGTCAAATCCATATAAAACCACAAACCTCTAAATCCATATGCATCACATGAGCGGAAGTCATATAACCATTGTACATAAAAAAAAGATCCTCAATATCATTCCCCAAAAACCGGAAATTAAATTTAAAAAGGTATTCATAACACACAAGATTGAGTATCATCATTACCTCAATCATATTTCTATGTTTCTTATCAACAGTCTCACAAATAGTATGATAAGAAAAATAAATACTATGATACCATTTTTCTACACCTGACTTAAATCACTAGTTTAAAACTAAAGTGGTACATAACCTCATCTATAAATTTCTATATGATATAGGCTATTGACTATTAGAGAGGGTCTAATGTGAAGCCATGGAGATACTATACACTCAGTCATTGTTCCACATAATATATAAATAAAAAAACATAACAGTAAATATCTAGTTATACAAAATATAATAAACAAACTATCTAAAATTATTGAATGAAGAAACGATTGACTTGAATGGTCATTTAAGCATATATAATTTTGATCACCCACTGAGATAATCACATATAAATGTTATTAAAAGGAAAAAATAATAATAAACAATCACTACACTCAACTCCAAGAACCACCAAATCTTGGTCTCTAGTCTCGAAGTGAACTATCATGTTCAATGATCAACCTCAGGCCTTAGTCTAAACTATACCTACAAAATGTGTGGGAATCTAATGTACCTAATTTTCATAAAATCGTAAGAAGTGTGTGAGTACATATCAGTAGGTAACAAAAAATATGTACCCATACACCACGTGTAAATTCAACGTACATATATGTGATAACATCATCTATATAAGTAAATAACTAAATTTTGGAAACAAAAAATATACATAATCCCCAATACATAAGTAAAAAATTAGTAGTAATATAAGTTCACACAAATTTTGGGTCCTTAACCCATCTCTACCAGCTTTACCTCTTCACTGAAGGGAAAACCATCATTTGAACCAATGTACATTGCCAACTGGAAACCTATCCACATCCCCTTATATGGTGATGTCACGCCCACAATTATATATATGTCACACTCCACATTTAAGGAGTAACTTCCTACCACCTTTAATATGCAATCCACTAGTACCCATTTGTCAACCTAATTCACTTATTTGGGGAACTCCACCTCATTACATTTTGACCTAATATCTATCTCTACAGAAATCCAAAACATAATATATTGACCCAATATCTGGATTTGTAGAAATCCGTCACATAATATTTTGAGCCAACATCCAAATTTTGGGAAAGAAATGGTATCATATGTTGAACAAATATATGAATTTGGGGAAAAAATAAAATTATCCACAATCCTTCTCTGAAGGTGACACTTTCTCGTACATATCATCTTGTTCACTCCATTGTTAGGACATAGAATCTACACATGTTCACAAGAGCTACCACCTAGTAGTTTTTAATCATATCAAGTCAATCAATAATAATATAGGTAACAAACATACTCATGAAAATAAAATGATGTATAGGTCTCACGAGGAACAAAATCACACCACATGCAAATCATTTCAAATATATGTCTCATGCGGTGACGCATGGCACACCACAGGTAAGATATGTCAATCAATGGTCTTATGGGGATACACACACACATCACATGAGAATCATATCAAGAATTGGTTTCAACGTCCATTGAGTATAATGTAGAATAGTCACACACCTAATGAAATATATGTAAACTAAGTCACATGTTAGT
Source organism: Viscum album (assembly GCA_963277665.1). Classification (NCBI taxonomy): domain Eukaryota; kingdom Viridiplantae; phylum Streptophyta; class Magnoliopsida; order Santalales; family Viscaceae; genus Viscum; species Viscum album. The sequence continues at coordinate 1,399,890,157 of OY728142.1, read as the reverse complement.
GATCGAGGCATGGACATCAGTAGTCAGAATCAAGCTAGTTCACAAGGGCTTATTGTGAACCTAGGTAACTTTTTTGTTAATTAGTCATAGTTTGTTTATTAGTTAAGATATTACAATAATTAATCAAATGAAGTAACTGTGGGGTTCTTGACATAATTATGAATTTAGGGACGTTCACCAAATTTGGAGAACCTTATATAAGATGCCAATAGACTATAATAAAACCATAGGGTAATGTATACAAAACAGCATACCATAAAATAGAGTCATCATTCATCAAAGAAAATCCCATCAACTCTATGAGAGATTGTCCATTTTTATATGGTCTCCAACAATTGTAACAAATTTCCATCTTTTTCTCGATCATTTCAATTTAATTATTCATAAATAAATATTAATTAATTAAATTATTACAAGATAAATATTGTCTAAAGTATAAATTAATAATCATTGAATAACTTTTCGGGTCTCATTGCCTAGTCAGAACTATGACCAACCACTCATGGAAGGTTTGTAACAATATTCTAATGTTATTCATGTCAAAAGGAATATTTTTCAACATAAATTAATGGGATAATTTAATATAATTAAATTTTTTCCTTTATAAGAAATCAACTAAACAACATACCTTAGTTGTAACATCATAAAATGGGGATTGAGAAACACTAATCACACTCTATAATGTAAAACAAGAAAATTCCCCAATTCAAATCCATGATATGATGATCATCTCAATTTAATTAGACAAAAAAATATAGAATAATTCCCCAAAGTATTTACCTTCAATGAAACACTAATAAATGATTCATGGTCATCATAAAAGGATAACCTCTATACTTCTTCACCAAAATAACCATTATAATCAAACAATTCCTCCATGATATGGTCGAATTTTCACACAAATATCTAATATGAATCAATAAAAATATCAAGAGATGATATATATGAACAAGGATAATATAAATAATGGATAATTTGTACATAATTAGATACCAAAGTTAGAGACGCACCAATATGAATCATCTATATCAATTAATACATCAATCTACCCCCACGTGAAGAAGAGGTATTTATTATCAAAGAATAAAGTAGGGTCTTTCCCAAATATTTTAACTTATTGCATTTAGATCTATCTCGGATCAAGGATAACACTTTGAGGGAGGTAGAAGGATAGAATAGCCCAAATGTCCCTTATAATTCATTAAATCCTTATAAATATTGATGTTTATTATGGAGGAAAAATGATTAAATGAACCTATCTTAAGACACCCAATAATGTTCCCACTTACCACCCAGTACTGTCTCACCAGCCAGTTAGCTTCTATTGGGTAGTAGGGATACTACTTCATTCCACTAGATAGGCAGTGGTTACTACAGTACCCCCATTTCCTTGGGATTTCTTCCCTGATAACCTGAGCTATAGGTCACCCACCTGTCATCCTTACATGTATGAAGGCAACTCTTAACTATTTTTAAACAAGAATCATCTCTTTTCAATGCCAGGCCCTCTGAAAGAACCCTCCACAATATAAAAATATTAAATTCCCTAAAAAATATTTTAACTTTAATGAGAAAATCCTTTGGATTGGTGAGGTATATCATAAGTGAATCACAGTAAAAAACATGAGGTAAGAGGAATAAATTCACTCCATTTAATGGGAGAAGTTTGAGAAGATATTTTTCAATAAGTATTTTCAATGGAATCCCTGTAAAAAAATAGAGATGGAATTATTAGAGGTAATCAAAAGAATGATTAATCCATTTATAGTTATGAATAAAACATCAAAGTTCATACAAGGAATAATTCATGTCTTATCATTTGACTTAAAAGAAACATCATTTATTTCATTAGTATATAAAAACCAAGACTTTGAAGAGTGTTAACTATAAATATCTTGTGTAGCTATGAATAATTTTTTGATGTGTTATCAATATAGAAAGAGAAATTAGAGACTCCTATTATTCTCAATATTTTTGTGTCATGAATAGAAAAATTGAGTTTCATGGAAACTCAAAGAATAAAATACATTAATGGAAGAATATTTGCCTTCTTATTATCCAAAAATATGGGATGAATCGTGAGGGGAATTGTCTTAACGTAATATGTAAATTATTAATGTGTGAAAGAGAAGGATATTTTCCCTAGAATTTCAATGATATAAGAATAGGTCAATTAATTAAATGTATAGAGTGAAAGGTAAACCAAATTCACCACAGACACTTCAATGTTTCAACTATAATGATTAAGAAAATTAAACCAACAAGTGAACCAATCCAAGGGTTAATGGTGACAATTTATGTTAACAACTTCCTAAGACAAGTGATAAAGGGAAATAATATGTAATAAAAACTACAGAAGGGTTCATGTAAATACATTCATGATAGTAGTTTTATGCGGTTCATGTGAAGGTTTTAGAAGTAAATGATTCTATAGATGTGAAGCTAAGCTACACTCCTCATTCTAAAAAAGTCACTTTTGATGATGTACTATGTAGTTATTCCCAAAGGGAGTAAGTGTATTTATCAACTCTGATCATCCCTAGCAGGTTAGAGGATGAAGTTATGTCAGTAGTTTCAAATCTGAAATCCATAAAATATCATTTGTTGATTTTCATGTTTTCAGTGCTTGGTTCCATTAATCTGGTTATGGGAAACTAACCATGGAGAAATATTATCCTAAAATCAAATAAATGTTAATTCTAGGATTTTAGAAGCATAAAATTGATCATGATTGGGAGGCTATTTTTTCACATTGTTTTCAATGGAATAAAGGATCTTTGTGTAGCCTGGAATTAGGGGATAAATCTTCACTAGTTGGGTGTTTTAATGTTTTCAGAATAAGATATGAATTTTAATCCCTTCATACAAAGGTATACTTCATCGCAAGTTTGGATTCATTTTCATTTCCTTAAATAGTTTTTTTTTTGCATCCTAATATTTTATGTGAATAAGAATATTTTGTGGTGATTCTGTTAAATATGGAATAACATACCATTAAAGGTGATATTTGGGTTCTATACCCATATTCTAGTGGCAGTGTACATGGAATCCATGTTACAAAGGATGGTGAACTTCATTGTGAATGATTGTAGGTTTGAGATCAGGTTGTAAAAAGGAGAGAGGCATTTATTTTTTTATTTATACCTAATAGTGGGTCACACCATTTCTAATAGTGTAAACATTATAAATAAAGTTAATATCCCCAATGTGGATAGGGATAGAACATTGAAAGAGGGTTGTGAGAATAGAAAATGAAATACTATTTTTTCAGAAAAAAGTGAACATTTGTGTAAATAATACATGGTAACCTTTTTTATTGACATATCTAATCTCCATGCTAATTGTGTGAAGGTGAAAATGAATTCTAGTAGTGAAGATGCGGTCTTGATTAATCCCTTTGTTGGGATAGGTAAGAATGTTTCTATGAGTGAAGGACAGGGGTAGCAGTCCCCTCAGGATAATGGTGAGGTGGAGCCTATTGACTTAATTAGTGGTGGAGTAGATCCAACCTTAGATGCTGAAGAATGTAACTTGACATATACCAATGAATGTGGTGGATCAATTCATTAGGATGAGGCTATTACACCTGCTGCAAATATTTCTACCTCTTTTTTGAGTGAGGGTAACTATAATATTATTGAAAATGGGTCACCAGATGGGATGAAGGCATGTAATGATCTTACTAGTGATATCCAGATGTATTTTTTTATTTCTATAAGAATCATTATATCCTTTAACACATTTAATAGTAGTGTTTCTCAATGATCCTCAGTTCCAAAGACTTAATCCTTGACCCATGACATTACTATTAGAAAAAATGTCCCTCCAAAGAAAACATGGAGTTCCATAGTGGAGGAGGAAGAAGCCTTGGAGGGTGCCACTCAATCCAAAATTTCCCAAAGTTCCACTCTAAGTTATATAGGTACAAATGATCATCCATTAGGTAGAAAGGATCTAATAAAGTATACTCCCACAATATTTGGAATTGATACTATTTCATTAACTAACATTAAAATCCAAAAAATGAGCCTCGCAAAACTGGGTGGTGGATCAATGAAATATTAAGGCAAGAAGAATGGAAAAGTGAATAAAAAGAGGGGGAAAATTAATTAAAAATCATGTTTAAATTTAATATCCTTTTTTGGAATAGTTAAGGTTAATCTTACTTTGTAAAATTTAATGAAATTCATAGGAATATTCAAATTCAAAAACCCAAATTATTGGGGATTTTTAACCAATGGCTTGCTTTTAGTGGGATTTGATGGTCTTAATAAAATTATGTATCAATTTTTTTGTTCAATAAGTTCCTTAGCCTTAGTGGAATCTTTATGGGTCTTTACTCGTGTCTCTTTAGGAAAAGTTGGTGTTGTTAGGATTGATGAGTAAATGTTAACATGTAATTTTCATATTTGTAATGTGAAAATGGTTGGGTCGTTAATCTATGTCAAGAATAGACAAGAAAGACATATTTTATGGCAAGATATTGAGAGACTCAATTGCTACTTTTCCACCTCCTGGTTTTGCATTAGTGACATCAAAATGATTATTTCCCCTATGGATAAAATTGGTACTCTTCTTTCTCAAATATATTGTAGAGAATTCAATTCATGTATTGTTGGTAATGACATGATTGATGTTATTATGGTTATTGATAAATACAAATGGTACAAAAGTAACCTAAATAGAATGGTTTCTAGAAATCTTGATCAATATTTTTTCAATGAAGAGGCTCTTGATAAATGGGACTCAATTTCCATTATTACTCTTCCAATATTTAATTCTAATCATCACCCTATCCTTTTAAGTTTCAAGAGGAAAGAACTAGAAATTACCCTCTCATTTTTATTCAATAATGATTGGGATCAACAAAGTGAATTTGATAGTCTTATAAATGATTGGAGGGGTACTTGGTTAAAGGTATTATTCCTTCCATTATTAAACCTGAGGATAATCTCCTTTACATTATTACCCCTTTGGGTTTTGTGATAAAAGACACAATTTTAAAACCGAATGATAGTATTATTCCTGGTCTAGATCGTTGCAACATTTTTTCAAAAATATTGGGATGTTACCTACATTTTTGTTTTCAGGTTGGATGATTATTTATTTATTAATGGTGTAATTCCTCATAAAATAAATAATAAATTAATCAATTTGATTCCAAAAATTTATAATTATTTTTAAATTCACCTCATCAGGACCATTTCCCAGGTTAGAACGACTTATAAGATGATTAATAAGTTTATTTCTAAACAGATTTCTAGCGACACATAAAAATTTTCCGGTTGGAATTAGTTTGGATTTATAAATGGGAGATCCATATATTACTACTTATTCACTACATTATTTTTTTTAGTCTACTTAGAAAATCATATAGAGGAGGAAAGATTTCATTAATGCTTGATATTCAGAAGGCCTTTGATATAATGGATTAGGATTTTTTTTATACATGGTTCTTGGTAGCTTTGGATTAAATAACACATTTATCAATTAGGTGAATTATCTTTTTGGTTCTTCTACTATATCAGTTCTTATAAATGGATCCCCTAAACTTTATTTTAAAATCTCTTGAGGAGTTACACAATGTGACCCCTATAAAATTTTATTTTCTAGATTTCAGATGATTATCTCAGCACGTTCCTCTCCCATTTGGTGTCTCTGGGAAATCTAATGCCAATCCAAGCATCCAGGACCCTCATTGCTCTAATTAATCTCATTTATTATGATGATATAATTATGTTTCTATATGGGAGTATAAAAAATGATCGATCCCTTAAGCATGATTTAATTCACTATGAGATTATTTCTAGGAAAATCTTCATCTTGGAAAAATTCTCTATATTATTTGGAAAGAGATTCCCCCTTTCTAGAAATAACTTCATCCTTTCATATATGGGAATTGAAGAAAGCTAAATTCCCTTAAACTACCTTGGTGTTCAATTATTCTGCTCAAGTCCAAAATATTTTTATTTTTCTGATCTTATTGATCGTGTTAGAGGGAAACTCTCCAATTGGAAGTGGAAGAGCTTATCTATGGGTGGTAGAATTAACTTGGTAAAATTAATTATAGTTTCTAAAATGTTTTAATCATTTATGGTCTATAAATGGCCAAGATGGTTGATTAAGCTTTTGAATGTTAACATCAAAAAAATTATTTAGAGTGGTAGTGCTCATGAAAGTAATATTGACACCGTCCCTTGGAAAACCTACTGTAACTATTTATCTAAGGGAGGTATGGGTTTCTAGAATACCATACTTTTCAATGATTCTCCCCAATCTAGACTCACCTAGAATATCATTCACAACAACTCAGGTTATTTGGGGTTCCTTAAGGTGAGATTTCTAGAAAAGATGAAGTAGGGGAGTGTTTCTTACATGGACTCATCCACTGTTTCAATATTTAATGAATCATTATATATAATCATGACATGTTCATGATGGATTGTTAATAAGATTTCTAACCAGAAATTAATGTTGGATTATTGAATAAGTTCTTCCTTTATTGATGATTTATAGCCACTGGACTCAAATATTAACTCCCAAATTTCAGTCAAATACTTTCTTGATAGTCTACAAACTCTTTTATAGAATGAGGTTAAAAGCATTATTAAAGGATATACTTTTTATTCATACCCCGAATTTCTGGTTTGGGATCTGGCTAGAATTGGACTTTTTAATCGAAATTCTTTTTCTCATCATGTTTCCAGGGATTAAAATGTAGGTTTTAATTGGATATTGAATTTCAACAAGGCTTGGATTGGGCCCACTCGGCTCTGGAAGACAACATGTTACCCACTGATTGTGTTTTATAGATATTTGGAATTTATCTTTTCACTAGGTGTGTTAAGTGTAATCAGAACAAAGAGTACTTAGATAACTTATTTCTTATTTGTGCAACTGAAAAAGAAATTTTATTGGATGTATTTGATATATTTGGATTCCATGGACCTCTCTTCTACTGTTTGCAATCTTTTTTTAGAATCACACTGCCTTCCCAATTACACTATTTATTTCAAGTTGTTGTGGGTGAACTACTAGAATCCCTTTGGTTCAGGTCAATTCACTACTTCATGTTGTAAAGGATTTATATTCAAGATATGTGCTAATTAAAATCATTATTGGAGGAAGGATTAGAGTTTATTGTAGATGTGATTTTACAATAGTAGTGTCCAGTGTGTCACAATTTTGAGAAGGTTTGGAATAACTATAAATTATAAACCAGTCATGGGTACTATTGATGTTTTATGGTTTCCCCCTCTTCCTAATTGGATTAAAAATAATTTGGATGGTGCTTCCAAAGGGAATTTGGGGCCCTTAGGTTGTGGTTTATTCTTTCATGATCATAGTGAAAATATTAAGGGATGTTTCAATTGTTCTTGTGGTGTGAAATTATCACATGAAGAAATGATTCTTAGAATCATTAATGCTTTCTATTTTCTAAATATGAATGGTTGGAATAACCTATAGTTGGAAAGTGATTATTTTAGTCTTTTTTAGGCTATTAGAAATTTGACATTGCATCTTCCATGGAGACTTATGGCTTGGTGGATAGAATGTATAAACTCTTTAATGAGTATCGAATTAATTCTCACACATGTTTTTCAAGTGTAAAATATGGTCGTAGATGGGATTGCAAACAAAGGCATTGGTATGGATCTCACTTGGTCATATTCTCTTCCGATTGATTTGACACCTCATTATGAAATATATTACAATAAAATCCTTTAATTTTATGCTTTGTAACTTTTATTTTTATGAATAAATGCCTTCTAATTTTGGTAGTGTAACTTAAAATAATAATGTTTTTCTAAAAAACTTAAAAATATCATCAAATCCCCACCAGAATAACTAAAAATTTAATTAATGTTGGAAAATAACTATGGAAAGATGATTTTATACTATGTCTATAAGTATTTTATAATTGATGTTTGTAGGAATGTTCATCCGAATAATCTTACTATTCTATATCTAGTCAAAATTGATGTGATTTTTGGAATGTATTGGATCTCTATATATGGATCACATTTTCATTAATGAGATAGAGAAATCACATTTCATATCCCAAATCAATGAATTATTAGATAATTCTTCAAGTTAGATTATGAACTTTTTATGGATGTTATTTCCCTTGTATGTGTCTTTCTTCATAACAATAAGGGATATAATGCTCAAATGGTTTGGTAAAATATCCTTATTAAATATATGGATATTTTTTTAAAATATTTATATGTGTTTCTAGAAGATTTTTCTAGTCTCCCTCTATATTATGAGGTTGAGTTTTCAATAGAACTTCTACTTAGTGCTATGAAAATATAAAGGACTCCTTATAGAATGAAGCCAATTAAATTACATTAATTAAGTAAAAAATGTAATATAATTTGGATAAAACATTATATAACTTGGTGATTCACCATACGGTGAACCAATTATTATTTTTAAGGAGAATAGGGGATCAATATATCTGTTCACTAACTATTATGAACTTAACATGATTACGATCAAGAAAAAATAACATTTGCCTCTTAATTATTCCTTGTTTGATTAACTATGAGGGGATAAATATTTTTTTGAATGATCAGTGATCTAGATATCATTAATTAAGGTTAAAAAGGGAGGATTTACAAAATAAATCATTCCATTCACAATATGAACACTATGAATTCATAGTGTTCTGATTTAGGATTATAAAATACCGCTACTATCTATATGGATATCAAAAATAGAGTGTTTATGTATTAATATGAAATATTTTTATTATTACTTGTAGATGATACTTTTATATACTCCAATATCAAGAAATAGTATTAAAATAATTTTAGGAATATTATGAATACCTTAATGAAGGATAACATGTACTCAAAATTTAGAATGTGTCAATTTAGGCTATAGAAAGAATCAGCCCTAAGTCATTTAATCACAATAGAGGGAATTTTGATAGATCCTTGAAAGGTAAGCGCCATTTAAAAAAGTTCAGGACCAACAAATGTAATATTGATCCATGTATTTATTAAATCATCTTGATATTATTGACTTTTTGTGAGAATGTTCATTTAACTATGAAATCCACTAAACCTTGTCACGTGGAAGGGAGTCATGTTCCACTAGACAATTTAATATGAAAAAACTTTTAAGGACATTAAGTGAATTTTTACCACTACATATATACTCACACTACCCTATATTGGAGAAGAGGTATTGGGACATGTTCCTTTAAAAATAACATGATTGTAGATTACACCACTATTCAATTAAAGGTTCTTGAGTAATATTACCCAACGCAAGATCTATAGTTTTCCATGATGATATTTTCATCGAATATATTGAGGAATTATATCTACAATGAATGGCGTGATATATATACCCATCATATAGGATTAAATTATATATTCACATATAGAGAGTTGAAAATGTACCAAAGGACTTGGTTCAATTTGATCAGAGACTATAATATATATATATATATATATTACCTCCCTTTTAAGGAAAATATAGGAGAAACCCCACTAAGTAGAATGGATTATGATACCATATCCATGATGAGGATTAAAAGAGAACAGTACTCATGGATTTTCAAAGGATGCCTCATGAAATCATAACAGAACATGAGAAATCCTATATTCCCATGTTATTCCTCAACCGTACATCCATGTAATGATCATGGAACTAAAAAACGTATATATAGAGAAATAAAATAAGGTAAAGAATATTCTATAGATAAACCTAGATAATGATGGAATTATAAGATTTTAGGAAAAATTATGTGTCTTTTAAATAACATAATTAAAGGAGTTGTTGGATGATGCACATTGAAGATCATTATCAATCCATCTCAGAATAAAACATATGTATATGTATCTCAAAGATCACTTTTATTGGAAGAACATGAAGAGGGAGATTACAGAGTATGTATCCGAACATTAGGTTTTCCAATAAATTAAATATTAAGAAAAAAAATAATGGTATTATGAAACTAATACCCATATCTATAAGAAAAGTGGATAAAAATATAATGTATTTTGTTATATGACTTCTTAATATATTTAAAGATCCTAATTACATTTGGGTTTCATTTTATTGCATTGTGAATTTAGAACATTTTATTTCTATTTGAGAGTATTTATTACTCGATTAACATTCCATTATTATATAATGGAATTTGTAAGGCTATATAGATTATAAATTTTTATTATATCTAACTGAGAAAATATTTTTTTCTCAATGTTTTATAGAAGTCAACAACAACCATAGAATATATAGTGGAGATTTTGAATTACTTATCCTCCTCGAAATGATACTAAATCTGATAATACCATTCAAAATATGGAATATATATTGATATCATACTCAATGGATTTTAAATGAGGTTGGGATCAATACATTACCTTGGTATAATTCTCATATAACAGTGGTTTGCATTAAAGTATCCAAATGTAACCATATGAGGCACTATATAGGAATAGGTGTAAAAAATATATGATAAGATAAAGTTGGAGGGAATAAGATCATGGGACTAGATAATTCTGAATAAATATTAGATAATATTCAAACCATTCAGTGGTATATTAAAATTTTAAAAAATAATAGAAGAGTTGTGTTGATAATCAATGGTGATATTTGGAGTTTGGAGTCAGTTATAAGGTTTTTTTTAATATCACCATGGAAGAGAGTTAGAATATTTAGGATAAATATAATGTTGAAAGTATTACATGTGTTTCAATTGGATTATCAAGGGGGCATAAATGGTTGAGAATCAAAAACATAATCATCATAGTATGATATAAGATGAATAATTCAAAGAAATATAGAAATTTAGAAACAACATAAAACATGAAATCATAAAAATAAGTCATGTATTACCACCTAGACATCATAGCATAACATTCATAGGATAACCATTCATGCACAATACATGGTATCTCATGAGATAAAATAGTAATTATTGCATTATAAGTCTATATAATTCCAATACCAACTATCACATTCATATTATGTACATGAATTTGTGTTTCACATTGATCATACAACATAAGAATCTATTTTATTACATTTAATAACATAATTAAGGAAATTGATGTAGTTGGGGTTTGTCTTAGTGGTAAGAACCTCGTAATCCTACATGAAAAATGGGGGTTCAAAACCCATAGAGCACAGGTACTGTAGAAGTACTCTAGTGGTACTGTAGCAGCAGTGGTACTATAGATCGGCAGGATACTGTAGTGGCGGCAGGGCACAGTAGCGGCGGTGGTACTGTAGCAGCCAGGATACTATTCATAAAATGAGCCTTATGCCAAAAATTTGGGCCTATGGTCTATGTAATGGGATCATTCCCACTGGGCCTTCGGGCTATGTAATGGGTCTCCCTCTACCCGGTTAAAAGATGTCTTTTATTTGATTTAATAATAAAATGAGGCTTCGGCCCCAACCTTTTTGAAAAAAAATAATTAAGGAAATTGATTTACATACATGGATGTACTAAATCAATGAATTATAGTAATATCTTGTTGAATACACTTGAGTGGAAATGAGGATAGGTATTCACAAAACAAATGTTTTTCATAGAAAATCTGGGATAAATTCTGTAGCATAATGGGTGTACATAAAGGTTCATGGAAGGGTTTAATAAGTGTGAAAGGTGGCCCCTCATTACATGGGAATCATAATGATAGTATAGGGTTGTGTAAAAAAAATAAAATATGAAAAATTATAAATCTAATTTTATAGTACAAAGAAAGAACTTGAATAAAAAGTATGAAGAGATATTCCCTTTCAAATTCCATAATCATGTGGGGATAGAAGTCATCACCTTACACTCCAGAAAACTTATACCAAGTTTATATGTGTTACATGTATCACTTTAGAGGAATTAAATACCTGATACAATACATATACTAACCTCAGAGGTTGTATAATTGGAAGATGATCTCTATTACAATGAAAAACTGATATATATCATGAGTGTTAAAGTACTATGAAATAAGACCACTCACCTGGTTAAATACCACTGGATTAATCATATGTGTAAGGATTCATTGTGATAAACTGATGATGTAATGAGTGACATACACTATCATCTTTTTATTAGTGTAAAGAAATATAAAGGGTAATTTATTTATGGGGAGTAGAATGTAACTCCTCATAATTTTAGTATTTATTTCCTTTTAAATGATTATTGTATTTTTGTTAGGTTGTGATACATGAAACAAAAAAAATCATTTTTTATGGTATAATATTACTATATAAAATGAAATAAAATACAATATTGATAAATGAAACTTAATTATAAAAATTAAAAATGGAATACAATTTTAAGTATATATTTTATGTAATAAAGTTAAACATTACTTGAGAAAGCACCATTGAATGTAAATATACTCTTTTTTATGAATTTTGTATTTGTATTAAATTTATTGTGTTTAAGTAAAAATAAAATGTATGGATATAATTTCCAGATTTATTATTAAAATTAATTAATTAAATCTATGTGATAATTAGGTAACTATAATAAATACTAATTTAGTCATTCATGGATAAATAAAACTATTTTGTTTTAAATATTTTTTATTGAATATTTTTATTTAAAATATAAATTTATTATATTTTGAGTATAAATTTTAATGAAATGTATTATATGTGTATAAAAATATTGATGTTTGATTATTAATTAGTTAGTAATAAAAAATAAAATCATTTAATGATTAAAGAAATAATCTTCAATGAATTATTTTTTTATATATTATGTATTTTATTTAAAAAAACAAAATGATCTCTATTATTGAAATATTTTAATGAAATTAATCAAATTTTCAATCTTACAATGATTATTACTTGTTATGTATTATGAATAAATTCATTTTTATTGACAAAAATAAATTATTTCTAAAAATTATTTTTATGTATTTTGTGTATTTATATTGAAATTAAGTTTTATCACCATCAAAAATTGAATCTACTAAAAAGGTTTCTTATTTGGTATTATCTCATAAAATTATTTAATAATTTAATTTTCATTTTTAGGCATAAAAATCAGTTACCAAGGTAAAATTTTGTCACCATGGTAAAGGATAAAATGATATAAAATTGTTAAATTAGGGGTTAAAGATCTATAATATCATATAGTATTATCTCTAAATGGGTGTGTAATTGAATGATTGACCACCCATTATCCTATCCAAAAAATATTCAAATTTGGATCCACTTTATCTAAAAATTAAATTTTTTATATTATGGAATATATATTTACAAAGATACTAACCTTTATCATTTATAAAAGGATGTTTCCTATATCCACAAAATCCCACACATATCCTTAAATTTTCTCTAGAATCCCTACCAAAATTATGTCCATAAATATCCATTCCAACTTCTTATAAACTCTATTTATAAGAAGAAGTCACAAATATCTCATTTATAAGAGACTATCTAAGAGGGAATTCAAGTATTCAATGAATGTTCTATCCTCTCCATAGTCATTTTTATTTATCATATTAATCAACATATTTTTAAATCCCATGTCTCAATTTAATATTTTTTTTATAATAAATAATATTTTCTAAAGGTTGTACTGTTACTATAAAATAACATGTTATTACGCATTCAATCATTTTAAATTGTTCCTGTTTGGATTGGTTTTACTTCCTACATAAATGATGTTATTTTCTTCATCATTAATGACTAAGAATAATTAAATTATGAAAATGTTATGTAATTATGATTAATATTAAGTATTAATATAATTATTTAATAGTAATATTCCAAATTATATTCAAAAATTAACTCGACTATTTTGTGAAAAGAAATAATCACCAAAAGGGTATTTTTACATATTCCACCTGAACTGTCACCGTAGGATCCCTAAAATGACTATGGGAGTCTGGAAATACATTAATAAAATATATTATATCTTCATTAAAATTATATAGATGGATAAATAATGATCAATGCTTATGTTATGGAACCACTAAACCAAAGCATGCATGAAAAATGAAACAGTTAACACATGAATATTAAAATTTAATAAAAAAAAATAAATATATAGATAATTAATAGTGTTAAATGAATTGTATTGAATAATGTAAATATTAATATGGTTCTTATACATATTAATAACAATTATAAATTTATTTTACATATAGTTATATCATGTAGGACCAAGTATAAGTGTGAGGTAATAGTTTATTTTCCAATATCATTTTAAAATTAAGATTCTCTATATATGAATTCCTACATGGGGAACTTTTGTTTTTATTTTGATCTAAAACCCCTTATAGTTTCTTGTACTCTGTTTGTAACTGTTATTTATTTATATTCCTAACATTTCACATCCTATTTTTTCAAAACTCAACTGGAATGTTTCATGTATGTAGAATCATCCTTATGACAACATTTAGGATGTGATTCACTCTAATTCATGTATATAGTCTATATATTATTTTAAATATGTCCTAATATTTAATTATATTATCTATTAAGTTAATTTTACAGTGAATTTTAATTTCTATAAAAAAGTTTTAAAGGAATATCATTTTAATCTTTTTTAACATGGATCAATTTCAATTGACTTTGACTCTCCTTAAAAAAGCATGAAATCAATACATTTAATGATTTCTACATGATCAATTTTTCCACAATTTTTTGTTTTTTTCTTAAAAAAAATCCCATCTATGATTTCATGGGTGTCTAGAATAATTTTATTCTCAATGTTTTGTTAATTATATTCCTTTTAAAAAATATTTAATAAAATAAAGGTCTCGTCTTCTTATTCTTAAATACAATTTTCCAATTCTGTTCTAAAGCATTTTCACCTATTTCAACATCCTTTAATATGTATTTTCATTCATTGTGTATAATATATAATGATATTATCAACTATCTTTATATTTTTTACATATGATTATCTATTTTATAAATATTCATGAAACCCAATTATCATTCATATGTTAATTATGTTATTATGACATTATGAATGTATATATATTCATGTGGTGGAAATATTTTTTTTATTTGTTTGGTGGGTATAATATATCCATCTAAATAATTATGTAATATTTTATATCTAATGATATCAATATAATACATGACTGATTTATCTAAGTCTAAAATGTTATGTGACATGAGTGGATATCACAATTCCATTATATTATGTACAATTGGCTATTCTAGTTCATTATGATACAGATATATTGGAGGTTGACCTTGAATTATGTTATGATTTATATTTATATGTTTAATCTATATTATAGTGTTATGAAATATACTAATGTAATGTTCTCATGACTCATGATTATTGACTCATGTTTTCACACAACCATAGGTCATGTCTTATATAATTCATTAATTTGTATGTCATGATTCATAAAATATGATCCATGTTTAATTTAATATTGTTTATTTATATTATTTTCATTTATCTTGACTGTGTACTCGTGAACACGTCTTATTCCTATCATAAAATATGATCTTCTATTGATATCTCTTATGTTCACCCCTTACAGGGTGTTCTAGATCACATTTTCCAATTTTTTCCATTTACCAAGTTTTTGAAGAAGTGTAATATTATGATATATCATTAAAGTTATAATTCATGAAGAATATTTTTAGAATATGTTGAGGAATATTTTTAATATAATTTTGATATGTTTTTAGTCTCAAAATACACTAAACCTATATGTTTTCTAGCATGTTTCATAGTGAGATGTAGTGAATAATCATGTAATAGTGTGTATTATGTATGTTTTATATTCTAAAGCATCATAAATTATAGGATCTGTCATGGATATTTTATTTACTAATGTAATAATACTATAAATAGTGTCTATTAGAGACTACCATCTAACAATACTAACTTAATTGGTTAATTTTTAATGAATTTCTACTATGTCACTACTGTAACTATGAACAAAATATTTATGTCCAGTTTAGACATAGATAGTTTTATATTCATGTTTAGAAATAAAAAATGTGAATTTTTTAAATGTAGAATATTATATAGAATAGAACACTTGTGTAATGGTATTTAAAATCTATTATATGAGAATAAAACGTTAGAAATATTTAAAGAATAATGTTCACCTGAATCATATCACAATTAGTTATAGAATAACTAACTTGGTCGTTTAAATGAGAAGTGTTCCAAATAATTATATCATGAAGGATATTTAGATTTTTTTTAACTAAAATACTTGGATATATGTCATGATTTATGATAAGGAAACCTAACCAAAGAACATTCAGTTGAAAAGGTGAAAGAGTGGTAGGGCTTCTAGAATTAGTTCTTGCAGTTGTCTGTAGAAAATTTCTATAAGAAATTATAAGTGGATACAAATACATTATAACATTTAACTACGAATTTATTAGATAAGGATATATCTATATAATGTGGTATAAGTATGATTCCTTTAATAAATTTAAACAATATAAGAATAATGTGAAGAATAAACTTGGTAAGAATATAATGAATCTTCACAGAGTCTAAAGAGAAGAAAATATTTACCAAGAGTTCTCAATTACCTAAAATATTTTTCGATACTATCATAACACAGTAATCCTTTTAAACTATAGTGGAAGGGTGTTAAATAAATTAGGAATTACATAATGTTGGATATAGTGACATTGATGATGAGCGGTGCTGATCTTTTACAATACATTTGGGGATATCCATTATAGATTATAGAATACACACTAAATTGGGCACCAACTAATCCTTAAATAGACTTCCATGTGAATTATGGTATGATGAGAAATATATTGTTCAAATACAAATATGTGGGAATGTGGTGTAGTTTTTAATGATACTCTTAGAAATAGACTTTCAAATTGAGTAAATATGTGTATCTTTATATAATAGTCTATATAAACTAGGGGATATTTATTTTTAGATTCTTAAAAATGAAAATAAATTATGTAAAGAAAATAAATATTTCTAGAAAGGGCCTATATCTCTAAATGAGAAAGTTGAATCATGATAGACATTGAAAAACTGAAAGATTAAGATACATAAAAGTTGGAAAAGGAAAACATTTCACCAGACCTAGTGGAAGAAGTTGTTCCTGAGACACGAGTTTAATATGGGAGCAATAGAATGGTTAGAGAACCATAAATATATGATTTTATAGTCAATTAAGAAGGTGAAACATTATTATTAAAATATATTTACCCACAACGCTATAAGGAATTAATATACAACTAATAAGTTGCAATGTTCCAAAAAGTATAGGAATTCTAAAATGGATTCCTTGTATCAAAATAATGATTAGGTTTTCACAGTTCCTTTAGTTGATGTGAATTCTTTAAGAAGAAAATGGATATTAAAAAATAAAATATACAAGGATATTAATTTTAGCACCTATAAATCATGACTGGTTACTAATGTTTTTATGTAATTTCATGGAATAAAATATTATTTTTTTTAACATTCACTATGCTGAGATCAATTAGAATTACACATTCTGTGAAATGAGATCATTATTATGTGATTTATAAAATTAATTTTAAGACCACTTTATTTTATTTAATCCATGGTTTATATGTTTATATAACATAATTAAAATATTTAATGACACGAAAGGAATCCAATAAGTTATTCAAATTATAACGATTCATTTATGTGTTGAAGAAAGTATCATGATCATATAAAATTCATTTTGATGAATCCATAAGTTAATAATTTTTCATAAAGATTTAATTTTATCCTTATTTTTATATTAGGATTATTGTTTGTTTATTAATTTTCCTAGTAGATTATAAAAATGATATATTATTTATGGGAAATGAGAGATCAATCCCACAATAAGCTTTTCATGGTTAAAAATTACATACAAATAAAAGAATTATGTACATTATAATATATTGTTTGGATCATGATCCATCAATATAGATTTAATAGAATTATTGGAAAATATATGGATATATATATGAAAAAAATTTATTGAATAGATTCAATATAAACAAATCTAACTGAGGATTGTTTCAAGTTTAACATTATATATGACCCTCTTAGAAAATGTGTCCACAAACATAAGAGTAGATAGAGAGAATGAGGATAATACCCTATGATTTTTTTAATAGTATCTTTGATGTATGTCATTATGAATACAAATATTGAAGCTGTCAACATCTTGAGAAGGGTATGTAGAGATTAAATATGCCCATGAAAGCCACACTGATTAGTTGTAAAGGTAATATAGAAGTAAATAAGGTGTATAAATGATATATTCCTAGTTTATGTAGGTGATGAGGAACTAGTAATGATTAGATACACAAATGATAGTTTCTTGACATATAAAAATAACATTAAATTATAGTAGGGATGTGTATTTTTCTATAATATTTTATCCATGAGTTGGAAGACTTATATGTATCTAGTGGTCACCATTTCTACATAATATTATGAGTATATTATGGATTTTTATTTAACAAAACAATTAGTATGTATATGAGTCTTTTTATATGAGATTTATGTTTTACTAATCAGTAAATATTCTATCATTTGTTATTATGATAATACTATAAAAGAGAATCTATCTAAGGATCCCATATCACATCAATATATGAAGAATACAAATCAAAATCATCATATCATGGGGGGGTTTCTAAAATGGGTGAATTTTTTGTAATTATAGTGGCCAAAAAAATGAATATTGTAAATCTATTAACTAAATACTTATATCAAAAAAATTATAAATATCGTATGAGAGATCAAAAATTTAAAATTATTATCAGTTGTATCTAGTGTAAGTACTAGTTTGTTAGAGTTGGTGTAACATCCCAGGTAAATAGAGAACATAAAATTTTAATATTTAATAATATTTTTGGATTAAGTATTAATTTTACTCTAAAGGGGATTCTATGTTCGATGGTGTACCTGATACCCAACAATGGGTTTCTTTGAAATCTTACGTTGCACACTAATAATATAATATTATTATTTTTAATGATAGTTAAAGCCTAGCCATTGTATTGGTGGGAATGAGCAGAACTAACAAAAATATGAATATACATGTTTGTTAAAAAAATTTACATTTATCTAATAAATTTTATAGGCTTAAAATGTGAATGAATCTGATTTTAAGCATAAATACTCTAATATTCTTTAAAAGGTTGATTTACTGCCTTTTGATGGTGAGACCTATTTAAATCTGGTTTTGGTAACTTTTATATATTTTTTTGACAAAATAAAATTCTTCTTTTGAATCTGGAAATTAAAATTTACCTTGGGAAAAATTTTGGTATCTTTCTGGTAAAATTCATTTTTTAATGAATAGTGAAAAATATTGTATTTTAATTCAACTCTGCATTTTAATCTAATTTATTTATATGGTTAAATTATCTTTTTAATTGTTTTAAATTGTAATTATATTATATTTTTACCATTTAATCTAATAGTGTTCATTGGAATTAATTTTACATTGAAATTGAACATAAACAAGTGTCAATCTTTTGATAGATATTGTTTCTTAAAAACACACTATTTGTTTTGACAACCAGAATTAATTTTCAATTAATTAATGAGAATTATATGTTTTGAATTTGGTAAAACAGACATCATTTTTGAATTCATAATATCAATTATATCATAGGCTAAATGTTTTGTATTTTTCTGAAAAACTTCAATGTTTGATGAATAGTGAAACCACTTAGTAGTAGTTAAAAACTGAATTTTTCATTTAAATGAAATTTTACCTCTTCATTGAATTTAATTTCAAAAATCCTACATACATAGGTGTCATTATTAATTAAAATTTTGTTCGATAAGATAAAAATAATTTTTGTTGAATAGTAACTTTTGACTTTTATTTACTAAGGTTAAAGGTAAATAGGGTAATTCAAGGTAAAAAAATATCATAATATTAAAAAATTACTTTAACACTTGTCTTGACCTTATTTTATAAGTCATATACTACCATGGTCATCTTTGTGTCGATTTTGGGACCCCATGGAGCCACCTAAGAGTGATAATGACACTATATTTTAATTAACTTAAAGTGAAGGCAAAAATGAAAAAAACAAATATCTTTTAGTAAATTAATTTTTACATGGGGTTATATAAGTTATATCTTCGACTATAAATATTAATTGGAAAGATAAAAATATTTTCTAAATCATGATATTTATTTTATAATTTTTAGATATCAAAAAATATTAAATTATTTATGACAGAAACATGATGTAGTATTTACCTCATTTATAAATGATTTAAATAAATAAGATTATAAATATTAAAATAACATCCAAAACCTGAAAAAATTCTTATTGTATGAATTTATTTCAACCATATGTCATATTATCTTATACTTTAATAAGTTTTCAACTTTTAGAAACCAAAAATCATTATATAATAAAATAATAGTTTCATACTTTCCTAAAGAGCCCCTCCTCCCCCTTATAAAAATCCCTCACTTCTAACTCCTTCCACACACCTCTAAATCCCTTTGGCTCATCCAAACTCTTCCCAAATAATCTTTCAATATCCCTATATTTCACCTAGAAGCCTTACCTTAGGAATAATTCACTTCAAGAAGTCCTTTTGGTTCAAACCAAAGGGAGTTACCCAAATTAAAGGTAATGGTATCTCTAAACTTATTTTCATTTATTTTACTTCTTCAACCTGTAAACTCTTTTTATTACTTTATTTTATAACAAAAAAATAATCCTTAATATACTAGGATGTTTTTATGAGAATTATTCGAACTACACTTACATATACCTCCATCTAATGGGTAAATAACATACTATTTCTATGGATGACAATCTAACACCTCACCAAGTAATGATTGTCCAATTATCTCATACCGCCTCTCATGGTGTCCATTAACATGGAACTGTATTTATATATGATATATATTATGTTTATACTTTATTTATAATTTTTATTTTTCATTTATAGAATACGTATATGGTTTCCATAGTGGGTAAACCCAATAATTTCATTTGAGGAAGTGCGGACTACCACCCCCTCAAAGTGATATAACTCGTTAATAACATATGTGTGATGTAAAAAGGATATATTTAATGATATTCTATATGATATTATATAGGGATTATAATATATCTATGTATCATTATTTTTTAATTCTACTAAAGTACAAAATAAAAATGAAAGTAGTGTTCATGCGTACGTACGACTTTCAGTCTCCATGAACGGTGCATTTCATTTCTTCTCTCCAAATGTTATATACTATTATAAATACAAATATATTCTGGATATATAAGATATATATGATATCTAAATCATTAATATCATTCTGAAGATAATGGAATTTCGGCTACATGGACAAATTATAATTATAACAAGTTTATTTTTAACTCAAATTCCAAAGCACATGAGCCTCAGCCCGGTTGGTGAGGACTCGGTAGGTGCATCCAAGAGACCCAAGATCAAATATGGGTGGAAGAGTATTTCTAGGGGGTATTGTAGCATTACTATAGCAGGCACTGTTCGGGGCTGCAGCAGGCAATGTTCGGTGATGTAGCCAGCCAGAACTATTCATCCATCTCGGCCTTTGGGCCACCGATTTGGCCCTCGGGTATTATAAGGATTTTGGTCCACCCCAGGCCTTCAAGTTAGTTGATTATAAAAGAATTAGGGCCACTTTAAAGGCCTTAGGGCCACCCCAAGGCCTTCGGGCCACATGAAATGAAGATGTACTAGTCAGACTATAAGGGACATGGCTTCATATGAGGATTCAGGGAAAGAACATTCACTAGAGTAGAGCTAACCAGAATTGGAAGAATGAGAGGGTATGTATTTGCCATCGGTACCGGGTCTATGTAGCTTTTCATAGAAAATCTATCCGACCAGTCCTGCGAAGGTGGAGTGTTGATATCATGACATATGCTGGGGAGGAGCAGTTCCAAGTTGTCTTGTCGGGGTGATTCCATCTAAGATCTACGAGTCATGTAATTGTATCTAAGACTTCGGACCTTGTAAGGGTTTCAAATAACCCCTTGAAATGTTTATTATCAAAAAATAAAAAGAAATGAAGGCCTTTGGGCCATTCCGACCGATACTCATTTAGAAACAAAAAAACTCAAATTCTGAACATCGAGAAAATGTTTGATATGAACTCAAATAATAAAATAATTGTTATAGAAAGGTAATAAGTGATATAAAAGGAAAATTAAACTATAAAAGTGTTATTAAGGAAGTAGAAATTAACATAAGTTTATTATTTCAAAAGAACCTGGAACATATGTGTCAAGTTGCACATGAGGTAAGGGATTACTTATCTCACTTTCAATTATGTGAAATTTCCATTGATCGCCACTTATTTATTTCATGTGGGGTATTGTGTGATGAAATTTGATATATATTATCAAGATTATCTTTATATTCCTGTTATTTTGTGATTCATTTGGTGGTTATTAACTTTTTTTTATACAACTTGATTGATTGCAACGTGGTAAGGGGTTTTCATCTCACTTTTTATTCCCGTGAGATTCATGATCTATTGCCAATATTTCTTTTTCTGTGGTTTATATACTACCCATGATTGTATTCATTGTGTAATATAATTAAATTTATGGGTATGTACATCTTCATTTTATGATCCATATTTCATGGGGTGTATGTTTCATAAATTACAAATCGGTAAGGGAACCTTTCACCCTCCTCTTTTTAAAAGACTTCTTTTTATTATGTCTTTTAATTTACATATTATTATTATGGGTTATGTCCTTTTATATCCTTATTGTTGTAAATTTTATGTCCAAGTTATGAGATACCCTTTTTCTCTCATAAACTCATTTTCTTAATTTTAAAGTGACGTCGTTAGGCTGTCAAATTTTTGTAAGAGAACTTTTTAACCCAATTTTCATACCTTGGGTTAATCTTCTAATTCTTAATTATGTCATGATATGATTATGTGTGAAATCATTGTTTATTTATTTATATTTTAAATTCTACTCCCCTTTGTGTGGATATACTTTTTATACACATAATCAATCCATTTATAAATTCTCAACTCATCGATATGAACTTGATAAGAGTAATTTTAACTCAATTTCCATTCATTGAGTTAAACATCCAAGTCATTGGTTTTTTCTTAAAAATAAAATGTGTGGATTTCCTCTTATTTATTTACACTGAATATCCAATCATATTGAGTGTATTTATATTAGTCACGCGTTATTATGTAATTTTTTTATCCTTAATCTAAGGATACAGTTTTTTTAAGGGATTTCATCTCAATTTACATTCCATTGAGACTTCATTGTTTTTATGCACCAATTCACTCTTATATGGTGTATGTACTGTCCTTTGGCATATTATATCATGAATCCCTTTATTATCATGATATTATAATGTTCTGATTAAATGTTATTCCTCAATTATTTGTATTCAAGCATCTCTTATTTTCTTAAAAACTCTTTAACTAAAATATCATTTTAAATGTTTTAAAGATTTATTCTTCTAAATATTTCTCATTAATGTCCATGTTTTCAAAATGATTTTTAGGATTTATTTATATGTACATTAATATTTTCAAATTATAATTCATTTAAAATCATCAAAGTGTCATGGGACACTTTGATTCAAAAATATTTTTATTAAATGGTTTTTAAAATGATTTGATAAAGCATTGATTATGTCAAAATCTTTAAATGATGTGTTGTGATTTCAATGTGGAAATGTTTTCATTCTTTTATTCTTGTTTTAAGTGTTATAAATATGTTATGGTTTTTGGGCATTGTTTACGTATATGGGTTGTTCAGTGATAAACCTAGGGCGGGTGAGTTCGAGATAGCTCTCTAATGCATTGGGTAACGTGACAGAGGTAAATGTTAATGTTTCTCCTAAGATATTTAGGGAATATACTATGATGGGTATTTCAAATGTGACTACCTATGTATCTTTGATAGCTATAATGTAAGTATGTTATGAATTCCATAAGTTACCTTTATGATTTTTGATTTCTGTATGTTATTCATAAATCTTATGATTTTATGATGTATGTTATGATTGAAAAGTATGGTTTCATTGATTTTTATTTATTGATGGGATAGTGTTTCTATTCATTATTTTATAACCTTTACTGAGCTTTTTATGCTCATCTAAAGTTTTGAAATGTTTTTTATGGGACATAAATATGAATAGGATCACGGATGAGATCAAGGAAAAGTCATGCTTTTTAAAACATGGAAGTAAACATGTCTTTTTTTCAGGAGTTTTTATTTTATGAAAAATGGATACTGGGTAGTAGTGTCCACATTTAATATTCAAGTTTTCATGTAATAGTTATGGCCTAATTCTCTACAAGTCTAAACATTAAAAGATCTTCAATGTGGTTTCTTGACACTATTCATGATTTTTTAATGTTTATGGTTGGGTCCTTATAGTTGGTATCAGAGGTCAGTTTAGATAACTTTAGGGGTTAGGGTATTCTTTAAGCATAAGTGACATAACCATAATGGTTAGGATTTTAGAAAAATTCGTAGATTTTTTTAATAAAGTGAATGAGTTTAAGATAACATGAATAAGTATATATTAGTATTTACCCTCCTCATAAGATATTATATGATGATTTTATTGATATACTCACACTTACCTTTTTGGTTTTATTAAATGGATGGATCTAGCAGGCACCAAAGTAACAATGGATGTAAATTAAACTATGATGGTTTTCTGAATGAGAAACTGAATGAAATGGGAGCTTCAATGAGTACTCTTGTGGTTATTCTCAACCAACTATCTAGAGTCATGATTGACCACCTGAACCTTGGTGATTTTTATAAGGCATCTTATATGTGAGAAATAAATCCCGACAGATGTTCAGGTAATAATCCTAAAGGTATGTATATTAAAAACCTATGTGTAAAGGATGTGGAATGAAACCCGTAGTAAAATGTTTCAAAGGG
Organism: Viscum album; assembly: GCA_963277665.1. Taxonomy (NCBI): domain Eukaryota; kingdom Viridiplantae; phylum Streptophyta; class Magnoliopsida; order Santalales; family Viscaceae; genus Viscum; species Viscum album. The sequence continues at coordinate 1,399,865,305 of OY728142.1, read as the reverse complement.
ACGGAAAGATTCTATATATGTGGAAATAAAGGTCATAAAGTAAGAACCTTCCATGGAAAAAGGAAGCATCAAATTGAATCTAGGAATGGAAAAGAATTTCTTTTTGAGGGATTAATTGAATGTTTTAAATGTGGTGTGCATGGTCATTATAAAAACAGATGTCTTATGAAGAAGGTTCGGGAATGGGATCTCCAAGATCATACAAACATATTTTTACCAATACCTAATTACATTCTAATTGAGTATGAGGAAACTGAAAATGACCAATGAGAGGTATAGATTATTTCTTAACTGATGTTTAAAAATTATTGAATCTTTGGATAAAACTCATGATTTTTTTTGTATGAAAGAAGTATTTCAGAATAAGTTGGAAAGGAATGGTTAATAGATCATGAAGAATGTTGAATGAGTAATAAGTCAACATATATGGGATTCAAGTGTTATGGTAGATTTTATGATGGCGAAATGCTTAAAAGTATTATGGATATTTTGATGATGGGAATACATTATAAGACTTTTTATAGTATGTGTAACTCTGAAGTTTTATATATGAAAAAAAATCAAGGAATAATTATCTTTTCTTTTTTGGATATAGTTATAAAGAACCATTTGGGTTTATATGGTCCTTGAATTTGAGGCAATTACAGGTTAATACATTTTGGGATGCAAAATGAATGTTATTAGATAACCTTTAAAATATATTATGGTTATTTTTTATGAATTTATCTCTTTTTGGTAATTTTATAAAATTATATAGTTTTTGAAAAAGAAAAACATGCAGACTGTATGACAATCCATCCCATCGGACAAAGCTGCGGGAATCAAACCCACAACCAAAGTGTGACTGGGATTTATCACCTACCATTAGACTATGTGAAGTCCCTGGTTAGTATGAAAAATTGTTTTTACTTATATGGTTTTATGAATCAATAATAAGTTGATTTTGGGTTATTTATGGAAATGATTAAACTATTATATAGAATATGTGATTAGGTTAATTACACTTTAGTATGAGACTTTAAAAGTAACTGATGTTTTTTGGAGATAAATGTTAAGATTTATCTTGGAAGACAATGTGATTGAATCCTTCTGGGATTTGGGTTTCAGTATTAGTTTGGATTAATTTGAAGAATTTTATGGAAAACTATTTATTGAATGGTCTTTGTTGAACTTTGGGTTTTGTTTGAAAAAATTTGGAGATTAAGAGTAGTTTTTATTTTTGTAAAAGATTATCCTTCTGGAGGATTATCTGATATTCTACTAACCATTTTGGTTTTGGTTAAAGTCTAAAGACATGGGAAAAAATATATTTCATCTTTTTTGGATTATTTTATTCTCCATAAGTTGATTATAGCACTTTCATTTTGAACAAGTCATCTTGAATACACATCATTTGAAGAAAAAATGAGTTTGTGGTATGAATTTAGTAAAGGATGAAAGTCTACATGACAAGTAAGTATGTTTCCTTATGTTTTTAATTAAGCTCATAAATAAATTCCTCAACTGTATGAAAAGTAACTTAAAACAAAAACTTTTTCTATTAACTTTTCCTACTGGTGAATCAAATATCGTTTAACCCATCACATGTTTGAGGTTTTCTAGTGGTTAGATTTCTCATAATCATGTTTTCTATCACTCTCCATCAGAAATTGATGGTTTGTTTTCTCTTCCATATCTATGTTTTTCTACTTGGAATCCAAGTATAGGTTATCTCGGGTAACCTTTGTGTTTCCTTTTCTTTCTTTTAAAGTGAGAGTTTTATAGACTTTTTTTCCATGTGGGACTTTAAATGATCTTTCCAAGCCCAATTTTAAAATTATGAGGACACAATTTCCAAATGGGGGGAAGGATGTAACATCCTAGGTAAATAAAGAAAATAAAATTTTAGTATTAGTTTAATATTTTTTGATTAAGTAATAGTTTTACTCTAAAGGTGATTCTATGTTCGATGGCGTACCTGATAAGCAACAATGAGTTTCTTTTAAATCTTATGTTGCACACTAAAAATATAATATTATTATTTTTAATGATAGTTAATGTCTAGCTGTTGTATTGGTGGGAATTAATATAACTAATTACAATATGAATATACATGTTTGTTAAATTTTTTTACATTTACCCAATAAATTTTAGAGGCATATAATTTGAATGAATCTCATTTTAAGCATAAATACTCTAATATTCTTTAAAAGGTCGATTTACCACCTTTTGATGGAGAACCCTCTTTAAATATATTCTTGGTCAATTTTATATGATATTTCTGACAAAATAAAATTATTCTTTAGAATTGGGACATTAAAATTTACCTTGGGTAAAATTTTGGTATTTTTCAGATAAAATTCATTTTTTAATGAATAGTGAAAAATACTGTATTTTAATTCAAATCTAATTTTAATCTTATTTATTAATATTGATAGATTATATTTTTTATTGTTTTTAAAGTTCAATTAGATTATATTTTTACAATTTAATATAATGGTGTTCATTGGAATTAATTTCACAATGAAATTGGACATAAACAAGTGTCAATCTTTTGATAGATATTGTTTCTTAAAAACAGTATTTTTTTTGACAACAGGAATTAATTTTAAATTAATTAATTCAACTTATATGTTTTGAATGTGGTAAAATAGACATAATTTTTTAATTTGGAATATCAAATATATCTTAGGCTGAATTTTTGGTATTTTTCTGAAAAACATAAATTTTTTATGAATAGTGAAACCACTTAGTAGTAGTTAAAAACTGACTTTTTCATTTAAATGAAATTTTACTGCTTCATTGAATTTAATTTCAAAAATAAAATGTACATAGTTGTTATTATTAAGTAAAATTTGGTTCAATAAGATGAAATAATTTTTGATGAATAGTAACTTTTGACTTTTATTTACCACGGTTAAAGGTAAATAAGTTAATTCAAGGTATTTATCAAAAAAAGTTAATTCAAGGTAAAAATAATATCATAATAAAAAAATTACATTAACACTTGTCCTAAACTTATTGGATGAGTCATTTCAGACCATGGGAATCTTTGGGTAGATTTAAGGATCTCATTGAGCCACTTAAGAGTGATAATGACCCTTTATTTTAATTAACTTAAAGTAAAGGCCAAAATGACATAAACAAATATATTTTAGTAAATTAATTTTTACATGGGGTTATATAAGTTATATTTTAGACTATAAATATTCATTGGAAATATAAAAATATTTCATATATCATGGTATTTGTTTTATAATTTTTAGACATCAAATTAATTAAATTATTTATGACACAAAAATGATGCAGTATTTACCTCATTAGAAAATGATTTAAATAAATATGATTATAAATATTAAAATAACATCCAAAACCTATCCAAATTCTTATTAGATGAATTTATCTCGACCATGAGTCATCTTATCTTCGACTTTAATAAGTTTTGGACCTTTAGAAACTAAAAAAAATTATATAATAAAATAATAGTTTCACACTTTCTTAAAGAGCCCCACCTCTCCCTTATAAAAATCCCTCACATATAACTCATTCCACACACCTATCAAGCACCTTGTCTCATCCAACCCCTACCCAAATAATATATCAATATCCCTCTCTTCCACCTAGAATCCTTACTTTAGGCAGAAGTCACTTCAAGAAGTATTTTTGGTTAAAACCAAAGGGAGTTACCCAAATTAATGGTAATGGTTTCTCTTAACTTCTTTTATTTTATTTTAATTCTCCAACCCCTAAACTATTTTTATTCATTTATTTTATAACATCACTAGTATACTAAATATACTAGAATGTTGTTATGATAATTATTCAAACTACATGTACACACACCTCCATCTAATGGGTAAAGAATATATTGTTTCTGTGGATGGAAAACTTATGCCTTACGAAGTGATGATTGTTCAATTATCTCTTACCGCCTCTCATGGTGGCCATTAAGATGGAAATTTATTTATATATGATATATATTATGTTTATGTTTTTTTATACTTATGTATTTTTCATTTATATCATACCTTTATGGTTTCCATAGTGGGTAAATGGGATAATTTCATTTCAGGAAGTACGGACTACAGCCCCCTCAAAGTGATATGACTGGTCAATTCCATATGTGGGACATATAAAGGATAGCTTTAATGATATTATATATTATATTATACTGTATTTATAATATACCTATGTATAATTATGTTTTAATTTCATTAAAATACAAAATAGAAATTAAAGTAGCATCCATGCGTACGTACGGCTTACCATCTCCATGAATGGTGCATTTCGTTTCTTATCTTAAAATGTTATGTAATGTTATAAATACATATATATATATATATATATAGGATATAAATAATATATATGATATCTAAATCATTAATATCATTTTTTAGATAATGTAATTTTGTCCACCTGGAGAAATTGTAATTATAACAAGTTCATTTTTAACTCAAATTCTGAACATCGAGAAAATGTCTGATATGAACTCAGATAATTAACTAATTGTTATAGCAAGGTAATAAGTGAAATAAAGGTAATAATAAAATTTAAAAATTTTCTTATTTTATTATTCTAGAAGAACCCAGAGCATACGAATCAAGTTGGACACGAGGTAAGGGATTTCTTATCACACTTTAAATTCTGTGAGATTTCCATTGTTCACCACTTATTTATTTCATGTGGTGTATTGTGTACTACCATTAGATATATATTATCATTATTATATTTATATTTATGGTATTATATGATTCATTTGGTGGTTATTAACTTTTGGTCATACAACTCGATTGATTGCAATGTGGTAAGGGGTTTTCATCTCAATTTTTATTCTCGTGAGATTCATGCTATATTGCCACTATTTCCTTTTGTGTGGTTTATGTACTTCCCATGATTGTATTAATTGTGTAATATAATTAAATTAATGGGTATTTACATCTTCATTTTATGACCCATCTTTCATGTGGTGTATGTTTCGTAAGTTACCAAATCTGTAGGGGAACCTTTCACCCTCCTCTTTTTAAAATACTTCTTTTTGTTATGCCATTTAATTTACATATTATTAGGTTGGGATATGTTATTATATATACTTATTTATTTAAATTCTATGTCAAAGTTATGAGATTCCCTTTTTTTCTCATCAAATCACTTTCTTAATTTTAAAGTGACGTCGTTAGGCTGTCAAATTTTTGTTAGAGAGCTTTTTAACCCAATTTTCATTCCTTGGGTTAATCTTCTAATTATTAATTATGTCATGCTATGATTATGTGTGGAATAATTATTTATTTATTTATATTTTAAATTCCACTCCCCTTTTTTGGATATACTTTTGATACACATAATCACCCCATTAATAAATTCTCAAGTAATTGATATGAACTTGATAAGAGTAAATTTTACTCAATTTCCATTCATTGAGTTAAACATCCAAGTAATTGGTTTTGTATTAAAAATAACATGTGTGAATTTCCTCTGATTTATTTACACTGAATATCCAATAATATTTTTTTTATTTGTATTTGTCACACAATATTATGTAATCTATTTATCCATAATCTAAGGATATAGTTTTTATAAGGGATTTCATCTCAATTTACATTCTATTGAGACTTCATTGTTGTTATGAACCAATTCACTCTTATATAGTGTATGTACTATCATTTGGAATATTATATCATGAATCCCTTTATTCTCATGATATTATAAAGTTCTGATTAAATATTATTCCTCAATTATTTGTATTCAAGTGTCTCTCATTTTGTTAAACACTCTTTAACTAAAATATCATTTTAAATGTTTTAAATATTTATTCTTATAAATATTTCTCATTAATGTCCATGTTTTAAAAATCATTTTTAGGATTTATTTATATGTACATTAATGTTTTCAAATGTTAATTCATTTAAAATCATCAAAGTGGTATGGGACACTTTGATTCAAAAATCTTTTTATTAAATGTTTTAAATGGTTTTGAAAATGATTTGATAAATCATTGATTATGTCAAAATCATTAAATGATGTGTTGTGATTGTAATGTGGAAATTTTATCATTCATTTATTATTGTTTTAAGTGTTATGAATATGTTATGGTTTTTGGGCATTGTTTACGTATATGGGTGGTTCCGTGATAATCCTAGTGCGGGTGAGCCTGAGATAGCTCTCCAATGCATTGGGTAACGTGACGAAGGTAAATGTTAATGTTTCTCCTAATAGATTTAGGGAATATAATTTGATGGGTATTAAAAATGTAACTCTCTATGAATCTATGATAGAAACAATGTAAGTATGTTATGAATTCCATAAGATACCTTTATGATTTATGATTTCTGTATGTTATTCATAAATCTTATGATTTTATGAGGTATGTTATGATTGAAAATTATGGTTTCATTGATTTATATTTATTGATGGGAAAATGTTTCTTTTCATTATTTTATAACCCTTACTAAGTTTTTTATGCTCATCCCAAGTTTTGAAATGTTTCGCATAGGACATAAAGTTGAATAGGGTCAAGGATGAGATTAAGGAAAAGTCATGTTGTCTAAAGCATGGAACTAAACATATCTCTTTTTTCAAGAGTTTTTATTTTATAAAAAATGGATACTGGGTAGTATTGTTTAAATGTAATATTCAAGTTGTCATGTAATAGTTATGGCCTAATTATCTATAACTCTAAACCTAAAATGATCCTCAATGTGAATTCTTGACATAATTTAAGATTTTTTAGTGTTTAAGGATGGGTCCTTATAGTTGGTACCCTAATAGAAACACAATTTTTTTACATTAATTTACTATAATATTAAGAAATTCCTTATCACAATATGATTTTTCTTCTATGTAACATTAATTTGATAATGTTCATAGAGTATTTGTTACATTTAATGGTTATTCTAGTCTACTACTATAATGAGAACCTAGAGATGTTTTGAAAATATATATAAACGTATGTCCTATGGTATAGATATTATATGTATGAAGAGACATATACGGTGTTCTAAAATCAGGTGTTTGGGGATCATAAGGCAATGATAGTTCTTCTCATGAAGTTTTAACATGGATTTATCCATAAAGGGAGGCTATAAGGATATATGTGCCGATAGAAATTCAAGATGTTTTATGTTTCATTGGATATTCCTATTTGAAGACATATGTATTTGTCCATATATTGAGATTATTATTATTACATACCATGAATCACATAATTTTATGTAAACAAAGAAACATTGATGACATATTATTACAGAGAGGTAGCATACATTGGGTGTGTGAGAAGTAATATACCAATAATTGAATAAGTCAAAAAATAGATTCATCCCTTTTGAGTATATGGAAGAATATATCTCTATCCATTTGATTTAATTGGAACTATCTAATAAAATCAATTATAATGGTATCTTGATGTGTTTATATAAACATATTGGTTATGATCACCAAATACCATGGATAAATAGATTAGATGGTCAGATGCTATGTGTATCGAGAATCATATTAAATTTTACTGAATATAATATGTATAATAAATTTTTATCTAAACTTATTGAATAATAATTATTCAAATTAAATTGAACATATAAATTAAATCAATATATATTCATGATTTTATATGTGACTGTAATTTTATCTCTTATTTATTATTCACAAGGTAATACATAAATATTTTTTGATTCACCAATTTAGTAAATATATTAATATAATATTTTTTTAATATTCAAATAAATACTTATTCAAAGTTTCAATGAATATAATGTCTATTTTCTTATTTAATGAATAATATTTATTTGAATAAAAAATTTACAATTATAATTTTGATAAATTTTGTGTGAGGATGGATATGATGAGTTAAGGTCACAATGAAAATGATATAAATTTTTAATATCACTTAAATAAATATTTATTTTAGAATTTATATTTAAATATACCCATTTCAAGGGATATAATAATAATAATGTAAATATTAGGAAATTTTAATATAAATTATTCTCCTTTATTTTTAATATTAATTAATTATATTTTACATAGTTATATTCATTATAGTAATATAGGTTAATTTTTAGCATAAATGAAAAGACATCATTTATATCAAAATTGTATTTTCATGCATTATATATTTTTATTTAAAATAATGATTTCCAAAAATTAAGGATTTTTTATTTTAAAAAATTAAATTAGTTATTCAATTCAAAATGTCAAAATTATATTGGGAATAATTTTTTAGAGTTTTTTAGAAGTGATTGATTTTTCAATAAATAGTAAAAAATACTGATTTTTATTGATAATATTCATTTATTTTCATGTATTTAAAAAGTCAAATTCTATTTTAGATTAATTTTAAATTTTAATAAGTTTATTTTTGTTAAAAAAAATATTATTAATTTTATTTTAATCAAAATTATACCTGAAATTGGTAAAAAAACATTTTTTATACATAATAGGTGTTTTTCTAAAAACCTATTAATTGTTATGCTTTATGGGTTTATTGTTAAATTAAATTATATTAATTTTTTGTCTTGAATTTTATATAATTTATACAATATTATTAATCATTTATTTTATATTTGTTAAATTTTTGAGTTTTAGTTTTGGACATTATGAATAGTAACCTTATTAATATTTGTCACCTCGGTAAGGTTAAATTAGGTAATTGAAGTTAAAAATAAAATGATAAGAATAAAAATGATCATAACACCTGAAATAATTATATTGTGCGAGTGGGGCTAGAATATACACTTCCAGGATACTATGTTTTGTCAATTATTTTTCATTTCTCTTTGACAATGACTTATATATTATTTTAAGTAATGAAAAATACAAAACATTACTATATTGCTTTTAAATTTACATTATATGTTCACATAATGATAAAAATAATTTATGAGTGAATAATAACTTTTATTATTAGAATTATGATATTAATTTTATGATGGTAATTTATTTTTAATTTTTAGTGATTAAATAATAACATTAAATTCTTACGTAATGATGACATAGTTCTTGTTAAAGTAGTATAAAATTAATGTAAATCATTGTAAAAATATAAAAAGTAATATTTTTCGGATGACTTATGGTGTGGAGATATTTAAATTGTTAATGAAAATTTAATATTTATCATTAAATGGATTATATTTGAATTACACTACTTTCATGATGTTTTCTGTCATGACCCGTCTTAAAGGGGCTCATGCCATGACTCACTAATCCAGCCTCCAATATACCATGGGCTAGCGAGTAGCACTGATAAGGATTATCATAAACATGGGAGGCCTTATCCTATGTACCTATATAAACACACACCTCTCCAAGCCAATACATTGTTGAAATGTAAAAAAACCTAACAATCATGCTTGCATACATCTAATATCCTAACTAGAGTATGATAAGAAGTAAAAGAAAGTTAATAGGTCCAAATAGAAGCCTTCCACAAGGAGTATGAAAACACATGTCTAGACTAAATGTAAGTACTAGTACTATTGTCAGAATGTTGCAAGAACACACCTCAGTTTGTCCGGTCTCACTAAGCTCTCTCTGGTTGTAGTCCACCTAGGGATCTGTCAAAAAATAGATCATCTTCATAAGATATTACACATGTGGGAAAATCTAAAGTAGGGGTGATTTTAACAATACTCAGTAATAAACCCTAAAACCACAAAGCAAAAAAAAGGAAATACAGTCAGCTCTATACAGATATATGTCTACATCACATATAACAAGAATATTCAAATATACTAAATAAAGACACAAAGTATAGAGTTAAGTCACAACCATAGTAAACTATCCTAGGATTATAGCTCGAAGATTCCAAAAATAACACATATAAGATAATACACTCCTAATAATGATAACACTGATGATGTTCTTTTGAGAGATACAGATCATCAGGTTTCACCATGAGAAAAAGCATGCTTATAGTCTGATGAAAATTTGATGCACAGATGAGGATCGCTGCTAAGCCCACAAGGTGATACCATCTTTTGAATCTAGATTAACTCACTTGGTAGAGGATCTATACCCATGTACTATTGGTCATGAAGATAATAGAAATCTCCACATAGTCCCGAAAGATGAATAGAGGATCTCACATTGGGTCTCTCAGAGGGATCCAAAGAACTCTATCCAAGAACTCCTACCGAAGGAATAGTAGTCCTAGAAGTAGGATATGATGCCATACAAAACCATAGGGAAAGGATATTGGGAACCAACCCTCACATAACATGTCCAATATAAAAAGGACGAGAGCTTCAATCTATGTATAAAGGATAAAAAATAGTGTAGTATGGGTCACACACCATGTACCTTGACCCCGAGTCATACCCGTCCAAATAGCCCATGTCATTAAATTATGTTTGTGTTTTAGTACATATTGTATAGGAATCTTGTGTACTCTAACTGTGTGAAAAAACATGGCTCCAATCCACGTACATGTGTCTCTGTTCTAGTAAATGGCTTAGTCCATGTACCTGGTCTAGACTGTGTCTGTGTGGGGATTACATGGTGTGTTGGCACTCTAGGTCTACACCCCATGTTCGTGTACTTCCTAGAATGCATGTCGAGTCCACCCAGGATGGACCAAATATCATGTGATAGGGGTCACACACTATGTGATACATAACATCATCTGGAAACTATAGCCAGTACTCAGGGGGGCCACAGTCCATATAATCCTAATCTACACGCCATGTTGATCGAGTTTTTCCTAAAACCCTCATTCTTCCTTCCACACACACTCCCTCCTCCTCGAATATCAGCTACAATTGTGCCAATAATCAGGGATCTACCTCAATCAGGACTCCACATCAACCAAAAAATAGATTCTGAAGTCTAATTCATTTGGAAGACAGATCTATAGGTCATTATTTATTCTACACAAAAGAACACCAAAGAACATGAAATCAGGTCTCCACTATTATCCAAATTTCTCCATATCCATCACTAGACCTCCTCCATGAGTTACCAATACCATATTTATAATATTTGATCATTTAGCTAAGAAATCAGTGCGCAATGATCAATTTATTATGATTTTTCATGCCACAATCCAATCAAAGAACTCCCATAATGAACAATGAATGGGGATAGAAAAGAACAAGAACATATTGGAGGAAATAACCTCGATAAATGTTCATGTTGACCATGATCTATCTCCATTTTAACATAGAACTAATAAATTAAAATCATAAAGATATTCTCCCATCAAATCCCTGAAAATATAACCATCCTACAAGATGATCGAACATCGGATCAATCTATTCCTTAATTTGTCCATGTTGGTGGTATAAATTGGGAATAGGGAATTATAAATTCTAAACACATTCCATAAATTGATTTGGATAAATCACTGATGAAGAACAAAGATGAATTACATTCATTGGAAAGATCATTTGAATCTTGTGTGCATCGACCATTGATCCATGATCTCATCATCATTCTCCTAAGACAATTCTCCAATAGTATACCCAAGGGGTTTCCACTATATCCTAGGTTATGAGGCTAACCCTATAATTATGAAATAATTATATATTTAAATATTCACAAATTTTTGTATCAATGAAACAAATTAAAATAATCTTATTTAATAATTTTATTCATTTCCATGATCGTAATGATTTTTCTACAAATGACCCATGATGACTAATCTCAAGTCATAGATATGGTAAACCTAATGTTATAAACTCAATGGTTCCATCATATCTTTGATCTGGGAATTAATTTATATGTTATTCCACTATTTCAGTAAAACCAAAAATGTGATCTAGTTAATATATTTAATAAATTTCAAACATTTATTTTGTGAACACCTGGCCTAAGAATCTCACATTGTCTCAGTGTCTGGTCTCGAAATTAGTCCATATAATATCCATATCAGATAAATAAAAAATACAATACATTACATTTTCCCACCTTGGGGATTTACATCCCCAAAAATCCAAAATAAGGAAAACTCAAAAAGATGTGGGTACTAGGAATGAATAAGCAACTCCACTCCCATTTTCTCTGCTAAATATTCATGTGCTACCACAAAACATGCACCAATGGAATCTATGTCCCATGAATGATCCTCTCCAAGTGATACTTGATCTCTACTAGGTACTCATAAAAGGCAGTTCCATCCTCGATGTCTAGCTCACCCTAGTCGATAACATGTGACGGGCCATACACATACCTCATCTATTATGATACGTAGAAGACATCGTGTACCCATTATAAATACAGAGGTAGAGCTAAGAGATAATCCATCACGCCAAATCTACATAGTATTTGGAAAGGGACAATGAACATCAATGACAACTTTCTACCCTAGGAAAATATTTCTAATCCACATTGAGGTGAAACCTGCAGAAACACATGGTCTACTTCCTCGAACTCCAAAGGTCTTCTCCATCTTACAGCATAAGAATTTTGATGGCTTTGTATATTCTTCAACTACTCTTAGATGATTTTCACTTTCTCTTTTATACTTCACATCAATTTTGATCCCATGAGTATTGAATCTCTTGGTTCAGTCCAACAAAATGGTGACCTACATGGTTTCCCATATAAAGACACAAATAGTTCCATACCAATGGTGGAGTGGTAGATTTTTTTTGTATGAAAACTACACCAGTGGTAAGTGATCCTCCCAACTATAGATAAATTCCAACATGAAATCATGAAACATTTCCTTCATGACTTTAATGGTCTACTTGGTGTGGTTTTCATTTTGTGGGTGAAATGCAGTGATCAAGTATAAATGGGTCACAAACTCCTCCTATAATACCTTCCACAACTGAGATGTAAAGTGATTATATTTGTTATAAAATAGCATTGATGGAACTCCATGGATTCAGACTATCTCTGTAATTATGTGGTGTCCCAATATCTCTACTAACCACTACTCTCATATAGCTAGGATGTGGGATGACTTGGTGATTTGGTCTAGAATCACCTAGATGGTATCATGTCCTCTAGATGTATATGGAAATACCATCACAAAGTATATATATATCCCATATTACATCCATTCTAGAACCTCATACGGTTGATACTAACCCAATGGAATTTTTCTATTATCAATCACTTTTTAATAAGTAAGGCATCAAGAGACAAAATCCGCAACTCCTTTCGTCACCCCTTGCTAACAAAACTAATTTTATAGGTAATGGTACATATTTTCCAAACCTTGATATACCACCAATACATACATATGAAACTATCTCAGAACCTCCTACTGCAATGTCACTGGTATCATTGTGCATATTTGAAAATAATAACGTGATCCCCACATTTAAAAAAATCAATCAGGAGCATGACCTATAGAAATCTAAGTATGTAGGGTCTCGCATTCGGTATCCCTAATTTATGCCTCCCTAACTCACTACAAGATAGAATATGTAAAAACAATAGAATAGAGGTAATATACTCCATATCCATACACAAATGATATATACAATGAGGAAAACTTCTCCAACACCTCATGCAGCAACCGAAAATTAGATCTATTTCTGAGAGCATCTTCTACCACATTACCTTTATAGGAATGTTTAAAATTTTGATGTCATAATCCCAGATGAACTATAGCCATCACTTCTATGTCAAGTTAGAACCATTATGATGTAATTTGTACTTGAGTCCCTTGTGATTGGAGTATATGATAAATTGTTTTCCCATCAGGTTGTGTCACCACATATTCAAAGTGAAGAATACCACAGCTAACTCAAGAACATGGGTTGCGTAGTTTGTATCATGTGGTCTCAACTGGAAAGAACCATTGGAAATTACTACATACCTTTATATTAGAACATAACTAATCCTGGTTTCTGATGCATCACAGAACACTACATGACTGACACCCTCTTTCAATAATCTCAATATGGGCCACTCGTCATCCTCTGCCTCATCTTCTGAAAATCCTACTGAAACCTCCCTCTCCACCCAAAGGCTGCCCCTTTCTGGTTAAATATATCATTGATGATAATATCCTAGGGAAATTAAGAATGAATCTTCTTTTCTATGCTGAAAAAATAAAGAAGATATGTACCTCTGTCACTCTCTTAGGTGGATCCCAAGCTAACACTACCTCAACCTTTCCCAAGTCCACTACCACTCCATCTGCTGAGATTACATGTCCCAAAAAGTTGACCGCCTATTTTTAGAACTATCACTTTGAGAGATTCCCTAACAATTTTTTCTATCAAAGTACATCTATAACAATTCTCAAGTTTTATGTGTGCTCCTCCTCAAATGATGAGTACATAATGATATCTTCGAAAAAGACTACCACAAACGGGTCTATGAAAGGATAAAATATCTAGTTCATTAGCTCCTTGAACACATATAGGGAATCCATCATGCTAAAAGTAATCACTATGTAATCATAATAACCGTAGTGAAATCTAAATTCCATATTTGGTATATCATTGTCCCAAACTAGAAACTATAGATATCCTAACCTGAGTTCAACCTTCGAGAACCACCTTACCACTCTCAGTTGATCATAGAGTTTATCAATCCTCGATAGTGGATAATTATTCATCACAGTCACCTAGTTCAAGATATGGTAGTCTACACACAACCTAAATCTCCCATCATCCTTATTTTTAAACAAATCTTTGGTTACCCTATGTGAAACAATGGGTCTAACAAATCCATTCCTCTACAAGTTCTCCAAATGCATCCATAAGTCACGAAGCTCTTTTGGAGCCATCTGACATGCTGGCATAGACATCGGTGTCTTCCTAGGGTGTAGATCAATGAAGAAGTATATATCTCATAGGGGAGGTAATCCTAGAACATCCTTAGGGAATAATTCCTCATACTCTACCACTATTTTAGGAAATTGGAAACTCATAACATCCCCTACACCAAGGGTCATGCTATCCAATTGATGAGTAATCAGTTGCACCCTCTTATGCATGATTCCATCTTGCATTTCTTGGGTTTCCATTTCACCAAAAAAGGACAACCTAGTTCCATCATTGTGGACACACCACACCTGTATATGAAAACAGCCAACCTAGCCATGAAATATAGATAACCATTCCATACCAAAAATGTTAATGTAAGGCCTCAATGCTATTACCAAGAGATTCTGATGGAAACTCTCACTTACAAGTGTCGAGCCACACTATTGGTACTAGTTCATGATAACATAGGCTTCTCCAGTAGGAGTATCTAAGCACAAGGGTCTAGCTAATGGTTCAAATAAAACCTCTATGTCTCAAAGCAGGTATGTGGGAAAAAAATGTATGACTAGCACTTATTTTTTTCAATACTTAAGATATGATAGAAAATACATATATAATACCATGAATCATTCCTCTAGCCTCTAGGTTTTAAGTTTCAACCACCTACAGTTGTCCATGCCCCTATCCTCTAGCTCCTTGATCCTGGTGTGGACCGCTTGGGGGTGGTGGTGATAACAAGTCAAAAAATCGACCACCTCTAGCTACTCTCCCAGCTCCCCTCATGTCCACCACCAAGAAAACCTTCCAAATCCTACTATTTTCTCAGCTCGTAATTTCCTACTACTGAAAACCACCGACTATATCTACTCCTCCAAGAAACTTTCCACCACTAAAGATCAATCTATCTCCCCAACATAGGTAGGAATTCACATAAGAATAACACTAGGTTGGATATCTCTCTGAAGACCTCACTCGATGTTTCAAGCCCTAGAGAACTGACCTTGAACCATATCCATTGATTACCTAGAGAGGATGGTAAATCTTGAGGAATACTCAGCTACTGTCATGCTACCTGGTTGGATCTGAAGAAGCTTCGGAATTTTTAAATACCTCAACGTAGATGTAGAGAACACCACTCTGAAAATTAAATAAAACTCTATCCATGAAAGAGTAACCTCATCGTAATATTGGTTAACTAAACCTCACCATCTCCCTACTGAGTCATGTAGAAGGATCGCTGCTAGTACCACCATCTAATATTTTTGTGTACTGGATAGATAGAAAAATCGAGTCACTACATCAAGCTAGTCCTCAGTCACCTATGGGATGGGATCACCTCGTAACCTGAATGGTCTCTATTATAGAAACTTGTGAAGCGTTCTTATCTTGGGCACCTCATATGCTAGTATTGTGGGTACCATGTGCTTCTATACAGGTGGTGGTATGGCTAGCACACCACATGGAGGTAACATCTCAGGAACTCATCCCTATATAAATGTCTCATCACTAACAAGAGCATCCTTTTGATCATCATGCTAAATCGTAGCTGGAATACATTGTTGAGGAATATTGGAAAAAAAAAAGATGTATCATGATCAATGCGTATATCTGGAGAGCTGACTTAATAAGGACATGGAAACAAAAACCCATTCCTGTATGATGCATGTACTATTTTTTTCATTATAACTAGTGTTTTTATTTACTAATGAAAAAAGCAGGTGGTCAAAGTCCTTATGTATGGATACGTCAGCCACTGCACCAAAACTAGAATCCCTGGCCTGAAATCTGAACTCAAAACACCTAACAATAATTACCCAAACCAATCTCATAGACTCTCGATCCATTATTAGAAAATACCCCCTTTGATACAACTATATCATGCCCTATCCCAAATGGGTATGTGATGAAACTCCCCAAGCTTGCCTCTAATAGGAAATGGGCAAGAGACTAGCACTGAGAAGGCATATCATTAACATGGGAGTCCTTAACCTAAGTATCAATATAGAAACACACATATCTGAGCCTATACAATGCTAAAATGTAAAAACAATTGAATAAACATGCATACATACAGCTAATCTGGTAATGAGAGTACGATAAGAAGTAAAATAAAGTAAAAAGGTCCAAATAAAATCCCCCAAAAAAGTGTCTAAAAAAGAAATTCTAACCTAAAAGTAAGTATTAGGACTACTATCAAAAATCCATAAGAACACACTTCAGTCTGTCTTATCTCACTAAAAACATTTGGTCATAGTCCTCCTATGACTCTATAAAAGGGTCAATCATATATATAAGATAGGACATGTGTGGGAGAATCCCAATAAGGATGGAGTATAGCAATACTCATTAAGAAACTGAGAAACCACAAAGCATACAAACAAGAAAACCCAGTCAGCTCTACACAGGTATATTTCTACATCACATATAACAAGAATATCCAAATATAATCAAGAAAGACACACAATATATAGGTAAGTCACAAAAATATTAAACCATACTAGTATTATAGCTTGATGATTCCACAAAGTACTCGTCTAAGAAAACACACTTCTGAGTTTGATGGCACTGATAACGCATGTTCGAGAGGTACTGCTCATTAGGTCGCATTATGAGAAATAACACACTGATAGTCCAAAGAGAACACAATACATTGTAGAGGTTCACTACCAAGGTCATGGGGTTTTTCCATCAATTCAATATGTATTAACCCACTTAGTAGAGGATTGAAACCCTCATACATTTGGTAACGATGAAACCAAGAAACTCTATATAAGAAACGTAGATGAATAGAGTCTCTCACTTTGGGACTCTTGGAGGGATTCCAATGACTCCATCTAGGAATTTATAATAAAATGATCATAGTCCTAGGAGTATGAGATGATTCCCTAGAAACCCTTTAGTAAAGGATAATAGGAATGAACCCTGATGAAATTTTTCCAAGATATGGAGGACAGGGGCTCCAAGACATGTATAAAGGATTAAATGACAAGTAGTAGGGGTCACATGACATATCCCTTGACCCTATGTCCTACCTGTGTAAATGGATCAGGTCATAAAACCATATATGCGTTCTAGTACATGAAATGTATACATCATATGTACTCTATTCATGGGCTAGTACATGTTTCCCACTAGTGATTGTCTACCCATGTTCTAGTACATGTCTTAGTCTATGTACCTAGTCCAGGTTGTGTCCATGTGGGGGGGAGTAAATGGCTTATAGGTAGTCCTTGTACACCACCCCATGTACATGTACATCAAAAATTACATGCCATGTTCACCTGGGAGGAACCTCACTCCATGTGACAGGGGTTACACACAGTGAAATACTTAGCTTCCTCTGAAAACCCTAGCCACCACTAATGGTTCCCACTTAACATGTAATCCTATATTATATTCCGTGTTGATCGAGTTTTTTAGGAAACCCTAATTCTTTATTCCACATGATCCTGCACCACCACTACTTTGAATATTGGCTCCAATCACACTGATAATCAAGGATCTACCTCGGTTGAGCCTCACAGTCACTTGGAAAACAAATTCCATTGTCAAATCCATTCGAAAAAATGGATTTATAGGTCATTATTAATTCCACACCAATGAATGATGAATGACACAAAATCAGGTGTTCGATATTGTATTAATCAAACATTCTCCATATTCGCACCTCAGCCATGTCATTATGATCCCAGATCTACGATATCATTTCATTGCGCCAAGAAATGAGTGCCCAAAGAAATATTGACTGATATTTGTTGATCCATGGGAAAGATAAATAATTCCCACCATGAAAGAAGAATGGGAGAGAAAATAAAAATGATATATGGGATTAATGAAACTCAATCAATGTTCTGGACAGTCTTGGTCTTTCTACATTATAATGAAAATTACATAAATCAAAATCAATAAGAAATTATCTTGTCAAAACACCACAAATAAAACCATCCCACAAGACGATCAAAATACGGATAAATCGGTTCATTGATTGGTCTAAATTCATCATAGAAATATATAATGTGGATGATTAAAAACAAAACACATGCCCTACCTAAATTTGGATTGATCCCTGATGAAGAACGTAATTTTTTTATGTTATTTTGCGAGATACATTGAATCTGATGTGCGACGATCATTGATCCATGATATCATCATCATTCACCTGAGAGAATTATCTATGGCCACTCTAAGGGTTATCCAGCATCTATAGGGTTATGTGGCTAAAGAAATAATTCTGAAATAATGACCTATTTAAAGATCCACTACTCACTCCATCAATGAAACAAATTAAAAAGGATTCATTTAATTATTTTATTCATTTTCTCACCCACGATGAATTTACTAGAAAAAACCCACACCAACTAATTTCAAGTCAGGCATAGGGAATACCTCACATTTTAAACTCAACAGTGCTCTTATATTTTTGATATGGGCACTCTTTTATAAGGTATTCAACTTTTTTAGGAAGACAACGCATTTAAGGTTTTTAATATATTTAATATATTTGAAACACTTATTCCATGAACATTGGGCCTTAGAATCGCACTCCATCTCAGCACCTAGTATCTAAATTAATCCATATAACATCAAAAAATAATACATATAACATCACGGACATTACATTTTCAAATTCAAATTATATAAATAGTTCATAAGATAAAATTAATAGTATTTATATTGAATATATTTTATTAAATAATTTTAAAATAAAAAAATCAAAAGGAGGATTCAGATGAGAAATTTTATTCAATGTCATTAATTGAACATTTATAAACCAATTTGTAATTTATAAATTATTGCATAATATATTTATATATAAAAACTTTTTACAACATTTAAGGTTTAAAAATGGTTAACAGGATGCTTGAACCAAATTATAATGTTTAAAATGATATATAAACAAAAAATTAATTTTATGATTATATAAAGACCATTTCATATATATATTCTAATACATTTCATTTTGGAACCATTTTACAAGAATTAGAAAAAAAATATTATTTTATTTTATGTATTTCTAAAAGTGTCCCTCCCCTTACTTATAAAAGGACACCAAATCTCATCTCCTATACTCACTTCAAAAAAATTATTTAGAAAAAACCTATCAAAATTAATTAATAAAATCTCCACCATTGTTATAGTGTTATTATCTTGGTCGAAATAAAAACCTTCAATGAATTGTATAAAAGGAAAAGCATGCAACCTGAAAAATATGTATTGATTTTAACTGAATGTTTTAAATTTATTTATTATTATACATCCATCAAAATTTTATTAAACCATTATGAAATTATACAATAGGTATATATCATATTCTTAGATTTTCTAAGGTTAATTTCATAAATTATATCAATCTACAATTCTATAAATGGGAAATGAAACCATCATTTATGTGTATAGTGGACTACCACCTCATAAACTGATGTAATATATTACCCATTACCACCTCTCAAGGATGATTGGAATGTTTGATTTAATGTATATATATTATATTCATGACTTAACTACATTTTTTAATGATAATATATAATATATTTTGTTACCTCTCCGTCCCTTGAAAAAATATATTGTTGTTTATGTGTACATGTGGATTACTACCTCCATGAATAGATTTGATTCATTATTCATTAGTTTATCGCATGAATAGTATGTATAAGTTTATTTAAAGACATAATATTATATTTAGGATTTATTTATAATTATTTAATTATAATATGATACTTACCTCCCATACCTCAATCTATTTGAGAAATTAAAAAGTTTCTCATGTGTACGTATAACTTACAATCTTCATGATTGTCACATAATTCATTTTTTATGAACATGTTTCATGGTTCGTTTTATAATTATAATTAATATATAAAAATTATAATTATTTCATTATTATCATTTTTTATATAATGAAACAATAACCCCTTTAACCATTGCATATAAATCGAAGTCGTCTAGAAATTATGAACTAATCATACTCAAAACACCTTACATGGAGACAATAAATAAAGTAATCAAATATTCCATTGTAATAAATGAAAAAAATGTTTTAATGATAAATAAATAAACATATAAATTTTTATTAAACAATTAAATATTTTTTTATAATTTTTTGTATTGGATTTAAAGGAAATACATGGAATGTCTAGACTCAATGTAAGGGAATTCATTTCTATTTACCTTCATTGAGGTATATTTTAATATTATACCCATAATTTAAATTAATTCTTCTAATGGGATTGGACTTGAAAGTTACCAAGTGGTAAGGAATTTCTTAACTCGTTGTCTATTCATTAGGTTATAATTCTTCTTAATAGACATTATTATTCCATGATTTTATGTTAATTAACCTATAAATTTCTTATTATTTATTGAATACTATTTTATGATTATTTAAATATGTAAACAAATTCTATTTACAGATTAATTATCACTTAAAATGTTCTAATCATTCCAAGGGTTTTATTTGTCTAAATCTCATTTTCTTCAGACATGTTTTTTGTTGTGCACAGTGATTTCATTATTTGGTGTACTTAATACATCATGATCAATCCTGGAATATTAATTCCAAAAATTAATGTGATTTTCAGATCTCTATCCTACTATTTAATCCAATAAATTATGATTAAAAAGTTAAAAAAGTGGTAAGTTGTTTTTGTTTGAAACCAATTTTAATAGGGTTTGTTTATGATTGGATTTCCATTTATGAAGATACATAAATTTTTATTTACCTCTACATTTTTTTGTAATTTTTATGATATATACCATATTTATCTCTTTTTCACTCATAATGGTTCAATAATTGTATAAATAAGATACCCTTATTTATCATCTCTCTGTAGGAAGGAAATTTTATTTAAATTTAGTTTTTCTAAAATGATTCAAAGAAATTTTTCTACTATTATTTAATGACTATTTAAAGTATTTTTAACCATTTTTTATATTTTATGAAAGGGTTTAAATATAATCATCTTTTCATTTTATGAACAGTTTACATTTTACTGAAGGAGCAAAAAAATCATTGTTTTAACAATCATGACGTGAAATGAAATTGCCGCTGTCATGAATTCAAAATTAAATCAATATTAAATTACCATATTCCAATGATATTTTTATAGAAAAATATTTTCATAATATTCTGTTCATTTTTACTTTTTAAAATAGATTTTCAATGTGAAAGGGTATTTTCATCAAGAATTATTTTAGTGATACATTTTATGGTATTTCTATTCTTCTACAACCCTTGATGTCACATATTATCCATTGGGGATATATTGTAATTATTTCACAATTATTCTTATTTTATATGGAATATAATTTTTTCAAATAGATTTTTCTTAGAACCTATCTCTTTTACATGTGTAAATCAAGCTTCTAAAGAACAATGTTTAATTTTATATTGATAAATGAAAACTATTATTTTTTATGATTATTTTATTTTTCTTGTATATTATATATGATTATAGGTGGTTTTGATATATCTCATGATGATGGGTGATAAAAATATGGCTCTCTTAAGCCGTTGGTAATGGAGACAGAGTAGACTAAATGTATGTAACTCCTAAAAGATGACAGATTAGACCGATTAATAGGTTACTCCTATAATATTATGGGTATTAACTAGGTCAGGTTGACCCATATGTGCGGGTTCCTATAAGGGTTATTTGAATATTATCTTCCATGATACTAACTAAAATTATTTATAATTTCTATGTGTTTTTAAGGTTAAATTTTATCAATATTGACTTCACAGGGCTCATTATTATTGATTCATATGGCTCTTTACATTGTTTAGGATGTACTCCATATCTTATATTTTATGACCCATGTTTTGAAGGGTATGAATTCACTTCTATTATGATCATTCACTTTGAATATTTCATCACTATCTTATAGTCATCTTATGCACACCGAATACGTACATTAAGTAATTCTTATGCTTACCCTTACTAAGTGTTTCAGATCACCCTTGTTTTTTTTCATTTTCCCATGCTTCTGAATAATGGTTTTAATATGTTATTCCAGAGAAGTTTACTATATGTGAATGAATTAGTTAAATATGATGCAGTTTTTTATGAACCAGTTGTTTATGTATCCAAGAATCCATGTAAGATTCTGTCATAATTCACTAAATATAAAAATCTAAAAGGCCCTTGGGTATATAAGTGATCCAAATTTTCATTTTTTATGTGAAATGTTTTAAGGGTAAAAATTTTGTCACATTTATCATTATCAAATCTTGATGTTCAGAGATTATATTTTTTCATCAGATCTGGGAGTGTGGATTTGAGGATATTATTATTGGTATTAGATTGAGAGGCTTAGATAACATTGGATTTTGGAATGTTTTTATAAGAGGTTTACATAAGATTAATCGATATTTTCATGGGTTTATAAGTTTATTTTTGATCATAAGTTCAACTATTAGTCACCACTTTTTAGGTAATAAGCTCGTAAATATTTATGTAATTTATCATATGTTAGGAGATAATTTATTCAATTAAGATATATATAAAAATTAGGTTTAACATGAAGGATTGTTTCAAGATAATGGTATTACATTTTTAGGGATGTGTTTTGAAAGTTATGCAATTAAATTTGAGATTAAAACATTATTTAAAATTGCTATTAATTAGGATATATGTTTTAAGTATTTATATAATGATCCAATTTGAACTTTTGGTGTTCTTTAAGATTTTTTTATATTAATGTATTATTTATTCATATTAAGGTTTATATATTATATTTATTATCTTACTATTTGGTAACCATATTTCTTCTTTCTATATATAATGACTCGAGGAATAACTTATGATCCTTTTGGGGAATATTCAATCTATTAGATGTTGATTTTATATATCTTGGATTGACAAGTCCATCTTGGATATTGATTATTAGGAGTAAAATATTTGATAAAGGTTGAAATTATTGAAACATGAAACCAAAGGAAAAAAAATTGAATCTACTTATTTAAAAAGTGTAAATTAATTATTATTTTCCTTATGTTTTTAAGCTAAATGGTAAAGTAAATCATTAACTCTATGAAAAGGATATTGAATAAAAAATGTTATCATATTACCTTCTTTTAAAATGAATCAATTTTATTTTCCAAACCTCATTGGTTTATGATTTTTGGTAATTTACTTTGTTATGAACATTAAATTTCTTGTCATAAATTTTATTGCTCACTCTCCATCATTATTTGGAACTTGCAATTTTCCCCCATGTCGTTATTTTGAATTCCCACTAGAGTTCTCTTATTTGGAAACCTAGTTAAGTGTTATTAAAGATGACTTTAATATTTAACTTTCCTTATTTTCAAATGGATGTTTTAAAATCCATTTTTATAATGTCATTTTTCAACAAAATTATTTTTAAATATTAAAATTTTTTCCTTTCATTTCGGTATATTTTATATTCTACTCATTAGAATTGATTATAAAAATATTTTAAACCCTTTCTATTGAGAAAAAGATAAAATTTTGAGGACATAATTTCCAAAAGGGGGGGAAATTTTAACAACCCGTGTAGTTTTAAGATAATTCATTTCCATGTCTTATTTATGTTAGTTAATTATATTTCGAAATGTTATATTCACTATAATAATATTAGAAAATTTTTTATTATAAAGAAAAATGATTTATTTCAAACCAAATTGGGTTTTAATGTATTATATGGTTTCAACTAAAACTTATATAATAAAATTGTATAATTTTAATTTAAAAACAAGAAAATAATTTTTTATAAAAAAAATCAAAATTATCTTTTGATTAATTTATGATAATTTTTTAATGTTTTAATTTTTCTATTGATAGTAAAAATTATTATTTTTACTGAATATTTTATTTTCTTTCCAAGTATTTAAAATTTTAAAATATATATTGGATTAGTTTTAAAATTTAATTAGTTACATTAATTTAAAAATAACAGAATAATTTTAATTTTTATCAACATTGTACTTGAATTGGGTATACAGTATTTTTATACTTAAAAAACAATTATTTAATATACATTTTTCATCACCTTTTGTGGGGTTAATTTTAAATTAAATTATCATAATTTTTTAAATTGAATTTAATAAAATTTATCCTATATTTGGAATTTATATGTTATATTTTTTTGAATATTTACCTTTAATTTTTTTTCATTATGAATAATAACCGTAGAAAATATTTGTCACCTTGGTAATGGTAAATCGGGTATTTTTGGTTAAAAATAATATGATAATCACAAAAAAAGACCCTTACCATTATATTTATAGATTTTATGAGTGTAGTTAAGAAGTAATCAAATTTTGGTCAATTATTTGTTGATTTTGATCAATTTTTCTTTGAAAATGACTTTTATACTATTTTGAGTAAAGGTAATACAAAATGTCACTATATTGCTTCAAATATTCTATTTTATATTCACATAGGGATAATAATAAGTTGAGAATGAATATTAAATTTTATTTTTAAAATAATGAAATTACTTTTTATGATGATAAATTATATTTAATTTTTATGGATGAAATAATTGTCTTAAATGCTTACGCAATACTAGAATACTGCTAGTTCAAGTTGAATAATTTAAAATAAATGATTTTAAAAACATAAAAAGTTATTTATTTATATGAATTATGTTGTTATGATAATATTATAGTTAATAATAACTTATTATTTATGGTTAAATTAATTTTAGGTTACTTTTATTACAATAAAGTAGTTTTCAAAGTCAAATTATATGAATAGTTCATAAAATGACAATAATAGTATTATATATTAAAAATATTATATTAATTTATTTAAAAAAAATATTTCTAGAGAATAATTATGAATTTAAATGGTCTAAAATTTCATCATATTGTCATTTATGATGAAATTTTTAACTTAGAAGTAACTTTAGGATCCTTTTATAGTCAAATGGTCGTTACCTTGGTTAATATTAAAAAACAGTTATTTGAATGAATTAATATAAAATTTAATCTTTCAAATGATTTATAAAGATATAAAAATTTGATTGCATGAATAATTTAATAGAAAATATTCCTTTTCATTTAATCTAATTCATTTTGAAGCCATTTTAAATGAATTAGAAAAATATAGTATTATAATATAATATTTCATAAATTTCCAAAAAAGTCTCCATCCCCTCACTTGTAAAAGTACACCCTATCTCATATCATTTAAAAACAAAAAGAGCCTTTAGTTTTAGAAACTATCAACCCAAATATTTTCCTAATATCCCACCCCACTTTTTATAGGTATTATTTTTTTACCAATACCATCTTTAATGAAATTAGGGTATAAAGAAAACATTATTATCCCAATAAGAGGTATAACTTTTAACCAAATGATTTAGTTTTATTTCATCTTCTATATATGTCAAAAATTATTCAACAATAATGGAATAAAAAATTGTTTATCTTCAAAATAATAACACGTTATTATGCTAATATAATGACCTATATATATCTACTATTACTTCATATGGAAGACTAAACAATCTTTCATGTGTACGGAGGACTATCGCTTCGTGAAATGATACAATTAATTTTGAATCAACTCATATCACTAATGGTTATAATTATTGATTGAATATATATATATATATATATATTATATTATATTCATGTTATAATTATAATTTTATAAATATAATATATCATATATTTTCTTACATTTCTATGCAATGAAAAATGATAATGTCTTTAATGTGTATGTGTAGATTACCACCTCCATGAAGTGATGTGATTCATTTTTCATATACTCATAAAATGGATGCTATATATAAAATTATATTAATGATTGAATATAATATTTATTATATAAAAATAATTATATAATGATAAAATGTTACTTACCTTATTTCCCCCATTCTCTTTGAAAAATGAAAAATGTTACTCATGCATGCGCATGACTTACCGTACCCATGATGGTAACGTAATTCATTTTTTATAACCATATTTCATGGATCATTTTAAAAGTATAAATAATGCATAAAATTGATAAATATTTCATGATTATTAATCCAGATATTATGAAAAATGATCCCTATAGCAATGGTCAACATACTGTGGCCGCCTTGAAATTATGAACCAAGCATCCTCAAAACACCAGACATGGACATAACAAATTAAATATTTAAATATTTATTTTTTGTGTGTTAACAAATTCTATAATGATAAATTAAAAATAATATAAAGGATTACTAAAAAAATTAAAAAAACTATATAAGTTTATTATACAGATGTTAATGGACATACATAGAATGTCTATACTTAAGGAAAGAGATTTAGTCTTAGTTTACATTTATTAAGTAATATTTTAATGTTATACACCTAATTTATTTTTTATGTTTTATATTTTTCCACATTTTACATTTTATATCATGAATATTTCATATATCATGTTATTTTAATTTATAATTTAAATTAATTCATCCAAAGGGATTTGACTTGAATGTTATAATGTGGTAAAGGGTTTCATAACTCAATTTCCATTCATTGAGTTAAAATTTCACTTCATTGAATTTTTTATACAATGATTATGTCTAAATTTTTATCTAAATTTTTTTATTATTTATTTTAAAAACCATTATATGGATTTATTTGTGTGAACATAATCACTTCATGGATTAATTATCAATAAATAATTGATGATATGTACATGTGTTTTATTTGTCATAGTCTCATTTTATTGATACATGCTTCAAGTTGTGCACGATGATTTCCATCTATGGCATACTGAATGCCTCATGATTTAATTATGGAATATTAATAATGGAATCCATGGGATTTATTAAGCCACTTATTATAATTTCTTTCAATGAAAAAGATTTTAATAGTTACCAAAGTGGTAAGGGGTTATGATTCAATACAATTTTATTTAGGATTGTTTATGATTTAATTCCCAAGGAGGAAATTATATGATCCTTATTTGCTAATCCCATTTAATTTTACCCTCCAATGTATATATTTATAATTTTTTTGTTTTAGTATAATATTTTGCTATTTTGGTACTAAAAATGATTCACAAAATGTTTTTAATAAAATATAACTTTATTTATCCTATTTCTATCAAAAATCATTTTTCTTCCATGTCCTTGTTTTATAAAAAATTAAATATATTTTCTAAATTTTACTCAATTAGTATTTAAATTAATTTTTACTCATGTTTTAATTTTTAATAATTGTCTTAAAAATAAGTTTCTCGCCTATTTCTGAATAAGGTACTTTTTATTGAAGGAATAAACATAATATTTTTTAATGATCATGACAGGAATAAAAATTACCTCCTTCATGACCAAAAAAATTATTCAATATTCCCTTACAATCATTCATGGTACTTTTTACAAAAAATATATTCCCGAATATTGTTGTTAGTTTTACATTTTTTATGTTATTTTCAAAGTGAAAAGTTTATTATCCTCGTGAATTAATTTAAGGATTCTTTTTTATGGTATTTATATTCACCAGTGATAAAACTTGATGTTAAATATGCTTCAAGGGTTATGTACTATAATGATACCATCCATATTCTTTCTCTAGACATATTATGTTTGTTTCAAATATATTCTTAGGGTAGACATTTCTTTTCCATTAGTAAATCAAAATAAGAAGGAATAATGGTTACTATTATGTGGAAAAAGGAAATATTTCACATGTTATGATTACGATATAGTTCCTGGACATTTTTTATAATGATGGGTGATCCTGTTTTAGATCATGATGATGGATGAGCCCGATATATCTCTCTAATTCATTTGGAAATAAACTCATTATATGTAACTATTAGGTGATGAAATATTTAAATGGGTAACATGTTACTTTTTATAGATTTTGGATATTAACTCGGTAAGGCTATCTAATAAATATGGATTATTATAATGGTTATATAAAGATAATTTTCCAAGATGCCTGTATAATTTTTTTGCACACTATGGGTTTTTGATGTATCTATTAATTAATATTGACATCACATGGATCATGATTAATGATTTCTATTACCCTTTACATCGTTAAAAACACATGCCATGTATCATGTTTTATTATCCTAGTTTTGATGGGTTTTAATATTTTTCTATTATTCCCATTCACACTTACTATGTCATAATATCCATATTTTCATGTTATGTGTACTAATGAAATTAAATTATTAATTCTTAGGTCTACCATTACTCAGGGTTTGAGCCCACCCTTCTTATGTTTTGTTTTCCATGGTTTTCAAAGAAAGTTTTTATGTATTCTATGCCTAATAATGTTACTATATATGAAGCAATTAGAGGGTGATGATATATATTTTTATGAACCAGTTGTTTATATATCCATGTTTCCATGTATTAGTTTGTCCTAATTATCTAAAAAAATAAAATTAAAACATCTATGGGTATGTAAGGGATCCAATATTTCAGTTTGATTTAATATTTTTTGAAGGGTCAATATTAGTTCATATTTATCAGTATCAAATCCATAAATTTAATGATTATGTTTTATCCCCATATCTGGGAGTGTGGGTTTAAGACAATTCTAAATAATTATTACAATTATTATTATTATCATTGGAGTAACTTTCAATGAATATTTGATAAAAATTATTTGTGAAATTATCAAATATTAACACTAATTATATATTAAAACTTATATTATTTTAGTGAGTTAGATATGTTATGAAAAATGGAATAAGTCTAGAGATATATCTTAATGCCTAGAGAGAGTATACGCCTCTCTCTCTCTCTGTCAAGAACAAAGCGATAACAAAAAAATCGATTGGTTTATGTCAATGGTGAATGACATAATGAACTAAGTTCTACCACTCTAGCACTAATAATTCCAATAACATTATTCATAGATTCATGGAGTAATGTGGATAAAAATAAAGGAATCATCACATGGAATCTCTATCATAATGGGGGAAACAAGAGAAGAAACCAAATTAATTAAAAATAATTATCACATTCATGGTAATTATTATTCTAAATTATTTATAAATTAAATTATAGTGATCTTGTATTGGATATTTTGGGGTTGTTTTTTTCATGTTATTTGAAACTATCCATTAAAACCAATGAAAATTAAAATCATTCAATCGAAACTTGCTTTTTCTATGTCCCAAAACCTTATGATAGTGCATATAATGTGTTTATCTATATGATTGGGACTGTGTGAGGTGGTTATCTATATTGGTGAATGATATTCAATGTATTCATCAACCCAGCTAATATATACTCAGAGAATTGATAATACATGAGTAGGCTATATAAGATTTACATACTCAGATTATTATGCTTTCTTAATGTCTTGGAAAATGATTCTCATAAAAATAAATTCTTTCATATAATGCATCTATCGAAAATTGGTATATAGATACATATGTTTGATGAAGATTTTTCTAGGTCCCTTTATAGATTAAGTAGAACTAATTATTTACTCTATGAAACTCCTTTATTTGACATTTGTATATCATTATTCATATCTATCAGATAAAATAAATAATTACATATTATAGTTGTTCATATATGTATATATTATATCGTGCTCAATTTTCATTACTTATATTTTATGGAATAATCACACAATTAATAAAATTTAATAATTAATAAATTTTTTATGATATATTTTACTAAATCTAGAGAAATTTTATAAAGTTTTTGGAAATAATTTATTTTTGAAAATAATATATGTATTTTTTATAAAAAATTTTAATTGTATAACTTATTTATAAATTCTCCTATATTAAAAACCATTTATTTTAACACCTATTTGTATATATGTTTTAGAGTGATAATATTATGTAATATTGAAAATATTACCTTCACCATTGTATATTTCAAACTTTGTTGACTCATAATCTTTATAAGTAAGTTACATCTCAAATACACTCAATTGAAATTGTATAAATTAGTTGATATTGATAACACACATCACATAAATGGTAAATCATTGAAAAATTATCCTCTCATTCCTCTTCCATATTAATAAACTGAATTTATTTGAAATAGTTTGATTATAAATTAATTAAATTATGATAATAATGATCTTTGAGTTGAATTTCTAACTTTGAGTAAAAATATTACCATTGAGTAGAAACATATGTTAACCACTATTATAAGTTTATCAATCATAGCAATTGATGGAGTAATTTTTATTCATGGATATTGTGTAATAAGAGAAATGTTTTTATATAAAAATTTAACCTTGTCACTATTCTCTTAAGGATACATTATAATTTTAATTATTTTAGGTGATATAGTATCTTTAGTTCTCCTTTGTGGGATAAAATCACACACTTCATTTTTTATTCAAATTTATGTAACTAAAAAATCTATTTTAAATATTTAAAATGAAATTGATTTAGAATAACTTTTACATCAGAACAAACTAATTATATGGGATGAGGCTCCAATAGTCCATAAATATTTCATTAAACATCTTGATCAACCCATGAGGGATATAATGTGAACAATTACTATAACTACCCGTGAATTAAATTTTGATGAATGTGAAATTTTCTTTGATGATGGTTTCCAATAAATTTTACATGTATTCCTTTGAGGAAAAAGAGTTAATATATTATGTCATGACCCATCCCTCAGGGCCCGTGCTGTGACTACCCTAAGTCTTTCTTCCATAGGCCAGGGGCTGGTGACTAGCACCAAAAAGGTGTATCCCTAAATCAGGAAGGAATTTCCTTTTTAACCTGTACAAACACACAGTCCAAGAACATGAAAAGAAGCAACAACTAAGTAAACTGTTGTAGTAAAAAGAGTTCTGAAAGTAAAAGGGGCCAGAATACAAGACCAACTGTGAAATTACAAGTACAACTGAAAAGTACAGTACAACTAAAAAAGGGAAACCAGATCTTGGGTCGTCCTCTGAGGATCCTACCTGAAGGGTAGGTACATATAACCTCCAAAACACTCCACGTACACCCATCTCCTCCATGTGCCACCTGGTCTAGGATCCCTCAAATATCAGCCCATCTACTCATCATTTTCACAAGACACAACAAGGTGCGGGTGAAGATCGTGCAGGGGTGAGTATAACAATACCTAGTAGAGACCCCGAGACCCCCGAAGTTCTCTCAAAATTCTAGAAAGGAAACCACAAAGCATGATCTCAATCATAAAGAACAAATAAATAAACACAGATCAAAAAGAGTCTCATCTCAAACCAGGTTTTCAGTGAAGTATATAAGTACAGATGAGTAGTTGCGATCTATATCATCTTATTATGTCAAGAGGCACCGATGCTGGCCATACGGAGTCTGGCCTACACAGGATTGATAGGTAACTAACCCTCGCAATGACCCACACAGGATCTGACTCACACAGGATCGATAGGTAACTAACCCCCGCAATGACCCACATAGGATCGATAGGTAACTAACCCCCCCCCCCCCCCCAATGACCCACAAAGAATATGACCCACACAGGATCGGTATGCGCTGACCCACACAGGATCGATGAGCATTGACCCACACAGGATATGTATGTGTTGGCCCACACAGGATCATTGAGCACTGACCCACATAGGATCTGGCCTACAAAATATCAGTGCGGACCCACATAGGATCTCTCGGTACTAACCTCCATATGATCTGTCTCCAACCTCTGCCTCACTGCCAGCCACTTGATTCCTCGCACCTGGTGCCCTCATGTTTTGTAGTATATTCCCCTCAGGATATCAGTCATACCTCGACCACCACTAAGCTCCATAAAGGAGTAACCCAAATGACCACCATGTCTTAAGGGTTCCAACGCGACAGACAGTGCGTCAATTGGACGCCCGGTCTATAAGTTATAAGCGTTTTAGTTCAAGGGGCCCGGTTGGATTTGGGTTCGATCCAACCCATCCATACTCCAGATATCTCCAAAACTCAAGAGGAGTATACCAAAAAGACCGTCTTTATCCAAAGATCCATATTTCATAGACGGTTCATTAAATGGAAGTCCGGTTCTCAAAATATGGCCCTTTAAGTGTTTATGGTCCCGATGAGGCCCGGGTCCAGTCCGACCCGGTTAGACTGACCTGGCCCAACCTGGGCGGGGCTGGACCGAGGTCCAGCCCGGCCCATGGGGTGGTGGCCCGCAAGGGAAACTCGTCTAGCAAAGGGTGGCTCATAAAGGGCGGCCCACAATGGTAGGTCGGCCCATAAAGGATGACCCACAATGGGGAGGGCCGCAAGGGAGCGGCCCAGCCCACGTAAAGCGTGGCCCGTAAGGGGGCGGCCCAACCCGCATATGGAATAGCCCTCAACGGGACGTCCCGGTTGTTTTCTACCCAAGATGGAAAGGGGGGATCGTTCCCCCCCCCCCCCCCAGTATCCCGAATGGCCCGGAGTCCATTCGGTTTTTTAAAACGGAGGTGCCACATGGGCGCCACCCAGTCACCGCAAAACCCACATGGTGGGTTCCTCCTCCACCATGGATTAGGCCGTTGTTTCTACTAACAATAATCACGCTGGTCCAACCGCCTCCCCTATTGTGGCCAGCGGATGTGTCGGCCACCACCTCTAATCACTGGAACTGACGATCCATGGCCCCATTTTCTCACTGACGGCATGAGACGGCATGTCACACCTCCTCTACGGTCAGTCGATGTCGTCCGCTCCGATGACCTCTGTGGCTTTGTGCCACAGCCTCCTCTTGAGGTGTGCATCAACACCCTGCCTTTTTCATAGCTGATCGGGGCAGCTGCACCGGCAGTCTTCCATGGAGGTGCAAGGGTAGCAAGGTAGCGGAGGTTTTGGGTCGGGTTTGTTAGGCCCGCACCCTTGGCGTTAGCTTATAAACATAAGGGAGGATTTAAGGGTCAAGAAAATAATCACATGAAATAAACAAGAATTCAAACCCCTACCTGAGGTTGTTTGAGATCCTACATGTCGGAGGAAGGGGGATGGTGTTCGTGGTCCTCTGAAACTAGCTTCCAATGACATTGATGGTACGTTGTCCCTCAGTTTGTGGTTTGGTGTCTCTCATCACCTCCCACTGGAATAGGCTCAGTCCTTTAAGGGTTTGGAATCTCGGTACTTTACCCACACTTCACTTCTTGGTGCAATTTTGTTGATACCCCTCCCCAAGATCCATATAAATAGGATAGGGGTAGGGTAAGTAACTAAGTTTGGAATAAATGGTGACTCATTAGTTTGGAATTTTCCTAATTCCTCAACATTGATGTTACTTAGATTGAAGAGTCAATCCATTTAATGGCTTGACACATCGCTGGCCCCACACTCCTCTTGTATGCAGGAGGATAAGAAATGAAAAATAAAATACTAAAATTATTTTATTTTATTTCTTTTAAAAATTAACAAAACTTTTCTTTTTCTCCAGACTTGCTGCGGTCAAAGTAAATTCTCTCTTAAGTGAATCCCAACACTGCAAGATTCAACGGTGCCCTCAGATTTTTAATCCAAGCACCAGTTCAAAAGTTAAAAAATTCCACTCATGCGTTTACTGAATGTACCTTAAAAAGAGTTTGTAAATTTATTTCGGGTACTCCAGGTCTCAGAATCACATGCCATCAATTTTAACAGACTCGTAATAATTCTATATAATTAAAACAATACATGGAAAATTCAGGTCTTTACATTCTCCCCACCTTTGGGATTTTCATCCTAGAAAGCCAAAACATAGACTAAGGAAACAATTGGGGATACTAAGAAAATATCTGAGCCTCCCACTCTTAAGTGCTCTCCTGGATGTTCCTGTGCTGTCAGAGAACGCGCACTAGAGGTATCGATCACCCACAAAGGACTCGCTCATTTCGACCCTCATTCTCTACTGGAACCTCCATAAACGTCACCCCATCGTCAAAGTCTAGATTTCCATGGTCGATGAAGTGAGATGGGTCATGCATGTATCTCCTCAGCTGGGAGATTTGGAAGACACCATTCACCTTCTCTAACTGTAGTGGAAGTGCTGAGCAGTATTCCACCTTGCCTATCTTCTAAAGTATCAGAAAAGGACCGATAAACCTCAGTGATAACTTGTTTCCTTGTCCAAATCTCTGTAGTCCACACCAATGGGAGACACGTAAGAATACATGGTCCCCATCCTAGAACTCCAAAGTTCTACCTCTCTTATCAGCATAAGACTTCTATCTGCTTTGTGCAGTCTTCATCCGCTCTTGGATGGCCTGCTCCTTCTCAGTGGTAGCTCGTACCAACTCTGGACCCATAAGTGCCGACTCCCCTTGGTCTGTCCAACAAAAAGGTGATCTACAAGGTCAACCATATTGGGCCTCAAATGGTTCCATACTGATGGTGGAGTGATAACTGATGTTGTATGTGAACTCCACTAAAGGAAAGTGATCCTCCCAACTATGACCAAAATCTAGGATGCATGCACGAAGCATGTCCTCCCATTTTTGAATGGCCTGCTCCGTCTGACCATCCGTCTGAGGATGAAAGGTGGTGCTCAAATGTAGTTGAGTCCCAAACACCTCCTACAGCCCCTTCCACAACCAAGAAGTAAAATGTGCATCACGGTCATAGACGATTGTCGATGGCGCACCATTGAGTCGCACAATATCTTGTATGTAGAGGCGTCTCAAGCCCTATATTGATCCCAACTCTTGGATAGATAGAAATTAGGCTGACTTGTTGAGTCGTTCAACAATCACCAAGATGATATCATGTCCCCTAGTCATACATAGATTCCCTATCAAAAATTCCATGGAGATTCCATCCCACTTCCACTCTGGCACCTCTAGTGGCTGAGCTAATCCTCTGGGAACCTGATGCTCGGTCTTCACTTGCTGAAAAGTGAGGCATCGTGAAACAAACTCTGCCACTACTTTCTTTATACCTAGACACTAGTTCCAACGCCAAAGGTCCTGGTATATCTTTTCCACACCAGGATGTACCACCAGAGGGGATGTATGGAACTCCCTCAACACCTCCTCACGTAGCGTCATAGGTACCATGGAACATCCTCTGAAGAGGATGACATGCTCCCCACCTTCAAAAAATTTGTCAGATGCATGTCCTGAGGATATCTGAGCACGTCGATCCACGCAGTCAAATTCCCCAAGATACCCCTCCCTAATTCCCTAAAGTAGTGGGGGAGTTACTGCCATAGACTGGAGATATGATGCTCCATCTTTATCCACAAAGGCTATCTGCAACGCGGCTAGCTGCTCTTTCACCTCACTCAAAAATTGTAGACCAGACCTCCTGCTGAGTAGATATTCTACCACGTTCCCCTTCCTAAGAGTATATATTATCTAGAAGTCATAGTCTTGGAGGAACTCTAGTCATTGCCACTGTCTTAAATTCAGGACCTTTTGAGAGAAGATATACCTGAGACTATTTTGATCAGAGTAGACCATAAAACATTCACCCATCTAGTAATGTCACCACACCTTCAAGGAGAAGACCACTGCTACTAACACTAGTTCATGGGTATCATAGTTTTTCTCATGGTGCCTTAACTGTCATGAGCCATGGGTGATCACTGCTTGCTCCTGCATCAGGACACACCCATGTCCGGTCCCTAACATGTCGCAGTAGACTACATACCCAATTCCCTCTTCCAGTGGCCTCAAGATGCGGGCACTTCTCAGTCTCTGCCTCAGCTTCTGGAAACTCTACTAGCATCTCTCCATCCATAAAAAGGTATTTCCCTTCTTTTTCAATTCTAAAAAGGGTACTGCAACTCTGGAAAAATCTGGTATGAACCTCTGGTAGTATCCCACCAACCCTAGGAAACTCTGCACCTCGGTCACACTCTTGGGTGGCTACCAAGAAAGCACATCCTCTATCTTCTCTGGATCCACAGCAACTCCAGCGTTCGAGATAACATGTCCTAGAAAGTGTACCTCTCA
The DNA here is from genome assembly GCA_963277665.1 of Viscum album. NCBI lineage: Eukaryota > Viridiplantae > Streptophyta > Magnoliopsida > Santalales > Viscaceae > Viscum > Viscum album. The sequence continues at coordinate 1,399,828,873 of OY728142.1, read as the reverse complement.
TATCCAAAACTGGCACTTCAAGAGCATATCATAAAGTCGGTGCTCTTGGAGTGTGTCCAGAACTATCTACAGATGATAGGCATGTTCCTCCTGCATCACTGAGTATATCAAGATGCCATCGATGAAGACCACCACAAAGTGATCAAGGTTTGGCTAGAAGATCTTGTTCCTGATTCTCATGAACACTACAGGGGCATTGGTCATCCCGAAAGGCATAACCAAGAACTCATAGTGTCCACACAAATATCTGAAGACCGTCTTTTGCACATCCTCATCTCATACTCTGAGTTGATGATAGACTGGTCTGAGGTCTATCTTCAAAAACAAACGAGCTCCCTTGAGCTGATCGAAGAGATCATCAATACTCAAAAGTGGATACTTGTTCTTCAAAGTCACTTGGATCAGTCATCGATAGTCCACACAGAGTCTCAAACTTTCATATTCCTTCTTGTAAAACAAAATCGAGGCTGTCCATGGAGAAACATTGGGCCTTATGAACCCCCTTCTCTGCAAGTCCTCCAACTATACCCGTAACTCATGAAGCTCAATAGAAGCCATCCGATATGCTGGTATAGATATTGGTGTCATCCCGGGGTATAGGTTGATGTAGAATCCTACCTCCCTGTGTGGAGGTAGTTCTATAACATCATTAGGAAAGACATCGGCATACTGGTCCACCATTACAGGATAGATCAGACTCTCAACATCTACTTCTCCAAGGGTAAGGCTAGCCAACTTATGTGTAATCAGTTGCACCCTCCTTTGGGTAAGTCCATCATTTGCTGCAAAGGTTCCTTTCTCACTGGTGAAGGAGAACCTTCTCCCGTCTGTGCGGACACACCGCACTTTGCACCTAATGCAGTTAATCTGAGCATGGACTGTAGATAACCAGTCCATACCCAAGATGACGGCATAAGGAATCGATGCTGCTAATAAGATTTCCCAGCCAAACCTCTCTCCTCCTAAAGTAATCTCACACTTCCAGGACCATTGTGTAATCATCTAATCTGCTTTCTTAAATGTCTCTAGCCGTAAGGATCGATCCAACATCTCCACCATAATTTATGAGCTCCGAACGAGGATTGTGGAAATTAAAGTGTGATAGGAACCTGTGTCTATAAGGAATGCATTTAAGGTGGAGTATACACATATAGTACCTCAAATCATCTTTGAAGTGTCATGGTCATAAGTCTCAGATGCCTAGAGTTGAGCTCATTCCTGTCCACCTGCTCCTTGTGGTCAGGGTGGGCCACCTGGTGGTGGTGGTGTTAAAACCTTGAATCACCACCCATTGCCTAATGCACTGCCAGCTCCTCTGCTATGTCCCCCTGCCACCTACGGACCTCCCTGATCGAATCTATGCCTCTACCTTGGCGGTCCCTCCACCATCTGCTGGTTGTCCGTACGGTGGGTCGGGCAATCGCGAGCCATGTGACCCTGCCCGCCGCACGTGTATCACTGCATGTCCCTCGCCTGACATCCTCTTCCACATGAGCCCCACACCTCTGACCCTGCATCCCGAGGCCATCCACTAGAAGGTCTGGTCCACTTGGACCTAAATGTCATTTTCCTACTAGAAACTGAAGATGAATCTACTACATGTCTCCTAGTGGTGGGCCTCATTGTTGGTTCATGATCAGCTATGAAGCTCTCCACCAAAAATGCTCTCTCCAACACCCCAGCCAGCGTCGAAATGCTTTGCGATATTATTGATGTTGTGATATCTCATTGGAGACCCTACTCAAAGTTATGGGAACTGAATAAACGGTCTCATTCCATGTCGGTAGAGTAGCAGGAGAGATCATTGAACTTCACCGAGTATTGGTCCATAGTCATGATGCTCTGCTGTAAGTGAAACAACTCTTGTATATACATAGAGCGTAAGGTCTTTGGGAAAAACTATGCCCTGAAAAGGCTCTCAAATTATACCCAGATTAGGGTCACATCATCATGTACCTAGAGAATTATGCTCCACCATATCCCTGCTCCTTCCTTAAAAATACTGGCTTCTAAGATCACCATAAGATCTGCTGGTGTCTCAACCAAGCAGAAAACTCTGACTATAGCCTCCAGCCTGTCCTCAACTGCCTGCAGATCCATCTCTCCTCTGAACCTTCGAGGCATCACCAACCTAAACTCATTCAATGCACTCATTCGATGTGTATTCTATGCTGGTGGGTCTGGTGGAAATGGTTGCCCAATAGGTAGTGGTGCTGGTGGTACACCACCTGAAGGTGCTAACGTTGTAAGAGGGCCCTACACCAAGGCCCCATTGCACGATAAGACATCATCGCGTACTCTCTCAGAAATACTATTTGGCTATCTACGTGGTGGAATCCTGGAAAAAAACAGGTGTGTCAGGGTCAATAAGTTATACCTGGTGAGATGACTCAAAAATATCACAATAAAAACTCTTCAAAAACACACGCAATTAGTGTTTCCATGTACTGAGTTGGGAATCATAATTCAGGGTCCTACTTTAGGGATATGTCATCCGTCGCACCAACACTGGACTCCTTGAACTGAAAACCACACTCATAACACTTAACACTATTGCTACAATGAAAATATCAGAGTCCTAGTTATTCGATAGAACCAAATCCTCTGATACCATGTTGTCATGACCCATCCCTTGGGGCCCGTGTCGTGACTACCCCAAGCCCTCCATCCATTGACCAGGGGTAGGGAACTAGCACCAGAAAGGCATATACCTAAAATGGGAAGTAATTTTCTTTTTAACATGTACAAACACACAGTCCAAGAACACAACAAGAAGCAACCACTAAGTAAACGGTTGTAGTAAAAAGAGTGTTGAATGTAAAGGGGCTAGAATACAAGCCCAACTGTAAAAGTACATGTACAACTGAAAGGTACAATAAAACTAAAAAGGGAAAAATATCTCATGGGTCATCTTATGAGGATCCTACCTGAAGGGTGGGTATAGATCGCCTTTACAACACTCCACATCCACCCATCTCCTCTGTGTGCCACCTGGTCCCAACTCCCTTAAATATCAGCCCAACTGATCATCGTCTGCACAAGACACAACAAGGTGTAGGTGAAGCCCGTACAGGGGTGAGTATAACAATACCCAGTAGTGGCCTGGAGACCCCCGAAGGTCTCTTAGAATTCAACAAAGGAAAGAAACAAAGCATGATCTCAATCACAAAGCACAAAGCAATAGACATAGCTCAAAAAATGTCTCATTTCAAACTAGGTTTTTTAGTGAAGTGTAGAAGTAAATATTATTAGTTTCTAAGGTAGATCATCTTATTATATCAAGAGGCACTGCTGCTGACCATACGGAGTCTGACCTGCACAAGATCGATAGGTAACTAAACCCCACAATGACTCACACAGGATCTGACACACATAAGATTGATAGGTAACTAACCCATGTAATGACCCACACAGGATCTGACCCAGATAGTATTGATAGGTAACTAACCTCTGTAATGACCCACATAGGATCAGACCCACACAGGATCGGTTTGCATTGACCCACACAGGATCGCTGAGCACAGACCCACATAGGATCTAACCCACACCGGATCAATATGTACTGAACCACATAGGATCACTGAGCGCCAACCCACACAGGATCTGACCCACACCATATCGGTTCCAACCCACACCGGATCACCAGGTACTAACCTCCGTATGATTTTTCTCCAACCTCCGCCTCACTACCAGCCACAGGATTCCTCGCACCCGGTGTGCTCGAGTTATGTAGTATCTTCCCCTCGTGATATTGGTCATACCTCAACCGCCACTAAGCTGAAAAAAAGAGTAACCCAAAGGACCTCCATTTCATAAGGGTTCCAATGTGACAAACGGTGCGTCAATCAGATGATCGGTCTGTAAGTTACAAGCATTTTAGTTCTGGGGTCCCGGTTGGATTCGTGTTTGATCCAACCCAGACTTACTCCAACTATCTATAAAACTCAAGAGGAGTATACCAAAAGGACCATCTTAATCCAAGTATCCCAATTCCATATACGGTTTGTTAAATGGACTTCCAGTTCTCCAAATATGGCCCTTTCAGTGTTTCTGGGCCTGGTTGGGCCTAAGTCCGGTCTGACCAGGTCGGTCTGACCCGGCCTGACCTAGTCTGTGTTGGGCCATGGAGGGATCAGCCCGCTAGGATGAGGTCTAGCCCAGCCCGTAGGGGGGCATACCACAAGGGCATCTCGGCCCACAAAGGGTGTCCTGCAAAGGGTGGCCCACTAGGGCGGCCCGGTTCGCAAAGGGGTATCCCGCAAAGGGCGGCCCACAAGAGGTCGGCCCGACCAGTGTAGGGTGTGGCCTGCAAGGGGGAGGCTAAGTTCACGTAGGGAGTGTCCTGCAAGGGGGAGGCCCGGCCCACGTAAGGTGTGGCCTACAATGGGGTGGCCCAACCCGCATAGGGCATTACCCACAAGGGGGCGGCCCGGATACGTGGGGCGTGGCCAGCAAGGGGGTAGCCCGTTCGTTTTCCACCCAAGATGGAAAGGGGTGAGCATTTCCCCCGGTATCTCGAATGGACTAGAGGTCATTCGGTTTTGTGAAACGGAGACGCCACATGGGCGCCAACCAGTCGTCGTGGAACCCGTGTGTCGGGTTCCTCCTCCACCATAGCTTTTGTTCACCAGCGGCGCACTGGTCGTGTCGCCTCCTCTTTTGCAGCTGGATGATGTGTTGGTTGCCTCCTCTGATCATCATGGATGATGAGCCACAACCCCCTTTTCACATCAGCGGCACATGACAGCACGTCACACCTCCTCTGTGGCCAGCTGGTGTCGGCCGCTCCGATGACCACTGCAGCTTTGTGTCATGGCCCCTTCTTGTGTTGTGCGTCAATGCCCTGCCTTCTTCGTAGCTGGTCGGTGCCACCGCATCAGCGGTCTTCCATGGAGGCGCAAGGGTAGCAAGGTAGTAGAGGATTCGGGCAGGGTTCGTTATGCCCACGCCCTCTGCGTTAACTTGTAATCATAAGGTAGGATTTAATGGTTCAAGAGAAGAATCACATGAAATAAAAAAGAATTCAAACTCATACCTGAGGTTGTTGGAGTTCCACCATGCTTGGAGAATGGGGTCGGTGTTCTCCATCCTCTGCAACTATCTTCCAATGATGTCTCTCATATGTTGTCCCTCGGTTCATTGTTCGGTGTCTCCCGTTACCTCCCACTATAAATGGCTCCATCCTCTAAGGGTTTGGTTTCTCGGTACATTACCAGCACTTCGTTTCTTGGTGAAGTTGTGTTGATACCCCTCCCCAAGATCTATATAAATAGGAGAGTGGGAGGGTAAGTAACAACGTTGGGAATTAATGGCGACTCATTAATTAGGAATTTTCCTAATTCCTCAATTTTTTTATACTTAGATTGAATGGTCATGCCATTTAATGGCTTGACACATCACTGGCCCCACACTCTAATTTTCAGTAGGACGATAAGAATTAAAAATAAAATAATAAAATTATTTTATTTTATTTCTTTTAAAAATTCACAAAACTAAAATTTTTCTCCAGACCTACTATGGTCAAAGAAAATTCTCCCTTAAGAGAATCTCGGCGCTGCAGATTCAACAGTGCCCTTGGTTTTTTAATCCGAGCACCAGTTCAAATATTATAAAATTCCGCTCACACGTTTACTGAACATACCTTAAAAAAGTTCAGAAATTTATTTTGGGCACTCTAGGCCTCAGAATCACACACCATCAATTTTTGAAGACTTATAATAATTCTATATAATTTAAAAAAAATACATGGAAAATTTGGTTCGTTACATATTATTTGGGATTATAACACCATCTTATCTCTAGAAACATTTATATGTTCTTAACATGATAATTAATATGATAATTCATACCTATGATAAAACAGATGAATCTGATGAATTAGAATAATTTTCCAGATGGTTTTTAATATTGGTGATGATACACTTGGTGAGAAAAATTATGGTGAGATAGTGTTAGATCTTAGAGGGGCTTAGTACCCTAAAAGGGTTGGAGAGTATTATTATGGATTCTGTTTCTTATCTATTTCTATTCTAGTGGATCATGACCTCTTAATTATAAGGTTCACATTGATTTTCTATTTTTTATCTAATTACCATTCACTTTACCTACGTTTATATCTGTTTTTTCTTTTTATTATTTTTATCAATTTTATTTGATGACGATTAATTATAGGTAATGAAAATAGGAATAAGGAAACATGGGTTATTACTTGGTTCGCTACAAAGGGATATTCTGAGGAGTATGCTCCCAATATTTTGTTGGTACACCAAAATCACTAAGGTCACATTTTTTTATTTTGGATAGGTCACTCCTTTCAAGGATAACTTCCTATTACTTTAGGCTAGCTCAATCCTACCAAGGATGATGGAAAATTAGTTTAGGATAGTTCACTCCTTCCAAGTCTTATTGTCTTACAATGGTTTCGGGTAGATGGATTATCTCCCTAGGATCACATTCGTCACAAAAGCCCTTTTCAATGAGTGATACAAAGGGAAAAAATATTAGATCAATGCTAAGAACAATGTTACCTAATTGATTTAGGTACACCCATTTTTAGATGTGTTCCTTTGAATATATAGTTTCTTCTTCAGATGTTTGTTATTAATATCAACTAGATCGTCTTCTTTCCTTGAGAGGTCATGGAATCTCATTTTTCCTTTTTATAGGAATTACAATATCCTCTTGTTATTTGGAAAATAGTGAAACTCTATACCTATTATAATTTAAATCCTTAATTGGATTCCAAGGATTCTTAATTTTTAAATAATTCTATAAATTCTTTCCATAATAATACAAAAATAACATAACATTACAGGATAAAAAAATCCCCCCACACATTTCACCTACTTATAGTGCAACAAATCTTATTAATATGTAATTTGGATATTTCAATGGAAAACTATATATATTATACTTATTTATATATATCTAATAGTGAATAGCCTTATTTTTTATTTTTATGATAACTCAATAAAATGCATCTTATAATACTATTCTTTCAATATATATCTCATGAGATATAAATCTAATGATCTTATACAATCATTATCAAATGTGTTGTAACTTTTATTTTATGATAAAAAAAATGAATCATATATTCTTCATGTGTCTCATGATAGATATTTTCATATATAAAGGATTTGAAATCCAATGATAAGTACCCCATATAATTTTTTCATTTTCCCTCATGAACTTCAATATCTCTAAAAATGTAAAACAATATCTTCATAGAACCTAGATCAAGGTCTTAAGCCATTAATTTTTTATAAATCATGATCATTAAAAACTCTATCTCATACTATTAACCTTCTATTTATGAATAACATCACACTATCATTAATTTAATTAATGTTTTCAACTCCCATGATATCATCCCATGTATTAACCCATGGCTACTACAACATAGACGATATCTTCACGATTATATATCTTTTAATTCTACATAGATACTATGGTGTATCCAATAACTATATGATATTGTATCATCCATGTCAAAAAAACCAAACCATTTCAATTATTTAGCTTACATATCTATACCATGGACCTCTCTCAAATGGAAGAACGAGAAAATAAAGATCCACTTAACTCTACAGCATGACCATTAGTTCCACACTAAAAGTTCCATATTTTTATGACATGTCATATTTTTTATGGTTCATGAAACACAATTAATACCTTTAAACCATCACTTATGGTCGAATTAATGTCTTTGTGAAGTGTTAAAATTCACAAGAACTTAACTTCACAAGGATTTATCTTTACAATTTCTACGACATGGTAACATCATCTTCTTAGTCTTACATGATCTGTGGAAACTCAAAAATATCTTTAACCATATGAATATTTACATATGAATTTATATTAAATTCTTATCCACAAATCCAAATCATATTTTCAACAAATTCACTCCAAAATCATTAGGATTAAATAATCTCCCCTTTTATTAGTTGACAATATTCATTGACTGAATTACCTTCAATCCAAGTGAACCAATCACTATTTTTAATTCTCCCCATTATTGATAATAAAATAAAAGGGACTAGTGAATGTGTTTCTACTCAACATTTATTTATGAATTACAAAAGAAAATATAAATTTACTAAATAAATCTCTCCCTATGTGCCAACTTCGTCTTTGCATCCCTCATGAATTCGAACAATCAAAACCTTTCTGGTTAAATTCCGAAATCCAAAAAACACATATCAAAATTTTGAATCCTCTTTTTTAAAATATATAATTCTATTAAAACATAATCTATTTATAAAAATCTCCACTTATAACAGGAGATATCAACCAATTATTTATAGCTATTGAGGTTGGAATCAGTATAGGAAACAAGATCTTTAGCTAATGCATACAAGGGTGTCTATGTAACTGAATAGGTCTAATAAATTCATATAATCCTTTGAATTTTATTTTTTCAATATATCCTACTATCCAAACTCATAAAAATATTTATCACATAAGATTTAATGAAAACATATTGAATGAAATGCCATTTTCAACATAATTTGTGCCAATTTTCCTCACTAATATGATAATTTCATTTCCTTTCCTTGTCATCCAATATGATCTGTCAATGTTTTATTTATCTCAATCTTATCATATGGGACCTTAAGATTTGTCTTACCTTAAGGGTTCCTAAAATCACTAAGATACTTCCAAATAATAGATTAACAATATTAGGAAACCCCATGACCCAGCGTTGAAACCAAATTATATCCTTCAAATGTTCAACTCAAAATCACCCTAGATTTGAAATTTTTTTGTATTTGAAATGATACCCCTTTTAGGGACTTTTTGACTATATATTTAAGTCAAAAAGTATTTAAAAAACTCATAAAATTAAACAACAGATACATCATGTTAGAATATCCAAATTTATACTCAAGATTTATCCATGTTGTAGAAATGGTAAATCATTCTCCCTTAGTGTATTGTTTAAACTAAATAATGGAATGAAGAATTTTTTTAGGGTAAAATAAATTGATTTAGATCTAAAATCTTAAATCACCGCATTCTTCCTTGAATTTCTAGCTAAATATCATATCAAATTTCATCTTCATTTCATTTGATTTTGAGAATAATTAAACCTTGTATTTTGTCCCCCCCTGAATCCCAAACCCCTTCAAACAGGTTATAACATTTAGAGAATATGTAGAGATGGGTACCACAAGCTTCTATAAGTTGAGGTTGATGGTGAGTCCCCATGGACCCCCATTATTTTCTCTTTCATTCAGTATAGAATCCATCTTTAGATCTAAACTTGATTTTATGGAATACAACCTTTATTAATAATCATTAGGTGTGTTTTATATCTCTCAATCTATTCTTTACCATGAATATTTACTAGAAATGGTTTTTTCACAAATTTAAAACAATTATCTTTTACCAAAACCACCTTGTTACCTTGGCTATCCCTTGAATAATTTTCAATATTTTCAATTCTTCTATTCCTTCACAATATCAGTTTATCACGTGCCTTATAGATTCCATTATTAAGGGATATTTTTTAATTTTTTCTAATAAATGTTCTTATATCTCTAGGTTGTCTGATTTTTATAGATTTGTTGAGTATTTTTTGTAACTCATATTTTGTAAATAATACTTCTTTATTTAATCACTAAAAAATTCTCAAGGAAATAGTTTTCCCATGGCATTTATCCTGAAATATTTATTTAAGCACAACTAAATATCCTTTGAATCATATAATGTATACATATTTAGAGTAATAAAAATTATTTGGACAAGGCCCATAACTCCATTTTTTTCATGGTGACCCAGTATTTTAGAATTTTCTTTAACTTCATTGCATTTTACATATCCTAACGCCTAAACAAAAAAACTGAATGTATGTCCATGATTCCAAAATTATAACACATGTTACCATGTCTTCCTTGAGTCCTCATCCAATTATTTGTACCTTCTATGATTTCTATTTTATATCCATTTCTTTCACCATCAAAACATTAATTTTTATTCAAAATATTAATAGCTCTCTTCTTTTGATGCCTTCATGGGCTTAATTCAGATTCAAAACTATCTTTATCCATGATTTATAGTCTTTGTGACACTAGATAATTTTCATGTTTCTCATATGAGATGGTATACATATTCTTTATTTCATCATCACCATTATAAGTGTGATTAAATGAAAAATGTAAATAATTCTTGTGATTAGGCTTACCCTTGAAATCTAACTGGTTCTTTGAAGAAACTAGTTATTCTTCTAACCATTGCATCTTCTTGATTATTAATTCATGTTGAGCAATAAATTCTTCCTTGAGAGTCTTTCCACTATACGAAATATCTTAAAATGATTGGTTATGATTATTGATCAGGTTCTCTCAATCATTTATTTTATATTTCATTTGAGTAATAGATTCATTTAAGAATAACTCTTCTTGTTGAATCATTCTATTCTAATTAACTATTTTAGTTATACAAAAACCCAAATCATCCTTCTTTACCTTTATATTTTCATGCTTTGAAAATATTAGAATCATTTAATTGTAATATTCCTTTAGTTTTTCCTATTTTGTGGTTATCATCTTTAACTCTTCTATTTGTGAATAATTATTATCTATAAGGTTAAATGAAATTTAAAGAATACTTTTGTTTAGGAACCTTATATTTTATTCCTCATTTTCTAGAACATTATTAATAATTTATATAAATTTATTTTCTACTTTATATCTCAAAAGTCATTCCATTAATTTGGATCCACTTGTTCTAATAAATGATTTTTTTTCTTTCTTAGTTTCCTTGGGATCACCTCATCCTATGTGGTCCAAATATAAATTGGTTGATCAGGCTCCTAAATAATTACTAATGATTCATTTACTGATTTAATGGGATCCAAATTTTAAGTTCTCTTATCTAGATTATTCAAATTTGTGGATTCAGATAATAAAATCTCAATCTTCCAAAAAATATCTCCATAAACATTGATGCCACTTAATTTTTTCTTATTTTTTAAATTTTTACCATTTCTCATGTCACACCAAAATATATGGTCAATATAAAATTTTATCTTCAATAAAGAGATGAAAAAAATTAGAGAAAATTCATCCTAAAAAAGAAACATACAATTTTTTACTAATTTTTATATCTGATAGGGGATTAGGTACACTAAGAGGGGAGTAAATTAGTGTGTGGATACAATTTATTATCTATTTATTCCCGAGTTCATCTTGACCTCTTAATTATAAGTGTCACCATGATTTTCTCTTGTTGATCTAATTACCTTTAACATGCCCATCCTCCATATATAAATTTTTATTTTTGATTACATTTAACACTTTTATTTGATGATAATAAACTGAAAGTAAAGGAAATAATAAAAATGAAACTTGGTTTTTACTTGGTTTGTGAAAACTGGATAGTCTATGGATAATTATACCAACATTATGTTGGTACCCCAAAATCACTAAGATTACTACTTATTTATTTAGGTATCATCACTCATACCAATTCTCATTTCATATAGATTTAGGCTAGGTCCCTCCTGTTAAGTCTCATTACCTATTAGTTTAGGTAAGGTCACTCATAACAAGGATTAATGACTTATAATGGTCTTGGGTAGATGCACTATCACCCTTGTATTACCTCTATCATAATTTCCCATTTCAGTCACTAATTCAATCCAAAAAAAATATAGGCTTATAGGTCAAGAATAATGTAACATGGTTGTTTTAGATGAACTGATTGTTATATGGGTACCCTTAAATATCTAGTTTCTCATTCACAAGCCTATTTTGAATATCATGTTAATCATATTATGTTATAAATAGTTCATGAAATAACCTTTAATCATTTTTTAAATAATTCTAGAATCAATTTCTTGACTGGAAAACATTGTACTTGATATCTTCTTGTTTAGAAAATAATTTACTATATTTGAAGGGTTATTGTGTCTAGAATAATTCATGAACAGTCTTTTAAAATGATACTATCATAGCATCACTATTCTAGATGGAGAAAATCCTTCCTTTTAATTCACTTTCATGTAGTGAAACAAATATTCTTCTTTTGTAATTCAAATATTTTAATGGAATAAACTATCTTTTTCATCTTTTATAGATATGTCTGATGGCGCAAATCTTCATATTTAATTTGCATATATCTCAAAGAAAGGTTTCCTATGTTTTTTTCTACAAAGATATATCTTAGGTGATGCAAATCTTTTCCTCTTATAAATTCATTACCACATGTTCTGTAACTACCATTTTAAGATTCATTAATGACCCTTAAAATACCCATGTGTCTTTAATTAGACATTATCATATGAGAAGAATTTGAATTCCCATGATAAATTCTCCTAGAAATTATTCATTTTTCATCATCAAATTCCATATCTATAAATATGGAATGACATATTTTTACAAGAGCATGATCATGGTATTAATCCTTTATTTTTTTATGGATCATGATCAAAAAAACCCATCTTACGTGTTTGACCCTCTATTTATGAATAATTTCACATTTTCATTCATTTTATGATAGTTTGGAGCTCCTATGAAATATACTTCTATATACATATATTGTTATTAATGCATGGCCATTACAACCTTATTGCACTATCTTCCAAGTCCAAAATAGCTAATATGGAGTAACTAATACCTATACGAGGTAGTATCTTCCCTCTCTAAAAAACAGACAATTCGTATGGCATAGATTAATTCTTTCTATAGTAGACAACTCTAAAATGTAAAAATAATACAAATACACACCACTTACTTTTGAGTCCTAGATATTAGCTCCATGGTGAAAATTTTATACTCCTATAATGTGGATTATTCCTTAGAGTGTATCTAACACAATGAATACATTTCCATCATCTTTTTCAATAAAAACATATCTTCATGGAATTTTAAAACTCTATGGAACTCAACATCATTAGGATGCCTTACGGTACATTCTACTACACTGTAACCTTGACTTCTCACCCTTACATGAGCAATGGAAACTCAATAATACCATTAATATTAAACAATCATCCATATTCTTTTAGATTAAATAATTTTCAAAAAATAAGTATCATGTTTCCAAAAAATATAATACAAACTCATAAGGTCTCAACAAAAAGATAATAAAATCCTATAAGATTGTATAATTAATATATTTAAGAATATACTAGATGCAATCATTCAATTCACATAACCTCTATTATCAAAATACTATAATATTCTAGAATAATTTAATGGTTGGATATATTATAACCTTCAATGTTTTTAAATAAGTAAATGATTACATGTTAACACTGATTTTCAGGGAAGAAATGGTTTATCTCAGTTATATTTTATTATTCAGATATTTTTGGGATATATAATCTCTAGAAAACATATACAAACTATAGATTCTGAATGGTATATATATCTCTAGTATATTAGGTATAAAATTAATCTTAAAATTGTTGGTTTTATTTATGTTTATAAGTAATTATTAACAAATTTTGAGCATTGTAAGAGGTTGTAATGTCCCGGAATTTCTGTATAATTTTTTTAAAATTATATGGAATTATTTCGAGATGAAACACTTTAACGCCATGTGATTCTGAGGCCTGTTGAGCCTGATACATATTTTGGAACTTTTTTCCAGTTCACTAAAGTAAACAGGAGAGTGGTTATTTCTAACATTTGAACCGATGATCAGATCAAAAATATGGGGGTATCATTGAACTCAAAATGTAGGTGTTCTCCTAGAAGAGACATAAATACAACTAGAAAGGGTTGGACAGAAAAGTTAATTTTCAGACATTTCGTAAAAGGAAGCTCCTTAATGGATCATTGTGTGCAAGCATAACTATTACGCAGTTTTATAAAATAAATAGTGTAAAGACACAATGTTGTAGAATAACAGAAACGTTGTGATGTGTTTACTTTTATTAAGCTAATTCATTGGAGAGTAGAGAATTAAATCGTATGTATTCTCTAAAGAACCTACAACAAGGACTCGCTCCAATGATGAATGAAAAACTCCAACAGGATCGCTAGCAACGTTGACGCTCCACAAAGAATGAGACTGGGAAGCGATGAATGCTAATGGAGCTTGAATCCTCAAGAGAGGAATCGTTCAATGATGAAAATTGATTGAGGTAGGGGTTTATTTGTTTTATGTTTTCCCCATTCTTCATTCTAAATGATGAATACGGATCAACCCACAAACATGTTGATTTATGGATCGTCTGTTCTTGCAAGAGGGTGATGTTTCTTTGTATTTCTATTCATGGTTGAATTATTATAGATATAAAATCATGTACAAACCTCCCTCTATTTTAAAACTCTAACGTGAAGGGTGTGTACCTACATGAACAAGGCATGAGCCCCTCTGCTAGTGTGTTCTTTGTGGTTGAGCTTTTTGAAATGGGTGGCAAGGCAGTTTCAACGCCTTTGTAGGGAAGGTGATACCATGCAGAGTTTGAAGGCGTAGTCGATGGGAAGAACATACCACTATTGTGATATTGGTGGTTAGCGGAAGAGACCGTCACTGCGCCGGTAGTGGACTATGGCAGCGGCCATGGGTGGGTGGCGGCGTGCCACAATATCATGCAAATAGAATTTCACCAGCAACCAACCACGACGGTGTGGTGAGAAAAATCGGCTGGCGATTGGTGGACATCGCCACCTGTCCGCGATGGTTCACCGCAGATGCGGCATCGCATCGGGTCCTACATAGAAAATTCATGGTTGATCAACTGCAGTTGGGGGAGCTGGCCCCGCGGATGACCCGTGGGGAGGGAGTCGCACGTGGCTGCCTGCCGCATCCCGGCCGGGCGAAGAACCGGTCCGCATCTGGAGGACCAGGAATGCTAGTGGGATAGACCCACCCTAGTGGGCCGGACCAGTGTTCCAATGGACTGGACAAAGGCTAGGCTGGGTCTGGGTCGAGTCAGCAGCCCCAATTTGGGTCTTCTAGGTCTGATTGGGTCAAACCAGACACAGACCCAATTGACCCCTTTTTGAAAAAACAACAATATCTTTCAAATCGGGTGTCTAATTGATGAGAGGTTTGTGGTGTTGGAACCCTCACAAAGAGGAATATATTTTGGTATACATCATGGAGGATTTAATAGAAGTTTGAATTAAACTAATTTCTTGAGGAGAGGTTCACCTGAGATCAAGCATTGTACGTGTGGAAACCCTCATAGTAGTTGAGACCTAAACACTACTGACAAGTGACCCTATGTGGATCGGATACTATGGCCTAGTTGGAAGTGGATTATATGTGACCCAGTGGGCCTATGGTGGGGAGTGGCATCTTGTGTGACCCAGAAGACCCATGGTACTCGACAAGAGGAGTACCCCAGTATGGCCATCGGTGGGAAGCGGCTTCTGTGTGACCCTACATGCCCTCGGTGGGGAGAGGCCTCTATGTGACCCAGAACACCCATGGTACAGGTTAGGGATGAGTACCAAATCAGTTCTAGTTTAGTGGTAATCATCTTCTCTATTACCTGGCAGGCCCATTGTACTCATTGAGAAAGAGTTATCTAGCATCCCATGGTGTTCGATTTTGTAACCAATGGTTTTACTTTCCTACTCTAGAATATACCTGGTGTGATATTTCTTGCTTCATGATCATTCTTATTGATTATAATTTTTTTTGTTATGGTTTTCTTTGTGGTCTTTCCTTTGTTATTATAGGGTCCTTACTGAGTATTTTTTTTACTCATCCATGTATGGGTTTCACCCACACGTGTTGTGTCTCATGCATATGACTGACGCCTTGATAGAGGACTTGGTGGTCCAAGACTCGATGGTGCCCAGTGAGACCATTATGGTTGGGAATACTTCTACAACTTCCAATAGTTACTCTATACATACCCATCAGTTGGTGTTTCTAGTGGACGGATTCTCGTGTTTCTTTTGTACATTCATGTTTTCTAGTTAATCTTTTGTTGGGTTTTTATTCTAGCTCATTTGACTTTGAGTTATATTTGTACTGAGTTGTTTTTTAGTGGAATGCTTTTTTACTTTTCCAGTTTTGGGATGTGGTTGTGTGTGAATGTGTATAAGTACTCTGGAAAATTCCTCCCACTTGCTGGTTGACACCTTTAGCACTAGTCACCAACCCCTATCCTTCAGGAGGTGGGATTGGGGTATGTCACAACATGGGCCCTAGGGGACGGGTCATGAAAAAGTGGTATCAGAGGTGGTCGGTTCTACCTCAAACACCAAGAGTTTGTTTTTTTGTTTTTGGGTAAATAGTTTTAAATGTTTTGAGTTTGAATTTCAGATTCTGAGAGTCCAGTGTTGGTGCGGTGATCGAGGTATACGTACACCACGACCTTGAATTTTACTTTTTGGATATATACATGAAAACAATAGTTGCATAATTGTCTCCTTATGATATTTTGAATAAGAGTCGGCTCACAAGGTGTAATCTTTTGATTGTGGTACATCTCCATCTATTTCAGGATGCCTCCACGCAGACAGCTAGCTAGGCTTTCAATACATAATCATGAGGACAGTCCGCCTAGTGATGAGGCATCGGTTTAGGGACGAGTTCTTGAGACAGCCCCATTGGGTGGTGCATCGGTGTTTCCACCACCCGTTGATCAGTAGTTACTACCATAATTACAGGTAGAGTACACATGTAAGATCAGTGGCTTGCACGAGTTCCAGATATAGAGACCTCCCAATTTTAAGGTAGAGATAGATCCTTAGGTCATTGAGGACTGGTTGGAGGCAGTGACACGGGTCTTCTGCTTAGTGACGACACCTCTTGAACAGATGGTGATATTTTTTTGAGCCTTTTGTGGGTATCGGGCAGGAGATGGTGGATCATGACCATCCAGACACATGATGAGGTGACCCTCACCTGAAAAAACTTTGAGCAGTTTTTTTGGGAGGATTTTTTCCCAAGACTATGCACTCTGTGTGCATACAGGAACAGATTCACCTAAAACAGGGTACCCTATCAGTGGTTGAGTACTCTACAAGGTTTACAAACCTCTCTCTCTACTCCATATACATGGTGTGAGACCCTTTATTCAGGGATTTTACCTTTGAACAGGGACTCGGATGGGAGATTAGGGAATCTATGGTTACTCTCAATATCCCTACTCAGGCTGGGGTGCTAGAGTGATCCCTTCTAGTAGATATCTTCCTAGCAGAGTAGGTGCCGACAGCTGAAGCCACCAGCAAACATCAGGCGGCACAGTCTTCAGTGGTGAGCACCAGGTGGCAAACACAGGGGCCCAAGTGGGCCAGGTCTTTCAGGGCCAACCCCAGGACTCGAGGTCAATACTGTGGGGCTCCTAGAGTAGAGGGAGTTAGCAGGGAACTAGGGTATACTTCACATACGGTGGGAAGAGACACATGGCTCTGGACTAACCGACCCACCATACATACGATCAGCTGATGATCAAGGTACCACTAAGATAGAGGAATTGGTTCGAGCAAGGAGGTTCGTAGGGAAGTGAATGTGGCAGGGGAGTAGGCTGAGCAGCAAGCGGTGGACGATGGTTTGAGGTGCTACCACCACCACCCCCAGGCGGTCCACCACAGGCTCAGGGAGCCAATAAACAGGGGAGAGGAAAGCTTCAGGTGGTGGAGGCCTATGGCCACAGCACTCCTAAGATGATTAGAGGCATGATCTATGTCTTCTCCACCTTATCTACAGTTCTTATAGACACAAGTTCCAGTAACTCTATTCTTTCCACAAACCTCATTTGAGGCTCGGAGATTCCAGTGGAGACATTGGCTCGATCCATATGATTAGAGACTCCTACAAGAGGGGATTCGACCATTACACACTGGTGTTGATAGAGTGAGTTTACTCTTGGATGCAAGATCTTTGGATGGGATCTCTTAATAGCGGCGTTGAGGCCTTAAGATTTCATCTTGGGTATGGAATGGTTATCTATATTCCATGCTCAAATCGACTGTTTAATGCACAAAGTGAGGTGTTTCCACAATAATGGGACCATGTTTTCATTCACTGATGAGAATGTAACCTTTGCAGCATAGTATGGACTTTCTCGGAGAAGGGTGTAGCTGATCACTCAATTGTTGGCCAACCTCACCCTTGGTGCGGTAAACTATAGGAGTTTGAGCTTTCCTGTAGTGGTAGACGAGTATGAGGATGTCTTTCCTGAGGATGTTCCAAGACTACCTCCATGTAAGGAGTTAGACTTCTACATCTACCTATACCTCAGGACGGTACTGATATCCATACTGTCATATCAGATGGCTCCTGCGGACCTACGTCAGTTGAGGGTATAGCTGGAGGACTTGTAGGATAAGGGGTTCATAAGGACAAGAATTTCACCATGGGAATCTGATTATCCACTAAATGAGACTAATATTCATTGTTCATATATATAATATTCATGTGTTTTATTATTCATAAACACCATTTTAGTGCATTTTACACTTTGAACATCATTTCACATTATGATTGTAATTATTTCTTAAAATGCACTATTATGTGGTAAATTTTTAACATCATTTAAATAACCCAATGATCATGAATTTATTTTCATATTTAATTTTCAGGTTTCTAATTATATTGGTAACAATTCATACTTGTGTAGTGTTGGAAGACTGTCATTGGCAGACCACCAAAATAGGATTTCATGCAAACAATTTGAGAGAAGGCAGATTGGACACCATCCCACTGATGAGAATGTGGGTCCCAACATACAGGACTAATGAAGCCCAAATTTCATGGGATGTTGTAATAAATATATATGAACAAATCATTCTTCAGGATCTAGTGCTAATTCTTCCTCCATGGTGGCTATTAAGGCAGCCCAATTTGGAGATAAAATTCTGGGCCAGATTCTGAGGCACATAAAATCAGCCCACCAATTTAATCATATATCAAAAACCACATATTAATTTGGGCTGAAATTTTCTTAGAGATCTAGGGAACATCAGGAGATTCATATTTTTATTATAGTTCCCACTCCAATTCGGCCATCTAGAAGGTCTTACAGGCGCCTCTATTCGGTAGAAGCAAGTTGGTTGCAACTTTGGGTCAAGGGGGGAAAAGTCTCCTCTCCCTTACTTTCCACCAACCTAGGCCTACCATACTCAAGTTGTATCCTTTGTACTATTGGGATCTCTACCCAAGGCTCTTGAAATTCTAAATTAAGGAATTGGTGGTGGAGGAGTTTAGAATTTTTTGAGCTTCCTTTCATTGTAATGTTATGTTGCGATGTTGTTGTATCAAGTTTGTCTTTCACATGTAAGTTGTTAAAGACACTTTAGTTTCTTAATAAAATATCTTCTTCTCATCTTATTCTATTGTTATTAATATCAATTTGATACCATTGATTCAATGTGTGAATTTATTAACACCAAACCTTGTAAAATTATCATACAATGGTGGAGTGATCGTTATTTCATTGTTTTTTTTACTTCTCCATTTCCTCCCCCATGAGTCTACTTCCCGATTCCTTTGAAACCATAGAATCAATGGAGGGATAACACACTTATGGGTTGATCTGAGGGAGTATCAAGGGTCTGGATTGGATATTATTTATTTCCCCATTAATGTATAATCACTTCTTTTAATGGATATTCTTATTTGATGATTTTAAAACTTATTCGTCCTTGTTGAATTTTAAGGCCACATACTTCAAGTGTTATTACAAACCTTTACCTTGGAGTGCTCATAAATTTGATCCTCTAATTGTATATGTGATTAGTATTGTGTTGTGATGTTATAAAATCATTAATTTATGAAGTTGTTTGATCTCCTTAAATGAACTCATATCAAATATAAGAAATTGAAATAATTGAAAAGGGAATACGTACAATACACCCCAAGTGATAACCTAGGATCAAATCATACTTTTAAATTGAATTCACTTATGTCTCTTAGAGTTAATTTAAAACCATCTTAAATCAACCTAATTTGGACACTTCATAGCCAAAAACAATCCATAGAATGTATGTGTTTATAGGTTACTTCTTAGTTCTCTGAGGATTCGACAACCCAAGCTTGACTACAAGGACCGTTCTACCTTCTTCTCTTGGGTAAATTTGAGTGTGAATCAACATCCTCGGTGTTGTCTGCCGAGAAGGTAGATAGTATCTTGAGGCAATGCGTGGACTTTTGGTGCCTGAACTAGGTGACTGTGAAGAAAAAGTATCCACTTCTGAGGATTGATGATCTCTTTGATCAGATGAAGGGATCGAGGTGGTTCTCAAAGATAATCCTCAGATAAGGCTATCATCAGCTTCGGGTACGGGATGAGGACATACCGAATATAACCTTTAGGTGACGTTATGTACATTATGATTTCTTGTTTATACCCTTAGGCGTGACCAATTCCCCTAAAATGTTCATGGGAATTATGAACAGGATATTACAGTATTACCTTGATCATTTTGTGGTAGTATTCATTGATGAAATCTTGGTGTACTCGGCGTTTGAGGAGGAGCACTCTACACACCTGCAGATAGTCCTAGATACACTCTGATAGAACCATATTTACTGTAATCTCTCGAAGTAGTAGTTCTGGATTTAGGAGGTCCACATTCTAGGACACGTCATCTCGGAGGCTAGATTTGCAGTGGATCTGGAAAAGATAGAGGCAGTTCATTGCTTTGGAGACACCTAGGAGAAAAACTGAGGTGCGAAGTCTCTTGTGGCTGGCCGGATACTACTATAGGTCCATGCCTAACTTTTCTAGAGTAGAAAACCCATTATTATTTTTGACACAGAAGTCACATCCCTTTGTGTGCACGGAGAAGTGAAAAAATAGTTTCTAGGAGCTGAGGTGGAGACTGATGAGTGCACCCATCTTGAGACTACCGGAAGAGGGTGTTGGGTATGTGGTCTTCTACGACGCATTAAGGATTGTATTAGGTTGTTCCTTATTATAGGAGAAAGAAATGATCACCTACGGCTCATGGTAGTTGAGGCATCATGAGAAAAACTATGTGACTCGTGACCTTGAGTTAGAAGTGGTGGTCTTTTCCTTGAAGATGTGGCCGCATTACATGATGGGTGAATATTTTACTGTCTACTCTAACCACAAGAGTCTCAGGTATATCTTGTCATAGAAGGACCTTAACTTGAGACAACGGTGATGTCTATAGTTCTTCTAGGACTATGACTTTGGGATATTCTATACTCCTAGGAAAAGGAATGTGGTGGAAGATGCGCTCAATAGTAGGTCTAGTTTATATCTACTAAGTGAGGAAACAGAGAAGCTAGTCGCGATGTAGATATCCTTCGTGGATGATGGTGGAGCATCTTCCCTTTAGTCAATGACTGTCACTCCCCCACTCTTATATAGATTTAAGGTGGCATAGCTTTTGTATGTTGATTTCATGGCCCAATGTTCTCATATATCCTCAAGAGAGGATCCTAATGGATTTTTGATAGGTGGGGAGCACAACATCCTTTTAAGAGGATGCACCGTAGTACCAGTGACATTACGGGAGGAGGTGTTCAGGGATTTCCATACATCCCCTTTGGCGGTACATCATGGTGTGGAAAAGATTTACCAAGAACTCTGACGTCAGTACTAGTGTCCGGGGATGAAGAAAGCGGTGACAGAGTCCATTTCATCATGCCACAATTGTCATCAAGTGACGCCCAAGCATCAGGTTCTAATAGGCTTGGCGCAACCACTTGAGTTACCGGAGTGGAAATGGGGTGGTATCTCGATCAACTTCATGACGGGGATACCACGCACATATAAGGGCCACGATTCTATATGGTTGATCATTGACTGACTCACCAAGTCGGCTCACTTCCAACCCATCCAGAAGTAGGGATCAGTAGAGGTCTTGGGACGCCTCTATGTCCAAGAGATAATGTGGCTTCATGGGGTGCCTTCAACTATTTTCTAAGACCATGATGCTCAACTTACTTCTCAGTTGTGGAAGGGATTGTAGGAGTTGTTTGGGACTCAACTATGCTTGACCATACCTTTTCACCCCTATAAAGATATTAAAAGAGATTAGACCATACTGACCATGGAGGACATGATTCATGCTTGTGTCCTTGATTTTGGTCATAGTTGGGAGGACCACCTTCCACTGGTGGAGTTTGCATACAAAAAAATCTTTCACACCTCCATTGGCATGGAATCCTTTGAGGCCTTGTAAAGGGGGCCATAAAGATCACTTCTACTCTGGACAGACACAGGGGAGTCAACACTCATGGGTCTAGAGATGGTATGAGCTACCACTGGGAAGGTGCAGATCATCCAGGAGCGGATGAAGACTGCATAGAGAATTTATAAATTTTATTCTAATTGGAGATGGAGACCCTTGGATTTCGAGGAGGGAGACCATGTTTTCATTCAGGTCTCACCCCGACAGAGATTTTGAAGATTTGGTCAAGGGGAAAGCTATCTCCAAGGTTCATTGGACCTTTCTTGATTCTCAGTAGAGTTGGTGAGATGGCTTACCACCTAGCTCTTCCCCCACAGATGCACCGGGTGCATGATGTTTTCCACGTGTTGTAGTTGAGGAGGTACATGCATGATCCATCACACGCCATTGATTGGGGAAAGCTGAACATTGATGATATGGTGACGTTTTCAGAGTTCCCAATGGAGATAGAGGATCAATAGAAGCGGGTCCTTCATGTATGGTCGATTCCTATGGTGCAATTTAGTGGCCAGCACTGGAATCTCCAAGAGATCACATGCAAGCGACATGCTCAGATTTGTGCCCAGTACCCCCATTTGTTGGATTAGCCTTTTTTGGCTTTCAAGAATGTAAACCCCTAAGGTGGGGAGAATTTAGTGTCTTGTAATTTCTGTATAATTTTTTTTAATTAAATGAAATTATTTTGAGACCACACTCTTTGACATCATGTTATTCTGAGGCCTGGTGAGCTCGGAACAGAATTTTACAATTTTTTTAAGTTCACTTAAGTAAATGTGCAAGTGGGTATTTCTAACAATTGAACAGGTGCTCAGATCAAAAATATGATGGCATAGTTGAACTCAAAATGCCGGGATTCTCTTAGAAAGTAATTAACTTTGACTAGAAATGGTGAGACAGAAAATTTAATTTCTGAACTTTTCAGAATATAATAAAATAACATAAAAAGGTAGTTTATTTTATTGTCTCACTATTGAGGGGTGGATAACGATGTTGGAGTGCAGTGAAAAGGTTCATTAAGGGAAGCTCCTCAATGGCTCATTTTGTGAAAGCCTAACGACACAACATTGAAGCATAAAATAAACCCCACAACATGTTTCTTTTTTTTAAGCTGACGTGTTGGAGAGTAGAGAATTAAACCCTAGGGATTCTCTGATGAACCAACAACAAGGACTCACTCCAACAATGAATGAAGAATTCCGAAAGGATCTCTAGCAACTTCAACACTCTACGAAGAATGGGACTGAGAAGAAAAAAACGTCGATAGATATTGAATCCTTGATAGAGGAGTGCTTGAGTAAAGAACATTGATCGAGGAAAGGGTTTATTTGTTTTAAGTTTTCCTCGTTCTTCATTCTAAATAATGAATGTGGATCAACCCATGAACAGGTTTATCGGAAGATCATATGTTCTGGTGGGAGGGTAATGTTTCTTGGGATTTCTATTCAGGATTGAATTATTGTGGATAGAACATCATCCCTAAACCTCCCCTATTTTAAAACTCTAACACGGAGGGCATGGTCCAACATGAACAATGGATAAGCCCCTCTTCTTGTGCATTATTTGTGGCTAAGATTTTTTATAGGGGCGTCAAGATTGTTTCAAGGCCTCCATAGGGAATTTGATACCCCATGAAGACTAGAGGATTACCGGTACAAAATTGGTGGTCCGCGGAAGTGGTCTTCGATGTGATGGTGAGGGCCCATAGCAGTGGCAGTGGGCGAGTGGCGGCACGTCGAGAGGAATTTGTGGTTAACCGACCACAATGGTGCAGCAAGGGTCATCGACTGTCGAATAGTGGTCATGGCCACCCGGCTGCGTCGGTGCACCATGGATGCGGCACCATGCCGCATCCCACATGGAAAATACATGGTTGATCAACTGTAGTTGGGGGAGTTGGCCCTGCAGACAACCCCTAGGGTAGGGAGGGAGCTGCACCTAGCTACCTACCGCATCCTAGCCAGGCAGAGAACTGGTCCACCTCTAGTGGGTCGGGAAGGCCAGTGATCCAGACCCACCCAGTGGGCTGAACCCATCCCAGCGGGCCAGACCAGTGGCCCAACAGATTGGACCCGGGCCAAGATGGGTCGGGTTGGGTCGGTCCGACTTGGTCAGACCAAACCTGGTCCCAATCAACCCCTTTTTGGAAAATTTTCAATATCATGCAAACTGACTGTCTGATTGATAAGACATTTGCAGTTTTTCTACCCTCGTGACGAGGTAGATCTTTTGGTATACATTATGGAGGTTTTCATGGAAGTTGGAATACGATGAATGGCTTGATAAGTGGTTCTCTTAAGATCAAGAATGCAATGTACAGAAACCCTATGGTTGGATGAGACCTAAAGACTGCCAACGAGCGACCCCGTGTGGATCAGATACTATGGCCTAGTGGGAAGCGTCTTCTATGTGACCCAAAAGGCCCATGGTGGGGAGAAAATTTTGAGTGACCCGGAAGACCCATGTTACTCGATAGGAAGAGTACCTCAGTATAGACATAGGTCTGAAGTGGATTTTGTGTGACCTGCCATTGCCACGGTGGGGAGTGTATTCTGTGTGACCTATTATACCCATGGTACTAATTAGGGATGAGTACTACAATAGTCTTAGGATAGTGGGAATCAGATTCTGTGTGACCTGGTAGCCCACTATACTCATTGAGAAGGAGTTCTCCAGCAGCCCATGGTGTTCAACATTGTGACTAATGGTCTTAATTTCCTACTCTAGAATATACCTGGTGTGAGCTGTCTTGTTTTGTGATCATTATTAATGATCATAATTTGTGGTTTGGTTATGGATTTTTTTTGTCTTTCCTTTTTTGTTTTGGGGTCCCTACTGAGTATTTTGTTACTCACCCTTGTACGGGATTTTCCCGCACGTGTTGTGTCCACTATAAATGACTGAAACCTTGATGAAGGACTTGGTGGTAAAGGCTTCGATGGTTCCCAATGAGGCGAGGAGGGCAGGGTATACTTCTATGGATTCTATAAGCTACTCTATACATACCCATCAGGTGGGGTTTCCAGTGGACTACTTCCAAAGTTTCTTTTGTACTTTCCAGTTTCTAGTTAGTCTTTTGTTGGGTTTATATTCTAGCCCATATAAATTTCAGTTGTACTAGTACTGAGTGGTTTTTTAGTGGAATTCTTGTTTACTTTTCCATATTTTAAACATGGTTGTGTGTGCGTGTGTACAGGTACTCAGGAAAATGCCTCCCACTTGCAGGTTGATTCTTTCGATGCTAGTCACCAATCCCTAGACTTTAGAAGGTGGGCTTGGGGTATGTCATGAAACGGACCCTGAAGTATGGGTCGTGACATGGGTTATTTTTAATTTTTCTTGATTTATTAGATCATGTGATTGGGGGAAATTTTTTGAAAGGAAATGATTTTTGTAATAACCCTTTCATACCTAAAACCAGTATGAAAAATTCTAATTCAAAGTGTCCATTCAGGATTCAAAGAACACAATATCCTCTAATGAGTTCATATTTCATTACTATGAACAAAAGACAATGAAATTATCTTTATTTAGTTTGAATATACCTATACCAGCCTATTTTTTCCATGGTCAAATTTATGTCGCATTTGATAGTGTTACATTTAAATAAGTTTAAAAACTACAAAAACATAACAAAAAATGATGTACCAAATTGTATTTATAGATAATTTTTTTAAAATTCACACTCTGTATGAAAAATTACATAACAATTATAAGTGATTAACCATTATTATCTTCTCAGCATTAATATTTTCCCATTAACATATTTTTTTATTACATTTTATTTTCTCATTATTATTTTCCATTTTAATTTTATACATATTATTTTAAATGGACCTATTTTTTACTTAACTATAGAGTATTTGAGGATGAAGAAACATTAAATATTCAAGTACACAATATAAGAATAAATTACAAAATATCATCATAACTATCAAATGGTATAGTCATTATTTACCTACTACATGCATATGAAAATATATGTTTCCTTTTATCAAATCTCTTGAATCATTAGTGAAATAATATTTCCTCAAGTATATTATTCATTGTTAGATTTTTTATTCTTCTACATAATTTTTTTCTTTATATATTTATATAGTCCATTGTGTATTTTAAATATTCACAATAAAATTTTAATTATATATAGTTCTCATTTTGAAATAATATTAATTTTTTTAATACGTCTCTATATTATAACTATAGAGAAAATTTAAGGAAACATTTTACATATTTATTAAAAAAGAAAAAATATCTAGAATATGTACAATATACATAAAAAATAATGTAAATAATATTTATCATTATTACATTTTAATTTTGACAACATTTAATTAAATGATATCTCTAATTTTTTAAATATTACATGATAAATTCAATTATAGTTTTAAATTCTAACTATAGATGTACTACTTTATAACTATATTATACTAGATTAAAAGGATAATATATTCAAGATTAAATTAAAGATAAGAATTAATATATAATTATAAATAATTTCTTTACGAAGTACTTTTCTATGTAATATAGAACATTCAAAACACTAAAAATGTACAGAAATATTTATCAAGATAATATTAATACAAAATATTCTTTAATTTGAGCATTCATGTTAGATATTATGATGCAAATTTTAATCATTTTGGATTTAATTTTATTCCATTTGATGACTTTTAAAAATATAATATTGTTGAATAATAACTCATTGATATATCTATATAATTTTTATTGAATATTTAAAACATTAATTTCATATATGATTTTACACATTTTCTCTAAAAACATTTTTATGTTTTCAATTTCTATGAAAATGACTTCCATGTTTTTTAATTTATGTTAGGATTGTAAATACAGGAGATAATCAAGCATGTATAACTAAAAATTATGTATAACAATTATGATATATATTGACTTATTTTCACCATATAAAGGGTGAAGAAAATTGTTACAAATTATTCTAGAGGTAGGGAGGGACCATGTCCTTGGACTCCTTTCTTCTTGATGGTGATTGAGTCTACTAAGGGACCACATATCATCTATAAAAACTCCATATTAGTGACATTCAAGAAAATTTCCATGTGTATCCCTTCCAAGTACAAAATGACAACCTTATTGTCAATAAAAATCCTTACGAGAACTAAAAAACTGATTCTTGTAAATGGATTACCCTTTTTACCCCTCCCTTGGAACTTATGTAATATCCTGGTTCTAAGAGAAATATTCCGATTAATATCTTATCCAACTATAATAATAGATAATAATATCACTCTTTTTGTATTATGGTAAAAATTATAATGCTCTTTCATAACCATACATAATCATCAAAAAAGAAAACATGTCAGATAAATCATAATTAAATTTATTAATTAAAAAATGAATTCCAATTATAATTGAAATTATAGTGTTATTGTTTATGTTTTACACTAATTCAAATGTTAAATTGGGTGTAATTTAATAACTTCTCAAATGTCAACCAATTCAACCATGATGAAAAAATGAAAAGAGGATGCATATCATTTTTATTAATGAGAGGTAATTTCACAAAGATATGTCTAATAAGTTTTTTATAACATATCACATTTTTCAATTATATGTTAAAAATAAATAACCAATAGATATACATTATGGAATAATTTTAAATAACAACTGACTACACTACATGAAGATGAATCCCAATTAATAACAATTTTAATCTTTCAACTTGAATGATAAAATCCCCACATTGTTTTGTTTTTTTCGTAACTAGGTAATCTAATTTGTCAATATATTATATTATATTAAAATTTAATATGTAATTTCATAAAAAAAATACCTATAAATTTGATGCAATAATTATTAAAACATTTTTTAATGAAATGAATCAAATTAAAAATCTATATATTCTAAGATTAAATTACCTATGAATCATGTATTTTATCTTACTCTATATCTAAAATTGTTTTCTTTTTAATATTGAACTTTTTTTCAAGTCTTAATCTCTTGTGTGATGATTTTATTCCAATAACATTGGACATCAGTATAATTTGTTTAGATATTAGTATTATTATCACAATTTTTTTTAACTAATGTCACTTTCTATTCTTTCATTGATTATATATTATTGTAAATCAATATGAATGTTTCTGGTTTATACTATACCTAAAGTTCAAACATTCAAATATATATTAAAGCAATCATCTGTAAACAAATATTTACATATATATATGTGTCATTTATTTTTTTACATTACAGTTTTTCTCATAATTATAAAATAAAACATTTATTTCTACTGCTAATAAATATGATTACAACCCCTAAGAATTTATGTGAAACCAAGGATGTGTTGTCTTATGTAGATGACAAATCATCTAGAAAATTATTGAATTCTTTTAAATCATAAAAAAACATTAATCAAAATTAAATCATGTAAAGAATTAAGTAATCATTCTTATAAGTGGCTTAAAAAATAATTTTTGAGAGCAAAATTATCACATAATTTCATTTTTAACATACCATTAAATAAATATCATCTATATTTTAGGTAAAAAATTAACCTCATAGGCCACTGTGAGAAAAATTCAAAGTAATTAAAATTGGTTTTATGAATCATATTTTTTTAAGATGGTTGAATTCTTTAATGATAACATGTGGTGTAAAAGATATAAGGTATCAAAAAAAATATTCTATTCTGAGGTTAAACTTCTAATATCATATACTTTTTTATAAATATTAATAATATGCACTAAAAATTAACTCTATCTAGTTTAGTATAATATTATCATTTTGGTAGGATTTGTTTTCAAAATGAAAATAATTAACTATTTTCAAAAAAAATTATATTAAATAGGAATATATATAACATTTTCATATGTTTTGAATTTATTGACATGTTTATTTTTAAAATATATTTGATTCACATACTCAATTTTATGTTAGTTAAATTCCTTGCTTTCAAATTATTTTATATTCATTAAAAATTTCATTCTTTAGTAAATAAAATATATATTCTCCAAAATTCTGACTCCAGCCAGTAGTCAATGATAAAATTTTATCAATATTAAACTTTCTTTTTGAAAATAATATCTTTCACCTCAAATCAAAAAAAATCCTTAGAGCTAAAAGGAATTCTAATTTAATCCTATTTATTAAATTCAATTAAAATATATGTTCTTTTTTTTAAAATGTATAAAAATATATATCTTTACATTGTTGGAAAATAATGGGTTTTTTATTCCATCTTTGTTGGATATATTCAAATAAAATAGACTACTGATCAATGTTGAAATCTATGAATTTAACATTAGAAATAAACATCATCCATGTTAACAATATATATTCAATGATTTATTCCTTAAAACAATATTAAAGAAATTGGAGATTTAAACAACCCCACAAGACAAATCAATGTATAAGATACATAAAAATTTCTAGTGTTATATACAATATATTTTAAATATATTATTTTTCCATTTATAAAATGGTAATAAAAATTTAATATGTTTTTATATCTCACTTACTTCCCCATTATCTCCTTACATGAAATTTATTTCAATGAATGTTTATGGATATTTGATTTTAGGAATAGTTATTCCACATCTATTAACCAAATGGTATTTATTTCTCATTCTGATGTTTTGTAAACCATTATATTTTAAATATTTTTTTGAATTAACTTTCTTATTTCATTTTTGTTTAAATTTATTCCAGTGTTGTTGGACAAGTTTTCAGAACATTACCATAGAACCCTTAATAAAACTATTCTATAATTTAATAATGAAATCAAAATAATTAGTATTTAAATTGAATGTTTATTTTATTTCAATTACAATTTTCACTGTATTTGGTGTTATTTTGGATTACCAATATAATTTTATAGTTTTTTCAATTTAATTTAAAAGAATTTTTTATTTCTAGTGTACTTTATATCTGTGAAAATAATTATATACCAACTACATATAAATTAACATTCTCCCTAAATTATTTCAATTTAAATTATATTTGAAATAAGATATATAATATTGCCATTAAATTTAAAAAAATAGATATACCAAAATTTATCATTTATTACTAAAAATTATGTTTTAATGGTATCAATAATGCAAGGTAAAAATACTTTTAAGGGATATTTTATAAGTGTGTTTGATAACCAATACTAATATTAAATACATTAAGAATATATTATTAATTGATTTTGTATTAAATACTTAAAATTTCTCTATTTCAAATTATGTTTCATCACCAATGGTATATAATTATCTTTAAGTTTCATTGATAAATTTTGAATAATAAATGTAATGATATTTATCTTACATATAAACTATTGAAAGTTGGATGTTTTTTCAAACACACATAGAGTTTTTATAATTTTAATATGATAAATTCTGATATTTCACTTAGAAACTAGTTCATATCTTCCACACCAATGAAATTAACTATAAATGTTTTTCATATATAAACTTTAAAAATATAGTCATGATTTATTTCTAAACACACAACATGATATGAAATAAAGATACAATGATATGATGTTATTTTCATTGAAAAAAACCCCTTTAGAATGTTTTTAATTTTTCCAACTTTATATTAATATATATATTATATTTTAATATCAAACATTTTTCTTCCAAGGTATTGTCAGTATTTATATTTCAGTATTTATATTTATAATAAAATTTTCATAAGTGAACAATAATATATACCAATTTCCTAATAATTTTTTATTTCTAATGATGTTTTACAATTTCACCTATATTTGATATAAAATATATTAATAAATATTTGATTTTTCTATTTTTTAAAGATCATTAATGTATTTAATTAAAATAGTATTGAAATAATGAAAATAACAGAATGTATGTACACCAAATATGATAACATAATTTGAATTTATATTCCCACTAAATAGTCATAGTTTCAATAATATGTTATATAACATATGGTTTAATATCTATTTAATTTTTCAAATATTATAGGTATTGTGTAATAGAATTTGTATTTAACTTTATGTTCATTACTACTATAAGATATCATTGATTCTGTAATTCGACTGTGATGAGTACTAAAATAATAGTATCACTGTTATTATATAGATTTTCTTACTATTTTAGGATAAATAGTTATATATTTTGGGTTTATATTCATTTAATATTAATAATAATCAAGACTTGTTGCAATTGATTTATTTTTTCTATTTGGTTTTTTTAAATTTGAATAGTTTATGACAATAACGACCCCAAACCTAGCAGTCTAGAGTTTATGGTTATATTATTAAATTGATACTAGATATATTGAATCACATACCTATGGACCAAATAGTTTATTATAATATGTAATCTATATAAATAATTAAATCTCACATACATTTGAAAAAATTAAATATAATAAATTTTTTTCTTTGAGATCCTCATTATTCTCTCTGGAATATCATTACATACAAATCATTATACACTTCCTGGAATCCAGAGGTAAGGGAAAAAATAAAGGGTGACCATAGATACTTAGTAAGGGTTATGTAAAGTGGAATATATCTTGAGTAAATAAGGTATAATCAATATGGAAAGGTAAATAACTAGATAACATGACAATTAATTAATAAGGTGAGAATAAATAAAGTTACATAAATAATAAATGATGATCGAATAATAAAATATAAATCATCACAACTGATTGAAATATATACATGGATATCATACCAATTTAAAAAAAATAACATGGACATCAATAGCACATTTTGTAGAGATTTAATTCATAATGTTTATGATTTGAAACATAACATAAGGTACTTATGAGAAAACATCTAAAAATCCCATATATACCTCATTCCAAGTAATCAACATAAATGGGTAAGGCCTTAACCAAGTATGTTATCAATACCAACCAATTCATCAAGGGGATATTTAATTAAGGGTCGCACACATAACATAATAATTCGAATGTATTCATCAGATGATTTAATAGTACAACATAATCATAATTCCTTTAAAATATCAATAATTGTATGTATTGGAAGAGCTAACATAAGATATACCAATAACTTCTGTAATCAGACTGATCATTAAAAATATAAAGAAATAAGTTAGAAGGAATAATTATAGTATATTATCATTAATAAATAAGATTCAATAAATATTCTTTACAAATATTAATATACTTTCAAAAGATTAACAATAAATTTCATGAAGAAAATAACCTTTTCACATTGAATTAACTTATTTAAAATATTAAAATTTCAAAAATATTAAAAAAAACATTTACTTTGAAACTAAAATTTCAAAATAGAAATTTATTATTTTATTATTTGTGTTTTTATATTTGTGGTAAATTATATTAAATCCATATAAGTTAAAATAAAACATTCCATTCATAATGTTTTAAAAAGTCAAAAATTGCCTCATTTATAAATTATAAGAAGATTCATTTTAAACCATTTTTTAAAATTCAATCATGGGTAAAAAATGAATTGAAATAGTTTATGTGTAATATTAAAATATTATTTAAAACATTTTAAACAAAATATGGACATGTAAGAAAATTTTTTCTAACCGAGTAGAAAAAACAAAGTGAGTTTTCTTTAAAAGGGTTACTTCATTATATTCATTTCTAAAAGGGAGATAAATTAATGGGAAAAATGTAATTTATAGAAATAATTATATTAGAATGAAATATATTGGTTTTATGATTAAAATATAAAATTATTCCCTCATTGGATACTTAAACATAAATATTCTTGATTAACGATGATTTTGTGAAATAAAAACTTACCTCGAGTTTGAATTCTTTTGTATGTGTTTGAACCACAAGTATAATAAATTTAAATTCACTATAAATCTATTCTATAACTATAATAATATATATCATAAAATATATTATTAACTTATAACATTTCATTATCTATTTATTAACAATTTGTTATTAAAATCAATGTTCTCTATGATAATTGCTTCATTTTCATTTATGTTTTGATTCAGTAGCATTGATCCTTATACATTTATCATGGTTCCATTATCTATAATATTTTTAATAAATATATAAATTTCATATATATTCATTATATTTTTATATATAGTAATACATGAAATTTATTAATAAAATAATGAATTACATTATTAATGGAGACGGCAGGTCGTACGTATGCCTGATTATTGTTTTCACTTTTAAAAAAATTGAGTAAAAATTCACCTTTAAAGAATAATGATTATATCATATATATAATATATATTTATTAAATAAAACATTATTACCATCCATGTAAATAATAAATGGAAAACAATTACATCACTCCGTAGTGGTGGTATTCCACACATACACACAAGAAACACTATCATCATCCAATGGATTGTAAGGTAATAAGGTATAAATGACATTATAATTTCATAAAAATATTTATTTCATTAATATCATATATTCTCATTATTTATAACTTTATAACCAACCATTTAAAATGTTGTTGAAAAAAATTACATCAATACATAGAGATGTTAAGATACACTTACGCATGAGTGATGTTTTCAGTTTCAATAGGAAAGAGAAGAGATGGAATTTTGTTTTCCCATAATCATAAAAATTTATAAGTATATTTATAACACAATATTTATTATTTTATTATGTTTTCTATATATTTAGTTGAAGTATATAAAGAAATAATTTTGAAAAAGTTGTTAAAGATGATTACTTCTTCTTTAGTAGACTTCCATTAGGTCTCCTCTTTTGGAACCTAGGGATAATACTTTAGAAAAAAGACCTGTAAAACATAAATAAGGATGTTTATAAGGGAAATATTTGGGGTTTGGCCTATAAATTGTTCTCAATGTCATGTAAATAAAAGGTGTAATGGGTATCATTTTATAAGGGAGGGAAATTCCCCACATTAAATTACTAAAAATATTAAAATGTAATAAAGTAATTAAAATGTAAAATGAAAAATATATATATATTCAGATAAAAGTATATAAGGTCTAAATAACATCCCGAAATGTAATTTGGTAAGGTATTATTGTCAATTTAAATATTATATTTTTTAATAACCGAT
This sequence comes from Viscum album, assembly GCA_963277665.1. NCBI lineage: Eukaryota > Viridiplantae > Streptophyta > Magnoliopsida > Santalales > Viscaceae > Viscum > Viscum album. Next base: position 1,399,794,790 of record OY728142.1, on the reverse strand, counting down.
TAGTTAAATACTTTTAAACTCAACTGTGGTAACAATTTTTTCGATTAAAAAGGGTTACAATTTCACTTATAAGGTATATATTTGATCATAAATAGATAAAGTAGGAAATGTTTTACCATATAGTTTTCCCATTTTATTTTCCCTTATTTTTATGATTTTTTAATAGTTCAATAAAATACTTAATTCATAAAAATCGTTATTTTTATTTTTGACACTATACATTTATTTTGACTTTGAAGACAGGAAAGAAAGGATTAAATTCGAATATAATTATTTTAAAAATACTTAATATACTATATTCATTTATAAAATTCATGGAACACAATAATTTCCCCAAAGTTTTACTACTTTTAATATTTTTACAATCGTTTATTTTTTCCATTATTTGAATAAACACTATGTTGTTGTTTTATAAGATTTTAAGGTAATTATATAGTCCTTAAAAATAATAAAAAAATTAACATCATAATAATATTTACATTATTCAAAAAATAAAAAAAATTATTCACTCACAACTTATTTTTAACTTTATTGTAACATAAAATCAAAGCATAAATTCAAGAGAGTGACATTTTGTATTTTTCATTACTTATAAAAATATTAATGTCAATATCAATGAAAACTAAAACTATGTGGCCATATATTTGATATTTGGATGAAAATGGATGAAATAAAGTGATAAAATAGGATAAATTTAAGTGTTAAATAAATCATAAAGCCTTGTCTTGAAGTTTTGACCGTATTTTAACCATGTTTCCTACATCAAGGTGATTCTTTAACAATGATTCAATTCATAATGACAAAAAATAAAAGGGGAATATTTAAAAAAATTAATAATAATGATTGAAAATATTTTATCTATTATTCATGATTAAATCTCTAAAAGTGGTATAAATTGTCTTTAGATAAAAACATAAAATAAAACAAAAAACAGTTGTTTAGAAAAATGCCTCTAATGTAAAAAAAATTATTCCAAATTTGACCATAATATTGATTGAAATGAAAATAATTGTATTATTAATAATATAATATAACAAATTTTACTTTGAATAAATTTTAAAAGATGTATTTTTTAAAATTCAAGAAACAAAAATACAATTTTCAATGAAAAACAATTTTTTACTATTCACTATAAAATCAATATTTTTAAAAACAATCATAAAAATTCACACTAATTAAATATTAATACTATTATTTGAATAATTAATTTCAATTTTCAGAAAAATTTATAATTTTATCATAATTTCAAAGAAAAAAATAAAACTGAAATAATTTTTAAAGAAAACATATCTTTGATGTATAAAATGATATCCTAAAAATATGAATAATTATTTATTATTAATAAATAAATTATATTAAAATCTGATACATATTTTTCATAATTTGGTCACCCATATTCATTCCCACCAACCCAATGACCAGGTGATAATTATATATTAACAGTATATCATGGTTCTCTTAAAGATCATTGTGGAATGTTAAGGAAGAAATTGAGTATACTATTCTAAATTTTAAAGGTATTACATTCTTCACCAATAAATAAAATTATATTGAATAATTTCATCTCATTCATCAATGTTTCAACATTTTTTGAAAAATTACATCATATAAAGGGATAATAAAACTTCAAATAAAAAATGAAAGTGAGAAACATAAAGGTTACCTGAAATAACATGTATTCAGTTTCATAAATGATAAAACATTGGTGGGAAGTTAATATATATAAATGTAAGATAATAATGACATATAAGGAATAATAGAGAGTGATATATAACATTTTCATAAAAATTATAGGAACCACAAAACCATAAATCATTATGTGGTAAAAATACCACAAATTTATTTAAAACTAAGGTTACTAGAAATTTTTTCTTCATAGTGCCTTTACTATATTATTTTATACATCATATACTAATTTCTAACTTCTAAAGTAAAACCAAAGAATCAAGATTATTTAATATCCAAAGATAAGTATAATAACTATTTTTTCAACTAGGGAATGGTTATTCATCTCAACAAAAACCACTAAACGACCACACACTAACTTGGTGTCTTGATAGACAATCCTTTCTTTAGAGTGTCATGGGATGATTCAATATCCATAATAAATATAAATGATCTCATATTTATAGATTCATATAAACAATGAGTTTAGTATATAATTATCTATTATCCCAACTTAAGGGAACTTCATCCATAGAAATTACATATGCTGAAGATTTCTCTCGTGTCCTTTTCTAAGGTAAATTCTATTAATGAATATGAAATTAATTTTAATAATGCCTCATATCCTTATATTTAAAACACTAGAAATTTGAATCATCATTCATTACCTTATACTCATTTACCTGATGACCATTCTTTCTACACTTGAATAATACTCCCTTTCCCTTCAAGAATATACTATGTCGTTTCTTTTTATAATTATCACATGTCCAAATTTCCATAATTCCCTTATTTTCCTATACCTTAAATATTTTTATTTGGTCCTAAATCATCATAATATTCTACGTATTTCCATATAAAATATATATCTTGGACAATTATTTATGTATTATACTTCAACATGATACCATTTCATCATATGATCAAATAACCTAAGAAAATTGTTCCCTTCGGAGGAATGGATTAATTGCATCAAAGAAATGACTAAACGTACTCTATGGATTATATATATAGTCTATAAAATTCCTTTATAATATTGTAATTTTTATCTAATAATATGTTACACATTCCTATTTCATATATATTAGCATAAATAATTTTCTTTTTATATTAGTCCATTGCTCACAAGGAATGTGTTTTTTGAAGAATACCTCCTTAAAAATTTTCCATGCCATTATACTTATTTCATCTTCATTATTTTTAATTTGAATCAATGACCTCCATTGATCATAATATTCCTATATAAAATACAATTCCAAAATAACCTTCTCACTTTATTCACTTCTCAAAGTAAGAAATATATTTTCCAAGGACTCGGTCAATTATTCCACAATCAATGGATTTTTAGTTCCATTAATGGATGGAGGATTATACCACATGAATAATCTCAATATCAATGAATCGTGATGTGAAGTAATATTTTGATCCATGTGGGAATGGTTATAGGTTATAACCTAAGTCAATTTCCCTAAAAACTCATAATTTTCTCAACTCCAATAGAATTCATGTTAACTTTTTTTGATAGAATTCTATACCTAGATTATGCATATTGGAATTTTACCATTCTTACCACTATGATCCATTTTTAAATTATGTAAAACACTATAGTAGATAATAATAATGAAATATAATGTATAACTTTGAAACAGGTGAAATAAATAGCATAAATTGAAAATTTATGCATAACTAATCTCAGAATCATAAGAATGGTTTCATTGAGAGTATTCTCAAATCATAAAAATATTTTCAAATAATTCATAATAGTTTGTAAAATAAATGTGATTTAACCAGATCATATCCCCTAGGAGTTTCAAACTAGGTGAATAGTACTAAAACACTCAACACACACCAGATGAATGGTCAAGATATACTGAAACAGCTCTTTTTAGGGTTATTACCCCTAGATGCATCTTTTCAAAAACAACATCCACTTGCACGATCTAGATCAGAATGTATTTTTAGGGAAATCACATAATATCTACCATAATAAAACATTTTAATGTTATACTATATATATAATTATCCTCAAATTCCATTAAAGTGTTTTGAACCTTAATCTATTTTTTCCTAAATCTAGTTCAAATTGTTTATAATAAACATCCCCTCTTACCAACTGTAAATATTCCAATCCTAGTAGTCTAGAGTCAGTGGTAACATTATTACATTACCACTAGATATAATAAATGACATCCTGGAGGAATAAATACTTTATTAGTATTAGTAAACTAGATACATAGTTAAATCTCACATACATTTGAGAACATAAATATAATATAGCATTTCTATTGATAACATCATTATTCTCTATTATATCCATGAATATTAATTATAGTACACTTATTTTCATCATGGGGAAAAGAAAAAATTTTACAAGTGAGCTCAAAAGCTTAGTAAGATTATATATAGTATGGGATATCTGGGATAAATAAGTCATAATCAATATGGAAAGGTAAATAACTAAAAAATTTATATTTAATTAGAAACATGAGCAATAAGAATAATATGTAAAGAATAAATGTTGATAAAATAAATAAATATAAATTATCACATGAAATTTAATATTATCTATGGATATCATAACAATTCAAAAAAATACATGGACATAAATAAATGATATCATAATGATGGAATTCATAATTCTAGACATCTAAAACTTTCCCTTAAGGCCTTATTCCAAGAATTCTAAAAATATCCTTAGGCCCTCATGCCAAGACATCAACACAAATGGGTTAGGCCTTAGCCAGATAACCAATCTATTTTCTTTCATGATACATACTGATTCATCGAAGGGATATGTAATTATGAACCCCATATTTCACTTAATAATTCCAATGAGTTCATCATATGAATAAATAGTACAACATAATCACCATCCATTAAAAAATCAATAACCATCCATATGGGAAGAACTAGAATATGGGTTGTCAATGATTTACCTAGAAAAACTAATCCTAAATAGTCAATAGAAGTATGGTGTATTGTATCATTATAGAGTATGTTCAAAAGATTATAGGATTCAACAAAGTATGTAGACATATATGATTATACCTCCAAAATAGAACTAGAAAAGTTCTAGAGGAAAATACAATTTTCATTTTAAAATCACTTATTTAAAATCTAAAATTTTCCAAAATATTAAGGAAATCAATTTATTTCAAAATATGCTTTTGAAATTTTAAATAAATATTCAAATAATTTATAATTCATGAAAAAATTTAATTTTCTTATTCTGTATAGTTTAAAATAAAACATTCCATTAATAATTTTGAAAAAAAACTCAAAAAGTACCTAATTTAGAAAATGAAAATATGACTCCTTTTAGTCCATGTTTTTAAATTTAAATCATGGATAAAAAATAATTCAAATAATCATATGATAATATTAAAATATTTTAATGAAAATATTTACTTGGTAGAAAATGAATCCCGCCAGATTAGAAGTAACATTGTTATTTTTTCTATAAAAATATTAATTTGATATCTTGAGAATATAAAGTGAATAATATGAAAGAAAAAAACATAATTTTTTGGAATAAATGGAGTCAAAAATTTTATATAGGATTTAATATATAAATATCAAATAATTCCACTAGTGGAGTGTTGAACAAAAATAATCTCGAATAATGATGAGATTCTGAAATAAACCCTTACCTCAGGCCTAAAAAACCATTGTATGTGTTCTAACCACATTTATAATACTATATATTTGTTATAAATATATTATATAACCATAATAATATATATAATTCCATGTATGATTTAATTGTAACCATTTAAATCCTTTTAATTAATAATCTATTATTTAAATCATTATTCTGGTTGATAATTGCTTCATTTTTCACATATGTTTTGTTTTGGTAGTTTTGTTCCTTGTTAATCGATCATGATCCTATCATATATATAATATTAATCATGATATAAATATAATATATATTCATTATATTTATATATATATTGATTTATCCATAAAATGTAGATTCAGAAATATGAATGGAACCGTTTATAGAGACTATAGGTAATACGTACGCATGAACATAGTTTCCACTTTTTAAATGATATATTGAAATAAAGGTAAATAATAATTCAAAATTAAAAAAATATTATTAAATCATATATATCAAATATATTCATTAAATTTACCTTTAATATTATCCATGTAAAGAAGAAATGAAGAAAAATTTACCTCTCTTTGTGGAGTTGGTAGACCACACATACACACGACCGACGTTATCATCTTCCAATAGATTAGAAGGTAATAAGTTTGATATGATATTATAATTTCATAAGCATAAATTTTTTATAAATATAATTTTTATTCATTATTTCCATATTTATAACCCCCCAAGTAACGTGGTGATTAAAATAAAATTATATCACTACATGGAGATAGTAAGATATAGGTATCCATGTGTGATGTTTTATATTTTTATAGGATGGAAAAGTGATGTAATTTTGTTTCTCTATAATAATAAGGATATTTAAGTATATTTATGATATCATGATTATTATTTTAGGATTTTTACGATATATCTATAGGATTTATATGAATAATTAATTTTGAAAGAGTCGGTAAAGACGATTACCTCTTCTTCGGTATATTTCCATTAGATCATCCTATTGGAACTAGGGTTGGTCTTTTGGGAAAACTGGAGCCTGTAAAACCTTCTAAGAATATTGATAAATGGGGTTTTTTTATCAATCATGAGTGTTTAAGGTGGTGTCAATTTGTTTGTTAAGGGTTTTCCTTTTATAAGAGAGGGAAATGATAGAATTTGAATTACTAAAAAGATTGAAATATAATTAAGTCATTCCAAATACAAATTATTCAAAATAGACATATATTTTAAATAAGATGGTATAATTTATAAATAAAATAATAAAATGAAATTTACATAGGTTTTTGTGTCATTTTAATCCTTTTCATTTTGATTAGTAACTTGGTTAACCAATTTAAACTTGACTACAACAATGACCTTTTCAATCATAGAGGTATTTAATTTTACTTATAAGGTAAAAATTGGCTCATAAATGCACAAGGCATGAAAAAATATAAAATATATTATCATTTAATAATATTTGTTTTCATAAAATATCATTATTATCATTTTTTACATTATTCATTTAATTTCACATTGAATAAATCCTGAAAAGGATGAAATTTGAATCTAATCCATTTAAAAATCCATAAAATGATATATTAATCCATAAATTAATGTAAAATAATAATTGATAAAAAAAATTATTACATTTAGTATTTTTAAATTCATTTATTTTAATTTTTCATTAATCGATTAAATATTATGGCGGCCTTGTGTGAGTGTTTAAGGTAAATATATAATCTATAAAAATTAGAAATAAATTAACAACAGAATAATTGGTTTATATTTCACAAAATAAATTTTAATATTCATTCATAACTTTTTTATCTTTATGTGAACATAAAATAAATTCTTAGTGTCATTAGAGTGAGATTTTGAAATTTTATTTACATAAATAAATACAATGTTCAATAACAATGAAAATTACACCAAGTGGGAAAATTTCAGCTATTTAGATAGAAATGGATGAAATAATCTCATCAAATAGGATAAAAGTGTTATTGAAATTTTAAAGCCTTATACTAATATTTTATCCTTTTTTATCCTTTCACCCATACCCAGATGCTGGAAATTTACCCAGGTTACTATGAAAAATATCCAAAAATAAAAAGGGCCTATTTACAAAGTTTTAACCATAGAATTAAAAAAATAGTATACATTTTTCAAGATAAATTCATTATAATTTGATTATATTAATTTTCTTAATTACACAAAACACAATGAAAATTAGTTTTTTATAAAATTGTCTTTTTAAGGATAGAAACGTTTTATACAAAATTTGACAATAAAGTTGATTTTGATGAACATAATAATATTATTAATAATAAGATATAACTAATTTTAATATGATACCTTTTTAAAAAAATTAACATTGTAAATTCTTAAAATATTATTATTGTTTCCAATAAAAAATTGTATTTTTTCTGTATTCACTTGAAAATCTGTCTTTTCAGAAAAGTTCCAAAACTTTTCCCTAAGAAAATTTGATATTCTAATTTAAAATTTTAATATCACTTTATAAAAATAATTTTAAAAATGGAATAAATTAATAATAATTTCCATGCACAAAATGGAATAAAATAATTAAGGAAAAACTATTTTTAAAAAATAAAATGATTTTACTAAAAATTTAGTACTTATTTATTATTAATGGATATATTATATAAATAATTTAAAAATATGTTTCAAAAAATGTTTAACCCTACTCATTCATTCTAATTAAATTGCTAGATGATAATAATATTTTATTATTATATCGTAGTTTTCCTAATCCTTAGTGTTGAATGTTAACCAAGCTATCGAGCTTAGTCTTCTAAATTTGTAATGTGTCAGAATAAATTTAAGTTTTTTAATTAATTAATCAGTACCCCTGACCATATTTAATAATATATTCTTTATAAAGGTATTTTCAACATGATTTTGATAAATGAAGTTTCATGAAAAGTGATGAAGGTGTCACCAAATCAAAATATGAAAATTTCATATGAGATGATATTCTCATATAGTTGAATTTTGAAAACTAATTAGAAAAATAATGGACTCTTAATAGAATCATTAATAAACATTTTATTTCATCATGTGTTTTCTTATACTATCATTTTTAACTTGTTATAGAGAAAATTTAATTTTATCAATATATCACAATCTTTCTTTTTTTCATTAATTAAAATTAATTCAAGCAATTAATTAGGCTTTTATATTGTATCTTTGTAATTGTATGATAAAAAAATTATTTTTATTTGATTGAAAATCTAAAAAAACCCTTACAAATGCATTGGGTTGGGTGTACTATATATATATATATAGATACACCTAAACCTATACAAGAGGTTCCATGTAAATATAACACTTCCACACTACCACAACCACCACACCATTGCCTCTTAGAACTTTCATCATTACCATTTCATAAACCATCAAATCTAGACCCACTCTTTAAGAAAAATAGACACAAAATGCCTATATAATCATATGATGTCACTGTATCAAGATTTAACATTTACCATCCACATTACATTTATTTTTTCCTTCATTTCTATAGTTACTAACAAACCATTCTCTATCCCATACCCATATATATTTCTTACCATTACTATTCAGTTTCAAAAGTTTACATTACATTAGAAACCCCAGACTTAATAAATTTTGTCCCAAATTCATTACTAGGTTTATCATTACAACCCATAATATATTTCTAATAAAAATATAAAAATAGCTTCAATTGTGAATATAACACTACCTAACCACCTCATGACACATCCCATGCAAAAAATAGAATCTATTTATATAAAATACCATACAACACAACAAAATCAACTTCTCTTATTTCCAACCATTACAAATAAGCTTTAGTGCCCATTAAATCATCCACACAAGTAGCCAAATATAACCACCCCAAATCCCAACCAAACCACACAATCAAAACATCATTATAAGTTAATCTAATAAAGAAACACCCAATTTTTGTGATTAAATAGTTTTTATTTTTAATTCTTTTACTTTTATTGGTGTAACATTCATGAACAAAAAAAGAGATATCTTGTTTCCATATTGCCAATTTTTACCATCTTTAAATGATTATCCATTATGGAAGGTGATTTTGAAAACTAATTCTTAGAAAGAAAACAACATATATCATAGAAGCAATAATCAAAATCCCTCAATTATATTAGATAGTAAGTTAAGAAATAAAATGAATCATGTTGAATTCACATGAATCACCCCTTCCCATTAAATTTTCATTATGTATGGTTCATAATCTTTTTTAAGTTAATTATTATTATACACCATAATAAAACAAGTAAATGATAGTTTCAAGTTAAAAAAATACAAGATACTCTTCAAATTTCCTACATCAACTGGATATTTATGAAATCTATTAAAGGAAAAAAAATGAAGAGATAACTACATAAAAAATTCAACATGATAGAAACCACATTAAACCAAGATCACATTAATACCCTATAAAAATTATATCCAAAATATCCTATGAATCAATCTATAATTATCAGTAAGAACTATTAATGGAAGAGTTGGGGTAAAACCTAGAATAATATGAGTAGAACTAACCTAATATCTCTAAAAAATATCTATTAATTCAAATAATGAAAAAAATAAAAAGGAAGTGTAAGATATCATAAAATTATATTGGAGTTTTCTAATAGTGTAGTTAATAAAGGTAAAAACGAAGGGATATGATGGGGATCCAAAATTTATACCCAATGTGGAAAAACAATAACACAATGATAAAAGAGGACACACCATAATGGTTTTAACATTAATGAATTAAAAAACGCATCATGGTAAGCACTCATATCAATTAAATCAATGGGTGGGTTGCATTAGAGACAAGATACCATGTCTTAACGATCCCAAAAATGATAGATATAGGGATCCTAGATTCTAAAATTCATCATGTAGTCGAGACACCATGCTACAAAAACACCTATTGATAGAACCACAAAAAAGGTTACTCAAGGTTCTATTGTCCCAAATCATCCTAGTCAACCTTACACATCACATGATCAATATTTCAAAAACACATCAAGAATTATTCCCCATACACTAGAAGATGTGGACTAGATCTTGGGGACTACTACACACAAGGAGGTGATTTTCCCTAAAATAAGACTGAAATAATGGTGTAAATACACCAAACGCACACACATCCATAAACATTAGAGTACACCATATAAATAACTAAAATAAAATCATGTTCTAAAAAATAAAATGCTACTATACATACTCATTTCAATGAAAATACATATAAAATAATCTCCATACTAGTTAAACAAAAAATATAATAATATAAAAAAATACATAAGGATTTAATATTAACTGTGAGGTATAACTCTCACCTAGTCTGAAACGTCAGTGAAGCTGCTCCAACCTATTCCTTAGACTCCATATCGTTGTTTGTATCAATCTCGCATTGTGTTTTCATGAAAATAAACAAAAATTTTTGTTTCTAACAGTATTAATTGAGTGAATTTTAGTCTCATATGTTGGAATTCTAGTAATGAAATTGATTGACCTAATGAATATTTCCATGAATATAAAAAAGGGATCTTATTGAATGTTGTTGTTGTCTTTAATCATGTTTTGAGATCATGTAATGAAGTTGGAGGATCTATCTAAGGAATTAAAAGTAATATAGGGAGTCCATGTATGAAGGTGAATAGATGAAGGTAGCACCATCTAGCCTATGAAGGCCACTAGCTAGTTGGTGAATGTAGACAGAATCCCTGAGTTCTAGAAGTTCCACTAGATAGTTTGTGGATAGCTATCAAACAGTATATCTTAAACATACAACACCTCCTTTCTAAAAAAATAACACATGGTATCCATTGTATCCCACTAGCTGATGATTGGCATCTAGGAAGAAGAAGTGACCTCCATGAATCCCAATGGATGGTCCGGGGAGGTTACCAATTTTTCGAAATCATTTGAATGGATTTCACAAGTTTTAATTTTTTTGGCTTCATAGATTTCAATTTTCCATTGACGATCATTAATTTATATAATGTATTATATATTGTTTTTAGATATATATGATACTATAAATAGATCTCCTTGGTGGTTTTTAAAATTCATCAATGAACTACACCACATAATTTGAGACATTAATAACTGTTCAAATATTTGGCACAACAATGATGAAGATCTAGAGGGTTATCAATAATTATGAAGATGTATCAAGAAAAAATATTAATTGTAATTCAATATCTCATTATCTTTTATTTTGTCATCTATCATTCTATATTCTTAATTTTAAAAATTCTTATGAGAGATCCATGTAGCACTTTATAATGAGTTTTTACTGAAAAAGTATCATCTTTCTTATCCTCTTCCACAACGAGTGATCAAAACTATAAAAGTGTGATATGAATTTTTTTACTACCTATAAAGTTCAAGAGAGTTCCCATATAAATAATCACGGGGGAAAATTTTCTTGATAACCACTAATGTCATGGGGGAAATAACAAAAACCTCTCAATTCAAGGGGAGGTGATGTAGGGGATCACTTCAAGATATTGTAAAAATCTTTTATCAAAATATCATTTCTTCATCTTTAATTTTTTACATCAATGTTTTATTTTTCACAACACATCAAAATTAATACAAAAAAATTCATAAATTACCTAGGTTATTTTTGAGTGTGCGTACTCACTCAACAAATATTACAATTATCTTGTTTAATACATATCAAAAGTTTGACATTATCATATCAATATCTTATAGTTCTGAATTTACCATTTGTTTTTATTTAATTTTTATAAATAAAAAATTGTCCCCTTATTTATTTTTAAAAAAATGAATAATCAGCACTATATGGTTCTTTTTCATTTTAAAAAAATATCCTAATTTTAAAAAATTGGTTTAGATATTCTTTTTAATTTTTTTAAACTTATATGATTCCAATGATTGATATTTATATAATGGAATATAAATTTTATTTCAATGCTCCTATTTTTTTTTGAATATATAATTCCTATAAGAAAAATAAAATGTAAAATTTTCTTTATAGCATAAGTTTCCCCATATGGAAAATAATTACGTATGAATTCACCCCTACAAATGAACCAGAAGATAATTGGTCACCCGATGATATTAAATTGTTTTAGCTCAGTGAAAAAACCATGAATGATCTACATTGTGTTCATGAAGGAAATGAATTTAATCATGTTTTATCATTTAAAAGTGAAAATGAATTATGATAATTACTATAACACACTCATTATGTAACCAACAAAGTAACATATACTATATTAGACATGTATAGGAAATTTTTTGAAAGATTTTATATGCATCAAAATTAATCCACTAATAGTACATATACAATATTCATTGACATATGAAAGAGTCAAAAGTCTCTTAGTGATGATTTATCTAAATAAATCATATTAAAAAATATACATTAAGTAACACAATGAAATTGGGTACCCAAGCTCATTGTCATAAAATAAGCGAATGAAATAATTAAAATAGAGGTTAAATAATTAATGGTTCAACTAAGTATATATTAAATAATTATGAAGTGAAATTCATAGGAGGGGGCCAAAAAATCCATATATGTAAACAAAACAATCAACTTCAAAGCTACCAACAACAACTCATCAATATGTGATGTTCAAGATACTAATCAACTCGCCAAGAACATTGTAAAATTATTCAAGAAAATAAAATCCTCCAACTGATTCAAGAAAGTGAGTAAATAGTTTTAAACAAAAATGGAATTATTTGAATGAATGAAAATGGGGCACATCAATATAGTGTTCCTCATCTATAAAATATATATTAAATAAAAGAAACAAGAAAAAATTACTCAAACTATTTTAAATTATAACCCCTTATAAACATTGTAAAAATTAATATTAACTCATCTTAATTTAATTAGAAAAAATCAAATTTAATGGTTTTAATGATACTAATATACTTTTGGTTATAGTTTAGGGCATTTCCAGATTCACATAGGATTACTTCTTATCTCATTTAAGTGAATCTTTCAAACCATTTATCAGGTTTATTAAAATATTTTAAAAGGAAAAAGATTATCAAATTTATCCTATTTAAAGTGATCATGAAAGATATTTCAGTTATGAATAAATAGTTGATTTATTCTCTTCTCAAGGGTATAATAATTCATTTTTAAGCATGAACCCTCAAAATACTAGTTTTTCATAAATATGTAATCAAACAATCCAATAAATTAATGAAAATATTTTAAATGAACATAATTTAACATAATATGTTTTTATTTTAGAATTTAAATACATTTTGTTTTTATATTAATTAAGTTCTCATAACACCTTTTATTAAAAAACCCTTATGAACATTAGAAAAATAAAAAATCTAATGTTGGATTTTCTAAATGTTTTGGTTGTATATGGTCGTTCTCAACACTAATGACCATCATAAAAATTATTCTTCAAAACATAGTGAAGTTATATTATTTGGGTACACCAAATCAAGAATGGAATATCAAGTCCTTAATTAATGTAATAAAATATTAGAATAATCAATTTTTTCTGATAATTCACCAAAATCACTTTCTCAAAATATTTTTGATGAAAAGTTTTTTTTAACTTCAAAAACAACATTTTTGATATATAAAAGTTGAGGTGGAAAATTAATATTTTTTTAAATTATTTACATAAATGTTTTAAAAAATATAGCTATTGTAGAAGCCATAGATTTTATGAAATATTTTTTTCAATTAAATTGAATCACTTTAATAGTTTTTATTACACAAAAAACAATGTTTTAACGAATTTATATATCTAAATAATAATATTATTTTAAATTGACCATTATAACATAGTCATTTAATTTGGTGGAATCAACATGAAAAATTTATCTTATGGTTATTTTTTGATAATTTTCAAAAAAGATTAATTTTTCTGTGAATAGTAAATAATATATATTTTATTAAAAACACCTTTTCCATTAAGGAATTTAAAAAGTTAAATCTTCTTTAAAAATTTTAAAAAATTAACATTAATAAAATTATTTAATTATTAATCCAATTTAGGTTATTTTGATAAAATCGATATTTAATTTTTATATTAAAACATTATATACTTAAGGAAATTTTGTCTTTAGAAAACCATTTTATTCATCACGTTTGTAGGTTTAATTTTAAATTAAAATTTAATCTTATTTGGATGGAATTTTGGAAAAATGGATTCCATATATGTAATGATATTAATTAATATTATATAATAAGTTCAAATTAATTTTTAGTTAAAACAAATAGTAAAAATAATAAATATTAATTACTATGTTTTAGGTTAAAAATAGTTTATCATGGGATAAAATGAAAAGATAATGGGAAAATTGCATAAAAACAAGACCAAACAACATTTTATGGCTATACATCGAAATTAAAACCTATATGTTTTTATAATTAAAAATTTTGGATACTTTTTTCTATTTAAAACTTTGATACACTTTTTTCTTTCCAAATATATCCAAGTGTGTCCCCTTCCCAACTTACAAAAGGGAACCACATCTCTTATCCTATTCTCACTTCAAAAACCATTTTTTGGATAATACATTTCCAAATATATTATTTAATTTTTTCCCGAAAACATATAAAAAATAGTTTTATTTGGAAACTCTCATACGAAGGCTTTAGTTATAAACAAAACCAGGTTCTCAAAAAATAGTTAAAAAAATTAAACATGTTTTTTTATTTCATTTATTATTATAACAACATAGAAAATATAAATATGTTGATATAATTTATAATTTAGGCTTCAAATACTGATATTTTGTTATTTTAATTTAATAACCTATATCCACATAATGTTTCATCGATTGGGAAATGAAACCATTGATCATCTTTACAGTGGACTACCGCCTCACAAACTGATGTAATTCATTTTCCATAACAACCTCTTACTGATAGTAATAATGATAAATTTAACTCATTTATTAAATAATTATGATTTAATTATTATTCCATAATTATGATATTACATATATTATCTTACTTTCCTATCCATGGGAATACGATAACATTACTCGTCTGTATAATAGACTACTACCGTGCGAAGTAATTTGATTCATTTTTTCACATACAATTAATATGGAATGTAATAAGAATAAATTTAATGAATATATGTGAATTAATCTTTAAAGGCCCTAAATTATCTATCTTACATTCATTCCATCCATTTATGAAATGGAAATAGTGTTCATCCATACATATGAGCCACCGTCTACATAAAAGGTGTATTTCATTTCATATATATAATTTTTTTGGATTAATAAAATCACTAATATATTATTTATATAATATTTTAATATAATGATTAAAATTCTAGATATGATGGAACCATGATCAATTTAAAAGGACTTAAAATACCAAATCAAAACATACATGAAAAACAGAGTAGTTATTACAAGAAATGTGATTTTAACATGGGATTGTCAATAAACAGGTAATAAAATGTTCTTCATAAATAATATATGGTATGATGAATATGATTATGGGTTTTTAATATATTTATAATAAACCTATATATATTATAAATTATTTTTGAATCTGTATAAAGGATTTCAAAACTTAAGGTAAGGGTTTTTTAGTTTTTTTCTAGGAGATGTGTGTTATATTCACAACTCATTTATTTTGTGTGATGAATATATTATCCCATTGAAATTTTATATCATGAATTTATTTATTCAAATTATATTTAATGCTTCATTTTATATTATTATTCTATAGGGATTATGATTTAAAAGTTCCCAAAGGAGTAAGTGATTTTCACCTCCATTTTATTCATGTGGGACATATTCCATATACACCACATGTTCCTTTTGTGTGGAATATATGCAACACCAGAATGTATTTTAAGATTATTATCATGAAATTGTGGTATATACATATCCATATAATGATATTCATTTCATAGTTCTTATGATTCCAAATATTTCACAGTGGTAATAGTATTATGTTACAATCTCATTATTTGTCGGGTTTATTTGTGATAAACTTCCGATGATGAGATATTATTTTATATTTATAATTAATATCATGAATTTAATTATAAAGTTGTTATTTAACTAAAATAAATATTTTGATTTCATTTTTCTCCCATTATTTACTAAAGAGACAAAAATAGTATTATTTATAAAAATCAACTGTATTTCCCTCTTTGATCGAAAATCATTTTTCTTCCATGTCCATGTTTTTTATAAATGGTTTAAAAATATATTTTGATATTATATAATTATAGTTTAAAGAAATTATTATCCATGTCTATCTTTTTTTTAATAATTTTAAAGTAATTTTTTTTCGATTTTTGAATGAGGACCTTTTGACTTTTATTGAAATTTGAAAATAATCTTTGTTTTAAAGTGTACAAAAATATCAACATGTTCCTCCATCATGGACAATAAATGTTTAAAATTTTCCTTTATAATTTTCCAATTATATTTTCATATAAAATTATTTTTGATTTTTTTTGAACTTTTATTTTAAAAAATATATATTTTCAAAGTGAAAAGGTTATTTTCCTCAAGAAATGTTTCATGTGATTGTTAAAAATAATTTTCCATATAAGATGGAATACATTGATGTTATTTAATATTTAGTAGTGATATGTTATAATGACAAAATCCTTATTATTTATATGTATGGATTATAATTATGAAAAATAGATGTTTATGAAACCTTTTCTTATGAGTAGTGCTATGATGAATTGATTAGATGATTATAAAACTCATTTCCTTATATGGGTTTGTATATAATGAAATGGTTATGAAACCCATTACCCTTATATGAGTTATGATATGATGAATGTTTTAAGATCTTATAACATAAAAATTCATGGGTTATGGGATGGGTGGGGCTAATATCTCCCTCTATCTCATTAGGTAATGATTAATGTTCTCTGATCTCAAAGATAACATGGGAGGTTATTCTAAGACCGAAAAATTGGGTGTACAAAAGGTTATCCCAATATCAAAAAATGGAATATACAAGATTTTATCCCAATAAGGAAGTAGGTACACAGTTTATTATTCAAATAATATCTTTTTTTAATGTCTTGGTGGGTATTCTTAAAATAATTTTTTCTATATTTATATGTATGCAAATAAATCTATGCAATATGCTAATGTTATGATATGATGGATCATGTTCTTTGGTTCTATGATGATTCATGTATTATAAAATACTAATATTTATTACATGAATCATTTTTATTATTTATGATATGAAATTTATGGGTGTCAATTGTTATTATCATGCTCTCATACCCTTTTTTATGTAGATGTCTCCCTTGTTTAATATTCTGGGCATATGAGATCACCATTTCTTATGTTTACATTCCCCATATTATGTAGAAAGGTATTATCTTTGATTTTATTAGGAAGGGTTCTAATTATGAATAACTCAGTTGGATATGACATAGTACCCTTATGGAAAAGTTCTTTTGGGTCCATGTTTACATATACAGTAAACCTAAATGTTTTTAAAGTGGGTAGTTATCATAGGTAATGAATATTTTTCTATTATGATATAATATTTACATTGTGGGTATTTATAGTTGGAATCATGTATTATTTTAGTTAAAACATTGGAATTAATAATGATATAAATTTAGTTTCATACCTTGGTATATTTATAGGGATATGTATAAGGATATTAAAAAGTATAGAAAAGTGTCCTATAACTTTAGTGAAGGATATATAAAATGGTTTCCATGAAATTAAATCACAATCTAGATACTAAAAGATGTTGTGGATCTATAATGTATTTAGCTAGGGGAAATAACCCAAAAAAGGGAGCATTGGGTTTTGACTTGATCATCACCTGACACCAGACAATGAGACTTATTGCACACTTGATTTCACACTCCAAAGAGATCTGTTTTTGAAATTCACAAAATCTTTATGAATGATTATTAAGGATTTGAATAATGAAAATGGATGAACTAGGATATTACTAAGTTGTTATACATTGAAAATAAGGTTTAATGATTTAAACCTCCTAAGAATGTTTTTTCACTCTAATCAAATATTCTTAATAGTCATCATGACTATTTTAGTTTTACAAAGGTATTAAAGATATAACAATGAAGATGGGGTGGTGACAGGAATGGTGAAATATAGATGTATCTTATATGATATTTGTTATAAAAATTTCCTTATTTAAAGTAATTTATTTAGGAAAGTAAATTACTATCCTCAATGATTTGATGTTTAATTAAACATGAAAACCCCTTGTGGCATAATGTTTGATCTCAAGTCTATGCTTCTTCTCCAGTTGAAGTTTGTGGGAATATGATTCAAAAACATCTTATCATTCTGCCTCTAGTTAAATTTCATGTAATTTTAGGAATATATTGTATTCATTTATATAAATCCCATATTATTTTTATGTGAACAAAAATCAAATTTGATATTATTAATAAACTTATAATCGTCTACCAGTGTAATGATAAATATAAACTTAAAATGGAAATTAAAAACATTTTATGAGTCTTTATTCATATTAAAATGGATTTTTTAACTCAAATGACATGGGAGAAACTCATCATCTACGATATTCTGATTGTGTGGTAGTTTGTTTATGTCTATCTAGAATAGTTTCCTGGTCTTATAAAAAATAAATAATTTGATTTCTAAAAATAAATCATACATTGTTCAACTCCAATTTCAAAGACTCCTTATAGAATTTCCCCAAATAATTTATAATAATTGATGAAGAAACTTTAAGAGAATATTGAAAAGGTATTTATTCATCCTTGTGTGTCACCTAGTGTACATATACCCCTTTTTTATGAAAAATGATAGATCAATGTGACTCTATAATGATTATTGTGATCTAAAAAAGATCAAAATCAAGAAAAAGTATCATTTTCCCCATATTTATGATTTTTTTGACCAACTACATGGAACTCAATACTTTTCCAATATTTATATTCATTCATGATAGCATTAATTGGGGTTCAAGATGGTGGTTTTACCGAAGAAAAAATTCCATACAACGTATAGACTCTATGAATATATTTTCATTCCATTTGGACTTTAAAATTCCCTTTATATATTCATAGATTTAGTCGATAGAGTCTTTATAGATTACATTGATAATTTTGTGATAGTATTTATAGTTGATATTCTTATCAAATTAAAGAGGAAGGAAGATCATGAATATCCTTTATGGAATATACTGAAGATAATGAGTTATGAAATATTATATGAAAAATGTAACATGTGTGGATTTTAGATTAAAAAAGTTTTCATTTTTGGGTTACATAATCTCAAGTGTGGGTATATTAGTGGATCCATAAATGATTGAGGCAATTAAATGTTGGACCAAATAGAGCATAATGACTGATATTTGTAGTTTTCTTGATTTGGATGGAAATTATTAATGGTTTTTCAAAAATTTCTCATGTTTCTCCAATCCATTCACGAGGTTAACTTAGAAGGGATACAAGTTCTTATAGATAGATTAATGTGAGTAAAATTTCAAAAACTAAAGAGAAGATTATCCAATGCACCTGTGCTTACATTACCTTGTAGTGGAGAAGAGTTTGTAATCTAACCTGATAAATCCAGGAAAGGATTATGATGAATTATCATTATTAATGATATGGTTAAATCTTATTCCTCTTGAAATTTGAATGTTCATGATAAAATTTATGCAACTCATTCATTGGAGTTAACTATAATAATTTTTCCATTAAATATATATAGGCATTAATTTTATAGATAAAATTGGGATATATATATTGATCACAAAATATTGATGTAAATATTCACATATAAAGAGTTTAATATATTCTAGAGAAGATTAGTATAGTTTGTTAACAATTACTTCTTTGAAATAAATTACTGATATTGGAAAAGGAATAAGTTGTTTTATGTTTTGAGTAAAAAGAATCATATTATCATATCTATGATGAGGATCAAAAAAGATCTATTATTTATTTATTTTCAAAAGATGGATCTTTGAATATTTAAGGAAGTGGAGAAATATTTTTTTTTCTTAAATAATATTTTAAATATTTACCCAAGTGAAGATTAAATAGGTTAATAAGGAAGATATACATCTATAGAAGAAAGTTAGAAATGTTCTTGTGTTTAACATTGATCAAGACTGAATGGTAAAGATTCAGAACTGTATATGTGTTCTATCCATGAAGTATTTTCGGAAAGATCTGTTATAGGTATCTAAAATTTCATCATTCTCTATTCATTATGGAATTATAATTATGTATAGGGATCTAAAAGAGTATTTTTAGTTCTATGGAATGAATAGAGACATTATAAAGTCTGTATCTCGATGCTTAATATGACATCAAGTTAACGGTGAGATAAAAATTACAAGGGGTTGTTACAACTATTACCCACACAAAAATGTAAATAGTAAATTATCAACATGGATTTTAGTTTTGGACAAGATAAAACATATAAATGACATAATTATATATGGTTTATAGTTCATCTCCTTACAAAGTTATAACACTTCATCACTACCAAAGAATATTTATCTCTAGATCACCTTTTTAGGATATACATTAAAGAAGTGGTAAGATTTCATGAAATACTACATTCCATTGTATCTAATCAAGATCAATGTTTTAACTAGATATTATTGAAAATACTTCAATAATATCTTGATATAGTGTTGATTTTCAAAAATGTATATCATTCTTAGATGGATGGTAACTCTAAGATAAAAATTCAAACCCTAAAATATGTGATGATATATTTTTAAATAGATTTGAAATGTTTTTGGGATAAAAACAATACTCTAGTTTATATTTATTTCAATAATAGATTTAATTAACAAATTTTTATGGATCCTTATGAATATCTCAATGAATTAAAGTGTAGAACTCCAACATACTGAGACGAATATGGATAAATAAAGATATTGGGTCCTAAGCTAGCTAATGAAATTGTATAGAAGGGTAGAGACATTTAGTAGAAAATATATTCCACTCATTGTTGATATAAAAGTTATACTAACAATAATTGGTGTAATATTTAATTTTAATATGGTGATAAGGTTATATTATGGATTTATCAGTGGAAGAATGTAATAATATTCATAAAGAAAGAAAAACTAATCCCTAATTTTATCGATCCCTTAAAAATTTTTCATCATATGTGGATAGATCATATCAATTAAAGCTTACAATGAACCTAAATCCTATCCATAATGTATTCTATGTATCACTCTTGAGGATGCAGATAACTTATAATTCACATTTACTATTCAAATTGTTCATACCACTGGAGAAATACTATTCTTACAAGGAACTACTTGTGGAGGTTCTATATCATAGATATAAAGTGATATGAAACAAGGACACTCACTTGGTCAATGTTTTGTGGAAAAAACACAAATTATAAGAATATATATGGGAACATTAGGGTGTATAGAGGCTGAACTATCCTTAATTGTTAGAATCAAATTGAAATAATTTCAAGGGAGAAAATCATTTTAACGGGTCTATAATGTAACACAACTGGATCTTATTAAATATATTATTTCAAATAAATTTAATCTATTTGATAGCATGAATCACAAGAAACACATATATTTAATGAACCATGATATAATATTATTATTATTATCTAAAATTGAGCATTATAATTTATCTATTAAAACATGTGTATACTTTTTTGTTTTCAAATATTTGAAGTGTGTCTTCTCTAACGCATATAAAAGGGAACCCCCTATCATCTTCTCTTCATTCTTAAAAATCCTCTAGTTTATCCAAGACATTAAAAAATATCTCCTTAATTATCTATGCACATACTAAAAGACTTATTTTGATTAGGAAACCCTCCTATTATGGATTTATCTATAAATGTAAAGAGGTTATCTAAATAATATGTAAAAATTATTAAACTTGTGTTTTTTTTAATTTATTCTTCCAATTATATAAAATATTGTAAAACTATTATAATATAATAAAAATAGTATATCCTATATATTGATATGTTATTATGTTAATGTAAAAACCTATATCCCCCTCATTTTCAATATAATGGTAAATAAAACCTTCGATTAGGTGCATAGTAGACTACCACCTCAAAAACTGATGTAATTCATTTTCCTTCCCCATATCACACATATGGTTATAATTATAGATTAAAAAAATTTATAAGATATTTATGAGTTTATTATACTTTTTGGATGATTATAACACATATAACATCTTATTTTTCATATTGGGGGAATACGATATTATCGCTCATGTTTATGGCAGAAAACAACATCACAAAGCGATGTGAATAAATTTTCAATTATTATATACATGGAAGGTATTAAGGATAAATTTAATGAATATAATTTATATATATGACATCATAATGAATATATAAAGGTGATATATTATTTAACTTCATTTCATTCCATTCATTGAGAAATGGGAATCATCGTTCTTGTTTATATATGACATACTGTCTACAGGAACATTGTAATTAATTTTATATCTCAAAATTTTTTTGAAACAATAAATATATGTATAATGTATATTACTGATATTTATATCATGGTTAAAATTTTGGAGATTATCTTACCATGATTAAAGTAAAATGATTGAAAATACCAAACCAAAACTTACATGAAAAACAAGACAGTTATATCCTGAAAATTTATTTTAACAAGGAATTTTCAATAAATGGACAATAAAAGGTTATAGGTAAATAATATATTTAATTATACATATTATTATGGCTATATAACATATATAAAATATAACTATATTTATTATACATGGGGTTCAAATGTGTATTAATGATTTCAGGACTTAATGTAAGGGATATCTAGTATCTCTCTCTCTTTTTCTAGGAGACACATTCCATATTCAAAAATATTTACTTTTATGTGGTTAATATATAGAACCTTTGACATTTTATATAATTAATTTATTTATTTTCCTAATAATTAAATCTTAATTTAATTTTATTCTTCCATGGGGCTTATGATTCAGAAGTTACCTAAGCAGTAAGGGATTTCTGTCTCACTTTTATTCCTATGGGACACATGTTGTATACACCACATGCTTATTTTATGTGGTTTATATAATAGACATGAATTTATTTTATGATTATTCTCAAGAAATTATAGGATATAAATATCCATCTAATTTTATTTATTTCATGGGTCTTAGGATTCAATAAATACCAATTTGCTAAAGGTTTTATATTACCATCTAATTATGTTTCGGGGCTATTTATGATTAATATTTAACGATAAAATATTAAAATATATTTCCCAAGAAGAAAATTAATTTTATAATCATATGGTTATTTTATGAAAATAAATTAATTACATTTATTTTCTTCCAATTATTTATGAAATATTCCAAAAGAATTTTTTTAAAAAAAATAGAATTTATTTGTTTTTTTGCCTAAAAATCATTTTTAATCCATGTTCAGGTTTCATAAAAAACTTATTGAATTTTTTTAGTATTATTCAATGACCATTTAATGTAATTTTTACCCATTTATGAATTTTTCAATAAAATTGTTTTATAAGAATCTTCTTATTGTTTTCCAAATGATATAATTTTGACTTTTACTAAAAATATGAAATGAATATGTCCTTTAACATGGATGACATGAATGATATTTTACACCATCATGAACACTCAATGTTTTATATATTCCAATCTATTTTTCTAATTACATATTAAAATAAAAGTATTTTCAAAAAAATCAGAACATTTTGTTTATGAAAAAGTTATTTTCAAAGTGAAAATGTTATTTTCACCATGAAATGTTCCAAGTGATAATTTAAAATAATTTTCCATCTTAGATTAAAATCATTGATGTTACTTATTACTTATTGTGGATATGATCTAAGGAAACCATTTTTTTTCTTTCCCTATATGTTTTATGATTATGATAACGATATTTTTATAAAACATTTTTTTCATGGGTTATTCTTTGATAAATTCACGAGATGATCATGAAATCCATTTCCTTTCTAGGGGTTATGCTATGATGAATTGTCTATAAAACCTATTATGTTCATATAGTTTTTGATATGATGAATTTTTTATGATCTTTTAGAACAAAAATGTATGGATTATCTGATATATGTGATATATATCATCCCCTTGTTAATTGGGTAATATTTAATGTTCTATGAACATAGAGGGTACACAAGTGCTTATCAAAATCCTAAAAAAGGATAAACATGTGGTTATCCCAAGCCTAAATCCAGGACCTGGGTGTTTAACCCAAGCCTAACTTGTTATAAATATATTTATGGGTATCTTAACACAACTTTTTCAATGTTCATATGTAGGACAAAAATCTATTTATTATACCATTGTTTTAATGTTGTGTCTTGTGTTCTTTGATTACATGACGATTTATGTCTTATGAACTACTATAGTTTAAAACATGACCCATTATTATAATCTATGATATACATGATATGGTTTACAAATTTTACACTCATTTTCTCATACCCTTATGTTCATATTATATTGATGTCTACCAATTTTACACTTAGTGAGCATCTGATCTCACCATTTCTTATGTTTCATTTCCCCATGTTATAAAGAAAGGTATTATTTATGATGCATCTATGATGGGTGTTAGATATTAATAAAATAATGGGTGGTAATTTAGATCACTTATAGACTAGTTTTTTATGTTTCCAAATTTCCAATGGCACGATACCTAAACTATTTAGGGATTTATCATTTTTTTATTTAATGAATTTTAATCTACTAAGATGTAAAAATTATGTAATTGAAGTGTGGGTCTTTATAGATACCATAAACATGATAATGATATTAGATATTTTCACTCAGAAACTCATACTAGAATATATGTCCCAAATGAGAGTTAAAATATTCCCTTTATCTAACACTTAGAACCCCAATATATGAGTGATTATCTTAATGATTAAAATTTGGTTTTTTCTATACAAGGGAATTAAATAAATTAACTCAAAATGATATATGTACTCTCATCGATAGGATTAATTATTATTATATCATAATAACTAAGTGGGTGTCTAAGAATAAGATATATGATAATTGTAATATCATTGAAAATAAAAAATTTCTTGTAGAAGAATATTGTAACAATGAAGAAGGAATCAACTATGGTGAATCCTTTTTACCTATTTCTCTGTTAAAATCCATTATGATCTTTTTGGATTTCACCTCTCAACATAATTTCAAAAAAATTTAAATGAATATTAAAACTTCATTAAACTGTTCTATTAATAAAATTGTTTTTTTGGAATAACCCCAAAGTTTTAAATATCCCAATTCTTTAAATCGTATTTTCAAATTGACTAAAGATATTTTAAAAAAATCCAATTTGGATTTGTATGGATGATTATATAATTTTATTTTACCACATTTTTTTAAAATGGGAAAATCTAATTCAACTCTTTTTATAAAACATATCTCAAATTCATTTTTACCAATTCAATATAATGTTGATGATGTGATTTTCAACTCAGAAAATGAATCAATTTCTTTTAAATGTTATGTCTTAATAAAAATGGAATTCAAAATGAGCATTATGGTTGAACTCAGATTTTATATCGATTTTCAAATTTAATAAAATGATTGTATTTATATAAATCAATTAAAATATGATAATTAACTCTTAAATAAATTTTACAGGCATAAAAACAAGGGAATTAGTATAACCACGATTGTAGGTTGTTAGATAACATTGTATAAAGCTGTTAAGTAAGTCGACAATAAGCTTTATAATAGTGTGATTGAGATTCAACCTTATCTTACTGGCACATTAAATGACATCATGTTTAGTATTTTACTTTTTTTACATTTTAAACAAAATCCAAAGGAATATAATCTCAAATTAGTTAAAAAGATTTTTCTTTATTTTAAAGTAACTTAAGGTCATAGGTTATTTTATCTAAAATGAACATCAATTAAATTAACTAATTTTCCTATGATCATTTTTATAGTTTCCAAATAGTTTGGAAATATATTGATGGAAATTTTAACCTACTTGTAAATTTACTTATCTCATGGTGAATGGAGAATAAAACTCTATTTCTCTATCTAAACCCGATGTAGAATAAATTTACATCATGATTTTCTCCACCCAAATAATATGAATAAAAAACAATATCTTAGACAAGAAGATTTCATATGACTATATCCCTCTTATATGTGATAATAAGAGATTTATTTATATATATATAAATCTTATCCATCACTTATAAATAATTAAAAATGTATATAGGAACCATTTTTTAATAGATCACTTCCAAAAAGGTTGATATTTTATTGGAATTTGTTACAGTAATCTCTCTACTAAATTAATATTTCACTAAACCTATAAAAATTTAAAAACTTGATTTTATTGAATGGGAATTAGGACTAGTAAATTCTTAAAACATTCCATTTATCCATGAAAAACATGGGTAACATTTTTTAAAATTAATTTTGATTCTTTATATTGTTTGAATATTTTATCTTTATTCTAGAATCCTTAAATAGTTGATTTAATTTTTTATATTAATTATTTTTATTTTATTTATATCTTTATTATGATACCTATATCTAACTTGTACACTCATTTTAAGGTGATCCTAATATCATAATTATAAAATTTTCCTTAAGAGAGACTCTTGCTTTCAAATTATTTTTTAGAACCAAAAAATGATTTCTCTTACTTTCAAAATTCACTGTCATATTTTTTGAAAAATACTTTTTATTATAATATTTATTTTTATGTTTTTAAAGGATTTTTTAACATTAAAAACACCCAATTTTTTTTTATTTTAAATCTATTTTATGTTTTTTTCAATACTAATTTAAGAAATTATTTATATGATCAACTTATTTCTAAAAGTTTTTTATCTCTCTTAATTGAAGATTCATGATGAGTAAATATTTCCAAATATACTTTTCTCCCAAAAAAATTATTTTTTATGTTGTATATGACACCAATTAAGCACTCTAATGGTATCCTCCTAAAACCAGCAAACCCCAACCCTAGGATGCTCTCCTCCTCCCAGTGATGATGGCGGACCCCGGGCCGGCCCCTCCTCCCTCAGTGGGGGAGGGAGCTTCGTTTCCCTTTGGGAGAGTAGGGACATAATTTCTTCCTTTATCTAACCCTGATTTTCTCCCCCAATTCACAAAATCTTCTTTAAGCCCTAAAGTTTCGGATCTCATTGATGGCCTTCCTAGTCTCCAGATTTCGACCTCTGAATTCTCCAAAACCTATTCCCTCCTAAACCTCACATTGGTATCTCACTTCAAGTTGAGAAGACCTTCAGTTGATGTGTTTAATAGGATTATCTTTGGATCATGGGATCTCTAAGGAAAGAGTGATTTTTGGCTTGCTTGACAGTCACCACATCATGATTTGATTTGAATCGGAAGCAGACCTCATCAAGGCATGGTCAAGAACTCCGTGTAATGTCAATGGGTCCATATTATTCCTCTTCCAATGGTCATTTGAATTCCATATGAATCGAGATTCCCCATCTACTATGATTTGGGTAAGTTTTCCCAATCTTTCATTTCAATTCCAGAATCCTTATATTATTTTGGTAATCTCGTAGGTAGATTTTTGTGCTCGGATAGTCACACCAAAGTTGTTTTCCACCCAGTCAATACAAGAGTATGTGTAGAATTATATTCATCTCAAATGCCTTTTGATTATGTCTGGATTACAATTGGAGAGGATTATAGGTGCAAACAATGGGTCATCTACGAGGGCTGGATAGACTTCTGCTCCTCATGCAGTCATTTGGGTCATGCTTTTGAGGTCTCTCATATGGGTCCTCCACTTCAGGACGTCTGTCGTTAGGGAATCTAGTCTACAAGTAGGAAGGGGGCTAGTGTGAATGGTAAAGCTCAGGAAGTTAGTGTTGAAACTGGCCCGACGCATATGTAAATTGGTGGTGGTAGTGGTGGGGAATTTCAGTCTCAACGACTAGTGGAGAAGGAACACCCGAAAGGTGATTGTAACAGGTCAGTCAAGGTTATGCATCGGTCGGAATCTGGGAGTAATGCTATGGAGACCCATGATAAATTGGTAGAACCATCCAAACCTGAGGGAGGCTCACTGTAGCAGGCTGAGGTGAAAGTTTTGACCCAGGTGGTGGGAAGTAAGGACATAGTGGAGTATGAGGTGGGCGGTGTAGTGGACTCTCTTACTAAGGCTTCTTGTGCAGATAGTGGTGGATCTCAGAGGGGAATGGGAGGTGAAATGGAGGTCATGCAGCCAAGTGATGGGGAATTAGCCTAGGATAAGGCTACTCAGAGTGATGGTAGGCAAGCAGTGGGTGAGACCCAAGTGGGAGGTTTTGAATAGGATCCTAGCATAGTATCTTGTGGGGAGATGGTCAGAGGTAAGGGGGACCTACACAAGGGGAGGTAGGGGTCTTCATTGGATGTGTAGGTCCGTAATCTAGCTAGTAAGGAAGGGAATTATTTTTCAGGGAACCAATATGATATCAAGGTGAAGAATAGGTTTGATGGCATTAGTACAATTGGTGAGTCTATGGAGGGGACCACTAAAGGCAGTAAGAGTACTTCTGCAGGGGAAATCAGCTCAAGGATTAATAGAAGTAATAAGGGGAGGAAGGGTAAGAGGGAATACTCCTCCTTGCCTCCTCCCTTGAATATTCGGTCAGCAAAAAATAAAATGGATGAGAAGGTGGAAAGTGAGTCCATGTTCCAAAAATCACCTGGCCAACCTGAACTTTCCTTAGATTTACTTCTGTGTTCAGAGGATGAGGTGATATAGTAGGTGTTGTTTCTCAATGCCTCAGAAGAGGAAGTGACCAAGATGATGGGTCAAGACGTTGGAATGAGTCAAAGTGAGGATCAATATTCTTGGGTTGAAAAATAGGGCATGATACTGGTTAGGGGTTTCAATAAGGGGTTGATCGGACTTGGAGAGTATATAGAGGTCTGGAATAAATTGACCTCTACCTTGGAGGTTCTTTTAAGTGATGAACCCCACACTCAGGTAACTGCTATTTCTTGGAAGTTGTTCAAGGATATGGATTTTGGAAGAAATATATTTTTCTTCAATGATGCTGCTTTAACCTTCTCTATTTAATACTTGGTTTCCCACTCTCACCTTCCCTGTTCTTTTGAGGAGGCTTACTCTCAGTTTTTGCTTCTAGAGATGTTTTGGTGTTTTGTTTGCTACTTGTTACATGGTTCTTCTTTAGATGGGGTTCAGAGCATAAGGCTGCCACTTCTATATGGAACTTGGAGTGAAAGACTGAGAGGGTATGGCCTGGCCATCGGTTTTGTGCTCGTGTATCCTAGCATGGGACTTTTTGCAGAGTACTCATGCTTGGTGGGGGGGCTAATCATGAGGTAGCTACTGGGGTGAGGCAGGACATGTTTTGTTTGGGTTTTTTTATGTTGTTGTTTTGGTTGTTTTGTTGGACTTGGTGGTTCTCACTTTTCCATTAAAATTGATTCAATAATCAAATAAAAAATAATTTCCAGTTATACTGTATATGAAAAAATCAAAAAGAAAGGGAATATTCAATGTATTATTACACATTCAAAGGGATCTGATCAAGATTTTTAATTTAAGGAATAAATCAATGTCAGTAAGAAACACTTTTAGAGAATAATTTTTTTTAATACCGAATATATAAAATTGTTAATATAATATTTTCATAAAATATTATTTTAAACATTCTTCACTCTCAATCTCTATATAATACTCTTATTGGAGGGTGTGTTTAGAAGATAATATATGTTTCAATTTTTTTATTTTTTATTTTGATCTAACTTCACATTTTTCAAATTTTTTATTTTTTATCTAGAAATCAATTCTCAATGCCTATTTTAAATTTTTCAAATCAAAATCTATTTATTTTTCTTGAAAACCATCTTTAATAAATATTTTTTATTTTTCAAAATCTCATTGAACAATGAAATTAAATTTTATTCAAATCATTCTTTTAGATTTATTGCCTTTCAATCCTTCTTTTTTTTGATAGTCACAAGTGGGGGAGAAATTTATTGAATATTTATAGGGGATAAAATTATTTAAAGGGGAAAATTTATTATTATATATGTTATTATCAAATATTTCATAAATGGGGAGTTAAATTTATTACTCTAGTTTCAGTGTTAAATGATTTAATCTTGTTTGAAATATGATATTTTTTGTATTAACTTATTGGAATTAGTTAATATTTTATTTAATATCTTCTATATAATTATATATTGAATACATTTTTATATCAAGAACTCTTGATTTACAATTTATGTATCTTTTTATGTTAAGTTATTTGGATCTTCAAAAATGGGGAGATTATTGTATCTCTTTATCCCACGTATTTTTTCATGAAAAAAAATCTTTTGTGTTTCTTATAGTTTTAGTTGAATGAATAATAGTCTCATATTGTGGACTTTTAATCATGACTTAGATAGAATTAATGATGATATCCAAGACTATAAAAATTATTTTAATTAATAATTTTTAAGGGAATAAACTATATTAAATCATTTTTTTGGATCATTTAATGAAGTTATAAAATCATCCAAAGGCATTGGAAAGAATATGAGGAGGCCTTTGATGATGGGGAACAACTAAAGGTAGCACTGGCTAGCTGGTTCAAGATATAGGGTAGTTGGGGGCATTTAGACAAAATTTTGAGGTTAATGAAGTTCCATCGAATAAGTGGTGGATTTCTATAGGCTAGCCATTGGAAAGAAGACAACATGTCAATATTATAAAAATGCAACTAGAAATTGTGTGCTTCCCACCACCCAACTAGTGAAATTTGGGAATAGATAGTGAAAATCGGGCATCCCATTGCCTAGCTGATGGATCTTAATTGGTAACTAGTGGAATTCGAACATATTGATCATCTTTTAATTTTTGGTAAACCCCATTACATTCAATTGTTTTTTATGATCCATAATTTCTTCATTGGATACTAGAATTTAAATATATTTATTAATTCCTATAAATAGGTCTCCATGGTATCTTGAAAGATACACAATTTAACTAAAATGTATCATTTAATACACAAATTATTAATCAAAACTTTAACACAACAACAATGAAGCTCATGAAGATTCTCTCCAATGTTAATTTTTTCTCAAGATCCAATCTCAATTATATGTAAATATATTAGAATATCCTCTTCCATAACCACTATATATCTTTTTACTAGTTTACAAATACTTACAAGTGATAATGGGGATACTTTGTAACAAGTTTTCACCAACAAAACTCCTTCTTCTCTCCCTCTTCTACAGCAGGTTCTCACTACTATAAAAGTGAGGGATAAGTTTCATGGATATTGATTAAATTTAAGAGTGTGCTCATAACCATAATCATGAGGGATGATATTATTGATTACCACCAAAATCAACATAAAATAACATAATTCTCTCAACCTAAGTGGAGAGGATATAGTATCTCACATCAGACTATTTTCAAATATATTTATTGAAACTTTTTTTCTTATTTTTTTATTTTTTGAATAAATTATTTTTTCCACCATGAATGAAAATTGATATTCATAATTTTCATAAATATAATTTTCCATTTTCTATTAGGAATTATCAGTAAATTAATATTAAAGTTAACCTTTTAATACCTATCTAAATTACTTCTTTATCATATTAATATTATTTAGTTATTAATTTACCTTTTTTATTTTGATTTAATTTTGAAAAAGGGAAATTAACCCCCCCCCCACCCACACACACACACACACACAAACATTTCATATTACTATGACTAACATGTCCCAGTGATATCACTTAATCATGAAACACCGGTTCATTGCTTAATCAAATATGCATCATATGTCAAGCCTGAATGAAAACATAAGGTCTACATGCACACTAAGGTGCTCATAAATGGGGTGAGAAAATAATTCCCAATTTTCCACCCCCAATGGTGATTTTAACATCATAAATAATAATATTTCCATGTGAAAATGATATTCCCATCTTAGTTAAATAGTAGTAACTAACATAAAACGAAAAAAATAAGAAATTAATAAAAAAAATTGAAAGAAATGATAAGAAACAAAATCCTTGGGTTTTAAAACCACCTAATATTATTCTAAACCTTCTTGATCTAGATCTAGATTAATGAAATAATATAATTCACCCTTACATATAACATTAGGCACGTCTATAAGACTATAAGGATCATTATGATGCTAACATGCTAGTAGGAATGAATGTTGGACCTTAGGATAACTTCCAAGGAATCCCAAAACAACAAAATACACTACTTCCATTCTCTAGGAAACCAATTATATGATCTAAACTAGAAAAAAACATCTAGGTTGGCATTAGAGAAGTTTTATAGGATCTGATAATCTAGCAGAACCACTTGGGATATTGAATCAAACATATCATTCCACACTGCCTAATTGGGCCTAAACTCTGTCAATGTTCATGATGAAATCTATATATATCTAAAGAGCACATAAAAATCTACTACAACCCAACTAATATATGAGAGCATCTGATCCATCTTAGTGGTCATTCCAAATAAAATAATATCAAAAAAATTCCTCTTACATCCTATCTAATTTAAAACATCCTTGAACATCCTTCTTATAATCCATATGACATAGGTCATCCAAAACACCCAAACAAATCAACACCACTATAGCTAGCATGGTCTCCCACAGCCAACCTCCTAGTTCTAAGGTGATGCTCAAAACCTCCAATGCTAAAACTCAACACTAACCCTATCTAGGTTCAGCATAACATGAGGCACTCACATTGGTTCTTTGAATCAATTGATGTAAATTGTATTCCCAATAAAGGGATCCTTTATCACAACTGACCCTCAAACCAAGACTGAAAAAAGAAACTGTTAGGACCAATAGGGTCCTATATACCCTGAGAGGGGGGGTGAATCAGGGTATGGATATTCTTTTTCAAAGTTCTTTCTTCCCCACTGGATCTTGACCTCTTTGTTACAAGGGTCACTTTTTTTGCATTTGTGTGGTTACTGTGATCACTTGTCTCCTTTACCTGATGATGATGCTTTGAATGCAATGCAGGGAAGTAAGCAAGCAGACACAGAGATTTTACTTGGTTCACCGCTAAGGGCTACGTCCAAGGAGCATACGCTGACAAGTTACCGGTTCGTACCAAATTCCACTAGACTTCACTAGCTGTGGATTACAATGTTCGGGCTAGATCACTTATATGCCCAGGCTCACTGACTATACAAGTTTTAGGGTTAGTTCACTTCTTTCCAAAGGGTCACTCCCTGTTTCTCTCTCTCTGGCTCACTACCAGTGGAGAGGATCACCTTCTTCCTCTTCCTAAGCTCACTGCTCTAGAAGGGATTCACTCAGAGTTTATAGACATGTGGGTCTCTTCATTTCCATTAAGGAATGCATCTTTCTCTGTATGTAGATGCTCTGTTGAAGTTCAACTTTCACCTGTAGATGAATACCCCTTTTCCACTATCCACTGGGCAAACTACCTTTGGAAAGGCCTTCGCGAAGCACCCTACTTCTCTAGGCTCCCAATTTCGCGAAGCTCAAACAAGCATGCGCGAAGCTCATGCATTTTCGTGAAGCTCTCTCGCGAAGCTCTTTCGCAAATCACTCCCGCGATGCTCAAGCCGTCGCAAAGCAACGACCCTCGCGAAGCTTAGTAAGACAATGCGGAGCTCGCAGGTTTCGCGGAGCTACAATAGTCGCCGCGAAGAACCTCTTTCGCGAAGCACACTGGCTCCGCGAACCACCTTCGCAAATCGAGAGCAAATGATCTTCTATGAAAATTCTCTCTACTTCGCTCGAAGGGGTCGGCCTCTATTTATAGGCGATTCCACCGACCCTCAAACTTTCCGCGCGAAGTCAACGCCACGTCATCTCAAATCGCGAAGCTCCAAATATTCCGCCGGAATTCTGTCCAAATCGCGAAGCACCACGGCAATTATCCATTCGCGGAGCTTGACGTAGTCGCGAAGAATCACCATCAACTTACCTTCTCGACTTCGCCGCGAAGCTCCCTCACAAATCCCTTCACCACCGCGATGCACTTCAGCCTGTGCCGTTCGCGAAGCTTGACGTAATCGCGAAGCATCACCGCCTCCATTCTTACGGTCTTCGCGATTTCCAAACCAAGCATCCTATCTTCGCGAAATTCATGCCTTTGCTATATGAAATTATGCTCTTCATGGAAATCCACTTTTCACGATGCTCACCAAACTCCAAATTTTGGACCCCAAAAATTTGGCAAACACTAGGAAACAGCGCCACCTTGTACTTCTCTTTTGTACCGCCTCCAGATCGTCCATTCCTTTGTCATCGTTCTTTGTCAATAAGGATTGTCAACAAATTCTCAGGAACTCGACAATTCTCCATGGAAACCTGCTTTGTCAACAAACACAATCAACCCAAAAATGCTTCAATGATACCTTGAGGGATTTTTTCCCAACAATCTCCCCCTTTGGGTTTGTTGACAATTCTTCATAACTTTGCTCAGGATGATTTTCTTCACTTTGATACCTCACTGAGTCTTCTTCCAGGTGCTACCACCATTCGCCTCTTGAGATTATGATAGCGTTCAAGGAATCACTTAACACGTACTCTAAGCCCACATGAGCAATGCTCAGCGTGAGAAACAAGAGTAGTATGAAAACTTCATCAATGAATCACTTCATGTCAGACCTCAATTTTCGATTCCCACCTGATACCAATTCTTAAATTGATACCAATTGTTGAACCACACTGATACCAATTGGTGATAGCTGGACACCGTCTCACACCATTCTAACATCACTGTTCTGTTTTTATCATGATCCTCATCTGTCGTGATTTCTATGCTTTGATCGATCACTTCTAGCGTCGTCAGATTTGATAATCTCCCCCTTTCTCATTGCTCCCCCTATCTGGATGCTCTACTGGTCATCTTCTCCCCGTATCAACCATGATTTATCAAATAGACACACTGTCTCCCAATCACTATTTTCTCCCCCTTTTTCAACGAACCCAAAGGTCACCCCTTTGTAGTCTGTAACAGAGTAGAGAACACGAATCAGCACATTAGGGAAAAACATACCATACCTTGGGGAGAGGGGGGGATCCCACATCCACGCTATTTCAAGTGCGGGGAATCGACTGAACTCCCAGATCCAGTCGATGCCTCTCAAAAGCTTCCTTGGGTAAGGCCTTGGTCAGAATGTCTACAACCTGTAGCTCTGTAGGCACATACTCCAACTTCACGATTCCTTGCTCAACCTTCTCCTTGATAAAATGATACTTAATCTCAATGTGTTTTGTCCTTGAATGATGGACAGGATTTTTGCTAAGATGTATAGAACTTGAGTTGTTGCACTGGATGTCGATAGGAGACTTAACTTCAACTCCCATATCTTCAAGCTGTTGTTTCATCCATAATAACTGTGTGCATGCTTGAGTGGCCGCAATATACTCAGCTTCTACGGTGCTCAATGAAATGCAATCTTGCTTCTTGCTTAGCCAAGAAATACACAGTCCACCAAGATAGAATGCACCTCCTAACGTTGATTTTCTGTAATCTGCTGATCCGGCCCAGTCTACATCAGTATATCCCAATAACTTTGTCTGAGATTTGTCATTATATGTCAAACCGAAGTTCACCATGCCCTTGATATACCGAAGTATTATTTTCACTGAGAGCATGTGACTTTCCTTGGGATTACTCTTATATCTCTCTACTTGGCATGTGGTGAAAAAAATATCAGGATTTGGTGCGGTCATGTACAGAAAACTGCTGATAATCTGCCTGTTTTCAGTGAGATTAACTGCCCTGCCACTGTCATCTTTTGATGATTTCATCTGGGTAGAAACCGGAGTCTTCATATCCTTGGAATTTTCCATTCCAAATCATTCCAAAGCATCCTTGGCATATTTGGATTGAGAAATGAATGTGTCATTCCTGCCTTGTGTAACGCAGAAAACCAAGCTTCTTCAAATACTGATATAGCCTTCAGTACAATGCTCTTGGTGCTTGTTTCAGCCCATATAACTCCTTCTTCAGCCTACAAACTTTGTTCTCATCCTCATGAATGAGAAAACCATCTAGATGCTCAATATAAAACTTTATCTAGGAGTCTCCTTTGCACATCAATCGTGCTTTGTTCCGAATCAATGTGCCATATTCATTCATCTTGTCTTAATAGACCCATTTAGTCTTAATGATGTTTTTATCTGCTTGCATCGAAACAATATCCCACTTCTGATTCTTCTCAATCTGATCTATCTCTTCGTTCATGGATGAACCATGTTTTCATCATCAGCTGCATCAGCAATGCATTTTAGCTCAACCTAAGATAGAAAAGATGCATGTTATAGTGATTTCATTATTATTGTCTGAACTGGAGCTGCCTGATCACCAATGATATTCTGTCCATCAATTTCAGCTCATCTCTTTGGCATCCTTGTAGACACAAACTAGACACTTTCATGTTTATCATCGGTGTCTTCTTCTGAATCAGCATAAGCCACTTCTGCTCTCCCTGTGTTGCTTTCTTCCTCAGTAGTTTCATCAGGAAGTTGTTCACTGACTCATTTTTTAGTGGCTCCATTTCTTTTAGATACTTTTCTCATATTTTTGTTGAGACACCTTTGATTTTCTCTTGCAGCTTCTTGGTATCCTGAAAGCAGTTAGTTGATACCAAATTGTTAGAACAAAATAGATAATCATGAAAACCTGTGTATTGCTGCTTTTACACCAATCATTCTTCATGAGAATAAACATTCATCCTTCATATCATATTGAGATCATGCATCTGATTAGGATATAGAATGCTCCCCCTGTGTTATGAAACTCTTCAAGTTGTTAGGCCCAACAGTTTAGACCCATAACACATTTTTTCCTCCTGCATCATTTGTTCTCATCTTCCACTCAGATTTGAGTCATTAACAAAATCTCTAAGCCTACTGAGTTGAAACTCATTGTAGGAAACAAGATATAAAGTTAATAACACAATCACTTCCTATTGTGCTCTGTTGCTCCCCTTCTTCTTCAACTCTAGTACCTGATTTGAATCAATTGAAACTCTAGAGCATATCACTTCTCCACTTCGCAT
Organism: Viscum album; assembly: GCA_963277665.1. Lineage (NCBI taxonomy): Eukaryota > Viridiplantae > Streptophyta > Magnoliopsida > Santalales > Viscaceae > Viscum > Viscum album. The sequence continues at coordinate 1,399,757,496 of OY728142.1, read as the reverse complement.
CGTTATATGCCACTTCCCCTTGGATTGTATCTCCCTAAAACCTGAAACACACGGATCATTAGTTAATAGCATTTATATACATAGGGAGAGGGGATTCTTCTGGACTCCTCAAGATGAGGATTGTGGTTGATCCTGATGGGTCAACCCTTTGATTCTTTCTTGGAGGGCATCACACTCCTTTCTTGCTTCCTCCAACTGCCTAGCCAACTTCAACTGTTCTGGCCATATGACTAGGCATTCATTGCCTACATTATGATCCTTTTTCTGATATGTATATTTGGTAGGCTCGGCCTTTCTCACCGCTTGGGGTATAAACCCGCTAGTACACATTTCCTTCTTTGAGGTTCTACCAAAATTCCATTTTCCTTGATTATTTCTCCGAGTAGGAACCTCTCTATTTGGAATATTCCCCTGCTTCTTCCACCATTGCAAGGATCTTGCTCTTTCATTCACTTCTCGCTGAGAAGCACGAAATGAAGATTTTTCAATGCATTATTTGTTCGTCATTCTCTTATAAGATGTCTCAGTCACCACACTCTTTTTCACTGGTGGTGAGTCCTCTATTGAACGTCCATTCTTCTTACTCACAGCTATAGTGTTTCCTCCCTTTTTCTTCCATATTTGTTTATGTTCATTATTAGAGGGCGGTTGTGAGTGTGACTGAGGAGGTGACTGATACACTTCTTGTTCAGCTCCATGTGATTCCCCTAAGGCTCTACGCCTATTTTCCAATTTACCACTTTGTCTTCCAGTGTACGATTTCTCATTAGACACCACTGGAGTGAGGAATCTCCTTTGACGTTCCTTTTCCTTCCCTGCCTTCTTCTTGCTGTAATGTCTTGCCAAATGCCCAAAATCAGAACATATGAAACATCTTCCATCAAATACATACCTCATTTCGTCACCTCTCTGCTGAGATGTTGATGCAACTTGAGATCCTCTTTTGATATTGGGCTCTTGAGCTTCCTGACACATACTCATTGTGTGTCCCTTTCTTCCACAGAAATAGCATCTGATGAATGTTTTCCTTGGAGAGACTCTCCTCTCTGATTTCTCCTGATGCTTCCTCTTCTTCTTGGATTTATTACAGTTTCTATTTTCACATCCTGAAATGTATTCCAGAGCCTCTGAACAGAATCTTGATGTGTGGCCATGAATCCCACAGAAATAACACATGTCACCAATACTTTTTGTAACTGTCCTCTTAGGCCTACCTCCAGCACCTATAGGATTTCTTTCACATATGGAACTGTTCGCAGCTCTCTTTATATCATGAACGGAAGGGAATTCATCAAACCCAATACCAGTTTTTCCCAAACTATATGGTCTTTATGCTGAGAAAATTTGTCCCTGCCTTTTTTCAGAAATAGCAAATTTGCTTTTCATTTCATCATCACAAGTCGAAGGATGATCAAATAGCAAGTGCAGTGCATCCTTCAACTTGGTCTTATCTTTGGATTTAGACTTATCTATTTCCTTCTTGACTGATTCTAGCTCTTCTACCAACTTTTGAATCTTCAAATCCCTTGATTCAAGTTGGACATCAAGTTCTTCCTTGAGAAGCTTCCCTCTACTCACCTCATCTTCTAGTTCATGCATCAGCTTACCAACCATGTCATTTTTCTCCTTTACCTTCAATTTTTCTTGAGCGAAAGAGTCAGAGCAACACGCATTCTCTTGTTGTAGCCTTTGATTCTTCTGAATTTCTGCAGACAACTGTGCTTCTAGATCATTATTTCTGGCTTTAAGAATCTGTACTTCATCTAACTTTTGACTCTCTTCATAATCACCATCCTTTTTTTCCTTTCATTTTAGCCATCTTCTGCATCTCTTCAGCATGTGAATAATTCTTCTCTGTTAGGTCAGTAACTATATCAATAACCCTTTGATTTAAGCCTTTTAGCTTGTTGACCTCAATCTCCAATCCCTTGATCTAGATATCTTTAGATTTTACTTATTTAGTGTTTCCAACGTCACTTGGAATATTAGGTTCTTCGATGCTTTTGAATTGATCTTTCACTTTTCTATTCAATCCATCGATCTCCCTTTTCTGTTCTGCAATCTTAATCTTATACTCACTGACCGATTCTGAGTTCTCTCGTGTTGATAACTTGAGTTTCTCAATTTCTTCCATCAACTTAGACTTCTCTTCTTCCTGTTTCTGCATATAGAGTTTGGCATCGTGAACAACTTTGTTGGATTTCTTTGTTTTTGCTCTCCAAACATCTATCTCCTCAAGAGAAGCCTCCAACTCAGCTCGCATATCTATTCTTACTTCAATTTCTTCTTCTGTTTCAGAATCACTCTGATGCTCATGTACTTCACTCATTCCAACACCATGATTGAGTGAATCAATCCTTTCCCTGTCAGATTCATCCAGACCTTCCTTCAGTAAACTGTTTGATTCTTTTAATTGAATCACACTTTTTCCATACATACTTCCACACTGAGGAGTACCACATGACTTCTGCTTCTTCTTGGATTTTTTTCCCTTTGCCATGGCTCACCGAGATAAGAGTAGACTAATTCTTTAAACACACAGATCGACTACACCAAGTCGGAGAAAACAAATCTGATTAAAGCAACCTAACCCTCTGATACCAATTGTTAGGACCAATAGGGGCCTATATACCCTGAGAGGGGGGGTTAATCAGGGTATGGATATTCTTTTTCAAAGTTATTTCTTCTCCACTGGATCTTGACCTCTTTGTTACAAGGGTCACTTTGTTTGCATTTGTGTGGTTACTGTGATCACTTGTCTCCTTTACCTGATGATGATGCTTTGAATGCAATGCAGGGAAGTAAGCAGGCAGACACAGAGATTTTACTTGGTTCACCGCTAAGGGCTACATCCAAGGAGCATACGCCGACAAGTTGCCAGTTCGTACCAAATTCCACTAGACTTCAATAGCTGTGGATTACAATGTTCGGGCTAGATCACTTCTATGTCCAGGCTCACTGCCTATACAAGGTTTAGGGTTAGCTCACTACTTTCCCAATGGTCACTCCCTGTTTCTCTCTCTCTGGCTCACTGCTGGTGGAGAGGATCACCTTCTTCCTCTTCCTAAGCTCACTGTTCTAGAAGGGATTCACTCACAGTTTATAGACATGAAGGTCTCTTCATTTCCATTAAGGAATGAATCTTTCTCTGTATGTAGATGCTCTGTTGAAGTTCAACTTTCACCCATAGATGAATACCCCTTTGCCACTATCCACTGGGCAAACTACCTTTGGAAAGACCTTCGCGAAGCACCCTACTTCGCTAGGCTCCCAATTTCGTGAAGCTCAAACAAGCCTGCGCGAAGCTCCTGCCTTTTCGCGAAGCTCTCTCGCGAAGCTCTTTTGCAAATCACTCTCGCGATGCTCAAGCCGTCGCAAAGAAACGACCCTCGCGAAGCTTAGTAAGACAACGCGGAGCTCGCAGGTTTCACGGAGCTACAATAGCCACCGCGAAGCACCTCTTTCGCGAAGCACACTGGCTCTGCGAACCACCTTCGCAAATCGAGAGCAAATGATCTTCTATGAAAATGCTCTCTACTTTGCTCGAAAGGGTCGGCCTCTATTTATAGGCGATTCCACCGACCCTCAAACTTTCCGCGCGAAGTCAACGCCACGTCATCTCAAATCGCGAAGCTCCAAATATTCCGCCGGAATTCTGTCCAAATTGCGAAGCACCACGGCAATTATCCGTTCGCGGAGCTTGACGTAGTCACGAAGAATCACCGTCAACTTACCTTCACGACTTCGCCGCGAAGCTCCCTCGCAAAGCCCTTCACCGCCGTGATGTGCTTCAGCCTGTGGCGTTCGCGAAGCTTGACGTAATCGCGAAGCATCACCGCCTCCATTCTTCTGGTCTTCGCGATTTCCAAACCAAGCATCCTATCTTCGCGAAATTCATGCCTTTTCCATATGAAATTATGCTCTTCATGGAAATCCACTTTTCGCGATACTCACCAAACTCCAAATTTTGGACCCCAAAAATTTGGCAAACACTGGGAAATGGCGCCACCTTGTACTGCTCTTTTGTACCGCCTCCAGATCGTCCATTCCTTTGTCATCGTTCTTTGTCAACAAGGATTGTCAACAAATTCTCGGGAACTCGACAATTCTCCATGGAAACCTGCTTTGCCAACAAACACAATCAACCCAAAAATGATTCAATGTTACCTTGAGGGATTTTTTCCCAACAGAAACCCTGAACAAGACTATGTAAAACAACCTATCCTTAACCAATATTAAATTGTTACGGGAATCCTTTAGTTCCACTTAGGCCCATATCAAAAATCAACTCAATGGATCATTGTCATACCTAACACCACACGATGTCATACTACCCAAAAAGATCAAAAAAACAAAACCTAAAGCCATATTATTGTGAAATACATCTATTAAAACATCAAGATATTGATCCCACATCAAGGAAATATATAAAAATATCATCTCAACTATTACTTTATCCCACATTCTAGGGCCTTGTATGTATAAACCCAATATGAAAACCCTTGTAATTACTAATATAACTCATCTATATAGATCACAACAGACACTTGTTTTGATACCACCAAATAGTGTATCTCAAATCCACTAAACCTTTAAAATTTAAGTTAAAACGTAGGGTGAGAACATGAATGCCCAGTAAGGGGTTTTAAAATAAAATAATATTTCAATTAAAGCCTCTTGAAAACATTCCTTTAAAATTAATCGTAAAATGTTTTCATAAAGAAAACTACAATACAAGAATATTTTCATAACATTTTTTCCAAGAAATATAAGTAAACGTTTCAAGGAATACTAATAAGATTACAGTGGAACGTATTCCAAACATAAGCATGCTCATACAAAATATAGGGTATGCATCATATAAAGTAAGAGTCTTACAAACTTTAATAAATGTTACATGAAAAAGTGAAAGTACAAAATTTACAATTGGGAGTAATACATTTTCAGAGTTTCCCATAAAAATAATAACTTCAATTTCTTTCTTTATTAACTGTGAATCATAAACTGGCTTATATATCTTTAAGTATTGAATAAACATTATGCCTTAAGCATTTAGTTCTTCTATTACTCATAAGTAAAGACTCTAAACCATGAATATTCTACTTGTTGAATATCCACTTGGTTACTTAATTATCATAAACATAATGAGGGAATTCATAATGTGGGAGAACATAACCATACTATCAAGGCCTCATGCCAAGACTATAAATAATCATTTGTCAATGCCTTGTGCCAAGACCATAGTTTGTCTCATGAGACCTACCGATGCATCGAGGGGATATAGTGGGTCACACCCAACACTTTATATGTCCAATACATTCCTCATATGCCAAGTAAGTTTGTATGTTCAAAGTTCCCCATACCACTTTGAACATTTAATTTCTCATTTAATATTATTCAAAGTGTCCCATACCACATTGAATAATTTAGTTCCTAATTCCATAAAAGGTAATTTTTGTTTCATTACATTCTTTAGAATTTATATATACAAATTGAGTCATACTTATAAGTGTTAATAACAATTCTAACAACTGCATGGCTATGGCAATAAATGAAATGTATGATAGGAAGATTATAGCACATGTGACAATAACTAAAACACATAAATTATAGGTTTGTCACATAAAATGATAACCCAAAATTCTAAAATGTTGTTACTAAAATAAAAAAATACATAATAGAAATTCTTCATGGATTGGATACATAATTAATTAAAATGTAAAGAAGATATTTCATGTGGGGTATTAAATACATATTTGTCTAAACATTCATTACTTGTGTGCTTATGTATAATATATCAAAAGGGTATTCTCAATTATTTACACACAATATTAAGGATTAAAATTAATGAAAATCAACCATAACTAATACCATTTAATATTTATAAAAATAAGTGATTCATACATATGTATATAAGAGTAAAAAACCCCAAAAATTATACTCATAAATTCTCCATAATTACTAAACACATCAAAAGTATAATATTTGGAAAATCTAAAATTATCTAGGGTTTAGTGTTGTGTAAATCCGTTTATAGATAAGGTTATACATAAAGAATTGTATTTTTAAATAAAAACCATTCATATTTCAAAATCAATATGTTTTATTCATTCTTACCAATCCTTGGAAAATTCTAAATAGGGTTTGGAAAATTTTGAATAATATTGAGGATCAAAGTTTATATGTATACACATATACTCACTTAATCTAGTATACATAATGTATTAAAGGGTTTACACCAAAAATCCAATGACACCTATAATTAATTTAATATATTAGGCACATTAATTTACAAAGGTCCCAAAATTTTAAATACTGATATAAAATTTAAACATTTTATTTATTAAAAAAAATCATTAATATGTTTATGTAAACATTGATATACATATATAATTTATAAGTATAACAAATTATATATAGTATATATAAGGGTCTTATACCAAAATTAAATGACATGTACATGTTTCAAGCATATTAGGGACATTAGTTAAAAAGGGGTTTATTAATTTCAAATTGTGCCATAAGATATAAGGGTTCAATTATGAAACATGTACATATATATATATATATGCTTATGTATAATTGACATATATATATATATATATATCAAACACATAAAAACTCAAACCCTTATCGATAAAGGATTACGAACATATTTAAGATCAAGAATTCACCATCTTAGGGGGAACCAGTAGGTTATATACTCAACTATATATATATATATATACATGTTTATACATCTATATGTATATGAATATATATAAAAAACCAAACCGAAACAAGGAAAGACAACATAGAACCCTTACCTGGTTTGAAGAAGGAGAGGAAATCCAGAGAAGCTTGTTTGAGGCACTAGAGAGGATGAGCAGCATAGGGTTTGGGTGAAAACTAAATTATATTTATAAATCATATATAATATATTTATTTAATGAAACTGGTATAGAAAACTAAGGAACCTCGGTTTAAAATAAGACTGAGGGTATCCGGTCTTGTGGAAAATGAATAGAACAGGGGCCACTCGATGTCGCGGGTGGGGAAAACTGGAGAAAGTGGAAGCTGAGCACAACTGGAATGGTGCACGCGGGATGAAGAAGATGGCGTAGGGGGAATCGGGAATAAAATGGATGGTGAAGATTTGATCACACCCTAATATGATGGCTAGGTTGTGTCCATGAGTTTTAAAAATGAATGATCGGTCGAGATCTTGTGGGGAGAATATAAGACGGCTATGAAAGACGCGGGGTTTTTAAAAGGCTTGAACGGTAATGAATAGATTGCAATCAATTGGATGGATTGTAAAAACACGGAGGATAATCCTCACCTATTGGGGATATAGGAAAAAACCAAAATGGACGGATCAGATCACGCGCGACATGATCAGACGTCTTGGATCCACTCCCAGCTAAAAAATTCCATCCCACATTAAAATGGGGAGGCTTCCTGAGCTCCCTTAGAAGTTTAGAGCACCCGTTGAATGCTCAGATTACCCTTTCCCCCCTCCTGGTACTGCCTCCAACTAGGTTCTACCAGAGTGCTCGGTGCCCACCATTGCTGACGTGCTACCCCACATGGTGGCATGCTCTGGTTCCCTTGTGCGTGCTTTAGGCACGCGCACACATTCCCACTAGATGACCTCTACTGAGGCTAAAGTCTTCGGCTCAGCCGCCTACTCTTGTTGTAGCGTGTGCTACCTCTCCAGCCTAGCTAGAGGGCTGTCCCATAGGGTATATATTTTCTTTATAAACTAACATTCAAATTAACTATAAAATCATGGAAAATAAATATAATAAATTTCATATTTAATAAAACATGATTTCTATTTTAATTTGGTAAGAATAAAGTACACATATACTTAAAAAATCAAGATGCCTTCATACTAAAAATACTAGTATGGCAGTTTTTTGTTTAAAAAGGAAATTTTAATATAACCATAGAAAATTGATTTATAAAAAAATGAATATTATTAATTTACAATATCTTTAATGTATCATCATACAATATTGAAAACATTTCAAACATTTAAAAAGTATTTTAAATGCTTACCTATATTTTGGAATCAAACTAAGTTGTATAAAGTACTCTCTTAAATTTAAAACCGTGATGTTAATGATGAAACTTAAGATATGGGAAACATATTAAAAAATTAGTATACCTAAGGTAGAAACATAGGTTTCATAAAAATTCATACAATATATCTTAAGTTTTTCACTTTAATTTATTTTGGTTTAACAAAATACTAACGGTCACCTTATTTTAAATTATAACCACCCTAAAAGAAAAAAACGGTCGTATGTATCTCCACTAGTCACCTAAAGGAGGAAATGGTCATATTTCTTTAGGGTCTTATAAAATCATAAATTAGTGTGTTCCATATTCAAAATGTCATGGTGAATATGGTGTATATCATTCCTCTAATTCTTAGTGCGGTTGTAGTGGCTCTGGCCATACTGATGTTCATTGTGATGGATCCAAAGGACCCCTTCTATTTTTTGGGTTCTTTGTTGTATTGGGTGGTCTCCTAGTAATTTTAATAGTTATTTTAATAGGTATTTTGGGTAGTATAATTTCCTTTGATCTTGTTGTAATGTAAAAACTTTGGTGTTAAATTAAATAAAAGGCCTTGTGTTTAGTTTGCATGTTTTGTTCGGATAGCATGAAAATTTAACAGAATAAAACCATAAAATTATTATTACATGTGAGAAAGGTTTTGGGCATCACATTATCCCCCCCTTCAAAAAATTGTGTCCTCAAAATTCCAAAATACTCATACCCAAACCACTGGAAAAAATGAACGCACATCACTTACAAAATCCCTTCACTGGGACCACCACTGAGGGTAGGGTGCTAACAACCTCAGTTGGATTCCTAGGGTAGTATTCAGCTCCTCGATTTCCTTGGTCCAGATACATTATGTACAACTAGGGTCAAACCTGTGCATAAAGAACTTGACCTTCCATAGAGAGGCATGAGAGGTGTGGAGGTCAGAGATTTCAGAGTGGACTCATTTCTTATAAATCCATCGTAACACGTCGTGCATGAAAATATTGATGTCGTAGAGTTCCCCGTATATACTTAAACTTAAGACCTAGAACAGGTATTTTTCTTGATGGTCACCTTCCAAATAAGATTCTATAAATTTACCTACAGCCCGGTAGTTATCAGCCAATGTGAAACATAGAAAAATCCCTTTGTGATACTTTCCTCTTTTCCTATATTCTGAAAATTGTGAATTTTTAATATGGTAATAGAAAACATTGTCTCCTTGGTAGAGATGGAGGATTTTTGGCCGGTTCAACACCTGATGGAGTTGTTTGAAAGATAGATGTAAGTTTTCCTTCGGCTGGTATTCTTTTGAGCATGTCTTAATAGTTAGAATCTCTAAAAGTTTAGGAGGAAGTGATAATAGATTGGTTGGTGAACTCATGTCTTCTATCCGAAAATTTTAAAGAGATATGATTTCAGTATGGAAAATATAATTAAAAACAAATATGTTGTTTTATAAAAGAATATTTAAATATCAAATAGAAAATATGACATTATCCAATTACACAAATCTCATAAACCCATGGTGTTACATAACTAGTTTCTCCCTCTCACAAAACACTAGTGTGGATTTTCTAACGTCCTCCAAGATGACACTTCTCTGGATTCACCGATGTTGGTGATTTCCCCAGTTCTTAGTTAGATGGATCCATGAGGTGGTTCCAAACTCCTCAATCTCCCTGGTTCATATACAACATGACTAGCTCAGATCAATCAGATATAGTCATCTAAAGTTCCAAAAAAGGAAAGTGTGAAGTGTATGGAGTTGAGAGACATCATCTTGAACTTGTTGTCTATAATGCAATCGGGTAGACACACCCTTGAGAATTTCAAACTCTATGACCTATCTGTAATGACCCAAAGTTTCATTAACGGAAATCCCTCTTGATCTAATTAAATGTCTCTTTATGTTTATATAAAATGTCAAATTCTTTGGTTTTATGTTAATAATTTTGACCGTTGCTAATATAGTCATTGAACAGTGATCACATGATTAGTATAAATATAGGACTTTAACAAATCCTTTTTACTTAGACAAATGAAGTGATGACCTCATCCAGTAGAATTGCCCCATAAGAAGCCCATTTGTTGGAGCTTGGAAAAGAGGTGGCGTCTTTGGGCTTCACCCTTGACCAAGCCCAAGCTGAGCTTCATCATGTCAAGCTCGAACGTGACCGTTTACGGGAAAAGTGGATGTTGATTGAAATTACCACTCGAGCGATGTTATCCGAGCCACCCCAAGAGTCTATCACCATCGCACACCTTACCCTTAAGTCTTATGCGGCTATTTTAAGGGGTTATGTAACAAATAAGTAGTACAATTTTCATGTACATTATTTTTTTATATAATAATGAATATAAATTCTAGTCATTTTCGATACATTGTAAATATTTTTTAAAGTACAAATGGTGTTTTTAGTTATTATTTAATTAAGAAATATATTTTATTAAATTAAGGGATTTTTGAATTAAATAATATTTTAATAAAATAATAATATTATTATTAGATTAATTTTATTATATATAAATGATCATGTAATTGTATGAATGCAATTATAATTTTTATTAAGGTTTGAAATGCATTTTTGTCAAAACCCATGAATTTTTGATAAAGTAGGTTTTTATTTTAAAAGTTAAAATTAATATATATAGAAAATTATTTAGATAAAATAAATGTTATTTTTGTAATTATAATGTCGAAATTATCCAACGGTGAATTTTTCATAATTTTCTGAGACAGTCAAATTTTTGAGTAAAAATTAAATACCGTTTAAATATATAATGTGTTTTATGACATCATAATGACCCAATAGTGATGTAATAAAATACTATAATCTTTATTTTCGGCCAATATATGTTTTAACATTAAAATAATGTGATTTTGGGTTCGTTTGGATTACTTTGCAAAGCATTAATGGACCCCTCAAGACTTATTCAACACCTTCCCTTTTTAAATTAATTTCCATGGGAGTGTGACTCACCTCCACATAAGCAACCCTAATATTTTAAGAAGTTTGGACCTTGGACTTATAAAATATTATTTTCATCTTCTCTTTTACAAAAACCATGGGCAAAAACCATGGGTTAATTTGTGGTTTGGATTAATTTAATATAAGGGGTCCCAAACCTAAATAATAAAGAATTCCCTCACCTTTCCTATATAAACCCACCCAATCTCTCACTTCCTCCTCACTCAAAGACTTTGGAGTTCATCAAACTTATTCCCTACTCTCTCTAGAATCCTCCCAAGGTTCCCCAAGCTCCCAAGAAGCCTCTCTCTAGCCTTTGGAATCACACTTCCAAGTAAGGGTTTTTTTTCTTCCTTTCTCATTTTTGTCCAATTTTCTTTAAGTTGTTTTTCCCTTTTAATTACAATTACCAATGTTTGGGTATGGTTTCACACCTACCTCATACTACCCTATTTATGTTTTAATGATGGGAGACCCTTTATCTCTCATTAAAATCCCCCCATGTACACTTGTTACTATGCTGAAATTCTGAAAGGAACTTCTCTCTCCTCTTTTACATTCAAGCAATACTTTTGTATCATGAATATAAATTCCATTAAAAATTGTTGGGACATGTATCTATATAACCTACGTACAATCCATTACATTTAAATATGATGAGGAACTCCTTTATCTCTCATCAACCATTTTTATGAATTCTTATGTCACGCCGTTACGCTGCCGAAATCGCACCGATTTTCTAAGCCAATGTCATTGTGTAGTGAATACCATTCCCTTTTCTCCATCAAGGGTATTCACCTTTATGCACATTTACTTATTGATTGTAAAGTTTCATGTATTAATTCAACATTCCTTTATCATGGAATAAATGATTATGTTTTATGAATCCATGTTTTATGATCCATGTGGCACACTTATGCATGAAATGAAATGTTTAAGAAGGGTGCGCCCTTATAGCGCTCCAATGCATTGGGTAAAGTATAGTATCATGATACTTCATGTGCAATGAGTGTTGACTCATGCAAATTAAATTGCAACTAGGGTTTACTCATGCATTATGTGCAATGAGAATTTACTCATGCTCTATGTGCAATGAGGCTTGGCTCATGCTAACTCCATGTTAAGTGTTGTTTCCACACTTCCATGTTATGATTATCATGCTTTATCATGCCTTTATGTTCATGTTTCTTTTATGATCTATTGATATTCCTATTGTCTAACATGTATTTTACTCCTCATATTATTCCATGTGTACTCCCTTACTAGGCTTTATAGCTCACCCTTTTCTTATTCATGTCCTCAGGTTATCCCATGCAATGCTAAGTACGAGGGAATGTAGTGGTCATGTAAAGGAAGTTTTCAATAAAGATGTTGTATTTCATTTTTCAAGTTTTTATGTAATAAACCTAATCCCCAAAGACACTAAAACTATCGATCTTCTTGTTGTATTAAGTGAAGTTTTATGTAATAAATAATGTTTAAGTTTGTAATAAAATCAGGGTTGTCATAGTTGGTATCAGAGGATAGGTTTAGTTATTTTTTGGATTAGGAAACCCTAGTAAAGCCTTATATACAAGACTAAGTATAATAAAAACATCCCTAAGTTTTGGTGAGTACTGAGTAAGTGGTTTATCAAACAAATACATCCTTGTCTGGATACGAGAAGGTAGAGGCGGCTCTGGCACAGATGTATCCTAGGGGTAAAACCCAAAAACACCACTTTGAGCTAGACTCAAACGGGAACTGGTGCACAAAAACGGGCATTGCTGCACTCTTGGTTACGACACTCCTGGGGGATATGTTTTGATAAATTCACAAGCTTAGTATGAACCCTTATTAAGGGAATTAACCAAAAATTCCCCTACGAATATATGTTAGAAATTAGATCATGAAAATCCTAGATTGAAGCCTATAGAGTCATGAGTTAAGGAAATAAAAGTTTATTTATAAGTCATCAACTTTTGTCTTTGGATTACCCTTTATGTGCTACCCCTAACTTTCCTTTTATTCCAGCCAATGGCCGGTAATAGGAGGACTCGGGCTAACAACCGTTGTGAAGATTAGTGTGATGACTATACTAATGAGATGCCCAATCCAATTGGAGCGAGAATCGCAAACTTTGTCACGCTTCTCTTTCAGCTAACTCAAGTTTTGAATAGAAACACGGGTCAAGAGGAACATCCAAACCCCCCTAAGAAGGAGAAAGTCGCTATCGAGAGCTTCATGAGGCAAAGGCCTCCTACTTTTAGTGGATCATCCGATCCCACGATCGCTGAACAATGGATCAACTCCATTGAAAAGATATTCTCCATCCTCCAATGTTCTGAACAAGAGAAGGTTCTCCTAGCGGCTTATCGTATAGAGGGTAAATCTGATCAATAGTGGACATTGATTAAAAATACAAAGCCTGAGGAGTAGATCGAGGCATTGGAATGGAAGTATTTCTGGAATATGTTTTTTGATAAATATTTTCCACGCACCCTCCGGCTTAAGATGGAAAGGGAATTCCTTTCCCTCAAGAAAAAAGATGAAGAATTTGTTAGAGTATGAGGAAAACTTCACAAGGCTTTCACAATACACTTTCGTCTTTTTTGTTACCCCCGAATGCAAGGTTGACTGCTTCTTTGGTGGGTTGAAGCCTAGCTTGCGGAAAGCATTAGCGATCCGTGACTTAGACAGCTATGAGGAAATTGTCTGATGTGCCCTCAAGGTCGAAATGGATATTAGAGAATCACAGGGGTATCATGGGGATAAGAAGCGTAAGGTGGACTTCAATTCTGGTGGGCCGATGGATAAATCCTACGGTGCTAAGAAGATCCAGCACCCCACTTTCCAAAAGTGTGGAAAGAAGCACCCTATAAATTTCCTTAAGGGGATGAGGAAATGCTTTAGGTGTTGAAGGGAAGGGCACCTAGCTGTTAACTACTAGCAAGAAAGACACACGGCTGCGACAGAGGAGAGGAACGCTCCGTTTGAACCTCAATGCGTTGTTCAATGCTTCAAATTCAAAGAACCGGGTCATTCTGCAAATCAGTGGCCTAATCTAAGGATTTTCGGAGACAACCAACAACCCCCAAGGCAGCAAGGAAGAGCTTTTGTCATCACTTCTGCCGAAGTGAACCCCGAAAACGAAGTCGTGACAGGTACACTAGTTATTCATTAAATAATAGCGAACATAATTTTTGATTTAGGTTCTACGCATTCTTTTATATCTCAAAAGTTTAGTAGAATAATGCCAGCACCACCACAAATCATGGAAGTAAAGATGTCAGTGAGTACGGAAAATGGGTCAATCATTGCATCCCATGAATATAAGTCCTCCCCTGTTATAGTCTGTGGATTGAATTTCCCGGCGAACCTCGTCATACTCCCTCTAGTGGAATTTTATGCAATTCTTGGCATGGATTGGATTTCCTTATATAGAGCCAACATAAATTTTCGGGAGAGGGAAATCACACTCCATATGGAGAATCGACCCCAGATTCTTTACAAGTGTAAGGAGGAAGATGAATCTCCTTTAGCTCCATCATCTCAAGCATGGATATTACTGCCTTATGAGCACACGTATCTGGATCAGATGATTGAGTCCAAGGAAGAAACCATCCTTGAAGAAATGCCTATTGTGAGGGAATTCACTGAAGTTTTTCTCGAGGAACTTCCTGGTCTTCCTCCTAGAAGAGATGTTGAGTTCTCAATTGAACTTATACCTGGGGCGCTACCAATATCCAAGACTCTATATAGAATGGCTGTTGTAGAGCTTGAAGAGCTGAAGAAACAACTACAGGAGAATCTGGATAAAGGGTTTATACACTCAAGTGCTTCACCATGGGGTGCACCAGTCCTCTTCGTCAAGAAGAAGGATGGGTAAATGTGGATTTTCATAGATTATCATGAACTTAACAAAATCATGATAAAGAACAAGTATCCTCTTCCAAGGATCTATGACTTGTTTGATCAGCTTCATGGAGCACGATACTTCTCTAAGGTGGACTTGCGGTCAGGATATTATCAATTAAGGGTGAATAAGGAAGATATCCCCAAGACTGCTTTTCGCACAAGATATGGGCACTATGAATTCATAGTAATTCCTTTCGGACTCACTAATGCTCCTTAAATATTCATGTACTTTATGAATAGAGTCTTTAGAGATTACCTTGACAAATTTGTGGTAGTCTTTATAGATGATATTCTAATATACTCCAAAACCAAGGAGGATCATGAGGAGCATTTAAAAACTGTACTAGAGACTTTGCGCAAGGAGAATCTCTATGCAAAGTATAGCAAGTGTGAGTTCTGGTTGAAGGAGGTCTCATTCTTGGGCTATATCATCACAAGCAATGGGATATCTGTGGACCCCTCCAAAAAAGATGCAATTGAGGGATGTCCGAGGCCAACATCGGTAACGGATATCCGTAGCTTCTTGGGGTTAGCTAGATATTATCGACGATTTGTGAGGAATTTCTCATGATTGCCCAACCCTCTTACCAAGATAACTCGAAAGGGAGTAAATTTTTCTTGGAGTGATGAATGCGAAGAAATCTTCAAGGAGTTGAAAAGGAGGCTTATCACTGTGCTCGTGCTCACTTTACCCACAAGTGGGGAACTTTTTGTTGTTCTAAGTGATGCTTCAAAGAAGGGATTAGGCTTTGTGATGATGCAGAATGATAAATTTATATCCTATGCCTCAAGGAAGTTGAAAATCCATGAGAAAAACTATCCAACACATGATCTGGAGTTGGCAGCGGTGATCTTTGCCTTGAAAATCTGGCGGCATTATCTCTATGGAGAGAAATGTGAGATATATACTGACCATAAGAGTCTTAAATATATATTCACATAGAAATAGCTTAATATGCGCTAGAGAAGATGGATAGAGCTCATCAAGGATTATGACTTTTCAAAACATTACCACCCTGGGAAAGCAAATAAGGTGGCAGATGCCCTAAGTAGAAAGGACCCAGCAATTCTATCAATGATGAGAATTGAGAAGGATCCAATATTCTTAAACTTGATGAATATGGACATGGGAATCATAAAGAAGGGAACATCATCAATACTTTCATAAATTATTGCCCAACCATCTCTTTTGGAAAGGTTAAAGGATGCTCAAAAGGATGATGTGAGAATTTAGGAAAAAGTTGAAGCTATCAAAAAAGGGAAATCCTCAGAGTTTAATGTTAATGAAGAAGGAATTGTGTGGTTTGGGAAAAGACTATGTGTTCCATCGTGTCTGGAGCTAAAGAAGGAACTTTTGGATCATGCACATAGTTCAAATTGCACTATTCACCCAGGGAGCACAAAGATGTATCAAGATCTCCGAGAAAACTTTTGGTGGGATAATATGAATAAGGAGATCGCTGAATATACATCAAAGTGCCTGGTGTGTCAGCAAGTGAAGGCAGATAAGTAGAAGTCTAAGGGGATGATGCAACCATTGCCCATACCAGAATGGAAATGGGAAAACATCACCATGGACATTGTCACTGGACTTCCGAGGACATCCAAAGGCAACAATGCAATATGGGTTATTGTGGATCATCTTACTAAGACTGCACACTTCATTTCTATTCGATAGGATTTCTCTTTGGATCAACTGGCACAGATATATATCAGGGAAGTGGTAAGGTTTCATGGAGTACCACTATCTATTGTGTCTGAATGAGATCCAAGATTCACCTATAAGTTTTGGAAGAGTCTTCAACATACTCTAAATATTGAACTGAACTTTAGTACGGCATATCATCCTCAAACTGATGGCCAATCTGATCGGACTATCCAAACACTTGAGGATATGTTGAGAGCGTGCTCAATGGACTTTAAAGGAGGATGGTATCAACATATTCCTCTGGTTTAGTTATCTTATAATAACAGTTTCCACTCAAGAATCCAAATGGCACCATATGAAGCTCTATATGGGAAAAGGTGCAGAACACAGGCATGTTGGGATGAGGTCGGTGAATGTAAGCTACTTGGACCAGAAATGGTCGAAGAAATGGTGGAGAAGGTAAAAACCATTCAGCAGCATATCAAGGCAACCCAGAGTCGACAAAAGAGTTATAAAGATAATTGTCGATGAGACCTTGAGTTTAAAGTTGGAGACATGGCGTTTCTACGCATATCTCTATGGAAGAAGGTCATGAGGTTTGGAATTAAAGGGAAGTTAAGTCCAAGGTACATCATCCCCTTTGAGATTCTTGATCGTGTTGGGGCTATGGCCTATCAAATAGCACTTCCACCTTCCAAGGCCAAAGTACATGATGTCTTTCATGTATCCCTCTTAAGAATGTACATATCGGACCCTTCACATGTACTCTCTTCTGAGGTGGTACAATTGGAAGATGATCTTTCTTATGAGGAGAAACCAGTGAAGATATTAGATCGTAGAGAGAAATTTATACGAAATAAGACAATGCCCCTCGTTAAGGTGTTGTGGAGAAACCACAATTTTGAAGAAGAAACATGGGAATTGGAGGATATGATGAAGCTGAGTTACCCACATTTGTTTTAGTGTGGGAAAATGAAAATTTTGAGGGCGAAGTTTCTTAAGGGGGGAATATTGTAACGACCCAAAGTTTTATTAATGGAAATACCTCTTGATCTAATTAAATGTCTCTTTATGTTTATATAAAATTTCAACTTCTTTGGTTTTATGTTAAGAATTTTTACTTTTGCTAATATAGCCATTGAATAGTGATCACATGATTAGTATAAATATACGACTTTAACAAATCCTTTTTACTCAGACAAAGGAAGCGATGGCCTCATCCAGTAGAATTTCCCCATACGAAGCCCTTTTGTCGGAGCTTGGAAAAGAGGTGTTGTCTTTGGGATTCTCCCTTGACCAAGCCCAAGCTGAGCTTCATCATTTCAAGATCAAACGTGACCGTCTACGAGAAAAGTGGAAGTTGATTGAAATTACCACTCGAGCGATGTTATCCGAGCCACTCCAAGAGTCTGTCACCATCGCACACCTTACCCTTAGGTCTTATGCGGTTGTTTTAAGGGGTTATGTAACAAATAAGTAGTACTATGTTCATGTACATTTTTTTGTATATAATAATGAATATAGAATCTAGTCATTTTCGATACATTGTAAATAGTTTTTAAAGAACAAATGATGTTTTTAGTTATTATTTAATTAAGAAATATATTTTATTAAATTAAGGGATTTTTGAATTAAATAATATTTTAATAAAATATTATTATTATTATTAGATTAATTTTATTATATATAAATTATCATGTAATTGTATGAATGAAATTATAATTTTTATTAAGGTTTGAAAGCCATTTTTGTCAAAACCAGTGAATTTTCGATAAATGTCGGTTTTTATTTTAAAAGTAAAATTTAACATATTAATAAAATTATTTAGATAAAATAAATGTTATTTTTGGAATCAGGATGTCGAAATTATCCAACGGTTAATTTTTCATAATTTTCTGAGACAATCAAATTTTTTAGTAAAAATTAAATACCGTTTAAATATATAATGTGTTTTATGACATCATAATGACCCAATAGTGATGTAATAAAATATTATAATCTTTATGTTAGGCCAATATATGTTTTACCATTAAAATAATGTGATTTTGGGTTTGTTTGTCTTACTTTTAAAAGCATTAATGGACCCCTCAAGACTTATTCAACACCTTGCCTTTTTAAATTAATTTCCATGGGAGTGTGACTCACCTCCACATAAGCAACCCTAATATTTTAAGAAGTTCAGACCTCGTCCTTATAAAATATTATTTTCCTCTTCCATTTTCCAAAAACCATGGGATGGTTTGTGGTTTGGATTAATTTAATATAAGGGGTCCCAAACCAAAATAATAAAGAATTCCCTCACATTTCCTATATAAACCCACCCAAGCTCCCATTTCCTCCTCACTCAAAGCCTTTAGAGTTCGTCCAACCTCTAAAATACTCTCTCTAGAATCCTCCCAAAGTGCCCCAAGCTCCCAAGAATCCTCTCACAAGCCTCTCTCTAGCCTTTAGAAGCACACTTCCAAGTAAGGTTTTTTTTCTTCCTTTCTCATTTTTGTCCAATTTTCTTGAAGTTGTTTTTCCCTTTTAATTGCAATTACAAATGTTGGGGTATAGTTTATAACCTCCCTCATACTTCCCTATTTATGTTTTAATGATGGGAGACCCTTTCTCTCTCATTAAAATCCTCCCATGTACACCCGTTACTATGCCAAAATTCTGAAAGGAACTTCTCTCTCCTCTTTTACATTCAAGCAATACTTTTGTATCATGAATCTAAATTCCATTAAAATTGTTGGCACTTATATCTATATGACCTAATTACTGTCCATTACATTTAAATATGATGAGGAACTCATTTATCTCTCATCAACCATTTTTATGAATTCTTATGTCACACCGTTACGCTGCTGAAATCGCACTGATTTTCTAAGCCAATGTCATTGTGTAGTGAATACCATTACCTTTTCTCCATCAAGGGTATTCACCTTTATGCACATTTACTTATTTATTGTAAAGTTTCATGTATGAATTCCACATTCCTTTATCGTGGAATAAATGATTATGTTTTATGAATCCATTTTTTATGATCCATGTGGCACACTTATGCATGAAATGAAATGTTTAAGAAGGGTGCACCCTTATAGCGATCCAATGCATTGGGTAAAGTATAGTATCATGATACGTCATGTGAAATGAGTGTTGAATCATGCTAATTCAATTGCAATTAGGTTTTACTTGTACTTTATGTGAAATGAGGATTTACTCATGCTCTATGTGCAATGATCCTTGGCTCATGTTAACTCCATGTTAAGTGTTGTTTCCACATTTCCATGTTATGATTATCATGCTTTATCATGCCTTTATGTTCATGTTTCTTTTATGATCTATTGATATGCTTATTGTCTAACATGTATTGTACTCATCATGTTATTCCATGTGTACTCCCTTACTGGGCTTTATAGCTCACCCTTTTCTTATGCATGTCCTCAGGTTATCCCATGCAATGCTAAGTACGAGGGAATGTAGTGGTAATGTAAAGGAAGTTTTCAATAAAGATTTTGTATTTCATGTTTCAAGTTTTTATTTAATGAACCTAAGCCCTAAATACACTAAACCTCTCGATCTTCTTGTTGTATCAAGTGATGTTTTATGTAATAAATCATGTTTAAGTTTGTAATAAAAGCAGGGTTGTCATACTATCCTTGAAGATTGTAGGTCACAATTTGACAAAGGTATGCTACCTGAAGGTTACCCTCTTGTGCAGCCTCCTGGAAGATCATTAGTGAAAAGAAATTTTCGGCCAATGTAAATTATCAAAATAGACCTTCATAATACCTTCTCGTACGTGCATAAAAGGGAAGTTGGGCATGCATCATCAGAAAGTAGTCAAATCCGGATCCTCGGTGAAATTAGAGAATGAAAGGATAATTAGATACATTGTAAAGTTGTTTACAAGACAACCATAGGTTTTCAAAAGTTTCATATCCTTCTAAACATTCCCTGGACACTATAGTTTCTAATATTTCTATCGTAAGGGATAGAAGAATTGATTTGTCTTCCATCTGAAAGTTTTAGGAAAAATTTTACTTAGTAAGACATAAAAACGTTTTTATTATTGTTCTAATTTTCTAGGGTTTTCTAAACCAATCCTCTGATACTAACTATCATGCCTAGGCCCCGGAATTCCCTAGAACTGGTATGGTGATAAATAAAACATGGTGTGTAAATTTTTTTATAAAAATAAATGTGGATAAAACACACACCATTTCCACTAGAGATGATATTTTTGGTTTAGGTCCTGAAGAATCAGATACAACTATTACAAATCTTCAAAAAAAACTGATAGAGCAAGAGTCTCCACATTTTTACCACCAAACAGTGTCACTAAAACCTACTAAACCTATAAATTTTAAGTTAAAACATAGGGTGATCACACGAATGCCCAATAAAGGTTTTTAAGATAAAATAATTTTTCAATTAAAACCTCTTGAAAACATTCCTTTAAAATTAATCATAAAACATTTTCGTAAGGAAAGCTGCAATACATGAATATTGTCATAAAATTATTTCCAAGAAATATAAGTGAACGTTTCAAGGAATACTAATAAGATTACAATGAAACAGATTCCAAACATAAGCATGCTCATACAAAATATAGGGTATGCAGCATATAAAGTAAGAGTCATACTAATATTATTAAATGTGACATGCAAAAGTTTAAGTACCAAATTTACAACAGGGAGTAATACATGATCAGAGTTTCGCATAAAAATAATAACTTCAATTTCTTTATTTACTAACTCTGAATCATAAACTAGATGATAAATCTCTGAGTGCTGAATAAACATTATGCCTTAAGCATTTACTTCTTCTATTACTCATAAGTAGAGGCTCTTAACCATGAATATTCTAGTAGTTGAATATTCACTTGGTTAATTAATTATCATAAACATAATGAGGGAATGCATAATGCGGGACAACATAACCATACTATCAAGGCCTCATGCCAATACCATAAATAATCTTTTTGTCAAGGCCATGTTCAAAGACCGTAGTTTGCCTCATGAGACCTACCGATTAACCGAGGGGCTATAGAGGTCCCCACCCAACACTTTATATGTCCAATACATTCATCATATTCCAAGTAAGGTCATATGTTCAAAGTGTCCCATACCACTTTGAACATTTAATTTCTCATTTCATATTATTCAAAGTTCCCCATACCACTTTGAATAATTTAGTTTATAATTCCATAAAATTTCATTTGTGTTTGATTAAATTATTTAGCATTTATACATACAAAGTGAGTCATGCTTATAAATGTTAATAACAATACTAACAACTACATGGCTCTGGAAATAAATAACAAGTATGATAGGTAGATTACAACACATGTGGGAACTACTAAAACACATAAATTACAGGTTTTTCACATAAATGATAACCCTAAATTCTAAAATATTATTGCTAAAATAAACAAAATACATAATAGAAATACATCATGGATTGGATACATAATTAATTAAAAGGTAAACAAGATATTTTGTGTGGGGTATTAAACACATAGTTGTCTAAATATTCATTACTTGTGTGCTTATGTATAATATATCACAAGGTTGTTCTCAATTATTTATACACAATATTAAGAATTGAAAGGCATGAAAATCATCCATAACTAATAATATTTAATATTTATGAAAATAAGTGATTCATACATATGTATATAAGAGTAGAAAACCCCCAAAAATTATACTCATAAATTCTCCATGATTACTAACTAAATAAAAAGTATAATATTTGAAAAATAAAAAATTATCTAGGGTTTAGTGTTGTGTAAATTTGTTTATACACAAGGGTGTATATAAAGAATTGTATTTTTAAATAAAAACCATTTATATTTCAAAATCAAAATGTGTTATTCAATCTTAGAAATCCTTATAAAATTATAAATAGGGTTTGGAAAATTCTAAATAAGATTGAAGATCAAATTTTATATGTATACACATATACTCACTTAACCACGTATACATAATGTATTAATGGGTTTACACCAAAAATCCAATGACACATATAATGAATTAAATATATTAGACACTCCACAATCCATATTTTTTGTATTTTGAAAGACACTTTTAATGGGAAAGTGTGAACCCAGTACAACTCCAACCAGCTACCATCAGACAAACAAAACACCATATATAGTATATTTAAGGGTCTTACACCAAAATTAAATGACACTTCCATGTTTTAAAAATGTTAGGGAAATTAGTTAAACAGAGGTTTATTAATTTCAAATCGTGACATAAGATATAAGGGTTTGGTTATGAAACATATAAATATATATATGCTTATGTATAATCGACATATATATATATATATATATATATATATCAAACACAATAAAACTCAAACCATTGTTCAGTAAAGGATTGAGAACATATTTAAGATCAAGAATTCACCATCTTAGGAGGAACTGGTAGGTCATATACTCAACCGTATATAAATATACATGTATATACATATATATGTATATGTATATATATAAAAAATCAAACTAAAACAAGGTAAGACAACTTAGGACCCTTACCTGGTTTGAATAAGGAGAGGAAATCCAAATAATCTTATTGGAGGCACTAGAGAGGATGAGTAACGTAGGGTTTGGGTTAAAACTAAGTTATATTTATAAATAATATATAATATATTTATTTAATTCAACTTTCATGGAAAAATGAGGAACCTTGGTTTAAAATAAGACCGAGGGTGTTCGGTATTGTGGAAAACAAATAGAACAGGGGCCGCCCAGTGTAACAGGTGGAGAAAAATGGAGAAAGTGGAAGCTGAGTGTGACTCGGACGGTGCATGTGGGAGGAAGAAGACGATGTGGGGGGAACTGAGAATAAAATAGATGGTCGGGATTTGATCACACCCTGATTCAACGACTAGGGTGCATCTGTGAGTTTTAAAAAGGAATGATCGGTCAATATCTGATTGGGAGAAGATAGGAAAACTATGAAAGATGTGGTGTTTTTAAATGGATGGAACGGTCACGATTAGATCTTGATTGATCGGATGCCTCATAAAAACACAGAGGATAATCCATGGCTATTGGGGATCGAGGATCGAACCAAAACAGATGGTTCAAATCGAGCGCAACGTAATCGAACAGCCTGGATCCACTCTCATATGAAAGATCCCATCCCACATTAAAATTGGGAGGCTTCCTGAGCTCCCTTATAATCCCAAAGTTCCCTACCAATTCTCGGATTACTCCCTCCCCCATCCTGGTACCACCCCATACCGGGTTCTGCGGGCGCGCTCTATGCCCACTCTTTCTGTTGTGTCGCCCCGCATGGTGGTGCGCTCTGGTTCCCTTGTTCATGCTTCTGGTGCGTTCACACACACCCACTGGCTGACTTGTGTTGAATTTGAAGGCTTAGGCTCATCCACATAATCATATAGTAGTGTGTGCGGCCTCTTTAGCCTGGCTAGAAGGCTGGCCCGTATGGTATATTTTTTTTATAAACTAACATTCAAAATTATCTATAAAATAATCGAAAAAAAATATATAATCAATTTTATATTTTATAAAACATTATTTTTATTTTTAACTCAGGAAGATTAAAGTAAACATATAATTAAAACATTCAATTTTCCTTCATACTAAAAATACTAGCATGACAGTTTTTTTGTTTAAAAAGGAAAGTTTAATATAACCTTAGAAAATTGATTTATAAAAAAATTAATATTATTTATTTACAATATCTTTGAAGTTTCATAATAAAATATTTAAAACATTTGAAACATTTAAAAAAAATTCAAATGTTTACCTAATTTTTAGAATTATACTAAGTTTTATAAAGTACGCTTTTAAATTTAAAAAAATGATGTTAGAGAAGAAACTTAAGATATGGGAAACATATTAAAACAATTAATATTCTTAAGGTACAAACATAGGTTTTATGAAAATTCATACAATATATCTTAATTTTTCACTTAAATTTATTTTGGTTTAACAAAATACTAATGGTCACTTTATTTTGGATTCTAACCGCCCTAAAAAAACAACAATCATATGTATCTCCAACAGTCACCTAAAGGAGGCAGTAGTCGTATATCTTTAGGGTTTTATAAAAGCATTAATTAGGGTGTTCCATATTCAAAATTTCTTGGCAAAGATAGTGCACATCATTCCTCTGATGCTCAGTGCAGTTTCAGTGGCTCTAGCCATACTGATGTTCATTGTGACGGATTTGAAGGACCCCTACTATTTTCTTGGGTTATTTATTGTATTTGGTGGTCTCCTAGTAATTCTAATAGGTCTTTTAATAGGTATTTTGGGGTAGTATGGTTTCCTTTGATCTTTTTGTAGTGTAAACACTTCGGTGTTGAATTAAATAAAATACCTTGTGTTTAGTTTGCAAGTTTTGTTCAGATAGCATGAAAATTAAAAAGGATAAAACCATAATATTATTATTACATGTGAGGAAGGTTTGGGCGTCACACTTTTTTCTTGAACCATATCTCTTACTTGATAACTACCACCATAAAATCATAAGAAAAATATCCCACTAAGCCTCATTCAACTGAGAAACCTCATAAATAGCCTCTGATTAGCATGATGTCTTCACAATCACACTCTATAGAGAAAAAATTTATAATGGGATACTAACAAGACTAATTATGATTCCACCTCATTTAAACATTGAAAATCCCTTCAAGGGAAATATTTATAGTGTATACTTCATATTGATTATGTTTACCCACAAAACCCTCACAGATCATGTTCCACAACCCGACCTAGCATGTACCTTAAATCTAAATAGTATGTATTACCCCAAAATGATGTATACCCTACATATTGTTCTTGATCATATACCTCACAAAGCCTCAAACCAAACATTTTACACGACCACTAGATATGTGCCTCACATAGGGTCTGGACGTGCACCTTACACAAGTATGTGCCTCTGCATTTGGTGCCTTGTTGAGTACCCAACTACAATTTGATCCATCCTACAAATAATTTCCTAAATATATACACTATATTGCAATCATCTATTACTATATTCTTAGAAATAATAACACATGGCTTCTATTCTTAAACTATTTTTCATTTGATCAAGTTTTTCAGAATAGAAAACCCCTTGAAAGATCCTGAAACCATATAATCTCCAATAAAAGTATCAAAATGGACCAAATGGGATCCTAAAAACACATAAATCATTTTAAAAATAGAAAAAATAATATTTAGGGATATCAATGAGAAAAATAAATGGTACACATTGAAGAAAAAACACTAAAAATTATTACTTGAATCCATGCAGTACAACCACCACATCTCAACCTACCTCCACTTCAGCTCCGTGGCAGTAATCTCCTCTCCCTCTACCTCACTCTCTCTTGAAGGTGATCATGAAACATAGATGGGGATCCTCTCTAATCATATGATTCAAGACATATTTTTTATGAGGAAAATATAAATAGAAAATGAAAATGAAAAGAAAAAAAAAAGAAAATGGCCACTCAAATGGCCCCACTCAAGACCTGTATCCCAGATGAAGTTTTTACCTCAACTAGGAAAACATCATCATTACAGACTCAACTATGAAGTTATAATTTCAATATAAGATATTTTGAATATATTTCTCCATTTATAAATTCATAAATACTTAATATTTTCCTAAATAAATATTCAATATTTCACAAAAATACAACCAACTCAGAATTCCATTAAACTATATATATAGTATAAAACATATTTTAGGGAAAAAATAAAAAATTACAAACAATTTAAAGGTCATATCCTATGGGGAAATACCATTTTACACATAAATAACTGTCGAGAAAAAAATTAAAATTTCCCCTAAATTTCTCAACACAAAACAATGCAGTTATTTACAACCTCTCCACTAAAATGCTTCTTGTACCAAATATGCATATGTATCCAACACCCCTACATTTATTATATTGATTATAATATTAAAAATCAATACAATTACACTTTCATATCCAAAGAAGTAATATTTCACTTTTCATATAACCAAATATATTTGGATTATATCTACACATCGGTATCCCACACCACCTCAACCATCCACCAACCAGTCTAACCACACCCACAACTTTTCTAATATGATGTTCTATAAACAATAACAAACTCTCCAATATAATATTAACCTTATTTTCACTCCATAAAATAACAAAAAAAATTATGTCACACACATATTTTACTGTCAAACTTAATCACTTAACATGGATAACTCACTCAAACACTATCACCGACATGAAAAACATAACCATTTCTCATTCTATAATCACCAAGAATGATTCCCTATATTCTCAATGATACATTTATAATAAGGATCATAAAATCTAGTGGAAAACTATTTACACTAACCATATGGATTCCCTTACAAATATCCTCATGAATCGACATCAACAGATCCACTATGGATACACCACTTAGGTTACCCCATGATCTAAATGACTGCCAACCAAACCTAATAGTTACAGGCTCCCATAAATCATAATTTCACAATTTAAATAATTTTCACATTAGCCACATCTCTTAGAACATATTTTAACATGGATAAAACACTAACCATGCCCCTCCTTCATGTTAGTTTCATAACCATGAGGGTATACCCATTTTCACACTATGACATAAGTAATAAAACCCTAACTAGTAGGGGTAGGTATCCAAACCAAACCTTCCTAATCAACCAATACTTGAAACAAATATCTCTAATTATGATACACCTTTCACGATAAAGGAATGAAAAATCCAAAACATAAAAACTCTCAGGGAAACCATAATCACATGGGATCTAAGATCCAGATAAAACTCTTCTTTGGAATCCAAACCCCTATTGATCCATCATCAGTGAATATAAAACCCACTTTGACTCTCTATGGTCACTAAAAATCCCTCATTGATGGTACTATGTTTTCAACACCTTAGAACATCACATTCTAGATCCACATGACATATCCTAATAATAAAAATACAACATATATCCATCTTCACGGTGGTTGTCCACTCTCTGTCACTCTTAAACAAGCACAACAAAAATGGAGGAGCACCTCTCAATGAGTGAATACATCCAAAAGGGGGTGGTGGAAGAAAATAAATAGGAAATAATAATAATAAAATAATAATAATAAAATAAAAAAAGAAAAATATGGTTCAAATGTCTCACCCTGAGACACATAAAATAAACAATGTTTACACATCACCTAAGCAAAAACCCTTACTCCATACTCAAAAACGATGTTAGAATATAATTCTGAGACTCCATTAAAGTGATATCATCATTCACACACATGAAATTAATTAATATATATGAATTAAATATTAAATATTTCATAATGATATGATCGATATGGAATTCCGCTAAACTCTATCCCTATGAAAATAACCCACTCCCAGGGCTGACATAGTTGTTATAAAATTATTAGAAGATAATATAGTATGGGAAATTATCTTTTACCCCTTAAAAACTCTTGGTAATAAAAAATAAATTTCCCACGATTTCATAAACACTAAAAAATGTGGTTTGTGACATTCATGGTGAATCTTAGGAACTTTGACACAAAAATGTTAAAAATAGTATAACCCATGATATCAAATCCTGGAACTCAATAACATAGTAAAACTGCTTCACATAGCAATTCACTATGGAATAAATTTCCCTTTTCTAGATAACCATGAAAGATGAATAGACCAGGTTCACATTGTAAGGAACTCCTCTTAGATAAAATATTATCTTAAACTCCACCCTTCCTCCATAAAAACAACTATTAACCCCTCTAATATAAAGAAAATATGGAATTTAATGAAAAAACTATTGGATATTATATTAGATACCTCTCAAAATATTTTAATCCTTGAAAATAAAAACCAATTTATAGATGAAACATAAACCACCAAAGACTCAAACAATCTCCTAGTAGATACCACTCAAATAAGATGATTCCATCATAGAAACATAAGAAACTTAGAGGAAAAATATATTATAATTTAAATATCATTTCAAGAAATAAACCATAAATATAAGTAAGATTCAAAATATCTCAGGGTACTTAGTGTGCATATGTGACTCACACTCCCATGTACATTTCTATAGGCTGTCATTCCCCCATAGACATGAACTAATTGGATAACACACCAACACAACACAATTTCCTAAATTTCCTAAATCGTAGAAGACTACTCAATGAAAATCACATCATTATTTTCATCTAACTCTCCCCAATCAATTACATGGAAGTTATTGTGTAGATCCTTGTGAAGATTAATACATAGAAGACAACATGTATAAGATCTAAGTGTGAATGAAGAAAAATTTGAGATTCCACCTTACCAATGTGTTATAACACCTTGAAAGGAATTCTAAACCGGGGATATATATTACTCCCTTAGTCAAAATTATTATCACCAAGAAGGTTGGATACCCTTAAGAACACATAGTCTTCATCACTGAACTCTAGAGTTCCTTGTCTCTAATAGTCATAAGATTTATTAGGGTCCTACGCTGTCTAACCACAATTGTATCATCTATATATTATCTATAATACTCTACAACAAATATATACCATGGAATAGATTTTCTCAAATCTTGGAACAATATAATAGAGATAAAAAATTACACACATGAAATGTCACACTCAGTTTTCCAAGTCTTGTATTGTGTTCCAGTTCATTGGGAATCCCAGTCTTTCTCTCAAGTCCAAGTGTGATAGGGTTTTAAATTTATCAGTGTTTCTTTGTCTAGTTTTTTGTTCCATAAATGATCCATAGTTCATTTGAAGGTTCTTGGAAAGAACATGGTATTTTGTTTCTTAGAAGTGTCTTACGCATAGTTTGATCACCGTTTGGTAAATCATGTGACCGAGCCCAGGTAACCCTATAGTAGGTGGTGGTTTTAGGAAGAAACTACCACATGGTTTCTGCACAGTTGGTGAAACCATACAGGTAGGCCATGCATTCGATCTCTTCATAAGTAGTGGATTCTACACTGTTGTCACACATATTGATAAATCATGTGGCCAAAACCTTCATGTTTTCCATATCTAAAATTTCTTTAAATTTTTACTTCCCCCCTTGGAATTTTTAACCCAAAACGCACCCTCATCACCTCTCATTGTTCATGGGACCCTAATGGACTCTCCCCTTATTTCTCATTCCTTCTATTCACTCCTTGTATGTAGATATATATTTTTTTCATTGGTTTTGAGAGATCATCAATTTATTTCTCCTCATATCCTATCCCTCATCTCCCTACTTCCATTTCTTCATGAGTTTATCTTCTCGCATGGTCATGTGAACCATGGGTTTGGGTTTGACTTGATTTATTTTTGGGGTTTTGTTATTTTATATCTTCTCGGGGAAGATCTTGGATCTAGGAACCTTTTTTGAGTTATGTTGGGCATGCATTGTTGGTGCTCCATGGATTTGAGGTGGGTTTCCCTTTCCACTTTACTTTTTAATTTACTATTCATTCATTTCATTTTTTCACACCTCTTTTGATTAATAAATATTTATATATGATCCTTGGTTTCATTGTTTTGTGTGAAAAGTGGTATTTTATTCCTTTTTGTGTGATAAATAGAGTTGTTTTGTTAAACAATGGACACCAAGTGTTTTATTGAATGCCTGATTAGATTTTATAGATGATTTATGATATAAAATTCATGGTTTGGATTTGTAAATATTTTATAAACATGAAAAATGGTTTTTTGGGTTATTTTATGGGTGTCCCAAGTGTTTTTAGTTTTTATAAAGGAATGTGTGTTGGATTTTAATGTGGTTGGGCCTGAGTTTCTCATGAATAGTCGTTTGGTATTTTTATAAAAATGGGTTTTCCTTAAAAAGTATAATGTGAATGTTTGAAGTGGATTTTTTAAATGATTTTGAAATGTAAAATGGTGTGTTTACACCCTTTCTGAATGGTGGATTTTTATCTTTGATAAATTTTGGTTTTGAGAAAATTCCTTAAAGGCCCATTTGGAAACATTATGAAAATGGTGAATCTGTTTATCATGAAAACCTACATTGAATGATTCTCATGCCTTTTCTACATTTAATGCATGGGACTCATCATTGTAGAATCCATGGGATCAATTATTATAGATATTTAGTAAGTAATCCTTGGGTTTTATTTACTATATAGAAAGATATTTGTCCATGGAGTGACTCAGGCTGAGGCCTTTTGTTGAATTATTTATTTACATACTTGTGATTTGATTATCTATTGGTTTCGGTTGGTTCAACCCCTTTATACATGAGACATGGGAACCTGGCATAGTGAGAGAATTTTTTGAGAATGATTGTTGTAGTGGCTAGGTTACACACTGGATGGTGGTGCTTATTAGGTGAATATATTGGGATTATTACTATGGGATTTGACCCTTAGTATGGCCTAGGTTAGGGTCACCGAGATTATTTAGGGAACTTTGATCTTTAATGTGTGAGTCATGCTTTCTGGGAATGTGTCTCATTTATTAGTATATTCTGGATTATTCATGATCTCCTAGGTTCACCCATTTATATTTTCACTTAGTTACTTATAGTGGTGATTGATATTCTTGTGTGGTTATTTCCATTTTCCTTGTTATATGATCATTAGGGTGCCTTATTGTGGGGTGTTTTTTAACTAAAAGTGAGTTGTTGGTTTGAAAAATGGTTTATGAAAAAAATCAAAGAAAAGTGTTTTGTCCTATTTTGTGAAAGTTGAAAATGTAAGCAAAATGTTCCCATTGAAAATGTTAATGTTTCACTATTTGTAATGAACCAGGTTTTGAAATGTAGAGGGAAAATCGGCCATAATTAGTTTTAAAGTTAAAAAGTGAAAACATGTACTTTTATATACTCTAGTTCAGACTTTAATTTTATGTTTTATTTATTTTAAAGTAAGTGAATTTGTAATAGATTATTAGGCTAACCTATGGAGTTTTAAATTTACACCTATAGTTCTTTTCTGTTTTTATCCTTTAGTTCAAGTTTTAGTTTGAGTTTGATCTCCATGGGTGATGGTTGATCATTTTGCCGGATAGTGGCCCATAAGGTGACATGAGATTTTGTAGTCATTTTGTTTGGCTGGTTTTCATATATGGTTATTGTACAATTCAAATTTATGAAAAAGGGATTCATTTTAGTTTTATATTTTTATTGAACTAATTTATCATCTTTCCTATCTTTATTTTCTTTATTATTTATTGGTATAATTTGTTCTATTTGTGTACTTTGTTGATGCCAGACACTATTTTCCAACCCATGGGCATCAGGAAAGATTTTTGGGCCATACCATGGATCAGCTCAGGTGACCAATTTAGGGTCAACATGGGTTGGTTTGTGAAAAAATGATATCAAAGTAGGGTGGATCTTTAGAGGACCTTGCTTCTCATAGCACTCTTTGTTAATTTGGGATGTCAAGGTAGATGGAGTATGATTTATGAGACTCAATAGGTAGGTGTGGAAGGAGAATAATAAACTTTTTCTCATTCTAATCCTTGGGTTTCCATGGTAATTATGGTTTTGTAAGTTTCTTGGGTCTTTAGGGAATGTTTGGTGATTGGGGTACAAAAAGGAGAGTTTGGATAATGGCCTCTGTGAACTCACAGGTCCTGGAAATCCATGTGGAGATGGGGGCATAGTCCTTGAAGGATCTCTATGTTAGTGGGATGTTTGGAATCTGGCTTCCAACCATATGTTCAAGTCACCCACCGGCACTATTTCCCCCTTGTGTGTCTCTTGAAGTCTTTATTGAATTCTAATTTTTTTAAAAAAAAATTAGTGTGTTGGATTTGTGAAAAAAGGGTTTTAATGGTAATGGTTGGATTTTGGGAAGTGTAAAAAAGGTATTTTTGGAATTAACCTTATTTAGGACCTTATAAAAAATGATTTTTTACAGAATGACCTATTGGGAGTTTTTTGTAAAATTTTGTTTGAAAGGGTATGTTTTTTGGGAATTTGGTTTGAATAAAAATTAGTGGATTTTAAATCAAATGGTTTGGGTAGAAATAGTTTTGTTTAGTTTCTTGAAAATGTTTTGAATGAAATGAAAAGAAATTTTTTATAGAAATATATGGGGTTTTATCTTCATGCATGAAAAAATGGTTTGATGTGTGAGATCTAAAAATGATTTTGACTTGGTGGTTAGTGGGCCTTTGGAAGAATCATGATTTTTAAATTGGTTTGAATTATTTGTTTGGAAAATGATGATATTTTGTTTTATCCTTGGTGTTATCGTGGTTGTTCACTTGAATGGTGGTATATGGAATTTTGGATGGGTTTTTTGTATGGCATGGTTGAAGGGTGCCCATGGTGGCACAAAAACATGCATTTGAGTGAGACTATAAGGAATGCCAATAGAAAGTGTTCAACCCATCAAGTTTGTCTTAAAATAAAATATAGTTTCTAAAGGAATGGTTTGATGATAATGGTGGCATGTTTCCTTATGTTCAAAATTTCATGATTAGGCAGTGTTTTTTCTCAAGAATTTTTTTGTTGAGTTTTCCTTTATTTATTTCACGGATTTTCCTTGTCTAGAGATTTCCCCCAGGGAGCTTCAATGGGTGATACTAGTGTGTCTAAAGGTTATTCCCCATTAGTGGGATTTCCAGTTGATCAACCAAATTATTTCATTCTTGAGTTTTAGAAGTTATATCCACCTCTATTTTATAGACAAGATTATCCTATCAAATAATAATATTTGATATGAATGATCGAAAGGATATTTCTCCTCATTTATTTTCATGGGTTTTTGAAGGTTAAGTTTTCAGCATTCATGCTTGAAGGTTCACCATGGATGTGGTGGAATTCATTATCTTAGAACAAGACTTGTAAAGAACTTTCTTGGGAGTTCTTCATGAATTCATTCATTTGTCAGTATTTTTCTGAGAAGGAAATGGTGAAAAAGGGGATGGAAATGTGATGTTTACATTAGGGTGATGGAATAATGATAGAGTATTTCCATCATTTTGTGGACCTGGTTCCCTGCATTCTGAATTATGTTGCAAATGATCTAATGAAGGCTCAATGTTTTGGGGATGGTCTTTTTCCCAATCTATATTCAAAGGTGTCAGAGTCCAGTCTAACTTCCTTTTCTAATATGGTGTGGCAAGTTATTCATGTTGAAACCAAGATAGAGGGAGTTCTCAAGGTAGTCCAACCTCCATCAATCCTAGAATTAAATATGTATAATTACAATTATGATATGATAAATCGGTTGAAATATGATGGTGTGGTTCATGAAATCAAAAGGCCTCGGGATATTTTATCAACCTCTCATGGTAAAGAGATCCTGGTGTTTTATTAGTGTGAAAAATCAGGCCACAAGAAGTCATTATTTCTAAGTGATCCAAAACACTATAATGGTTGTGGACACTTGGGTCACTTGAAGTGGTTGTTTTGGGGAGTTTCTAGGAAGTTTCATGGAGATGATTCTCAGTAGTGACGTGAGGTTGGGAACTTATTTAATGTTTTCTTATTATAAGTGTCCACCCAGTTGTATAGGTTCTTTTTTTTTGGTAGTTTTGTTGGTGGTTTTTGAAATTTAAGGGAATGTTGTGAGTAATTTAGTAAAATTTAGTTTTCAATGGAAGTTTGGTTCTCATTTCTGAATAATTGGTTGTTATTTTTATCTGATCTAGTGAAGTGTGTTCCTTATTAGGGTTATCAATTCTTGACTACAATGCAAGAGATGCTTCGACCTTTAGATCTCCATACATAGGCCTCAGAGTTAAGCGAGTGTGAAGTCAGAAATCCTGGGGGTACGAGGATTATTGGCTCAGTTTTTTACCCATCATCCAAGAGTGCGTGGTTTAAATGTTCTTGTTTAGTTCTTCTTAGCTTTGGTTGAAAGTTTATTGTGTAAGAGTTTTAGTTGGATTGGGTATAAGAGGATCGGTGTAGTCCAGTGTTTAATTATTTATTGGGCAGTTCTAGTTGGTTATTAATGGTGGGTAGACCCATCGTGGGTCTCATTGATTTTTCACCTAAGAAACTATTGGGTGCTAGTTGTTTTTTAATGGTGGGGAGCCTGTTTCAGCCTCCCTTGAAACCATTCACTTTTGTATGTTCTCTTCGGTTTGGGTGAGCATTGGGATTCTTTGTAGAAATCCCAACAGTCTTTCTCTTGACATGGTCATAGAGGATGTGGCTTGGCCCTTCTATTGAATCGTAGGAAGTGATTTTGGTTGTTTTTTTGTTTTGGGAAAGATGTATAAGTTCTGATTGGCATTGGATGTGTTGTTCATGGTTCAAGAGGTTGAATTGTGTGGTTATGGAATCCGTATTTTTTTATCAATAAACTTAAAATTGTTATGGATTTTTTGTGGCAAAAATTATTAATGTTGTGGAGAATTATCACACCCAGTTTTCCAAGACTTATCTTTTGTTTCAGTTTGTTAGGAATCCTAGTCTTTCTCTCGAGTTTCGGGTGTGATAGGGGGTTAAATTTTGATGTTTTTATTTGTATATTTTTTTTCCTGTAAATGATACTCAGTTAATTTTGAGTTTTTTGGAGAAAACATGGGTTTTTTGGATTTTCAGTGGCCTATGCATGGTTAGCGCATAGTTTGGTAAATTGTGTGGTTGAGCCCAGATAACCGTGCAGTAGGTGGTTGGTTCAGGCAGAACCTACCACACGGTTTTCACACTATCGATGAAACCATGTAGGTTGGTTGTGTAGTTGATCTCTTTTTGGTAATTGGATATTTCATGTTTAGTGAACGATTTGATATGCTGTGCGGCCAAACCATGCGAGTTGTTGAGATCTAAAAATTCTTGAAATTTCAACTTTTCCCCCTTGGTATTTTTAACCCAAAACACACCCTACTCCCCTCTTTTAGATTATGCGACCCTAATGGGATCTCCTCTTGTTCTTAAAGCCTTATCCTCACTCCTGGGGTGCGAATATATGGTTTTCTTCAAGGGTTTGGCTAGATATTTATGGTATTTCTCATCCTCTTCTCCCACTCCTCTTCTTCATTCCATTTCATCTTGACTTTATCTTATCCCATGGTCATTTAAACCTAGGGTTTGGGTTTCCCTTGAATTATTTTGGGGGATTGGTTATTTTATATTTTCTATTGGTAGATCTTGGATCTAGGAACCTTCGGGGAGTGATTTTGAGTATACATTGTTGGTGTGCAATGGATTCGAGGTAGGGTTCCCTTTGAACTTTCCCTTTTAATTTAAAATTAATTCATTTCATGATTTTCACACCTCTTTTGATTAATAAATAATGATGTATTATCCTTGTTTTAATTTTTTTGTGTGGAAATTGTTATTTTATTCCTTATTGTGTGATAAATTGAGTTTTTTGTTAAACAATGCACACCAAGTGTTTGATTAAATTATCGATTGAATTTTATGGGTGATTTATGATTTAAAATGCATGGTTTGGATTTGTAAATATATTGTAAATATGATAAATTATGTTTGGGGTTAATTTTATGCGTTTACAAAGTGGTTTTAGTTTTCATAAAGGAATATGTGATTGCTTTTAATGTGGTTGGGTATGAGTTTCTGATGAGTATCCATTTAGAATTTTTTTAAAAAAATTCTAAATTGAAAAGTGAAACATGAATGTTTTAAGGGTATTTCGTAAATTATATTAAAATGAAAAATGGTGTATTTACACCATTTATTAATGGTGTATTTACACCATTTATTAATGGTGTATTTTTATATTTGATAAATTTTTGTTATGAGAAAAATGATTAAAGGCATGTTTGATA
Source organism: Viscum album (assembly GCA_963277665.1). Taxonomy (NCBI): domain Eukaryota; kingdom Viridiplantae; phylum Streptophyta; class Magnoliopsida; order Santalales; family Viscaceae; genus Viscum; species Viscum album. The sequence continues at coordinate 1,399,721,253 of OY728142.1, read as the reverse complement.
ACTTTGTGAAAATGGTGAAGGTGTTTATCATAAAAACTTACATTGAATTATTCTCATGTCTTGTATATGTTTAATGGATGGGATGATTCTCATTCCTTGTCTACATTACTTCAAGCCTCCCTAGGTCCCTTGGGGCCTAGTATGCTTTTTCAGTCCATGTTCCCTTTTCATTCTTAAAAAAAATTTACTTTCATGTTAATGGATGGGATGTACTCATTGTGGAATCACTGGGATCCATTGTTGGAGATCCTCAGTACAAACTCCTTGTGTTATATTTGTTCTATATCATGAGATCAGTCCTTGGAGTAACTTAGGGTGAGACCTAGAGTTGAATTATTATTTTATATATTTGTGATTGGATGCTTAGTTATCATAAATTGGTTCACCCCCTTTATACATGATACATGGGAACTTGACATAGTAAGAGAATTTTCTGAGAACTATTGCTACACTTTATAGGTTACACACTATATGGTGGCCCATAGTAGGTAGAAATATTGGGTTTATTGCTATGATATTTTCCCCTTTGATCTGGCCTTGATTAGGGGGACCAAGAGTTTTTATGGATCTTTGATCTTTATCATGCGAGGCAAGCCTTTCGGGTATTGGTCTCATGTATTAGAATGTTATGGATTATTTATGATCTCTTAGGTTCAACCATGTTTTTTAGAAATTAGTTACTTTTAGTGATGATTGAGATGCATGCATTCTTATTTCCATTTCCCAAGTCATATGATTATTTTGATGCCTTATTGTTTGAAGTTTTTCATGAAAAGTGAGTGTCGGTTTGAAAAAGGGTTTATAAAAAATGTTAGTAAAGAAAAGTTCTTTATCCTGATTTTTTCAAGTTGAAAATGTAAGAATAACTTTGCCCTTGAAAATGTTAATGTTTCACTATTTGTAATGAACCTGGTATTGAAATGAAGAGGGGTAATGGGCCATATATTTTTTTCAAGTAAAAACATGAAAAAGAATATTTTATATACTGCAATTCAAACTTGAAGATGATGTTTCTTTTATTTTAAAGGATGTTAATTTAGAATAGAATATTGGTCTAACCTACTGAATTTTAATATTTATGCCTGTATTTATTTTCTATTTTTATCCTTTGGTGTAGCTTTGAACTTGAGTTCGATTTCCTTGTGCTATGGTTGATCATTATGTGGAAGTGTGACCCGTGGGGTCACATAGAGATTGTATAGTCATATTGTTTGGTTGATTTTCTTGTATGGTTGTTGTACTATTTAGCTTTATAAAAAAGGGGTTCAGTTCAGTTTTATATTTATATTGAACTACTTTTTTATCTTTCCGCTGTTTAGTTTCATTGTTATTTATTGGGTGAAATTGTTCCCATTGTGTACTCTGTTGATTCCAGGCACTAGTTTCCAATTATTGTGGATCCGGAATTCCCTTCAGGCCATGACACATATTGAATCAGGTGATCGGTTCAGTTTTGACCCGGGTTGGTTCATGACACACACCACTTTAAATGGATCTATTACATTGTAAGAATGATATTTATTGTTATAAAAAAACTTATTAAAGGGTATGTGCTTCAAAAATGATCTATTAAAATCTAATACATACGAAAATAATAATTCCCTCTATCATCTAGATATTATTAATTATCTCCCCGGGAATATATGGATGGAAAATAAAGACATTTCATAGGTTTGATAAGAAATAATGTCATAATCCTTTATATACTGATAGGATGAAATGAGGATCATATTAAAAAATGATGATCCATGGTAGTCAACGAAGTCTAACCACCTCATCTACATATTTACTCACCAGAGAAACCATGGACCATAACACCCTAATTTTGTGTAATTGAGTTTTCTTCATTTTCTGGTCAAAAATCACCTAGATTACATGAAATAGTATGTGAATTTGAGAAAATATGGTGATGAAATCCATCAATTTATCCTCGCATTCACACTAGGGGACATCTACTATTTGTAACAACCCTCCATAAAATTGATGTGTAGTATTTATACAATTATGGGCCCAACATTATGCCATGAACTTCACTATGGAATTCATTATAATAGGACAACAAAGAAGAACACCCAAGGAATGATACATTTTGGGTATACCAAGATGTACTTCCATTGCTAAGCTGTGGAAATCAAAAAGATCATTGTTGGATATTGTGGTTGGAATAAAAAATCCCTCAAAATGTCATTCAATGTTAGTCATCAACTTAACATACCTTTAGATAATTACAGTGGAAAAAAATTCTACATCACATATTCCTCTGAGTATCCCCCCGATACTCCTCTACTGACTACATTAATAAATTATACACTATCAAATGAAATAGGAAACTTCTACAACCAACCTCATGCACATTGAGATGAATCACTACAATATTCTTTGTCCATTTACAAGAATCTCCAAACTCTTGAACAATATCTAATCATATCTTTCTACTCAGTGCACCATCAACCACATTCCCCTTCCCTACAATATAGGAGATATTAATGTAATATTCCTATAGGAAATACATCTATCAATAATAACCAAAAATTCAGATCCCATTGAGAGAAAATATAATAAATTCCATTATGATCAATAAAGACTATAATGCCTCACAAATGTAGTAATTCCACCACAACATTAGATAAAATACCACCACTGAAAGATTAAGATAATTGGTGACATAGTTATTCTAATGGGGATCAAACTTCTTATACCAATATGATATCACTACTCTTTACTAGATCAAGATACAACCCAAACTAAGATGAGATGCATCACTCAAAACCTCAAACATTGCTCCCTCTAGATACTATAGGAAAATGGAACTAATCAAATTCCATTTTAGTTATTTGAAAGCTGCCTAAAATTTATTAATCCATATAAATTTATTACCATTACTATTTAGGGATATCGAAAAAGCCACAATTCAAGAGATATCATACATAAACATCCAACAGTATCATATGACACCAAGGAAGCAGTAAAACTATAAATCATTATTGGGTGCCTCCTATGTAACAATTGCTTCAATATTATATGGATTTTCCATCAATCCTTACAGAGATACCACATTCCAAAGGAAAGGCACTTCCCATATCCAAAGTTTACACATTGATTGATTTACATTGAACTGGTGGTGCACAAGGGATTATGAAATAGCCCTAAGGTAATTAGTATGTTCATATTATGAACTAATGTATATTCAGATTTCATCAATGAAAACTACCAAAACCTTATCTAGAAACTCAAGGAAGAGAGACTTAAATAGTCCTATGAAAACAATTATAGAATTTTTATGTGTCTATGAACTCAAAGCTCCCAAATTGAAAATGAAAAGAAATAACAGGGATATCATACTCTTCTATCCCCATCAGATGATATCTAGACCACATATCAATCCATAAATACTATCTTGATCCCTCCAAATAATGAAAAAAATAGTCAATATTTTAGAGAGGATAGTCGTTCTTGATTATTAGTAGGATCATCCACTAATATTCTATATATAACATCAAACCATCATTTCCCATCATAGAGAATTTCATGAGAGATCCCCACATTGAAAAACATGGTCAACTGAATCCTTTCTCCATTATTTTTAAAATTTGGATCCCCAACTCTCAAAACATGTAAGTTGACATCTGAAAGGTTTCTCTAAAAATTAGGGAATCGCCCGAATGAAACTCTATCCTAAACATGACATCACATTTAGGGTTCATGGTTATAAAAAATTGATAAAAACATCTAAAAAATTTTCATGAGACTAGGTAACTCCATAATTTGTTCTTATATTAAATAAAAGTACAATGATGAAAGCTAATAAAAAAACTCTAAATGTTTATAACCTATCTAAGGAACCCATTCACTAATAAACATCACTTGTTTTCTTCCCACTTAATAAAACAATATATTCCTCTAGAAATTATCCTAAATAAGATAAAAATAATTTTACAATTATATTACAAGAATGGAATTATATGGATGTATATGAAGTTGAAAGAAATCTATAGTTGAATATTATTATGAAAATATTATCTCTCAACCCCATCACACATCAAGCATACTCATATGACCTCCAAATATCTTAGTCAACAAAAAGGGAACTAAAATCATATCCACCTTGAGTCACATATCATGGACCAAGGTGGGTAAAATAAAGTGTTTTTACACTATAGAATCAAATAATGAACAATCAAAGTCTAAAGATAAATAGATGGTACCCTAGACAATGTCTGGATACTCTAGTGTTGGAACCTCTTTGGGACAGAATTTTCCACATCTAGATTCTCTACATCACTACTAACAAACACCTTCACATCCATGCTTAACCTAATTTCCCATTGGTTTGGGGATATAATGGGGTTTTCCTTTACTATATCCATATCCAATTAGTGTAATAAGGATATGTTGTCCCCACTACTGATATGAACACTAATGAGACTATTACTAGGTTCAGAATGGAAACCAACCAACTTCACTATATGGATTGACGAGGATGCTCAATCACTATGATCATCAATGACCATGTAATTGACAAGAAAAAAATATGGGAGTAGATCCACTAGTAGATGTAGAAAAACTATATTCTATAGAAAATAAAGTATAAAATTACAGAGTTGAAATACATTTTGGTAAGAAACATAATGGAACATACATATAATATCCTCCTCCAATAGTCATGCTCCTTTGGAATCTATGATGACTACACTCTCTTGATAACCCCAACTATATATGCAACCTATAAATCATCTAATCATTCTTTATTACCTATAAATACATAAGAAAAATTAATGGGGTGGCCTCATACTGAATAACTGGATGCAAAACCTAAAATAATATTTGATTACTAAACTCTTCACTAATAAATGATTGGGAGATATGTTAAAGAGGTAATTAAACATGATCCTGGTTATTCACAATTAGACTCCCCAATTCATGGGAGATAGTTTTATGATTCTTCACATCCCTCATCATCAATAATATAAAATAAACATATAAATAGATCAAAAAATCATCCCATTAAATATTTTCCACATTATAATACCCAATATACATGATCCTCTACTATTTTAATTCCACGCACATTATATTGGAAGATAGTAAAATCGAACATATTATACTGACACAAATTATACTGAATGATATCTCAAGATCCTTCATCCTATACTCAATCTCAAAATTTGATATTCTAACCTAACACATATCCAATCCATAATTATAGAACTCAAAAAACATATTCCTCCAAAGCTCATCCTCCTCAGATGGGCCAATAAATCTGTGTTCAACCAATTCAAACTAATAGACCTAACCAACACGAATCAGACATAGAATACCATTAGGAATCTCTGAAAGCAAGGAACCAAATCCCCTATGACTGGTAGTATGAAATTAATTCAATCAAATTCAATTAATTTAGTATCTTTAATAACTCATAATTAATTTAAATTAAAACAAAAGTGAAAAAAAAATGTATGATGTGTGTACCATTACAAGGTCTCTACCATGAAAGAATCATCACATTACTTACTACATTCAATGATTCAAAGGTCCTTGTATCAAATCATAAAAGGATCTGAAATCATGTTTCTTAATAGGTCTCTATTATTACACAATGTACTAAATTCAACTGATATTATTTCTCTACCTGCCCATGAAATGCCCACTATTTTATAACTCCATTATATATCCTAAATCTAAACCAAAACCTATGATATCAAACTATCATGACCCACCCCCATTGGGAACCCCTCTTGGGCCTACTGTAAAAATGAGTGGCCACTTGAGCCTTCCTCTAATGGGTCATGGGTTATTTTCTATCATTGAGGTTATATATCACATATATGTGTTCCATTACCCACATAAATCCTAGGAATACATAAATAAAACCACCAATAAATACCATCATACAAATTATAACAATATCACATAGATGTATATAATTTCATATAGATACATATCCTAATAAAAAATACCAATTCAAAATTCTAGGAAGTGAATCCAACAAAAATACCAAACTCTAAGTTAAAATTGTCCATCATGGTCACAAATGTCCTCCTTGAAACCTATAAAATAGATTTATATATTTTTGGGTGATAATATGTGTACATTTAGTAGGATCAATCTCAATACCACTCATGAAAATGTGGATGAATCCTGATAATACTTTAGTGAATAACCAATCCAATGAACATGTATTTACACAGGGTCAACTATCCCAAATTTCATGAAGTTTCACTCTTGTACAATCATGTATCCAATATAACAACATACTATTAAGGGTATATATATATATGGAACCTTGAAATAACTTACCCATGTGTCTTATGCTCACATTCTATAGTATCAGACATTTTTTTCTTTGAAATCCCTTCTTTAGCCTTATTGTAGCACACCATACCAATCTTATCACATGTGGTGTGGTAGGACCACAATACTATCTACCACAACCTCACATATGGTCCATCATCTCATGTTGTAACTAGTAAAATATCAAAAATTATTATTCATATCTATTATCATCTACGCATAACTAACTCCACATATCACATATGCATTATAGTATGGTATCTTGATCATGAAGGAAATAAACTGTATTCCCTCATCATTCTATGAATGACCTCTCCAAATCACACAATACCAATACCACATAGAATTTTCCAGTAAACCATATGCTAAACCGGATGGTCATACCTACCTAAATCCATTACATCCATCGCTACATTGGGAAAGAGGATTGGGGAAGATAATGTAAAATTCCATCCATTTACTCATCTACATGGATGACTGGAGGAAACACCTAGAACAAAAAACATTTGGGAATTGGAAAGGATATCATACATAGGTGTAGTGTGTATATAAATCATAAGGAAAATACATTTTATTAATATCATGATACAAAACCACCCTAAAGGTTCTATGCTAAAACAACACTTCCACACTATAACAACCACCTCACCATCACCTCCTCACACTACCATTGCTTTCATTTACTAAAACACTAAGGCATCCCCACTCACCTTGAAAAATAACCAAAACAATTCCCATATAATAATATCATATCATCATTTAAAAATATACCATTTACCATCCAAATTTAATTTATTATGAAATTTATTTACATATTTAATTAAAAACCACTCTCTATCCAATATCGATATCTTATTTCATATATTACTCTTCCATTTCAAACATCCACATTATAATAAAGACCCCAAAGATATTAGATTCTTGCTAATGGATATTACCAATCCTTTTATTATAAAATATATTTAATTTCTACCAAGAAACTATAAAATATATCCATAACCATCTAAAAACAATCACATATCCACCCCATAATATATCCCATTATAATAATAGTTTCCAACCACCACACATCACAACAACATATGCACCTCCTCCTTCCACCAATGGTTACATAGCCACAACATTCTTTAGAAAATATACCCCAATAGAAAATACTAGACACAACAAACCCCCAACCAAGACTAAATAATAATAACATCATAAAAATGTATTAAAATAATGAATAAATTTTAATAACTGTTAAAAAACACTTCCCATTTTTCTTGATTTCAATATTTTGACATGTAATTCGTAAAAATCCAAACAAAGCATGATTCCACATAGTTGATTCCTTAACATCCATAAATGATTAAAATTTTAGTTCATGTGATTATGTGTTCTCAATTTCAAAAATAAAAAACTCATGTATCAAATTAAAAACCAAAATCACTCAATGAAAAAAACAAGAAATACAAAAAAAATGCATGAATCATGTAGAATTCGTGAAGATAACCCATTCCCCTTCAATATTCTATATGCCCAGTTGATTCTTTACTTTATGTAAATTTTCACCATCCAATAAATGAAAAATATGTAATGATAATTCTACTACTAATTCCAATTTTTTATTTCCTTAATAAACCACCTTTTGGTTATATAGGAAACCCACATAGTGAAAAATCACAAAATTCAACCTCCATATAAAATTCAAAATTCAAACCAGACATGAAAAAATAGAATTCACCCCATCAAAATAAAATTTCAAAAGACATCACACCACATCATCTTGAAGGGAGAGAGACTAGACCAAACCCATCCAAGACCTATCAGCTAATCTCCAGTAGTCTGGGTAAGGATCAAAAGCCCCATAAATTCAAATTTTCAAAAATAAAAGCACAACATCAAACCTCCATAGAGCCTTACCAAATTCAATATTAAAAAAAATGATGATGTGATGAGAGCCTCTAAAAAACAATTTTTTTCCTCGATTCACAAGAACCTCCCTGAGCGAAGGGATCAAACACTCCATATAAATCATCATCACCTACCATGTTGGTGAGAGCATCCCACCCCATCATTGGTCTTCACAAAACAAAACGTCAGGTATCCAAACCACCAACTAACCCAATGAAACTTTAAAAACCAAACAAGAAAATCCATAATACAAATTTATTGATCCTACGTAGTTCAGGCCACCATGAAAACCATTGACTGCTCACGCATTATATACCAAAACTCTTTGAAAACCAGCACTTTGTGCTGACTGGGAGAGGTGCGATGAAATTTAGATCCATGATAGAGGTGAATGTAGGTGAGGCCTCAACATCAATGAATGAACATTTCCAATACCACCAAACCCTTCCTTGAGCATCTTGGAAACCAAGAACAGTATGTGACACGCTTAAACGAATGAAGACCACCATAGCACGGAACAAAGACAACACTGAATGCACCTCATGGAACACCATAAACCGATCGAACCTCAAATACTAAATCCTTCAAGTAACCATTGCATCAAAAAAAACTTATAGGTAAGGGAATTAAAATTAGGAAAAAGTATATTTTGATGTAGGCTAGGTCCTCATCATAGAGGCATGCATGTGTAGAGACCACCAACCCCAACTGAGAATACATTGCATATCAAAATCACACATGCCACAACACCAAAGGAATATCTATCACCCATAATAAGACCACTGAAAAAAAAGGGTGAATATAATGAAAAATCCTGGGACACCACCATGACTTGACCTGAACATCCCAAACCTTCCTATGAAAACCAGTTCACCAGACCATAATGGGTTCGGAAATAGGCCAACCAGAATGGAAGAGGAGATGAGAGAACAACAAGGGATTTGATCGGGGGAAGGCAAAAAAAAATGAACATGAGAGAAGGAATGTGGAAAAATAGGAACATAGTAGAGAAAGGAGAGAAAATGAAAGGGAGGATCAAGGAGAGAAGAAGGAGGGAGAGTTGAAAGGTGGAGATGATGCCAAAAAAAGCAGTGCGCATCTCCCCTCCCCGCCACCCTCTGATTCCCTACCGATGGAAACCTAGAATAGAGATAAACAAGAGAGAAGCCTCTTAGAAGATATACATGCATGCTTATTCTACATTACCGAAAAAATATAAAATATTTCTCAAATCCTTAAACGCAAAAAATATTTATAACCTATGTGAAATAAAATAAAATGAAGTGATGCCCTCGATACCAAACCCACATGAGGGGAACCCCAATAATCTTAAATTTAAAGAAAACCCCATAAAAACTATGAAACCAAAGTTCTTTATATCTAACTATCACTTATTTTGAGAGATCGGAATGAAATATCATAGAGTAAACTAAGAAGAAGAGGGGAAAAAGTGACCTCAAATTTCCAAAACTTGATCTCTTGAGTCTAAGGACCAATACCAAGAAAAAGGGTACTAAAATCTCCCAAAATGAAATCACGGTCACCCAAGGGTTGATAGAGTTTAAGAAAATTAGAAGGTCTTTAAAGGGGCTCCCAGATTTATACTCAATATAGAAAAAATGAATACCACAACCCAAGGTGAGGGACTGGAAACAATGGGTTTTTGTTTAATGAATACTAGAAATCATACAACAGTGAATATTTATATATGATAATTTTATAGAAGGTATATGACATATCCTTGATACTACATCATAGTATTCTCTTAATCAATAAAACCAGGGAACCTGAATTCCAAACGGCAGGGCATAACTGAGACACCATGTCGCATCAACCTTTAAATCAACAAAACCAAAAAAATCATCCAATTGGGGATTCATGACATAGATGGGAACCACAATAAAATAACCTAAAATTTTTAAAACCCCCCTATATCAACCTCTAAATATTCATGATGCAGTGAATTCCATTTTACCACACAATGAACCCGGCAGAAAATTTTATTTCTTCTTGCAAATTATCCAGGTTTCAGTACCCAAGGTTGCATTGTGAGGCACTCCACACATCTAAAACCATAGATAAAACTCAACCCTTCATTTCTAAAACCTCCTTTCAAAAGATTTCATATCAAAATAGTAAATGTAACTAGCCAAAAATGTTCGAGACATTATAATTTTACTGGTTTTTACAAAAAAAATATTTTTTTATAATTTTATTAATATTTAATATTTCATTATATTTTTTACTTTTTATAATTTTTTCAATTTTAAAAAAAAATATATTTTAAAATTTTTATACTATTAAAATCATTTTTTTAAATAATTTTTAATATTTTAATTATATTACAAATTTTATAATAAATTTTTATTCTAACAATTTTAATAATTATTTTAATTTATTTTTTTTTTCAATTTTTTATTTTACTATAATTATTATTATTTTTAAAATCATAAAACGTATTTGTTATATTTCTTTTTATTATTTATATAATAATTTTAAAATAACCACAGAAAAAAAATATCAAATAAAATGATTAATAGAAAATTAATTTATTATTATATTAATTTTAAAAAATCACATTCATTCTATTAAAAATATATATTAAAATAAAATAAATTTATTACAAATTAAATATAATACATTTTATTATTTTTATTATTTTTCTATTTCTTACATAATTTAATATAATAATTATTTTTTATTATATTTTTCATTATGTATGTTTTGTAAAAAAATTAATGATTTTTTCTAGTAGGGGTAGTTGCACATGTTGCATTATATAATAGTTTTTTATGTTGGAAAATATGATGGAGGGAGTTTCATCATATTTATTCCAACATATTTAATGTGTATTTATCGACAGTCATTTTTACAATGTGTAAGGATATCGGGATGGTTGTTTGTGATCGATGGGTTATCTATCACAAATAACTACCACCATACCTAACATTGCTTGTTTTTTAGGATGTAATTTCAATGAATGTAATTATAGTAAATAACACAATACATTATTCATATAAAAAACAATTAAATAATTATAATAGATTATGCTATCCTTTTTACTTATTTTTCTATAATGAAGATTGTGAGAAAAGATATTTAAAATAACTTAGTTATTCTGTAGTGCACAAATTCATGCGAAAAAAATTAGTGACATGTTAGTTATCCATCAAAAAAATCAACAAAATTTTTATTACTAGTAATTGATCCCCCCCCCCACTATAATCTATCAAAAATGAAATTGTCTACCACAAATATTTAATTCACAAAAATTGTTCCATTGTAATAATAAGGTTTTCTTAATATAGATGTTTAAAGAATATATATGATGGTGAAGAATGGAAATATTTTGACTATTTTCATCCACCTTGTTCTTCAAAACCTCATAATGTCTTACAGGGTCTTCATACAGATGGTTTTTGTGGTTTTGGTACTTATGTAGTAAATATTCATGTTGGGTGGTTTTCATAACTATTTAAATCTCACCTCAATGGGTATTGATGATGGAACTATATATATATATATGACCTTATTAATTTTCTTACATTCAATGAAAATATGTATTTTTATTTGAAATCATTGATTGATAAGTTGAAATTACTATGGATAGCTAGTATAACTACATATGATGTAGTTGACTAATATAATTTTATAATGAGAGAGGTATTATTAGAGGAAATCATGGATTTCTAGTGTGTGGTATGTTCTAATAATGGAGTACATATGATCCAAAATCCTATTCGAATTTCATGGGTTACTATAAAGAATTTATTCTTGTCCACGTAAGAAAACCATATTTTTTGAAAATTATTGAAAATTTCATTTCACTGAAAATATTTTTTTATGAAATTGAAGTAATTTTTAGAAACATATAATTGAATTATATTTCTCAATATCATTAGTCTCATATATGTAAATAATAACTATAATTTATTCATTACCTCCTATTATTTTTGGGTTAACTGTTAATCAATAAAAAATAATTTGGTTTAGGAGAGATCACAACTTGATAAAGGGAACTATTTATTAAGATTTATCATATTTGAATGATTTTTCTATCAATAATATGATAGATGAATCATATATTGAGCAATAATATATTAATAAAACATTTTATATGATGTTGGTCACACATGATAAGAAAAAATATATCATAAAATCCTGGTTAGATCATTCCAAAATTTTCAAGAATCCAAAACTTGAGTTATTCAAAAACAAACAATAACATAGATTAATGAATACTAAATTATTCAATTAAATTTTAAAATAAAATAATTTAATTTTTTTTTCATGGTATTACCAATTTGAATTTGTATAATCGATATGCTTTAAATTTAGTACACTATGTCTAACATGCTCAAATTATTAGATTAAAATGTCATGATTATCAGGAATGATGGAAATAGTACAACCTATTGGACTTATAGGGTTATTAAATTTATCAATTTTTTATTTTTGAATAAAATATCATATTTTTTCAATTATATTTTCGTTGAAACATCTGACTATTATATATCGAGTAATTTACTACAAGAGGTTGTTTTAGAGATATAAAAATTTAAAAAAATGTTTTCATTGGCCTTATTTGATTAAATTAAAAAAATAATATTATAATTTTTATGAAAAAATGTGGTTGTATATTACATTTTTTGGATATACTTATTTGATATATGTTTGAAAAAGTTTAAGAGGAAAATTATTTAAAAAGCATCAGTTGAAGAGTAAACTCTAAAAGAATAATTGTAGGAATAATGTTTAAAATTTATGGTCAAATTATATTTAATAAAAAATTTCATCAAAATATAATATATTATTTCACAATTAGAAATATTAAAATAAATACATGTGTAATCTATCAACCCTGTTTAATCCCTTTGATCGTGGTTTTAATGGTTAAAATGAATTCCAAATTTTTGATGATGAAAAAAAAGATCTCGTAAATATATTCTATAGAAACAAAGGAAATAATTCATATTGTACGTCCCATTGATACTTATATTTTATTTGATAATATTTTTATTTATTTATTTTATTTATTTTGTATATTATACAATGATATTATCATAAAAAATTTCCCACACATTAGCCCAATCACACTAGAAGAATGTAGACAAAATAATTTTCAGTTTTTATTTCAAAGATTGGTATGTTAAAAAAAAATATATCATACATATGAAATTGATATGTAATTTATTATAATAACAATTAATATAAATTATTTCAGGGATCATGCTATGAAAATAAATTTTATCTATAATTATGTGAAATAATTAAACTACCATATAATTTAGTAAAATCTTATAATTCTTATGAAGTTAATGGGTTTCAATTTCATATACATAGATGTTGATAATTAAAAAATCAAGTAATGTTTGTGTTTATTTTTAAGGAATACATGAAATAAAAAGTGAAATTAACTATTATGGGACACTATATGAAATAATTTGGTAATATTTTTTGGGATAGTACTATGTAACAATGTTTGAATACTATTTGTTTGATTTTAATCAAGGGTTATGAATTGATCCCTATCATGAGCTTATTTTCAATAAGTATAGAAATCATCTTATATAAAATGAACTATTTTTATTATCACATCATGATCTTAAAGTTTGATATATAAATTATCATTCTTTTATAAACTATTTAAATGATTGGTCAGTTGTAATAAAAATGAGATCTCATGAATTTTTTTAATGAAAATTATTGTTTCTATAGTGTAGAACAATATAAGAAAAAATTTTGAGATATTATCAAATATATCACTTATTCTATTATATATCACTAATGGGACTTCAAAATTAAGGGATTATGGTGATGAAAATGTGGAAGATGTATATATTAACTAATTGAAAACAAATATAAGCTGATTAAAATGATGATATTATATAAATTGATAGTTCTAGGGAATAAATTTTGATAATGATAGTAAAAATAATAATGATGAGTGTAAATATAAATAATGAGGTGTGACACGTTAATAAAATAATGATTAGTGTATATTAATTTATTTTGATATTTTTTAATTTTTTCGTTTTATATTCTTATCATAAATATTAATAGTATCAAATATTAATTTTATTTAATGTTTCTAATACTGGGAGATGACTTGAATGATTTTTTTTATAGCATGAACAAGGATCATTTTCCTAGTTATAACCCCTTATTTCATCATCAAAGGAATATATTGTGGATGTTTTTGTGATATTGGTGACTAGGAGGGGTCAATACCCTACAGGATTGTGGAATCTAGATCATTTTCCTTAAAAAATTTATCTCTTAAATTTGACCCCCATTTTAGGAAGTATGGTAAAATATACATTCTATATAATTTTTAATATTTTATTTTATCAATCATTTTTTTTATTTTTTTATTTTTTTCAATGTTATTCATATGGAATCATTGTATGGGAAGCTAAATTACAAATAAACTATTGTTCTACTCCATGGTGTACAAGGGTTCAAGTTCTCATCGATATTAGTCATCACATGTTCAATAATTGGATAGTATGTAAATAAATATTTATTATTATTTAAAATTTATTAATTTAAACATTATTTTTATTAAATGAATATATGGTAATTTGTTGAGGTAAGCATAAGGACCTATATCTAGGAGAAATTAGAGGTTTTAATGGGTGAAAGTTTCCATCAGTTTTTACACATCATTTAGAGGAGACCTATGAAGAGATCTTCCATCATGATTCTTGAAAACTCCATTATAGCTTTTTGATCTAATCATGTTATTAATAAGAATGAGAGGGATTAGGAGAATACAGGTAATTAAATCCTTTATATAGGGTATCATACTTATGTAGATAGATTTCATAATTTCAGCCTTATAGTGAAAGATATGAGAGTCATACTTTTATTCCACCTCATCTAGTGATAGTATGTAATTTTTGTGACTTTTCAAAAAAAATTAATACTAAAGGGATATGTTTTATTTATATGGTCTGTGATTGATAATTATATTATGGATTTAAATTTCTATAATAGGATTTACATTTATCAAACTATTGGATATGTTTTTTTATTAGTGGTAGAAATAAATCATGGATAATAGAATTTTTATTTTTTTTAATTAATAGAATTCAAATTTATTGATTTATTAAAAATAATTCCCAAACTTTTTATTATTTTTATGAGATTTATGATGAATTTACATATTGCATGAGAGATAATTAGGATGAGACTTGGGGTTGGATGATGATGTAAAAGGCCCATGCCTGTTTCGCTTCGATGAGGAGGCATGGATTTGGGAGACTATGACTGATATCATGAATGTTCATGTGATTGGTATTAGTTCATGAAAAATTAAATGTGGTTATCAAGTTACTATTGTAATGCAATATTCATCTATCTCTAAGGAACACATGAATTATTATTGAGTTTTTATACTACATAGTATGAGGATTTGTTGAGTGCTCAAGATAAGAATATACAAAGGAGGACCAAAGACCAGGAAGAGAAATAGAAGTTCCAGAATCAATAGAATAAGTAGATGTTTGAGTATATCTAATGAATCACATGAGGTTCATGGATGAAGACCCCTTACACCATTTCTATATTATTCCCATGTAACTAATACCTCTCCTCTCTAGAGAATTATTTATTATATTTTTATTAATCTCAAAATATAATAAATTATTTTTAATTTTGTTTATGAAACTTTATTTTGTATGATTAAATTTTTTATTTTTATTTTTTAATTTATTCATTTTAAATTATATTTTTTTTCTTTTATTAGTGACATACGCATCAATCATTAACAATTTCAAAATAAAATGATTTATTTTTAAATATATTTAAATAACTTTTCAAAATAATATCCTTTAATATATTATTATTTATTAAAATTATATTCTCTTATGATTAACATATTCACAAGAAGTTTTTATGAAGACTTTGAAAATCAATCAGTAGATATATTTTATCACATTTTATTGGCAATAAACACTCCAAATAACCATAATTACAACCAAATTTTGAGTTAGAACATCTTTTTAGCAGTAATACATTAATAATATGTGTTAATTATGATTAAATTACTTTTAGTTATGGAATAATTTCATTATAATAAACCCAAAATTCATTTGTGACAATACAAAAAATGAATAAAAAGGGATAAAAAGAATAAATAGGATAATATTGGAAAATGTTATTATTTCATTATTTTTTCAATACACACACACACACAAATATATATATATATAGAATACAAGTACATTTGATCAATGGACTAGATTAATCCTTATAATCTGAGAAATATCCCATGATTAGGATCAATGACATGGGATATATTTTGTGATTAATGATCCTTATAAATTTAACCCATGGGAATCACTACTCATGGAAAATTGATATATTCATAATTATTTCATAATAATTATCCTTGGATGACTTAAATTTCATGGAATATTATATATTCATCAATTGAAAATATTATAGTTAAAAACGAGATAAGAAAATATAATTGAATTCTATGTTAATTTTAGTTCACTCATTAAAAACCATATCAGAAAAATGATGTGGGAAAAAATTGATGAAGACAAAAATAATCTAGTGTATTCAACTTCTCCTAATTAAATCATGATATAATTTTTATTATCCCAAACCCTAATTTTTTAAATAACTTCTTAAAATATTATTTTTTATTTAATTTATAAATAATTTTTTAAGAATATTTTATGATATAATTTTATGGATATCAATCTTACCATTATTTTTAAGTTCATGGGTAAAATTAATTTTAGTAAAAAAAATTTAATTTATCAACATTGATATTCCCACCATTAAATTATGATATACCCATATTTCTATCTTCATATAATGTTGCGGGAATATCATTATTATTATTTGATCATTATTTTTTATATGATGAATAACTCATCCTAATCAAAAACTTCTTGAATTAACTCATCAATTTAAATTAACTCAATGTGTTTTTTGAAATAGATAAATATTTTACCAAATGAATCTAGGTCATCATTCTAACTAGTGTCTGACCTTGTCTGTGGAATGGCCCGAGGGGAATTCCTGATCCCCAGAGGCTGGAAAATAATGCTCAGGTATTAAAAAATATTTGGGAATGATTTCACCCATTTAGATATAGACAAACACCGAATAATGTAAATTAATAAAAACTGAAAATATACAACCAAACTTGGGTTAACATATTTTTAGAATCAATTTTACAATTTTAAAAAATACTAGAGAAGCTACAAAAAAGGGGGAACAAGAATACAATCCAAAACCTTCATATAACAAGAGGATAAACTTCCTCAAGCCACCGCCACCAAGACACACAAGGGAATCCACAAAAAATCCAAAATATTGTCTCGATTCACCAAGATTTCACCTGATTCAAACACATAGCAAGGTATACATACACCTAAATGTGTATGTATGGTGTGAGACAAATCCTATTATGATGCAACCCAAATAAAGAGATTCCCCACAAAAATATTTAGAAGATAATCTAACATGATCATTTAAGTAAATGCATTTAAAATATTTATAGAAAAAACCTTTATAGGGTAAAGTTTTTAAAAAGGTACACTTCCAAGGAAATATATTTCATAACCATAATTTTAAATGAAAAAAAATGAATTTATAACAACACACATGCACACAAGAGTTCCACCATATGCTGATGGATGGCACCACATCATATAAATTAGAGCACCATGGGTGAATCCCTATGGTCAATCTAGCTTGATTGGGACCCTATAACCTCATAGTTCACTAAAAAAAATCTTAGAACCCATGGCCATTAGCATTCTCATGCATGAGACACTAGTAGGGGAGAGAACCATAACCTAGTGGTCTCCAATCATCATAGTTTAGTTTGTGTTGCAAATGTCAATCCTACTAAGTGAAACTGGGCTGTATCCACTTCTGTATCACTAGTGTACTAGAACTAGCCTTCCCACCTAGATACTTAGGATTCACATGGGTCAAGTTCTTGTTCACATATCACATTTTTTACTATATTCATGACCTAAAGCCACGTATTTTAAGGAAATAACCAATTACCATATAGAAACCAGTTATCGTTATACCAACACCAATAACCCCTTTCAAATACATTTTCTATCACTCACATAATTCAATAAATTCCCCTTTTTACTAGAATAAGAAGAATAATTCTATTACACAACCAATTCCACAGGCTAAACCCGTTTTTATAAATCCATACACCCTTAAATCATTTCCAAAACATGCCCATTATGATTAAAAAATTAACAATACATACTTAAAATTATACAAAAAATACTATATTCTAACAGTACTCCATTTTCCACAAAAAAACTCATTATGAACAAATACGAACCACAAGTTCCTCTGAAAATAATATTCGCACTTTCCAAAAAAATCATAAAACTCTTTTCAATAAACATTAAAATACAATATGAAAAACACATATCCTTTCACTTTGTAAAAACTCATTTTTAACTCATACTAAAAATAAATCATTACCAAAGAACACTTCGCACCACCCAAATCATGTTTAAAACACATTAAAATTAACTAAACAAACACATCAAATCATCTAAAAATCCTAGGGAATAGAGCCACCTACCATATGCTTGTAAGAATCCAAAAAATTGTGAAAAACCAAAACCACACCACCCCAAGACCCTAAAAAAGAAATATTTAATGACAAACATAAATATCTTATTCAATGACACCAACTCAGACCAACATTAGGTCACCCAACCCACTAAAAAAACCTTAATTAAAGAGAGTCGAACCCCTAGAAGGAGGGAAGAAACCGAGGAATAAATCACTTACATGGAGTTTCCTCAAAAAATCCATGTCAAATCCACCCAAATTAGGGAGCCCAAGGGCTCCAAGAGGAAGACAGAGGGGTTCCTAGGGATAGAGAGGCTGAATGTGGAAAGCTAGAAGAGATTTGGGGTTAAATACTAAGAGGAAAAAAATGAAAAAATATATATTATAATGACCTGGGAATTGCGCATGGTTAGTTTGTATGTTTTGTATAATCGTGTGGTGACCATGTGCCTTTCTTTGTCTAAGAGGAACCTACCGCACAGTTTTCCTGCATGGTCTGACTACCTGTGCGCAAGCCATGTTGTAGCTTCTATTTGGAAACTCCAACCTACCACATGGTTACCTAGGTCAGGGCACATGATTTCTACTAATAGTATTCCAACTACGTGTCTCATGAAAAATGCCCCAAATTTCTCATTCATTTCCAAAAAAAACAAATAGTAACCTTGGGGGAAAGATAGAAAAAAATGATTAAAGGAAATACCTAAAAACTCAGACCCATCCAACTCGATTACCTTGAGAAAAAATGAATCCCAAAAATGAACCGTATCCATGAATGAAAAAAAAACTCAGGTGTGAAAAATATCCACACCATAATGCTTTCCATCCCCAAAAAGCTATAATAAGTCTTGATCTGAAAACAAAAATCGACACTTCTTTACAAAAAAAAATTCCATAGAATATAAATGTAAAGAAGACATGAACACCAAAAATAGGAAAAGAAGTATACAAGTTGAACCTAATAGGCCATAATGGTGTCCCCACTATAATTCTTCCACCCCCCCCCCCCAAGCTGAGATACCACCATTTGATCAATTAAAAGAAATGGAATTATCAGAAAATATAATCCAACCTATCATACTAAGAACACTTCAACCAGCACCGGACGAAACTCATACAACTTGACTAAAATGAGAAAATTATCCCAAACCACAGCTTAATAAATACTTCCATAATCTTTCTTCAACAACACCAAAAATGAAACCAGATTATCAACATGGAGAGGCCCGAATGGACTCCCAACCATTTAAATTGAACTAACAACAACTTATCCCAAAATGGATTTTAGCAAGACCCATGGTGGGTCTCCACTCCATAATAACCAACCTACATAACCAGTTTATCCAACTAGTACAGACCAACATGAGAAAATCAATAGGGGACATATTGGGACCTTCTGCACCAACCAACATGGACTGATACAAGAATCCCAACATTGACCAAACTCCCACTACGATGGGTCCAAGGAAAATATGTTAACCTAAATGGGGAAACAATTCAAAATTCATTATTCTCATGGGGAATTACCATCCTAAGATGAGCGCGAAGAAAAACTAAGATCAATTTATAAGGATTTTCAAACACGGACTATCAAATAGAGACTCACATATTGTGAGACACAACCATCAAGGTTTTAGAAAAAGATATGACCACTCATTCTTATAACAAAGGAAGAACTCTCTCATCTCTATGGTTGCAACATGATGACGAGGTCCCCACACCTCTTTCCATCAAAAGAGTCTATTTGAAACAGAACAGATACATTGGATCCTCAAATTTTCTCCATCTCACATACAGAAGTCAGACACTAGACCAAGGTCCTTTACATCCCTAGGGGGTTTCAGACAATGAACCAGCTTTACTTTGGGACATGTGGATAAATATCTGATGATTGAAGCATCTCCTTCTTAGTAGTCAGGAAATGAATACCCCTAGATGAAACTCTTCCTACTGGTTCCACAAGAAACGAAACTAAAATCTAAATAGCATCAACTGACCCAACACACCCTGAGACCCACTTACTCATGTTACATTCACCAAGATAGGGGGTTCAAGAAATGCACATACAACATCCCCTTTCACCTTGAGCAAGGATAAAATATAAAAAGAATAGAAAGAACAATATTCCATTTAAAATGGGGAAATTTAGAATTTTAGAAAGAGAACATGCTTATGTTAGATCAGAAGTTCTCAAAAGATTTCACAATATCAACCCTAGCATTTGAACATGAACACAACATTACAAAACATAACTGAAAATGACAATCACAACCCATGAGGCCTTACAAGTAAAGATACTGAGTCCCAAGTAACACATGACTTTTTCAAGTAGCCATAATAGCCTCTTATGACCATATTCGCCACACTTGTGGCCTAGAAAAAACCCTTTCTTAGATAAAACCAACAAAATATCCAAATTCCCTTATTTAGGTAGCATCTAGCACAAAAAACCCAAACCACCTTCCACTCTTGTCATTATAATTCCCTTATTCACTTATAGTTGGGACCTTCATTCTTAAAGGTGTAAAACTCCACCTTTATCGACTCAAGTAATTTAAGAAATGATTTTTTCTTTTGAATCACCTCGCATTCACTCTTTTACAAAGAGAGGATACACTTAATTGTGAAATAAGATATGGGTTTGATCCTAAAACTCAAGAATAATGTTCATACATTGATCAACTTGAGGGTATGCCAATAATGAATCTCCCATGGCCACACATTGAATATGAACCAATTCATTATGGGGGAATACACTAGACAACAAGAAATATGAAGACTAAATCAAACTAGTCCATTGACCAAAACATACCACAAACAACCTCCAAACCCACAAGGGGAACCAACTTAAGGCTTCTTAGAATATTTCTTGAAAGAACCCCAAAACCATTATTTCAAAATCAACTTATCAACCAAAATCACAGACTTGAAACACCATTCAAATAAGAAGAGTTATCAAACTCACAACAATTAACATGAAACATTTTCAATTAACAAGAATATATTCCACCAAATACTAGTCATTGAAACACCACATCATTTCTTTTAATGATTTTTTGAAGATAAAATAGGATTATTAGGTTCAACATCCACCAATGGAATCCCATGGAGTCTCACAGATGCATCTTTCCCATGTCAAACCAAGAACTCATCCACTTTCCACACATATCCAATTCATGAGATCACTCACATAAATTCTAAAGGTTAAATAAAAAATACTTCCACTTTCCAAAATAGACATTCAACCCACATCATCAACTTCCCAACTCACTTCCCATTTTAAAAAATCACCAAAGTATATCTTCATAATCAATTATACATAAAACATCAAACCTATATCAAATCACACAAAACTTTTCCATAAAAACTCCAACCATTAAAAGAAAACACATTTTCTAAACTCTTCACTTCAATTTTAAAACATTTCATCCCATTTGAAAACATTTTCAGCTAAAAAACAACCCCCACTTCATCAATAACCATTTAATTAAAAACTTATCACTTCTTATTTAAAACAAGTTTCCAAAACCTTTTCAAAAATAAATTTCCATTTTTCAAAGAACCAATTTTTTATAATCCACATGTTTTGGATATAAAAATCCATTCTCGAGAAACTCATCCCCATTTACTAAAAACCATTTTATAGAATTACACCATTTCAAGGCTTCATTCAAATAAATTCCAAAAATCTATTTTCTATCATATGAAAATCAAACCATATCTACATTGAAATCTAGTTTTCACAATTCCTAAACATGAGTTTCTAAAATAATTTTGAGAACCCAAAGAGACAAAACAACTCTCATATGGGAAACTAGTGTTGATGGGTGACTTGGACATATGATTGGAAGCTATAATCCAATCACACCACCATAATAGAGATCACTATAGGATCATGTTCCCAACTCTCCATGGCTTTCTAGGCCCTGAGAGATCATGGAGGCCATTGACCCAACTCTGGTTCATTTTCCAAACACAAACAACCTAAATAAAACCCAAATTCCCATCGAAACTCGTGTTCCGTCATGAGGTGTGCTGGTCAGGCACCCTAATAATAACTAGATCATCATTTCCCAATAATAATTTCTCAATTAAATCCCAAATAATCCCCAAATAACATGACCCAACAAGAGTGAACCTCCCTCTAATACCATTTTTTTCATGAACCAAGATGGGTCTTCATCAGAACTGGTGGTTGACCCAGTCTGTGGCATGCACTGAGGGGAATTCTTGATCCCTACAGGCTGTAATCTAGTACCCGAGTATCAATAAAATACTTTGGGAATTATTTCACCCATTTACATATACACAAACACCAAACAAGGTAAATAAACCAAAACTAAAAATTTATGACCAATCAAGGTTTAACAACATTCCTAAAGTAATTTTAAAATTTTAAACAAGAATAAAGATGCTAATAAAATAATGGAACAACAATACTATCCCAAACCTCCATGAAACCAGAGGATCAACTTCCTCAAGCCACAACCACCATGTCCCACAACAGAAAACACTAGAAATCCAAACCATTTTCCCGCTACACAAATCCTTCACCTGAGTCAAACACATATAAAGGTCTACATACACCCAATGGTGTATGTAGGGTGTGAATCAAATCTCATTTAGATTCCACAAAAATAAATAGATTTAATTCCAAAGTATTTAAAATATAATGTAACATGCTAATGTAGGTAAATTCATTTAAACTATTTCTTGGAAAAACCTTTATAGAGTAAACATTTTAAAAAGGTACAATTCTAAGGAAATCCATTTCACAACCACTAGCTTAAAATGAAAAAAAAAATTATAAAAACACACACGCACACAAATGTTCCACCATATGCTGATAGATGAAACCACATCATATAATGTAGAGTATTTTGGGTGAATCCCAAGGGTAAATCTAGCTCGAGTGGGACACTAGAACCTTTTACCTTGATGAAACATGGATTAGAAACCACGACCATCAGCATTCTCATGCACGAGCCACTAGTAGGGGACACCCCCATAACCTATTGGTCTCCAATCCTAATTATTCAGTTAGTGTTTTAAGTGTAAATCCTTCAAATTAAAACCAGGACATAGCCACTTCCCTATCACTAGCATACTAGAACTAGAAAGACCACATAGATACCCAAGATTCCCTTGGGCTTAAGTTCATGTTCACATATCTCATTTTATACAACTTTCACAAAAAAATCCAAGTATTTAAAAGAAATCCCCATTTACCATAATGAAACAAGTTACCATTTTACTCAAACCAAAATCCCTTTCAAAAACATTTTCAATTACTCACACAATGCACTAAATTACCCTTTTTTCAAGAACAAGAAGAATCATACAATTACATAACCAATTCCACAATCCAAACCCATTTTTATAAATCCATACATAACCCAAATCATTTCCAAAACATTCCCTTTTATGATTAAACAATTTATAGTTCATACTTAAAAATACTCAACAAGGATTATATACCAACACTACTCCATTTTACTATAAAAACTCATTATAAACATATACACACCTCAAGTTCCTTTGAAACTACAATTCACACTTCCCAAACAAAGCATGAAACTCTTTTCAAGAACCATTACAATACAATATGAAAACCACATGGGATTTTACTTTTCAAAAACCCTTTTCTAACCCATAAGAATGTTAAATCATTACCAAATCACACTTTTCACCACCCAAATAATTCATAGAACACAATAAAATTAACTAAACAAACAAATCAAATCATCTAAAAATTCTAGGACATGGAATCACCTACCTCATACTTGGAAGCATACATAAAACTGTGTAAAACCACAACCAAACCACCCCAAGACCCTAAAAATGAATTATTTAACAATAAACATCAATATCTTGCTCAACAACACTAGATAGGACCAACTTTAGGTCACCCAACCAACTAAAAAACAAAACCCTGAAGAAGGAGAGGAGAAACCCTAGGAAGGAAGAAACCAATGGAGAAATCACTTACTTAGAGTTTTTTCAAAGAATCAACATCAAATCCACCCAAATATGGGTGACTAAGGGAGACAAGAGGAGGAGATGGATAATACTAGGGCTATGGAGGACGAATGGTTCTAGCAATAAGAGATTTGAGGTTAAATTCTGAGATGGAAAAGGGATAAAACCCAAATTTTAATGACCTGGACATCATAGATGGTTATTCCACACAGTTTGTCAAACTGTGCAGTGGCCATGAACCCCTCTCTTACTAAGAGGCACCTACCATACAGTTAGCCCGTATGGCCTGACTAGCCGTGAGCAATCCATAAAGTAGCTTCTGTCTGTAATCTGTCACACAGTTACTTGGGTCGGGGTGCACAGTTTCTACTAACCATGCGCCAACCATGCACCTCATGTAAAATGACCCAAATTTATCATTTTTTCCAAAAATTGAAAGAGAACCTGAGGGGGAAATCTAGACCAAAAATTATCAAAGTAAATACCTCAAGACTCATACCCATCACACCTAGTTTCCAAGATAAAAAATGATACCCAAAAATAAACCGGATCCAAGAAAAAAAATAATAACCCAGGTGTGAAAAATATTGTTTCCTTTATAGAATATTAAGGTATAACTATTCTATTATATGTGAATAAATATATATTAATACATTTAGAATTATTTATATCTAAAAACCCCCATTTTTATTATAACCAACCTATTTTACTTTAAATTTTAGAATAATTAATCATTTATACCATTTAAATATCAATTAGTAGGAGAAAAGCTTTATTTTTCTCAAATTCACTATAATAAGATGTCATATTATTTGAAAGTATTAAATTCACATTCATGTATACACACTTTTTAGATAAATAAAATATTATTTTTCATGTACTACTTTAAGTATTAATATATTTTTCTTGAACCCCTCATTTATAAAATATTTCACTTCTGAAACAAAAAAAAATAATTATTTATTAGGGTTATTTTTATGACTATGTAAAATCAATATAAAATTAATATTTCATATTTTGGAGGATTAAGTCAAACATACATGTGAATTATTTATAATTTAATGATCAAATTTTCCACTAATTTAAGAACCTCTCCTGTAGTATTTATGTTATTATAAATGTCTTTATAACATGTAAAATAATGAAAAATGGTTTTTATACAAACCATGGTATGATAAAAATAAATTTTATATTCTTATTTATGTGAATATTTATTAAAATGGGTATATAATATATGTGAATATTCATATACTCTTATATTAAATTATATATTTCAGTAAATCTTTCATAATTATGAATTTTCTTCAGGAATATTAAAGTCTTCATTGATTCATATATAGATTTTTTATTTAGTTTTAGGAAATAGATAAACAATGGAAACCCCAATTAATAAGAACATTTCTATAATAATCCCAACAGTATTAAATATTATTGGTAGTTTTCATGACCAATCAAAAACATCATAAATTGAAAATATCACGTATTCTTTCCCATACTTCTTAAATTTTGTTTAACCAATTATTTTAATATCAATATCTCTCAAAATAAATTGATATCAATGAGTTTGGAAAGAATTCAAAAATATAAATATATCATTGCCTATAATTAATGAAATTTCATAATTTATCTTGCACTAGTGTCACTTCATTGAAAAAATCATAAAAGGAATATTGTTGTTAATAATTTTCTTTTCAACTTTAGGGGGTAATTTATATATTTCTTCCCACTCATAACGAATAATTATTATATAATGTGTTCAAAAACACTTATTGTATGTATTTTCAATATATTGAACTATTGAATTTCATTACTTTATAATTGAATTATTCATACAGGTGTTGTGTGCATCTCATAATGTATTTTTCTTGATCATTTTATATAAGTTATGTGACAATAAATATTTATTTAAATAAATATATAGAACATGTTTTATATATTAACCAATAAACAATAAAACATGTAACTATTTCAAATATATATCATTTGAAAAATATTTTAATGGTTCAAATTATGGGTAGACATTCCCATATATATATATATATTACATTATTGGTACATTATATAAATATTAAAACATTTATTTCAATATAGATGTTTCTATTATTAATAACTTACCATAATAAAAGGTCACCCATGATAAATAATTATATTTAATCATATGGAGGAATTAATTTTATAATGAAGAAATTATTAATTAATGAATATTTGGTAGACTTATATCCATTAATTAAAATCATAGTACTCCCTTGATAGATGAACATTATTCTTCAATAATTTCATGAAAATTTGTAGAATAGACAATTTTTTTCAAATATAATTGATCCTGGATGTAAAAAATAATTATATTATATAATTAACATTTCATGATAAATAAAATTCTCATTTCCTATAATTTATTCCCTTATATATAGTAAAAAATAAAATATTACCAAATTTCCTATAATCAATTTTTATTATAAATTCTTATTATATATAATGGCATTTGGAATCTACTTTATCCATGATATATATATGATATTCATTCTCTAAAATAATTCTCAAACTTAATTGATTTTACCTAGACCTTTGATAAAAAAAAGTTACTTATTGAAAAATGTATACTACTATATTGACGTATATTAACTATTCAAGATCCATTCAATGATTTTTTTCATCACATGTTAAAATTATTATAGGAGAATATAATAACTCTTATATAACATTAATTAAACATAAAAACTTTTATTTCTTATGAATAATTTAATAAAAATAAAAAATTAATCAAAACTTTTCTTCAAAATAGACATGTGAGATATTTAAGAACTTCCATTATCAATATTTAAAAAATTAAAGGTAGGAAATAAAAACATGAAATATTCATATGTAATGGTCTATATCCTATCATCTAGTTACTTTTTTAGTTTGATTGTTAGTGGTTTTCATAGGAGGCTGAAGGTGGGTTCCTAGAGTTGGATCTATAATTTTTTTGCAACATGCACTTCATGATGTGATAATTTATTCACATCGTGAGTGGTTTTTATATGGAAAGGAATATAAAAATTCATATATTATGTTTATATGACTAGTTATGTGCCTAATAAACTCCTACTATGAATTTTTAATTCTCTGTGTGAATTAAATTAAGGTTGAGGCTCCATAAATTTTTGTGTAAGTTCACCAGGTTTTACTTTTGAAGATTTCATGTCTTAAATTGGTTTTATGGATTGAATATCCTTGCAACATGAGACTTTACATAGTGAATATATATTTCACAAAATGAATGATGTCAGTTATAGTCTATTTATAAATATGAGGTTCTCAAAAATTATATCATTCAAATATCCTTCCTCATGATTTTTTTGAAAAAACTTAATTTTTTGGGATAATCTTATATCCCCTTTCTTCATACCATGATCCTTGGGTTATAGAGATTTATCATTGGTAATATGAGAAGATTTATTACTTATATATCTATGTTTCCATCATTTTTTCTTGTAGGTATTCATAACAGTGTTCTTTTTATGGTATTGGGATCATTTAGGATACATTTTTATGATCCCTTGCTGTGACCTTCCAGGTTTTTGTCATACTGTTTTGGATTCCTGATTGTTTCCCATTCCCCTAATTGTGCCTGGTGAATTGGATAGCATCCTTCAGGTAGGGGATCCCTCTTCACTCCCTATTTATTTGAATTATTGGGGGTTATATAATTTTTCTTCCTTTTGGTGTATAGTATGGTTTGACATAATAATGATAAAAAATCATCATAATCGAAAATTGATATGTAGAGAAATTGATTTCTTTTATTTCTTTGTTGATATTTTCTATTAGATAAATTATTCTTTTTTACATTTATGAAAATCCTGGCTATTGAGAGCCTTGAATGTGTCATGGTAATTATGTATGTGAGATGCTTTCTATGTTGATTATTGATATCACCATGAATGAAATGTCTAAGAATATATATGTGGATAATGTATTGGATTCCTATAGAAATATGGTTTTTGTGATAATAACCATAGTAAATAACGAAGAAAAGTAATGTAATCCCTTGAACCTACTTTCTATAAGCTGAGATATGATGCTATCTGTGGTTGTGATTTTTGTGTTTCCTTGTGTGATATTGTATTTTGTGTGGTGATGGTCGTGACCAGAAAGGTTATAAAATTTTTGGGGTAGCAATGTGATGGTTGGATGGAATATGATGCAATGTGTGATGTTTTTCAATGGTTTTATAGTGAGTGGGTTTTTATGAGTGTTTTATACGATGAGATAGATTGGTTGATGATTTGTTTTGGTGATGTTTGGTGTGAATGGGGGAGCTATTCTATGGTGTCATTATATTAGTTTCCCATTTACTGGTGCAATAATTTTAAACATTGGAATGAAATGAAATGGATTGGTAAATGGATAAGAATGGGATATTTTTGTCTTTTTCTAATTGGGTTATGTAATTTGAATGATAAACATATTGGATGTGAAAAAATTTAATAAATGGATTTGTAAATGGTAGTTAATTGAAACTCATCAAATCTATAAAATGGTGTAATCTGTATCTAAAAGTGGATTTTCATGAATTTTGTGGTGGTTGTATGGTGTGATGAATTTATATCTATAAGTAGTCATGGATGATGTTTTTTGGGGAAATGGTGGTGTTTTGGTTTATGCTAGTGATATTTTTTTGAAAATATATGTTGGGTATTGTGTTCTATATATTTACCATGTATTTTAAGTAATTTATATAAACTACTGAAAAGTGTTTAATAACATCAGCAGCACCCAATGATTTTGGGTTCAGAGGTTTTACCCAACATCCAAGATAGTGGTGATATATACGGATGGATACCCCCTCTTCCCTTCTCTTACTTCAATGGTAGTGATGACATGGGTCAGTGTTTAATATTTCCTTGTGGTAATGACGATTTCATATGTAGTGTGGGTTATGAAGGTTTGGATAAGGTAATGTGGTTGATTTCATCCACATTCATGATAACCTACTCTGATGTTTTGTTATCTGATGTGGTTGTGATTTGATTTGACAATGAAATAATGTGATGTGATGAGGTTGTGATGTGATGATGATTGATGATATCACTAGATGCTAGACCATGTGATGGTGGGGTAAGTAGGGATGTATCCTGAACCAAATCATAGATGACTAGATATGTGATGTAGTGTGTGTGTGTGTAATGTATGAGAGAAACTTACTTTTGAAATTGGGGTATGAGACTGACAAATCATTGGGGGAAGCAACAGATGGGTTCCTTTTTCTTGTTCTTGATGTTATGCTATTATATTAGATGTGTGATTTAGAGAGTGATACATTGTGGGTATAGGATTGTTTTATATAACTTTTTAGGTTCATGTTATTTATGCTATCTGTTCACTCGCACACTAGTGTTCTATTTTATCATCTTGTGTAATGCTTTGAGTTTCTAAAAATTAAAATTATTTTTCTTCACATATACAACCGCTACAATGAGCCTAAAAACAATGAAATATTATTATTTAAATATGACAATTCTAACATAGACACTAAATTAAAGGGTATGAATAGGATTAACTATTTTATGAAATATATATAAACTTCTTACTCTATATTAATTTATAGATAAATATTTAGTAAATAATAACCCACTATTTTATAAAGTCATTTTATTCTTCACAAATAAGTTTTCTTAAAAAATAGTTTTTATTTCCTTTTGTGAGAAAAAACTGTAATTATTTTATGGAAACCTTATAATTTTTATTTGATAAAATTTATATCATTTTTAAAATTAGTATATCAAAATTCTATTATTGTGAAATGTTTATATTTTTTTAAAAGTGTTTGGTTTTCCATGAGAAGTGAAAAATACCCATTTTTACTGAAAATGAAATTTTATTTTAAATTATCTACAAATAAAAAATCTATTTTTAATAGTTTTAAATTTTCGTTATTTCCTTATGATTAAAAAAACCAATTATAGTGTTTAGAATTGATTTTATACTTTAATTTTGAATAAAAATATCTTTATTCATAAAGAGGCATTTTTCATAAATACTATTTTTCATTGCATTTTCATTTTAATGATAAATTAATTTCATCCACTTATAGAAATTGGATAATGAAAAATGGAATCCATATTTTTAATTAGGATGTAAATATTTGGAAAATAGTTCCCTTTTCTTGGTCATTATTTATAGTAACCATAGTAAATAATTATCACCACATTAAGGGTATATTGGGTAATAAAGGTTAAAATAATATGATAAGGACAAAAAAATAACCCTAAAAATAAACTTTATCCTATTTTGAGGGATTTGATTTTATTTCCATCTAATTTTCATAATTATTAAAACATGGAATCATATTCCTATTATATTGACCTTAATATTCATTTGTGTGAATAAAAGTAAAAAATTTCATTCTCTTTGCTATATTATCTCTAAAAAAATTAATATGTGATAAACAAATGATATGTTCAATTATTAAAGTGTTTTATTAAATTTAAATTATTTTTTTCATTTTTAATTTATTTGTATGTTTTAGTGATGAAATAATTACCTTAAATTCTTATGTAATACTAAGACATTATTTATTCAATTTGTAAATAAAATAAAATAAAGGATTTTAAAAATATTAAAAAAATTATTTTGAATTAATTATTGTATTTCAAAAATTTCTTAGATCAATATAAAATTATAATGATATATGAATGTATTTAATTTAAATTCATTTCTTGTATTTTTGTTTTCAAATAGAAATTAAATGAATATTTCAAAAGAAGGCATTAATTTTATTTTATAACAAATGATGTTTTATTAAATGATTTAAAATATCTAAAATTTATAACTTTATAAAAAGGATTGGTATATGATTAAAAATATAAAATATGATAAATTTATCAATCAATTTTCCATTTATAGTAACTATATAGACCCTATAATAGTAAAAACATTATTATCATGATAATTAGAAAAAAAGGCTTATCATATTTTAAAATAAAGATATGAGGGTAAAAAATTAATATAAACATGGTAAAAAATTGGATGATATTATTTCCACCAATAATCATAATATATTTTAATTTTATTAGTTTTTAGTCATTGGTACATGAAAAATAATTTATAATAATTTAATATTTTCTGTAATTTCCCAAGTGCCCCTTCCTTAGCTTATATAAAGGGAACCACCTATCCCTTTTTATTCACAATTAGAAAGATTTTAGTTCAGAAAACCATTGTAAAAATGAATTACTAACATCCATCTATATGTTCTAGTGGTCTTGGTTGTGTAATAATACCAACGATAGAGGCTTTGAGGTGTAATGAAAATGTTGTTGTCCGATGAAGAGGTATAGTATTGAACTGAATGTTTTAAGTTTAATTATTTTTATAACTCCTTAAAATTTTATTCAAACATGTATAAATAACCACAAAAAAATTTCATATACTGAGGTGTTTTTATTTTAATATAGAAAACCTATATCGATCTCTTCTTCCATCTAATGGGAGATGATAATGTCATTTTTGTGTATGACAGACTACTACCTCGTGAACCGATGTAATTTATTTTCAATCACTGCCTCCCATATATTTTTATAATGATAGATTTAATTCATATATATATAGGATATTAATTATATAATTACCATTCATAAAAGTTAATATATCATCCATTTTCTTACATTACAATCTATTGAAAAATTAAAACATTTTTCATGTGTACGTGTGGATTATCATATCAATATAGCTATGTGATTATTTTTACATCACCACATCCCAAGTAATGTATAAATAATATTATTTAGAAACATAATGTGAATTTTATTATTTGGTGATAATTATTTATAGATAAAATATTACTTTTCTTCTTTCCATCATGATCATTGAAAAATGGAAATGTTACTCATTCATGTGTATGACCAAACGTCTCTATGATTGTAACATAGTTAAATTTTAATAACCATCACTCATGGTTTGTTTCAAACATATAATTGAATTATAAAAATGATAATTATCTCATGATTATAATTCAACATATGATGGAACAAATTCCCCTTTTACCAAAATCAACATTCTGAAACCGTTATGAAATTATTAACCCAACATCCACAAAATAATTGATGTGGACATAATCGATTAAGAAATTTAAAATTACCTTAAAATAAATGAGACAAATAGTTTCAAGATAAGGGATTAAATCTATAAATAGTTATTACAAAATTTAATAATTGATATATGTTTATTATACAGTAGTTAAAGGATATACATGGAAATTTTGGAAACAACACCACTACAAATCTAGGTTTTAATAGTGCTAGTAAAGGACCTTTAACAGTGATTATAAATAATTTTCTACACAATCATTGTTAAAGGTAAGGATTGAACAGTGATCGCACAAAGTGATGTTAAATTCCCCCTTTAACAGCACTTATTTGTGTTCTTAATGGGTTAATATTGTATTTTTCAGACCTCTATGATCCAAACCCCTTTATCAGTGCTTCCATGACCCCTTTAACATGATCAACCACCCTTTTATCAGCACTTTTCACTAAACCACCGATTTAATAGTGCTCTATTAATTCGCATCCTCCTATGCATGCTTGGATTCGATCCCTACACATCTCCTTTGAAGATGGAAAACAATTACCATTGAACCATGATTCTTTATTGTATGTTTAATGATATATCTATATATATATATATGTGTGTGTGTGTGTGTACACATATATTTTTTATTCATATAGTTATATAATTATTTTTAAATAAATTTATAAAATATGTGTGTGTGTTATATAAATATACTTATTTTATTTTAATATATTATAAATTATATTCATTTACATATACTAGAATATAATATTAATAATTATTCATTTTTTACTAATATATATATATATATTAATTATATATATAATGAAAACAATGGTTAGATATTATTTTAATTACTTTTTTAGAAAGCCCCATGTAGGCGGCTGTGGTGGTAGGGGGTTTTGGGTTTGGGGCGGCAGTCGCGAGGTCGAGTCCCTGAGCCAGTTTTCTTTCCTTGTGTACATTTTAAATAAAAAAGATTACATTTTTAGAATACCTATTTATTTACATATATTAGAATATACAAATACATATATTTTTTATCGACACATACATGTCTATATATAAACATTCCTTGTATAGGTTTATGTATATATTAATTAATTTTATAAGGTAAATAAAATGGATATTTTTTTACTTTAAAATATGAATAATAAATATTTATTTAGTATATTTAAAAATACATTTCTACATAAATAGTTTGATATATTTATTTATAAAACTTATTTATTATAACTGAATATAAAAAAATATGCATTTATTAAATTATAAATAAAAATACATAGTGAAAATGATAAAACATAAAAACTATAATATCAATATTAGTGTAATATATGGGAATAAATTCATTCCACACAAAACAAAAAAGACAATACAACCCCCTTAAATGAGGCTAAAATTCCATAAAATGTTAAAATTTTCGGACACCCCGACTAAAAACTCAATTTTGGAGTACTTTTGGGCCCTTTGGCCTTAAAAAATGTGGCTTGATGTTACCCTGGCCTCCAAGGATTATATCTCATTATTGGACTAGATTTTATATGTGGTAGAGACCAAATAGTCATCAAGATCAAAATTTATGGACCTTTGAATTCAATTCATCTTGAAAATTATCATAGATTGTTCACTAATTCAATTAGTTTTTATGTCATACAAATTTTATTAAATGACTATTAATCAGTAATAATTACTAAATTATTAATTAATTATATTTTTTATTTTTTATAATCTATTTTCACTAAATATATTATATATCAAGTGTAAATTTCTATTTAGACTTATCTAAAACATATTTAAAATATTTATATTATATCTATATTAATATAAATAGATTTATATATAATATATTTTTTAAATGAATTGTTTTTTATAAAATATACCTTTTATTAGTGATAGAAAAAAATCACTGATAAATTGTGGGCCTTTATCGATTCTTTTTTTTATAGAACTGATAAAGGAACCCTTTATCAACATTTTTTTAAAAGTACTCATAAAGTACAACTCTTTATCAATAATTTTTTTTCTAGTGCTAAATGTAGGGGCTTTATGAGTGCTTTTTTACAAGCAATGATATAGGGTCCCCTTTAATAGAAATTTTTCACCATTGTTAATGACCCCCTTTAATAATGCTAAAAAATAATTGTTTACAGAACCCTTTAAGAACAATTTATCTTGTGCTAAAAAATGGGGTCGCTAATAGTGCTTTGAGATAGTGTTGTTAACACTCTATCACTAGATAAAACAAGTTTTGTGGTAGTGTATGGTAAGGGATTCTGTCTAAATTTTCCTTCATTGAGAAATATTTTTATGTTATCCACCTAATTTTTTTATGGTGAATATAATAAAATATTAAATTTTACATCATAAATCCTTCATAATTCATGGTATTTTTGGTGATAATTAAATTATTTAATCCAATAGAATGTTATATGAAATTTATCAAGTGGTAAGAGGTTTATTAACATAATAACCACTCATTGGGTTAAACGTCTACATCATTAAATTTTTTATTCCATGATTATGCATAAATTGATCTTTAAATTTTTTTATTATGTATTTACACTTTATTTATATGGATTTATATATGTGAACATAATCACTTCATGGATTAATTATCAATTAAGATGTTATGATCATTACAAGATTTTTCTTTGTCTCAATATCAATTTCATGAGACATATTTCTGGACCTTCACCATGATTTTCCTTTATATTGTACTTAATACCTCTTGAATGAATTTTGAAATATTAATTCAAGAAATTAAATGTATACAAATATCTATATCATTCTCTTGATTTAAATAAATTTTTATTCTAATGTTACTAAAGTGGAAAATGATTTATATTACAGTCTCCTTTTTTGAAATTTTTTATGTTCAATATTCCTTTAGGGGAAATAATATTTTAATATTTTATTGAAGTAATTGTCTTTTATTATAATTTGGTTATGAATTTGGTTTATATTCTTCGAATTTATTTCCAACCACATTGATTATAGAAACATTAATAAAGTTGTCTGTAGGTGATACTGATATTGGATCTACTTTAATATCCTTGGTATTTCACATTCATATCCATGTATTATAATTTTTTTAATGTTAATTTATAAAAATAAATTCAATTATAAAGATAATTTAAATTATATTTTTCCCTCATTTAATTGTTTTTAAATGGAAATTTATTAAAAAAAATTGCGTGGGTCACTTTCGACTCTGTATAATTTTTTAAAAAAAAGTTTATTTTGATCCTTTAAAATATGAGTGGATTCCCCCCTCCCCGTCATGAAAATTATTTTATTGTATTATTCATTTATAATTTCCATTTTTTTAACAAAAAATATTTACACAATATTTTGTGATTTTCTAATTTAAAATAGTTATTTTTAAATAAAAAATGGTATTTTTCTAAAAATATTCATAAGGATATTTTAATAATATTTATATTAATAAATGAAAAAAACCATGACTATTCTTATGCCCCGCTGAGGATATTGTATAATGATAAAATACTTGTTCTTTATTTTGATGTATTATTATTTTTTTCAAGGTGATTTTCATGTAACATGTTTCTTTTCCAAGGTTAAATCAAGTTATGAATTAATAATTCTTATAGTTATATTGAAGTGTGAAATTATATAATTTTTTTACTTATTATATGGTAATTGTAAATATGTATAGATGATTTATGGGTGATCCCACTATAAAACAAGGATGGTGGTTTATTTATAAACCAAGGATGGGTGGTTCTGTTTTAAATCAAGGTCTTGTGGTCACCTTATTAACCAAGATTGGATGGTTCTGTTATAGTACTCCAATGCATTGTGTAATGAGACAAAGTTAAATAGAAATAATTTACTCCAAATAGAGGTTAGATTTTACTAGTTATAGTTTACTCATAGAAAATATGGAAATTATCTGGTTAGGTAATTACAAGATGAATTTCTTATGTTCGAAGTTAAAATTATGTTTTCATTATTCTTTTATAAAATTTTAATGGATATTTTTATTAAGGATTGGTTTTACATGCTTCATTATTGTTAACTTATGTTACTCTTCTCTTATGTTAATCAATGATTCCATGTCAAATGTTTAATTATCTAGGTTTTTATGGGTATGAATTATTTTATGTTATGCTCATACATGATAATTATGAATTCATACCCATATTATAATTTTATTCTCACCAATGAAATTTAGTTTTTAATTATTATATTTACCCTTACTAGGTGTTTTAGCTCAACTTTATTAAGTTTACATTTCCATAGGTAATGAATAATGATGTTAAATTATTTTTTTATTGAAATTATTCTAGTTTTATGAATTTTATTATATATTTTGAAGTCTTTAAATGGAATATGGAAACTAGGGTATAAGTGGGAAAAATTATCAATTAAATACATAGTTGTTATAATGTAATAGTTTTTACTAATTATATAAAACTCTAAATCTAAAAGGTACTTGGAAATTTAAGTGATCCATTACTTCCATTTTTATTATGTATGTTTTGGATGATTTAAATGGGATCATATTTATGGCTATGCAATCCATAAATGTGAAGATGAGGTTTTTTTATCTGATCCCAGGGTTCGACTTGATGGCTATAACAGTTGGAACCAATAAATATTTTCATAAAAATTTGATATTATGATATTTTTATGTGAGGTAAAATTAATATTCATGGATACCATCATGGGTTTATATCTTTATGTTTGATATTATGTCCAAATTATTAAGCATAATTTTGAGGTATTATGTGATTCAATTTTATGGTTATTAATGTTATTTGGGGAGATGTTTTATTATGTTGAGGTATATGTAACACTTAGGCTTTACAAGAAGTATTATTTTATAATGCTTTTTTTAGGTTATATCCTAATAGGTTTGAGATAACATTTTAGGGTGAAATATTCATTAATGATGATGTAATTGGGGTAGTTTGGGGTATAGGGTTATTTATTTAAGGAATGATCTAAGTTAAAACCCTGATGTTATTTAGAGGAAAATTTTAGTTTTATCTTGGATGAATATGTTATAAAATCATTTTAATCATTTTAATTTAATCTTAGTCAAAAATATTTTGAATAAATTTAATGATTGTAATTTTTGGAAAGTTTTAGTTGAACATTGTTTATTACTATTGAATTTTCAAGATTAATTTATTATTTTTTTCATATAAAGGTTTATACATTTTGGATATTATCTAACACAATTCAATCCATTTTGGTTTTTTTATTTTATACAGATAATAGGAATATCTTTTTAAGATTTTTTGGAATTATGTAATGCATTAGAAGAATACTTTAGTACTTATAGTATAAAATATTTCGTCTTGAATACTCATCCTTTGAGGAAAATGGTTAGTTTACGATGGAAATAGATAAAATGATGAAATTATAATTATAAAGAATGTATATTTTCATATTTTTCATAGTCTATATTGGAAAATAATTGGTAATATCTAGAAAAGGTATCTTCAAAGAAAAACAATTATTCTATTAACTTCATTTTTGATGAATCAAGTGTCTTTTCACATCTCCCTGGATTATAGCTTTGGGGTGATTAACGTTCTCATGATGAATAAATTTATTATGATTAATGTTCTATATAACTCTCTATTATTATTTAGATATTATTTTTTTACTCTATGTCTATATTTTTAATTCCCAATATTGTTCTCTTATTTTCAAACCTCATTATGTGTTATTCTATGAGACCTTTTTATTTCTCATTGCCTCATTGTAAAAGGATGTTTCATTTACCATTTTTATGATGCATGATTTCAAAAAAGTTATTTTATGATATCAAACCCTATATTACCAAGATCATGTTCAAATTATGAGGTCATAAATTTTCAAATGATGGAGAATTAAAACCCTAAATATTTTAAAAATTAATACTTTTTTATAGTACATATGACATGTAACATGGAGCCTAAACTAACCATAAATTATTATTATTAAAATATGATGATTATAATCTAGCTGTAAAATTAGATACTATGAAAAATATAAACTCTATTATGTAATATATATATATATATAAGGTTCATACTCAATATAAATGTATTGATAACTTCCCAGTAAATAATCACCCAATTCTTAGTAAAGTCATTTTATTCCTAAAAAATAAGTATTCTTCAAAATTGCTTTTTATTTATTTTTTGAGAAATATTGCAAATAATTTATGTATCTGTTATAAAAAAATATTTGACAAAAATTATATCATTTTTGAACATTTCATATCAAAATCATCTTATATTGAAATTTTAACTTTTACATAAATGATTAATTTCTCAATGAATACTGAAAAGTACTGATTTTTATTTATTTTTTACATTTAATGAAAATAAAATGTAAAATCCAATTTTAATTATTTTTAAAATTTAGTTATTTATTTTTTAATAAAAATAATCCTATTATAGTCTTCTGAATGAAATTTATACCTAAATTGGGTATAAAAATATTTTTATATAGAATATTCATTTTTCAAAAACAATGTTTATCATTTTGGTTTACATTTTATTATTAAATTAATTTTTCACTCATATAGAAATTATATATTAAAAATGAATTTAATATTTGGAATAATCTAATAGAAATTTAGTATATAGGTCCTATTTATTTATGGTCATTATGAATTGTAACTGTAGTAAATAATTGTTAGTACAGTAAGGGTAAATTAGGAAATTAATGTCAAAAATAATATGATAAGGACTAAAAAATGACCCTAAAAATTTAATTTATTCTATCGTTTGAGTTTATTTTGTCCATGTCCATCCATGTATCCAAAATTTGGAAACATGGTTACATATTTCTTTTATTTTGATCTTTATGTTATATTATGTAAAGAAAAGTAAAAAATGTCATTCTCTTTGTTTTATAATCTCTAAATTTTTAACATAAAAAAAGCATGTGTTTTTTTGTAAAAAGTATAATTTTAATATTAGATTGTTTTTTATGATAAATTATCTATGTTTTCTAGTGATGGAATAATTACAGTAAATTCTCACACAATGCCGACACAATATTTATCCAATTAATAGAAAAATAAAATAAATGTTTTCAAAAATATTATAGGTAATATAATTATAATTAATTAATTTTTTCAAAAAAAATATAGTATCTATAATATTTTTAGGATTTTTAAATGTATTATATTTAAATTCAT
Organism: Viscum album; assembly: GCA_963277665.1. Lineage (NCBI taxonomy): Eukaryota > Viridiplantae > Streptophyta > Magnoliopsida > Santalales > Viscaceae > Viscum > Viscum album. The sequence continues at coordinate 1,399,681,292 of OY728142.1, read as the reverse complement.
CTATGGTCATGCTTTTTCAAAGTCAACTTAAATTATTAGTTTAAAAATGGAAATAAAGTTATTTTAAAATAAAAAATATTTTATTATATTATTTAAATTTTTTAAATGTAATATATTCATAAAAATTAATGGTTTATGTTTAAACATATAATAAATTGTCCATTTTGGGGCCAATTTTCCTTTTTTTGTAACTAAATTGATTCTTAAGTGGTAAAAACAACATTATCGTTATAAAAATCAAAATTGTTAACACAAGTTAAAATAAAGATATATGAGTAAAAACTAATCAAAAAAAGTTAATATTTTATTTTATGATATAATTTTTACCCATTATCATCATTTATTTTAATTATATTAGTTTTTATCCCTTCTTCACTGAAAATTTTTTTTATTAATTTAATATTTTCAATAATTTTAAGAGTAACCCTCCCATCACTTATAAAAGGGAACCTTCTATCCAATTTTATTCACACATAAAAATCCTTTCATTAGTGAAAAAACCTACCAAAATCCTATATTAACAACCATATAAACTTTTTAGAGTACATTATTTTGAATGAATTCCACCTTTAGAGGGTTTATGGTGTAAAGAAATCTTGTTGTCTGAAGGAGAGGTATAGTCTGTAATTGAATATTTTACTTATATTTTTTTACCTTATTCAAATATTATTAAAATTTTATTAAATAATGAAACCTATATATTCCAAATAATTATATATTGTTCTGATAATTTAATTAAATATATCCATATCCTTATTCTTCTAGTGGGGAATGAAACTGTCATAAATGTGTATGGTAGACTATCACCTCTTATACTGATATAATTCTCCCTCCCATACCACCTCTCAAAATGGGTTATAATTATAGATTTAATGTATATATATTATATTCATGAAATAGTTAACATTATATAAAGATAATATATCATTTATTTTCTTACCTTTCAATCCATTAATAACGATAACATCGGTCATGTGTACGTGTGGATTACCATCTCCACAAGGTGATGTGAATCATTTTTAATCACCAAATCATTGTGATTTTATATATATTAGTATTAAAATAAATAAAATTATATTTATCATTTAATGATTCTTATTTAAATATAAAAAATACCTACCATATTATTTTCATGTTCGTTAAAAAATTGAAATTTTACTTAGTCATACATACGACCAACCATATGCACGATTGTAACGTCGTTTATTTTTCTTAACCATATTTAATAGTTGGTTTTAAAATTATAATTGATGTGTAAAAATGATAATTATTACATGATTAGAATATGGAGATTATTTAAAAATTCCCCCATGGACTATGGAAACATTCAAAATTCATTTTGATGTTATGAACCAAAGAGCCTCAAAACACATGACATGGACATAATCAAATAAGTAATTAAATATTTAATTAAAATAAGAGAAACAAATTGCTTATAGATAAGGTATTAATCTTATAATAGGTTATATTCAAAAATAATAATTGATGTAACTTAATTATATATAAGTTAAAGTACGTACATGGAATGTCTAGACTCATGGTAAGAGATTTCATGTCAATTTCCCTTCATTGAGGCATATTTTAATGTTATGGACCTAATTTATTTTTTATGTTGTATATAATACCCTTTTACATGTTATATAAATAATAAAACATAATTCATGGTATTTTAATTTACAATTAAATTATTTCAACCAAGGGGATTTGACTTGAATGTTACTAAGTAGTAAGAGATTTCATAACTCTATTTCCATTTATTTGGGTTAAAATTATACTTCATTGACCTAGTTGTTGGACGATTATGAGTTAATTAAATTATAAATTTTTTATTTTGAATTTAAAAATTATTATTTGGAATTAAACATGTGAACATAATCAATTCATTTATTAATTATCAGTTCAAAAGGTGTGATATTTTCAATAGTTCTCTTTGTCTCGATCAATTTTTCTTGATTCATGTTTCATGTCATGTACTGTGATTTACTTTTTTAGTGTACCTAATGACTTTTGAATTAATTCCTAAATATTACATCATGATATTAAAGGGATTTTTATATCGATACATACTCTTTAATTTAATGAATTTTTATTCAAAGGATACCAAAGTGGTAAAGGAGTTATGTTAAAATATTCCTTAATTTCAAGATTCATTATTTTTAAGGTTACTATATGAGAAATAATATGTCCATATTTTCAGGAACCATGTCTCTTTCCTTGTCCTATGTTAATGAATGTATTTTAGATGTTTATTTTCTATTTAATCACTTATTGATTAATGAAATGTCAAACAATTTTTTATAGGTGATATCAATCTAGTATGTTATTTGGATCAGGGATCACTTCCTTCCATATCCATGTTTTCTAAAAAAATGATTTTTATATACATAATGGATTTTCTAAAGTAACATTATATGATATTTGGAATTATTTTTAAAAAAATTAAAATAAAATTGCATAACATTTTCTTCATGGGTGACTTTTGACTCTTTGTAGAAAAAATTCGAAAATAATATTAATTTTTAACATTTATGACTTAGATAGATTTTCCTATAGTCATGACCATTTTTTTGTGAAGTTTCATTGATAAGGACACAAGGTTATTTTCAATGAATTATTTTTTTCCATTTTTTTATATTCTAAATTTTAAATTTTATTTTCAATGTGAATATGGTATTTTCTTCAAGAATGTTCTCAATGATATTTTAATGGTATTAATAATTATCAAGAACAACCCTTGAAGTTTAATATAAGACAATAGGGATATAATGTGATTATAACATCCTTCTTATTTCTCTAGATGGATTATTATTGTTTCAAATATATTTTTATGGAACTCATTTCTTTTCCTAGGGTGAATCAAGTTATAAATGAAAAAGTGTTACTGTTATGTTAAAATGTTAAAGATTCTAATTGTTATGATTATTATATAGTAATTTTAAATTTATATGGTTGGTTGATGGGTTTTTCCATTATAAACCATGGATATTTGGTTCTGTTATAACCCAAGGATGGATGGTTTCTTTACAAACCAAGTATGGGTGATTACATTATAAAACAAGGATGAGAGGGTCTGTTATTTCCCTATAATTTATTGAGTAAATAGATGAATTTAGCTGGATGGAAGTTACTACTAAAAATCGATATAGTTTAATAGTTATAGTTTACTCCTATGATATATCGTAATTATCTAGTTATATAATTCCATGATGAATGATTGATGTTCCATGTTTCCAAAATGTTTTCATTATGCTAATATAAAGTTAAAATGGCTCTTTTTTATAAGGATTTATTTCACATGGCTCATGATTTTTGTCTTCTATGAATCTTGCCATTAGTTGAATCATTATTCCATGTCATCTGTTTAATGATCCAAATTTTTATGGGTATTACTTCCCTTATTCTATTCACATTAATTTTGATTATTTTAGGATACCCTCATGATCATCTTATTCTCACTAATTACATTTAACTTTTTATGATTTGGTTTACCATTGCTATGATTTTGTGGTCACCATTATTATGTTACCTTTTCCTCAGGTCATGAAGAATGATGTTAAATTGGTTTTTTCTATAAATGACTCATGATTGATGAATTTTATTGGATATATTTAAGAATTAATATGTAAACTGAAAAGATGATTATTGGTGAAAAAATGATCATTTAATGACATGGGAATTGTTAGGTATTAGTTTTTCCAAATTCATTAAAACACTAAACCAAAATGGTCATGGGGAATGTAATTGATCCAATATTTCCCATTGATGTTTCATGTTTTGGATAGTGAAAATTAGGTCACGTTTATTGGTATGAAATCCATAAATATAATTATTATTTCTTAGAACAGGATCTGAGAGTGTGGGTTCGTTTCTATTATATATGTGCTAGTGATATTGGGTATGATCTAACAGAATATAAATGTTTTCCAACATTATATATATGTAGTATTTTTTTTTATTTATAAGGACTTTGAAGACCAAGATAGACATTACTAGCTTGGTATATGAAGCTACTGGTGAGCCACTAGCATTGAACTTGTCTATTGGTATTTACTTGTAGGATTTTATTTATATTTATTGAAAATTCTCATGTATTGTGTGATGGTTTATGTTTTACTTCTCTATTATATACTGGAGTTTCTTGGTGGTTTTAATCTTATCATAGGATCCTATATTATTATATAGATTAATGCCTCACATATGTGATATTTTTATATATGTGGTACTTGTTGCAAACTAGGGGCCTAGAGGAGGAGATACTTGGGAGTGATTATATCTCTTTATTCATATCTAGAATATGATGGGTACTTCTAGAGAGAGGGGGTCTTGAAAAAGTGGTGTCAAAGGTTTTTTTTTTGAGAGATATGATGGATTTTAGAGTTAGAAACTATAAATATTTCATGTTTTGGTAGGGAAAAAATGTCAGTTTATCTTAGTATGTGACATGGTTCAATACTACTAGCTAGGATCCTAAATTTTGGTCCCCCTATGATATAATAAAAGGAAAATTAGTTTTTTGAATTACAAATTTAGGTGGCCCTATTTTTAAGGGAGACAACTGGGATGGGTGAATGTATCATGATTGTTTGTATTCATGTTGAAATTGGGTGACTGTGGGAAATTAAAATGAATTAAATAATAAAATTTTGATAAAATTGCATGTAATTGGGCCTTGGATTCCATGTTTCTTTTTAATCATGGATCATGGTCATTTTCTATGAGTTGATCGAGTTGTGGGGGTTCTAAAATCTAATTTGGATAATCATCTAAGGATAGACTAGACATAAGAATATGAGTCATTGTTGTGGGATTTGTGTTATGTTCAGCGGTAGAGTTTGAGGAAGTACAAGGGGTGTATCTTAGATCAATAGATGGAGTCCAAGTTTGAGGAACTCATAATAACATTCAATCTATTTTTTTATTTGTCTATGTTCAGGGTACCACTGGATGTTAGTTAGATGTGATTAGAGCTAACCATTAATGGTGGATGATGTATCTTGGTGACAACATGGATACAAACAGGTTGTGGCCGCACTTTCAGAAGAAGTTTTGTTTGGAATTTCAATCATTGATTAAAAAGGTTCAGAAAAATCATGAGTTTCTCTCCATTCATTAAGGGAGAATTAGAATGTGAGATCTTGGTATCATGATTAAATACCCCTTTCTCATTGTTTTAGATCTCTTTCTAGAAGATGAGTCTAGAGCATGATTTCAAGAGGATGTTTTATGATGAGTGGTCAAATATGCAGTCACCCTGTTTAAACATTGTACATAACTAGAGGAGAAGAATAATGGTGATTTTATTGATTATATGTATTATTTTATTGGCTAGCCTCAAGAAGGTGTCCATTAGGGCATATCAAGGAGATGATCATCAGGCAGTGGACCACAGACATCAAGGTAGTTGGGGTTTCAACCAATGAAGAAATGATTATGGCATATCTGTTACTGTATTTAAAGGGTAGGTGTCTTCCTTTATTATTATTTGTCATTACATATTTCATTATATGTTATTAGGAAATTTTGACCACCATGACCAGTGTCCCACGGCTAAGTGGGGCCAGTTTCATATGGTTATTCCACCACCTTTTTAGAGCCATAAACTATTTCCCTAGAGGACGTTTGTAATGCCAAGACAACCAACACTTATACAAAATATGAGATAATACAATGTTATCCAGGGGAAGCCTTATGTTGGTACTAAAAAATATGAATCTAGGCCATATAGCTATCATTATTCATGATCGCATAGAGTTAGAGGATATAGGATGGTTATATGTATGTTATGGGAGGGAAACTCTAGTCGAGTAATAGGTTGTCTGTGGTATGATCAGTTTATCATCTACTCTTATTTTTGCCTTATTTGATTCATGGGACTCAAACTCTTTTGTTTCTCCTACATTTTCTAGTTCCTTGGTATTGGATCTTGAGAGACTTCTAATGTCTCTGGTGTTATATATTACTTTTTGTGGTTATGTTATTTTTTTGATATGTTTTAATGATATATTCTAGTGATGGAGTATCACCAATTAGTAGGAGATTTTTTTTATATATAGACTTACAATATTATCCTTTTAATAGATTGGATATATTCTATTTGTGAATTCATTGAATGTTTATAAGGGGTGTATTTTTTTTCAATGTGGGTTCCATTGAGTATAGTTCATTGGTGAGAATGGTTATCAAATGGTTGGCAGAAAAGTGGATCCTTTTTTTCCCAGTCAGAAGACCTATCAGTCAAAGTGCTGGTAGGGGATGTTTCAAGGGTTGTGGATGAGTTCTTGGATGTATTCCTGGATGAGTTTATAACAATACCCCCTAACATGATGTTTAGTTTTTGAAATAGTTATAATCAGGTGCTTCTCTAATTTCTTTTGCTCTATATAGAAAGGAACCTGTGAAGTTTTGTGATTTGACATTTATAGTGGATGTTCCGATGCATAGTGGTTTCATCTAACCCAGTTTATCTCCTTGGGGGTCCTCTATTTTTGTTCTCCACAAAGTTAGATGATGGTATATGGTTGTGAATATACTACCAAAGATTGAATTTTTGTAATAGTCAAGAACTTTAACCTCATCCAATAATCAATAATCTAGATGATTAGTTAAAGGGATAAGAACTCTTTTCAGAGATCTACTTGAGGTATGGATATCACCAGATGAGGTTTAATGATTAGGTTATCCCAAAATCTACCATCAGGTGAAGGTATAAGGAATTTAAGTTTAGTTCCTTATCATTTTGTGTCATGAAAACACCAAAACTTTTCATGGGGATCATGAAATATACATTTAATGAGTTCCTAGACTAGTGCATAATTGTGTTCATTGAACATATCTTTATCAACATGAAGTTAAATGATGATAATTCTAAATATATTTAATTTATCTTAAAATTCCATGGACACAACCTAATATCTATATAGATATCAAATTACATATTCTTTGTTTGAGAGATTAATTTTATTGGGCATGTGGGGTCACAAAAGGGTGTGGACATAGACCCTTTGATGACTAAGGAAGTTGTTTCTTAGGATACACCCAAAAACAATTTATAAATTTATAGTATTCTTGGTCTTGTTGGATATTATCAATGGCTCATGTCTGATTTCACTTGGATTGTTTCCTGACTAATAGCCATCACTAGGTATAACTAGTATTTCATATGATATGATCAGTGCTAGACAACATTTTATTACCTAAATGAGAAGTTGGTTAGTGCTCTAATGATTTGATTTTGTTAGTAGTTTGTGATTTTTGAGGTTTTATATGATGTATCCAGTCTAGTCTTGAGATGTGACTTGATCTGTTAGTGGGTGGAAATCTCTTATGGGTATAGGATGTTATTTCCCCATAAAGATAATTATAAAACCCATGATATTGAGTTGGAATTAGATGATTTTGAGCTAAATATATGGTGGTATTACCTCATTAGTGAGGGATTTATGGTTTTCATAAACCAAAAGTAGTGGAAACATGCCATCTCTTAGTGTGATATGAATTTATATCAATGGAGGTGAATTGATTTCCTTCATTCTTATGATTTTTAGATATCTTTTACCCTAGTAAAGGGGAATGTTATTGTCATTGTGTTGGGTTGGAATTCTAAATGTGATGTATTTCTAGAGGATACTCATGTTTGGAAAGGAATAGAAGAGCTTCCAACAATGAGTCTTCTCATATGGGAGAGAAGTGGTTGAGGATTTCTTCACTTGATGATTATGGATTCATCCTTGATGCAGTTAGTGGATGAGTATCAATTGAGAGACACTTATGGTAGGGGTGATGTGTGACCATGTTGGCTATCATGAATCGACCAGTTGGGGCCTAATTCATGAATACCCTAAGATTACCTCCAATAGTCTAGGGGTTGGATACCATTTTGGAGTAGGCATATACCACACATGGGAGGTATTATCCTAATTTATCTATAAAAACACACACATCTCTAATCCCATACAATGATGAAATGTAAAACAACCAAAACTGATGCATACATACATATATTACCCCATAATTAGAGTGAAACAGTAAACCAATTAAAGTAATGAAGGGGAAAAATATAGGCCCATCCAAAAAATATATATTGTAAAACATTCTCATTAGGAAAGGACTACTATCAAATTAATCCAAGAAGAAAACACCTTGGCCCGTCTAGATTATGATAAGCTCCACCATCTCCCTGTCCTCCCAGGACAGCATCAAATAGGTCATCATATCCATAGAACATGACATGTGTGGGTATAACCCATGTAGTTTTGAGTATAAAAAAAACCAATAAGACGTTTTAAATAAACTAAAAATAGCATCAAGAATGGTCATGTCATAACAAGGATATAATAGTCCATGTAATATGCCATATATACTTAGGAAGGAATCTACAAATCAAAGCATTCTCGACCAAACTGCCAACCATAGGATTCTACTCAATGGATTTAGGAAATTCCCATTTCATATGATACCAATCCATAATACATGCTATCATTAGAGTCACTAATCCAATATAACATTATAGTTGGGATCCAACCATGAAAACACATTATTCTATAAATTCTTTAATAATTAGATAGAGTATGATGCATATGATATATGGGGGACACTATAAAACAAATATAGATCAATACACTATATAGGGGAACAAATTAAATTGATATAAAAAACCATACTGAAAAAACCTTATATATGGAAGATAAATTACCCGTGTATATAGGTCATGCTGATTCCATGATACCCACCTAGGGTATAATAAGTAACGATAGAGGATCACTCTTTGGTCTCCCAAAGGGACACCACAAACTCTATATGTGACTCATCCTCAATTGGGGATCACAATATAGATATGTGGATGTAATTCCATATTGTACCCTTGATAGGATGTTCCAACCGATGGAACTTAACTAATATAGGTCTAATACGAAAGAAATGAAAGGCTAAAAACACCCTCAAAGGGGGTAAATGGTGTCTACTAAGGGTACACAGTATGTCTAGCCAACCTCTAGTCTCCTAATGTGGAGTTTTTTCATGTGGCATGTAAACTAAAATATACATAGTGGGTAAGTCAGTATACATGGGGTGTAGAGGTTGAATAAAACCCTACTAGTTCTGTATGTTTGTGCCCATGTACTACTTGATGTGCCATTGTACCAACCTATGTAAACCTGTCCATTCTCGGATACCCTGGGTCGTGTTTATGTACATGGCTTTGGCCATGTACTATGGCTGTGTCCATGTGTCATATCCTTCCCATGAATATTTACTCTCTAAGGTACTCACTGAGATTCAAAAACATCTAACACGGTGAGTGACATGTGTGACATGGAATGTGCTATTTTTTCACTTTGAGGAAACCCAAGCACCATACAGAGGCTCCTAAATGACGTATGTCTTTATATTACATTCCATTTAACATTGGAATTCCCCAAACCTATGGGTTATTATCTACATCACCATCCATGATGTCACCACCATGATTCTAGTCAGGAATTGAGAATATAAGGTCAAAAATTACCTTCCATTATAGATTGTAAGGATCTACAGTCTGATTTGCTCTAAAATATCTTCTATCAAGACACACATCCACTGTACATAAAAGAGAAAAAAAATTGGATCTATCGATCCACTTGATATACCTCAGATCATCCTCTATTATCACCACATGTAGATCTCACCCTTGATTCTGAACTACACACTTGGTATTGATCTATTATGCTGAATAATGTTCATGTAACAATCATATACCCAGTATTTGTTAAACCATTGTCCAATGAAATTTTCCATGATTAATGTAGAGATAAATGGGGGATAAATACCTAAACCAAAATATGTGGTAAATTAACCCCATCCTTTGTTCATTTTTCCTTGATCTTTTTTCAAATAATTAGATAAACAAAAAGGTAGTAAACAACAAAAAAATAATCCCACAATAAATAAATATACCATCGATGATTGAATCAATTCTTGTTTGTGTAATTGATCTATGTTAAAATGGGAAAATAAATAGGATTAAATAACACACAAAACAAACATACTACAAGGAGTTTCAATTGATCACCGATGAGTAATGGTCCTATATTTCAATTGTTGGTGAGATCCAAGAAATCTATTGGTGCATGACCCTTGATATGACTTCGATCTGATTTCATCGGCCAAAAATCATATAATAGATCCTCTCCAATGGATTATATAAATCTATAGGTTATCTGGATAACCATAGGGATTTTTTCAAAGTTATACATTTATATTGGAAACATGCATCTTCATCAATCTAATAAAAAAATTAATTTTATTAATTTTATTAATTCTCACACAATAACACTATACAAAAACACATGATTCTAAAAAATATTATATTGTTCCTAAGGTAAATCCAATTCTATTAACTCAACGAAGGCCACATATCTATTATCTGGGCATCTATTTGAATATTATTCTACTTTTCGATGAAAATATTTCATGCCTGATATTAATCTTTTTAATATTTTTTAAATATCAATTCTGGACTCACTGGGCCTTATAATCTCATGTCGTCTTAGTGAGTGGATCGAAAAATAATCACTATAATGTTTTAAAGTAATACATGTGAAAATCAAAGTCATTTCATTTCTTATATTAATTCTCCATTTGGATGGATGGAGGATTCCAAGAACATAATTTTGTTTCAGAGGTGGTTTTTTTATTCAATGTAAATGTAGGAAGATATTCTACAAGGGTTTCAATTTTAAACTTTGGTGTTGAATCTAGGTGTGACCAAGATGTATCATGTTTTTAGGAGATAGATTTGGTGGACTAGGATAAAATGGATTGTTTTAGTTTTTGGGCTATGTTTTTGGTTTGTCAGTAAGTAAAGTATAAACACCCTTTTATTAGAGGTCTTTATAGCCCATGGATGTTCTCAAGTGAAAATTGGAGGAAATATCAATGGATATTATGACAAGGTTACCATTACATTTGGGATTATGTGATGTTGTTTGTGTGATAGAGGGACGACTGATGATGTCATCTTATTTTCAGGTGATCTTTGATTCAAGGGTCATGGATTTCTTGTCAAAGAGCTATATGGATATTATGGAAAGACTTCATGGGGTACCGAGGATTATTATATCTGAATAAGAACCTTATATTACCTCTTGGGTTTAGAGTGGGTTGGAAACAAGCCTTTGGATCCTAGTTTCACATTAGAAGTAATTTCCACCCCCAAACAGATGGGAAGACAAAGCAGAATATACAGAAATTTGATGATATGTTGAAATATTGTCTTATATTTTTATGGGTCATGGGTAAATTACATTCCTTTGGTTGAGTTCACCTAAAACTATATCTATCACTCACCCATTGGCATGGCTCTGTATGAGTAATTTTATGGGATGCCATTTTCTTCTCCATTATTCTAGATAAAGGTTCGTGAGTCTGTGATTCTTTGTCCAAATGTAGTGCACATTATGACTGAGAATATCTAATTGGTCTAATAGAGGATAATGATAACATAGGAAAATCAGAGGGACCATACTAATCACAAAAAGAGGTCATCAAAGTTTTAGGTAGGAGACCATGTGATCTTGGGGGTTTCCCCTTGATAAGGTAAGTAGGTTATTAGAAGGGAGATTAATATTTCTCATTTGTTCCTCATGTATTTTGGTGTTTTCTAGTGTGTTGAAGATGTGGCATACTAGTTGTCACTCCCACCATGGATATATAGGATCCATGAAGTATTCTTTATGTCCCACCTTCATTGGTATCTTCATGATGAATCCCACATTATTGAGTATGGAAATTTGGATATCGATGGAGATATGATGTTCATAGAGTGACTAGTAGAGATCTGGGATTGTTGAGAGAAGGTGATGTGAGGATAATCCATACCCTTTGTTTATGTACTATGGATAAATTATGTTCTATATAAGAGTACTTGGGTCATGATACATAGAACCATTCCTAGTAATCATAGATATTTTGAGTTTTCCTTGCTCTATTTTAATTTTATGATGTGATTTTTGAACCTTTATGATTTTTTGAGTTGTGCCTTCATTTTCCTGGGTAGTGTTTGGGGTTATAGATTCATGTATATGAATAATGGAAAACCAATTTCTAATCACGACTTGTTATGTTTTTTGTATTTTTTAAAATCATGTTAGTGATTTAATTCCACCCAAAGTGGATAATATATTGACATGGGGTGTAATTTTCCATAATCCATGTGCTTAGGTTAATGTTTTGTGTTGGATGTGGAGGTTTTTTGAAAGGATTGTGTAGATGTTGAAATTGTAGTGTATATGGATAAATTTAAAATAGGTGTATTGTGGTGGTTTTTAGATGTTGTGTTATTTTTTCAAATTGGGGATGGTGATGTGGGTGTGCATCATGGTTTTTGGATGAATAGTTTCAGTGTGTTTGACTGATAGTAGTGTTTGGGGTGTAATTATATCTCTCGGAGTTATATGATGGAGTGGTTTTTATATCCTATCTTTTTTTGTTCTGTTTAATTCCTCATAATGATAATTTTCTGAAAGTTAACTTATGTAATGGTTCTTTCCTTCTTGAACCATTATATTTTCATTTTTAGAGTTATAGGTGTTCAAAGGAGGTCTAAAGAGGGTTCATGGAGTTTCCAATAAAATGTTATTACATTTGGTAGTTCAAAACATTAATATGTATTCATATAGTGAAAGTTTATTACAAGGAATACTGGCTATAAATTCATGGCTTATGTTTTCATGAAGAGTTTTGTTCCTAATGAACTCAAAATGTGAAAGTATATTTAAAGAGATTGATTAAATTGAGGCTGAGGTGCCTTGGATTATTGAAAATATTTACAGGGTTTTATTTTTAAGGAATTCATGTCTTAAATAAGTTTCCCATCATGAATTTATAGGCCTCACAAGTCTTCACATTTTAAATACATTATTCACAATAGGAATTTGGTGAGGTAAAATCAATGTATAGTTATTAAGTTCTTCTAAATTCAATAATTATTCTCTTATTATTATTAGTTCTTGAGAAATATTGAGATTTTTTTTGAAGAAATTAAATCTCCTTTACCTATACCTTGATCCTTGGATTCCTGAGGATGATCTTTGTGGATATATGGTGAGTTATTTCTTATATTCTCTTGTTTTGTTTCATTTTTATTTTAGGGATTTGGGTTAGTGATTTTGTTCTTTTATGGGGAGATTTTGTGCTAGGTTTTGATTACCGTTTGGTGTTACCAATGTTAGTTCAAGGTTTTCCCCTTATAGTTGTGGTTTCTAGGTTATTTCCCCTTTACTCCTTTTTGCACAACAAATATAAAATTTTCCTTGACTTAGGGGATCCTCATTATCACCCTATGTTAGTGAATTTGTGGGAATTTCATGATTTTTTGTCCCTTTAGGTGGAAAATAACGATTGAATTAATAAAGATAAAAAACTTTCATAACCTAAAATCCATGGGGGTGGAGAGAAATCAAATGTTTTTAGTGCTTCAATGATTTTGTTAATGAAATTATGAATTGTTAATGTCATTATTGAAAAAATGGATGTTGAGATCCTTTGATTTTTTTTAGTTGTTATGTATTTGAGGCCCTATATTTTTTTAATGATGATATCACTATAAATGAAAAGGATAAGATCATATATATGGATAACGAATCAGTTTCCCATATAAATATTTTTTGTGTGATAATACCCATGAAAAATAAATAAGTTATTTAATATAGTCCCTTGAACATAATTTTTGGATTCTAGGATGTGATGGTATGTGTGGTTTTTCTTATAGTTTCACTTTGTGTGATGTGGGATGTTGTTTAGTTATTTTGGTGACCCTATGGGTTGTGAAACATGTAGGGTAGTGATATTATGGTCAGTTGGAATGGGATACAATGTGGAAAGTTGTGCGGTGGTTTTATAGTGAGATAGTTGAGATGATTGGTTGTTTTGATGAGATGGATCAAATAATATGGTGTTATGGTGATGTATGATGTGATATGTGTGACCTATTATATGGTTTAGTGGTTTTTGTTACCAAGATTTACATGAAATAAATTATAATGCTAGAATGAAATTATAGGCATTGGTAAATTAATAAGAATGTGATTGTTTTTTCATGTGTTCATTAGCATAAATAATCTAGATGACAAATGTATGGTATGGGAAAATGTGAAATTAATAGACATGTAAATAAGAGTGAGTGGAAAATCATTAAATATATAAAATGGTGGAAATATTAATGTAATGTTGTATTGTGTAGAATTGTGTAGTGGATTTTTTGTGTGATGCATTTAGTGGGGGTAACAGTTGTGGTTGATGTTATGCAGTGAAATGGTGGTGTTGTGGTGTATGATATTTTAGTTATTGTGAACCAATAGGTTGGGTATTTTGTACTATCTATCTATCACGTATTTTAGGTTATTTATATATTCTCCCTACCCAATTCTGATAAACATGCCAACACCCAATAGTTTTGTATTCTAATTGTTCTCCCCAACATTAAGGATGGTGGTGATATAGATGGTTGGATACACCATCTTCCATGATCTTCCTTGAACAAAGTGATGATTCTGGTTGTTTTTAGGGATTACACAGTGCTAATGAGAATTTTATATATGTTGGGTATCATTTTTTTAGAGGAGGTCATTAGGTTGATGTTTTTCATGTTCATGATTTCTTCTATATAATGATGTGATTTCATGTGATGAGGTGGTGATGGTATATGATAACACTGTTATATGATGATGACTGATGAAATCACCTGATTCTAGATTATAAGTGGGTGGAGTAGGTAGGGATACATCCTTAACTGCAACATATATAACTAGATATGTGATGTGATATGTGTCCATGGGATTAAAGTTGAATACATTTGACATTGGGGTGTGAGAGAGGAAAATGAGTGGGGAAGTGTAAGTAGGGAACCTTTTTTATATTCCTGATACTACACTGCTAGAATAAATTTGTGACTCAGTGATTGATCTATTATGATTCTTGGATTGGTTATTTGACCAATTTAGGTGTATTGTGGTTATTTTGATTGTTCAATAGCACATTAGGATGCTCATTTCACATGTGCACTAGAGACCTTGGGTGTGATACTAATGAGTATAAATGTATTATCACCCTATATAAATATAAACAATTTTTCATGGTCCTAGGAGTACTTTGTGGACCTATATAGACATTATTATCCTGGTTTTGGGAGCTTTTGTTGAGTTGATGTCATATGAAATTTATTTTGGTATATAACGGGATAATTTTATTTATATAGTTTAACATTATTCATTTATTATGGGAATCTATGGAGTTTACATATTTTTGAGGTTATAGAGTCCCTTGGTGGTAATTTATACAATATCCCGATCCTATATTATTTTTATATGTGATATTTTTTATACCCTTGATTCTTGTCTCTAAACGGTGACCTACACTAGGTGAGACTAGGGGTGTATTTATCCCTCTTCCTTGATTACCAGCCCCGGAGGGGTACATCAGAATGTAAGGGGTCATAAAAACATACATATCATTGTTATTATAATTTCCATTTCTAGTGGTTGATAATAAACTAAATAATTCATTATATAATCAATACATGTTAGGCACATCACCTAGATGTTATTTTATGCTTTTTAATTTCTATCATGTATGTTTTTAAAATATTTTTACAAGAGAGAGAGGATCCCACGCCTATTTGAAATTATAAGAATATAGTGTGAGAAGTGACATAGACATGAATTTAGGATTTATAACACATTAATCATCATGTATATGACTAACCATACATTAAGTTTTGTAATTGTATTCATTTTATTGAAAGAAAAAAAGAAAAAAAATGTTGATTATATTGTATTATATATGAATTATTAAAGGTAGATAACTTTACTTTTATAAAACCATTCATCAATAATGTCACATAATTAGAGGAATAAAATAAAACCAGTATAATTAAACTTAAATAAGATAATAAATTATAGAAATCATTTATTTGATTTTGTGAATCTTAAATTATAATTCAATTTTTATCAAGAATGATCTCTATTTTTAAAAATATTTTTTATATATAATGATGAACATTATTTAATTTCTATAGGTGGTAAAATTATTATATTTTATCATAAAAGGTTTCATTACACTATGAACTCTAATAAAAATATCATGCACATCATGGGATGATATTCATTCCATTAGGTGAAATAATACTACTAATCTATAAAAAAAAAATAACCCCAATGTTTTAATTTTTATTATTAATATTATAAATGAAACATTTGATAAATATATATACTCATAATAAAATATGATTTGAAATTATTTTTATATCATCCTTAAGGGAAATAACACTAATAATTATTTTCATTTAACGACATCTGGAACTTATATTATAATTTATATTCATTTCTTATAGATATGGAAAAATTATTATAAAAAAATACCCCTTTCCTAAAAAACATGAATATTTTCATTCACATCATTGATTTAGTTATTTTTTTAATGATTACTCTCATTCACTTTAAGTAATGGAATAAAATTATTTTTTCCAGATATATGGTTTTTTAAGACTAATAACATGAATATGAATTCAATGTTTCCATCAATGTTTTATACATAAAATTAGTACACATATAAGAAATAAAAATAAAAGAGAATAAAAATAAAACCTATAATATTTTTTGAAAAATGTTAAAAATCATGAACATTGTTATCATTATAATTTATAAAAAATCATTATTCTCAACACATTTAGGGTTTAATAATTAAACTAGAGATGTAAAAATTTATGATATCATTATCATACATCATGGATAAAACTGCAATGTATATTTTGTTACATTAAATCTTACATTAATTGGTTATTGATAAAGATTAATAAAATGGTTTGACATGTGATAGGTATGTGACTATTTCAATTTCATTCTGTACTAGAACCATTCACTTTGATTATGATTCGGCTTCTTTGAGTGTGGGTTATCATTGTTTTTTCACTTATAGTGGTTTCCTCCCTTTAATACATTTAGTTTATTATAACCATGATAAAATATTTTCATCGACTTTGACCATGTAAATTTTTACCATGTCCTTGAGTTTAATAACTTTCACCTCAAGGAATATAGATGATTTTTTTGATTGGGTTTCATGTATACTCTTTTAGAGTTAAGGGTGGAGAAATATTTAGATATGAAAAGGAATGAAAAACTATATATATATTAAATGATTTATAGAGTAGACCAAGGATTGTAATTCTCATTATGGAATGTATGTATTTCCTTATAAAACTTTCATTTTAGTCTTTTATAACTCATAATGATAAATGTTGTGAAATTGATACCAAAATACTGATAAAAATATAAAATTTAGTCAAGATCAGAATGAAAACTTAATATTATATGAATAAATATCAAGTGAAGGTAATGTAATTGTATATTATTAAACTTTTATAATTATTATACAATAAAAGAATAAATAAGTACAAAAATTATATAGAAAAAAATGGAGACAAAAGTTCTTATTTCATTATGATGTCAACATAAATATTTCATATTAGTATATATGATCAATATTTTAGATTAATCATTATCATACATGAATGATTAAATTGATATGATGAAGTAATCCATGAATATCATAAATAAATATTACATCATTCTAGTTTAATATTCAATATATATCACAAATATACTTCCTCTTGGACTGTAAAATTTTAGTGTCATTGGAGACTGGATATATAATTTACTTGTTTCATAAAATATCTTCAATATCTCCCTATAATTTCATAATATTAGTACCCTTATATACCTATCATACTTAGATCCTACCATAAAAACAATGGGAAGGAAAAAATATGAATGGGTGAGCTCAGATGATCAATAAGGGGAAATATGGGAGATATCAATCATAATAGGATAATATGATCATAATGTAATAGTAACATAATCAATTTCATGATATCAATATAAAATATTCACACCCTTAAATGCATAAAATATAAACTCCAAAATCAAGTCACATATAGAGGCATGATTAATAAGTGTTTCAAATAAGTAATTATCATTCTAGAGTTATAATGTTGTCATATGGAATTATAAGAATAAGAAATCATAATCTCGTTAATATAGGTATCCATAATCATGTCCAAACAAAATTTTTATAGTATAGATAGAATAAAAGTTACTTGGGTATCAAAATGTGAACATTAAAATTCACAATAATGTGCACACATATTCTTATTACCATATAAATAAGTAATCATTCACACACGCACGCATTAAAATGTGAACATAGATATCTACAATTTGGTCCCAGCTTGTCATCATAATGTAATGAGATATAAACACCACATTACCCATGGAATTGGGGGTAAATAATCTACTAAACCATCACATAATAAAAATCTAGTCATATATATGTCATAATGTCATCAGAACATTTAACATTTCATCATAGATTAACATTTTGAAAAGAAAAAATGTTTCATCAATATTTTATCATCATAATAAATAATAATATAGAGAAATAATAAGAATGGTATAGTTGTATCATGTTGATAGTGAATCATAAATAACATCAAAGGTTGTTTTTATATATGTTAATACCTTTAAAAGACTGCTAGAAAATTTCTTGATGAAAATAACCTTTTAATTTTGAAATAACTAATTTAAAATTTAAATATTTATTGAATATTTAAAAAAAAATCATTGAAAATAAAAGAGGAAAAATTAAAAGAAAGTTTCAATGTAAAGATTATTCATGATAGTGGGAAAATTTATTCTTTTGGTATATGTTAAAGTAATGATTTTGTTGAATCCTTTGGTAAATAATACGTCGATCAGAAAATGAAAAGAATATTAATTTTAAAATATTTTATATAAATAAAAATATGGTTTTAAAATGTATTAAATAAATATTTGGATAATTTTTAAAACACTCTTGAAAACATTTTATAAAAAATATAAACATGGAATAAAAATATTCCCGACAAAAGAGGAAATAATGTCAGTTTTTATCAAAAAACAATTATCATTCAATTTTGGTACCAAAGAGAGGAAATTGATAGTATATATTGAAAATTACAAAAATATAAAAATGAGAATAATATAAATGGGGTTTTAATGATAAGATATATATAATTTTATTTCAATGGAAATTTATCATAGACAATCCTGAAAACAAATGTAATTTTAATATATACAATATCTCAATTTTTTCTTCATATGTGTTCAAAACTAATATTTAATAAATATATATATTTATTGTAAATATAATTTAGAATAATATTAATAAATACCATACTATTTACCATTCCATTGTAATTTCTTAATATCATTTTCATAACAATCATAGCATAAAATGGGCATTTTAGTGAAAATTTCTATTTTTTTCATGCATGTATCGGTTTGATTGTTTTGGTACTTGAACTTGTTTATGGTTTCATAATCTCCAAAATATTAAGCATAACATAAGTACCATATTTATTCCTTATATAAACTTTTACAACCATTCTCATAAAATGGATTTGAAAATTTCATTATATCACTTTGCGGATAGGGTAACCTGTATTTACCCAAGAGTGATGTTTCCCCTTTTTAATGGATGGAATGAAAGAAAGGTATGAAATAATTAACCTTTATAGAATAATTATTATACAAAAAATATCATATATATTTAATTAATGTATCTTTATTACCATCCATGTAATGAAGAAATGAAAAATGAATCACATCACTCCATAGAGGTGGTAGTCCAAATATACACACATGTGGCATTATCATTTTAGGAAAGATGTGGAGGTAAGATAGAAGATATAAAATTATAATTATATAATCAAAATTATTTAAAAAACATAATATATAGAAAAATAAGTATATCATAATAACCATCTATGAAATATGTTTGTTGAAAGTGAATCATATCATTATGTGGAGGTGGTGGTCCACACATACTCACGAGGGATACTTTAATTTCTGATTTCATGGTAATAAGATGGAAAATCATTATATATTATTCATAATAAAATTTCAGTATTTTGATTATAGTTTATTAAATAAATTAGGATGGATAAAATATATTTATTGGAAGTATAAGAAGAATGAAACTTTAAAATGATCGGTAAGAAAATATGTATATTCTTCAGACAACCTCCATAGTTTTATACCTAAATCCTCTATAGGATGGTATTCTGATCAAAATAGAACCTATATTAAAATTTTAGGTATGTTAAGAATTGATTTGGGTAGGTATTGGTTGAGATATCAATATCTTGATGTGGGAATAAGAGAGAAAAGTTTTTCTCCTGTTATAAGAGAGGGAGAGAGCACTCTGGAAATTTATCAAAATATTAAAATATATTATGTATTACTCTAGAAAAATGGATCAAAAATAACCATTCTTCAATTGGATATTATAATGGGTCAAAATATGACAAAAAACTATTAGTTAGATGTGTTTTTAGAAAATTTTAACCCTTATTAAATTAGTTTAACCCCTTGTTAACCCCTTTAATCCTTTACTATAATAATAAATTTTTACCTCAGTTACTATTCATAATAGAAAAAATTAAGTTGAAATTATTAAATAATATTAACTATTATGATAAAAAAATAATCTATTTCACAATATTCATCTCCCATTGGTTTTATAAATTCATTTTAAAAATAAGTTCATAAAACAAAACAATACCGTTTTCAAAAAAAATAATTTATAATCATTAAACAGAGTTTACCATGAATAGTTTCCTTCTAAAAACTTTTTGATGAATGTTAAAATAATTGATTGAATGTATTATATACACATTTACAGAAAATAATTCATTAATAAATATTAACATAAATTATTAATATAATAACTGATTGTTATCATTAAATTTTTTTTGAAAAAAACATCTCGTTTTACCAATAAATGCTTTTATTTTATTTTGTTGATAATTTTAAGCAAAAAGATTGATTTTATACATATTTAATTTTTATTATAATTTATTTAATAATACTCAAAGACTCTAATCCAATGGATAGCTAATGATCATCACAATGAATATTATTATTTCAATAGTATATTGTGGTATGTTTAAACAATGTATTGCGTGTTAAAAGAGTTATCATTGAAATGAAATTTTTATAAAAGGAAATATATCAAAAAAATATGTGGTTGTTATATTTTACCCCTATTATAATAATTTACCCACTGATATTCCATCACTTTGATTCAAATATATCAGGATACAATTTCCCCATCACATCCTTAGGTCCCCATATAGATTTCTCAAATTTGGTGTTTTGACATAAAAATTTGAGTAGGTGAGTGGTCTTATATCACAACACATTGTATTTTAGATCCATAATCTACACTAGTTATTACTTATATGGTAGATCATTCTATAGTGGTATGAACTCTAATTACAGTACATGGGAATGATTTGGTATGTACTTTCTGAAGAGTTATACATGGAACACATTGTGAACTTGAGGGAGATTCAGTTGACGAACCATGAAATATGAAACTATCATGATACAATTAAGAATTTTTAAGGGAATGATATATCTAGGGCTCATATTTCCCTTCCTTTAGAATATCATAACCTTATTATAAAGATATATTCAAATTAATTCCTTATAATTGACATTAAACTCTAGATCTCATTGGTAATTGTCAGCATAACATTTTTGTCAACTCTAAACAACTCTAATGTGTTGTTGAATAGACCTAACCTTATAATTCATTTTTGCATGTATATCAGGTCTCAATATATTTATTTCTATAAATTTATACCAACACATTAGAGTTCTATAATTCCTTCCATATAGGGATTCGTAAGGATCCATCTGAATGCTCGAGTGAAATCTATTATTTTATGAAATTTCATCCAAAAGAAGGTATTGATACCAAAAACATTTGGAATTAATATAATAATATATCTATAAATTCTATAGGTTTTTAATGTTCTTCTCATACTATCCATCCTTCAGTGGATGATATTCAGTTCCAAAGATCAACTTGTATTCAAATATTGTTAAATACATCTCAAAAACATTGAGATAAATCATAGATACCAACAAGATATAGTAAAATGTATTAATTTATGAAAATATACTACTTACTTAAATTTATACCATTTAAATACATTAAAAAAAGAAATATTCTATGATTATAATAAAATTTGTTGATTTCATAATGTGATCGACAAGAACCTAAATAACATTGTCTTGTTTAGATAGTTTGGGGATTCTGAAAATAAAATCCATGGTAATGATTTCCCATTTCCAATTCGATATGGGTAATTTTTTGTAACACCCCCTTTGACTTCTATCTCTGAGCCTTAACTTTCTAACATACCAAATGATAATATATTTTCTTAGAAATGTCCCTTCTTAATTTATCACACCATAAATACTTTTTTATATCTATATGCATTCACTTACATCATGGAAATGTAATAAATGATAAAATAAGAGATTAATATAATAATCATTCTTCAAGTATGGAATCAATGGGTCATATAATTTTTTTCTATACCTTTTCATTATATCACAATCATTTTTGAAATCAGGAACATTTCTCACCTCAATATTCAGTTCCACATCCTTATTCTATACCTATTTAATCCCCACATGGATGAACGATTGAACATTCATATGATAATGATATTATATATCCCCTTTACTCATTATTTAATGGTACATATTCTAAAAAACCATAAATATTGGATGTATTTCATTCCTCTTCATGGAAAAACTATTATGGTCCTTTCAACTGAAAGTATTGACCACCTTGTTTACCTTTCCAAGGTGGTAGAGTATTGATCAGTCATAATAATCAATCAATTCCAACAAACACACCTCTATTATATTCAACTATTACTATGTGAATAAATATTTCATGTTTTTATGAATATTATATGTATCAAATATTTCACTATAATGATAATGAAACTATATTTTAATACCAAAATTACCACGGTCGTCTCTAATTCATGAGTTGTGTAATTATTCCCCTGAAATTTCAATTAGAATGTGGAATAATATTTTACCATAACATTATAAAAGAGTATAACACCCAAATATCATATGGTAAATATCTTATAAAATTTTTCATCTTTGATTTTTTATGCTTCACACTACATCAAGTTTAAAACTGTAATATACAATTAATTATGAACATTGGAATAGTAATGTGACAATTCGGAATAGTAATATGGCCAATAGAATAGAAAATTCACCTATGAGAGTATAAATAAAATATAGGTATCTTATGAATGAAAATATGTTATGTTTATACTGTGCAATAAGTAAATAAATATTTTAAAAATGATAAATTATGAGTAGGTATTTTTGTGAAACTTAAATCTTTATTTACAATTTTATAATTAATATGATGATCTAAAAGGAAATTTATTTTCATAAAATATATTCAAAAATTAGTATTTGGTTTTCTTATGATTATTATATAATTTTATGAGACCTTAATTAATTTTTCAAAGTGTCATATAAACCATTATAATATTAAAATCTGTATTTTTCTAGTAAATGATAATTTTATTTAAAAATTAAATTTCTCATAATTATAAAATTATATTCATAAAATGGATTATATTTTTTAATTTTTTCATTGAAAAATTTTTAGGGTGCATTTTTTGTATTTTTCTAAATTAGTTGAAGTTTGTGCGAATAATTAAAAATGGTAATTTATGGTATTTAACAAATACATGAATTATTGAGTCATAGATGATGTTTGGATGATGAAAGACCATAATATAGAAGTATCCTTCATTATTTTAATATAGTTAGTGATAAGGTTCATACTATTCATTTTATATAGCCAAAATAATAATCTAATGAATAAAATAATCAAAAAAATTCCCCTCTCCTCAACTATAAATACCACCCCTCGCTACCTCCTCTTCTTACACCTCCAACCCCTTGAAGCTTGCCCAATGTATTCCCAATAACTCTCCCAAACCTCTCCCCCACTTTTTTTATGGTCTCACCTAAAATACTATCTCAAAGTTACATAAGGAGTTTGTCAAGGGGTGGAATTCAAGAGGTAAAGTCCCCCTTTGCTCTTTTATTTTTCCTTCAATTCATGTTCTTTTATTAAACATTATTTACGTCCACTATCCAAACATGCATGAGAAATATAGTATATAATATATGCTAGAATTTTATTATGATATTGGTATATTAAAAATCAATTATTTGTTCTTCCCCTTTTTATTCTAAAAAACACCATCTGTGAGGTGCGGATTTACCGCTTTCATGGATGATGAATTTTACATTTTCAATTTCATATTCAAGGCTGGTCATAAAGCCATTTTTATGGATAAATTTAACTATAATATATTTATTAGATATTATTTAATATTAATGAACCAATATTTATACATAGTATTAAGTAATAAAACAAAACTAGTGTGTGAAGATCGAAAATACACCAAAATAATCTAAATGATTACCATTATCGGTTTATCTAATGAATCAGCCTCATATCTGGAAATAAATGTGATATATAATACCATTAAATATTCCAAATCTTCATTAATAACTTATAATTTCAATTCTAGATAACTATTCTCATTTTACATGTCTTTTGTACATGTATACAAGTTAACCAATCATGAAAATCAAGGAAACAAATACTTAGAATGATGAAATTGAATCTTATAAATAATCAAACACACCATAAATTAACATAATAAAATTAAGTACAATAAATTTTGAATAGTTTTTAAATTAAATTATTAAAGAATATAATTTAATTATCCATGATTTTAAGAACAAGTATAGAATGGTTTTAGACATAAGGTAAAGGATTATCCCCGAACCTCCATTTTTCATTCAGGTTACGCTTTCACCCTCTTTAACCCATTTCAATTCTTATTTATTTTTATTTAATTCTTATTAATTATTTTTATATGTTCCAAAATCATGTTTATAGATCATTTCATATTTATTTCACGTGGAATTACTTTTTTTATAAGTTTTCCTTTTCAATTCCTCCCGATAAGCAAGCCCGATTAAAATAAACTTCCTAATTTATTACCCATTTTCAAGTACACTCCATAATCTATTCCAAGCCATAAATATTCTTCTAAAATATATATTTTTAACATGAAAATATATATTAGTTCGTTTATGTTTTTATTTAAACAATTATTCTTTTATATTCTTCAAAGAATCATTTATATTTTCCCTTGAACCACATTGATGTGGCTCATTTATGAAGCATTTTAAACACTCTTTTTACATGTTCTAAAATTAGTTTCCAAATTACAATATGAATATTATTTTAATATTCCTAATATATAATTTCATTCCCTTTTCTTCTCTATAATATAAATGTTTACAATTTTATATTTATGAAAAATACAAATGATTTTCCAAAATAACTCTTCTTTCCAAAGAAAAATTTTATTTATCTCAACAATTTCTCAATGATTTAATTTGAATATTTAAATATATTTAACATAATATTTTTAATCTTATTATTTTTTTAATTTTATCTATTATTTTACCATATACCATATTTTATTATATTGTTTTCTATTATTCATGGGGATGTACTATCTTGATACCATTCACCATGTTACTCTGGATGGTTTATGATTATGTTTATTATTTGGGGAAAGTTATTAAAATTTCATATGTAGGTTTCAATATGAATTCATATGTTGATTATGGTTCACCCAATTTTTAATATTAATTCATTTGACTTATTAAGTGGTGGTTGGAGCTCTTTATAACCCTTTGATGCATCGGTAGGTGTCATGAGACAAACTAGACCAAGTTTTTCCCATTTATGTATGGTGTATTTATTGAAGCCTTGAAAATATGTTTATGATGTCTAGAATTATGAATTACCTAATTATGATATTAATAATTGATATCCCATGTGATTATCTGATTATTAGAATATCCATGATTAAGTTTTCTTGCACTTGTGATTATTTAAATGGCGTTATTTGTTAAGATTTTATTCCTGCCAAATTATGCCTAAGATTATGTTTTTATTTCATGTGTTTCAGTTATTATCCTTTCCTTATTTATTATGTTTATAATAGATTCCTATGTATTTCTTACCCTTACTAAGCATCTGATATCACCCATTTCTTATGGTCTATTTTTCCGCGGGATGTAAATATGTATATTGTGAATGACTTGTAAGGATAATTTACGAGCTTATGGATGTTTACAATGGAGTCTCTATGTTTTTGTTTTTTCTTCCAAGGTAAAATATAACAATTATTTTTGTATCTAGTTTTCCAATGTTTCTAAATAACTTGGCCCATCAGGATGTGACTTCTTTTTTATTATACCAATGTAATGAAGTAGGAAACCAGCTTCAGGTTACAAGGGTCTTGGTCTTTATAATGAGGATCAGTCCCTAAACCTTCATAAATTAATAATTATAGATCATAACCCTCCACAATTGTAGGGTATTTTGAGAAAAATTACATTGACCAACCTTTATTTAATCTATTTTAAATTTTACTCACATTCATTTTTGCATATAAACTTAGCTCCCTTCAGTGTCATCATGGTTAGTGTATTATATATCCAAGATAAATTCAGCATGAAGTATTAATGACATACTTCCAATACAATAAAACTATATATCTCATTAGTGTGTTGTTCTCTCCATGGTGAATTATGATTGTTAACATGTTTTGTATTATTTCTTATAGATTGAGAGAGTAGAGTTAGCCTAGCCATAAAATATTTACTCAGAACTCCAAATCCACTTGGTTTCTCATGGTAATGGTTATTATTTTACATCACATTCAATATTATCATGGTTCCTTCTAGTTACACCCATTTACAAAAACCAATAATAGATAAAAAAGTATTTCTTAATAATAAATATAGTAAGAAAACATAAGAATATTATTTAGGTGATTACATAATTTATGACACTCCTTATCAACCTATGATACTTCATGTTCATTTAATATCACTTTTAGTTCACTATATATTTTCTTATATTCTATCCTCATATTTACTTTAAAAAAAATTTCAAAAAATTGAACATCCTTTGATATAAAATAAAGTGAACCGAGAATAACATAAAAAAAAAATATTATATCATTCTAGATTAATATTCAATACATATCACAATTATATGAACTCAATGAACATAAAGGGTTAGTGTATTTAAATAAAAGACACATAATAAATTTATTACATAAAATATATTCAATATATCCTACAAAAATATTCATATTTTTACCCTTGTAGAGAAATTATATTTATAACCTTCCATTGAAACCTTTGGAAAATACTTAAGGGAGATATCAGATGATTAGTAAGTGTAAACATGGGAAATATTTATCATAATAAAATAATATGATAATGAGGGTATGATAACACAATAAAGTGAATTTTATAAATATAAAATATTTATATAAAAAATCATAGAACATAACCTCCAAAATCAAGTCACATCAGGAAACATGATTAATAAGGGTGTTAAAGAAGAAAATATTATTCTAGAGTCATAACGTAGGCATGTGAAATGATAAGAATAGGAAATAATAATCTTATGAACATAGATATTTACAATCAATTCCATGTGTATTATTATCATCATAGAATAAAGAAATGATATCCATGCAACAAATGTGTACATAATTATTTGAAATCATGTACACAAATATTCATATAAGAATAACTAGAAGTAATTAAAATCACACATCAGAATGTGAACATTGTTATCCAAAATAATGTATAAGAGTATAATAATTATATCATGAGATATTTATATCACATTCCTCAATATCTGGGAGGGATATAACTTACCAAACAATTATATAATCATAATTCATTCATATAATTTCCACATGGTCATAAAATCATTGACCATTTCATAATATATTAACCCATGGAAAATAAAATATATTTCTTTATGTTTTCATCATAATATTCAATGAAATTATGAATAAATAATAAGGATTTTATCATTGGATCATTTCACCAATTAGGAATATGTTGGATCAAATTTTGTTTTCATAGATTAAAAATACATTTAAAAGATCACAAAAACATTTCATGATAAAAATATTTTTTTCATTTTTAAATGTCGTATTTAAAATCAAAAAATTACAAGATATTGGAAAAAATAATTTCATTGAAAATAAACATGGAAAATTGTAAAGGGATCTTAAAATAAAAGAGTATTCATGATGGTGGGAAAAGGAATTCATGCGGTATAGGTTAAAAAAATATTAGGTTCACACTTTTGGTAAAAAGTAGCTCATTAATAAAACATACTGAAGAATCCTTTTAAAATGTTTCATATAATGTAAAATAAGGGTAAAAATGAAATTAATAAATCAATTTATAATCATTAAAACATTATTGAAAACTTCTTAACAAAAATATAGACATGTAAGAAAAAAATTATCAACCAGAAGAAAGTCATTTAAAAAACCAAAGAGAGGAAAATGATACCTTTACATGATAATTTCGGGAGTAAAAAGAGTAGAATAAAATAAAGGTGGTTTAAATGATAATATCTAAATAATATCCCTCAATATAAATTTAATATTAACAACCCCAAAATGAAATGCTTTGTAACTTAAATACCTCATCTTAAGTATCATTTTGCACCATACATATTCAAACCAACTATATAATTAATATATATTTGTTGTAAATATATTATAAAAACATATTCGTACATAATTTACATTGTACCATTCCTTTATAACTTCTAATTATCCTTTTATTAACAATCCTTCCTTAAAATTGACATTTGGATGAAAACCAATCTGTCTTCTATAAATTTTTTTGTTAGATGGTTCTAGTACTTTTACATTGGTCATGGTTTCATCATCTTGAAATTTATAACAATCACATAACTATCATATTTAATAATTATATACAAATTTATAACTATTCACAAAAAAAAAGTGATTAAAAATGGATTACAACACTTTGTGGAGATGCTAGTCCATACATACACTCGAGTGATGTTTACACCTTTTAGTTGTGCTAGTTCATTTTCTTCAACAGAATGATGATGTTCCTTGGGATCTGGATTATCCAATCATGTACTGCAAAAGTTATATTAACCAAAATATAATTTTCTATCATACTTGGAGAGAATGGAACTTCATAGTTGACTCTCTTAATATTGAAATCAGTCCAGGAGAGACCATGGCCCTTTACTCTACCTTGGTATCTCTGCCCAATGACTGCAATTTTTTTGTTAAGAATGATTCCTTAGGTATTCACTACTTTCTCCGCCCTAAATTTTCTTGAGCCTAATTCTTATTTTCATGTATTGTTTCCTAGTATTTTTTTCCTTGAATAAAAAATTACTTTTAATTATATTTAACACAATATATTTAGATGAATTAGAGGAAGAATGAAAGTTGAAAACAATCGGTAAGAACATATACCCCTTTTTTTATATCCACCTTAGGTTTATTCCTGAAATAAGATTAAAAAGGTATTATGATCAAACCATGACCTATATTCCATTAGTATGGATATTTAGAATGATTTTTTTAGGGATTATATGATCTAATATGATCATAAAGTGGGTATAAGAGAGATAATTTGGTATCCTTTTATAAGTGAGAGAGAAGAAACACATGGATTCTTTCAAAGGATTAAAATATATTAATGTCATAATCATGAAAAATGACTCCCAAATGAATCATAACTGAATTTAAGATGACAATGTTCATAATTATTTTTAAACTATTAAGAGTGAGGGGGTTGAATCTGCAGTGAAATTTTATAAATTTCAAGGTCTATAAAGCTTATCTCCTGAAACAGGTTCATTTTATTTTTCTTGTAAGCTTTGTTAACAAAATAACAAGAAGAAAATGATAAGGTAATAATGAGACAAATTATATAAAATCTTTATCTACAATTTGAGAACCTAAATCCATTACATGGACACTATCTTGGGTTTATGGTAGTTAACTCATTGAAATAACTGAATACAACATTGAACTAGCTCCAATTTGACTACTTATATCTCCAGATAGGTTTTATTATATTGAATTCCATAATTTTAAAAAGTTTTTCTTAAAAAACAAAAAAAATGAACAATTTATGAATATTTTTGAATTTATCTACTCATAACATTTAAATCGAAAAGTAAACTCAATTCCTCCATCTGGTAAAGTATGTTCGATGTACCCTTTTCTATATCTAGTGAATGTACATCTATTACACCTCAATAGACCATGTTAATTATATATAACCTAAGATCTATCTAATTTAAAAAAACCATTACACCTCACTATCAGTATGTTTGGTGACTTTGATACAAATTGTTTTTATGTTAATCACTAAAATGAAACTTTATTAGATACTCCTGATCAAAACTGTCTGTTTGAAACTGTTCTTCAACATGAAACTAATATCGGCAGGAAATTCACTTTTGACACAAATTCTAAAATGATTTAAAATTATTTACATATAAAAATTGTCAAGTGAATATTACTTTTACCCCATTCTATAAGTTCTATAGAAGTATAAAAGGAAGGGAACACATTTCACTTTCCCACTCACAAAAGCTGAAATTTCTAATCCTCTACTCATATGAAATTCATTTGATGATTCAAAAAAAATATAGAATATTGATGAAGTTCGTTAAATTTGGATTCATTTCCAATCATTATGAAAACTCATTAAACTCAAATGTTAAGGAAAACATTAAATCTTCCTCAATTTATCATTAATTGAAACCAAATAAAAACAACATAACATCGTCTTTATTTAGATCTTTAAAAAGATATGTAATGTTTTTTAGAAAAACTCTATCCAGTGAAAAGTTCATCCAATGATTTTGTCAGAAATTATCTCTCTAGTTATTCTTTCTTTGATAATTTATAATTTTATTCTATTCAATGGATATTATACATATGAAAATTATTTTTGAATGATCAAAAAGTTCTTCATCAGGTCACTTTACCTCATATCAAACAGTATACATCATTTTTTCAAAAATATATATATCTGATGGACTTCCTTATAAATGATCATCTGATGGAATCCCTTAAAAATTTAAATCCAATAAAAATGGTTAAAAAAAATTTTCCAATAATTTTTCTAAATAAATTTTTTTCTGATAAATCCTTTAAGAAAATTTCATCTAATTACAAAAATTTTACTTCTTCATATTCTATTCATTTGGATGACTTAGTCTAATGATTATTTTGGCCAATAATTCTGCTTCAACCTACAATTTTTTAAACAAAAACATAACTAATGCATTTTCTTATGAAATATTTATTTTTTTATGTTTTTTCATCCAATGAATATTAAAATGATGTATTTTCTTCAAGAAATATTCTATATAACATTAAAACATCAAATTGTACTTGTCTTGTAACCAAATTCCTCTGTTCAATCTTCATACAAACTATTTGTTCCAGAATATTCATCTTCTTCTATTCATTACTCTTGACTATATTGAAAATAAAATGAATATTCTTTTTCCATTACTCTTTACCTACTAATGATGGTTGACTACATTATTGGAACTTCAAAATACTTTTTCATGCTAAAAATTCTTTATCTAGAGCATGACTTGAAATTGTCATTTGGATTTCTCCCATTGCATTAACACGTATATAAAAATATGACTTCATATTCCATTTTTGTATTTAATTAATAATTTTATAAAACTTCACAAACTCAGCAACAAAATTTTATATCCTTTCATCTGATTAGGTTTTTTAGTGATCTGGTTTGGCCATTCACTTTGTGAAAACATCACATTTATACAAACACAATAATATACATCAAAATATTTTCTTATTGAATTTTAATTCATATTATTTTATTAGAAAATTTTTATCAGTGAAAAATGTATACACATTAGTAAATAATGTTTTAATATTCCAATAGTATCTTTATTTGGTGATGTTTATATAAGATTTTTAGCAATATTTGTCTCAAATATTATTCTGTAATGTTTTTATTGAGTTTTTCATTTTAATATTTGTTATAATTCATATAGAACATTCTATCTAGAAAATTAAAACTTTTCCTTTGATCAAAATTATGTATTATGATATTTTCCAGGATGGTAGGAAATTTGAGATCAACATAGAATCATCTATATTTGTAAGGAAATTTCCATAAAATAGTTAATGAAACATCCCATACTCCTCATTTCCTCAATAATAATTATAAAAAACATTCAAATCAAACTTTTTTTAACAAATCTTACTAACAAAAATTCTTAAAATATTTCTAATATTCAAGATAATTTTTCATTCCTATTTCAAAAATATTCTTAGGAAAATGTGCTTTTAAGAAATAAGAAAACTTATTAGAAAATAATCAAAATAGATCTTCAATTACCACCTTTTAATTTTTTGGAAATATTTTTTGTTTTTTTCCACAACTCTTCATTCTTTATCACACAATTTTTTTTGCAACTCATTTTTTTAAACTATTATTAAAACACAACCTTTCTCTATTTGAAGGTCTTAACACAACAAAACTGGATTAAGTAATATTTTTGAAGTAATTAAATACCTATATGAAATATTTTTTGTAACATTTAGATAAACTCCATCTCACTTTTATCTTCACCACTTTTGTTATGTATATTAAAATATCAAATTTTCACTCTTCTGTTTTTTGTTATATCCCTTACTTTATGATAAATTGTAATTCAGATTCAATTTGGAAGAATTGTACTTACTATCACCAATTTAGGAAAATGTTATACATTTTACCCATTTTAAACATATTCTAAAGAATTGTGGGGGACTTCTGTAAGCAATTTAAGACTTTAGAGTATACTAACCAAGAATTTGAACCCTCATTACAAAAAATATAACTTATGAGATATCTTTTGGTAAGATATCATAAATTTAAATATTTGTTGAAATGTACTCTTGCATAAAATCTCCACAGAAAACATTCCCCTTAATGAAATGATACATAATATCAATTTGCTTTGATATTGATTGTTGTATATGATTTTTGGAGAGATCAATGACACAATTATTATCAAAAAGTATCATTAATAGTTTAAAAATATTCAACCAATTATATTTCAAATAAAAATTCATCCAAATAACCTGAGAAAATCATTTGGTGGTGGGAAAAAAATATACTTATTCTATTCTCAATGTCACCAAACTCTTTTTCATACTATTCCAACATACACAAAATTATCCCATGAAAAATTCCCTCCTGATGTTGACCTCTAATTGTTTCAATCTCTAGCCCAATCAGCATTAGTGTAACCAAGAAAGTTCATATAACAACTAATTTTTTACAAAAGACCACATGAATTTGTTTCTTTGACATATAATATATTTATTTTTACTTCCAACTTATGAGATTCCTTTAGAATACTCTGAAATATAGAACACAAGGTAACTTTATAAACAATATCTTATCTTGAATATTTAATATAGAGAAATATCATACCCATTTTTTAAAGACTTTATAATTCATAGTTTTCCCAACCATATATTTAATCATACTAATCCCAAAAGAAATAGGAGTAGAAACATCTTCAGAATCATACATTCCAATCATTTGTAATAATTCCTTAGAATAATTTTAATATTATAAAAAATGTATTTTTCCTTTTTTTTTTTGAGATTGTAAACCCAATAAAAATTTTAATTCTCTGACCATTGACATCTCAAAATTTTTCTTCATTTCTTGAAAAAACTATTTACATTGATTTTCACTCTTCCCAGTGAAAATTATGTCATAAACATAAATAATAACAATCATGTACCTGAGTTCTTCACCTTCACATATAATTTTCTTTTAATATTTCCTTCATAAAAAATCAACTTTTCAAGAAACTATCACCATTTGAATATCAAGATAATAGATCTTGTTTCAAACCATTCTAGGATTTATTCAACTTACATTCCTTACTTCCATCATTCTTAAGTAAGACTCCACATGGTTTCTTAATGTTATATTTTTCCTCAATATATTTATCTATGATGGGTGACTTTACATAAATTTAGTAAGTGTTATAAACATGATGTGTAACCATTGTAAATAACATTTTGATATTTTCTAATCTCACAAGGGGGTATAAATTTCTTTAAAATACACACTTTTCACCTATGAATAGCCTTTTCAAAAAAGGCATGATTTTTTATTGAAACATACCCTAGTTCATTCATCTTGTTTCTAAAAACCCATTTTATGCAAATAAAATTCTTCCATATTGTTTATGGAAAAATTCACAGGTGTCATTTTTCTCTGTTTGGTCCAACTCTTTATTCATAGACTCTATAAATTTGTTATGTTCAAAAACTTTTGAAACCAATTCCTATTCAACCAACGTGGTAAGTTATGTCAAATTTTCTAGCCTTAAATTTCTTTTAGTTTCATCCAAATATTTTTATATTATATAAAAAAATTTAGTATCAACTTTTCTCTATAAGGTATGAAATTTTAGAGACTTTCTACCTCTCTCTCTCTGCATCACATGATTCTTCTGAATCATCAGTCACCTATTTTGGATCAATTTCATCATCAATTTTTTAATTATCTTTGAAATTATTTGTCTTATATTCTATAACATTCTTAACAATATTTTTTGATAAATTTTTATTTTCAACAATAATGACATCATATGAATCCACCAAATATAGAAATTTTTTATTTCAAAAATTATAACTTCTTCCATTTGGGTGAATATTCCATAAAAAATTCATCCTTATATTTTTCAGAAAATTTTATAGGATTTATATTTTTAATCTTTAGTAAACAGGTACTTCTAAAGACATTGAAGTATTTTATAAAAACATTTTTATTATACTATATGTTACAGTATGATGGGTAGGATTCTAGCCTAAAACCCATCTCTTTTGAACATGTATAATAGTGCATACATTTTTTTCCATAAAAAAATTAATGTTTACACTAACCCAGTATACTTGTTCCCTTTTAAACTAAACTTAGGTTTTTTATTTTCTAAAAGTCCATTTTTTAAGGGTGAAACAAGATTTTTACTTATATTTAATTCCATGTTTTATCTAATATGATTCAAAATAATTACATGTGTACTTATTTCCATAATATTTTATTAGTTTCACTATATAAACAACCAAATACCTTTTAAAATCTCTTCTGAAGAATCTAAACATTTTCAAAGCATGTGATTTAAGCTTTATAAAAATAATATTGGTCATCTGAGTGAAATCATAAAGAAGGTGATAATGTTAAAATTCCCCTTTCATTGGTTGATGTCTCATCATCCCACATAAATCGGAGTGAATAAGCTTGGGATGTCTTGTATACTAAATTTCAAATTTCATATGGATTCTTATAGTCATCTTCCCTTTTTGATAGATTTTAAAAGCATCATGTTATTTCATTTTAAATGATGTAAGGTTTCTTATAGTATCTAATCTTGAAATGTTGTTCATAATTTTCCACCAATTATGCATGATCCTATGATTCTACAACTTGTTCCCATCTTCAGTAGTCAAATAATTTGAGTTACCATCTTACCCAATTTGAAAGAGATTTTTTTTGGTTCATTCACCCATGGTAACAACTTTACCCTATTCCATACTTTAGAATATACATGAATATTTTATAAAAATAACTACCTTTCCATTACTACAATGTTGGCTCACTCTATGTAATTTTTTCTTGAGCCCATCAACATATAAAACATCCTTATTTCTTGGTTTCTCATCTTTGATCTCAATTATACTGATTCTTTTAATTTTTATAGAATTATAATTTTTGAATGTAACTACTCCTCCATAATGATTTTCAATATCATTCAAGATTATTATATTTCCTTTCCTATATGAGGAAAAAACATTGTGATAATCCATTGTAAGTTATTTTTACTTGATTTCAGAGCATTTTCAACAACAAAGGTTCTTTCTTCAGCCTTATTTCTAGTATCATTTTCATTTCCTCATATAGTAATATTACAATTAAGGAGTAGTTATAAAATATTATGAAAATTAACCTATTTTTACCATCATCCACAAACTTCTTATAGGACTCTAAAATGTTTTTTAATTGAAAATATTCTATCAACATGAGATTTTTTTTCAAATTATTTCATATTAGGAATGTTACTTTTATTCAAATGTTTGTCCCTATAATTTCATACCAACTTAAAATAAGAGACATTTTGTGATAAAAATTATTTAATTTTTTTCCAAATAAAAAGGAACACCAATAATATCCACTAAATTCCAGATATCAATAAAATTATGAACTTTCCATATATCCAATTTTATGAGGTTTATAATATCTCTCTATTTTTGTTTCCTCTTACATAGGGAAACTTTTATATAGAGGTTGCTCACAAAATTATTACATATGATATATTTTTCTCATCTTTTCTCAATCTAGGATTTCCTAACATTTTTACAATAACCTATATTGTTAGAAAAAATAGATGAAATTTTATATTTAGTGGGAGTTGATTTCACATGAGTCTTAGAGTGAACTTTATTAGCTGCATGAGATAATTTATATTTTATCTATGAAATATTTTTGAATTTTTTTAATTATTATAATGTTACTTTCCACATCAATAATTTTTTATTGTATTTTACAAACCTCATTTTCCTTAGTTGTAAGTCTATTATTAAGATCTTCTACCATATTTCTTTGTTAATAAAATTTTAGTTTGAAGTTAACGATCTTATGGATAAAATATTCTTCCTTCTTAAGGGCATAATTACTTCATTAATTATAATTTCCACCTTCCATCTTCATCATTATGATCAAATTCATGATTTGTTTTTTTTATATAGATAAGACACAAGTTTGGATTTCCATTGAAATTATTTATAGCTTTAATCGTCCTCTTCTTTTTTTTTTTTGAGGAATCGTCCTTCCTCTCAACATTAGTAATTTAGTTTATAAATTTTTTTCTTAAATTATGTTTTTATGAGTTTTTATCATTAGATTCATTCAAAATAATGTTTATCAAGACACATATTCAGTTTATAGTGATCTTTTTCATTCCACCAGTTGATTATTTTTATTCCTTGGAAGATTTTTAAAACTTATTCCATTGATTATTTTCTTCAGAATAATCTTTAGAATTCCCAACATTCTTCATGAAACAATTCATTAAAAAAATTAATTCCACCACACACAAAAAAACTTTTGAGTGATATTCTTCATCTATTTTTTCCTCTTCTTCTCTATTAGTTTTTGGAGATAATAGACAATAAATTTTCATTAATTTCATTATATTCCTTCTCATCAAAATCACAAATGTTAGTATGATTAGTATCTTGGATTATCAATAGTCTAATATATTTACAATCCATTTTATACTTGATATTCATTTTAAATTATGGATCATTCCAAATCTCATAAACAACAAGAATAATATGAAATTAATCATGAGATAAATCAAATTTTTCTTATAAATATGAGATTTTATAGTCGAACTAGTTAAGAATGTTTCTCATGAGTTTCCTGAAAATAGTAGAAAATTTAAATATATACTCAAAACCTCTAATGTTTCCCAAAAATTTGAATCTAGTGTAGTAATTATCAATAGTTTCTTCATTTCTCATTCTAATATCTTCAAAATTACATCACCATGTTTATAACATTTCCTCCTTAGCTTTATAGTTTCCTTCAATGATACTTTTGATCTTGTATGGAATTTCATTATCTACTTTGAGTCCTATAAACTTCTTGTAAAAAAATTATGATAGATAAATAATAAAATATTTCTCTGCCTTCCCATCAACATCAACACTTATATTTTCAATAGAAGTCATAGGATAACTTTTCTATATGGGTGGAACCTAATTTTTTTTGTATAAATGGCTTTATGGAAAATATGTTGAGGATATGGTATCATTCTGTTTTTTCGGGCATGATAATTCTTTCCATTTATGCTAGGAATACCAATGTTTTTTAATGAATTGATATTTTATTTTATAAGTATTCAATAGGGGAACCTTCCCACTGATACAAGTTTATTTTCCTAAGGATTTTTGAACAACTGATATGGTGGGGGTGAATCATTGGTGAACACTTACATATTACATTCTTTGTGAAACATAAACCCTATATCTTGTTAGAGTTATTTTCCATATCAAATTTTACAAAAAACTAAGAATAATGTAATGATATGAATGTAAACATGAAACATGAGATATATAAGGATTGGAATTAGTGTAACAACCTACATACTTGACATTACCGCTATCTTAGGTCCATGGAAACTTACTATTAGAAATAAGTGATTATAAAATTGATAAAACTATTGTTATACTCCTTCTATCAACTGATATGTGTGAATTTTCTAACTTCCGTCAATTTATAATGTTTCACTTCTAAAAATTGGATGTAACAAAATATATGAAACCTTGTAACTTCAACTTCCCAAAAAATGTGTATAAAAAATCATTTCTATTTCTCTATCTAGTGAAATCTGAATGATGATCCCTCTTCTATGTTCAGTGAATGTCTATTTGTTGTACCTTAGTAAAACCTACACCTAATATATAAAATAAAATCTGACTAATTTAATAAAACCATTGTTCCTAGAAATTTTTAAGTCTGATGATTCTAATAAAAAACATTATCTAGAAATCTAAGAACACTTATTATATAAAAATAATATAAATTGTAACATATACTAGTACTTCATATCAAAACTCTATTTATGGAATACTTCCTTAACCAGAAACTAATCCCAGATAGAAACTAACTTCTAATATTTTTTTAGTGATTTGGATTTTTTTATGTATAAATAGTTTCATGTAAATTGTACTTTTAACCCCTTTATATAGATTCTCTAAAATAATAAAATCTTGGAACACATTTCACTATTATGCTCACTAAAAAATGAGTTTCAGGTCTTCTTCTGATTTTAAATTCCATGGATTCTTCTCAATACATATAGAAAATTCATGAAGCTTCTTGAAATCTATGAAGTTTCCAAGATTTCCTAAAATTACTTAACCTCAGACATTACAGAATTCTTAAAATTTTCCTCATTTCATATTTATAAGAATGCAATTGTAGAAAAAAAAATAGTAATAGGATGAGTTTGGACTTTATAAAGTTATTTAATGTATCCTAGAAAAAATATTTTGGTGAAAAGTTTTCCTGGTGACTTAAATACAAATTATACTTCTGATTCTTCTTTTTCTAATAATTCTTCCCCAACTTATCATCGATCTATATTGTTTTTAAGAAAATCCTATCTAAAATATTAGTTTTTATCTACCTAGTTTTTTACCTCAGTTCAAATATTATAAACCAATATCTATGAAATTTCTATCCAATGGGCATCCTTACAAATGATCTTCTAATGTAATCTCTTTCAATTGTACATCTGATGGACCTAGTTATAAATTTTATTTCGAATAAAATTCACCACAAAAGTTTTTCGGATCGATGTTCATAAGATGAATTCATTAAAAAATTATTCCTATTACAAAAAATTCACATATATATGTTTTCTCTTTCCAATTGACTTTGTTTGATGAATTCTTTCATCTGGTCATTCTGCCTTGTCCAATAATTTTCTAAACACAAACTTCTCAGAACTGTTCATTTGATGACATGGTGATTATTTGCAAAATGTATGTCGGCCCAATGAATCTTTGAACAATTTATTTTATTCAAATAATCTTTTTTTGTAACATTATAACTTTAAAAATTACTCCCCTCATAACAAAACTCGTCTCATTAAAATTTATGCAATCCGATTTTCTAAAAACATCATCTTTCTCTATTTGTTACTCTTGACCCTATTAAAAAACTAATTCTAATGTTTTCCATTTCTATATACCCACTAAATACACTTGACTCCATTATTGAAACTTCTAAATATTTTTTTGACATAAAACATTCTTTTTCTGGTGCATTACTTAGAAACATCATATGGATTACCCCCTCTGTATTAACACATAAATAAAATTATGACTTCTCATGCCATATTTTATTTCCTTATTCATTTTAAAAAATTCAACAAAAATAACAATAAAAATTTATTTCCTTTCATCTGATATGGTTTCTCCTATGATCTGGTTTATCCAGTGAATTTTTGAAAATATCCACTTTGTTCAAACTTAGTAACATGAAATGGATAATTTTTATATAGAAACATTATTCTGAGTGTTTTTTAGGAAAATTTTTTCTCATGAAATAAGTTTCCACATTAGTAAATTCTATATTAAACTTCCTACCATATCTCTATTTGGTGATGCTTCTTCAAAATTTTCAGAAAAATGTTTCTAGATTTTCAATAATGAATTTTTTTTCTAGTGCTCTGTATTTATATTTATTGTATAATTCATTCAGAACATTTTATTTAAAAACATTTAGTGCCCTCTTTTATCAAAATCTTATATCATGAGGTTTTACATGATGTTAGGATGTTTTAAATAAATATAGAATCATCTGAAAATTTATGGAATCCTTCTTAACAAATATACTAAAACCTCAAAACATCCTCACATCATCTAGAATCATTATATCAAATCCTTCTTGTCAAAATTTCATAATAATGTTTCATAACAAACATTCTGGAAAATGTTCGAGAATTACAAAAAAAAATTCATACTTTCCCAAAAAAAATATAAACAAAATATGTTGTTAGAAAATAAAAATAATGTTATAAAATAATAACTAAGGAACTACAATATCCCCCTTTTGATTTTTTCAAAACATTGGTTAATGAAGTTTACACAACTCATTGTTTTTTATTACACAGTCATTTTCACAAATCCTATTCTTTAACCTTTATCAAAATATTTATTATCTCAAATATAAGTCCCTAACACCATAAAAAGTGATATATTATTGTTTTCAAAATAATATCCTCCCTAGTTTACAGTAAAATTTGTTTCTATGTTAAGACAAATTCCAACAAACATTTATCTTCTACATATTTTTTTACAAATTTTAAACACATAATTCTTCTTTCTCCCCATTTTTTCACTCCACCATTTTATGATAGTCACATATTCAAATACATTTTTACATAATTTTAGTTACTCTCCCAATTTTTGTAAAATGTGGCAATTTCTCTTCCTATATCAGCATCATCAATCTCATAGTGGGGGACTTAATTACAAACATTATAAATTATTTGGTTGAGGATGAAAATTATGTTGTAGCATCAATTCCAAAAATCTTTTTTTAATGACTTTGGTGAAAACATTAGCAATTTGATATTTTTTAAAAATGTACTCCAGAATAACATATCCACCAAAAAATTCTCCATTAATGAAATCATACATAATATCAATGTTCTTTGATCTTTAGTGTTATATAGTATTTTTGGAGAGATCAATGGTACAATGATTA
Organism: Viscum album; assembly: GCA_963277665.1. Classification (NCBI taxonomy): domain Eukaryota; kingdom Viridiplantae; phylum Streptophyta; class Magnoliopsida; order Santalales; family Viscaceae; genus Viscum; species Viscum album. The sequence goes on along the minus strand of OY728142.1, from coordinate 1,399,640,076 downwards.
TCACAATGTATCTTCAGTGGTTTATAATCTATCAACCTCAAATATTCTAACCAAACACTCATCTAGATCATCTAAGTATAACCTTGGATAATAGAAGCATATTATTCTACTTCTATGATCTCTGTAACTGAACTATATTTCATATTATTCCAACATAAAAAACATTATCCCAAGGAAAAAAGTTCCTCATAGGGTTTCCTTTATCTCATTTATTTATAAATCCCAATCAGAACCAGTGTAACTAAGAATGTTTATATCACAACTTATTTTATACAACAATCCATCATAATTAATTCATTTGACATACCTCGGAATACTTTTCACTGCATATATCTGACATTCCTTCAGATCACTCTGATATCTGAAACATAAGGTAACTTCATAGTCAATGTATGTTCTTGGATATGTAATATATAAAAAACATCCTATCAATTTTCTAAAGTATTTCTAATTCACATTTTCCTGACCTCATCATTACACATATCCATCCCAATAAAAATATGAGTAAAAACACATTTACAAATAGTTATTCTGAACATCTGTAACAATTCACTAGATTACTTTCCTAGAGATAGAAAAATACATTTCTTCTTTTATAGAATGTTTAAATTCATGAATAATATTAGTTCTTTGAGTACTGGAATCTAAAAAAATTATTCATTTATTCATTATTCCCTTTACATTAATTTTCATTATCCCCTAAATTTTTTTCATCAACATAAAAAATAACTATTTGTGTACTTGAGTTCATATCCATCACATATAAGTTTCTATGAACATTCCCTTTATAATAATTCATGCTTTTCAATTAACAATCCTGTTTTGAGTAATAGGATCATGGGGATTATTTCAATCCATATAAGGATTTCTTGAACTTACATACCTTGCATCCATATTTTTGAAATAATGACCTTTAATTTTACTCAATTTAAAAACCTTACTTAATATCTCTATTTAAAAAGGATGAATTTTCATATAAATGATATAATATATAATAATTATGTGTAGCCACTACTATGAATTTTATAAAAGTTTCAAATCATGTAAAAGGGGAAAATTGTTCTCTAAAATAAACGCCTTGCACATGTGAATAGCCTTTATAATCAAGTCATGATTTGTTTCTTGAATCTTTCTAATGTTCATTCATCTTGTTTCAAAACAAAAAATTTGTACCAATAATATTCTTCATTACTAGTCATGGAACAATTCCCAAGTTTCATTTTTCTCTATTTGGTCTAACTCTTCATTTATAGAATCTACCCACTCTTCATTTGTTTCTTATTTTCAAAATAATTATTGTCCAAACTATGAGGTAAGTGATGTCTAATTTCCTAAACTTGAATTTTTTATAGTATAAACCACATCATTTTAATTTAAAATTATATTTTCAGTTCCAACTTGTTTCTATAGGGTAAAAAAATTCATAATATTTCGACCAACGTCAATTTCCTCATCAAGTGATTATCTCAAATATTTAATCACCCATTTTTTATTGCTTTCATCTTCAATTTATTAATTCTAAATTGAAGTCTTTAACTCATCATACAAAACAATTTTAACAACCTTTGTTAAAAAATTTGTATTTTTCATAACTTTCACTTCATAGGAATCTAATAAATTTGGAAAACATTTGTTTTAACATGTATAACTTCTTCTATTGGGTGAATATCCCATGAAAATTCCATCCTCATCTTTTTCATCAAATTTTATTAGATCAATATTTTTTTCTCTTCAGTCAAACAGGAATTCAAAAAACCACTAATTATTTCACTAAAGTATTTTTTCAATGTCTCATAAATTAGGATTTCATGTATGATTCCTTCCTCTACAAAAAAATTATTGTTAAATATACAGCTATACTAATATATTCTCTCCAAAAACATAGAATGTTTATACTCAACCAGCATAATTCACCCTATTTCCACTCAACTTTTATTTTTTCCTTTCTACAACCCTATTTTTCAGGGGCGTATGGAGCATTGTACTAATGTTTAATTATGTTTTCATCATATATGATTCAAAATAATTAAAATGGTATTTATTTATTATATATTTGTTTAGTATCACTATATAAACACACAATACTATTTCTACTTCTCTTTTGAAAAATATAAATATTTCTATAACATTTTATATATGCTTCTTAAACATAATTTTGGTCATCCAAGTGAAATAATATATAAAATTGATAATTTAAAAAATTCACCTTCATTGATTGATGTCACATCAATAAAAATAAATTGGAATGAATAAGATAACGAGGTCTTAAATAATGAATTTCAACATTCTTTTGTATTCTTCCAATCATATTCCTTTTATATCATGTTGTACAAACATGATTTTATTTCCTTTTTAATGTTGTTAAGATTCTTAAAAATTATAAATTAAAATGTTTTTTAATACTTTTATATATATGATATTCAATCCTATGATTCCATGACATGTTCTCATATTATATAGTAAAAAAACATGAGTTACCATGTTCTCTAATTTGAAAGTGATTTCTGCTAGTTCATTCTCCTATAGTAACAAATTTACCATTTTCCACGCTTCTAATGATAAATGAATATATTCAAAAAAATCAATTAAATTCCATCATCTCAATGATGTCTAACACAATTTATGTTATTCTTGAACCCATCAACATATAAAATATTTCAGTTTTACATATTCAATCTCACCTATTCTGATTCCTTTGATTATTTTGAACTATCGTTTCAAAATGTATCTACTCAAACTTTATGATTTTATATATCATTAAATATTTTATTTTACCTATCATGTGTGACGAAAAACCAATATCAATAATCCTTGTTTATCTATTTGTCTTGATTTTAGAGCTTTTATAACATAGGAGGATTTTTATTGATCTTTCTTCTTTCCAACTTATTTTTTTTCTCACATAAAAAACATGTCCAAGTAGAGCGGCCATACATTCTTATACAAAATTACATGGTTAGTCACATCTTATGGAAAATATATCTAGGCACGGGAACTAATTTTATTTTGGAAACTTTCTAAAATCATGAGATTTTAGGTTTTCATCTTCTTACAGCATTGGAAAGTTACTTACTTTTCTTCTTATATCCCTCCCCCCTCATTTCATAAATTCTTCAAAGAAGTGTCATATTGAACCAACAATTATATGATTTGTCTACAAATATACCCCTACACAAATATTATTCACTATGTCTCGGTTTTTAATTGAAAAATTTTCTTTCTCTTTAAATAGTTTTTTGAGGTTCTTAACAACTTTCTATTTTTGTTTCCTCCAATAATACGGAATCTTCCTTATAGATTTTGTTCTCAGATTTCTTATGAATTTTATATTTCTCACATCCTTTCTCAATACATTATTTTCTAAAATTATTTCTAAAACCTTTATTATTTTAAAAAAGATATGATCTTATATATTTATTGGGTGTGGATTTCAACTATTTCTCAGAGTGAGAATTCTTAACATCTTGAGATGATTTAGCTTTCATCTCTAAAGACTTGTTAAAATACTCATTCATTTTTATTAAGGTACTTTAAACCTAAATAGATTTGTATTGGGTTTTATAATCCTTATCTTTTTTAGAAGAAATTTTCTTACAATTATCATCCACCATCCTTGATTATTCACCATCTTTCAGTTTGATATTAAAGATCTCATGGATATACAAAACTTTGTGATTATGGATACATTTCCTTCCTTTATTATTATATCCAAATTCCTTCTTCATCATTATTTTTTCTTTTATGAGTTTTTTATTTTTCTCAAGACAATACACAAGTTTGGATCCCTGTTTATATTCTCTGTATCTTTCCTCGCCATTTTCTTCTTCAATATTTGTGGAATCTTCAATCTTCTCATCATAAGAAAATAAATTTCAAAACTTTTATAATACATCACTTATCAGTGTAGTCATTCACATCCTTTTGACTAATCATATTTCCTATATTTATGGTGAATATTTTCTTACCTTCAATATATTTATTATCTTTATTAGAATATTTGTTAAACTTATTCCACTAAGTTTTTTATTTTCAATTATCTTCATATTCTTAAACTTTCTTCATGGGTAAATTTATTTAAAAATGACTAATTCCACCCCACCCAAAGCATTTGAGTATATATTTTACTCCATACTTTACTCTTCATCTATGATTGTTTTTAGAGATAGGAGACACGAGTTTTTCATTAATTTCTTTATCTTTCTTGTTTTTTGAATCCTTGAGGTTATAATTCTCAAAATATTGGATATTAATTTGTCTCATAGGTTCAAAATATATTTCCTCCTTGATCTTATTCTTAAATGATATAGCATTACTCATCTCATAATCAACAAGAATGTTATGAAATTCATCAAGAGATAAATCATCTTCACAATCAAAATATGATATTTTATATTCAAACATATCAGGGAAGTTTATCATGAGTTTCATGACAATATTAGAATCATTCAATATATCTCCAAAACCTATAATGTTTTACATGATTTTATTGGATCTGGTGAAGTACTCATCAATAAAGTATTCATATCTCATTATTATATATTAAAACATTATTTTCCTTATTTTTAATATAACACCCTAAAATTATTAAATAAGAATATTATATTTCATAGTGTATGTGACATGAAAAAATGATTTTAAACAACCCATGAAATATATATATCTTTAAATTTAATCTCTCTAATAAGTTATAAAATATGAAACCCCAAGTCTAAATAAATCATAATATAGTATATAATTATAAATAGACAAAAAATTGTAGGGTCTTAATAGACCTAACAAAATTTTAAAAATAATTGTTATCTATTGATTATAAACAAAAAATATATTCGTTTAGAATAAAATGAAATGGTTTCTATTTTTTTCAAAATGTCTTTTTTGATACTCATTGTGTACAAAATATAAAATTACTATTTATCACTTTTATATAATTTATTTTTAGAAATTAGCTTCATTTTTTAAATAGAAATACCAAAATTATCTTATAGTGATTTTTTGGGATGTTTTTTAAATGTCTCACTTTTCGATGAATAATGATAAATACATAATTTAAATCGAAAACTACCTTTTTATTTAAACGAATAAAAAAGTTTAATAATTTTTTAAATTTGTTTTAAAGTAAATTTAGCTCAATAATATATCAATTGATCCATTTTATGTCATTAGAATCATTTTCATAATATATTATTATATAAAAACATTGCAAACTTTTGAACATTTTCTCTTTTAAAACATGCTTTCTCATCGTGTTTGCATGACTAGTTTTATATTAATTCTTTCCACTTATTTGGATTTAATTTTGAAAAGTGGATAAAATATTTATAATTAGAAAAGTTTATATTATATAATAAGTTAAAATTAATTTTTTACTATAATGAATTGTCAAAATATTAATAATTATTTATTGCGGGTAAGGACACATGGGTATACTGGAGGGTTAAACTAAAATGTTAAGGATTTAAATGGCCTAAAAATATTCCTAAAATATATTTTTCAGATATATTGAGACCATATAATGTATAATTATCTTGAATAGTCCATTTTTGACCCTTTTTCATTTGAAAAAATGTGTATACACATTTTTCTTCTTAAAAATTACTAGTGTGCCACTCACCTCACTTATTAAAGGATATCACCTCCCCTATCTTCTTAATACCTTAAAAAAACTTGGATGAAAAAATAACTATAAAAATAAAATAACATCCAAAAACTCATACTATAACTCTATTATTTTTCATAATGACATTATATTAATACTTTAGGTATAATCATAAAGAGGTGTTCTGATAATAGGTATAATTTCTGACTTTTCATTTTTGTTTTATTTCATCTTATATATCGTTCAAATATTATTAATTTATTTTTATATAATAAAATAAATTTAAACCATATAACTATATGTTATTATTTTTTTAGAATTACCTATATCTATCTCATATTCCCTCAAATGGGAAATGATAATGTCTTCTGTGTGTACGACATACTACCACCTCTCGAACCGATGTGACACGTTTTCCATCAACACCTCTCATGGTCGGGAACAATGATGTAAAAAAGTATATGTGAGATATTTATAACATTTTTATACCTTAGGATTCATTAGATCATAATTTAGTTTCTTTTGCTTTACATTCCATAAATATACGGTAATGTAACTCTTGTGTACGACGGACTACCGCATCATGAAGCGATATGATCAATTTTTCACTAACGATTTACATGGAAGGAAATAAGGATAAATTTAATGAATATATGTGATATAAATGATATAATTATGATATTAATTACACACTTATCATTATAAATAAATAATATATATCATTTTCTTTCTTACCTTTTCACTCACTGAAAGATTATAACTTCATTCGTGTACGTTTGGACTACTGCCTTCACAAAGATATGTGACTCTCATTTCATCACTACACCGCATAGATGATAATATATATATATGTATAGTTAAATAAATAATACATTATTTATGATATAATTACAGTTATGGAAACATAAAATATTACTTACCTACTTTCCATAATGATCACTAAAAAATAGAAACATTACTCATGCGTACGTATGACCTACCATTTCCCGGATCGTAACATACTTCATATCTCAACACCATCATTCATAATTGGTCTTATAATTATAATTTATGAATAAATATGTTAATTAATTAATTTTTATTATTCTATAAATGATTTAACTATATAATATATACTATAATTGAAACATTCATGATAATTCATGAATGAGAACACAAGAAAATTAACAAATAAAATAATGAAATTAATGAATGGTTGTTAAAAAATGTGTGATGTTGTGTTATAAAAGTATCATATATGATAATATAAATGTTAATATGGTTCTGGAAAAAGTTAATAACATGTTTAGTAGCACGAAACCCTTATACAATCTGTAACCCTTAAGAATTCCATAAGTTACCCAATTGTTGTACCCTTATGTAACTCGATACCATTACAGAAGTCGGTAATTACCCTTAAAAAGAAATTGGCAAAGAAATGGTACCCTTATGAAAGTCTTATTTCCATTACGCATCATATGATTTACCCTTATGCAACTCTGGTTACCTTTATGAAGTGCAGGATGTACGCATATGCAACTCAGCTTACTATTACACATTGCAAGGAAATGGATTTACCCTTAATAACATTAATCCTACCTTTATGCAGTGGTAGGTTACCCTTACATAGCTTGTAAGGAAATTTTTTTACCCTTATTCAACCTTTTTAATAAGTGTTTTACCCTTACAAAACATAATGAAAACCCTTTTTACCTTTACACATGGACTTTACACACATCATTACCCTTATTTAACACCATAAATATTAAGTAATGGTACTTTTGATTAATAAAAATGTATTACAAAATTAAAATACATATAGAATAAAACCAAAAGATGGTTTAAAGTGAAATTAATAATTAATAATATTACATTCTATATATTAATGTAGATACTTAACTCTAGGAAAAGGATCATGAAACAAAAAATGTTGTCCTATTACCATTATTTCTAAAAAAATTATGGTCTTTACATGCATCATTTATTTATGGTCATATAGTCATTGAAATTATAATGATCATTCACATCACTATGATCAATGTTCTCTTTCATTCATTAACATTATTTTAGAATTAATTATTTCCTTCATTTTCATATTCTAAATTCCCACAAACATTATCCTATATACAAAACCAGTTATGTATTATTCCATATGAGCATTGTATTTCCATTGCCTTATTTTAAAAAGAATGTTTTAGTATCCCTTTTTACGATGCAATTTTTCAAAAAATATATTTTAACTACTAAAAAGTTTTTCCTTTTATGTCAATATATCTTATCTTCTACTCCTTTAATTTTATTTTGAAAATGTTTTAAACCCTTTCAATCGGGTGTGAGTTAAAATATTTATGTCATAATTTCAAATGGGGGGGTAGAATGTAACAAACCATGTAAGTTTAAGATAAATAATTTTGATGTATAATTAATATTAATTAGTTATATTTTATAGAGTTGTGTTTATTATAATAATATTATGTAATTTTCAAGTAAAATGGAAGATGCTTTATTTCTAACCAAATTGTGTTTTCATGTATTATGTGGTTCTATTTTAAATAATTACTTAAAAATTATATATTTAGAATTTGAAAAAATGAACTTAATTTTTTTATTTATAATTTCAACATTAACTTAGGATAAATTATTTATAATATTTTATAATGACTGATTTTTCAATAAATAGTAAAAAATACTAATTTTTTCTTCAAATCTATTTTTATTTTCAATTATTTATATACTAAAAATCTATTTTGGATTTCTTTTAAATTTAAATAGTTCATTTTAATTAAAAATAATCAAATAAATTTTATTTTAATCAAAATTAAAATTGAATTTGTAATAAGAACACTTTTACAGATAAAAAGTCATTTTTAAGATTCAATTTTCATCGCGTGTTGTAGGTTTAATTCTTAATAAAATTATACCAATAATTTAGATTTAATTTGATAAAATAGATCCCATGTTATAAATCAGGTGGTTCAAATTTTTTAAATAAGTCCCTTTTATTTTTTTCATTAATAATATTAACCGTAGTAAATATTTGTCACCTTAGTAAGGGTAAATCTGGTAATTAAGGATAAAAATATTAAAAGGACTAAAAATGAGAATAAATTTTTAAATTAATCTATTGGATGGGTACTATTCTTCCATCCTCATACATGATTCAATTTTATGGTAATTTTGTGGCATTTTTCATTGAAAATGACTTAAATATTTTTGACGTAAAGAAAAATACAAAACATAACTCTCTTATATCATAATTTCAATTATATTCTAAAATAGGTATAAAAATATGTTATAAATGAATCATGGATGAGGATGGAAAAATAGTACTCATCCAATAGATTAATTTCAGCATAATGAAATTATTTTTATTATGTGAATTTATTTTTAATTTATGGTGTTGAAATAATTATTTTAAATTCTTTTGCAAAGCTGATATAATTTTTGCATGAGCAGTAGAAAATTTAAATAAATTATTTTTAAAAATAAAAGTAGCATATTCTTTATGAAGAATTGTGTGAAATGATTCTTGTAGTTAAAAATAATTTATTATTTATGTTGAAATGGAATATATTCAAATTCCATTAATGTAATGTTGTTTTCAAATTCAATTTATTAGAATGTTTTAAATTATATTAATAGTTTTTATGTTATATATATTTTATTAAATTATACTAAAGTCAAAAAAAATTAATAGGATAAAAAGGATGATAAATTTACATAAATATAATCCCTTTTCCATTTATGATCAAATTTATAACTTAGAATTTAATTTATAACCTGTTTATATTGAAATAGTTGTTATAATTTAAAACCTACCATGAGAAATGGTTATGAAAAATGAATTATGTTATAACCATGGAGAGAGTTAGTCATATGTACAAATTAGTAGCATGTTCCTTTATCAAAGTGAATGAGGGATAGAAGATAAGTATGATATAATATTTCTAGAATTATTATTATATAATCAATATCATTTTATATATTTAAATAAACTTATATATGCCAACCATGTGATTCAGGGATGAAAAACGAATCTTATTGCTTCATGGAGGAGGTAAACAAACAACTTTTCATTTTTCAATGGATTGAAAGCCAAGAAAATAGGATATATATTATGTGTATAAAATTTTAACTATTCCATGAATAATATATACATATATAATGAAACTATTAGAATATAAGGAGGATAATGTCTTAATAAGTTAAAAAAAATATTTTATACGCGTGGTTTACCTCCTCCATGAAGCAATAAGATTCGTTTTTCATCCCTGAATCACATGGTTGGCATATATAAGTTTATTTAAATATATAAAATGATATTGATTATATAATAATAATACTAGAAATATTATATTATACTTATCTTATATCCCTCATTCAATTTGATAAATGAACATGCTACTAATTTGTACATATGACTAACTCTCTCCATGGTTATAACATAATTTATTTTTCATAACCATTTCTCATGGTAGGTTTTAAAATTATAATTAATTTATAAAAAAATTAATTATTTCATGATTATTTTTTGTGAAAAAATATAATAATGACCCCATTAATCGCGGTCAATATACTGAAGTTGTATTGAAATTAAGAACTAAAGGTCCTCAAATCACCCATCATGGACATCACTAACTAAGTAATTAAATATATGATTATAATAAATGAAAAAATTGATCAATGAAATTTTTTAAATAGTAAAAGGTTTTAAAAAAATTAGATATTATATATTATTGTATTATATAAGAGTTAAATGATGTACATGGAAAGTATGAACTCAAGTAATGGATATCATCTCAATTTCCCTTCATGGAGGCATATTTTGATGTTATGAACCTAATTTTTTATATGGTTTATTTGTTAACAATTTTAGATGTTATATCATTAATCATTCATATATCATATAATTTTAATTTACAATTCAAATAATTTCATCCAAGAGGATTAGACTTGAATGTTACCAAGTGGTATGGGGTTTCTTAACTAAATTCTCATTCATTGGGTTATACTTCAACTTCATTAACATTCATACACCATGATTATGTAAGAATTGGTCAATAATATTTTTATTCTATATTTAAAATTATTTTACACGTATTTACATATGTGTATATAATCAATTCATGGACGAATTATCACATCAATGGTTATAATTTTGGGAACGATTTTATTTGCATCAATATCATTTTATTTGAGACATGATTCATATTATGTACCATGATTTACTTATGTTGTGTACTTATGTCCTTATTAATGGATTTTTAAATATTAATTCATGAAATTTATGTGATTTATGGATCCATATCATACACTTTCTTTTAATAACAAATTATTCAAATTTCACCAAAGTAGTAAGGGGTTTTTGTTTCAATCCCATTTTAATCGGGATTGTTTATGTTGGAATATATATTGATGAGATTATATGATCCTTATTTGATAAAATCATTTCATTTTTATTCTCCTTTTTATATTTATGGAATTTTTATCTTTTAGTATAATCTTTAACCCATTACTGCTTTAAATTTTTCACAAAAATTATAGTAAAATCCAACTTTATTTCTCTACTTTTAGTAGGAAAACATTTTCTTCCATATCCATGATTTATAAAAAAAATTCAAGAATATTTTAGATTATTCATTAATAATTTTTTAAATTCATATAACAATGTCTGAATTTTTACAAAGGTTCCAAAAATAATCTTTTTTTCATCTTCTAGAAAATGTATTTTTTTCCAATCCGTGACTACAATCTTAATTTTAATGACCATTACATGAATTGAAATTACCATCGTATTCATTACCCAATGCTTTAAATCATCATTTTCAAGTTTCCATGGATAATTTTAATAATATTTTTTACTAATATTTATTTTATTTTTTACTTTTTAAAAGTTATTTTTAAAGTGGAAATAGTATTTTCCTCAAGAATTTTTTTAATGATTCATTTTATGACTCTTTCAAAATATTTTCATTGAATCAGTTTCTTTTCCATGGTTACATCAGTCTATAAAAGATTCATGGTCACTACTATATTGAAAAATTACAGATTTCATGTGCAACGATTTTATTATAGTTATTTGACATTGTTTATGTTTATAGGTGAAACCAATATAGCACATGGTGATGTTTTTGGCTAATATTTCTCTCTAATACATTAGATAATGAAGGAGTTGACTAAAAATAAGTAACACCAAAGAGATGACCGAGTTAACCATTTAATAGTATACTCCTAAGAGAATATGGGTATTAACAAGGTAAGGTTATCATATATGTATGGGGTTTTATAAGGGTTCTGTAAAGATAATGTTCGAAGATACCGACACATTTTTTATATGCTTGACATTGGTATTTAATGTTTCCATTGATCTAGATTAACATAATGTGGCTAATGATTAGTGATTCCTATGAATCTTCTCTATGTTAATTCCTTGTTCCATGTATCATGATTTATGATCCATGTTTTTAAGTTTTCATGGGTATGAATTATCTTCTATTATGCTCATTCACTTTTATTATGTCATCATACCCTTACTATCATGACCCGCCTTCACCAAAAGGAGGGAAGGGTCAGCAGACTGTCAGGCCCTTCCTTCTTTAAGTTGAAGGAGAGATAATGATCATCGAAACCCTCCTTCAATAGGTCTCGGAGTGGCGACTAGCACCAAGGGTATAGAATCACACACTAAATGGAAGGCATTACCCTTTTTCTGTTTTATAGGATCGGGAGATAAGATGATGGAACCCAACAACACCAAAACTAAAAGAAAAGTAAATCCAAAAGTAACCATTGCCACATGCATGTTTCAAAAGTAAAAGCCACAAAGAACAAAAGTGACTACAAGGGTAAGTACCAAAGAAGGAAAAAAAATAGCAACTGTAACTGCCCCAAAGATCCGAGCTAGTATGGTCCTGCGCGATCCCCGAAGTCCTCCTGGAAACCTGAAAGCAGTTTTATATACGTAGGGTGAGCATACAAGTACACTCATTAGGGAAAACCAAAGACTCTCATGCACAAGTGGGGGAACGTACTAAAGTCCCGTGAGAAAAGGAGTAAACCAAACACCTATCAAGGTAAACTATCCACCCAAGCCTCACCAAGGCACACTCCCCAAATAACGCAAGTCAAGTAATATATATAATAAGAGCAAATCGATGTTTGGGTACCCTGCGTCACTTTCCCACCGGTTATTGAGACATCCTACGCATCGAACCAATCCCTCCATTCTGTCACCGCAGTCCACTGCCACACCCGCCCGCACACACCTAGGCCACAACCACACGTAATCCCACTACCGAATCTCACCCGCAAACACCTGGTCCACAAATCTTACACGTAACCATGCCTACAAACACCTAGGCCAGAATAACCACCACCTCGCCCGAAGACACCTAGGCTAGAAGATCCACTGCCATGCCCGAAGACACCTGGGCCTCATCCCGAAGATACTTGGGAACCACCTGCCCGCACGCACCTGGGCCACAACCACCACACTACCCCGCCCGAAGGTTCTTGGGATAATAATGGACCTCAGGCCATCACAGCCTGCCCGAAGATACTTATTCTATCCGGGAAAGGGAGCAGAAAAGGAGCTAATAACTAGCCACTAATAATAATGTTGGGAAAAACACCCTCCCCCATGAAATGGGGGTGTTCGGCACTAAGTGCTCAACTTGGGTGGGGCGCGAATAAGAAACACAAAACTACAAATATATATATATAGGTAAGAAGCACTCACCCAAAGTTTAGGTTTTTTCTTCAGCCCTCCTAAAGAGCACAAATAGCACTATGTCCAAGTCACAACTCACGCCAAACCAAAACCCATTTATCCCATCCTTGTTTTTTTTATGTTCAGTAGCAATATTTAATTAAGTTCTGCACCTACTTGGGAAACTAGCACCATAAGCATAACCAAGGAAAAGAAACCCACCAAACGTCAATTTAAGTATCCACACTCGGTTCTCTTGTAAAGTCACAACAATAAAGGAAAGGTAAGATCCCTTGAAGTACTGGAACCAAAGACAACCCCGAGACACTGCCCTGTGTCCCCCAAAACGGTTTCTCATCAACAGAGGATCCCACCCCAATTCGTGATATAAACAAGGTAACCACCCAGTCTTAAAACTCGCAACAACTGAATCTATAAAAACAGGGGATCTCATCCCCAATTACACAACCACCGAGAGTATAAAGAAAACAAAGGATCACATCCCCTCCCACATCTCCAGCAATCAGCCCGTAAATGAAAACAGCCAAACCACTACCACCAACACAAAGAAGGGCCATACCGGTATTTTCAGATTTAAACGATTTAACACACTCCATGATTTCAAATTCTGTGTGCTTTAACCGGGAGTTATCACAGAAGGGTTGATCCTGGTGCTTTCAATTTATTCAGTCGGGTATGCGTGATTAACCAATTTAATTTTCACAGCATGAGTTTACAACCACAAAGAAGCCATTTAAAACATCACCAGGGGTTCATTAATGCACAGAGAAAGACCACCAACGGCCATGATTTTCAGTAGGCGTAAACCCACACAATTCAGAAAGAAGATCATAATATAAACAACATCAATGATCACAGCCCCCCCCCCCCTTCTTTATAGAATTCGTTCATTATCTTTATTTAGGTCTGGTTTATCCAATTCTACAGAATCAAAAGCACACCCACCCCGCATGATACAAAAAAGAGAGAGACGAAGGATAAATTCCCTACTTGTTGATCGACGATCGGCGCTTAGGCCGGGCACGAAACTTTACGCATAACGATGCAGCTCGCCCGATGCACGAAAATCAGGACGAAAGTACTCCTCGCTGAGGGTGATCGAGAAAAGAAGAAACCCAGGGCGAACCCTTTAGTTATAAGGGTCGTGGATGGTTAAGATAAGAACGTGAAACCGTGTAATTTGCGGGGTCGTGGGTTGACCACGCGGCCCCACACGTTATTAAAGGGTTCGGGTGGTTTAAACAGATGCACACACCAGGTTAATTCATTAAATAATTAATTAAAACATTTATGGGGGTTATCGGGCTTTAAAACATGCTTAAAGGAGTCAAAATAGGGTTTAAAACCCTAATTGCGCAGAAAGGAGCACTACTGGAAAGAACGGGTAGGCCAGAGCCACCGGTAGTTGAGAGCTACTGGTGGGTGACAGCTACAGGTAGGTTGCAGCTACCGGTAGACCGAGCTACCGGTAGGCTACAGTTATCAGTAAATCGAGCTACCGGTAGGCTGCAGCTACCGGTAGACCGAGCTATCGGTAGACCGAGCTACCGGTAGACAGAGCTACTGGTAGACCAAACTACCAGTAGACAGAGCTACCGGTAGGCTACGACTACTGGTAGACTGAGCTATCGGTAGGCCTACCGTTACGCCAAACTTCACCGAGATTCCCAGACCTGAAAACCCAACACGAGATTTTCACAAAGTAATGGACCCCAAAAACCCAGGTCATTACATCAGATACCTCTTAAAAGATTCTCGTCCTCGAGAATCAAAACAAACCATAAGGAAATAGAGGGTCCGAACAACCACCTTGAAAGATACCTCTTAGGAGTGAACCCATGCTAACTAAAAACACTTCCCTGTCAAGAACCAAGAAACATACCATGCCAAACTGCCCAGGTATGTGGGTTGGGGAGTCTCCTCCCCCATGTCAAGATATTATCCGCTTCGGGCGGCACTGACTCACCTGCACGAGTTTAATCGCATCCACCCTAATGCGTATTGATTAGGGGTCGGGTTCTCTCCTCCCCATAGCCAGGGCTTTTCACACACATTCAGAGAAATAAAACCAGTACATTTCATAGCCAAAAAGACAAAACGTTCTACCACAACAGGTACAAAAAAGAACAAAACTCAAAACAACTCTGGGTACTGGGTACGCATCTGTGCTTCCCTCTCCCACATACTCTCCTCAAGTCCACCATGTCTCCACAACGCATGAACCAAGGGAATGGTTCGCCCACGAAGCACCTTCTCCTTACGATCTTCGATCATCACTGGTCTCTCCACAAAAGTCACGTCGTCCTCGATGTCCAGATCACCCCAATCAAGGACGTGTGAATCGTCATGCAGATACCGACGGAGCTGGGACACATGGAATACATCATGTATCCTCAGTAGCGGCGGTGATAACGCTAGCTGATAAGCCAATTCACCAACCTGCCGCAACACTTCGAAGGGTCCGATGAACCTGGGAGAAAGCTTACTCCCCTTGCCGAGCCACCGTTGCCCATGCCGAGGGGAGACCTTCAAGAACACGTGACTCCAACCTCAAACTCCAAGGGCCTCCTCCTGGTATCAGCATACAACTTATGTCAGTCTTGGGCCACCTTCATCCTTTCCCGTATGAGCTAAACCTTCTATGTCGTGCTCTACACCACTTTCGGGACAAGGATGCATGTCTCTCTTACTTCAGTCCAACACACAGGTGAATGGCATGGCCTCCCGTACAAAGCTTCAAATGGGGCCATACCAATGGTAGAGTGGTAGCTATTATTGTAGGAAAACTCTACCAGGGGAAAGTATCTCACCCATGTTCCTCCTGAGTCCAGAACACATGCCCGCAGCATATCCTCCAAGGTCTGGATGGTGCGCTCTGTCTGTCCATCTTTCTGGGGATGGAAAGCAGTGCTAAGATGCAGCTGGGTGCCAAAATCATGCTTCAATCCTCTCCAGACTCGCGAGGTAAATCGTGCATCCCTATCTGAGACTATAGACCTCGGAATCCCATGCAATCGCACCACCTCATCCACGTACCTTCGCGCCAAAGCATTCACTGCACTCGACTCCCTGATCACCAGAAAGTGAGCCGATTTCGTCAACCGGTCCACTACCACCCAGATGGTGTCGTATCCCCCTTGGACCTTGGGTAGTCCCGTGATGAAATCCATCGAGATGTCATCCCACTTCCATTCGGGGACATCTAGAGGCTGCAGTAGGCCGCCTGGAACTCGGTGTTCAGCCTTCACTTGCTGACACACTAAGCACTTGGCCACAAACTCTGCCACCGCTCGCTTAACTCCGGGCTACCAAAACTGTCTCTTCAGTCCCTGGTACATCTTGGAAACTCCTGGGTGTACCGCCAGGGGTGATATGTGGAACTCACTGAGAACCTTGTCACGCATCACTTCTGAAAAAAACAACCTTCCCTGGAAAAGCATCTGGTTCTGACCATCCTCCGTCCATCCTTCCGGAGCATTGCCCTGGTCAACTCAGTCACGCATCACTTCACACTCTGAGTCTCCCCACTGAGACTCATCCACTTGCTGAAACAGAGATAACTACACTATCATCTGATATAGGAAACCTCTACCGCTATCCATTTTCGCATCCAGGTGTAAGGCAGTCAACTCCTCCATCGCCTTCCAGGTGTCCGCCGACTCTCGGACCGCATCCTTCTATGTCCTCCTGCTCAAGGAATCGGCCACTACATTGCCCTTACCCTCAGTATAAGAGATCTCGAAGTCGTAATCCTGGAGGAACTCCACCCATCTCCACTGTCGAAAGTTTAGGTCCCGCTGGGAGAAGATATACCTCAAGATTTTGTGATCTATAAAGACCACAAAGCGTTCTCCGATGAGGTACTGCCACCATAACTTTAGTGCAAAAACGACCGCTGCAAGCTCCAGGTCATGGGTGGCGTAATTATGATCGTGAGGGCGTAGCTGCCAGACCCATAAGAGATCACCCCTTGTCGCTGCATCAACACAAATCTCAGACCCTGTCCTGAAGCATCACAGAACACCTCATAGGCCGCCCCTTCTTCTGGTAATCTCAGCATTGGGGCACTAACCAACTTATCCTTCAGATAACTGAAGGCTGACTCGCACTGCTCACTCCACACAAAAACCTAGTCTTTCTTGGTCAGGGCTGGCAAAGGGGCTGCTACTCGGGAGAAGTTGGGTACGAACCTCCGATAGTAACCTGCCAGCCCGAGGAAACTACGGACCTCTACCACATTCTTGGGTGCTGCCCAAGAAACAACTTCCTCAACCTTTTATGGGTCCACCGCTACCCCCTGCTCGGACACCACGTGCCTGAGAAAGTGCACTTCTCATGTCCAGAACTTGCATTTTGACAACTTCCCGTAGATCTGATGATGTCATAGGACCTCCAAAACTGTCCTCAGGTGCTCTGCATGGTCCTCTTCTGACCTCAAATAGATCAGGATATCATCGATGAACGCAACCACAAACTGATCCAAGTACTCCTGGAAGATGGAGTTCATAATCCCCATGAACACAGTTGGGGCGTTTGTAACACTGAAAGGCATGACTACAAACTCAAAGTGTCCATATTTTCATCTGAACGCTGTCTTCGGGATGTCGCCCTCCTTCACTCTCAGCTGGTGATACCCAGACCGCAGGTTGATCTTTGAGAACCATCATGCCCCTTTCAGCTGGTCGAAAAGATCGTCTATCATCGGAAGAGGGTAGCGATTCTTGATCGTCACCTGATTCAGCCTCTTGTAGTCTATCCATAACCTCAGACCACCATCTGCCTTCTTTGCGAACAAGACTGGAGCACCCCACGGTGATGCACTCAGCCGAACATAACCCCTCTTCATCAGATCGTCAATTTGGATCCGCAACTCCCGTAGCTCTGAAGGTGTCATCCGGTAAGGAGCCGTAGAGATCGGACGAGCGCCGGGCTACAGGTCTATCCCGAACTCGATATAATGTCGAGGGGGTAGAGTCGTCACCTCCTCAGGGAAGACGTCCATAAACCCACGGACGATTTCTGGCACTTCCACCATTTCAGCATCTACTGACCATACTGACAGCTCAGCTAACAAGGAGAGGAGGGGTTCCTCTCGCCTGTTGCCCTTCTGACTGCTCCGCTTGCCAGTGAAAACAACACATCGGCCTCCCAAGTCTGAGAACATGACCCTTCTTCGGAAGTAGTCGATGACGGCACACACAGAGAATAGCCAGTTGATGCCTAGGATGACATCGTATGGCTGTATTTGTAGCAGAAGAATATCCCTAACTGACTAATGTGGCCCTATCATCAGTCTACATCTCCAAAAAACAAACAACAAGTCGTTCTGACCCCCGACTGGTGTGCTCAACACCAGGGGAACTGGGAGTATCTCGGCATCTAGACCCAAGGCACGGGCTAGACTGGGTGCAACAAAGGAGTGCGAAGCTCCGGTATCGAACAAGGCATAAGCAAGGGTACTAAACAAACTGATCGTACCTCTAACAACCTCTGGCCCTGCTGGAACTGCGGCCTCTGCGGCGTGTAACTGTCCACGCCCAGCTCCTCTTCCCCTCGGCTATTGGCCACCTCCCCGACCACGCCCCGGTCGAGGTCCCTAAGGAGCGCCCTGAGGTCGGCCTCCTCCTCCTACGTCTGCCCTCAGAGGAGCGGGAGCTCGCTGTCCCTGCTGGTGCTGCTGGAAAGGCCTGGCTGGAAGCTGTTGCTGGGGCGGGTGGTGGGGCTATCCGCCACCACCATACTGTACCCAGTCCGGGCACTGACTCCAGAGATGTCCAGGGCTCCCACAGACGAAGCACCGCGGTCCCGGACCCGAAGGAAAAGGGCGAGGACCAGGGGATCGAAACTGAAACTGTTGCGGCCTGCTCCCTGCCGGTCGGAACCTGGAGGGTCCTGACGCTGGAGGCATGGTGCTGACGGCCTTCCCCTTTGATGGTCCCAGCTGGATCCCCTCTCGTGACACTCCTCCTAGAGCATGCATCATCTCCACCACTTCAGCCTTCTTCTGGACCTCCAAGTACGTCGGAAGGGTAAAGGGGGTAACAGCATACTGGAGGGAGGGTCGGAGCGCCTCCTCCAAACGTCTTGCCCGAGACTCTTTGTCGGGAAAGAGGTCCGGAGAAAAATGTAGGAGGTCCTTGAACTTGATCCCTAGCTTCTTCACTGACATACTCCCCTGTTGGAGGGAGAGTAGCTCCTGTCTCTTTTCCGCCTTCATCGTCGAAGAGAGGAATTCCTCCCGGAACTCCCTCTCGAAATCAGTCCATGCCACCTCAGCCTCTCTCCTCTCCCCCAGGTAAAGCATCCACCACTAGCGTGCCGCTCCCCGCATCTGGCTGACGGCCAGAGGAACCCAATACTCGGTCAGGGCCCGAATCAGGCCGAAGGCTATCACTAGCTCCTCTAGCCAGCCTTCCGTCTTCATGTCAGAGGTGCTGCCCTCATACTTCTCGAGGGTCTGTCGCTGGAAGGCCCGAAGAGTCCTCTGCCACTGGTCGTCCTCCTCTTCTCGGTCAGCTCTCTGCCGATTGGCCAAGGTAGTTTGCGGGGCCTCGATCTCCTGTACCACACGCGGTCGTCTTCCAGGTGCCATAGCTGTAAGGTAAACAAGGAATGCCTAAACCCAAGTAGTGCAGAATATTGTCTTTAAAACTTCTTAAACTTTTCGTTTATTCTTCATTCCAAAAACACCCCAGAAACACAAGAACACAAGTCATTATGATGCATGTACCTTTCCTAGGGTCTCTACCCTACAGTCAGCGTGGCATCACTTGGTCGTTCGGTAGGTCCAGAGTCCTTGCGTCGGATCACAGGGGGCCCTAAAATCCTGTGTCCTACCCGGTCTTCCCGGGCCTAATTCACACACCGAGGTCACCCAACACTGTTTCCCTACCATCTCATGCAATCCTCATTGTGCCTAACTCCAGACTCCATCCTATCTCTCAACCATCTCCTTTGATACCATTCTGTCACGACCCACCTTCACCAAAAAGAGGGAAGGGTCAGCAGACTGTCAGACCCTTCCTTCTTTAAGTTGAAGGAGAGATAATGACCCCTGAAACCCACCTTCAATAGGTCCCGGAGTGGCGACTAGCACCAAGGGTATAGAATCACACACTAAATGGAAGGCATTACCCTTTTTCTGTTTTATATGATCGGGAGATAAGATGATGGAACCCAAAAACACCAAAACTAAAAGAAAAGTAAAGCCAAAAGTAATCATTCCCACATGCATGTTTCAAAAGTAAAAGCCACAAAGTACAAAAGTGAATACAAGGGTAAGTACCAAAGAAGAAAAAAAATAGCAACTGAAACTGCCCCAAAGATTCGAGCTAGTATGGTCATGCGCGATCCCTAAAGTCCTCCTGGAAACCTGAAAGCAGTTTTATATACATAGAGTGAGCATACAAGTACACTCAATAGGGAAAACCAAAGACTCTCGTGCACAAGTGGGGGAACGTACTAAAGTCCCGTGAAAAATGGAGTAAACCAAACACCTATCAAGGTAAACTATCCACTCAAGCCTCACCAAGGCACACTCCCCAAATAACGCAAGTCAAGTAATATATATAATAAGATCACATTGATGTTTGGGTACCCCACGCCACTTTCCCACCGGTTATTGAGACATCCTACGCATCGAACCAATCCCGCCATTCTGTCACTGCAGTCCCACTGCCACACCCACCCGCACGCACCTGGGCCACAACCACACACAGTCCCACTGCCGAATCCTGCCCGCAAACACCTGGGCCACAACTGTCACACGTAACCACGCCTGCAAACACCTAGTCCAGAACAACCACCACCTCGCCCGAAGACACCCGGGCTAGAAGATCCACTGCCACGCCCGAAGACACATGGGCCTCATCCCGAAGGTACTTGGGAAACCACATGCTCGCACGCACCTGGGCCACAAACACCACACTACCCCGCCCGAAGGTTCTTGGACTAATAATGGACCACAGGCCATCACAGCCTGCCCGAAGATACTTGGGCTATCCGGGAAAGGGAGCAAAAAAGGAGCTAATAACCAGCCACTAATATTAGTGTTGGGAAAAGAACCCTCCCCCGTGAAATGGGGGTGTTTGGCATTAAGTGATCAACTTGGGTGGGACGCGAATAAGAAACACAAAACTACAAATATATATATATATATAGGTAACAAGCACTCACCCAAAGTTTAGGTTTTTTCTTCAGCCCTCCTAAAGAGCACAAATAGCTCTACGTCCAAGTCACAACTCACGCCAAACCAAAACCCATTTATCCCATCCTTGTTTTTTTAATGTTCAGTAGCAATATTTAATTAAGTTCTGCACCTACTTGGGAAACTAGCACCATAAGAATAACCAAGGAAAAGAAACCATCCAAACGTCAATTTAAGTATCCACACTCAGATCTCTTGTAAAGTCACAACAACAAAGGAAAGGTAAGATCCCTCGAAGTACTGGAACCAAAGACAACCCTGAGACACTGCCCTGTGTCCCCCAAAACGGTTTCTCATCAACAGAGGATCCCACCCCAATTTGTGATATAAACAAGGTAACTACCCGGTCTTAAAACTCGCAACCATTGAATCTATAACAACAGGGGATCTCATCCCCAATTCCACAACCACCGAGAGTATAAAGAAAATAGGGGATCTCATCCCCTCCCACATCTCCAGCAATCAGCCCGTAAAAGAAAACAACCAAACTACTGCCACCAATACAAAGAAGGGCCATACCGGTATTTTCAGATTTAAACGATTTAACACACTCCATGATTTCAAATTTCATGTGCTTTAACCGGGAGTTATCACAGAAGGGTTGATCCTGGTGCTTTCAATTTATTCAGCCGGGTATACGTGATTAACCAATTTAATTTTCACAGCAGGAGTTTACAACCACAAAGAATCCATTTAAAACATCACCAGGGTTTCATTAATGTACAGAAAAAGACCACCAACGGCCATGATTTTCAATAGGCGTAAGCCCGAACAATTCAGAAAGAAGATCATAATATAAACAGCATCAACGATCACACCCCCCCCCCTTATTTCTTTATAGAATCCGTTCATTATCTTTATTTAGGTCTGGTTTATCCAATTATACGAAATCAAAAGCACGTCCACCCCGCATGATACACAAAAGATAGAGACGAAGGAGAAATTCTCAACTTGTTGATCGACGTTCGACGCTTAGGCCGGGCGCGGAAATTTATGCATAACAATGCGGCTCGCCCGATGCACGAAAATCAGGACGAAAGTACTCCTCGCCGAGGGTGATCGAGAAAAGAAGAAACCCAGGGCGAACCCTTTAGTTATAAGGGTCGCAGACGGTTGAGACAAGAACGCGAAGCCGCGTAAGCCGCGGGGTCGTGGGTTGACCACGCGACCCCACACGTTATTAAAGGGGTCGGGTGGTTTAAACTGACGCACACACCAGGTTAATTCATTAAATAATTAATTAAAACATTTATGGGCGTTATAGGGCTTTAAAACATGCTTAAAGGAGTCAAAATAGGGTTTAAAACCCTAATTGCGCAGAAAAGAGCGCTACTGGAAAGAACGGGTAGGCCAGAGCCACCGGTAGCTGAGAGCTACCGGTGGGTGACAGCTACCGGTAGGCTGCAGTTACCGGTAGACCGAGCTACCAGTAGACAGAGCTACCAGTAGGCTGCGGCTACCGGTAGACCGAGCTACCGGTAGGCTAAGGCTACTGGTAGGCCTACCGTTATGCCAAACTTCACCGAGATTCCCAGACCAGAAAAACCAACACGAGATTTTCACAAAGTAATGGACCCCCAAAACTCAGGCCATTACACTTACACTCTCATCTTATGATCACTAATAACATTCCATTTTTAATGCTTATGTTTCCCCTACTTAGCATTTGAGATCATCCTTCTTATTTTTCATTTTCTCTTGGTTGTGAAGAAAGGCATTAATTATGTTATTATTTTAAAGGTTACTATATATGAATAAATTATTGGGTGATGAATTATATTTTTATAAATTAGTTTCTTATGTATCCAAGTTTCTAGGTAAGAGATTTTCATAGTTCTCCAAAAATCTAAACCTAAAAGTTCCTTGGGTATAGATGTGATCCAATTTTTGAGTTTGATGTTATATGTTTTTAAGGGTTAAAATTGGTACAAATTTACTAGTATAAGGTAAATAAATTTAAATAATATGTTTTGACACGGGATCCAAGAGTGACAGTTGGGGGCTATAATATTAACTACCACATTTTCTCTATTAATGAAACGTTAAAATTCTTTTTCATAATTTCCCAAAAATCCTTATATTCAATTTCAACTTGTAAATGGAATCGATTTCCATAAACCAACATATATGGTGACATGTCTAGGATTCTTTTTAACATAGGAAGATAATCCCGGAGGAAATACTATAGTTTCTCATACCAATATTTCTTAGAGGGATTGATGGGTTTTTGAATAATATTCTGAATTTCCCTATTTTCCAACTCAACATGACTAGTTTTGAGTGTGGTAAGTAGTGGAAACTTTGTGGTGGACCCCATACATGGACATGAGCATTGAGAAAGGAGAGATGTAAAAATGGGATTCATAATCATAAATGATAGCCCTGGGAATTCTAAATCTAAAAAATATATATTCATTCGAGAATTGGATCACAACATTATTTTCATTAGACATGATGAGAATGTCATCAACCAAATTTAAGTTGACATAAATATCTAAAATAATTTAATGATATCCAAAAGTGTTTAGAAGGGTTCCATGAAATCAGTTCTACGGCGGTCAATATTTCAACAACCAAAATTGGAGTAAGTGACATTTTATTCCATTTTATAATGCATCCTAGATGTTAATGTTATGGATGACATTGAAAGAATGTGTAGGAATCCATAGAGAAATTATTTAAGAATGTACAATCATTTGTGGATGTTCTGGTTGTTTTAATTTGTGTAAAAGTGACATCCACATTCCTATCTAGTAATGAATATGCGAATATCCCCTTTATCATCCTCCTGAACACATATAATAATGAATTGATCAAGACAAAACATGTAGAGGTATATTTCATCAAATACATGATTTTTTATATCAAAAATGAATTTCATCCAAGATTTTGTCTCTAAGTATTTTTGGATTACACCAATAACCAAGTAGTTTGAAATATCAGTATACCATTGGAAATCACACACACAAAATTCATTTATTTATTTATTCAAAGGACAAAAGCAAAAGAACACAGACACCCAAGAAAGACCCAGCATGTAGAAGATTGAAACAAGAAGACAAGGGGGTGAAAGTAATGGATCTTGAGAGCGTCACCTATAACTATGTTCACATACATTGGGGGAAGGGAACCCACACTAGTGAAGGAGATAAACATGTCATCATCATTGTACCTTGAAGTAAGAAAATCTTCCACCTTATTTCCCTCTCTCTGTGTGATGTAAGCTTGTTTGGTTGTCGATGAGATGTTTTCATCTTTGGATATGATAAGATATGGACCGGGGAGTGGTAGTGAGGTTTTTGAGAGAGCTGTAAAGAATTTTTGAATCTGTTTCAAAGTCTGTGAGAGAATGATATTCTTGGACATACATAACTTAAGACATTGTAATAAAGATCAAGACTCCACATGAAGGGAATCCCCACTTTCAAAGTTCACGCTGAAAGTGGCTATCACACTACCTCTTGGGTTTCAGACTACACCACCCCCTTAATTGTTCCCATGATACATCAAACATAATTGGTAAGCTTCAAACCATCGATGAGAGGGTTCAAACATGCCAACCACCCCTTATTACTGTCTCTTTAAGTTGTAGGGTGATGATTATTATACCATTGTAAGAATCTCAACAATGGAGCATTTCCCATTTTTTGAAAATCATTTCTAGGTTAGAGAATAAACATTGTGTTCTTGAAACCATATCCATTATTGTGCACGTGAGTCCTTCAACCCGTGCTTTGTTACGATCCTCCCAAATACACCAGCATCAAACAGACAAAATAATGGTTATGCATTTCATCTCTGCACTGCATCTTCTGACCCCCTGGAACCACCTTTGGAGAAAGCTATCAACTTGAAGAACATATGAAGATAGACCAGTAAATCCACTCAATGTATCCCAAACTATAGTATCCCGTTCGATTTCACAAAATAGTTGATTTGTGTATTCAATACTTAAGTACTAAAAACACAGGAATTCAGATAATACAAAAATCCCCTTCTGCATTACCTCATCGTCACTGGAAATCACATGGTTCTGAATATGCCATAGAAGAAAACTGTATGTAGAAGGAATGTCTTTTCACCAGAGGTATTCACCCCACGTATCTCGTACGTGATTATAAGAGAAGACAGATCGATAAGTCTTGGCTAAGTAGGAACCTGAAGTATAGGCCTTGAAGATGTAGAGGTCCAACTCATCTGAAAGATTAATTAGAAGAAAAATCTAGTATTTTTCCTTGTTGATGAAGGTTTTAGTAAAACCAGTACACATACAAGCTTGGAAAAATGATATTTCTGGGGTCGAGCATCCTAGGAATCCTAATGTGTTCCCCCTAGTTATCATGCCAAAAACTGATTTCCCTGACCTATAATCCAACATGCGTGTTTTTGTAGATGTGTAATATGGATTTTGATAGTTTTAAATAAATAAGGGGAGTTACTTCTCCGCATACCCATATTTCTCCCATACATTCCCATAATAATCTTTTCCCATAGTGTACGCCTTTTCATCACTTCCTAGGACAGATGAGCATGCAAGTAGTGCATTGAGTTGGTGACACTTCTTGACCTGATACCACCTTCTTCGGTTGGTAAGGACATTATTGACCACGAAGCCCAGTGAAATCTTACAACTGAATGAGAATCCCAAATAAAAGTTGTCAAGAGTTTCTCGATGCTCCTTATAACTCCACACATGAACTTTCGGAACTTAATGGATATGCATGGGAATAGAGGATAACACGTTGTTAGGAAGGGTGATCCTCCATCTAAAAGAGAGAATTGGTTTTTTCCAGTTATTTATATGAGAAGAGATTTTCTCAACCGCCTTATCTAGATGCCTAATTTGCAGGCTTCCCACCATTATTTGTGCACCTAAGTATTCCATTGGAAGGAATCCTTTATATATTCCTATTCTCAATTCAATTCTATTAACACGCCACCCTAATCATTGACTTGATATATAGAGACTAATCTTATCACAATTAATGAGATTTCTGATCCATTTATAGTACTCGTAAAAGATATTGTTGATTCCTATGATGGAATTAGAGATTCCTTTAAGAAACAGGACCATGTCATATACAAAAATTAGATGGTATAAAAATTGCCTATGATATCTACATTTGAATGGTTGGATCATCCCTACCTACATTTTGGATTCTATTAAACTACTAAGATAATTCTAGGACAAGAGAAAAAAACATGGAGACAACGGGTCCCCTTGAATCAGCCTGTGAACTCTCTTGAAAAACCCTTTCCTTTTTCCCATGAAGCAGATGGAGAACCATGGGGAGAAAAATATTGTGAACTGAATATCAACTGCTCAAGACAAAAACAATATATAGTTCAAGACCTTTAAGATAAAACCCAAATCGAGTCTTTCATACACTTTTTCCATATCCACTTTGATAACAATTTTTGAACCTTGAGATTTTTTTTATCGATGTCCTCAATCATTTCTTATGCAATTCATGTTAGCACCCTGGATGAAAAACCTCTAACGAATCCATGCTTTTCCTTAACAACCTATTTTTGGAAGTGATGGGAAATCCTCCTATTGAGCACACTAGAAAAAACTTGATAAAGAGTGTTTCACATACTTATATGCATGAATTTCTCAAGTGATGACGGGTCTTTGACTTTTGCGATTAGAATAAGCGAAGTAGCACTAGCAAACCAAAGAAGTCTTGAACCACCTCAATTAGATCATTCTTCACTATATCCCAAACAAGCCACATTAAAAGAACCAGGAAAGCAATTCGACCTTGGGGAACTCTCAGGATTGAGGACTAAAACTACCACCCAATAGTTCCTTCTCCTCTAGCATGGATTCTTAAAAAATTATTATTATATTCTATCACCAATCATGAAATTATGTTAAATATAGATACATGCCCTCTAGGAAAACTAATCCTCCATGGAGAGAGGTAGTACCAACAATGAGGTATTTAAATATAGTTTTAGACATACCCATGACAACCCCAATATATTTAAATAAGACCTATCATCAAGGAGATTGTTTGAACTGTTGATTGCTTCTCCTATCATTTTATGAAGAAGGATGCTAAAAGTCCCTTCATTCCAATATTATTCTAGGCCTAATTCTAGCTGGATAATTTCATTCTTAATGTTTTCCAACTATTGCTGTGAAGAGGGGTGTTTGTTACTCCAGACATGAAAATCCTTCTTCAAACGTTTTAATTTACCTATGAAGCTCAATCTAATGATGTCGTTGAGTTAGTTTAGGACCAAGAAGCAAACAATTCTTTGTGGAAATATAGATCAGTAGCCTAGATGCTATAGAATAAAAAATTGTTTGATCCCCGTATTCTAGGTTTCCAGAGTGACTGGAATCAGGGAGTGATCTGATAAAGCATGATTAAGGTGGGAGACTGAAGATGTCCAAAATTTGGATATTTCATGAAGGCTAGAAAATAATTTTTCTAGACGACACCAAGTGCGCTTGGATCCATTTTGATTATTACACCAATTAAATTTATTTCAAATGTAACAAATATCATTGAGGCCATTGTGGGATGTGAAGAAAGATATTTCTTGGATGGATTTCCTACAGGAGGCACCACCGCCTATATTTTTTTGAGGGATCCTAGATGGCACTAAAGTCACCTCCCACTAGCTATGAAAAATTTCCTGGATCAAAAAAGATGTGGCTATTCCACAGTGACTACTTGTGTCACGACCCCCTCCCACCAAAAATGCCCCTTCTGAGCTGGCAATAGTGAAAGGGAGATAATGACCCATGAGTCCCGCCTCCAGTAGGCCCCGGGGTGGCGACTAGCACCAAGGGTATGAGTTTTCACAAATATGGGAGGCATTACCCTTTTTTAATATTTATGATCGGGAGATAGGACAAGTCAACCACCAAAAAGGAAAAGAACAAGTGTATAGAAATAAACCCAAACCAATCTCACATGCATGTATAAATAGTTCTGAAACAAGGTACAGGTACAAGAAAGCTCAAAAGTACAATACCAAAAGAAACAAGAGTACAACAACCGCAACTGTCCCGACTAGTAGGGTCCCGCACGGCCCTGGTAGTCCTCCTGAAAACCTGAAAGTAAACGTAGGGTGAGCATACAAGTATACTCAGTAGGGAAAACTAAAGCTCTCGTGCACAAGTTGGGAGACATCCTAATGTCCCGTGAGAACAACAGAAGAAACCTAGCAAGGAATTCTATCCACCCAACCTCACCAGCCACACTCACCAAAAACAAAATCACAACAGGTAGTAGTATATATAAGATCAAGAGTATTGGGTACCCCACACCATTTTCCCCCACTAGTTAGCTGCTCTTCCTAACGGAGAACGTTCTGACGCTACCACACTCTTCTCGCCCGCACACACCTGGCCCCCACAACCACGTATCCCACCCTCACACACCTGGACCTCACAACCACATATCCCGCCCGCACACGCCTGGGCCTCATCTCGAAGGTTCTTGGGAAATAGTAAAACATGCCCGAAGAGTCCTTGGGCTAAACCACCCCAATTGAAACCTACCCGAAGAGTCTTGGGTGTAAGGTCACCTCAAGCCATCACAGTCTAGGAAAAAAGGATCAGGAAGGAGATAGTAACTAAGGGGAAAACACCCTCTCCCATGAAATGGGAGTGTTCAGCACTAAGTGCTCAACATGGGTGGGGTGCGATTAAAAACACAAAGTTACAGATATATATATATATACCAAAACACTCATCCCCAACATATGGCTTCTAATCAGAGAACTGAGCACGTGCCTCGGCACTGCTACTACGAAGCATGCATACAACAAACAACCCCAACCCCATTTAGGTTTTCATGTTTCAACAGAATCGGATTATTAGTTCCTTAACTACTGGGAAACTATCAACAACCAACCATATCAATCGTTTGTAAAGCATATCTCTTCCATCCACAAATCAAGTTAGGAAACACAATCAACACAACTAAGTCCCTCTTATTAACCAACCAACCCCATTGATTATTATTTTCTGTTCCATTATCAAGCCCCACCATTCATTAACTCTTCCACATTTTTATTTAGTATTCACAACCCATAGTTCGTTCACATTCAAGCCCATCCCTGCAGCCCCGCTACCAACCACCATAACCACAACCAAGCCAACTGCAGCCCCGTTGCTCACCCGATCCACAGAAACCCACAAAAACACCCCCATCACATGCCACGTATCCAAGCCAACACCCACATGTTCATTATTCCATTTTGTTCAACCGGGGTGATCACACAAGGGTTCCAGATTTTAAATCAGCCAACTTTACGTGATTAACCAAATTCCACATTCAACAAAGTTCCATTCACAAAAACGGTCTAGAAGGATATGGCAACATTTAATTGTGCAAGCAAAGGCCCCCAACAACCGTGGATTTTCAGTAGTCATAAGCCTATTCAATTCACAACATAATATCACAGGATATAAACATAAACATAACAACTTCCCCATCCCTGTTCTTTAACCAGTTATTATCTTCGTTTAATGGTTCAACTGTTTCTCATGAAAACAAGAGGATATACACCCCGCATGATGCACAATCTAGAGAGACGAAGGTAAGATTCGTACCTCAACAGGTTCTGATCACAACGCTCCCCCGGATCAATCCTTAGAAGACGTTCGTCGGCCTTTGTCGCTTCTGGCAAAACCCGGAAAAACCTCCTTGGGTGGAAGCTGGGGAGGAAAGACCGAAAGGAAAGCAACAAATCCAAGTTCAGAAGTTCTGCCTCGTCATTACGATCCCGTGGCCGCTGATGGATCGTAAATCGGAGCTCGGACGAAGAAGTTATGGAAGAAAAAGAGTCTTCGAGTCTCTTGGGAGAGCTCTGCTCAAAGGAATGGGGATGAGAGGGGTGAGTTGAAAAAGGAGGAGGGGACCCCTCCTTTTATAGGCGTGAAAAAACAAAAGTACACGGCGTGTACTTTATGGTACACGACGTGTTACTCAGCCATTTCACACGGTCACCACGCGGCTTCCAACACGGTCTTTCAACGCGGTACGCGGCCGTTTGACTGGTCAACACACGGTTTGAGGGTAACGCGTACGCAGGGAGGGACTACACGGCGTGTAGTATTGGCTACATGATGTGTACTCATTTATTTCACACGGTAAGGACACGGATCCAACACGGCACACGGTCGTTGACTGGTCAACACACAGTTTGAGGGTAACGCGTACGCGGGGAGGGACTACACGGCGTGTAGTATTGGCTACAAGGCGTGTATTCATTTATTTCACACGGTAAGGGACACGACCTTCAACACGGGGTATACCCGGCGATGGGGTACACGGCGTGTACCCACACTACACGGCGTGTAGTTTCAAAATTCTGAAAAGTGTGGGAAAAGTCTATTTTACCCTCCAGAACACTTCATGACCCTCTTTTTGACAAAGGAATGGGCCGGAGAGGTTCGGGCCATTACATCAGATACCTCTTAAAACATTCTCGTCCCTGAGAATTCAAAAGCCAACCCAAAGGAACCCAACAAGATACCTCTTAGGTCCCTCGTTATAATAGGAACCCATTCAACAACCCTAATCATATGTGTTAGGAATTCCTTCTCTTATGTCGAGATATTATCCGCTTTAGGTAGCACTGACTCGCCTGAACGGGTGTAATCGCATCCTCATTAATGCGTCTCAATTAAGAAATGGGTCTTCCCACATTCATACATTAGGATTTTTTTTTCAACTTGCACTACCCCCATCACCACACAACCAACACACTGCCCGAACATTGTGGTTTGGGGAAATTCCTTCTCTTATGTCGAGATATTATCCGCTTTAGGCGGCACTGACTCGCCCGCACGGGTTTCAATCGCATCCACATTAATGTGTCTCGATTAAGGATCAATTTTTTCCCTTTTTCCCACACATCCGGACATGTTACACACTTCCAGAGAACAAGGAAAACAAAAGGTCTCATAACCGACAAGCCAAGCATTCCATATATCAAAGGTACAAAGTATAACATCGAAACAAAGCTCAAAAGAACAAAGCAAACACAAGTCAAAACAACTACGGGTACTGAGCGTGCATCTGGGCCTCCCGCTCCCAAGTTCTCTCCTCAAGGCCGTCATGCCTCCACAATACATGAACCAACAGAATGGGTTCATCCACGGAGCACCTTCTCTTTACGATCTTCGATTCTGACTGGTCGTTCCTCGAAGGTCCCGTCGCCTCCCATATCTAACTCTCCCCAGTCGATAACATGAGAGTCGTGTAAGTATCAACGTAGCTGGGAGATGTGAAAGACGTCATGAAACCTTCTCCAAACTGAGGTGGCAAGGCTAGCTGATATGCCACCTCGCCGACTCGCCTCAGCACCTCAAAAGGTCCGATGAACCTAGGTGAGATCTTGCTCCCTTTCCCAAACCTTCGCTGCCCCGGTCGAGGGGAAACCTTCAAGAACACATGATCTCCCACCTCGAACTCCAAGGGCCTCCTCCGACGATCAGCGTAAGACTTCTGTCGATCCTGAGCCGCTTTCATCCTCTCACGTACAAGCTGGGACCTTTCTCTGTGGTGTTCTGCACTACCTCTGGCCCCAAGAGCACCTATCTCACCAACCTCTGCCCAACAAATGGGTGAACGACATGGTCTTCCATACAAAGCCTCAAACAGTTTCATGCCAATAGTAAAGTGGAATCTATTGTTGTAGGCAAACTCTACTAAAGGGCAAGTGTCGTACCCATGACCCTCTGAAATCCAGAACACATGCTCGCAGCATTTCCTCCAACGTCTGGATAGTCCGCTCTATCTGTCCGTCAGTCTGGGGGTGGAAAGCAGTGCTAAGGCGTAGCTGGGTGCCAAAAGCATGTTGTAACCCCATCCAGACTCGTGAGGTAAACCGAGTATCCCGGTCTGAGACGATAGTCTTCGGAACTCCATGCAAACGCACCACCTCGTCTACGTACCTTTATGCTAAGGTACTCACTGGGCCTGACTCCTTAATCGCTAAAGAAGTGAGCTGATTTCGTCAGTCGATCCACCACTACCCAGATAGCATCATAACCCACCCTGAGCTCTGGGTAGTCCCATGACGAATTCCATTGAGATGTCATCCCACTTCCACTCAAGGACATCCAAAGGATGCAACAAACCACTGGGAACACGGTGTTCAGCCTTCACTTGCTGACACACTAGGCATTTAGCCACAAACTCCACCACTGCCCGTTTCACCCCGGGCCACCAAAACTGTTCCCTCAGACCTCGGTACATTTTTGAAACTCCTGGATGTACCGCCAAGGCTGAGCTATGGCACTCACGGATAACTCCCTCACGCATCGCCTCCGGAAACAAACAACCTTCCATGGAAAAGCATCTGATGTCGGTTGTCCTCTGACCGTCCTTCTAGAGCGTTTCCCTGATCGACACGATCCCGCATTACTTCCGCCTCGGAGTCCCCCCCACTGAGACTCTTCCAC
Organism: Viscum album; assembly: GCA_963277665.1. Taxonomy (NCBI): domain Eukaryota; kingdom Viridiplantae; phylum Streptophyta; class Magnoliopsida; order Santalales; family Viscaceae; genus Viscum; species Viscum album. The sequence continues at coordinate 1,399,607,129 of OY728142.1, read as the reverse complement.
CTGCTGCAACAAGGAGGACTGCACCGTCATCTGAAACAAACAGCCTATAACACCTTCTACCCTTGCATCCAAGTTCAAGGCGGCCAACTCTCCCATCGCTTTCCAAGCATCAGTGGATTCCTGAACCACTTCCTTATGTGACTTCCTGCTCAAGGCATCAGCCACAACGTTGCCCTTACCTTCAGTGTAAGAGATCTTGAAGTCATAGTCCTTGGAGGAACTCGACCCATCTCCGCTGCCGTAAGTTCAGGTCACGCTGAGAGAAGATATAACGCAGGCTCTTGTGATAAGACCACAAAGCGCTCCCCAAAGAGGTAATGTCATCACAACTTCAGTGCAAACACTGCTACCGCAAGCTCCAGGTCATTGGTAGCATAGTTACGCTCGTGAGGGCGCAACTGCCTAGACCCATAACAGATCACACCCTTCTTCTGCATCATTACGCCTCCCAAACCAAGTCCAGAAGCATCACAAAACACCTCATACAACAACCCTTCCTCTGGAAAACCTGAGTACTGGAGAACTGACCAACTTCTCCTTCAGGTAGTCGAAAGCTTTCCGGCATTGCTCGCTCCATAGGAAGGACCTGGTTTCTTCCTAGTCAAAGATGTCAATGGAGCAGCAACTCGAGAGAAGTCTGAAACGAACCTCCAATAGTAACCTGCTAACCCTAGGAAAACTACGAACTTCTGCCACGCTCTTGGGTGCTTCCCAAGAAACAACTGCCTCCACCTTAGACAGGTCCACTGACACTCCATGCTGAGACACTACGTGCCCAAAGAAGTGTACTTCTTGTGTCAAAAACTTACACTTCGACAATTTCCCGTAAAGCTGGTGGTGTCGAAGGACTTCTAAGACTGCCCTGAGATGCTCAACGTGCTCTTCCTCTGATCTTGAGTAGATCAGGATGTCATCGATAAACACAACGACAACCCGGTCCAGAAACTCTCGGAAGACAAAGTTCATAAGTCCCATGAACACAGCTAGTGCATTCGTAACTCCAAACGGCATCACTACAAACTCGAAGTGCCCCATACCTGCACCTGAAAGCCGTCTTTGAGATGTCATTGTCCTTCACCCTCAGCTAATGATATCCATATCGTAGGTCGATCTTAGAAAACCCAACATGCTCCCCTCATTTGGTCGAAGAGATCATCTATCCTTGGAAAGGGGTAACGGTTTTTTGACCGTTACCTGATTCAACCTTCGGTAGTCTATGCATAACCTGAGACCATCATCTGCCTTCTTCACAAACAAAACTGGAGCACCCCATGGCGACACGTTGGGTCGAACAAAATCCTTCTCCATTAGGTCGTCAATCTGGATCCGCAACTCCCGCAACTCTGAAGGTGCCATCTGATAAGGGGTCATCGAAATCGGACGGGCACCAGGCTGTAAGTCTATCCCGAACTCAACGTCACGTCGGGGGGGGTAGAGTCACAACCTCCTCAGGAAAAACATCGAGGAAACTCCCCAACAACCTCTGGGACATCCACCATCTCTGTATCAGCTGAAACCACTAACAACCCGTCGAACAAGGAAAGGAGAGGCTTCACATGTCGGTTTCCCACTTGATAGCTCCTCTCGCCAACAAAAGATACACGCTGCCCGTCCACATCGGAGAACACGACTCTTCTCCGGAAGCAGTCGATAACGACACTAATAGAAAACAACCAGTCGATGCCTAGGATGACATTGTATGGCTGCATCTGTAACAGAAGAAGGTCCCCACTAGATCGATGTGGTCCCAACGTCAGCCCACATCCCCGGCAAACACAAGATACGCTGGTCTGGCCTCTAACTGGTGTACTCATCACCAGTGGTACGGAAAATCTCTCTACATCTAGTCCCAAAGCATGGGCTAGACCAGGTGCAACAAAGGAGTGCGAAGCTCCCAAATTGAAAAAAGCAGAAACGAGAGTGCTGAAAAAACAAATCGTACCTTGCACCACCTCCGGTCCGGCTGGGAGCTGCCAACTCTACTGCGTGAAACTGTCCATGCCCAGCTCCTCTGCCTCTCTGAAGTCGTCCACCTCCCCGACCACGCCCTGGTTAAGGTCCCTGAGGAGCACCCTGAGGTCAGCCTCCTCCTACAAAGTTTGCCCTCGGGGGGGAGCATGGTCTTGCTGCTGCTGGAAGGGCCTCACCGAAAACTGGTGCTGCTGAGGTGGGCGCTGAACCTGCTCACCTCCATCGTACTGAGCTCGGGTCGGGCATCGACTCTGAATGTGTCTGAAACCTCCACAAGAAAAACACTTCGGTCCTGGGATCGTGAAAAAGGGATGAGGACCTGAAGATCTGAACTAGAACTGCTGGGGCCTGCTCCCCACTGGCCTGAACCAGGAAGGTCCCATCGCAGGAGACCTGCTGCTGACTGTCTTCCCCTTCGACGAACCTGGTTGGATCCCCTCACGTGGTGCACCTCCCTGCGAGTGCATCCTCTCTACAACCTCTTCCTTCTTCTGCACTGCTAAGTACGTCGGAAGGGTGAAGGGGGTGACAGCATACTGGAGCGAAGGACGAAGCGCCTCCTCCAAACGTCTCACCCGAGACTCCTCATCCGGAAAGAGATCCGGAGCAAAGCATAGGAGATCTTTGAACTTGATCCCCAACTCTCGTACTGACATACTCCCCTGCTGAAGGGAGAGTAACTCCTGCCGCTTCTCCGCCTTGATCATGGAAGAAAGGAATTCCTCTCAGAATTCTTTCTCAAAGTCATCCCACAGAACCTCTGCCTCTATCCTCTCTCTGAGGTAGAGTGTCCACCACTGTCGCACTGCACCTCTCAGCTGACTGACTGCTAGGAGAACCCAGTACTCCCTCGGAGCACGGATCAAGGTAAAGGCAATCCCTAGCTCCTTAAGTCACCCCTCCGTCTCCGTATCTGAAGTACTACCTTCGTACTTCTTGAGGGTTTGCCGCTGGAAAGAACGGAGAGTCTTCTGCCACTGGCTATCTTCCTCCTCTCACTAGTGTAGAAAACGTTATTTACATCATCATTTTTTACGTCGGTTATATATAACCAACGTGAGAATCTGTGAAACGTGGTTTTTTATGTCGGTTATTTAATAACAGACGTAACAAATGCGTTGAGTAGCTTTTTAACGTCGGTTATTTTAATAACCGACGTTACAAATCGCGCATGTTCGGTTTTTACGTCGGTTATTTTATAACCGACGTAAAAAACCAAAGCGCAGGGGGGTTTTTACGTCGGTTATTTTATAACTGACGTAAAAAACGAGATATCTACAAGTTTTTTACGTCGGTTATTTTATAACCGACGTAAAACCCCAAAGCGCGGGGGGGGGGGGGGGGGTTTAAGTCGGTTATTTTATAACCGACGTAAAAAACGAGATATCTACGAGTTTTTTACGTCGGTTTTCAAATAACCGACGTTATAAATTTAAAAAATAGTTTATAACGTCGGTTATATAATAACCGACGTTATAAAACATTTAAAAATTTTAAGCCCCGTGGACTATCATTTACGTTTTTTCGATCGATAGTCCGCCGGCTCGTCTCTCTCGCGCGGTAAACCCTAATCAGCTCGTCGATCGACCTGCGTTAAACTCATTTTGGCTTCATCGTTTAACATCTTTAGTCTCCTCGGATCTATCATCTCAACTCGCAACACTCAAGTAAGCATTCCACGAATTTATTTCGTTCATTTTTTTTCCTGGATAGTCTATATTTATGTTTTGCGATTTTTTTGTTTAAATAGGTTAGATTCTTCCATTTCGAACCCTATTACATCTTTTTGAATATAATTGGCACCGGACATTCGTTTTTATCTTGAGTGTCTTGTTTTTGTATTTCTTTATAAAACAAATTTTGATATATTACCTTGCATTTAATGACTCAAAATCCTCCTATGTTGGAAACATATTTGGGGTTATTTATTGAAGGACTATGGCGCGATTAAGGAAAGATTTGGAATATTTCCTGATTTGACCGGTTTGAATTTCATTATCAAAAAGAAATTTGAGGTGTGGTTGATTCATCCATTCCTTTTATCCTATATTTCATTTAACGCTCAGGTTCATCTAACAATTTTGTAGTTGGATGACCAATAATGTTTATGTGATTAGAGAATTAAAAGAAATTGTCATCATATATAGTGAAACATCCTTGTTGAGTGTCTTATCATAGAATAGGAATCAATCATCCATATTGAAGATGTCATTTTTTTAGAAAACAAAAACCATTAATGTAAACCATTTATCATTCATTAATTGAACTAAAATAAATATTTACACATGAGTTATAATGAAACATAATAAAATAAATATTTATCATTCACCCTCATAGAGTCTAATAAATCTATGATAAACCATTTGTTTTCTTTAATGGAAACAAATTCACTTTTACCCACTTTGTATTTTTAGAAGACACTAAACTCCCTTATAATTTCACCCTTCTGGGAAGTATTAAACATCATTATATCCCTTTAAAAAATCTAAATGTCACAGAAATATCGTGCATCCATTTTGTCTTATGGGACTCTACTATAGATAAGTATACCATTTTTTATATTATTAGTTATGATAAACTCTATCATAACATCATTAATATATGTTTATAAAAATGGGAATATCACAATTCTCATGATTTTAGTTGAGAATAATGATAATGTTTTTTATTAATGATAATATAGACATGGGTAATTTTACAAAAAGAATGTGAACTTGAATAATGAATGTTACTTATATGTATTTCACAAGATTTTTTGATTTTATGTCACAAAACTAATTGATGATCGAATACAACAAATAATTGCACCACCAACCAAAGTGAAACCAGTGTATTGTTCTATTTTAGAAATTCAGGATTCAATCAATGAGATTGTGATTTATTTATTTTTTAGAGTTTATGAATCAAGATACTAGATTCTATTTTAAGTGGGTATTTGTTTGTTTTTTGATGTTTCGCGATTTTATTTGATGTAGGTTTTTCTTTTTCATGGATTACTTCATAAAGTGGTCTCGGTTCATTTGATTTTGTGTTTCCTTTGACATCATCCCCCCTCAATGACTATGATCTCTCATTGCCAGTTTTTCTCTAATTGTTCTCTCATACACCTTTTGGATTTGATGGTTGATTACAAACATATTTATTCAAATATTTAAGCTGGATTATATGCATTTTTTAGGATTATATTACTGTTTTATGCCACTTTATTATTCTATCCAATACTAAGACCCTTTCTAGTAAGAAAAATTTCATAAGAAATACGATTTCACTCTTCATCATATTTCATGAAACGTTTTTAATAATGTCACGTTTTTAAAAAAAAATATGTTATATCAAAGATGTGGAAACGGGTGGTGTCTGGGGGGTGTCCAAGGGGGTGGGTGGGTGTGAGTGGTTGTCCACGGGGGTGAGGGCCTGTCCAGAGGGTTTTGGGGGTTGTCCGGGGGGGTGGGGGGCTATCCAGAGGGTTGGGGGTGTCCAGGGGGGTGTTGAAGGGGTAGGGGTGGGGGTGGTATCCAGGAGGGGTGGGGGTGTTGTCTAGAGGGGTGGGGGCTGTCCGGAGGGTTGGGGGTGTCCAGGGGTGGTCCAAGGGGGTGGGTGGGAGTGGGGGGCTGTCCAAGGGGGTGGGGGCCTGTCCAGAGGGTTTTGGGGGTTGTCCGGGGGGTGGGGGTGATTCTCAGGTTTACTCCATTTTCTCCAATTTTCTATCAACTATGTAGGCGGCATGGTTTTCTTTGATTCAATGAAATTTAAAACTGTTATATCTAACTATATTTTGTTTTAAAAATAATATTCAAACATATTTTCTTAAATACCCATAGATTTGTTTTATATTTTAAATTGTTTTACATTCAAATTATGATTTTTTTCATATAAACATATATTTGTCTTATCTTAAAAATATATATTTTTTGTTGATATTTGTTATAGGTAATAATGAGTCGAAGTTGGATTACGGCACATCGAATGAGCAATGAATTTGAGGAAGGTGTTGATACCTTTTTGGAATTTGCAAAACGAAATGTTCCAAGTAGTGACATTTTTTTCTGTCTATGCCTGAAATGTTTGAATATGAAGAAGTTGAAAGTAGAGAGATAAAGATCATCTGAATTTCATGGTTCTAATCCGAGTTACAGCCCTTGGATTTGGCATGGTGAAACTGGACGGAATGTCACTGATGATGATGATTTGCAAGATGGTAACTCCGATGGAATTGAAGAAATGATTCACGATATTGTAGCAGAACAAATTGAGATAGAACCGACAGTTGCGCGTCTATATGGTGATGCTGAAAAACCATTATATCCCGGTTGTACAGATTTTACGGTTTTGTCGGTGGTGTTAAGATTGATTAACCTGAAGGCGAAACATGGATGGAGTGACAAAAGTTTTACAGAGCTGCTACAATTGATGAAAGACATTCTTCCAAAAGATAACGATCTTCCAGATTCACATTACAAAGCTAAGAAAATATTATGCCCGATGGGATTGGGATACAAGAAAATACATGCCTATCCGAATGACTGCATTATATATAGGAAGGAATATGAATTTCTGTCAGAGTGTCCTAAATGTGGGACATCACGGTATAAGGTGAAAGAAAAATCACAGGCTGGTGTAGAGATTACAAAGCTCCCTTCAAAGGTATTTTGGTATCTTCCTATAATTAATCGTTTCAAACGTTTATTTGCTAATTCACATAATGCAAAAAGGTTAAGATGGCAAGCTGAAGAGCGGGTATGTGATGGAAAAATACGTCATCCAGCTGATTGTCCACAATGGAAGAAAATTGATGCGCAGTATTCTACATTTAGAAATGAAATTAGAAATCTCAGACTAGGGTTGTGCACAGATGGAATGAATCTATACCGAACCCTCAATAGCACACATTGTCCATGGCCTATTTTATTGGTAATTTACAACCTCTCTCCTGAAGTTTGTATGAAGCGCAAATATGTCATGTTGAGTATAATGATCTCTAGTCCAAAGCAACCCGGTAATGATATTGATGTTTACTTGTCACCGTTGATTGATGATTTGAAATTGTTATGGGCTGATGGTATTAGGGTGTATGATTCTTATAAAATGGAATATTTTCAACTGCATGCAGTGCTTCTGTTCACTATAAATGACTTCCCAGCGTATGGAAATTTGTCTGGATACAGTGTTAAAGGGCATAAAGCATGTCCAATTTGCGAACAACAGACGTCATATTGTCAATTGCATCATGGGAGGAAAACAGTGTACATGGGTCATCAAAAGTTTTTGCCTATGGAACACCCTTATAGAAGACTAAAAAAGGCATTCAATGGCTCACAAGAATTTGATACTGCTCCAAAACATTTATCCCCTGATCTGTATTTTGAGAGGGTGAAAAACATTGATGTGACATTGGGAAAGACACAGAAATCTGGTAATGATAGACATATTTGGAAGAAAAGTTCAATTTTTTTTGAGCTACCGTATTGGAGGTATCATGAAGTTAAACATAATATTGATGTCATGCACGTGGAAAAGAATATCTGTGATTCTTTGATTGGAACATTGTTAGATATTAAAGGAAAGAATAAAGATGAGTTGAATGCAAGATTAGACTTACTATCAATGGGAATACGTTTGGAGTTAGCTCCCACTCCTACAGGAAGACAAACATTTCTTCCCCCGTCTTGTCATACATTATCGAAGAGGGAGAAAATTAGCTTCTGTCAGTGTCTTCATGATACCAAAGTGCCTCAAGGTTATTCTTCTAATGTAAAAAATTTTGTCTCATTGAAGGACTTGAAGTTGATAGGTATGGAATCACATGATTGTACGTCATGATGCATCAAATTCTACCAGTTGCATTGCGTGGAATATTGCACATTCGTGTCAGAAAGACTATAATGAAGTTGTGTTATTTTTTCAATTCAATTTGTAAAAAGGCGATTGATGTGAATGCTTTGAACATTTTGGAAAAGGATGCAATTTTTATACTTTGTCAATTGGAAATGTATTTTCCTCCAACTTTTTTTGATATAATGGTGCATTTAATGATTCATCTGGTTCAAGAAATAAAGCTTTGTGGACCTGTATATCTTCGTTGGATGTATCCTTTTGAAAGGTATATGAAAATATTAAAGGGGGTATGTTAAAAATCTATATCGACCTGAAGCCTCCATTATTGAAAAGTATATTTCTGAGGAGGTAGCAGAGTTTTGTACGAGCTACTTGGCTGCGGCGCAACACATAGGTTTGCCTCCATCTCGCCATGAACGAGTTAATAATGAGGAAAAGGGGATTCGCGGCTTGAAAGTCAAATCATTGTCAGCTGAACAGATGAAGAAGTTAGAATCATACATCTTGAATAACATAGCTGATGCTCAACCGTATATCACATTGCATATTAATGAGTTGAAACAATGTCATCCAAAGAAGAAAGAAATGTGGATTTTGAATGAGCACAACAGAACTTTTTTGTCATGGATTAAAAAGACTATGTTTGGTAGATCAGATGTATCAGAGACATTAAAATGGATAGTGGGTGGTCCATGTTTAAATGTGATAACATGGTCCGGTTATGACATTAATGGTTATACATTTCATACGAAAGCTCGGGACAACAGAAGTGCAGTTGAGAATAGTGGTGTATTGGTGTTTGCAGAAGCAATGCATTTTTCGAGTGCTAAGGACAAAAACCCAATTTCTGCATCAAGTGCATATTATGGAGTGATTGAAGACATATGGGAGGTTGATTATTTTAAAATTAATGTTCCCGTTTTTAACTGTAAATGGTTTAACGGTAACAACAGTGTCAGACACGATGAATTTGGAATGACACTTATTAATCTGAATAGATTGGAAGACACAGCTGATTCTTTTATAATGGCAACACATGCAAAACAAATTTTCTATGTAGTAGATCAATCAGATATGCTGTGGGCTGTTGTTTTACAAGGGAAAAAACAATATGTTGGTGAGGATGAAGTTGATGAATATGTTGATTTATGTGAGATCCCTACTTCCATGGAAATATTAACAGAACATAATGATGATCATGTTGAAGACATAGTTTGTGCCATAAGGAACGATCACGACGAAGGAATTTGGGAAAACAATCCATTTGTACATTCCTAAAATTACAGGTAACATATGTTTATTTCTTGTTTACATTTATTTTTTCCATAAATGTTAGATATTGTAAGTTTTTTATTTATTAAAACATGTTTTAAAACAAAATAAGTATATGTTTTTGTTTGTTTTAAGTTTGTTTAGTTTACTTTATCATGTTTATAACCATTACATGAATTATATATCTATTATTTTTGTTCACTGACAATTACTTTACCATGTTTACCATGTTTACCAGTTTTACCATTTTTACCATGTTTACCATCTTTACCATCTTTACCATCTTTACCATCTTTACCATCTTTACCATCTTTACCATTGTTTAACATGCTTACCATATTACCAATATTTACTATTATGTAACTTAGTACACTTTTCTATTTTCTGATTACAGTAGTATTAAAATATTTGAATTTGTATATTTGTGAACTAACGTTTGTTTTTTTGATGTGAAGGATAATGACAGATCATTCAGATGATCAACCACATGATTCTGGAGAGGAGCATATTGTTGGTCATACCTCTGGGGATGAACATTCACATGCTCCTATTACGACAAAGAGTTCAAAGGTTGGTAAACATGGGTGCACACGTTTACCAAAATTATCATTTGCCCGTACGCAGGATCAGAGGATAGTCGTTGAGTTTGATGATGATGATATTCCTAGAGGTCCGAATGCAAAAGATTTTAAGAGTTTTGTAGCAACTCAGGCTAAGAGCAAAGTAAGCATTCTGTATGATGATTGGAGAAGTGTAGATAAAGCGATTATCTCTCAGTTTTGGGAGACGATTTTGGTAAGATCTTTTGTCATTGTTTGACTATTCTTTTAATGTTTCTAGTATATATAATATGTTTAACCTCTTCTTTATCAGATGACATTTGATATTCCTGACACTGGAGGAGTCAGAAAGATATGCTTATCGTTGGCTGTCAGGAGATGGAGGGATTTCAAATCAACCCTCTCATCTGATTTCATTTATGGTCATAGGAGTCATGACAATCCATGTCGTATATATCATTTTATAGATGAAGACACATGGAGACAGTTTTTTGAAAGTAGAAGAAAAGAGTGATTTCTGGTAAGGGCAATGTAAACTTTTATAAACTTTCTTATATAAATGATTTTATTAATGTTTTGTTAATGATTTCTTATTCTTAAATTACAGCAAACAAGGAAAGTTCATCAGGAGATCCAATCTAAAAATGTATACCCTCATTGTTTATCTCGGGGAGGGTATGCATTATTGGAAGAACAAATGATAGCGGAAAAATTTCAACAACTAAGAGCTGAGTCTTCAAGCTCTGGAGAGGTGGCCCCTCCATCCCCTCCATCTAGACATGAAAAATGGAAGAGAGCTCGGAAGGGGAAAAAAGGGCAATATCTTTCGGAAGAATCGATAATCGTAGCTGAAAGGATTGTAAGATATCTATTTTATTTATTTAAGTTAACTATTTTCTTCATATAATTTCAATCATTACAGAAATGTTCAATTAATTAATACAGGACTCTCTTGAGGAGCAGAGTTCAGAGGGGACATTTACAGCTACTAGGAGGGAAGATATTTTATTTGCAGCATTGGGAAGACCCGAACATCCTGGTTGTGTAAGAGGATATCCGGCAGGCGTATCGGTAAGAAAAGTGTTTCCACATTCTTCAACTTCATTGAGGGGGTTTATAAAAAAATAGAATCCTTGAAGGCTGAAGTTCATAATATTAATGCGACGATGGAGGACAAGATTAGAGAGTCGGTGCAGTCTATGTTTGCAGAAATGCAAAGACAATTTCAGACTGCAGCTCCCACTCCTCCACCTCCCCCTGCAGACCCCATTATTTATCCTCCACCTCCGCCAATAGCTCCCACTCCCCCACCTCAGCCTGCGGACCCCATTTTTTATCCTACGCCTCCGCCGCAGCTTCCTACTTATTGCGAGTTGTATGTTGATGATTCTCAACATCATATAGTAGCATATGGGTTGGTATATTGTATAGGAGATGCAGTTCATCATCAACAATTAGAGGTAGAGAATCAGAGGGTCACTGTACAGGATATTATAGATAGATCAGCTAGGGTACCAATACCTACAGATGAGGTGGTGATAGTTGGACAGAGTATCGGCCATTTTTTAATTTGGCCATCCAGACTTCTTCGACTCATAACATAGAGGTATGAATGTTATATCTTTTATTTTATTTTTTTATTAAAGTTGTTTTATCATTTGAAAACTAATATATTTTTCAATTTTTTTTTACAAGAATACTTCAAAGGTAAAGAAATATTGTATAGACAACAAAGACAAATGGCTATGGCATCAGATACAGATTCAAATGGTCTTGATAGATTGTCAAGATATTCACATTTGTTGTCGGGTTATTATGAGTTTCCAATGGAAACTCATGTTTGTGGACGTGAAATAAGAGTGGGGATTATAAAAACTGATATCATGGAGCTTGTTACTGAAGATAAGTTGGGCATCAACGTGGTGCAAATTTTTTCCATGTAAGTCTTAACACCTTTTCCCTGCGTTATATTTATTAAAAATGTATACTTATGTATGTTTTGTATTAGGTATCTTTATAAAATTTGTCAGAGGAATGAGAAGTATATGGATTCATGGACCCTCAATTGATTTCCCCCAAAGCATGTGCATTGAATGAGGAACAAAGAATGGTTTATATTGCTGAAAGATTTGAAAAGAATATAATCACACAATGTTGGATGATGCCTTTTTGTGAGAGATATGAAACACATTTCTCTCAAAGAGTTAATTATCTTTTAACATAAAAAACCACTAACATCAAATTTCCTTTTATCAGTGATCATTGGATGTTAGGGGTTTTTTGCCCAAGGGAGAAAGCCCTTTATTGGATATGCTCTGTTCATGGTGATGTGCGGGATAGTTTTAAGAATATATTCGAAAAGTAAGATTCAATTTCTCAATAGTTTTATATATTATAATGAATTTTAAATTTACCTCATTCGTATTATTTTCTAACAGTGCATGGGCCTACTTTCGAAAAAACGCAAAGAAAAGAGGTGCAAAGATCAAATATGTAAATGCGAAGGTAAATATCCATTTATAATTTGTACTTTTTGATTTATTACATAAAAATAATATATTGAATTTACACTCATTCAAACAGAATTGTCATGAACAACAAGGCCTCATCGAATGCGGATATTATATGTTAAGATTTATGTATGAAATAATAACAACTGGGACAGTTGTGAATTTTGACCTGGTACGATTTCCTCTTAAACTTTGTCATAATATTTCAATTTGATTTATTCATTATACACGTTAACTACTTTCTTTTTTATTTGTAGCTTTTTGATGACCCTAAACCCTATACTGCTGAAGACATCAAACACTTACAAGTGGAGTGGTCAAATTATTTTACAGGTTTGATGGACTTTTAATGTTTGTAATGTAAAATGTAATTTTGAATATTGTCGTTGTAATTGTGTATTTGGTAGTTGTTTAGGTTGGATTTAGTTTTTTTTAAGTTGACAGTGTATGTTTTGAATGTTATATAAGTGAATGTTTAATTTTGCTCTGCTTCTTGTTTTGGTTTACTTGTGATGGTTTTTCTGGTATGGATTTGGGTCTGTGGGGGAGGGGTTCCAAGGGTGTGGGGGTGTGTTCAGTGGGGTTGGGGGGTGTCCAGCGGTCTGGGAGGGCTGTCCGGTGGGGTGGGTGGGCAGTCCAGGGGGTGGCAGGGCTGTCCAGGGGTGTGGGAAGGCGGTCCAGGGGTGTGGGAGTGTTGTCCAGGGGTGGGGGGGTATACATGAGGGTGGGGGGGTTGTCCAGGGGTGTGGTGGGGGCTGTCAAGTGGGGTGAGGGGTGAGGGGTGCTGTTCAGGCGGGTGGGGGTTGTCGAGGGGTGTTTGGGGCTGTCCGGGGGTCGGGGGCAGTCCAGGAGTGTGGTGGGGGCTCCAATGGGGTGGGGGAGGGCTGTCCAAGGGGTATACATGAGGGTGGGAGCTCCAATGGGGTGGGGGAGGGCTGTCCAGGGGGTATACATGAGGGTGAGGGCTCCAACGGGGTGGGGGAGGGCTGTCCATGGGGTATACATGAGGGTGGGGGCTGTCTAGGGGGTAAGTTTTATATGTTATCAATGTATATGCTTAATTTTGATCTACTTCTGTTTTTGTGGTACGATTTCTTGATTTGTTTTCTGGTTGATTCTGGTGCAGAGCAGATGACTGCATTCAATTTAAAAAAAAATTGGGTTTATCACGTCGGTTATTTAATAACCGACGTGATAAACCCCCCCTCACCCTGGTTTATCACGGCGGTTATATAATAACCGACGTGATAAACCCCCCTCCCCCGGTTTATCACGTCGGTTATTAAAAAACTGACGTGATAAACCCTCCGCCCCCCGGTTTATCACGTCGGTTGTTTAATAACCGACGTGATAACCCCCCCACCCGGTTTATCACGGCGGTTCTATAATAACCGACGTGATAAACCCCCCGCCCCCCGGTTTATCACGTTAGTTCTTTCATAACCGACGTGATAGACCATTTCCTCGTCCTTTTATCACGTCGGTTTTTTAAGAACCGACGTGATAAACCATTTTCCAGGCCTTTTATCACGTCGGTTGTTAAATAATCGACGTGATAAACTCTTCCCATTTTATTTATCACGTCGGTTCTAAAATAACCGACGTCATAAACATCGTGATTTTATGTTTTTGACGTCGGTTTTTAAATAACTGACGTCAAAAACGTTATTTATAACGTCGCCCGTATTAACGTCGGCTAGAAACCGACGTAAAAAACGTTTTCTGCACTAGTGTCTCGGTCAATCCTCAACTGATCGACCGCCTGAATCTGTTGGGCCTCGGTCGTCTGAGTCACCCGGGGACGACGTCCAGGTGCCATAGCTGTACGGTAAACAAGGATCGCCTAAGCCCAAGTAGCAAGGAATTTCTCAAGGTTTCATTTTATCATTTTATTCAATTTCTTTCCCAGAACACCCAAATCAAGTAAAACACAATCACGATGATGCACGTACCTTCCCTAGGGTCTCTACCCTGCAATCAATGTAGTCTCACTTGGTCGTTCGGTAGGCTCAGAGTCCTTGCATCGGATCACGGAGGGCCCTAAAATCTCGTGTCCTAACTGGTCTTCCCTGGCCTATGTCACGCACCAATGATCAATCAACATTGTTGCCCTACCATCTCATGCAATCCTCACTATGCCTAACTTCGAACTTCATCTTATCTCTCAACCATCACCTTTGATATCATTCTGTCACGACCCCCTGCCACCAAAGATGCCCCTTCTGAGCTGGCAATGGTGAAAGGGAGATAATGACGCTCGAGTCCCGCCTCCAGTAGGCCCCGGGGTGGTGACTAGCACCAAGGGTATGAGTTTTCACAAATATGGGAGGCATTACCCTTTTTTAATATTTAAGATCGGGAGATAGGACAACTAAGTCCCTCTTATTAACCAACCAACCCCATTGATTATTATTTCCGTTCCATTATCAAGCATCATCATTCATTAACTCTTCCACATTTTATTTATTATTCACAGCCCATAGTTCGTTCATATTCAAGTCCATCCCTGCAGCCCCGCTGACAACCACCACAACCACAATCAAGCTAACTGCAGCCCCGCTGCTCACCCGATCCATAACAACCCACAAAAACACCACCATCACATGCCACGTATCCAAGCCAACACTCACATGTTCATTATTCCATTTTGTTCAACCGGGGTGATCACACAAGGATTCCAGATTTTAAATCAGTCAACTTTACGTGATTAACCAAATTCCACATTCAACAAAGTTTCATTCACAAAAACGGTCTAGAAGGATAGGGCAACATTTAATTGCGCAAGCAAAGGCCCCCAACGACCGTGATTTTCAGTAGGCATAAGCCTATTCAATCCACAACATAATATCACAGGATATAAAAATAAACATAACAACTTCCTCATCCCCGTTCTTTAACCAGTTATTATCTTCGTTTAATGGTTCAACCGTTTCTCAGGAAAACAAGAGGATACTCACCCTGCATGATGCACAATCGAGAGAGACGAAGGTAAGATTCCTACCTCAACAGATTATGATCACAACGTTCCCCCGGATCAATCTTTAAAAGACGTCCGTCGGCGTTCGTCGCTTCTGGCAAAACCCAGCAAAACCTCCTCGAGTGGAAGCTGGGAAGGAAAGACCGAAAGGAAAGCAACAAATCCAAGTTCAGAAGTTCTGTCTCGTTGTTACGATCCCGTGGCCGCTGACGGATCTTAAATCGGAGCTCGGACGAAGAAGTTATGAAAGAAAAAGAGCATTCGAGTCTCTTGGGAGAGCTCTGCTCAGAGGAATGGGGAGAAGAGGGGTGAGTTGAAAAGGAGTAGGGGACCCCTTCTTTTATAGGCGTGAAAAACAAAAGTACACGGCGTGTACTCGGCCATTTCACACGGTCACCATGCGGCTTCCAACACGGCCTTCAACGCGGTACGCGGCCGTTGACTGGTCAACACACGGTTTGAGGGTAAGTTCTGGTTGGAGGGATTCCCATCCATGAAATAATGAAGCCCCGTCCTTTTGGAATAGGTAGAGATCTTGGATTCTTCCTATTTTGGTTTGATACTAACCACTAGAGAGAGTTGGTTATTTCTAATTTCATTTCCAATAAAATCTGTTTTCCCACATGCACCTAATCCACAGGAATTCCAGATGATGAATATTAACATTGATGTAGAGGATGCATTGAGTTGGAGCCCAACGTTAGAGTCTTGGGAGACGTTGATAATTATAGGGTCATTGGTATTAACTCAAGCTTGGATTTAGATCATGTATGAACCCCAGATAACGGGGTTGATGTATTGTTGGTGTTAGGGGCTAGGGATTTCAGATTCTCATCTGGAGAAGTAAGAAAAGCTGGGTAAGTTGGGGAAACCTGGTCCTGCATAAAAACCCCATTTGAATTCCTTTGAGAAGCTTGCAGAGAGCAGCATGAAATGGAAAGTCTGGGGAGGGAACTCATGATCAGATCATCTTGCAGGGAGTCTGAAGGGCCCTTCTCTTATGAGGAAATATTATGAGAAAACCTAGGAATATAACTTTCTGGGATGTCCTGAACCTGATGGACATGAGTTATCACTATGTGGGGGAGATGCAAACATGATCAGCATCTGGTCTGAGGGTCCGAGACCATGAAGGGGGGCACAAGTGAGAAAAAAGCACATGACATAGCCTTCTAACCACATCTGGATTTTGTGGAGGGCTGGCCAAACCCTAGTGGAATCCTCAAGCTTAGGGGGAGAGGCTGAAGCCTCGAAAGGCACCAGGGCCAGGATCGAGGAGGCTACCCTGATCAGTGGAATAAACATTAACTCCTGAACCGAAAGGCAAACCTGAGAAGAGGATGTGGAAACCCTGGAACAACCAGATCCTGAGCCTCCACCTGGATTAGGGAGGGTATGATAGAAACACCAACTCCATTGGAAGAGGGAGCTGCATCGTTGCTCAGGGGAAACTAAGGGATGGCTATGAGACCACTACAGCTTTGGTTCCTACAGACCTGTGGATAATTCCCATGATGATGGAAAAAAGAGAATAACCTGCGAGGTGAGGGATAAATAATTTATTAGGACCAGAAGAATGAGCCCTACATGTTGAGACTGATACGATCCGGTAGCGGTTGAGAAACATCAATATCAACACACACCCGAGCTATAGAGGACTCCTCAAAGTGCAGAGTACAATCAGCCACACACAGAAAACCTCCAAGAGAATCACCGATGGCACACAGAAGGAAAGGGTTCTGTAACGAGAGCGTCAATCCAAGAAGGCAGGTTCACACTGCCGCTCGAGGGAAATCCTTTCCCTGGTGAACCTCCATCACCTACCAGGAGAGAGATAACAACCACCATCTTGTAGATCGAGGATTATTGCACCATGCCAGAACAAATTCATCATTTCAATCCAGAACAATATGGTATAATTCGTGATTTTGGGACGAAATGCGAGTCGGGGTAGCCAGATCGTATGAATCCACAAAACTTCTAAAAAGAGGGAGCGGCGGCTTTACCTCTCCAAAATGCACTACCAGCATCCATTCGAGGAGATCTGAAGATTCGTCAGAGGAAAAGGTAGTAAAATCTAACACCGGGCTGGATCCAGTTGGGGCCTTGACTGAAAACTACTGGGAGAGCTCAGGGAAGCACTGCTGCAAGAAAGGACCTGGATGACAGAGGGCATCTTTGAAGGAAACATCCAGTCCCGGAACTGCAACAGGAGAATAAGAACCACTGGGTAGGGGAACAGAAGAAAAAGCTTTATACGGTGGTTCTGAAGGATAAGACATATGGCCAGGAGACATCGGTGAAGGGAGCGCCGCCTGGTAGGAAGCGGTCTGCGGGAGAGCAACATTCAATTTTTTTTGAAAAGATGACAGCAGATGAAGTACATTATTGTGAGATTTTTTTTTTTTTTTTTTTTTTTTAATGGTAGTGCTTTGGTCAAAGACCATAGTACAATTTATTGATAAGCAAAACAGGGTTACAAGAGGCGAAAAGATGGGATTTTTTTACAATCTCTATCAATAAGGTAAAATAAGTCAGAAGGAATAGAGTCCATCCAAGTCATGTGTTGATGAACTCCTTTGTTGGCAAGAGCATCAGCAACAGCATTTGCTTCCCGGTAGGCATGAGTAGCTATATAGTCCATCCCGTGTAGCAAATTTAGACAATTCATCCATCGTGTGGTAAGAGTCCAGGCCAGATGGATGTTGTCATTCCAGATGGCATGAATGATAGTGGTTGAATCACTTTCTATGCAGAGTTTTCTCCAACCTCTTTGATGCGCAAAATCAACAGCATGAATGACCCCCAACATTTCCGCCTCCAGAGAAGAAGAGTGACCACAACCAACAAAGAAGCAGCCCTGACACTGCCCAGCTGAGTCTCTGAAGATGGCACCACAACTGGCAGGTCCTGGGTTGCCTTTGGAGGTGTCATCGACGTTCACTTTAATCCATCCTGACATTGGAGATTGCCAGAATACTTCAAATGAGTGTTTGGGCTTTGGGTAGATGCCAGGAACACGGAGCTGTCGAAGAATCACAAAGTCACCAATGAGTTGTTACAACAGTCTTTTTGTATTGAGGCAGCTTCATGAATCGCCAGAAGAATCCGAGCTTTCCCTGCATTAAGATTGAGACGGTGATTGTTGTGAATGAGGGCGTTTCTGACGTACCAGATCTCATGAAGAAGCTCTGCCACTGCCGTCAGGAAAAGGTTTTTTATCTGCATAGAAATATCATATCTAGTACAATTTTTTATAAACAAGGAAATTGAGTCAGTAAAGAACCATCTATTATTAAATAAATCAGAAATATAATTCCAAAGAGCAGAGGCCGTCGCGCAAGATAGGAAGAGATGATTGGCATCCTCCCTATGTTGATTACACAGGCGACACTTAGAACAGAGTTGAATACCAAAAGTTTGGAGACAGGTTTCCGTTGGCAGTCTATTATGGGCAATGCGCCAAATAAGGGTGAGCCTAGAAGGTTTAATCCAGGGTTTGTTAAATTGATTCACCCATAGGAAACTAGAGTCATTATCAGAGAAATTATGCTTATAATAATTCTTTGAATCCAGGACGCCATTGGTAGAAGGCTCCCAAACAAGGAAATCACCATTAGGAGAAAAAAGATGATTGTCAATAATTTGAGCAATATTGTCAGGGAGATCATGATGGTGAGATTGCAAAACCTCCTTTATAGTCTGATTAGTATCATCAGGAGGATTATGTGAGGGTAACAAGGATATCAGGGGGGTACCACACCAATTGTCACACCAAAAATTAATGGAAGAATCAGCACTGACGATCCATCTAGAGTTTTGCATGATCCTATGATAAGAGTCCCGGATAGAGGGCCAGATGGATGAGTTGATGAAATTAAGTTTACCTTTTAAGAGCTTAAAGAGGAATCATGGTGTAGGAAATCAGTGGCCTTAGAAGTGGAGTTGATAATGTGCCAAGTGAGGCGGGCCTGAAGAGCATCATTGAACAAATTTAGATTTTTTATGCCAATACCACCATTAGCAATGGGTTTACAGCAAGATTTCCAAGGTATTGTAACAAGTTTCTTTTCAAAAATGCTTCCAGACCAAATGAAGTTCTTAATATAAGTGTTAATTTTTTTTAAAACGCTGACGGGCCATTTATAAACCATGAAGGAATAGACCATTTTAGAAACAATGGTCGATTTAACCAAACAAATTCTCCCAGCCATGGAGAGAGTTTTGCCTTTCCAGCTAACGAGTTGATTTGTGATTTGATCAATGATGTTAGCGAAGTAGGTAGCTTTGGGCCTACCCCAAAATATTGGAACACCCAAATAGTTGAAGGGCAAGAAACCCTCTTTAATACCCAGATAGGTGGTGATATTAGATTTCCTTCTTACAGGAAAATTTTTTCCAAAAAAGATATACGATTTGTCCCAAGAAATTGCTTGCCCAGAGATTTGTTCATAGTGAGAAATCGCTTGCTTAAGAACATGAATATTTTTTTTATCCCCTTTTATTAATAAGATAATATCATCAGCATATAAAAGGTGGGTAGGGGCATTTAAATTCCTGGCAACTTGAATAGGTTTAAGCATATGTTGATCAACCAGCTTGTTAAGAAGTCTACTTAGGTAATCCTCAGCAATAACGAAAATGATAGCAGAAAGAGGGTCACCCTGCCTGACACCCTTTGAACAATTGAAAAAACCTCTAAGAGTACCATTAATCAGGATCGAGATATAGGCTGAGTGAAAGAGGGTCTTAATTCTACCAATGAAAGAATCATTAAAGCCAAAGTTTTTTAGAACTTTGAAGATAAAATTCCAGTCAATGGTATCAAAAGCCTTTCTGATATCAAGTTTGATTGCCACATTGCCCCCTCTTGTGCTTCTATTTAAACTATTGGTACATTCTGAAGTAAGACAGATACAGTCTTGGATTGACCTACCTTTAATAAAGCCAAATTGGTTCCAAAAGACAATTTTATTGCAGATAGGAGCAAGTCTATTAGCAATAATTTTAGTAATAATTTTATAGATAGTGTTAATCAGAGCGATGGGTCTGAATTGGTGAATCTCAGAAGCATTCTCAACCTTAGGAATTAAGGTTAGAAATTGAGCATTGATTCCATGAGGAAGATATCCGTGGGTGAAAAAGGACTTAACAAGGTTACAAACATCATTGCGAATTATATCCCAATGTTTTTGGAAGAAACCATTGTTGAATCCATCCGGACCAGGAGCACTGTCAGGATTAAGACCAAAGACTGTGTCTTTGATTTCATGTTCAAGAGGGATTCTTAAAAGAGTCTCATTGTCTTGATCATCCACCATTAAAGGAATAATATCCGGTTCAAGATCAATATTTATATCAGGACCATTAAAAATGCTATAAAAGTACGAGGTGACATGGTCCGCAATCGATTCTTCAGAATCAATGATCATGTCATTTTTAATGAGCCTAGTAAGGGGGCGGTTGACCTTTCTAATTATTTGAAGACAGTTATAGAATTTTGTATTTCGATCACCATCGGTTAGCCATTTAGTCCTGAACGTTTGTTTACGAATATTGTCCTTGAAAGTAAGAAGGGAATTAAGTTTAGAAGAGATATTAGCTTCCAATTGAGGATCCATATTTAAATCTGAGTTTGTGTTCTGAGTCTGGATACGATTGAGTTCCTCTTCAAGATAGGAGATATCAGAATCAATTTGAGTATTAGAATTTTTGCACCAACCTTTCAGTGCCTGTTTGAGAATTTTAAATTTGCGTAAACAGGCGAAAGGATCATTATGATGTTTCATGGAGTTCCAGGTTACATCGATAAAGGTGACACATTCAGAGTTCGAGGACCAAGCGTTATTAAACTTGAAGGGGATGACAGGCTTACGATCATTCGTAAGAATACTAACAAGGATAGGATGATGATCAGAGTTGAGCCTCGGGAGGGTTACACTGGTTATTTTGTCCCAGTTGTCGAGAGTCTTCATGTTGACGAAAGCTCTGTCAAGTTTACTAGCAACAGTTTTGTTGTGATGCATCCTATACCAAGTGTATTTAGCACCAATGAGAGTGATTTCAAAAAGGTTAGAGTCATCAATAGTAGAGATAAATTCCTTAGTGGAAATAGTAAGATGTGAGGGACCAATTTTTTCAGAGGGGGAAAGGATGGCATTGAAGTCACCCAAAACCACCCAGGATTCTTGAATGTTTTTCGCCATATCAAGGAGTTCATTCCATAAAGGTCTCCTATCCTGGTATCTATTCTTGGCATAAACCAAAGTGAAAAAGATATGCCGACTATTCCACAAGAAATCACAGGTAAGTTGTTGTTCAGAGGTTCTAAAAATGTTGACATTTTTTAAAGAGTTGTGGAAAAAGATCCACAAAGTGTCAAAATGAGGACTACTTTTACAAGATCCTAAAAAATTGTAATTGAGAGAGACAAATCTCATATAGTTCATTTTAAAGTTGACTTTAGGTTCAGCAATGGCTAAGAGTTGGGGTTTATGTGTGTTTAAAAACCTCCTAAGAGTTGTGGAGGTGTCATTGTTGGCTATACCTTGACAGTTCCAATAAAGAATATTCATTACTATTTGCGGGCTGGGTTTGAACCCTTCTTTTTTTGAGATTTACTAGATCCTTTCTTCTTTTGGGATCTCGTAACCATTGCGGAGGAGGTAGACTCCTGTTGACTGGCATGATCTTTAGGTGTTTGAGAGGGAGCAGATTTCAGGTCTGATTTTGGGTTAGGGGCAGCAACTGGAGTATTCAAAAGTTGAGTACAGTTCAAAGTGTGATTTTTGTCCGGTCCGTGAACTGTGTCTAGCTCAGTTGAGAGCTGTTGCTCATCCCTAGACTGAATAATCCCACTATATGGGGCGAAGAGGGATGGGGAAGTCTGAACAAGAGGGGGGAATTCTGAAGAAGCAGGAAGCAAAATGGCGCTTGACTGGACAGACCCTGGAGCATCAGCCTGAGTAGGGGGTTGCACAGGATGGGAAAATGTGCCAGACTCAAGCTGGACAGATTCAGGTGCATCAGGTAAAGAGGAATCTAAGGCAGAGTTAGGAATATCAACGAAATCCTTCTTGCCAGCAGAAGTACCGGGAACCAAGTTGAACATCGAACAGGAGGCAAGATTATGGATAGACTCAGGGTCTGAAACAGTGACAGGTAGTGTGGTGTGTGCTCTGCTGGGAGTCAAATGATCGGCAGGATCAGTCCTAGTCACTTGTAAAATAGATTCATTAATAGGACTAGCAGTTTTTTCAACAGAAATCGAAGAAGAGATGTCAGCCTGGCGTTGCAAGAGAGCAGAAGTCTGCATGTTAAGGGGAGTATTGACCACCACCTTGTCGACTGAAACAGGTTCTGTATGCAATATGGAAGCAGAATCAGTGGTGTGTGATGAAGTGTGAGCAGAAACAAATCCAGGAGAGTCATGATTATCAGTTTGATTCTCTATAACAGGAGCATTGGAAACAGAAGAGACAGGGTTCTCATTTGAATTGAAAAACACAGAGTTACCTGGATCAGCAGTGTTCGCAGCCTTACCCTGTGTTATGCTAGGCGCAGCAGAATTTTCTATGAGAGCTGAAGGCAAAGTGTCCTCCAGGTCCCTGCAAATATGCTCATTTAAACATGAAGTACCAGAGGCAGGGGCATTAGTGGGAGGATTGAAGAAAGTTAAAGGGTAGCTCTTAACTGAACTACCTCTGGTGCCCTCAACCACTGGTTTTCCGAGACCATTTGGATTGTCTTTGTGTTGTAGGGCCTCTTCTTCCGTAACCAAATCTCCCCAGGATTTTCCTTCTAAGGAAGGAAGGTCACCTGATTTTTTAACCCAAATATTTTGCTTTTTTTGTGGGGGCTCAGCGTTTATTATGACATTCTTCCCTTTTTTAGCATTCTTGACCTCGTGCCAATCATTATTAATGGGGGGATCCATTTGCTTTCTAAAGACCCTACAGTTTGCAAGGTTATGCCCAATTAGTTTGCACACTCCACAGAAGGGTGGCTTCTTTTCATACTCAATGCTGAGTTCTAATCTATGATCAGGGGCATTAAAACCTATTCTAGTAGGAAGTTCATTGGCTAAATTTACTTCAACCATAATTCTTGCATAAAGACCTAGATCCCCATTCAAAGTTCTATGGTCAATTTTAATAGGGGATCCAATGCAAGACGCAATGTCATTTAAAATCTTCGGGTGCCAATAAAACCAATTAAGCCCATGAATTCTAATCCATACTTGCGCCATATAATTTTTGTGTGTGTATGGGTTAAATGTAGGGTCCCAATCAAAAATTCTAAGAAATCCAGGCTGCAACCGAAGATTACCAAGCTTCCATACCTGATCGAGTTCATCTTGAGAACTAAAGAGGATGTGATAGTATCCTTTCCCAAGGGGGACCATCTTCCATTTTGAGGAATTCCAGCAGTGTGCAATCCTGCTCTTAAGCTCGGAATGAGGCCAGGGTCTATCCCCTGCGTTGTATGAAACTCAGCCAAGGACAGAGTACTTGCACATTTGTTCTCTTTTCTTCAGGGCTTCCGGATCAGCGTCGACCAAGAAGCCACCATCTTCTAGCTTTCTATAGAGCGGTTGCATACAGTCCTTCACGCTACTAAGATCAGTACCCTTCAGCGCATCACGAAAGGAGACAGGACGAGATCGAAGAGGAACTTGAAATTTCCCGACTTCGATTTTTGAGACATCAGAATCTGTCAAAGAGAGAGCAGGAGGGGAAACCAATTCCCACTCCGGATCGAAGCCGGCCATCCGAAAGATCAGGTAGATACAGCGACGAAGGCTAGGGTTTGAAGTCGCCCGTTGGAGAAGGGTTCGAGATCTCCCATCCTTCTGGTTCTCCATTGTGAGATGATTTTTCATTGAATTACATCTTAGAGAGTGATATAATACATCATTTTCAACACCATATTTATCTTTGAGATTTATATCAAACCTTTTTATAATAATTATCCACATAAAAAATCTATCCTTTGATTCATATTTTTTGAAAATTTATATCAATGCTGAAGGACTAGTGGTGGGGTATCCTAAGAGATGAAACCTACAATTATCTAAGTAAAATAGAAAACAATTCATTCTCATTGGTGGTGTAGTTTCTTTAAACACCTTTCAATTTTTTTATTTCATAAGAAATGATAAAAGTGGTTTTATGAAAACATTTTCCTAAGATGTCTCATACAATAAATTTACTTGCACCCCACATGATTTCAAAATGAATATTCCAATTGGGAGATGGTATGATGGGTGGAGATATAAGATATATATTTAGTGTTGAGAATTATTCCTCACATCTCTTCATCAAAACAATTGGAACATCTTTCATAGGCAGAGAAAAAGCGGGTCGAAAAATGGAGTTGTAGTTCATAATGAACTTTCCATTGAATGCACCATGCCCTAATAATGACATCACTTATATGAAAATATTTGTAGAGGTAATGTGATGAATGATATAAACCTCAGATTTATCAACTTAAATCCCTCTATCAGAGACCATATGGTTCATAACATGTCAATATTTCATCATTAAAGGGAATATTTTCCAGTTTCAGATGAGATTCTTATCCTCACATTTAGACAACCCCTTGACAATGTTTATTAGAAATTCCTAAAATTAATCCATGAATTTGGAGAAGTCATTAAAAAAATCATTTAAACAATACCCCACCATGTTAGATAGCATTACCATCATGCACCACATGAAGGTACCCGAGGCATTAAATAACCCTACGGGCATGTGCTTGATTGAAAAAGTGAAAAATAGATAGGTGAAGGTTAATTTTCCTTGATATTATATGGAAATATCAATTTTATTATACCTTGAAAATCTATCTATGATGTAGCAGAAGGCATGACCTGCCACCTATTCAAGGAATAGATCAACGAAGTGGAAAGAGAAATGGTCTTTTATGGTGAAATAGTTTAACATCCTATAGTCAGCACACATTCACCACCCACTACTGACCCCTTTAGGGGGAGGATCACCAACCTAATTGGTAATCATGGTAATTCCATACTTCTTTGGAAGAACGTGAATTGGGATTACCCACACACTATTAGTAGTAAGGTAAATGACACCGACTTTAAACAACATTATAATTTCTTTCATTACTACAACCATAAGATTAATTTTGAGTCTTCGTTGATGTTTCTATCAATGTTCCGAATCATATTTTAGAATAAATGAATGTTTTATAAAGAGTGGGATAATCATAAGAATATCATATCGGGTCTATCTAACTATTTTCTTTCACCTAATCAATACTTCATGAAGAATTCTTTCTTGGTTGGATTTGAGAGAAGAAGAGAAAACAACAAGAAGGGTTTTATTTTCCCCATGGAATGCATAAAAAACTGATGTAGCCAATACCTTGAATTAAATAACAGCTTGGTTAAAATATTTAGAATACTATTGGGACATTGAATTGAACTTATTTTCATCCTCCAAAGATCTTGTTAGAATTAATTTCATTTGTATAGATGTTTCAGAAAGAAATTGGATATATTAGTGTCAATAATGGCTATGGACTCAATGTTTGTGAATTCTACAAATATTTCATTCATTTATGATCCTAAAAAATCATCGCATGAGTTATCTTAAAGAGATTCAAGACAAAGATAAAACTTTCCCTCATGTGAATAGAAGAAGTCAATCACATCTTGATCTAAAAATCGTTTGAGAAATAATTGAGTTTTCTATGGTTCACTATCAATAATACCTATCCAAATGACCTAATGAATATCTTCATGAGCACAAATTTGAGAGTTTTCATTTTAAAATTTTAGATGAAGTATTGTGTTTCCAAATTCTATTATTTTATTCCATTTTTTCCAGGATGATCGAGTTGATTATTGATAGGATGAGATGACAAAGTTTGATTGGATTCTTTTCCCAAGTGCTTTAGTATCAATTATTGTCAATGAAAATGAACTCAACAGGGTAGATGAAGTTCTCAAATGTTACTCAAATATCCCACAGGGACCCCTTAGGAACATGAATACTTTGGTCAACAGGTTTTAGAGTGAAATATGTTTTTTAGAGTTCCTTGAAACCAAACAAAAAATACCATACAAATTTATTGAGGTTCCCACTAGATCCTAGATCACAAAGGGTGTTGGGGACATTCTTCTCTCCTAATTCAATATTGATATATGAAAAACCCACTTCTTCCATCATAGGAGAAATATTTCCCTGAATGGTGGTTGTAAAGACCCAGAATTTCCATGTAATTTTTTTAAAATAAATGAGAATTTTACGAGTCCGTGAAATTTAACGGCGCGTGATTCCGAGGCCCAAAGTGCCCGGAATGATTTTATGAACTTTTGTTCGGGTACATTCAGTAAACATGCGAGCGAGTTTTTCTAACTTTTGAACCAGTGCTCGGATTTGAAATCTGAGGGTACCGTTGAACTCACAGCGCTGGTATTCGCTTAAAGAGACTTTCACCTCGACGGTAGTTGGTCGAGGGTGAAAGTTAGTTTTTGGGTTTTTCATGAAAAGAATAAAATAAAATAAACACACGTTTTATTTTATTTTGTCGTAACAAAACTCCTTGTGGAAGTTGGTGGTGAGGACCACCAGACCTTAACCTCCCATGAGAGGTTATGGTGGTAGGGTCCACCCGAGCCTAACCTCCCATGAGAGGTTATGGTGGTGGGGACCACCCGGGATTAAACCCCCTTGAAACCCCCTTTAATTGGGAGGAAAACCTCAACTCCCACATTAAATGAGGGAGAGCCTCTTCAACTTCTCCTACATTAATTATGCCAACCCACCTTAATTAATTGTGCCAACCTAGGTGTTTAATTATGCTATTTTGAATTTGTGCCAATGATTAAAGTTGGGGGAAACACATCAGTTGGCCATTTTCATTTTGGTGGAGCCTTGGGAGAAAAGCTCTCCAACGAAGAACTACTTCTCCAAAAGAAGAACGTGTTCTTCCAATGAAGAATGCCAATGAAGAACACCGACCCCGACTTCGACCTTCTTCTTCGAGACTTCCTCCGACATAGGATGTCTTCGACTTCGACAAACTGACGCACAAACCGATGATCGAGGAAAACGCCGACGACACCGACGTCCATCTTTTCCCAACGATTTGTCTTCTTCCCTGCGACTCCGTCGACGTATCAACCCAAGGTAGGGGGATTATTTGCGTGATAATACTTTTCCCATATTCTTACCTTGGTTTCATTTGCGGTTTGGGAATGAAACGTTGAGGGAATTTATAAGCTATACGTTCTACTTTCTTGTTGAGCTATATGCTACCACTCTAAATGCAGATGGTGTGGGTCAAACAAACATGGACCAACCCCCTCCTCCATTCTTCTTTGTGGTGATCTTTGGAATGAAGGAAGGCGACGAAGACGACGAAGGCGACAAAGGCAATGACGCCGACCCCACGGCCCCCGTGACCTGCGCCGCCCCCACAGTGCTCCGGCTTCCCGGCCGAACCGGCCGCGCGCCCTCGCCGGCCACTCGTCCTCACCGGCCGCGCGCCCTCGTCACGTCGTGCCGCCCCGAGCTGAACATGCCATGTGCCCTGGCTCGCGCCGCCCGTCGACCGAGCCACCCTAGCCACGCCGCCCACCGGTCGCGCCCCCCGCCGGCCGAGCCACCTCGGCCGCGCCTCCCGCAGGGCGAGCCACCCTGGCCGCACCACCCGCCAGCCGAGACCCTAGCCGCACCTCCCGTCGGCTGCGCCGCCCGCGACCCTCCGAGTCGCCCTGGCTCGCACCACCCGCGGCCCTCCGAGCCGCCCCGCGGCCTCGTGCCCTCGCGACACCCTCCGCGGCTGAGCCGCCCTCTCGGCTCTCCGAGGCCCCTCGCGGCCTGCTGGGTCGGACCCAGCGGGCCGGGCCATACCCAATGGGTCTGGCCGGGTCGACCAGGTCAGACCGGACCTGGGCCCACTATGACCCATTTACGCTTCTTCGACCATATCTTTGGCACCAGACATTCGTTTGACGAACTGTCAGCGGTGCTGGAAATCTTGGTGTGAGATGGTCCCTTTGAGTATACCCTACTAGAGTTTTGGGTATAGTTGAGGTACAATTGGATTGGATCAAGCACGAATCCAATCGGGCCCCCGGGACTAAAATACTAATAACTCATAGACCGGGCATCCAATTGACACGCCGTCTATTGCGTTGAGACCCCTATGACGTGGCGGACCATTGAGATAATTTATCGTGGGACTTCGTGGCAGCTGTAGCATCTACCAGTATCTTGTGGAGTGGATCCTCCCGGAGACGAGCGAGATTTTGTACGAGAACCTTGTAGTTGGCTGAGACTTGACGACTGCCGACCATTTGACTCAGAGTGACTCGACTGGCCCAGTGGGGAGCACCTTGGTGACACGGCAGACCCACAGTGGGGAGCGCCTTGGTGACGCATCAGACCCACAGTACTCGATAGGAGGAGTACCTCAACAGACTATAATGGGGGAGTGCCTATATATGATGCGACAGACCCACGGTGGGGAGCGCCTCTGTTTGACATGGCATACCCACAGTACTCGACAGGAGGAGTACCTCAACAATCCAAGGTTAGTGGGAAGCGCCTATGTGTGACGCAACATGCCCACTATACTCGATAGAGGAGGAGTTCTCCAGAAGATGAGGGTTCAGAATGTTACTTGTTACTACCCCTAGAATAAAATCCTGGTTTGAGCTGAGTCAGTTTTTCTGTGTTTTCCTCATGATTGAGATGGATTACTTGATAACTTAGATATGTGTATGGGCATATACCTAAGTAGGGTTATCTGTTGTTTTTCATACTTTTTGGTTTATCCTTGGTGGATTTTTGTGAGACCTTGAGGGTCTCGGGGTCCCTACTGAGTATCGTTATACTCACCCCTGCACAAGCTATGCCCGCACCTTGTTGTGTTGGAAGCAGACGACAGACAGCTCTGACTGAAGCTGAGAGTACCAGGACTGGATAGTACCTGGAGATGGACCATACGGCGAGTCGGTACATGGAGGAGACAGACGAATATGGAGGGCTGAGGAGGCGATCTGTACCTACCCTTTTGGTAGGAACCCAAAGGACGACCCATTAGCTGTCTTTCTCTTTCTTCAGTTGTATTGCATATCAATTGTACTTGTAATTTCTAGTTGGGTTTGTATTCTGGCCCCTTTTTACTTAATGTACTCACTTTTTTATTATACATTTGACTTGATTTCGTATCTTTTTGTGTGCTTGGTTATGTGAGTTTGCGGGTTATAAAGGCAATGCATTCCTAGTTTTAGGGAATACGCCTTTGGTGCTAGTTGCCAACCCCTAGCCTATGGAAGGCGAGTTTGGGGTAGTCATGGCATGGGCCCTAGGGGACGGTTCGTGAAAAATTGGTATCAGAGGAGTCAATTTTACTGCAGAACTTAGGACTCTGGTCTTTCTTTTCTATGAATCAATAGTGTTAAGGGTAGTGAGTGTGGTTTTCAGTTCAGGGACTCCAGTGTTTGTGTGGTGGTCGACGCATCCATACACCAGGACCCTGACTTCTGATTTCTGACTTAGTGCACAAAAACACTGATTGCGTGTATGTTTTCAAAAGTTTTCTTTAAGTCAGCTCACCAGGTCATCTCACCAGGTATAACCTTTTGACCGTGGTGCACCTGTTTCTTTTCAGGATTCCTCCACCCAGACAGCCAGCTAGAGTTCCGAGAGTCATACGCACTGATAGCCCACCGAGTGATGAGGCCTTAGTGTAGGGACCTTTTCCAGTAGAGGCACCAGCGGGGGCACCAACGGTACTATTCCCTGTTCGGCCACCGATGCCACCAGCCCCAGCAGCCGATGGTGCATGCTGCTTGAGCGTGTTGCATGAGTTCAAGCGCCAGAGGCCACCCAGGTTCAGGGGAGAGACAGACCCACAGGCGACTGAGGATTGGATGGAGGCCGTGGTGAGAGTCTTCCGACTCATAGGGACACCAACCGATCTCATGATGATCCTTGCTGCCAACATTCTATAGGCAGTGACGGGCAGATGGTGGAGCTTGATGCTCCAAATTCACGACGAGGTGACGCTTCTCTAGGAAAACTTTGAGAGCCTGTTTTGGGCAGAGTTTGTCCCAACGAATCTTCACGCAGTGTGCATTCAGAAGCTACTTCATCTGCAGCAGGACAATATGACTGTAGCTCAGTACTCAGTGAGGTTCACTGACCTCTCACGTTACTCCACTGATATGGTGAAGGACCCTTTCTTCAGGTCACAGACCTTCGAGCAGGGACTCAGGCGGGATATCAAGGCTTCGGTGATCTCACTTAGCATCCCGACGTAGGTGGGGGTGTTAGAGAGAGCCCTCCTAGTGGAGAGTTTCCTTGCTGAGTATTCTCCAACAGCGAGATCCACCACCAGTCATCATGTAGTGGAGTCTTCTACAACTGGCAGTAGAAAGATTTCATAGAGGTCCAAGAGGACCAGACCTACATGTGGATGACCGCATGACTTAGGGTCGGTTTTGCGGGGCACCCGAGACAGAGCCAGTCATGCCAAGATCATGCATTGTTACTCATGCGATGGGCAGGGTCACATGGATCGTGACTATCCGACCCGTCATACAGATGATCAACAGACGGTCGAAAGACTGCCCAGGCAGAGACAGAGATTCGACCGAGAAGGTCCGCAGGGAGCAGGTGGACGTGGCATAGGAGCTGGTCGTGCAACTGGCGGTGGGTGACGACTCGAGGTGTTACCGCCACCACCACCAGGAGGTCCACCCCGACCGCAGGGAGCTGGTGGAAAGGGTTGATCTCAACTCTAGGAAGCTGAGGGCTATGACCATGGTGCTCCAGAGATGATACGAGGTATGATTTGTGTCTACTCCACCTTAGCTTCAGTACTTATAGACACAGGTGCTAGTCATTCTTGTATTGTCACTTGCCTCGTTTGGAGCTCGGAGATTCCGACGGAGCCATTGGATTGATCCTTACATCTAGAGATTTCTAAGGGAGCAGATTCGATGATTACGCACTGGTGCCAGAAGTATGAGCTTACTCTAAAAGGCGATAGCTTCAGCTGGGATCTCCTAGTAGTGGCGTCAAGACCTTACGACGTCATCTTGGGTATGTACTGGTTATCTATAGTCCATGATTAGATCGACTGTATTAAGCGCAAAGTGTGGTGTTTCTGCACGGATGGTAATAGGTTTACCTTCACCGGTGAGAAGGGAGCCTTTGCAGCGCAGGATGGACTTTCCCCGGAGGATTTTACAGCCGATCACTCATCAGTTGGCTAGCCTTATCCTCAGAGTGGTTGAAGTGGAGAGTCCAAGTTATCCTGAAGTGGTGGACTAGTATGCAGATGTCTTCCCTGATGGTGTTTCGGGTCTACCTCCTCACATATAGGTGGACTTTTACGTTGACTTGTACCTCGGGAAGACACCGATATCTACACCAGTGTATCGGATGGCTCCCATGGAGCTTCGTGAGCTGCGGGTATAAGTGGAGGACTTGCAGAGGAAGGGATTCATCCAGCTTAGTGTTTCACCTTAGGCAACCCTGATTCTATTCTCCAAGAAGGCGGATGGGAGCTTGAGGCTTTGTGTTGACTATCAGCACTTGAACCAGGTAACCATGAAGAACAAGTACCCACTTCCGAGGATTGACGACCTCTTTGATCAGCTAAAGGGAGCATAGTGGTTCTCGAAGATAGACCTCAGATCAATATATCACCAGCTCAGAGTTCGATATGAGGATGTGCAGAAGACGGATTTCAGATATCGGTATGACCACTACGAGTTCTTGGTTATGCCATTCGGAATAACCAATGCTCCGATAGTGTTCATAAGACTCATGAACATGATCTTTCAGCCATACCTTGATCACTTTTTCATAGTCTTCATCGACGACATTCTGATCTACTCGACTACTGAGGAGGAGCATGCCTAGAATTTATGGGTAGTACTAGACACACTCTGAGAGCACCAAATTCATGGTAAGATCTCAAAGTGCCAGTTCTGGATCCGAGAGGTTCACTTTCTGGGACATGTCATATCAGAGGCTGGAGATTGAGTGGATCCAGTGAAGATTGAGGCGGTACTTTCTTGGGAGTCACCTAGGAGTGTGACGGAGGTACGAAGTTTCCTGGGTTTGGCCAGTTACTACCGGAGATTTGTGCCAGATTTCTCCAGAGTTAAAGAACCACTATCAGCATTGACGAAGAAGGGCCAAACCTTCATTTGGTCGGAGAAATTACAGTGGAGTTTTCAGGAGCTGAAGCAAAAGCTGACTAGTGCCCCCATCTTGAGGCTTCCAGAGGAGGGCGTAGGGTATGTAGTCTACTGCGATGCGTCAGGGACCAGACTCGAATGTGTCCTAATACAGGAGCGAGCAGTGATTGCATATGGTTCTCATAAGCTGAGACAAAATGAGCATAACTATGCTACCCATGACCTAGAGTTAGCAGTAGTGGTCTTCACCTTGAAGATGTGGCAACACTATCTGATGGGTGAGCGTTTTACCGTGTACTCTGATCATAAGAGTCTCAGGTATATTTTCTATCAGAAGGACTTGAACCTGAGAAAACGACGTTGGATTGAGTTCCTTCAAGACTATGACTTTGAGATAGTCTATACTCCTGGGAAGGGGAACGTTGTTGCAGATGCACTCAGCAGGAGATCTGGTATTCAGCTGCTAGGCGAGGTGACAGAGCAACTGGATACTTTACAGATATCCTCTGTGGATAGAAATAGAGCAGCTTTCCTTCAGTCTCTTACAGTCACTCCCCCACTTCTTCAGCGAGTTAGGGAGGTGCAGCGTGAGGATGTTGACTGCGAGACACGACGTGCTCATATATCCATAGGACAAGCACCTAATGGATTTTCTGAAGGTGAAGAGCATGTCATCCTCTACAGAGGATGTACCATGGTACTAGTGTCACTTCAGGAGAAAGTATTGAGGGAGTTCCACACATCCCCTCTAGCGGTACATCCAGGAGTGGTGAAGATGTACCAGAATCTCTGACGACAGCACTGGTGGCTTGGAATGAAGAAATCAGTAGTAGAGTTTGTCTCACGATGCCTCACTTGTCAGCAAGTGAAGGTGGAGCATCAAGTACTAGCAGACTTGGTTCAACCTTTAGAGGTCCCAGAGTGGAAGTGGGATGGGATATCCATGGACTTCATGACAGGAATTACACATACATCTAGGGGTCATGAATCGATTTGGGTGATCGTCGACCGACTCACCAAGTTGGTCCACTTCCTACCGATCAGAGAGCAGGGTTCAGTAGAGATATTGGGAAGCCTCTATGTGCAGAATATTGTGCAGTTACATAGAGTACCTTCAATGATCATTTTCGATCATGATGCACGTTTTACTTCCTGGCTGTGGAAGGGGTTTCATGAGGCTTTCGGTATGCAGCTTCGTTTGAGCACCGCCTTCCATCCTCAGACGGATGGCCAGACTGAGCAGACCATTCAGACCCTCGAGGACATGCTGCGCACTTGTGTCCTCAACTTTGGTCGTAGCTGAGAGGATAAATTAACTTTGGTGGAGTTTTCATACAACAAAATCTATCACTCCACTATTGTGATGAAACCTTTCGAGGCATTGTACGGGCGACCTTTCAGATCACCCTTGTGCTGTACTGACCTAGGGGAGTCAGCACTCATGGGACCAAATATGGTACGGGCTACCACAGAGAAGGTGTAGATCATCCAGAGGCAGATAAAGACTGCACAAAGCAGACAGAAGTCTTATGCTGACAGGAGATAGAGACCTCTGGAGTTTGAGGATGGTGACCATGTCTTTCTACGGGTCTCACCTCGACGAGGATTGCGGATATTTGGCCGAGGTGGAAAGTTATCTCCGAGATTCATCGAACCTTTTCAGGTCCTCAGCAGAGTTGGCAAGGTGACTTACTGCTTAGCTCTTCCACCTCAGTTTCACCGGGTGCATGACGTCTACCACATATCCCAGCTGAGTAGATACGTGCATGACCCTTCTCATATCATCGACCATGGCGAGTTGGACGTTGATGATGGGGAGACTTTTATGGAGGTTCCAGTAGAGATTGAGGATCGACAGAAGAGGGTCCTTCATGGACAGTCGATACCTCTGGTGTGCATTTGTTGGCAGCATGAGAATCTCCAGGAGAGCACATGGGAGCGGGAGGCTCAGATGCGTGCTCAGTACCCCCACTTGTTTCCCTTAGTTTGAGTTGTGGCTTACGGGGACGTAAAGCCTGAGGTGGGGAGAATGTAAAGACCCAGAATTTCCATGTATTTTTTTTTAAAATAAATGGGAATTTTATGAGTCCGTGAAATTTGACGGCGCGTGATTTCAAGGCCCAGAGTGCCCGAAATGATTTTTTGAACATTTGTTCGGGTACGTTTAGTAAACATGCGAGTGAGTGTTTCTAAATTTTGAACCAGTGATCGGATTTGAAATTAGAGGGCAACATTGAACTTGTAGCACTAATATTCGTTTAAAGAGACTTTCAACTAGACGACAGTTGGTCGAGGTTGAAAGTTATTTTTTGGGTTTTTTGTGGAAATAATAAAATAAAATAAACACATGTTTTATTTTATTTTGTTGTAAGCAACCTCCTTGTGGAAGTTGGTGGTGGGGACCACCAGACCTTAACCTCCCATGAGAGGATATGGTGGTGGGGACCACCTGAGCCTAACCTCCCATTAGAGGTTATGGTGGTGGGGACCACACAGAATTAAACCCCCTTGAAACCCCCCTTTAATTGGGAGAAATACCTCAACTCCCACATTAAATGAGGGAGAACCTCTTAAAATTCTCCTACATTAATTATGCCAACCCACCTTAATTAATTATGCCAACCTAGGTGTTTAATTAGGATATTTTGAATTTGTTCCAACGATTAAAGTTGGGGGAAACACATCAGTTGGCCATTTTCATTTTGGTGGAGCCTTGGGAAAAAATCTCTCCAATGAAGAACTGCTTCTCTGAACGAAGAACGCGTTCTTCCAACGAAGAACGCCAACGAAGAATACCGACCCAGACTTCAACCTTCTTCCTCGAGACTTCCTCCGACATAGGATGTCTTCGACTTCGACAAACCGATGCACAAACTGACAATTGTGGAAAATGCTGATGACACCGACGTCCATCTTTTCCCAACGATTCGTCTTCTTCCCTGCAACTCCATCGATGTATCAACCCGAGGTAGGGGGATTATTTGTGTGATAATACTTTTCCCATATTATTACCTTGGTTTCATTTGTAGTTTGGGAATGAAATGTTGAGGGAAGTTGTAAGCTATACATTCTACTTTCTTGTTGAGCCATATGTTACAACTCTAAATGCGGAGGGTGTGGGCAAAACAAACATGACCCGACCCCATCCGCTGTTCTACTTTGTGGTGATATTCAGAATGAAGGAAGGCGGTGAAGACAATGAAGGCGATGAAGGCAACAGTGCCGCCACCTGCGGCCCCCGTGACCTGTTCCGCCTCCGCGGCGCTCCGGCTTCCCGGCCGAACCTTCTGCGCGCCCTCCCCAGTCACGCGCCCTCACCGTCCACGTGCCCTCGCCGACTGTGCGACCTTACCGGCTGCACACCCTTGCCGCGCTGTGCCGCCCCGAGCTGAACTAGCCCCGCGCCCCTGCTCGCGCCACCCATTGGCTGAGCCACCACGGCTGCGCTGCCCGCCGACCGTGCCACCCGCGGGCCGAGCCACCCCGACCGCGCCCCCCGTCGACCGTGCCACCCACTGGACGGGCCCCCACCGCCCGCCGTCTGCACCATCCACCGGCCCTCCGAGAAGCCCTGCGGCCTCATGCCCTCGAGGCACCCTCCACGGCCGAGCCGCCCTTACGGCTCTCTACAGACCCTTGCGGCCTGCTATGCCAGACCCAACAGGCCAGGCTGAACCCAACGGGCCAGGCCGGGTCATTCCGATCGGGTCGGACCGGACTCGGGCCCACGTTGACCCATTTACGCTCCTTCGACCATATCTTTGGAACCTAATGTCTGTTGGACGAACCGTCAGTAGCGCTGGAAATCTTGGAGCGAGAAAGTCCCTTTGAGTATAACCTACTGGAGTTTTGGGTATATTTGAGGTACGGTTGGGTTGGATCGAGAACGAATCCAGCCGAACCCCCAAGACTAAAAGACTAATAGCTCATAGACTGATGGTCCGATTGACGCACCGTCTGTTGCGTTGAGACCCCTATGATGTGGCAGACCTTTGAGATACTTCATCGTGGGACTCAGTGGCAGTTGGAGCATTGACCAATAGCTTATGGAGCGGATCCTCCCAGTGATGAGTTTTGTGCGGGAACCTTGTAGCTGGTTGAGACTTGATGACTGCTGACCGTTTGACTTAGAGTGACTTGACTGGCCCAGTGGGGAGCACCTTGATGACGTGGAAGAACCACAGTGGGGAGAGACTTGGTGATGCATCAGACCCACGATACTCGACAGGAGGAGTAACTTAGCAGGCTATGAGGGGGAGCACCTCTGTGTGACGCAGCAGACCCATGGTGGGGAGCGCCTCTGTGTGACGCGGTAGACCCATGGTACTCGACGGGAGGGGTACCTCAATAGTCCAAGGTTAGTGGGAAGAACCTCCGTGTGATGCGGTAGACCCACTGTACTCGATAGAGGAGGGGTTCTCCACAGCTGAGGGTTCAGAATGTTACTTGTTACTACCCCTTGAATAAAATCATGGTTTGAGCTGAGTCAGTTTTTCTGTGTTTTTCTCATGATTGAGATAGATTACTTAATAAATTAGGTATATGCATGGGAATATACCTAAGTAGGGTTATCTGTTGTTTTTCATACTTCGTGGTTTATCCATGGTGGATTTTTGTGAGACCTTGAGGGTCTTGGGGTCCCTACTGAGTATCATTATACTCACCCCTGCACGGGCTATGCCTGCACCTTGTTGTGTTGGATGCAGACGACGGACAACGCTGACTGAGGCTGAGAGTACCCGGACTGGATGGTACCTAGAGGTGGACCATATGGTGAGTCAGTACATGGAGGAGAAGGACAGAAGTGGAGTGCTAAGGAGGCGATTTGTACCCACCCTTCAAGTAGGAACCCGGAGGACGACCCAATAGCTGTCTTTCTCTTTCTTCAGTTGTATTGCATTTCAGTTGTACTTATAATTTCCAGTTGGGCTTGTATTTTGGCCCCTTTTTTACTTATTGTACTCACTTGTTTACTATATAGTTGACTTGCTTTCGTATCTTGCTATGTGCTTGGTTATGTGAGTTTTCAGGTTATAAAGGCAATGCCTTCCCAGTTTTAGAGAATACACCTTTGGTGCTAGTCACCAGCCCGAGGGACGGGTCGTGACAGTGGTATTCACAATTGCAACCAAAATGACATGGTTTTTAAATAATATTTTTTTTTCAAAAGTGACCAAGTCCTTAAGGTATTTGGATTATGAATTTATGGTTCTAATTTCATCTAGAGGATTAATATTCAACTCTACCTAATCAAATATTTATCTTAATGTTTTATTCGATTCAAGTTTAAATTTTTCAATCATATACTGAGGGAAGGGATAGGCCTAACAGATTGTTTGGTGTAGTGGTGGTTCTTTCAAATTTTCATCATATTTTTTAGTTTTAGGAGATGGTTTATCATCATTTTCATATGATATTTTACCCTATAATATTTTCAATGTATTTCCTGCATCTTAAGACTATCACTATATTTAGTTTTTAATGTGATGGTTGCATGAAACATGATTTTGAACTCAATTTTGAGGGATAAAAAAATTAGTAAGAAACAATTAATTTATGGTTATGTATTTAGAGTTCATGTTTACGTTATGAGACTTATGATTTTTTTTGTCATTTTCTTGCACAATTATTCAATGATTGGGAGAGGGATATATTAAGCATGGGATTTTTCTAGTTTTTTTTCTTATAAGAGGATACATTAGCTATTGGATGGGATGTTTAATGGGTTTCTAGATACGTTGTTGTAATTGGATAGGTGGATATTTTTTTTGGACTGGTGGTTATTGAAACTGTTTATTTATTTGAAAATTTAATAGAGGGTTAAGGATGATACATTTTTGTTGGGGTGGTGTTGATTAAAATTCCAATGGAATATTGGATGGAAAATATTTATAAGATTTAATGTGTTTTATAATGTGGGGTTTTAAAGGTCAACTCATTGAGATCCACTAGTGGTTCCCCTAAAATTACATCAATTATGAAACCAAGGATTGGGTAGTTTTCAGTCTTATGGTCAAGTTTAAAAAAAAATTACAAATAGGTTCAATATTTTGAATCTCATAAACCTTCTTAGGATCGATCTATTTTAACTTCCTAGTGGGTATAATGAGTTTTACACTAATATGTTCATCCACCCCCAAAGAGTTTGAATTCCAATATATTTCGGTGGATTCTCATAGTAAGGTGATATTCCTTAGGTCTAATTTTGATAAATGAAAAATTTGTTTATTATAAAAAAACATTAATAGAAGATTCTATCATTTAATGAGACTAAAAAATGATGGCATTGTACCATATAAAGAGTATATCTGAACCATTAGCATACATCATATAAATTCTCACCCACTTTTGAATATATTTTAGATGCTCTTTTTAGTGAAATTATTTTGCGGGGGGAGTATTTATTGTAAAATTATCGTCACAGTTTATCCCATGAGTGAATGAATTGTAGTATTAGATTTTTGAAAAAATAATTTATTGATCCTTTAGTGAAAAAGGAAAGAACCACATTTTATATGACTCACATTGATATTATGGGAACGTGGCTTCAACAATGTCATTGAATTCTTTAACATGAATGTATATCATCTTAGACTCTATCCCATGAAAGGTATTGAGGTTGTTTAGAACATGAGGTCTGAAAGCATAGTGGGAATATCCTAGAGAATCATATTGAATGCATGAGGGTAAACTGGTGTAGGACTATTTGAAGAATAAATTCATGTTATGATTTTTCACATTACCAAGGTTAGGGGCTTGCCCATTTTAGTTTCCATTTGTGTTCTTACATAGGGTTATGAGTTAGTATTATTTTACACCCTCATTTGGATTAAACTATAGTTTATAATCTAAAATTTAGGGAATACTAGGATATAATTTAGGAATACCCCTAGGCTCACTATACTCATTACCCCTTAATTTATCCACCCTTACAAATCTATCTGTATTTTCATTAGTGTAGATGAACTTGTGTTGTAAAAGTAAAAAAAAGGAAGGGGTGAAGATAAGAAATGTTTTAATGGGAATATAATAAAGGGGATATAATATAAGGATACTTCCTCAGATGACATACTTGGATATCAAGAAATGTTGAAAATATTTGGTCTCACCCACATTTATGCAAGTTTAGGGTTAAAGTGATTTATTGTAGTATAGTTAAATTCTATAATCCTTAATGATATAAGATGAAACCTAAAGACACATACATTCATTTGTGGGTGGAGGTGTAGATTTGGATATTATTAGACAAAAAATGGTTTGATTTTAATTTTTTTAAATGAACACTAATATACATAATTGACTTCAATTTGAGAGTGTGAGTTCATCATAGGTTATTGATAAGGTTTGATTAGATGAACATTTTAAAATGGTTTAAATTTCATAAATTAGAGAGTGTTTTATTCAATCAGATGGGTTCTTTCCAAAGAACTCAATGATTTCATTTTTTCATCTTCCCACGGATAATAACTAATAAATATGGATAACCATTTTCATGACTGCTCTAAGTTCCAGGGTCATTCTTTAACCCATATTGTGTATCCCAAAAAGTAGTGGTGGCTAAGAAGAATGAAAACCATTGAATGGAAATCTCAATTATAATAATTGATTATGAATAATTATATTGAGAGATAATATCCAACACATTCCCATGAGAAATCCATATATAAGGCTATAATATGGTTATCCTTCCATTTATGCATATCTCTCAACATATGAAAAAGTAGAATTACAAGGGATGAATTAAATAAGTAAAAAACAATGGAAAACAAATCACCCCCCATTGTGAGAATAAATTCAAAACTATTTCTATGAATAATCTCACACCATTAGACAATGATATCAACATGATATAAATAAGAAAATAATAATATAATATAAAGAACATTTATTAAGATATTATATTGAATTAGAACAACTTACCTGAGAAAGAAAAACATTACAAAGGCAAATAAACAACATAATATTACAATTAAAAAAATGTTACCCCAATTCTTCAAACCCACTATCTTAAATAATAAATTAATAGTCCTCTGGTGGAGTATAAAAATATCATTAATTTCCCAATTAGTAGGGGTATAAATTGGTTGGTGGAATATAAATGGATGGTGGACTTTTCCAACACTGAAAACAAGTTAGAGACATCTTTCACTCACCCAACAAAGGCACCAAAATGAGATTATAGATGAAAATATATGGGTTTTTTGTAGAATAATAAATTGGTTATTAGTATTTATTGTAATATTTTTGAAAAATTCACCCCATTTTAAATATTAGAGTTATTATCATAATTGTGGGTAGTCATTTTGGGATACCTAATTTGGAGAAAAATATCATCTTCCGATTGGGCCTCCTAGATCACCCCTGAAACCTCCAAATAAGATTTGGACACAGTTTAAAAAAATATTACACTTGATTTCCTTTTTCTTAAGATCAAATTTTAGGATCATTTGGCATGTATCAGGGATAATATATTCATTTTAGTGGGATTCTATCATATTCAAATTAGCTAGAATTTTCATTATTTAATGTCAATAATTATAGCCATCTAATGTAAACTCTCTAGAGGATATGGAAGGAATAAATCTTCCAAAAAACCATTATGAACTACCATTTAAATACTAAATTCAAATAAATAAAATTTAATGTTTTACAAGGTAAGATAAAATTTATCAAATGTGAGTGAAATTGATAAATAATTACAAGCATGATATTAAAATAATCTCAATTGGTAGAATAACCTAATAGGAATATTTGTGAAAAATTATGCACATCAAATTAATAATATAAAAAATCAATGTTTTCCTATTTAAGTGTATAATAAATAAAATATAAAATTAAAAATGAACTTAAAAACTTTGGGAACCATATTATCAATGAAGTATAAAGTGGAAAAACACAATAATGTAATGGTAACACTAATCCAAATGAACACAAGGGGAATTAACATAATTTACACAAAAAGAATACACAATATGAAATAATCAATAAATAGATATACATAATTTGAACTTACTAGGTTATAACATATAATAATCTTGGTATGGGTATCTTGGAACACTTAGCTGGCTATATAAACCACTATATCATCCAAGTTTCTCTATTGAGTTAGTTAGGTTGCATAATACATACCAATTGGGCCACATAATCCATCCAAGTTTACCTCTACTGAAAAATCTAGAAAAATATCCAAACTATAGTATAATATATACTAGGGTGACACCCATCCATATCTTTTATTTATCTACCTACAACATCCTTGATTAAACACAATTAATATGAAAAAAAACATTCCATGATGATCAACTCATATATAATGATTTATAAAAACTAAACCTCATCACACCACCAAGACCATCATGTTAAGAAACCTATTTAAAAATCATAGTAAAATAAAATATTAATTTAATTTAACATAAAAAATGATAAAATATAGTCTATAATAGGAGTAACACAAGGAGATCATGATAATAGTGCTAATTTATAATGTGAATTCATTTTCCAAAAGATCCAACATGTGCTTTTAAAATAAAATTAGAGGGAAAAGATATAAAATTTTTCCTGGAATGCTCACTATAGAACAAATTTTATTTCAAAATTCCTAATGGGCCTTTAATACCATCAGAATTAAATGAAATACCCTTTGAAAGCACAAAAAATTTCTCCACATTAAAAATAAGGATTAACATATTATGAAAAAAAACATCCCTCTCCAAGATTAATTTGAAAACCAAAACATTTGTTAAAAAACCTTAACATATGGGTTTCGTTCTTTTTGAAAATAAAATAGAGACACAACCCTTCTTTTCTCACTAAATTAATTTCGAACGAGTCTACTAATAATTTTTACAATGAACATCACATAATATAGCATTTAATTCAAAGTGAACACTAAAGATACATTATAAATCCTTTTATGTCGATTTAATAATGCTAGGAAATCAATTCATAAAATCTTCAAGATTCACTTGTATAGATAAAACTTGATAAAAAACAAATATAGAAATATGAAAATTTAATGAAATCATTATAAAGACTAATTTCACAAAAAACAAAAACCAAAAATCTAATTGAAACATGTTTCCTATAGTGGGATAAGCACAATCAAGGATGGGGATATCCTTCAACTACCCAGGTCCCCTAAAGACCTAAACTAGAAACACTATAATACATAATCTATTCTAACATATCCATAGGGTTCATGGAAAGAAAACCAAACCAAGAGAAATAATATGTGGGGATAAGAATAAGGGAAAAATGATAGGAAGGGACTTACCTCAATTAACCAATGAAAATATTTATATAGGTGGGTCAAAATCAAAGAAGAAAGGAAGGTGATATCACTTTAGTGTTTCTAGAGGTTGGTTAAATGAACTAGAAAAAACGGTGAGGCCAAAATGTATTTAAAAATGTGTGGGAAAGAAATAATTCCATGTTTTCATAGATATGTAATGATCACATGGTTTGACCTCATGACTTACCATACTGTGCACCAATTATAAAAGAGTTACTATAATCATGTTTCACCCCATTTCATAGATTATTCACATTATTTTACAAACCATATGAGAACCATGAAACCACTACTGAAATGGTGTTTCATTATGAATAGAATCCTTTAAAACCCATATGAGTTTCCTTAATTATAAGGTAAACATGAACCTAGTAAATACCTCGCAAAAATAAATATTATAAATATGAAAAACCTATAATTCAATAATAACCTGAATTATTTTAATATATATAATCTTAGTGACATTGGGGTGTCACAACTCTACACACCATTCCACTTTCTACCTCTGGAAAGTATTCAATAAAAAAAGTAAAAAAAGAACTAGAAACCTCAACTCCCAAATGTAAGAGGTGAGGGGGTTATGGGAATGATCAAGAGGGTATAACGAGTGAAGAGAACCAAAAAACCCACAACTCTTCCAATACCAACTAAACCAGTCCTCAATTATCATCAATGATCTCTATGAAGAACAAAATAACCTAACCATATAACT
The DNA here is from genome assembly GCA_963277665.1 of Viscum album. NCBI lineage: Eukaryota > Viridiplantae > Streptophyta > Magnoliopsida > Santalales > Viscaceae > Viscum > Viscum album. The sequence continues at coordinate 1,399,563,810 of OY728142.1, read as the reverse complement.
TGATGGTCAATATCCTAATGACTTATAATATGTCTTCCCACCATTTAAATTTAATTTAAAATGGCAATACATCAACACCCAAACAAACCCAAGATAAGGCCAACCTATCGTCAAAACCCCCTTATACCAAAATTTATATATACACCATCCAAAAACATGATTCAAAAAAACAATTATCATGTGAACCAAAATATGGTTTAGTTGAAAAATAGAGAATAACTTGGGGACTTTCTTATGGATCACCTTATCCCGCCACACCTAAAATAAACCTAAAAGGGTATAATTTAAAATGAGACACTTATCAGAAGATTATATAGACTGGTCTGAAACTCATCCCAACCACTCAATCACATATCCTATAGATTTATGGGATTAGGAAAACCACGAAAAAGGTGTGTGTGAGTAGGCGGTGTGAATCAGTGATTTGTGAGTTGTATGTTTTCCCTTTAAATAGATTTCGAGGCTTGTTATATTGAAATAGATTTATTATATTACCACACATAAGAACTTAGATATGATCCATAAAATATTTACAAGGTTCGCTACTCAGTGTGGGAATCTATTCCTTGGTATAATATACTAACTCTATGATAACACTAACTACTAAAAAAATCATGTGGAAAACTACGAGTAGGGAAAATAATTCGAACTATATTTACAAGTATCCCATTACTTTTGTGAATCCCATATAGTTAGTGTTTCACACACTTGTTATAATAAAAATTCAATGGGTAAAAAACTAAAGAGACTTTTTCTAATGACTTTTATAAAGTTATTCATGTACTGGAAGATTCTTCATTTGTTATCTCAATGTAGCAACTCATCAATTAAAATCATATGAAAATAACTAATTGAAACAATATCTTTATTCATTTTAATCATGAGAATATTGTTTAAAATATATAAAATTAAATAAGAAAAACTTATTTATCTCTCTATTCTATGATCATCATGAAATAAAAACCCAATTTTTTTCTTTACAAACTACACACAAAAAGATTTATTTATTCTTTAAGAGTATATATATCCACATGTTATCAAATGAATAATTTTCCACTATTTAATTTTTCATTAATTTATCTCCAAAAAATACCAAAAATATTTTTATAGAAATTTAAATTTGAAATATTCTGAAGTATCATATATCCATATTAAAAAATCCCACTATTTTTCATTATAAATAATGAAATAAATTTTATTAATAATTGCCACAAAATCTTGGAATTCTTCCCTAATAATCAATCAAGATTTCATTTTATTTTTTCCATGATATTACATGCATTTAAAAACACCATGGATATATTAAATAATTCACATTATTTCCATGACTGTTATCTCATGACTTTGATAATTCATATTAAAGATGCACAAAATATATAAGCATGCATGCCTGAATCTTCTACAATCATGGATCCCTTTTTGTAGTGTAAATATTCCCTCACTATCATCATATTATTCCTTTATAAATTTTTACTGAATCATTCTATAACAGATTGTGAATATTTTTGACATTAATGAACAATGAACCTAATATCAACTGAGTCAATACAGTCTTTAGAACTAAATAATTATAAAAACACTATTTTTTTAAACTACCGAATACTTGAAAATACAAAAAGTTTGAAAAATGTTAATTATAAAAAATACATAAATCAAACATTAAAAGAATTATATTTTTCTTAAAAGTCTTAAATTCGTCTTCTGCATCATATGATGATTACATTGATTTCTCTTATTATGTTACTTATTGAATCAATGATTATGTAACACTTAATTTTTGAAGTTCAAACACTATAATATGGCCCATGAATAATCTCATAAATACCTATTTATATGTTCGAATCTAGAAAACATATAAATTAACCAAGAATTCCATCAAAAACACTCTATGTATGGAACTAACCATGAAGAAGATAAATCAACCATTCCTCTTTAACTAGTCATGTGGATTGACCATATATATTCAATTTATTGTGAGGGTTGACCCCATTAATGTACCATGAGTTATAGATATAATGGAATGCACATAAAAATAAAATAGTCTAAATGAAACCATATTTAGTGGGTCAACTATATTTAAAAATCAAATTGACCATGTGAAGCCACCATCAATGTATTGACCATATGTAAAATTTAATATCAATATTGTATGTCAATACCTTGAAATATCTGACTTCGTTCTATTTAAATGAGGATATATAAGAACCATCCTTATCCTTACTTATATAACTCAAAACCAATCCCAAGATTTAAAATTTAGTGTATCTACATCCACCTACACATCCCATTGAGTTTCTTTAATAATAGATATAAAATCATCACATTTTGTTTGAATATGATTTATTTGTTGATAATTAAAGGAAACACATGAATTGCATCCACTTCAACATACTAAAAACATTATTCTATAGATTAATACCACATCATAGAGGATGTAATTCAATGTAAATTCACACTCTCAACAATATTCCCCTTTGGATTTTGTTGGAAACCATAGAACATAAATCACATTCAAAATTATCACACAAACCAATGTATCATAATTTAGTAATTACAATACTATGTGAGTGAAATATATCTAGGATAAAATAACACTAACCATTAAAACACATGTTTTACACCACAATATTGTAATTTACATTCATAAATCTTCAACATTAAACCTCTTAAAACTACTAATAGAATATTTCATATACAAATTTTTTCATGCACTTTAAAAATCTATTAAAATAGTTCACATGAAACAAAAGATGAAATCATAGCTTACCCATTTTAATGACTCTCTCTAAAACTATATTCCCTAATAAAAACATATATAAATGGATTCATTCAATAAATATTTTCCCATTTAACAAACCTCAACGATATAAAAATAATGAAGGATTTATATTTTCATTTATTTTTCTACCCCTCTAAAAACAATATCCAAAGATATAAAAGATAAGGGAAAATATAAGTACCTTAACCAGAACATGAGTGAGGCTGAACACCACACGTGAACCTAAAATACATAAAATATTCTTTAGAAAATTCATTGGTTAACATAGAGTCTTTTTTACTTTATAGGAACTAATTCAAATTAAATTTTTTCATTCTACAAGATCCTTGATAAAGTAATATTTTATATCAAAGTGTTTACTTCCTGAATACTTAAGAATATTCTTGTAAAAAATTATAACACTTTGATTATCACATCCAATAATAAGTTTCATATTCACTTTAACTTTTAAGTATTATATGAATTTCTTTAACCACATCAACTATGTTGTATCCTAATTAATTTCCCCATATTCTTCCTTTGCTGTGCTTAATGTCACAAAAAAATTATTCTTAGTGTTCCAACAAACTCTCCAATCACCAAAGAGGAAAATTCCACCAAATTTGGATCTTCTATCATCATAATATCCAACCTTATCTATATCTACATAACAAAACGAATATAAATTCCATTTTATATTAAATTTCAATCCAAAATCTATTATATCCTTTATATACATGAGAATATTTTTTTATTATAAAAAAATTGGATTCTTTAGGTGAACTATAATACCTAGAATAAATAATAACAACATGTTTTAAATATATCCTAAAATATATAAGGTATAAAAAAATAAAATTAACTTATGGAATTATCTTGGATCAACAACCTTTACTTACTCATCTATAGTGAGTATTTTTCTCACCAAAATGCTTGTGTAAACAAGATTTTAATCATTCATGAAAAACATTTTCAAATGTACCCTGGAATACTTCTCTTAAGAAGGAGAAATGTGATATTACCCTTGAGAGATTTTTTATCCAAAAAGAACCTCATCTATCCAAGAATTGACATTTCAAACAATTTCTTTATCTCCTTATATAACTTCTAAAGAATTTATTCATCATTTTTAGTAAGTTTTATTTCATATTCATAAAAAATAACTGGAATGCATACATATTTTTCATATTTTATATAAATATTATTGTCTACTTTTTAATTTTTGAAATTGAAAATCTTCAAGAAGGTGTTCAATATAGAATACTATGCTCTTTGGTATTTTTTAGTCTATATAAACCATTCTTTAACCTTTAAACATAATTATAATATTATCTAAGAAAGAACCCACATGGTTGTTGAATGTAAATCTAGTATTCTAAAACCCAATTGATGAAATAAGACTTCACATCCATTTAAAATATATTTTATTTCCATTTATCTAAAATATAATGAAAATTATAAGGGATTAAAGTCTTGAAACTAGTGAAAAAGTATCATCAATGCATTGTACTTTAATCCGTGAATATCTATTACACACAAATCTATCTTTATTTATCACCATTTCTCCCTTCTCATTAAGCTTATTTTAGATCACCCAATTTATTCCAATAAAATTAATTTATTTTGGTTTGGAAACCACATGTCATGATTAATTATTCTTTATTTTGTCTAATTATTTATTTATGGCATCAACCCACTCTTGATGATCAAATTCCTTTTCAACATCCTTAGATTCAACTTCAGAGAATACTAATGTATGAGATATTTCCTTCCAAGTTATCAATGTTTAAACTAGCTAATTTTATTACCAATGATATTTTGAATCAAAAATTTCCTTCTCAACATTTGATGAGAATAATTAGATAGATTTTTGTCACTACAAATGGCTGAATCAACTTCTCCAATATGTACATCTTCAACATTTTCATCTATGTCTGTAATTTTAGTATTTTGTTTAAAAAATAGCATCGAAATAACATCTAGAACATGATTTATCATCTTAATCATACTTTATTGGGAGTTCTAGGATATTCACATGATAAATATGAATAAATTTCTTAGTATAAATTTTATAGAAACTTTATACCCTTCTATTTAGAGGATAACAATGAAAAATTATAGAAACTCTTATTAGCTCCAATTTAACAATATTTTCACCCTTTATTTTGATAATACATGCGATACCAAATACTTAAGGATATTTATAACATGAATAGTTCATCTAATATATTGAATTATCTTAATTTTCCTTATAAGTAAATAATTTTGAACATGAACTATACCTTTAATAGCATGACTCCAAAAAAATACCGATAGGTATCTATCTCTATCAATATAATTCAATCCATTTATCATATGTTTCCATTCATATGTTTAGAAAAAACATTTTATATGGTGTTTATAATTCACCATGTTCAAGAAAAATTCCATGATTTTCAAGATAAGAATAAATTGTTTTATTATTATACTCTTTAATATTATTTGTATGGAATTTCATCAACTAATAATCACTCTATATTGTATATCCTTAAACTCTTGAACATATTTAGATCTTTTAGTATAGGTTTCATAAAAATAATGAATATAATCTTAGTAAAGTAAAAAATAAATAAATTATATAATTATATAAAATTGTCTATTTTCTTATTCATGGGGCCCATTGATGTTGGAATGGATCATCTCTAAAGGATGATATGTATGAATATGAACCCTTATTTATGATGAATTTTTAATCACCCCTTCTGAAATATTGAAAAAATTGAAAAACTATCTCTCTTCATCTTACGAACCTAAAAAAATCCCATTTGTGTTAGTTTTCTCACATTCATTAGATAATATGAGAAAGGTTCCAGTTTCATAGTTCACTTTCTATTTTCATGATCAAATAACATATATTCTATGAATCTCTAACCCGAAATATATTACCCTTTATCATCTTTCCTCTTATTAAATTCTTTAAATATTTAACAATTTTCACCATGAATCCATATTTAATTAAAATAAATTCATTTAATTGAATATAGACAAGAGAAAAACATAATAAGTTATGTTTCATCCCATCAAAAAAATAGTATTCTAGTATTTTAGAATTCATTTTCTGATAAAAATAGAACAAATACCTTTTATCTTGTGTGATTAATCACTTGAAAAGGAAAAAAACCATTATTTTAAATTGAAAACATCATTTAAGTACATCAATCCTCCTATACTATATGAATATATCATAATATTCAATATCCATGAAAACTCATTCATTGATGTACTTAAATGAACCACAGTCCTAGCAATATGCAATGAATGTATATTTACCTTTGAAAGTTACATGATGTCTATAATGGTTTCTTCTACATCTCAACATTATTTTGACCACAAATGTTGGATCCTATTTTATGAAAACGTTATTAAACCCATAAAATCATCCTATTTAAAATATATATATTGTATATATTTTTATATTCACTGGTGGTAGTAGTTTTTTAATCTTTTTTCAAATTTATAGATTTTTATATTTTTATGATTCATATAATTTAGAAAAAAACATGATTCTTTTAAATTACTTCTTATTTTTTTGATCTTGTCAAAACTATAAACATTACAATAATCCATAGAAGTTGATTTTTTTTATATTCTTGGACTTCGTTATTCTTTGATCATTCTCCTACGTCTTTAATATATTTTTGTAAAATGAGTCTATAGATTCATTTCTTCTTTAATGTTGACTAGTTTTAATTGAGTAAGATTTAACCCCTTCATAAATTCTTTAAATTGTGATTCATTCTTGATACTCAATTTATTATCAAAATAAAAAAATTAATTTATATCATTAATATTCTTAAAAAACTTAAAACTTTCTTCTTTATGGACTAATTCTATACTATTACCACATTGACCTACTTTCTTCAACTTTCTTTTCTCAATTTAATGTTTTTTATTTTTTGAGATACATTCTATCAATTATGTATTTAGAATGAACTATATTTTAGTTTCCTCATAATTACTAATATAATTTTTTATTTCCATCACTAGTTAAATATTAGTTATTAAATTTTTCAATAATAATCTTTTCACCGAAATCATTATCATTGTTAAATTATACATCATCACTACCTTCACCTTCCTCGAAAAAAGATAAAACATTACCAATTTTGTTCTTTAAAAAATTCATACCCTTTATTCAAGAAAATAATTTTTACATATTTGTATTATTGTTTATGGTTCTTCTAGTTCATTCATTTTATTTATCAATAGATTAATTTTCATTCATTTTTTAATAGTTTATTGTAAAATATCCAATAACAACATAGTTGAAAAATTTAAATGGTAACTTCAATTTAAACTTCTCATTTCTTCTTGTATCATTTATACATTTTAGTGAAATCATTTTATCAGATTTGAGATTCAAAATTTAATTTTAATTTAAAGATACAACACCATCATTTAAAAAAACATGTTTCTTAAATTTCTTAGATTTTGAGCCTTTAAAGGAAATTTCTTTTATTTAGTATTTCCATTTTTGTAGATGGAATAATCTACCATTATTTGATAATAAATTAAAATACTGCAGAACACATCAATTGTTATATCACTTTGATCCTTTAATTTTAATTTAGAAAAATTATCATCAATATTTTCTAGTAATATGAGTAAATATTTTTAATAATAAAATAATCTTCCAAATTATCATCATAGCCTCTGATTGTACTTTCTAGGTCATTAACTCTTGTGAAGAAACTGTCAATAATATCATCATCATGAATCAATATATATTAATTTAGAAGTATTAAAAACTAAAATTTATCATGAATCATTTGATTATTTCTTTCATTAATATTCATAATTTTATCTCGGATGAATTTTGGAATTTTGATACCGTTATCTTTCATAAGTTCACTATTTGGGACAGAAGAAAAATTTACATTCTAAATAGGTTAATCATTTTCCAAATTTTAATGAAAAACTATTCTAATTGAATAAACTTTAACATGATAAATAAATCCATCAATTTTTATATCTAACACATCCTAACACATAGAAATGAGATATCGAAACATAATATCATTCCAAATAAGAAAAATATCCATACAATAGATTAGAATCCCTTTACTATTCACTAAATTTAAACTATATATTAACAATAATAGAAAATAGTGACTTATTCAAACTAATAGAGACTTAAAAAATCCAAATATTAAAATATCACTTCAAAAATGAAGGTATCCTAGATGTGATACTAATTATACAGTCACATGATCCATGAAATCACTGAGCGGAGGGGGGGGGGGTTAATTACTGTTTTATCATTGTTTTTTATTCCTTAAAAAAACATCACTAATTTGTACAATGAAATTATATTATTGTATTTACACACATAATAACAAAAAAAATTCACAAGTGATTCACGAATTTCCCTACTAAATGTGAGTAACTAGTCCTTAACATGACCAGTTATAATCCTTGACCTCATGATCCACTATAAAAAATATTATGAAACATTTTGAGTCAAGATAATCTATAAAAATATTATTTTAAGTCTCCTAACTATTTTTTGTAATCCTACATAGTTAGTAAATTCTCTACTTGACACAGTAAAAAATAAATGGTTAAAAACATGAAGAGTATTCCAACAATGACGGTTATAAAGTTGCTCATTTTCCAAAAACTTATTATTCAATATTTATTCTTATTTAGTCAAAACATAACACTTCCAATCACATTACCATGAGTGATTGAAACTATATATTTTTTCATTTTCATCATTAGAATGTTATTAATAATTCTAAAAATGTAGTAGTGACTTCTTCTTCCTCTATCTATTCTATGAATTTCATGACCAAATCTCCCACGTGGATTTTTTTGAAGTCACACACACTAGGATTTCTTCTTATTAGAATAATATATATATTCAAAAGTTGTCACATGAATAATATTTCACCATATACTATTTCTTTATCAATAGTCCAACTATAATAAAATATAGTTAAATGAATTAAAATTAGAAATATCCTAAAGATTCAGGTATCCATATTAAATAATATCACTATATTTTTTTTATAACTGATGAAGTAATTGCATATAATAACAACCACATAATATTTAAATTCTTAGTTAACAGTCCATCCTTCTAGTTTCTACTTATTTCCATGATATTCTATTCATTAAAAACACAGAATTTGCATTAAATGTTGCACATTATTATCATATTCCACCATCTTATATCCATTATAATTCATATTAAATATCCATATAATATATATGCATTCATGAATGAACCTTTTACCATTGTTTGTTCCATATTTTTGTTTTAAATATCCCAACAAGATAATCTTATTATTTTATCATAAATCCAACATAAATCATAATATAACTTATTATGAATATACTATAAATTAAATATTAGAACATCTAGCATTGACTAAGATAATACATTCTTTAGAAGAAAATAATTCGAGAAACACAAAAAAATTTAAACAGTATAATACTGGAAATTTGAAAATTATTAGACTTACATTCTAAAAAAAGCTTAATTTGGTTTTAAAATAATCAAAATTATCTTCCAATTAATTTTTTTCAGCTTACAAGTAATTTGATTATTAATTTTATTCAACTTCATCTGTTACTTCTTGAATAAAATATTGTGCTAATCATAAATTTATGATATTTTAAACACTAGAATATAAACCAAGAATCATCTCATTAAATATCTCTTCAGATTTTTAAATCTGTAAAACATCTATTTTTCAGCTAGAATTCCATGAGAAATTCTATATGTGTGGAACCTATAGTGAAGAAGATCATTCAACTATGCTTAATTTACTAACAAGGATGGTTTACCACAAATAAAGATCAGTCTACCTTGATGACCAAATATGTTAAATGACCATCCCTTAGAGATCCAATAGACTACATGTACAAACATAATAAACTATGTAAATCCTTGGTTATCAAATTAATATCATATAAACAAATGATTGGATGATTAAATCCATAGTCAATGGATTGACTATAAGTAAAACCTTTAGATTTATATTTCTTATCTTAATCTAGAAATTCCAAACATGGTTCTCTTCAACTAAGAACATTCTCAAAACATATTTATCCATAAATAAACTACTCAAATACACTACCATGATATTGTAGATAGTTTCAATATATTCACCAACACATTCCATTTATTTTCTTTAAGAATATAACAAAACATGTTACAATTTTTTATAACATTATTTTTTTAATAAAAAATAATGATCACATCCACTTCATCTTTCTAAAAACTTTCTTCTCCATATGAAAAAAACAATATAGAGAATATACTTCAATATAATGAATTTTTATCAACATACCCTTGTATTACCATTATCAATTAATCAATAGAAATCTCTAACCCCATGGATATAATAATATTAAAATCTCAAGATACATAACAAACCGATGATTCCTAAGCTTTACTAAAGCAATCAACACCTCCGGAGAACAAGTATGGAAGAAAACGCAATAGAACACATAAATAATTAATCACAAAAAATATCAATCCAATCTTAACTAAATATGAATTAGTCCTAGAAAGATGATCATCCGACCTTAAAATATATTTTATACTCCCTCTTAGTTACTTCTTAATGATATATCTTGTCAAATCCTATCAAAACTAAACCATGGTCTAGATGAAGACCTCTTCCAAAGAAACAATCATTCTAAAATTTTAAGGTGAATAAATAAAACCTTTTCCACCAAAATTATCAGACAGGTGATGATATAGAAGTCAAATGACACTAATTATTCTATCTCTAGCTGTCTATTTAGAGTTTAGGGAAAATCAACATCCAAAATATTTACACCTAAAAAAAGAGTCATCACCCTAAGGATCATCCGTAGAAAAAAAATTCATTATTACATTAATTCCTTTCTATGATACATATATATGTAATAAAAAATATGAATCTAACTAATTAATGAATTATAAATCAAATCACACAATCCCTATAAACCCTTATGATCAAACCAAAAGCACAACTCTCCATGGAAAAACACATTTCAAAAAATATTTATTTAAATCATGATCATTTGATAAGGATCTGAGAAACTCATTTAATATATAAAAACACACTACAAACATCCAAATTTATAAAATATTCTATATCTATTAGAAAACACACAAAAAACTCCTTTCACAATTCTTTAGAAATTTGAAATTTCAACTCCCCAATTATGGAAGTACATAAAAACACTATCTTTGAAATTAATCAATTTACATGAAATGAGAAACCCACATAAACATTATAAATCATAAATTTAATTATAAAACACTCAATGAATTTCATTATAATACCTAATCATTCTATTAAATTCCCTTACATTTGAAAATTTTTTAATAAAAAGACACTCCCTTTTGATAAATAATTCCCAATTCCAATAATTAAATAATATACATTTGGGAACATTTTACAAAAGGAAAAATATTATTTTAAATAATATGTAAAACCAATCACTCTTGGAAGAATTCCATGAGCCCCAAAATTTATTCTCAAATTAAACAAAAGTATCTTGTGAAATTGTTTTCCATTGAAAACTAGATTTTAAAACACAAGAAAATCAACATTAACATATAAAAACACCATCATTAATAAATATTTTATTAGGTAGAATAATTTTAGTATTAATGAACAATTAAAATAGGAAAAATCAATAAATCCTTGACAAATTTAGTGTAATATATAGTTTAGTAACATGGGTTGGGAAACTAAGAAACATGCATTGTGATGTATTTATAATCTTCTACATGATCTCCATATATATTTCTATACCATGTAGGTTTACCATGTAGTTATTTATATTTATATACATTCACCCTAACACACAAATCCCTTAAAAATAATTTATATTTCATTGGAGATAAAATTAAATTTCTTTTAGATAAAAATCTTATAATAAAATTTTAATGAAAAAACTCAAATTTAAGACTACAATCATATATAAAGATGGAAAATCAAGATTTACCATGAATGGTGGTGATTAGGAACATATTCATGGACTGAATTCAATGTTCTAATAGTAATAGTATCTTTACTACCCTAAAGTAAAAAAATAACTAGAGGGAACTCTGATACCATTTTTGTAATGAATATGTATGGGCTACCATTGAACTGGTAAGTGAAAAAATTATCCACAAGGATAAAAAAATTCCCTTGATCATCCCATTCTAGAAAATAAAGAATGTGTATCAAAATAAATATCTAAAGGAATGAATTCACCATTTAATAATAATAAATTGAATGTAGACAAATCAAACCATGAATCCAGTACTATATATCCATACATTGGGAATCGATGTGAAATGAATTAATAGCCACAAATAAGATTTCCATCCAAAAATTGAATAAACCAAATAAAATCCTCTGATACATAACCAATAAAAGTAATCATTCTCATTAGTGACATAAATATAAGTAAATAAAAACATGAATTTATTGAATATAGTAGAAGATATCACAAACAATAAATGGAATACATAATACACCTATTAATATTTTCTAATACACAACCGTCCCCAAAATAAATAAAACATCCCAAGATACCACTTGAACATATACATGTAATCCAAATTCACTCACCATATCTACAACATGCCTTAATAATATAAAAAATGGCAATTGATCTCAAATCACAATCAGAGTTCCAATTTAAATACATAAGAGCCTCATACACACGTATACACAGGTGTGTATAAAGCGTGTGATCTAAACAAGACTAGTTGGATTTCAATAATGTGTCTATACAAATCATTTTATTAAAATTTTCATAAATTTTTGTTTAAAAATAATTGTATAATAATTATTTATACATTCAAATAATAGAGAAAACATATATAACACATTATCATTTTTTTGAAACCAAATATATATCCCTTTTGTATAGAAAAAAAATATTTAACTTTTTAAAAACATAATTTCATGACCATAAAAATAAGTCAAACATTTCTAAAAACTCCTTTTCAAATACGCTTCTTACCAAGGTGTGAAATATGATGTTTAAATTGAAAAACACAAAAAACATTTAAAATAGCGGGCTTCTATAATTATGGAACAAAACCAAATCATTTTTTAAAATATTTTAAGAAATAAAATTTTAAAACGAAATTTCAAAAATATATATACAATAATAGATTAAAGGTAAAAACTACATGAACCATCTTTTCAATGAATCATAATGTGAATTAAACAACAATGTAATGGTTCCACTAAACTAAATGATCAAAATGGGAATGTATATAAAATATGAAACTCAAATCCCCAAGATGATATCTTCAATAATAGGATGTGCATCGTGGACACCCAATGAGTTATCACATAAAATGATCCTATACCTAGTATCTCAAAACACTTAATTTTTTATGTGCAACTATTTATTATTCTATTAGCTATCATTAACTATTTGAGCCACATAATCCATCCCCATCATGATATATAATCTATCCTAATTTTTTCCCCTATAAAAAACAATCTATAATTCCTTAGACAATGTATAATCTAAAAAATTGTAACAATCATAAAAAAAATTCATTTTTATACTTATGGTAACCCTTATATAACTCATTGGATATGTGAAACAATAATACAAGATGAGAAACATAGAGAAAAGTTTCATAGAAAATAAACCCCATATCACCACAAAAACATTAGCATGAAACAACCACTTTCCATATCATACAAAGATCAAAGAATAATCTGAATCACTTTATAAAAACCTATACAACAATCTATAAATGTCACTGCACAAGGGTCTCATAATAATGGTACGAATACATCAAGAAAATCAATTTTTCAAAATTTATGAATAGACCTTTTATAATAACATTAAAAGACTGGGCTATAAAGATGTTTATATTACACCCACCATAGAACCCATTTTTATATATAAAAAACAAGGAATTAAGTACATCATGGAAAATTGAGTTACAAAACATCATTTGAAAATACACAAGGTTTTAAAACATAGAAAAATTATTAAGATAGTCAGACCAAAACATCACTCCCATAGAAGTCACTTGAAAACCAAAAAAATCTATAAATGAAACTATATCTTAAAACATAGGTTGCATCCTTTGGGAAAACAAAATAGAGCTAAAATTTTTTTTAGTCATTAAATATATTTAAAAAGTGTATCATAGGAATTTTAATTAAAACATGGAATATGTAACCCCTTAATTCAAAATGAATATTAAAATAAATTAGAAATAATTTTATAATGAGTATAGAAACACTTGAAAAAATTCATAATACTATATACGTTCTAATGTATATTTATATTGACAAAAAAATTAAACAGAAGTTACAAAAAAACTATCAAAAATAAAATATAAATTGGTCTCCTTTAATAGATAAAGAACCACCATGGATGAAGATGGAAGTAACTAACCCTTCATACCCAAATAATCAAATTAAAGACACCCTAAACAAAACTTTTAGACATTATATTCCTGAGGTATCATTATATAAAACCAAATAATGATAAAATAGGTACAGGGGGTGGAAGGAGGGAAAAAAGTAAAAATATGGATTTAGCTCAAAGAACAACTTGAAATCTAAGGATGGGAGACTAAATATCAAAAAATAAGTGAGGGGAAGCTCATTTGAGTGATTCCCTAGATCAATGAAATTAGAGAGGGAGAAGTGGGAGGCTAAAATGAAATACAATGTAAAAGTACAAATCATTATAACATTTTTAAGGATCTTTGTATAAAAAATGGGTTTCCCACATAGATTATGAAAACATACAGAAAATTTAAAAACTCCACTACAAATGAGTTGAAACCCCTTTCCTAGTTTGGCCCCATAGTTTTCCAAATGGTGCTATAATCATGCAACCACTATTTAAAAGATTCATAACTATGCATAGTTTTCTTTGATACCCACACAGTTTTCCCTAACCATTCAGTAACCATGTAATATGAAAAAACCCATTTAAAAATATAAATGTTGAATAAAAAACTCCAAAATTTTAAAAATAACATGAAATTATATAATTTACAATATCATAGTGACATGGGGGTGTCATAGTCTACATAAAAGATACGTCCCATATTCAAATATTTTCTCCACATAAATATTTATGAAATTTCATATAATATTCCCAAAAGATAGTCTATTATCTTGGGAATATCATGTTTTTATACCAATTCTACTAATATTTTCAAAATATACAACCAATTAATGTTATATATTTAGAGAAAATATTTTTGTGTGAAAAAAAAACTAGTCAAAAATAAAATAGAATCCTAATAAAATATAACAAAATCATTTATTAATGCAGTGCCTCATAATCATATTTCAAATAAATATAATATTTAATCATGTAAATATATTTTATAATATTATAACACAAAAAATTTCAATATTAAAAATATTATTTTATTGCTCCTTATAATATATTTTATAAAAAATAAATTTTCTTTTTAAATGATATATTTTACATCATTAAATTTATATTATACAAATAAAATATTTATAAATAACATAATCCACCAAATATAATTGACATATCTCTTTAGAAACCCTTTCCCCCCCTTATTTGTTATGTTCATAATGTATCTTCGAGAAATTATCTATTCATAAAAAACCTAGAACCAATTGTGAATGGCATATATTATAGAAATCAGATATATAGTCACCCTCAATAGATGCATGATTAAAATTTTTCCAAAATCAATAAATCTAAAACCATAAATCCCAATCCCAATGGAGATATTTCTATCCTTATATTTTTTATCCTGGACTTCTATGTTTATACATGTGAAAATATCATCTATGAAAAAAATTCCTCAATCCCAAGAAAATATGTCACCAAAATTAATTTTAATATCAATATATTACTGGATATAAATCCACTTTATCAATCACTAGGATAGATATATATAATAAAGTGAAAAATAAAATGAATAGATACATGAATTGTTACATTTTATATAATATAAAATAATTTTACAATATAAACATACAATAAAATATTATAATAGATATTCATATTTCACCCTATAGAATCACTAAAAAATGAATCAGATATTTATGGTTGTTGGGGGGTAATTAAGTTTATAAGGTGTTTAAAAATCATAACATTTATCAAAAAAAAATATGGTTTATTTAATTATAAATCCAACCATGTATTCTTATATGTCTAAAAATATATCTAAAATAAAAATTTATCCCATATAGTTCCATAAATTATTAATAAATTGAACATTTTCAACTACATTAAATTTTCTAAAATCTACTAAAAATTTACACTGTTATTTAATAATAATGAAAACTATGTATTCAACTAATAACTCTCACAACTTTCAACCACAACATGAATTGGAACCAAACCTATAATCCATAGAAAATACCCCATTTTAGGATCAATTATGTTCTCAATTTTTTATATTGAGATAATAAAAATTCATTTTTTACAAATTTAATTCCAAATATTATATATATTATTTAAATTTTAACAAATTAATTAGTGAATGTTTCTAAATTTATATATTAAATCCATAGGTTTTATTGGGAAAACCCTTGTCTAAATACAATTAAAACCAACCAACAAAACCTATTTTCACAATATCCTTCATTTTATTTTAATTAAATAAAATATAAATTAGAGTGTACCATTTTTCAATTGATCATTCCAAGATATGATACATTATTTTAATGATCAAAATTGAGAATAAACACAATCCCTCTACTAGGTGTAATCCAATAGCTATTAAGAATCAAACAATGACATAAATGACCCTATCTTTCATACAGTCTACTAGAACCTTGGTTAAATAGAAAGTGAGGAATGTGATATTTGATTCAACTATATTATAAAAAAATTATCAAATATATATCATATATCCACTATAAAATGATTTATCCACTTTATATGGCCAAAAAATATACTCATTAGACTCCAAAATGTTATAAATCATTTTTATCATGAAAGAAAATTTTCACCAATATTTAAAAATATTAGTACTCTTTATAACTTTTGATTTGGTTTTAAATTTATTTTTAGTCATTAGAAAAATAAATATAGGTATTTCAAACTCCATAAATATAAATATATTATGTTACAATTAGTATATCACAAAAATTATATATGAATGAAATCTATTCGAGTGTTATCTCATGATGCTTTCACAACCATGTAATAAACTACAATTCATTGGACTTCACTAGAATGTTATTGTAAAGTTAAATATCAAATGAAGTGGTGAATTAATTTAAATACCTTTACTCTAATGATGTAATTGATAACCCACATAAGATGGTTCATAGAATTTCCCTTTGCATTAAAGATTATTAATATCATCTCCTCAGTATGGTTCCTTCGAAGGAGGAGATTAAATAAACCATTTTCTATCTTACATGGATAGTTCTTCTGGCCCAAATGGGTTTACTAGTAAAATTTTCATGTTTTATTGGTAGATCATTCAGAATTACATGGACACTATAGTTATATACTTCTTTAATCATACCTTGCTTCCTTGTGAAATTAATTAAAATTATATTGCTCTTATACCTAATAAGGAGGATGAAATCAACATCAAATATCTCAGGCCTATTTCCCTTGGGAACACTATTCCCAAATTTATTAGCAATATCTTAATGAAAAATTTGGGAGGGATTATTAAATATTACATCACCCCACCTCAGTTTGGGTTTTTTCCTGGTAGAATCATATAATATTTCTTATTCACTACATCTAAGAGTATAAACTTAATGAAAATCACCTGGAAAAAAGTGAGATTTTCCCTCAATATTAACTTATCCAAGGCTTCTGATACCATAAAATTGAGTTTTATTTTTTAAGTCCTCTGAAGGTATGGATTTTATAATGATTTCATGAAATTTATCTACACCATTCTCAAGTCTGCACAATTGTCCATTTTGGTTAATGGATCCCCTATGGGATATTTTTCATGCACTAGGGGTTTTCATCAAGGACACCCACTTTCAAGGATCCTATTTTATCTTTTTGAGGATTACATGAGAAGATTATTCATTCAACTCACCCAACTTGGGATTTATAAGCAAATTAAAGATGGCCGAGATAACCTCATACCATCTCATTTTCTCTATGATGATGACATCCTTCTTTTTGGGAAACCCTCAAAAAATAATATCATTATTCTCAAGGATTTATTTAATAAATATGAAGAGGTGTCTAGTTAGTCCATTAGATAGGTAAAATTATTCATCATTTTTAGAAATGGTCTCCCTGCTAGAGAACAAAACATAATCACTAGGGCACTTGGATTGAGAAAGGGCTCACTTCATTTCACTTACCTTGGGGTTCCCTTATTCTGGGGAAAAGTCCGATGTCATTATATTGGGAATATATATTTTGGAATCATCAATAATATATCTTGATGGAAAGGATATACTATTTCACAAGGTGGGAGGGTATGCTTCATCAATTCGGTTGTCACTTCTAAATTTTTTTATTTCTTTTTACTATACAGATTGCAAAAAATTATGCTAAATGACCATAAATGTATTATCATAAACATATTATGGAATGGATTAGTGCATGAATTTAATCTCATAACCATTATATAGAGGGATTTTATATTACCTTTTGACATGGGAGGTATTGGGTTTGGGGACCTCATGACCTTCAATGATGGCCTTATCAACAAGTTCACATGGAAACTTTTGTTTTTGAACGATCCCTCGATTGATTTTTTGTAACAACCCAAGAAATATATGAGATAAGGGTTTTTTAATTTATTTGTTATCTTGTATTATATGCTACACCAAGATAAGATAGTGCAATATGCAACATCAACTTAGCTTGCAGTATACGCAACGCTATTCTTGGCTTCTCTTACACACAAGTTCAAGTTCTTTTGATATAATTCCTTTAACGCAAGACTAATTATAAGTAACTAACTAGATATTATTATAACCTAGCTATTAAAATGGTGGAAATGAATAATAGTAATTAATTTATAAAAATATTTTTTACACATGTATTTAATTAATTTTATTGTGAACAATTATTTATAAAATAAAATAAAACATTTTATTAATTAAAAAGAAATGTTTTTCTGAAAAAATATTTAAATGAAAATAAGTGAGTTTATAAAATAATAAAATCACAATTTATGGATTTTATTAATGAAATATATATTTATTATATTCAATGCAATTTTTAAAATTCATTATATATGTTTTTTACGCATGATATAAGAACAAATTAAAAAATTTAGATAAAAGAAGTATTTTTCAAAAAAATACAGTTTTTTAGCCTTTTAATGGCACACCAATTTTAAATTTAGTTTTTGATACTTTTATATGTTTTATTTTTCAAAATAAAATTCTTATTTGGAATTGGGTTATTGAAATTTATATTCTTTGAAGATTTGGTATTTTTCTAATAAAATTTATTTTTTTATGAATAGTGAAAAATATGTATTTTAATTCAAAACTGTTTTTTTGTATAATTTATTTTTATAGTAAGGTTATACATTTAATTGTTTTTAAGGTATAATTAGATTAATATTTTATCATTTAATCCAATTTTGATCAATAGATGTATTTTTACATTGAAATTGGATATAAACAAATTTCAATCTTTTGATGTTTTTTAATTTTTTAAAAGGCATGCTTTCTAATTTTTTCAATGGGGATTAATTTTAAATTAATTACTACATCTTATGTGTTTTGAATTTTGAAAAATAGATTCAATATTTGGAATCCGTGGGTCCAAATTATATTAATAGGCTACTTTTTTTTTGATATTTTGAATAGTAACTATGATATTTTTTATTTACCACTATTAAAGGTAAATCAGGTAAATTCAGGTAACAAACAATATGATAAGGACAAAAAAATTACTCTAACACCATCCAAAATCCTATTGGATTAATAAAAGTCCACACATATTATATAAGGGTCATAATTGACTCATTTAATGGACTTTTTTCCATTAAAGTTATATAATTATTATTAAAACAAAATAAAGTGACAACATGTCAGTCTCTAATCTCTTATAAGTAAATAATTTTAATATAGTGATAAACTTGATAAAACTTAGATCATAAATAGTATATAGAAATTTAATGAAATTATCTACAACATTTGAATTTATTTGGAATTTTTAGATGTTAAATATTTACCAAAAATATTGACATAATGGTGATATAGTAATTATTTTATTAAGAGAAATATCAAATAAATGACAATACAAATAATAAAATTAATATAATTTAAGATAATTTATGGAATACACAAAATTTATAGATGAATTTGACATGTTGGTGATGATTTAAATAATTCTTTTTGAACTTATCTTTCTGTTATGATATTTTTAGAAAGTCAACAAATAAATAGTGTCAAAATTTATACAATTGGTATTTTAAAATATAAAATAGTTTATTAAATGTCATAAAATTTATAAAAATATAAGTTTCTTCCAAATTATTTTTATAAGTACATATATTTCATAAAGGACATTTTTTGGTGTCTTTTGACATGTTATGTAAATTAAATTAACCCACAAAGTGTAAATAATAAAATATCATGAAAGATTAAAAAGGGTGAAATAAGGGTTAAAACAAAAAAGATAAGGGTTATAAAATATTCAAAACTTGTCTAATATTAATTGGATTATGGGGATACTACCCAAAATCATCTTATATTTTAAATAAATGAGTTTGGGACCATTAGAAACCAAAAATAAATTTATAATAAATTAATATTTCAGGACATTCCTAAAGTGCCCCTCACCTCAATTGTAAAAGAGAACCTCCTCCCTCACATATTCACTTCACTTTGAGCCTTAAATCTCGGCCATACCTTGCCAATTTACCTTATCAACTTACCTAGTTACATTTTAGAGGTTTAGGTCTTCTTCAAATTCCAACTCTAGTGCTCTAAGAGAAGATTTAGAGGAATCACGTCAAAGAAGAGGTAATATCCTCTACTAATTCTATCAAACTTCATTCTTCTTCTACTTCCACATCATGAGTTGTTTCATTATTAAGTAATAAAAAAATAATCGCTTATATACTGATATGTTATTATGAATATTAAACAACCATATTTCATCTTCTATCCATCCTATGAAAAATGAAATCACCACACGTGCATACGTACTACATACCAACTCCATGTTGTGGTGTAATATGTTTTTCATCACCAACTTACTTGGATGGGTATAATGATGGAATTAATAAATATATATGATTATTATAAAATCATACTTATTCATAAATATTATACACCATACATGTCAATATCGTTCAACAATTATGGGAATGATAACGTCGCTCGTACGTACGTACGACCTACCGTTTCCATGATGCGATGCAATTTGTTTTACATGATATTCATTAAATCATGATTATAAAAATTAGTTGAATAAATAAAAATGATATATATTATTCTAATATCATTATGTAAATGATATAACTATAAAATATTAAGACAAATAAGAACTTATTTGACAAAACATGCATAAGAACATAAAGCAATTAATAGCCGAATAACGTGTAATAATGAAATGTTACAAACAAATGTATGAGAATATAATAATATATGATATAATAAAAATGAATATGATTATGTAATAAGTCAATAACATTATTTAAATGATTATACATGAGTTTCAGATACATATGAAGCATATTGGACCTAAGGTAAAGGATTATTTTGTCTCACTTTTATTATCGTCAGATATATTCCTTGTACACAACCTATTTCTTTTATGTGGTGTTTAGGGTTCCCATTAATGTTTTATGATTCTTATTATTAAGGTTATGATATATAGTTATCTATATAATTTTCTTTATTTTATGAGGCATATGATATGAATGATTATAATTGGTAAGGGATAATTTTTCAATCTCATTATTTTCTAAGTTTGTTTATACGTAAGTATTTACTTGGGTATATTTATCATCCATGTACATGTTTCCTAATTATGTAATCTATAATATTTTTTATATTATTCTAAAATTTTTTAATTTCAATTTTAACTATTGGTGAATTTTTATTAAGCGATATGAAATGAATCTTTTTTCATTTTCAAATAGGAGGAACTTTTTGACTTTCCTGACAAGAGTACGACAAGAATTTTTTTTAACTTATACAACATGAATGGATTTTTATTCTTTCATGATGCCTGATTTCCATGAGGATTCCCTTTCATGTTTTCAATTTTATTTTTAATGAAATTATTTTCCTCTAAAATTACACAACGTTTTAAGAAAAGGAAATGTTTTTAAAGAAGAAAAAATATTTTTCTCAAGAATACATTTCAAGTGTTTTATCAAAATTATTTTCCATCTAAGATGACATTATTTAATAAGGTTATGTTTTAAGTATACTATACCTATTATTCCTATGGTTTTATTATGTTTATGCTATTAATGACATACATTTTTTATTCTTGGATTATGTTATGATGGAATGATGTTTAAGAAACCCATTTTTATTCCTAGTGTTATGATATATTTTACGTTTTTGTGGCACACATATATATGATTTCATTATGATATTAGATGGACCTATATCTTCCTTTAGTAAATTGGTAAAATATGGATAACTCATGAGCTATGTATGTTATGTGTGAACCTGATCTCATGTTCATGATTCTATGTATAGAACTAGTTTTCATGTCCATAGTTATATGAGTGGACCTAGTTTCTATGTCCATATGTTTATGAAAGGGGATGAATTCATGTACTTAGTTTAATGAGTGAACCAGTTACAATTTATACATGTTTTTCAAAGTTATATTTTTATGTGTATGGAAAAATTTCATGTCTCATGTTATAGTTATGATCTTATGTATTATTATACTTGATTTTCCTTATGATTCAAGTTTTCCATTGATATGTAGGGCATGATATTCTAATGATATGATCATGTTCACATAACCTTTATGATCATGTTAATCTTTACACATCACCCTTGTTTACCCCTACTGAGTATCTGAGGTCACCCATTTTATGTTTCTTTTCCCTAGGATTAAAAGAATGGAATTAAATAAGATGTGTCAAAAAGGGGTTATAGATATAAAGTAAAAGCAGCAGATGATGTAGATGTTTTACAAACTAGTTGTTTATGTTTCCCAGTTTCCAAAGACACTAAACTAATATGATATTTAGGAATATTTTTGTATAATGTTTATGTATTCTTCAAAAGTTATATAATGTCCATGTACATAAATCTTGGCTATTTACAGTTGGTATTAGAGTGAGGGTTTAGTCAACCATTGGAAACTAGGATAAAAAAACTTTAGTTAGATCCCTAGATATATTTATAAGGGTATGTCTAGAGATTTAATAATGATACATCTAAGTATAGTTTACAATCCTATGTTTTTTGTGATAATAATTACTAACCTAGGGTTAAACTGAAGATATCTTAGATTGAAATATTATAAGTAATTTACCTTATATATGTGTTTCTGATATATGATATGTATTTCTCACACTATGACTTCTAGTCTTAGTCAATATACAGAAGTACATAGAACATAATTAACCGTTGAATTTTTCAGATGTTTAAATTATGTGAATTATAATGATTGATTTCCTAAGTGGAAATATCATGAAGATAATCCTAATGATGGTATGAGTATTGGTCATAATGCTGAGGAAAAAGAGATTCTAAATGATATGCGAAAGGTGTACGATGTTATTCCATTATTTTTTACATTAAACGTAAGAATCTTGAGGTTTGAAACCATAATACATGATTCATATTTTAGGAAATATGATGATGATGGATTCTAAGTAATGGTTTAAGAATAATGTTGGATGATTGAGGTGTATATATTTCAGAATAAAAATACTATGTTATATGAATCATGAAATATATAAGTGTTTTAGTATAATTTTTTCATTAAGTATTAGAAAGGATATGTTGAATAGTTCTAAGGATCCAAAAAGATGATTTAAGGGTATGGTGATATACTTGGAGAACACATGATTATGGGAAAGATAACCCTTAATATGTCCCTTATGTTTAGATAATGATGTTTGGATAAAGATATGTTGGATTGGAATAATTAAATTGGATGATTCTAGTTTCTTGGGAACTAATTATGGATCTATTGACAAGTGGGTTATGATATCATGGATAAAGTGTACAACTTTTTGGGACATAAGGAATATAACCAACAAATTTAGGAATAAGGAAACATGCATGTTTTTAATAAGGAGATATGTTAATTTAAGTTATTACCCTGACTCAAGAGAATTCATTATAAATTCATTCAAATATTTGTAATGTGACAAACAAGATATATCTTATGATATATGAGGGATAAGTTAAAGGTATTCACATGCTTGCTAAATGACCTTTCTTGTAATTGGTTCTTTGTACTATGAGTTTGAAAAGAAGTATTTTGAATAAGACTAATGGTTGGAATGAATTAAGTTGGACATAAGATAGTATTTATTAATTCTAAATCATTTTTTATAATGTTATAATAATATAGCTTTCGAAAAAGTACAACCCATAGGTTGGGAAATAACCCATCGCATCGGAGAAGACTGCAGGAATCCTACCCGCAACCAAAGTGCGATAGGACTTTATCGCCTACCAATGGCCTATGGGAAGTCCTTGGTAAGTGTAAATTAGTTTTCTTTTATTTAATAGGTATTATAGATGAAGTATAAGTCTATTGTTTGAACCATATACAATTAATCTCACCATAGATGGACTTATGTATATTTGATAACTTGTGATAGCCTTTTTGTGATAACTTATAGATTGCATGATATACTAACTCTTGACTTCTCCCAGGATGAGCGCTTTCTCTCTCAGCTCTCCCCTCTCCCTCTTCGCTCTGCCTAGGGTTTCCTCCTGAAACCCTACGATGTGGGCTTGGCGACGCGTTTGAGCACTTATCCTTCCTCCCCTTCCTCTCTTCCCGTCTTTTCCCTATATTCTCCTTCTTCCTTCCCTGTTTATTGGCTGGTCGTTGGTGTCTTTATTAGATCCCTTGGCCACTCCCCTACTCTGACCTTTGGTTCCCTCACGACTTTCCAGGTCAGATCTGAAGCGGGGTTTCTAAGAGGTTTTGGGATTTTGTGGTTCAGTGGCTATCGGTTCTCAAGGATCTTCGGCATCGGTCTTTTTTTGTTTCTGGTTTTTTGCCCCATCATCATGGTGTTGTTCGGGTTCCTCATCTTCTTTGTTCCCTGATCTGGACTCATGTCTATCTGCACCTCTCCAAGGCGGATTGGCTACGGGGTGACACTGAGGTTTTGGGTTTTGGGTTTGGAGGCCGTCAGAGTTCCAGACGTGTGTCCTTCATCGGCGGTGAGTCTGAGTTTCTCTTCCGCATGGCGTTCGGTGATGGTTGGTGGGTTCTTTCTTCTTTCATCGGCGAGGTGGGGCTTTTCTGGTCAGTCCCTCCGGTTCTGGTTTGGTGATATCATCATCTGTTTGGTTCCTTGTTTGGTTGTTTTTTTCAGATGGTCCTTGTTGCGATTTGCAGTCTGGATTTGTCTCTCTCTAGAGGGTTTAGTGTGTCGAAGATGCGGTGTCAAGGAAAGTGAGCTTCACTAGCGCCCAAGGTTTGTTTCAGGTTTATTTAATCCTTTTTTCAAAGGTGATCATCTTTTATGGTGGGGATCTTGTATGAAGAATTCGATGGTGTGGTTCTGCTTCTCAAAAAACCCTTTCCGACATTCATCTCCGGTGGTGTTAGAGTGATGACGATAACTGGTGGTAATTAAGAAGGCTGCTGACATGAGTTTCTTTGACATGCTGATCAAGGTATCCTCGGATTTTGGTTTGGATTTGGTGGTTTGAATTCATATTTTTGTATCCTTCCTGATTTACAGTTTCAAAATTTGTTGGTTCTGTGTTGAAGTTTGGATTTTGTTTGGGGCAGATTTTCTTAGTTTGAATTTTTTGTGTGCTGTGTTTGTGCGGTTCCCACTAACCCAAAAATTGATTTATCTTGAAAATGAAAAAAGAGGATTTGGCATGATATAATAACTCTTCAAGAATGAAAAATTCAACTTCATTTTTTTGAATAAGAGATGAAGTGTAAATTGTTCAAGTCACGACCAAATATGAGATTAAACTGAAATCAAGTATGTATTTCTTCTCATGTTCTTCAACTTTAGGAAACGGATCTTGAAAACCAAAAATACTATCCTAGTACCTTCTTATCTAATTAACCATATGGTCCATTAAATCATCATATATTTATGGATTTATAATTCTTAAATTTCTGTTATCTGTTTTCCCTATCACTCTTTATCATAACTTGATGGTTATATTTTTTTTCTTCCATATCCATGTTTTTGCTTCCTACCCATGTTCTCCGATTGTAAACCTAGTAATGAGTTAATTTGGGTAACCATTATGTTTTTGAATTTCATTTATTAAAATAAAGTTTTTTTATTACTTCGTATGATGTGGGTTTCTATGAAAGAAACTTTCAAATAGTAAACCTTTTATAACCCCGATGAATTTTGATGGAAAAATTCATTCTAAGGGGGGTAGAATGTAACACCCCAAGATTTCTATGAGATAAAGTTTTTTTTAATTTATTTGATGTCTTGTGTTGTATGCTACACCATGATAAGATTGTATAATATGAAACATCGTCTTAGCTTGTGGTATACACAACACTCTTCTTGGCTTGTTTTATACACATGTTCAAGTTCTTTTGATATAATTCTTTTAATGCAAGACCAAATATAAGCGACTAACTAAATATTATTTTAAACTAGATATTAAAATGGTGGGAATGAAAAGTAGTAATTTATTTATGAAATTATTATTTATAAATTTATTTAATTACTTATTTTTGAACAATTATTTATAAATGAAAATAAAACATTTTTTTTAATTAATAGGAAATGTTTTTCTGAAAAACTACTTAAATGAAAATAATTGAGTTTAAAAAATAATAAAATCACAATTTATGGATTTTATTAATGAAATATATATTTAATATATTCAATTTAATGTTTAAAATTCATCATATATTTTTTTACTCATGATATAATAACAAATTCAATTTTTTGGATAAAAAAAGTATTTTTCAGAAAATACAGTTTTTCTGCCTGTTGATGACATAACCATTTTTAAATTAGTTTTTGACACCATTATATGTTATATTTGTAAAATTAAACTTTTTATTTAGAATTGGGATATCAAAACTTAATTTGGTTGAATTTTTGGTATTTTTCTGATAAAATTCATTTTTAATGAATAGTGATAAATACTGCATTTTAATTCAAAACTAATTTTTTGTCTAATTTATTTATAAAGTAAAGTTGTCATTTTAATTGGTTTTAATGTACAATTAGATTAACATTTTATCATTTAATATAATTTTTGTCATTGGAATAATTTTCGCATTGAAATTGGATAACAACAAATGTCAATCTTTAGATGGTTTTTAATTTTTAAAAAACCCAACTTTCTCATTTTGTCAATAGGGATTAATTTTAAATTAATTAATAAAACTTTTTTGTTTTTAATTTTTTTAAAATAGATTCCATATTTGGAATTATTTTTTCCAAATTATGTTAATAGGTTACTTTAATTTTTTTGATATTATGAATTGTAACTGTGGCAATTTTTATTTACCACGGTTAGAGGTAAATTAGGTAAATCAGGATAACAAACAATATGATAAGTGAAACGAAAATTCTCTAACACCTTAAAAAAATCATATTTTATGAATAAATGTTGAAACATATCACATAAGGGTATTAATTTACTCCTTTAATGAGCCTTTTTCCATTAAAGTGATATAATTATTATTAAAACAAAAGAAAGTGACAACATGTCACTCTCTTATCTCTTATACATATAATAATTTTAATTTAGTGATAAACTTGATAAAACTTACAACATAAATATTCTAAAGAAATATAACAAAATTATATAAAACATTTTATTTTTTAAAGAATTTTTAGAGGTTAAATAATTACCATAAAATATGAAATAATAGTGATACAATAATTATTCTGTTAAGAGAGATATCAAATAAATGATATTATAAATACTAAAATAAATATAATTTAAGAGAATTTATAGAATCCACGTTTTCTATGGATGAATTTGAAATGTTGGAGATTATTTAAAGAATTTTTTTCGAACTTATCTTGGTGTTATGATATTTTTAGAAAGTCAACGAATAAATAGTGTCAAAATTGACCCTATTGGTATTTTAAAATATAAAATAGTTTATTAAATGTTATAAAATTACTAAAAATATAACATTCTTAAAAATGTTTTGTATGATTAAAAATATTTCATAAATCTCACTTTTTTGGATATTTTGACATGTTATGGTAATTGAATTAACCCACAATGTTTAAATAATAAAATATAATGGTAAGATTTAAAAAAGTGAAATTAAGGTTAAACAAAAAAATAAAGGTTAAAAAAAATTCAAAAAATGTGTAATTTTAATTGGATGATGGGGGTACAACCCAAAATCATATTATATTTTACATAAATTAGTTTGGGACTATTAGAAACCGAAAATCAATTTATAATAAATTAATATTTCAAGACATTCTCTAAAGTGCCCCTCACCTCAATTATAAAAGGGAACCCCCCCCCCCTCATATCTTCACTTCAATTTGAGCCTTCAAGATCGGCCATCACTTTACCATTTACCTTATTAACTTTCCTAGTGACATTTTATAGGTTCAGGTATTCATCAAAGACCAACTCTAGTGCTCTAAGAGGATATTTGGGGGAATCACGTCAAAGAAGAGGTAATCACCTCTACCGACTCTATCAAACTTATTTATTATTATACTTCCTCTTCATGTTTTGTTTCATTATTACATAATAAATAAATAATCACTAGTATAATAATATGTTATTCTGAATATTAAATAACCACATTTCATCTTCTATCTATCCTATGAAAAATTAAATCATCACATGTGTGTACGTACGACTTACCGTCTCCACGCTATGGTGTAATATGTTTTTCATCACCAAAATTCCTGGATGGGTATAATGATGGAATTAATAACTATATATAATTATTATAAAATTATATTTATTTTAAAATATTATACACTATCCATTTCAATACCATTCAACAATTATGGGAAAGATATCATCACTTGTGCGTACGTATGACCCACCAACTCCACGATGCGATGTGATTCGTCCTACATGATATTCATTAAAGAATGATTATATTAATGAATTTAATGAATAAATATTATATATATTTTTCTAATATAATTATTTAAATGATATAACTATAAAATAATAATAGAAACAAAAACTTATTTGACAAAACATGCACAAGAACATAAATCAGTTAATACCCGAATAACGAGTAACAATGAAATGTTACTAACAAAAAGATGAGAATATAATCATATATGATATAATAAAAATTAATATGATTCTCAAATAAGTCAATATAATTATTTAAATAATTATACAGGAGGTTCAGATACATACAAAGCATATCGGACCTAAGGTAAGGGATTATTTTGTCTCACGTTTATTCTTGTGGGATATATTCCTTGTACACCACATATTTCTTTTGTGTGGTGTTTATGATTCCCTGGAATATTTTATGATTCTTATTATTAAGATTATTATATTTACTTATGCATATAATTTTATTTATTTTATGAGGTATACAATTTGATTGATTATAATCAGTAAGGGATAATTTTTCAATCTCATTATTTTCAGAGATTATTTATACGTAAGTATTTACTGGGGTATATTTATCATCCATGACCATGTTTTCTAATTATGTATTCTATAATATTATTTCTATTCCTATACAATTTTTTAAAGTCAATTTTACACATTGGTGAATTTTTATTAAGCATTATGAAAAGAATATTTTTTTTTCATTTTCAAATACGAGGTACTTTTTGACTTTTTCGACAAGAGTACGAGATGAATGTTTTTTTCACTTATACAGAATGAATGGATTTTTACACTTTCATAATACCCAATTTAAATCAATATTCCCTTAAAAATTTCAAGGTTATTTTAAAGAAATTATTTTCTTTTAAAATTGCACTGCGTTTTAAGAAAATGAAATGTTTTTGAAGAAGAAAGGATATTTCCATCAATATTCGATTTCAAGTGCTTTATAAAAATTATTTTACATACATGATGAAATTATTTAATAAGGTTATGTTTCAAGTATAATATCCCTATTATTTCTATGGTTTGATTATATTTATGCTATTTATGAAATCCAATTTTTCTTCTTGGATTATGTTATTATGGAATGATATTTTAGAAACCCATTTTTATTCCTTCTGTTATGCTATGTTTTATTTTTTTGTGTCACACATATATATGATTTCATTATTATATGCATGGGACCTTTATCTACCCCAGTGAATTGGGTAAATATGGATAACTCATGAGTTATGTATGAACCTAATTTCATCTTCACAATTCTATGTATGGACTTGGTTTCATGTCCATAATTCTATGAGTGGACCTCGTTTCCATGTCCATATGTTTATGAAAGGGCCTGATTTCATGTCCTTAATTTCATTAGTGAACTTGTTACTATTTATACATGTTCACAAAGTTATATGTTTTTGTATATGCTACAATTTCATGTCTTATGTTACAGTTATGATCTTAGGTATTATGATCCTTGATTTTTTTATGATTCATGTTTTCCATTGATATGTAGATCATGATCTTCTAATGATATGATGATGTTTTCATAACCTTTATGCTCATGTTTATATTTACATATCACCCTTGTTTACCCTTATTGAGAATTTGAGATCACCCCTTTTTTGTTTCTTTTCCCTCAAATTTGAAGAAGGGTATTAAGGAAGATGTGTCATAAAGGGGTTCTAGTTATGAAGGACAAAACAAGAGATGATGTAGATATTTTATGAACCAGTTGTTTATGTTTCCCAATTTCCAAAGACACTAAACTAATATGGTCTTTGGGCATATTTTTGTATATTGTTTAAGTATTCCAAAAAAGTTACGTAATTTCCATGCACGTCAATATTGGATGTTTACATTTTTTTTCAGGTATATTCAAATAGAAACATTTAAATGGATACCCACACTACCTCAAATCATCTATGTGGAACTCCCTCGATAATTTTTTCAATGATATTATGCATCACTCGAGAAAGATGGGCAATAAAAACTCTAATATTAACAACTAGTATACCCCATGGCTGGAAAGTCTCATTAATATCACCAATATTCCTCCCACCATGCTTCATATGATTGTGGATATTGTCATGAACCAAAAAACTTCTTTTTTTGATATCATCTCCCCTTAAGTTTTTCTAGAAATACAAAACTATGTTTTCATGGATAAGGATACCTTTTCTGGTAACCCAATCAAAATGGCCAAATCAATTCCAAATATTATTATATATTTCACTGTGATGGATCACATAGACCACCAAAATTATTGACTCAATACAAGGCATCATTTGTTCAACCATCAAGGTTTCTTCTTCTTTGGAAGCTATGGTATAATTAGATTCCTACACATGACCAGTTGAACAAAGTAGGGAAACAAATTTCCTTTGCTTTTCACCTATGTATAAAAGCTGAAGAATCAGTGTATCACATTTTCCTAGACTTTTCATATAGAAGGGAATTGTGTAAGTATATAATCAAGAGGTTTTGTTTTGATCTTCAATCATAATAGCATATAGAGGAACTATTGTTAAACATTAGTAAGAGTAGTAAGATTTCAAAAACACACAACCTACTGCTCTTGGAAGCTACCTCAGCCATCTATGCAATCTGGACTACCATAAACCATGCCATATTCAACAATAAACTTGCATTTGTACATGAAGGTTCTATCACAATTCACCAAGACATTCATACTGCTACAACTATCCAACCTGGCACAATGAGAAACTTCATTGAGGAGCTATAAACACTCTAATTTTTTGGAATTGAAAGGAAGATGAGGAAGCCTCCCACGTTCAAGTATATTTGGGGGATTCCACTGATCTCCCCTACATTAAAGTGAATATTGATGGGGAAACTGCTGGCTCGCCCAAACCTTCATGCTATATGGGGTGTTTTTCACCCCAACTGTGGATTTATTAGAGGATGTTTCCACCACATTATTTGTTAAGGTACAATGTATGATGTTGGTCTTTGGTCTATTATTTATGAAATAAAGCATTCTTTCCACCACAATTATACACCATTAGGGATCAAATCATATTCTCAACATTCTATGAAATCATTCAAAACATGAACCAAAGATGTTCCATGGTGGATACTCCCTCACTAGATTGCATGTCTCAATCATGCTATGCACCTCCAAATATCTATGTCACATGTTTATAGGGAATATAATCAAGTTACTAATTCCCTATCGATATAGGCAATTGTAGATTTGAGTACCATCTTGCAATGACCACAAAATTTTAAATGATAATTGTTTCCCAAAAATGTGTGTTATATTTTTACACAAAAAAACTATATCTCTTTAATAATGAAGTAAGTATATTTTAATATGACCATTAGGTTTCGATCATTATATGAAAATTGTTCAATTGTAACCATTGATCAATATAACTGTTGGAAACTATACTCATAACATTATGATTATTATTTATAAATAGAAATGATAATGGTTAATTAATTAAGAAAGAAGAGTCGATGGCCTCATCTAGTAGAATCGGGTCATTGAAATCCTATTTTTTGGAGTTTTTGAAGGAGGTAGCATCACTGAGATTCAATCTGTACCATTACTAAGATGAGATTTAACATATTAAACTTGTAAAAAATCACATATGGGATAAGTTCAAGTTAGTTGAGATTACCAGTCGAGCGATGTTATCTGAGCCATCCCAAGAGTACATCACCATTGCACACCTTTCCCTTAGTTCATATGTGAGTGTTTTAAGGGGTTATTTTTCAATTCCCTAGTTATGTAAAATTTAATCCCACTATTTAAATAAATATTTTATTTAATCATTTTCATTTTAAGACTAGTTTTTCTTAAAAATTGAGATGGAATTTTATAAATAGATATTTTGGGTAAAATTTGTACTTTTCATAGAGATATAAATTATTAAATTGGGATATAGTTTTATTAATAATATTTATTTTAATGAAATATTGTTATATAAACACTCCTTTTTAAATACAAATGATAAAATAATTTTTTTTATGTGTCAAAAATTTTACTATGCAGTTCACTATACATTTTCTATCCAGTGTTATTTTTAATAAATAAGTAATTTTATAGTTAAAAGTTAAATTTATCATATTTATATATTTATTATGATAAAATAAATGTTATTTTTTAATTCAAAATTTCAATATTAGGTTATGGTGAATTTATGATAATTTTATAAAATATTTTGTTTTTCGGTGAATAGTAAAAATGAAATTTTGAGTTTTTGGTATTTTTAATGAAATCATAATGATATATTATGTAATATAAAATTATTTTATACTATTGTGCATTAAAAGATGATATGAGGTGTCATAAGTTTCTAATACCATGGGCAAGACCATGGTTTAGCAAATACCACTACTGAGGTGTCCTCAGAAATTTATAAATAACTCCCTCTCTTTTGCTATAAATATCCACAAATTATTTAGGTTTATTTCATTAAAAATTCATCCAACAAGAGTTTATTATAGTTTTACCTCCAAATTATTCCTACCAAGGTGTCCAAAAACCCTCAAGCTCCCAATCTTTGAGTTTTAGGAGTCACTATTCAAGGTAAGGTAAATCTCAACCTCGCTTTTCTTATCAGGTTCTCTTTTTAGGTGGTATGTCATTAAAATTTCCATATCATGTTCTTATTTACATTTTATTTTATCTATTTACTAAATTAAGATTAATTTTTTAATCATTTACCCTTACCCCCTATCCTTTTAATGTTTTATATAACCATGTTTCATACCCGTTATGCTGCCAGATTTTCATCTCAAAATTTCTCTCTTTTTATGAAGAAATTATTTTATTTTCACTCTGAATAACCAAACCTAAAAATTCTCTACTAGTACTCACATAGATGTAAAAATTATCAATTTTAATTCTTGTATTAACATACATGAAACCAACCTTCATTTTCTATGGGTTTAAAATGAAAATAGGATCTTATTTTTAAGTACTTTATAAAACACAATGATTTTTAAATGAAACCCATTTCATTTATTCTCCAAAATTTATTTATGAAATGTTTAATTAGGATATTTTTAGTTCAAATTAATTAATACATATGAAGGGTGTGCCCTGATATCACTCAAATGCATTGGATAAAGAATTAAATCTCAAGAGATGACAAGTTTAACGATACCTTGGTGAATATCCTTGGTAATTTTTATGACACCACATTGATAAACCTTGGTGATATTCTTATGAATGTCTCAATTAAATATTTTAGAAACATTTAAAAGTTATTATTCATGTTAATTTATTTATTATATTCCTCATATTTTTTTCCATTCCATATTAAAAAATTTCAAGTTCTTATCAATATTTATCATGATCACTTATAAACTATTTCACCTATTATCCCTTACAGGGCCTTCTGATAACCCTTACATTTAAAAATACTCTCATTTAGAATATAATGTTGTTTTATTATGTGCCTTTTTTCCAAGACACTAATCCTTAAAAGATCCTCTCTTTGTAAAATGCTATTTAAAGTTATGTAATAAAAATTTTGGATGCAAAAGTTGGTATCAAAGGTTGGTTCAGTTATTTGTGGGAATTTTTATTTTAAATAGTTATTAATAACCCTAGATAAAGGTTTATATATAGAAAAACTTCCTCAAATTTTGGTAAAATATTAATTAAGTGGTTTCTGAACAAATAAATCCTTGTCTGGATATGAACATATGGATGTTTCTCTAGACCAGATGTATGTAGGTGTAAAACCCAAAAAAAAAACACTTTGAGCTAGTCTTGAATGGGAACTGGTGCACGACAATGGGCCTTGCTTCACTATTAGTTTGCTACTCCTAGGGGATATGTTTGGCTAATCCCAAGCTTTTTATGAATCATTATAAAGGACTTATAGAAAATTTAATTGTTTTTAATGAATTCAATATTTATGCATGATGTTATATGACATAAAAATTACCTTGTAATTATAAGATTATTTAATGAAACACATTTCTCATGAAGTTTTTCTTCTTTTTTAAAATGGAGGGAAATATGAGAAACTGTGTATATTGTAAGCACAAAGGACCAAAAACTAATGAACTTTCGATGGAATTAGAAATGGAAACATTCATGAGAATGATGAATCAAATAACTCAAGTTGTGGGTAATAAATTGAATCAATATAAGATATCGGTTTCACTATAAATGTAACCACTTTCCATTGAGTCCTTTATGCATCAAAGACCACCAATGTTCTTTGGATCTACCAACCCATTGATTGTAGAATAGTGGATAAGCTCTATAGAAAAAAACTTTTATGCAATTCATTGTTTAGAATAGGAGAAAGTCACTCTATATGTGTACTATTTAGAGGGATAAACTGATCAGTGGTGATAATTGATTAAAAACATGAGGCCAAGTGGGGAGATTGAAAATTTGGAGTGGGAAGAGTTCCAAGGAATCTTCTTTAATAAGTATTTTCCCCATTCAATGAGAAAAACAATGGAGAAGGAATTCATCGAACTCAAGTAGAAGTAGAATAAATCCATTGGAATCTATGAGATGAACTTCACAATACTTTCCTGTTATACCTATATCTTTTTCATGGATCTTAATGTGAAGGTTGATAGATTCTTCACTGGACTAAGACCTCATCTGCATATGAATTTAGTCAATCGAGACTATGAAAACTATGAGGAAATTCTACTGAGATCTATAAAGGTTGAACTAGGGTTCAATGAGACATAGTGGTCTAAAAAATCACATGAGACAAAGAGATATCTATATCCAAAAATGGGGAGGATCTTTGACCATGGAAGAGGATGAAAGTAGGTGCAAATTTCCACATGAAACAAATGTGGGAAGAAGCATTTAAGGAACTTCCTTCTCGAGAGAAGGAAGTGTTAAAAGTTTTCTTGAAACTATCATAGTGAGGTGAAGCCTCAACTTCACAACACTAAATATATAGGGAATATGGTTAAGGACCTACCTGATGTTCAGTGCTTCAAGTGTGGATAGTTTGGGCACATTTCCAATCATTGTCCAAATCCAAGGGTAGTGGAGGGAATTGTTGGAACCATGGTTATTTTATAAATGATTTGGCATATGGTTTGTGTTTGTTTTCAATCATAAGTGGAAGTTCAGAATGTGTGCTAGTAAAGTGATCATACAGTTCAAGAAGACAACAATATTGAAGGTGGCACCATTTCCCAGTGTTTGCCAAATTTTTGGGCGTCAAAATTGGAAAATGAAGACAGGATTGTTGGTAAAAAGAGGTGCGCGCAAAGAGGAATAGGTGCATGAAAAAAGGAGGGATTTGTGAGAAATATTTTAGTTGGGTGTGAAAAACAGCATGGTGCGTGAAATAGTGGATTGAGTTTTTTTCGCACAAATAGTGTTTCAGAACCAGATCGTTGAAAAATGGAAAAGTCATGGGCTGCATGAAAAATCTGGAGATGTGAACGAAAAATGTTACCTGCATGAAATATTATATGCCAAATGAGAGTTTTTTTCGTGCCATAGGGGGTTTTTCATGTGGGGGTCTGAGATGCCTATAAATAAGAGGTGACCCCCCTCATTCCGTATGATTAAATACTAAGAGAAGATCTGAGGTCTGATGCACATAAAAGGTTCGCGTAAAGGGAGTTGCGTGAAAAATTGAGTCTTGCGCGAAAGATTCTGGCTCACGCGGAAAAATTTAGACATGCGTGAAATATTCCAGCTTGTGTGAAAAATTCCAATTTGCGCGAAAAATTCCGGCTTGTGTGAAAAATTCCAAGTTACGCGAAAAATTCCGGCTTGCGCGAAGAAGGTGATGTTGTGCTAAAAACTTGAGGTTGCGCATAAAACTTGATGTTGCGCGAAATTGTCAGTGAAACCTGTTTGCGCATTTCTGATTATCCGGTTCAGTGATTTAGTGCATTGAAGTGCATCATTATCGGTCTTCGATGAAAGAAGAGTCTCGTGCTAAGCAGAGGAAAAGACTTCAATGCAAATCTATTGAATAGACCCTCATGTCTATAAACTGACTGGGACTTCACCAAAGGCAGTGAGCTAGGGGGAGTCAACGGTAGTAACCCGAGGGATGCAATGAGCTATCTCTGAACTTTTGTAAAGATAGTGTGCCTGGGACAGAGTGACTATAACTGAACTTTCTAATCTGCATCTAGTGAAGTTTAGTAGAATTAGGTGTGACCGAAAACCTGATGGTGAATACTCCTTAGACGTAGCCCTTTGTGGTGAACCAAGTAAAAGTGTTGTGTCAATTTCCTACTTTCATTTGTTTGACAGGTTTAACAAGTTCCTACCAATGTGGGAACAAGATCCAAAACTTTAAAAAGAAAAAGTTAACACCCTGATTCACCCCTCCCCTCTCAGGGTATTCCAAGGTCCTTCAAGTGGTATCAGAGCCAAGTTCACTAGTGTTTGATATGTCATTTACCATTATGGACAATTCTGCCAATGTAAGAGGAGTCCCTCTCTTTGATGGAAGTAATTTCCATATCTGGAAGAATAGAATTAGATCTCATCTAAGATCTATTGGAATGGAAGTCCTTTTTTCTACTGTTCAAAGAATACAAGTCATTGATCCAACATGCCTGGCTATGACTGACACAGACAGGAAAATTCTTGATGCAGATGCTAAAGCACAAAATGCTCTCACCGCGGCCCTTTCGGATTAGATCTATCTAAAGGTCATGAGTTTCAACTCAGAAAAATACATGTGGGATAAACTTAAAAATATTTATGAAGGAGATATCAAATCAAAGGAGGCAAAACTACAAGTCCTACATAATAGGTTTGATGATCTGAAGATGCATCCGGATGAGAATGCATACTCATTCTTCAATCGAATTACTGAAGTGGTTGGAGCTATTCGGGGTCTAGGTGAAGAAATCAAATACATTGATATTGTAAAGAAAATATTAAGAAGACTTCCACCCCTGTATAATGCAAAGGTGTCAGCTCTTAAGGAAAGAGATCTTTCTAAACTTTTTCTGGATGACCTGCTGAGCAGTTTGGTGGCATATGAAATGAGAGTCAAACCAAAAGATACTAAGACTCGAGTGAGCAAGGAAATGGAATTCAAAGCCATTGAGAAACTGAAAATATTAAAAGATAATAGTGGTGAAGATGATGAGGAAAAATAAATTCTTTCTCTCATTGCAAATAAGTTCTAGAAGGGAAAAGGGAAATTCAAAGGGAAGTTACCTCTTGCTTTCTTTCATTGTGGAATAGTTGGTCACATTGCCTCTTAGTGCTTAAGAATGATCTATGATGATAATAGCTATGCTGAAAACATTGAGAATCCCCAGAAAAGGTTTCTCAATAAGGGAGACTTCAAATATAGAAAGAAAGTACCAACAAAGAGTTTTGTCTATGAAGAGGAAGAAGATGATAATGAATTATGTGATGAAGAAGAACTAGAATTTAAAACTGGGAACCATGCTTCCATGATGGCCACTGTTGAAAAATCAGAAGATACTGGTGGAGAAAATCAGTTGACAACTAGTGCCAATCCCGATTTTCAACTTAAGGATGATGTTAGTAAGATTAAGATTAAATATAAGAGTTACAATAAGCGGAAATCAATTGTAGAAGAATCAACTGAATATCTTGATCAACTTGAAGCTGAAATTGAATGACTAGAAGAATTGGTGAAAGTAGAGTATAAAATACTTGAAAGAAATGATGATGTAGTGGATCTGAAGCTGAGAATTAAAGAGTAGGAAAAGGTCATCAATGACCTCACCTCCAGACTAGAGGAAAAGTCCAAGACTGCTGAGCATCTTGAGGAGGAAGTTGTTACTATTAGGAGTAAACTTGAAAAAGATTCAATTTCAAAAGAATCAAGAAAGAAAATACAATTTGGAAGGTTCTCAGATGCTGAGCTATTGGAGAGAGAAAAATGCGGCTCTAATGGAGTTGAAAAGATTTTAAATGATCAGAGACCTACCTGTATGGAAAATAGTGGAATTAGTTGTGAGGCAGAGTCGTCATATGCTTCAAATAAAGGTAACTAAAATAAAGGCAATCTGAAAGTGGGTGATATGGAAAAGTCATCTAAAGTGCTGATATAGAAACCCCCAATTCAATCTGAAAGAAGAAAATAAGATTATCCTTGAGCCTCCTTGAAAAAGGTTCCCTCAAACTATTATCCCACTGAAGAAGGAATGAGGATAAAAAGAAGTGAGAAGACACTTCCTCTCATCAAGTGTCAGTTCTGTGGATATTTGGGCCATACTATGTCTTATTGTGAAGAGGCAAGAAGCTATCTGAGTGGAGAAGATATGGGAGTTCAACAGAGGAGAAAAAATTCATATCCTAATTGTTTTAGAAGAAAAAATTTCTATGGATATTGTTTTCTTTGTTCTAACTTTGGTCATAAGGCTATTAATTACAGGTAGAGAAGGGACATGGACACCTCATACCGGAGTTCGAGACAAGTCAAATCTAATCAACAAGATAGTGTTTCTCTTACAAACAGGTTTTCTCCACTCGAAGAAGACTTCAACTATGAAGAACCAATGTACACAAATGAGATAATTGAAAGGCCATCAATGCTCTATACTCAATCCAATGTCTAATGAAAAGAAAGGAAGAAAGTTGAGAAATCCAACCTTGCAGAGGTGGCCCTAAAAGCTACAAAAAGAAACAGTACCTGGATTCTGGATAGCGGTTGTTCTTCTCATATGATAGGTAATGCTGGCCTGTTAACGGATATCAAAAGGAAGGTTGACAGTACAGTACAATTTGGTAATGATGGAGCTCTGAAAATCAAAGGTAGTGGAAGTACTGAATTAGCTAATGGAGAGATAAAGAAGACTGAAGTCCTTTATGTAGATGGTCTACATCATAATATACTCAGCGTGAGTCAACTCTATGACTCTGGACTTATAGTTACTTTTAATAAGAAAGGCTGCACTATCAAGGGAAAGACATGAAATTCACTTATGAAGGGATACAGAACATAAGGAAACTTGTATCAGGTTGATAGTAAAGAAAATGTTTGTTACATGACTGTTGAAGAAGAAAACAATTTGTGTAATCAGAGACTGGGACACATCAATCAACAAGTCATGGAGAAAATATCAAAATTGAGGACTGTCATGGACATTCCCAACCTGAAATGTGAGCATGAAAAGTCTTGTGATGCTTGCATTTGTGGGAATCTTGTCTGCAATTCATATCGTCCAAAGAAGAAAAGGGAATCTCATCTTCTTGATCTAATTTATACAGATGTATGCAAGCTGATAAATGTTGCTCGAACTCATGGAGAAAGGTACTTTTTCCTTTTAATAGATGATTATAGTATAATGGCATTTGTAATGGTCATTCACAGGAAACGACAAGTGATTGACTGTATGAAAACATATCAGCGAATCACTGAGAATGGTACTGGACAAACAATCAAAGTGTTGCGATATGATAATGGAGGGGAATACATGTACATTTAATTTGAAAATTACCTGGAGAAACATGGGACACAACATGAGGTAGCTGCTATGAGAACTCCACAACAAAATGGAGTTGTTGAATGTAGGAATTGACAGGTGAACAACATGGAACGAACTATGCTAATTAAGAGTCATATTCCACAACATTACTGGAAAGCGGTTGTTCAATATGTAGTGTATATTGAAAATCTAACAGGACTTTATATGGATGAGATGAAGACACCATATGAATTATGGCATAGAAGGAATCCCTCTTTGAAATAATTTCATGTTTTTGGAAGTAAATGCTTCATCAGGAACAAAGAAGGAAATCAAGGGAAGTATGGGGACAATACAGATAAAGGAATTTTCCTTGGATACTCAATGAACAACAAATCCTACAAGTGTTTCAACAAGAGATTAAGAAGGATCATGGAAAGCAGTGATGTTAAGATCATTGAAAATAAAACCACAAATGCTTCACGAATTTCATATGATGATGTGATAGAAAGTGAGGAAGAAAATGAACATGGAGTAAATATAAATACAGGAATAGAGGAAGGTGGAAACAACACTCAACAGTTACATCATGATGTTGAATTAGAAGAAGAATCTAAAGAGGAAACCTAGGCTGGAGAGAATGCAACTGAAACTCACAGAAGAAATCAAAGAGATGAGATTGAACCATCTAACATAATTGGGGACAAGAGTGTACCCACACAAACAAGGAGGATGAGGAATAACATGAAATCTACATTTCTATCAGTTGTGGATCCATCCTCATTTAAAGAAGCTGCAAAGGATGAATCATGGGTGAAATCCATGAATGAAGAGTTAGATCAGATTGATAAGAATCAGACATGAGATCTTGTACAGAGACCCGAAGGTCACAATGTTATTGGTACAAAATGGATCTTCAAGAACAAGTTTGATGAGCATGGAAGTGTTATTAGAAACAAGGCATGACTGGTATATAAAAGATACCCCCAGATTGAAGGTGTTGATGTTGAATAAACCTTTGCTCCAGTGGATAGACTAGAGTCAATCAGGATTTTCCTTGACATAGAACTCCAAAGAGGATATAAAGTATATCAAATGGATGTCAAGACAAACTCTTTGAATGGTGTACTCGAAGAAGAAGTCTACATTGAACAACCAGTGGGTTTTCTTCTTGGTACTGATGAAACAAAGGTTTGTAAAATGAAGAAATCTTTGTATGGTTTGAAGTAGGCACCACGAGAATGGTATTCCTTTCCGGACTCTTATCTCAAGAAACTGAAATTCAAAAAGGAGGAGTAGATCACAATCTATATGTGAAGAATTCTCCAAAAGATAAGTTCATGGTTCTAATCTATGTTGATGACGTTATATTTGGTGGAAGCGGGCAGAAATCAGTGGATGAATTTGCCAATCACATGAAATCATAATTTGAAATGTCTATGATTAGGGAGCTCACATATTTCTTGGGACTTCAGGTGATTAAAAAGAAGGATTACACTTTCATTTCTCAGGAAAAGTATGCAAGAGAGCTACTAAAGAAGTTTAATATGCAAGACTCCAAACCAATGTCAAATCCGATTGTAGTTGGAACCAAACTTGGAAAGCATCAGGATGGGACATATATAGACCCCACCATATATAGGAGGATCATTGGGATCCTACTGTACCTGACCGTGACATGACCAGATATTGTCTTTGAAACATGTCTAGTAGCCCTCTTTCAGAGTAATCCAAAAGAGGAACATATGGTGGTAGTAAAAAGAATCATGAGGTACATTCAAGGTACTCATAAATTTGGGTTATACTTTGTTGTAGGCAGGGACAATGAATTATCAACGTTTTCTGATGTTGACTGGGCTGGAGATGTAGTTGACAGAAATTCCACCAGTGGTGGAACATTCTATATTGGGAATAAATGTGTTGGTTGGTTGAGAAAGAAACAAGAAATTACTTCTCTTAGTACTTCTGAAGCTGAGTATATCTCCGCCACAAAGGCATGCACTCAACTGCTATGGATGAAGCAACAACTAACAGATATTGGTGATGAGGTGAAGCAAACAATGGTGATTTACTGTGATAACAAGAGTGCAATTGATCTTACAAAGAATCCGTTTCATCATTATCATACAAAACAAATTGAAATCAGGTGTTGCTTTATCAAAGAGAAAGTTGAACAAGGCGTTATTAGAATGGATCATGTGGGAACGGATGAGCAAGTGGCTGATATCCTGACCAAGCCACTATCAGTGGCTGTGTTTGAGAAGTATCGGTTGAACCTCGGTGTTCAACCACATCCCAGTGCATAAGGAGGTTACGAAATAACCCTCTCCCCAGTTATGTTAACTATTTTTAATCTGGTTGTGGATATGATATAAGTTTATGGGGGAGATACTATCCAGGGGGTGTACTGAGTTGTTCAATGAACAGATACCAGTCTTTGGGTTTTTTGACAACGAGGGAGAAAGGAATAAATTTAGGCATGTCATGGACATGTAATGCTTTTGTGACACTATAAGAGATTTTCTTGGGCATCATTGAGAATTCCAAAACACGGGAACCCAATTCAAGCTTCCTCTCTTGTTCTCTACACCGAGCATTGCTCACGTAAACTTAGAGTGTTGGCTGAGTTGATTCTTTCTTTTTTGGTTTGCATGTGGCTGGTGCTCTATTGAATTTATTTACTGATTTCCAACAAACCCAAAGGGGGAGATTGTTGGAACCATGGTTATTCTATGCATGATTTAGAGTATGGTTTGTGTTTGTTGTCAATCATCAGTGGAAGTTCAGAATGTGTTCAAGTAAAGTGATCATACAGTTTAAGCAGACAAAAGTATTGAAGGTGGCGCCGTTTCCCAGTGTTTTCCAATTTGTTGGGCCTCAAAATCAAAAAATGAAGACATGGATTGTTGGTAAAAGGAGGTACGCACAAATAGGAAGTGGTACGTGAAAAACGGAGGGCTGTGTGCGAAATATTTGAGTTGGGCACGGAAAATAGCATGGTGCACGAAATAGTGGATCGAGGTTTTTTGCACAAATAGTGTTTCAGAATCAGATCGTCGAAAAATGGAAAAGGTATGGGTTGTGCAAAAAATCTGAAGATGTGCGTGAAAAACGGTACCTGCTCAAAATATTACGCACCAAATGAGATTTTTTTTCGCGCCACAGGGGGTTTTGCGCGCGGGGGTATGAGACGCCTATAAATAAGAGGTGAC
This sequence comes from Viscum album, assembly GCA_963277665.1. Lineage (NCBI taxonomy): Eukaryota > Viridiplantae > Streptophyta > Magnoliopsida > Santalales > Viscaceae > Viscum > Viscum album. The sequence goes on along the minus strand of OY728142.1, from coordinate 1,399,520,320 downwards.
CCCCCTCATTCCATATGATTGAAGACTCAGAGAAGATCCAAGGTCTGATGCACGTAAAAGGTTCGCATAAAGGGAGTTTCGCGAAAAAGTGAGGCTTGCGCGAAAGATTCTGGATCATGTGGAAAAATTTAGAGTTGCGTGAAAAATTCCGGCTTGCGCGAAAAATTACAAGTTGCGCGAAATATTCCGGCTAGCGTGAAAAATTCCAAGTTGCGCGAAAAATTCCTTCTTGCGTGAAATAGGTGAAGTTGCATGAAAAACTTGAGGTTGCACGTAAAACTTGATGTTGCGCAAAATTGTCATTGAAACCAGTTTGAACGTTTCTTATTATCCAGTTCAATGATTCTGTGCATTCAAGTGCATCATTACTAGTCTTCGATGCAAGCAGATTCTCGTGCTAAGCAGAGGCAGAGACTTTAATGAAAATCTATTAAAGAGACCCTCACGTCTATAAACTGACTAGGACTTCACCAAAGGTAGTGAGCTAGAGTGAGTCAACGAGAGTAACCCGAGGGATGCAGTGAGCTATCTATGAACTTTTGTAAAGGTAGTGTGCTTGGGATAGAGTGACTGTACCTGAACTTTGTAATCTGCAACTAGTGAAGTTTAGTAGAATTAGGTGCGACCGACAACCTGTCGGCGTATGTTCCTTGGACGTATCCCTTTGTGGTGAACCAAGTAAAAGTGATGTGTCAACTTCCTACTTTCATTTGTTTGACAGGTTTAACAATATCCTACCAACATGGGAACAATATACACAACTTTAAAAAGAAAAAGTTAACACCCTGATTCACCCCTCCCCTCTCAGGGTCTTCCGGGGTCCTTCAGGAATCCCCATCAACCTAGGTCAAGGAGAATTTTCATGATTTTACTATCATAATAGAAGAAGTTAAATATCCAAATTATTTTTAGGAAGGTAATCTCATTGTTCTCTCAAATATAGAAAGTACTTTTTTGATTTCGGTTCTATGAATTACTTTATTTACTCCATGTTTTCAAAGAATATAGAATCAATACCTAAACTGCTAGAAGTATATCTATCATTCAATACTCTTGAAGGGATTATCCAAGAATAAAAAGTATATATAAACTATATTATTTACTTTGGTGAGTATAATCTCATTGAAAATCTAGTAGTCATTGCCATGATGAAATTCAACAGTGTACTAGGGATGGACTAGATCAGAAGGTATAATGATAAAATCAATTGCAAAAGCAAGGAAATATCAATAGTCTTGAATGGAAACCCTATAGTTGTTTTCAAAGGAGATATATCTTGACCTGAGCTTTGTCTAGAAGAACAACCCATAGCCTTTCTAATGGAAATAATATGTGAATATGAAGAATGAAATGAAAGTATGTAGATAGATAATGTCCCCATTATTCAGTAATACATTGATGTATTTTCTAAGGAGTTATTCAGAACTCCCCCAGAATGATAGGTAGATTTATCCATTGAACTTCTTCCTGGATCCAAGACGATATAAAAAACCTCATAAAGAATGGAAAATCTAGAGTTTTATGAATTAAAGAAATAACTCCAAGATCTTTTGTAGAAGGGTTTTATCTGTCCATGTGTGTATCCTTGGGGAGAACCTATTCTATTGTTGTATAAGAAGGATGAATCAACATGGTTATGAATTTATTATATAGAACATATTGGGATCATGGTGAAGCACAAGTACCCTCTTCAAAAAATTGATGATTTATTTGACCAACATCAAGGGGATCAATTCTTCTCCATGATTGATATTCAATCAAGTTATCATCAATTGAGGGGGAAGAAAGAATATTTTCTAAAGGCTTCCTTCTGATCAGCATATGGGAAATTTGAGTTCATTTCCATGCCGTTTATCCTGATTAATGATCCTAATATTTTTATGGATATGAGGAATAGAGTATTTAAGGATTACCTTGATAAAATTGTGGTAGTTTTTACTGATGATATTTGGATATATTCAAAAAGTTGGGAGGATCATCTAAGGGGTATATTTCAAACTCTGGGGAAGGATAGGTTATTAGGAAATTTAAAAAAATGTGACTTTTGGTTGCCAAAATTTACTTTGTTGTGGCACATTGTAACCCATGAAGGAATCTCAATTGACCCTAGAAAGACAAAGGTTGTGGAGGAGTGGCCTCATCCTATAATAGTAACTAAGATTCATAGTTTACTTGGATTAGAGGGATATTATAGGATGTTTTTGGATAAAGTTTCACGAATTTATAATCCATTAATAAAGTTAACTCAAAAATGGGTTATGTTCTTCTGGAAAAAGGAGTGTGAAGAATGTTTTGAATAGTGGAAGAAGAGATTGGTTAATGCATTCATTTTAACTCTACCATATATCCGAGAAGAATTTTTAATCTTTAGAGATGCATCTATAAAATTGTTTGAGTGTGACCTCATGATAAATGAAAAGGTGATTACTTATGCATATCGACAGTTGAAGCCTCATGAGTAGAACTATCCAATTCTTGATCTGGAGTTGGATGCTGTTGGTTTTTCTCTAAGGATATAGAGGAACTATCATTATGGGGAGAAATGTGATATATACACATACCATCAATGATTGAAGTATATTTTAACTCAAATGGAATTTAACATGAGATAGAGGAGATGGTTGTAACTTTTTAAAGACTATGATTGTTCAATTCATTATCACCCATGTAGAGAAAACAAAGTCACTGATGCATTAAGTAGGAAAAATCCTATTGTGCTAAAAATGATGGGGATTCAAAGAGATCCTTTGATCAAAGACCTAGTAAAACTGGACATGGGAATCGTAAGGAAAGGGACATAATCAACCCTATCCCAAATGATTTCTCAACCATCATTACTAATAAAGGTTAAAAAATCTCAAAGAGAAGATCATTTGTTACAGAAAAATTCATAGGCTATGAAGAATGGGAATTTTTCCAAGTTCAACATTGATCAAGAAGGTGTAAAAAAATTTCATAAAAGTATATGTGTTCTATATATTTTGGAAATAAGTAAGGATGTTGTAAAATCTTTTACCTAGGAACCACTGAATCAGTGCCCCAAGCCTAGTTATCAAATGACCTCAAGCACGCCTCCCTGTACGGTAGTGGTTGTAGACTAGTAGTGAGGGTCTTATTGGTCACATGGGGAGACTATACCCTTTTACTAGAGTAATCCATAGTATAACACACTATAAATAACATAAGAAATAGTAAAAAAAAAATAACATGCGTAGTCAAATATCCCCCAAATTTGGTACAAACCAAAATAAATAGTAAATATGTCATGTCATTCAACAATTACAAGTGAAAAAAACCCCAAATAAAGACAAAAAACAACATCTAAAAAATGGTCATGACATCAAGTCCCTAACCTCATCGACACATGTCCCATGTGTGACTCAACTCCCTAGCATAGGGCCTTTCCCTTGTCCTAACCTACAGACATGAAATCTTCTCAGGTACCCAACGATGGCCCGAGTAGAGTGTGAGTAAAACTCAGTAGGCCACCACCAAAGGTGTCTACATATATCCAGTCTAAAAGATAGTGCATGCAAGTATAAATAAATAACAACCAAAGGAAAGAAAATTCAAGGTCACTAGTTAACAATATCTACTTAGCTATACTAATCAAGGTTCCAATTCATTATGCATCACTCACTACTAGTTCATCATCAATCACACAAGGTTCATGGAATTAATCATATGCATAAGGGAATAAGTAATCCCCTACCTCACTAGGGATAACATATCATGACGTCAAAATATCCTCACCTCAAAGCCTCAGTTCAGGAAGAATGAAACCATTAGGGGAATAGAGCTATGTTACTTTCTCTAAATCATGCATTGTGGGTGGATTTAGATCGTTAGTCCAACTCAACCCATGGGAGGAGCCTCAGTCCTTTATCCCAAACCTCAAGCTATGTGCACATTCTTATCCATCCATTCACCACACAAAAACCATATAGCAACTAAACACAACCAATACTTTAAAAAATCATAATTTGTAACAATCAATATAGTTAATGATATTATTACATATCCCATTAACACATTTTCCATTTATATCACTTAGCCCATTTAGTTAGATTCCCATTATCAAGCCTAACTCACTAAGCATATTCATGAATTCCATTATATCAACCCATTACACCTATTCATAAGCCTCCTAACCCAAAAATAATTAACCAATACCACATTTGGACTTCCATTAAGAATATCACATACTCAATAAGGGCTATACATGATCACACAACAACCAAGAACTTGGCTAATCCTAGGTTTGGAAAGTATCAGCACACCCCATGGGTTTCCCTACAAAGGTAATGTTATCATATATGTGTCCCATGGGGACCTTGAAGGTTTCAATTCATCATTTAGACATTCATTATCCAAAATATCTTCAAATAATCAAAAGCACAACAAGGGGTTACCCTGAAATAAAACTAATCATGCACAAATATCAAACGAAACTACGGGATATAACTTGTAGACAACCTACCTCAAATCCATTAGAAAACGCACTCCCAAAAATGACCTTAGATATATATTAAACCACCTATTAAGGATTTAACCTATAGATCCTTAGAAAAGAAGGGTTTTAGAGATTTAGAAAAAGATGATAGAAATATGAAGACCCTAATCAAGAAGAGGAAGTAAGTAGAATATTGAACTAACCTAGAGCATTGATCTACAACCCACGGTGCACCACACATCCTAGAGATAAAGAAGATCCACCTTTGGAAGATCTTGGGAGTTCTTCATCATCACTATGGTTATAAGGGGGAAGAAAGAATGAAATCCTCAGTTGGGTTTAAAAATCCTGTAATGGATTGTTTGTAAATTTCTCAACTTTACTGAGCTACATAGTTTACCCACATGGTTTTCCAAACCTTGTGCAAACCGTGTGTGAGCCACTATCCCAAAATAACCCATTTTCACAGTTTCTTGGAAATTCCTCATGGTTAGCTTAATAGTGTGGTAACTATGGTGAAGCCTCTATTCAATGATGCATGGTTACTTGGGATGCTCTCTATGGTTTTAACTAAAGGTGCACAAATCGTACAACATGCCCAGAAATTCATTTTTTCCTCCTTTTTCATTCCCCAAACCCTCGAAACACCCTTAATCCTTTTCATGAACTTTGGGAAACAATTATTTGACCAAAATAATGGAATTAAACTAAAATATAAACAAAAAAATACCCTCTAAAAAATCTTGGATCTTACAACCTCCCCCACCTTAGGATGGCTCATCCTCAAGCCGCTATTCCTGAGCATCATTGGGTTTTCGAAGCAAATAGATCAGGCCACTGGGACCATATATTTGATTCTCACTCCCAAGTTTCTTCTTGAATGTTTCCATGCTATAACATAACATGAACCAAAGGCACAACCTTTCCCAACAAAACCTTCTCACTATGATCCACATTACTCACCGTATGCTCATCAAAAGACACATAAGCCTCCATCTCTACATCCTCAATGTTTATCATATGATATGGATCAAGTTGATACTACTGGAGTTGTGAAACATGAAAAATAATGTTCATTCCACTATACCATTGTGGAAGATCCAATCTATAATCCACTGGTCTGATCTTATCCATGATCTCAAATGACCCCATATTCTTAGGCGCCAAAATGTTATGCTTCCAAATTTGACAGTGACCCAAACTTGGAGACACTAGAAGAAACACACTATTTCCTACCATGAACTCGAGAGGTCTACAACACCGACATGCATATGACTTCTACCTACTCTATATTATTTCCATATACTTTTGAATCAACCAAACCTTCTTAGATGTCTCCTGCATGAGACTTGGTCATAACACCCCAGACTCCCCAGCTTATAACCAACATAATGGAGATCTACATGGTCTCCCATAAATTGACTCAAAAGTCACCATTTAAATTGAAGTCTGAAAACTATTGTAGTAAGAAAACTCAATGGGTGATAAGTACATTTTCCATGAATTACCAAAATCTAGGATACAAGCTCTCAACATGTCCTCCAATACCTGAATTATATGCTCAGATTTCCCATCTGTCTGCGGGTGATAAGTCGTTCTCAAAAACACTTGGGTACCGAGTGAATTATATAACCCCTACTAAAAGAACAATATGAAATGTGGATCATGATCCCAAACAATGGTTTTAAGCACACTGTGTAGAAATAATACCTCTCAAACATACAACTCACCTAATTGTTCGACTGTATAAGTTTTCTGTATCGGCAAGAAATGTGCCATTTTAGTCAACTAATCCAAAACAACCCATATTGCATCATTCTTTTGAGGTGTCATCAGAAGACCCACTACGATGTACATCATAACATCATTCCACTTTCATTTTGTAATGTGAAATGATTGTAACAACCCACCTAGATGATGTTACTTAGACTTCACCTTTTTATAGTTAAGGCATCGTTCCAAAAAACCTATAAACTCTTAATTCATTCCCAAAAACCAATATTTTCGATGAAGATCACAATACATTTTAGTCAAACTAGGATGTATTTACCACTTCAATTCATGTAACTCGCACATCAAATCTTTGCGCACACCTGCTGGTACCACAACATGGCCCTGAACACAGATGACTCCATCAGCACCAACATCCCAACAAGAAGGAAACTACACACCATTAAAAATTTCATTCATAAAAAAACACTCCAGATCTTATAGTTGACACACCTTGAACCAAACCAAAAGAATATAATCAATCGCTATAGGTGTAAGGGTCATTTTTCCATGCCCATCCTATACCTCCAAGTGCATCTCAACAAAAAAATCCACCATCCTTCACTCAGAGTTGGATTTTGGAACCACCTGATTCTGAGTCTTCTTGATTAGAGAATCAACAACACTATCCCCTTTTATTAGTGTATAAACCAACTAAAAATTGAATTATTTCAAGTATTTGATGCACCATTGCTACAGAATATTCAAATACCACTGAGATAAGATGTAATTAAGACTTTTATTATTAGTAAACAGCATGAACCGCTCTCTCAAAAATTGGTGCCTCCAACAATTTAAGGCATAAAACACTTCAGATAGATAGAGATCTTAGGTAGGGTAATTTCTTTTATGAGGCATCAACTATATTGACCCATAAGAAACAACCCGATCGTCATGCATCAACACTTCCCTAAGTCCCACACCAGATCAAGTAGGATTAGAGTGTGGTAGTCAAACACTTCTTCAATTCATGAAAATAAGTATCTCATGGATCAGACCACTCAAACTTAACACCCTTCTTGATTAATCTTGAGAGTGGTACTAGAAAATGAGATAAATACCAAATGAACCTTTGATAATAACCAACCAAACCTGGAAAACTCCAAACATCATAAACATTCTTGGGATGATCCCAAGACACCACATCCTACACCTGAATCATAAATTATATGTCTCAAGAAACACACTTTTTCAATCTAGAACTAACATTTTGATAGCTTGGAATAAAGCCTATGATATCTTATTATACTCAAGACGATGTCAAGATGTTTGGAATGATCATCAAGAGTTTGTGAGTACACCAATATTTCATCAATAAAGACAACCATGAAATGATCTAGATAAGAGTGAAATATCTAGTTCATTATAACCATAAAAGAAGCCAGTTCATTGGTCAATCCAAAAGGCATCACCAAAAATTCATAAAACTTGTACCTTCTCTAGAAAGCTATCTATTGTACATCAAAAGATATCGCCCTCAACTAATGGTATACTAATCTAAAATTGATCTTGGAGAACACTGAACCACCCCTCATTTGGTCAAAAAGGTCATGAATTCCGGGAAGTGGGTATCAGTTCTTAACCTTCATCTGATTCCATATTCTGTAATCGACACATAACCTCAAAGACCCATCACCCATCTTAGAAAAAATCATGGGTGATCCCCATAGAAATGTACTAGGTTGACTGAAACCCTTCCACTCAAACTCTTACAGCTGAGCCTTAATATCCTAGAGTTATCCAGGTGACATTTGATATAAGGAAATAGAAACTGATTCTGCCCCTGGCAGAAACTCGATTGTGACCTCCACATCGCTTTCTGGAAGGAGTCCTAAGAAATCCTTAGGAAACACATACTAAAACTGATCCACCACATGAGGAAAGACATGTTTCTCCACATCTCTGTCATCAAGAATAAGGCATCCCACTTAGTCTATGAGTTCCCCTAACTACTAACAAATTGTCCCTGTGCGACCTTCTTGAACATCCCACTCCCCATGAAATGCATAAGTGTCTCCATTGGGTGACTTGAACGTTACCCTAGAACAATAATAATTGATAAGGGCATGATATATCACTATCTAGTTTATACCAAAGATCAAGTCAAAAAATGACATCTCGAGGACAAACAAGTTCCATCGAAAAAGATAACCACCAACCTCTGAGGTGAAACCTCTACATTGTATAATATCCTCAACTCACACCCCCAATTGAGTATCAATTGACATAACCCCACAAACGTGTTCCACATCTAGGACCAACACAACCAAAAACTATGTAGAGATAAAAAATGTGTGGATCCCATGTCAAATAAAGAATTAGTGAGTGTGGAAGCTACAAGAATCATACCTTAAATGGTAGAAGGTCATGGCTCACCACCACCAGGTGTAGACTAAACTTCATGATGATGGCTTGTCCCTCTACCCTGGGATCTAGCCTGGGTACCCTGTACTGCACTTCCCTGCTATTGCATATGGTCTCTTCCTAGAGTTCCACATCCACCGCCCCTACTAATATGGCTAGTGGAGCTCCAACTAATTGCCTGATATGGGGTGATCGATCCCCTGCCCGCACTCAACATATTCCTCTAACTCCATTCCCTACCCAACTGCCGAAGGTTCTTCCAAAACCTCTGTATATGTCCCAAAATCTCATAGAAATGGAACTCAACTAGTGGTCGGGGAAACTAAGCCCGTATGTGTCACGGTCTACCAAACTAATAGCAGAACACCTGATCACCACCCTGAGAAGTTGCCCCTCTTCTAACTATTCTGAGCACTTTCACCTTGTTGGAAACTTCCAAAATTCCCCTTCCTTACCTCGGAGTCTATACTACAAGTCCTCCCAATTGGTACCACAAGTACACCTCACAAATCTCCCTTCAGGTTTTCTTTTGATATATAGGCTTGGTCCACTACTTCAGAAAACCTCTTAAGACATAAAATGTTCACCTGGGATATAATCTCATGCATAAGCCCATCCTGGAAGCAATTTTCCATAGTCACTTCATCTCCAACCATCTTCAGAACAAATCGGTTAATGAAAGTGAAACATCTAGCATAATCCATCACTGACACAACCCGTTGAGTCAAACACATAAACTCTTTAGACTTCTCCTGCCTCAAGGTTTTTGGGTAGTAATGTTCCAAAAACCTTTTAGGAAATCCTTCCATGCCATTCCTTTAGCTTTCTCAGTTTGGACCATAATATCCCACCAATGCTTGGCCTACCCAATTAATATGCAGGCTTCTAACTTGACTTGCTTCTCAAGAGTAGACTCCATATGATCAAGAATAGTCCAGATAGACTCTATCCAAACCTATTCTATTTCTAGCCCCTCCTCTCTAGTAAAGGTCGGAGGGTGCTTTAGGTTAAACTCCCATGGTCATCTCGAACATAATCATCACAACCCGGCCTGGGTCCCATTCCATCATCTTCATAAAACAAGAAATATTCTCATAGAACTAATATTCCCTATTATCTTGAACCACTAGACCCTCATTCTCCACTACTAGGGGATCATTCTAAGCAACTTCCTCCTCTCACCCAACTAGCACACATCTTCATAGATGAATTTCTCTAGAATTTCAAACACAATATTTAGAACACAAACCATAAATTTTTCACAAATATAAAGGAAGGATCTTCATTAGTCACCAACAAACCATTTCACATACAACACCCAAACATGTTTGATCACACCCAATAAACTACCATCAACCATCTCTACCATGGTCATGGCTAACATGAGGTAACTAACTCATACAAAAACAAGATTTACCTTCTATACCATGTCAAAAATATTATCACATCACAATTTACTCCAATAAAATTTTATTTCACAAGACACCCTTTATCAAGTATAATTCCTTAATTATTTTTTATGATTTCTCCCCTTTTAACCCATTTGTATTGTTTCGTTAGAAATAATTTCCACCACTCTTAAGAAATTCAAATGCATTCTACCCTCTGTGTCCCACACACTTGTCCCTTGTGTGTGTGCATACTAAGATGCATGTCACTTATATACATAGGTTCCTAGAATGATGCATGAATTCACAACCTTGTTACATTCTAGAAACAAAAAAAATATCATAAAATTGTCACATCACACAACATGTTCATCACCCAATGGTGAAAAATCATGAAATGTAATAATGCACAACAAGAACAAAAATTATCATCCCGGGTTACTTGGTATTTCCCTCATAAATGGGTTAGCTACTCCTAGACATGAGCTCATTATCAAGGCATAAAACTATCATAATATCCTTTCTACCTTCTCCAAATAGTAATAAAGAGGAAAGAACTCCTATGATGCTACTTTGTAACATACCTGACCTGTGCACCACTAAATCGGTGACCGAACCGGGTCGTTACATGACCTTAAGTGTTCCTCCCCATACACCAAAGGTTGATGACTAGCAGTGAGAGTCTAATAGGTCACGTGGGAAAACTATACCCTCTTTACCAAAATAATCCATAATAGAACACAATATAAATAACGAAAACAATTGGAAACAACCAATAACATGCATATTCAAATATCCCCCAAATTGGGTACAAACCACAAGAAATAATAAATGTGTCATGTTATGCTACAATTCCAAGTGAACAAAACCCCAAATAAATAAAAACAATGTAATCCTCAAAATGGTACTTAATTCAAGTCTGTAATCAAATACATGCATGTCCCATATGTGACTCAATTCCCTAGCATAGGGACATTGCCCCTGTCTTGAACTACAAGCATGAAATGTGATCGGGTACCCAACGGTGGCCCGAGAAGCATGTTAGTACAACTCAGTAGGCCACCACCAATAGTGTCTAAAAATATTCAGTATAACATAGAGTGAATGAAAGTATAAATAAATAAAAAGAAAAAGAATGACAATTAGGGGTCACTAGTTAAAAAATCTCTAGTCAGATATACTAACCAAGGTTCCAATTCATTATATCTCTTTCACTATTTGTTCATCATCGATCACACAAGGTTCATGTCATTAATAATTTTTATAAGGGAATAAGTAAGCCCCTAACTCACTAGGGATAACATATCATGACATAACAATATCCTCACCTCGAAGACTCAGTCTGAGTGGAATGCAACTATTAGGGAAATAGAGCTCTGTCCCCTTCCCTAACTCGTGTATTGTGGGTGGAGTTAGAGAATCGGTCTAACTCGACCCATGAGAGGAGCCTTAGTACTTTATCCCACACCTTGATCCATGTGCACATGCTTATCCATCCATTCACCGCGCACAAAATATAGAGAAACCAAACAAAACCAATACTTACAACAATCATAATCCATAACAATCAACATGGTAAATCATATTGTGTGATATCCCATTAAAACATTTTCTATTAAAATCACTTATCCCACTTAGCCCGATTCCCATTATCAATCCTAACTCACTAAGAATATTCATGAATTCCCTTATATCAACCCATTACACATATTCATAAGCCTTCTACCCCAACCATGATTAACAAATACCTCATTTGGACTTCCATTAAGAATATAAAATACTCAATAGGGGCTCTACATGATCACACAACATCCTAGAACCTACTTCACTAATTATAGGTCCAAAAAGTATCAGCGCACCCCATGGGTGGCCCTATAAATGTCAAGTCATCCTCTATATCTCCCATTGGGACCATGAGGGTTTCCATCTATCATTTATACATTAATTATACCAAATCTCAACAAATAATCAAATTCACAATAAGGGGTAACAAAGAAATAAACCCAAGCATGAAAAAATATCAAACAAAACTATGGGACCTAACTTGTAGACCACCTACCACAAATATATTTGTGAACACACTACCAAATGTGGACTTAGATCCAGATTAAACCACCTATTAAGGATTTTACCTAGATTTTTCTGGAAAATAAAGGTTTTAGATATTCATAAGGATATGGGAGAAAGATGAAAACCCTAATTCAGAAGAGGAAGTAAGGAGGAGATTAGACTTACCCGAAGCTTCGATCCAAAATAGATGGTTCTCCAAAATTCCTAGAGATGAAGGAGATTCACCTTTAGAATCTCTTGGTAGTTCTTCCTCTTCACTATGGTTGTAAGGGGTAACAAAAAATAAAATCCTGATTTGGGGTTAAAAATCCCATAATATAATTTTTCTAAATTGATCAACCTTACTGGGATGCATGGTATACCCACATGATTTTCTAATCCGTGCATGAGACACTGTCCCCAAATCATCCCTTCACATAGTTTCTTGGGAATTTCGCACAATTAGCTTAATCTTATGGTAACCGTGCACAATCCTCTATCCATGTCTGCATGGTTACTTGGGATGCTCCGCACATTTTTCAATAACTGTGCTCAAATCGTGAAACATGCCCATAAATTAATTTTTCCTCCTCGTTCATGCTCTGAATCACCGGAACACCCCTGGTACTTCTCATGAACTTTTGGAAAAACTTTTTGAGAAAAATAAATGAATTAAATTGAAACATAAACAAAAACATACCTTAAGAATAAATCTTGGATCTTACAGAGGTGAAGGTTGAATCTCATAGTTCTACTTTCTCTATACATCATGGAATCACAATAATGTATATGATCTTCATGATCATAATCAGTGGGATAACATGAAAAGGGATATTTTTTACAACACTATAAGGTGCCTAGTGTGTTGAAAAATGAAGGCAGAGAGAAAAATTTCTAAAGGGGTATTACGACCACTACCCATACTAGCATGAAAGCTGGACAATATCACTATGGCCTTTTCAATAGTCTCCTTAGAACTTAAAAAATGAAACAATGTGATATGGGTTATAGTGGACCGTCTCAACATGACTGCACATTTCATCTCTAGTCGGGAAGACTTATATTTTGAACAACTTTCCAAGATATACATGAAGGAAGTTGTAAGGATACATGAACTTCCACTTTCTATGATATCTGATCTTGATCCAAGGTTCACATAAAAATTCAGGAGAAGTCATAAAAATTATCTAGGTACCTAATTTAATTTCAGTATAGCCTATCACCCCCAAAATATTAGTCAATCTGAAAGGAATATTTATACACTTGAGGACATGCTGAGAACATGATCAATTGAATTTAAATGTTGATGGGATCAACACCACCCATTAGTTGAATTCTCATACAATAATAGCTTCCATTGAAGAATTCAAGTGGCACCCTATGTAGATCTAAATGGGAAGTGACATAGAACTCCTACTTGTTGGGATGAATCTGGTGATAAAAATCTTCATGGGACATATCTTTTGCAAGAGATGATAGAAAAGGTTCATTCCATCCAACAACACATAATGGATGCTCAAAGTCAGCAAACGATTTATACCGACAACTATTGAAGGGACTTGGAGTTTGATGTTGGTGATAAAATCTTCCTTTGAATTTCATATTGGAAGAGATTCATGTGGTTTAATAATAAAGGGAAGTTCATCCCTAGATACATTGCCCCTATAAAATCCTTGATCGTATAAAAGAATTGGCCTATATTCCCACACTTCCTCCAAATCTAGCACAAGTTCATGATTTTTTCCATGTATCTATCTTGAGGAAGTACATAACTAACCCATCGCATGTACTGAATCCTGAATTGGCACAACTAGAACATGACCTATCTTATGAGGAGCATCCGGTGGAGATCTTGGACCATAGATACATTGTTTTACACAAGAAGACTACCCACCAAATTAAAGTGTTGTGGATGAACCAAAAACATGAAGAAGCCACATGTGAACTGGAAGAAATAATGATGCAAAAGTAACCACACTATTTCTCATCCTAGGGAACACGATGAAAATTCAGGGGAAAAATTTCTTAAGGGGGATGAAGGTAATGACCTGAACTTTTTAAAAGATAATTGTTTCCTGAAAATGTGTGTAATATTTTTAGACAAAAAAACCATATCTAATTAATAATTAAGTAATTATATTTTAATGTTACCATCAGGTTTTGACTGTTATATTTATTTTGGTCAATTATGACCATTGGTCGATATGACCATCAAAAACTATACTCCTAATGTTATGAATATTTTTTGTAAATAGAAATTATAATGTTTAATTAATGCAGAAAGAAGATTCAATGACCTCATCTAGTAGAATCGAGCCATACAAAGCCCATTTTTTAAAGACTGAGAAGGAGGTAGAACTACTGGGAATTGATCTGGACCAAACCCAAGACGGGCATCAATATGTTAAGCTTGAATGAAATTTCTTATGGGAGAAGTTCTAGTTAGTGGAGATTACCACTTGAGTGATGTTATATGAGTCGCCCCAAGATTCCATCACCATCACAAACATTACTATTAGGTCGTATGTGAGTGTTTTGAGGGGTAATGATTCAAGGACCTAGTTACTTAAAATGAAATCCCATTGTTCAAATAAAATTTTTAATTTCATAATTTTCGTTTTAAGAATAGTTTTGCTTAAAAATTGAGATGGAATTTGCTAAATCGGTTTTTCATGTAAAAATTGTATTTTTCAGAGAGATGTAAATTACTATATTAAACTAATGTTTTATTGATAAATTTTATTATAATTAAAAAGTGTTATAAAAACACTCATTTTTAATTAAAAATGATAAAATAAGGTTATTTTTTTTCATTTGATAAAAATTTTACTATGCAGTTTACTATGCATTTTCTATCCGCTGCCATTTTTAATAAATAAGTATTTTTATAGTTAAAAGTTAAATTTCACATATTTGGATATTTTTATGATAAAATAAATTTCATTTTTGAAATCATAACTTCAATATTAGGTTATGGTGAATTTATGATATTTTTATAAAATATTTTTCTTTTTGGTGAATAGTAAAAATACAGTTTTGAGTTTTCAGTGTGTTTAATGAAATCATAATGATGTTTTATGTAATTTAAAATGATGTAAGTCTCTTTTACATTAAAATGTGATATTAGGTGACCATTGTGTCCAATACCATGGGCAATACCATGGTTTTTCAATTACCACTACTGAGGTGTCCTCAAAAATTATTAAAAAACTTCCTCTATATTTCTATAAATACCCACCCATTCATTCAGTTTAATTCATTAAAATTCATACAACACGATTTTACGACAGTCTTACCTCCCAAGGAGTCCTCCCAAAGTGTCTTAAATCCCCCAAGGTCCCGATCATCGAGTTTTAGGAGTCACTATTCAAGGTAAGGTGAATCCCAACTTTTGTTTTCCTTTCACGTTCTCTTTTTATGTGGTATGTCCTTAAAATTTCCATATCATGTAATTTTTTACATTTTATTCTATCCATTTTCGGTATTAATATTCATTTATTAATGGGAGACTCTTTTCCTCTCTATTTTTAATTTTTTCTAAAACCATGTTTATTACACGTTATGTTGCCAGATTTTCGACTCAAAATTTCACTCTTTTTATCAATATTTTTTTTATTTTCTATATGAAAACCCAAACCTCTATATTCTATGGGGGTATTCAAATAGATATAAAAATGATATATTTTAATTCTGGGAGTAACATACATGAAACTCTCTATAAAGACCCATGTTTCTTGTGGATTTTTTTAATACATGGGAATTTTATGAGTTCACAGTTTCTGACGGCACTTGATTCCGAGGCCCGGTGTGTCTGGAATCAATTTCTGAAGTTTTTTTCGGGTATGTTCAGTAAACATACGAGAAGATTTTTATAAATTTTAAACCGATGCTTGGAATCGAATTCTGAGGGCACCGTTGAACTCACAGCGTCTGTGATTTCATAATAACACCTTCACCGCAATTGCGTTTTAACAAGAGTGGAAGATAGTTTTTGGGGTTTAAATAAAATTAAATAAAAATAAGACTTAACCTTATTTTTATTTTATGGCGGTTAAAACCTCCAAAGGGAGGTTAGTGGTGGGGGCCACCACACCATAACCTCCCATGAGAGGTTAGGGTGGTGGGGCCCACCAGCACATAACCTCCTTTGAGCGGATGTTATTAGTGGGGCCACCTGAGCTTATCAACCCCCCTCTTAACTCTTCTTTAACCCCTTGAACCCCAAATTAATTTGGTGAAACCTTTAACCTTCCATGGATTTATTTTTGTGCCAATTCTTCACCTTCCTTCATTAAAGTGCCAACTCCACATGAATTAATTAATGGTTCATTAATTAGTTTTTGAATTATTTTGAATTCATGCCAATAATAAAATAATAGGAAAAGCTATTATTTTATTTGGATGGAACTTTTATCTAGTAGAGCCTTAAAGGATTGGAGGAGTTCTTGGAGAACTACATCTTTCAACGAAGAATGATGATCACCCTCATCCTTCTTCATCGATCTTCGACCGAACCAAAAGAGGAGGAGCCACCCACGAGGAATGCTGACGACGTCAACTTATTCATCTTCCTCCAACGTCAGCGGAACTACGCCACCTTTCTGCGACTTCATATACGAACGAAAAACGAGGTAGGGGGATTTGTGTTGGTTTTATTCTCGTTCTACGACGTTCAATTTATGGAGTAAGTTATGCCAATTGATATCAACTTAATGTGGCGGGGGGGGGGGGGGGGTCGGACCGCATGAACACGGTCGACCCTTCCCATTTGTTGTTCTTGATTTATGATGACGACATGGAAAATAGGCGACGATGAACAAAGGTCGTGCTACCCACGGTCTCCGTGAACTGCACCGTCAGCCAAGAGGTGCCCGACCCACGCCCCACACGCTGCTCCGCGACCCTGCTGCCAGCCCACCGCGCCTTGCCGGTGCACTGCCCGCACCCCGCTAGCGTGCTTCCCGTGCGCCTGACACACTGCTCGGCCCTGCCGGCGGCCTGCCCACACCCCACATCACCCTGCCGCCCTGCCCGGCGCCCCCTGGCGCCCTGCATCGCTGCCCGATGCACCCAGTGGCGCCCTGCCGCCCTGCCCTGCACCCCCCGCCCTGCTCGGCGCCCTTGCGCATTGCCCGACGACCCTGAATCCTGCCTGACACTCCCGCGGCCTACCCCACAGCCTGTCGTGCCCTGCCCGGTGCACTTGCGGCCTGCCCGGTGTCCAGCTGGCCTGCCCACGCCCCACGCGGCCTGACCACTGGCCACTTGGCCACCAGCTTCTCAAGCCAACTCGTGGCGTCCCCCGCAGTGTCGCTGGCCGAACCGGCCCAGTCTTCTAGGCCGAGTCACCGAGCCGCCTACGTGGCGACTACCGGGCCGAACTGCCCTCACGGTCCGCTGGGCTGGGCTCAGCAGAGCGGGTCAAAACTTAGCGGGCTGACCCACCCAATGGGCCGTGTCAGACCCAGACCGGGTCAGACCAGACAGGGCTAGGCTGAGTCGGTCTGACCGGGTCAGACCGGACCCAGGCCCATTACTGACCCTTTGCTTGCTTTGGCCGTATCTTTAGCATTAGACATCTGTTTGATGAACCGTCAGCAGCGCTAGTATTCTTGGATCATAACCATCCCTTTGAGTATACCCCACTGGAGTTCGGGGAATAGTTGTGTTACGGTCAGGTTGGTTCGTACACAAATCCAACCGGGCACCCGGAACTAATATGCTAATAAATCACAGACCGGGCGTCTGATTGACGCGCTGTCTGTTGCATTGAGACCCCTATGATGTGGCAGTAATTTGAGATACTTCCATGTGAGACTTCGTGACACTTGGAGTATCAACCAGTAGCTCATGGAGTAGATCCTTCCTGAGACGAGCGTACATAGTGCGGAGACCTAGTAGCTGACAGATCTGACAACTGCTTGACCTATTCGACTCGAAGTGATTCGACTAGCCCAGTGGGGAGCACCTGGTGTTTTGTGGAAGACCCATGGTGTATGGAGTGCCTAGTATTTGGAAGAATACCCACGGTACTCTACAGGAGGAGTCCCTATGTAGGATATTAGGGGGAGCGCCCGATATTTGGCGGCAGACCCACAACGAACGGAGTGCCTGGTAGTTGGAAGCAGACCCGTAGTACTCGACAGGAGGAGTACCTCAACAGTCTAAGGTTAGTGATAAGCGCCTTGGTGTCGTGACAGGCCCACTGTTCTCAACATAAGAGGAGTTCTCCAGGAGCCGTGGTTTCGATAATGAAAAATCCTAGTTTGAGCTGAGTCAATGACCTTTTTGTTTTCCTCATGATTGAGATGGGTTACTAGATAACTTAGGTATATGTATGGGCATATACCTAGGTAATGGTTATCTGTTGATTCATACTTTGTGGTTTATCCATGTTGGATTTTGTGAGACCTTGAGGGTCTCGGGGTCCTTACTGAGTATCGTTATACTCACCCCTGCATGTGCTATGCCCGCACCTCATTGTGTTGGATGCAGACGACAGACATTGCTGACCACGGTGGAGTGTGAGAGGACTGGACGGTACCTAGAGGTGGAACTGACGATGAGACGGTACCCGAAGGAGACGAACGAACGTGAAGCGATGAGGAGGCTATCTATACCTACCCTCCAGGTAGGATCCATGGTGGACGATCCAGGAGCTTCTAGACACCTTCCAGCTATTTGTCTTTTAGTTGTACCTGTTTTTTATTTTCCTTGTACTTTACTGTTGGGTTTGTATTTCCGGCCCCTTTTACTTTCCAGCACATCTTTTGTTATATAGTTTTTACTTAGTGTTTGATTCCTCTTGTACTCTGGTTGTGTGTGTTTACATTTTATAAATTCAATGCTTTCCCAGTTATAGGGATTTACACCTTTGGTGGTAGTCGCCTGCCCCTGGCCTATGGAAGACGGTCTTGGGGTAGTTACGACACGGTCCCTGAGGGGCGGGTCGTGAAAAATTGGTATTAGAGGAGTCGCTTCTACCGGAGAACTTAGGACTCTTATATTTATTTTCTATGAAGCAATAATGTTAAGTGTACTGAGTGTGGTTTTCAGTTCAGCGAGTCCAGTGTTGGTGCGGCGGCCGACGTATCCGTACACCAGGACCCTGACTACTAATTTCTGACTTTGTGCACGAAAACAATGATTGTGTGTGTGTTTTAAAAAGTATTATTTAAGTCATCTCAAACCAGGTCATCTCACCAGGTATAGTCTTTTTACCGTGTCACATTTTTTCATTCAGGATTTCTCCCCGTGGACGACCAGTTAGAGCCCTAAGAGTTGTACGTACTGACAGCCTGCCAAGCGATGGGGCCTCAGTACAGGGCCCTCTTCCAGTTGAGGGACCAAAAGAGGCACCAGCGGTACTACTTCTCATTGGGCCACCGATGCCACCATCCCCAGTATCAGAGAGTATACACCGCTTGAGTACGATGCACGAGTTCTAGTGCCAGAGGCCACATAGGTTCAGGGGAGAGACGGACTCACAGGCGGTTGAGGATTGGATGGAGGCTGTGGTGAGAGTCTTCAAACTGGTAGATACACCAGCTGACTTCCTGGTGATCCTTACTATCAGCCTCCTTCAGGAAGTAGTAGGAAGATGGTGGAACCTAATGTTCCAGGTGCATGATGAGGTGACAATTCTATTTGAAGACTTTGAGGGCCTCTTCCGGGTGGAGTTTGTACCATCCACCCTTCGAGCGGTGTGGATATAGGAGCTACTTCATCTATAGTAGGACAACATGAGTGTAGCTCAATACTCAGAAAGGTTCACCGACCTCTCGTGATACTCCACTGATATGGTATGAGACCCATTCTTCAGGGCCCAGACCTTTGAGTAGGGACTCAGGCGAGAGATCAGAGCTTCAGTTATCTCCCACAGCATCCCAACGCAGATAGGGGTGTTGGAGCGATCCCTCCTAGTAGAGAGTTTCCCTGCTGAGCAATCTCCAGTAGTGACACCCACCACTAGTCGACTTACAGCGGAGTCTTATGTAGCTAGAAGTAGACAGATGACGCAGAGGTCCAAGAGGACCAGACCCACAGGTGGTTGGCTGCATGACTCAGGATCGGTTGTGCGGGGCACCCAGAGTGGAGACAGAGCCATACATGCCAGTAGTGGGAAGTTTTACTCCTGCGGCGAGCTTGGTCACATGGCTCATGACTGTCCAAACCACCATACTTATGATCAACATACAATTGAGGGACCTCCCAGGTAGAGGTATAGGTTTGATCGAGGCGGTCCGTAGGGCAGAGGCGGACATGGCATAGGAGTTGGACGTGAAGCTGGTGGTGGAAGACGATACGAGGTGCTACCGCCACCACCACCAGGAGGTCCACCCTGACCATAGGGAGCGGGTGGATAGGGGAGAGCTCAGCTTCAGGTAGCTGAGGCATACAACCATGGTGCTATGGAGATGATTCGAGGTACTATCTTTGTCTATTCCACCTTAGTTGCAGTTCTTATAGACATAGGTTCCAGTCACTCTTTTATAGCCACTGCCCTCGTTCGTAACTCGGAGATTCCGATGGAGCCATTGGCTCGATCCTTACAACTAGAGACTCCTACGGGAGAAGACTCGATGATTATGATCTGGTGCCGGTATTGTGAGCTTACTCTAGGAGGCGAGAGCTTCGGATGGGATCTCCTCATAGCGGCATTGAGGCCTTACGACGCCATCTTGGGTATGAACTGGTTATCTATAGTCCATGCTCAGATTGACTATATTAGGCGCAAAGTGTGGTGTGTCTGTATGGATGGGACAAGGTTCACCTTCCCCAGCAAGAAGGGAACCTTTTCAGCACAAGATAGGCTTACTCAGAAGAGGGTGCAGCCGATCACTCACCAGTTGTCTTGCCTTACCCTCGGAGCAGTAGATATGGAGAGTCCGACTTATCCTATAGTGGTGGAATAGTACACGGATGTTTTCCCTGACGATGTTCCAGGAATACCTCCTCATAGAGAGGTGGACTTCTACATTGACATGTACCCCGGGATGACACTGATATCTACTCCAGCATATTGGATGGCTCCTGCAGAGCTTCGTGAGCTACGGGTACAACTCAAGGACTTGCAGGGGAAGGGATTCATCCAGCCCAGTGTTTCTCCCTAGGTAGCCCCGATTTTGTTCGCCAAGAAGTCGGATGGGAGCTTGTGGCTTTGCGTCGACTACCGTCTCCTGAACCAGGTGACCATGAATTATAAGTACCCACTTTTTGAGGATTGACAACCTCTTTGATCAGCTCAAGGGAGCACGATGGTTCTCGAAGATAGACCTCAGATCAGGCTATCACCAGCTCAAAGTTCGAGATGAGGATGTATAGAAGACAGCCTTCAGGTGTTGGTATGGCCATTAAGAGTTCTTGGTTATGCCCTTCGGCTTAACCAATGCTCCATAAGTGTTCATGAGTCTCATGAACATGATCTTCTAACCTTACCTCGATCGCTTTTTCATGGTCTTTATCAACGACATTCTGATCTACTCGACTACTGAGGAGGAGCATGCCTACTATTTGAGGGTAGTACTGGACACACTCCGAGAGCACCAAATTTATGTTAATCTCTTGAAGTGCTAGTTTTGGATTCGATAGGTTCAATTCTTGGGACATGTCATCTCAGAGGATGGAGTTGCGGTGGATCTAGCGAAGGTTGAGGCAGTGCTTGCTTGGGAGCCACCTAGGAGTGTGTCGGAGGTTTGGAGTTTCCTGGGCTTGGCTGGATACTATCAGATATTCGTTCTAGACTTCTCCAGAGTCGCAACACCACTTTCAGCCTTGACGAAGAAGGGGAAACCCTTCATGTGGTTGGAGAGATACCAACAGAGCTTTCAGGAGCTGAGGCAGAGGCTGACTAGTGCCCCCATCTTGAGGCTTCTAGAGGAAGGAGTAGGGTACGTAGTCTACTGCGATGCATCAGGGACCAGACTCAAGTGTGTCCTGATGCAGGAGAAAGCAGTGATCACATATGGTTCTCAGAAGTTGAGACAACATGAGCAGAACTACGCTACCCATGACCTGGAGTTAGCATCAGTGGTCTTCATCTTAAAGATGTGGCAGCACTATCTGATGGGTGAACATTTTACCATGTACTCTGATCACAAGAGTCGTTTTATCTTCTTTCATAAGGACCTGAACCCGAGACAACGATGATGGCTTGAGTTCCTCAGGGACTATGAATTCAAGATAGTCTATACTCCTGGGAAGGGAAACGTTGTTGCGGATGTGCTCAGCAGGAGGACTGGTATACAATTGCTAGGAGAGGCGACAGAGCAGCTGGCTACCTTACAGATATCCTTTGTGGATAGAGATGGAGCAGCCTATCTTTAGTCTCTTACAGTCACTCCTCCACTTCTTCAGCGAGTCAGGGAGGCGCAGCGTGGGGACACTGACTGTGAGACGCGACATGCTAAGACATCCACAGGGCAAGCACCTGATGGATTTTCTGAAGGTGGGGAGCACGTCATCCTCTTCAGAGGACATACCCTGGTACCAGTTGCACTTCAGGAGGAAGTGTTGAGGGAGTTCCACACTTCCCCTCTAGTGGTACATCCAAGAGTGGCGAAGATGTATCAGGACCTTTGATGACAACATTGGTGGCTAGGTATGAATAAGGTAGTAGAAGAGTTTTTCTCATGGTTCCTCACTTGTCAGCAAGTGAAGGTAGAGCACCATGTACCAGAAGGCTTGGTACAACCCTTAGAGGTCCCAGAGTGGAAGTGGGATAGGATATCCATGGACTTCATGATGGGTCTTCCACATACATCCAGGAGTCACGACTCGATATGGGTGATCATTGACTGACTCACCAAGTCGGCCCACTTCCTACCGATTAGAGAGCAAGGACCAGTTGAGAGCTTGGGACGCCTCTATGTGCAGGAGATTGTGCGATTACATGGAGTACCATATTCTACTGTCTCCGACTGTGATGCATGATTTACTTCCTGGCTATGGAAGGGGTTGTAGGAATATTTCAGGATACAGCTTCGCTTGAGCACCACCTTCCATCCTCAGATAGATATTCAGACCGAGAGGACCATCCAAACCCTCGAGGAAATGCTTCGTGCATGCGTCCTCGACTTCAGTTGCAGCTGGTAGGATCACTTGATTTTGGTGGAGTTTTCCAACAAAAACACCTATCACTTTACCATAGGTATGACACCTTTTGAGGCCTTGTATGGTCGGCCTTGCAGATCGCCACTATGCTGGACAGACCCAGGGGAGTCAGCACTAGTGGGACCAAAGATGGTACGGGCTACCACGGAGAAGGTTCAGATCATCCAGGAGCGGATGAAGACTGCACAGAGCAGGCAGAAGTCATATGCTGACAGGAGATGGAGACCTCTAGAGTTTGAGGATGGTGACCACCTCTTCCTACGGGTCTTACCTCAACGAGGTCTATGGAGATTTGGCTGAGGCGAAAAGTTATCTCCACGATTCATCGAACCATTCCAGGTCCTCAGTAGAGTAGGCGAGGAGGCTTACCGCTTAACTCTTCCACCTCAATTGCACTAGGTGCACGACGTCTTCCATGTATCTCAGCTGAGGAGATACGTGCACAACCCATCCCACATCATCGACCACATGGAGCTGAACATCGATGACGGGGTGACTTTCACGGAGGTCCCAGTGGAGATTGAGGATCATCTGGAGCGGGTCCTACATGGACGATCGATACCTCTGGTGCACGTTCGTTGGCAGCACAATATCCTCTAAAAGATCACATGGGAGCGGGAGGCTCAGATGTGTGCTCAGTACCCCCATTTGTTCCGTTAGTTCGAGTTAGAGCTTATGGGGACGTAAATCCCTGAGGTGGGGAGAATGTGTGACAACTGGACCCCAGTGACATCACATCCACCCCGCCTTAACATGGCCGTCGGGTCCTGGCCCACTAGGTACCACCAGTTGCCCCACAGACATGTGGGGCCCACCCCAGGGTCCACCCACAGGCCTGAACGGGTCATCTGACTAATGATAGTCCCCACAGGCCAACACTTGTCCTTTCTAGTGTGCTTTGTCCTCACTCACACACATCCTGGGGAACTTCCCAGAAGGTCACCCATCCTGATCACTACTCCAGGCCAAGCACGCTTAACTGTTGAGTTCTAATCAGGTAGGCTCCCGAAAAGGAAGGTGCACCTTGTTGACATGAGTCATATCATTTAGCCATTTAACCCTTTATCATTTATGGATGTTACAATCACCCCCCTTTAGAGCACAACACCCTCGTTGTGGGCCCTACATCTCAACCCAGGCAGTGCACCATGCACTTAAGGCTGGGTTCCTCCTCTGATACCAAATATGACAACTGGACCCCAGTGACAGCACATCCACCCCACCTTAACATGGTCGTCGGGTCCTGGCCCACTAGATACCACCAGTTGCCCCACAGACATGTGGGGCCCACCCCAGGGTCCACCCACAGGCCTGAACGGGTCATCTGACTAATGATAGTCCCCACAGGCCAACACTTGTCCTTTCCAGTGTGCTTTGTCCTCACTCACACACACATCCTGGGGAACTTCCCAGAAGGTCACCCATCCTGATCACTACTCCAGGCCAAGAACGCTTAACTGTGGAGTTCTAATCAGGTAGGCTCCCGAAAAGGAAGATGCACCTTGTTGACATGAGTCATATCATTTAGCCATTTAACCCTTTATCATTTGGGGATGTTACAAAATGTAATGACCCATATTTCTCATGGAATTTTTTTAATGCATGGGAATTTTATGAGTCCGCTGTTTCTGACATCACTTGATTCCGAGGCCCGGTGTGCCCGGATTCAAATTCTGAAGTTTTGTTCAGGTACGTTCATTAAACATACGAACGGGTTTTTATAACTTTTGAACCGGTGCTCGGAATCAAATTCCGAGGGCACCGTTGAACTCGCAGTGTTAGCGATTGCTTAGTAACAACTTCACCGCAATTGCATTTTAACGAGAGTGGAAGATAGTTTTTGGGGTTTTAATAAAATTAAATAAAAATAAGACTTAACCTTATTTTTATTTTATGGTGGTTAAAACCTCCAAAGGGAGGTTAGTGGTGGGGGCCACCACACCATAACCTCCCATGAGAGGTTATGGTGTTGGGGCCCACCCGCACATAACCTCCTTTGAGAGGATGTTATTAGTGGGGCCACCCGAGCTTATCAACCCCCTCTTAACCCCCCTTTAACCCCTTGAACCCCCAAATTAATTTGGTGAAACCTTTAACCTTCGATGGATTTATTTTTGTGCCAATTCTTCACCTTCCTTCATTAAAGTGCCAACTCCACATGAATTAATTAATGGTTCATTAATTAATTTTTGAATTATTTTGAATTCATGCCAACAATAAAATAATAGGCAAAGCTATTATTTTATTTGGTTGGCACTTTCATCTAGTGGATCCTTGGGGGATTGGAGGAGTTCTTAGAGAACTACATCTTCCAATGAAGAACAATGATCACCCTCATCCTTCTTCATCAATCTTGGACTGAACCAAAAGAGGAGGAGCCGCCTGTGAGGAACGCCGACGACGCCAACTTCTTCATCTTCCTCAAATGTCAACGAAACGATGCCGCCTTTCTGCGACTTTGTCTATGAATGAAAAATGAGGTAGGGGGATTTTGTGTTGGTTTTATTCTCGTTCTCCGACGTTCAATTTATGGAGTAAGTTATGCCAATTGATATCAACTGAACGTGGGGGGGGGGGGGGGGGGGGTTCGGTCCGCAAAAACACGACCGACCCTTCCCCTTTGTTGTTCTCGATTGATGACGAAGACATGGAAAAGAGGCGACGACGAACAAAGGTCGCGCTGCCCGCGGTCTCCGCGAATCGCACCATCGGCCACGCGACGCCCGACCCGTGCCCCACGCGCTGCTCCGTGGCCCTGCCGACGGCCCACCGCGCCTCGCTAGCACGCTGACCGCACCCCCGGTGCACCGCCCGGCCCTACCGGCGGCCTTCCCACACCCCGCAGCGCCCTTCCGCCGTGCCCAGCACCCCCCGGCACCCTGCCGTGCTGGCCGACACCCCCACGACACCCTGACGCCGTGCCCGGCACCCCCCGGCGCCCTGCCGCGCTGCCCGACGCACCCCGCAGCACCCTTCCGCCCTGCCCGGCGCCCCCCGGTGCCCTGCCGCACTGCTCGGCGTGCCTCCGTACATTGTTCGGCACCCTGCCTGGCACCCCCCGCGTTGCCCGGTGCCCCCGCGTGCTGCCCGACTCCCCAAAATCCTGCCCGGCACCCCCGCGGCCTGCCCAACGGCCTGCCGTGCCCTGCCCGGTGCACCCGCGGCCTGCCTGGTGTCCAGCCGGCCTGCCCGCGCCCCGCACGGCCTGCCCTCTAGCCACCCAACCATCGGCCTCCTGAGGCGACCTGCGACATCCCCCGCGGTGCCGCTTGCCGAACCGGCCCAGTCTTCCGGGCCGAGTCACCAAGCCGCCTATGTGGCGACTACCGGGCTGAACCGCTCTCGCGGTCCACTGGGCCAGGCGCAACAGACCGGGTCAAAATTTAGCAGGCTGACCCGCTCAATGGGCCGGGTCAGACCCAGCGAGTCTGACCGGGTTGACCCAGACCGGGTCGGACCGGACCCGGGCCCATTACTAACCCTTTTCTTGCTTTGGCCATATCTTTAGCATTAGACGTCTGTTTGACGAACCGTCAGCGGCGCCGGTATTCTTGGAGCATAAAAATCCCTTTGAGTATACCGTACTATAGTTCGGGGTATAGTTGAGTTACGATCGGGTTGGTTCATACACGAATCCAACCGGGCCCCCGAGACTAAAATGCTAATAACTCACAGACCGGGCGTCCGATTAACGCGCCGTCTATTGCATTGAGAACCCTATGACATGGTGGTCCTTTCAGAAAATTCCACGTGAGGCTTAGTGACACTTGGAGTATCGACCAATAGCTCGTGGAGAGGATCCTCCTGGAGATTAGCGTACAGAGTGCATATACCTAGTAGCTGACACACCTGACGACTGCTTGACTGATTCGACTCGGAGTGATTCGACTAGCCCAGTGGGCAGCGCCCGGTATTTAGAGGAAGACCCATGGAGGATGGAGTGCCTGGTAGTTGGAAGCAGACCCGTGATACTCGACAGGAGGAGTACCTCTGTAGGCTATTAGGGGGAGCACCCGATATTTGGCGGTAGACCCACAACGGACAGAGCGCCTGGTAGTTGGCAGCAGACCCGCGGTACTCGACAGGAGGAGTAACTCAACAGTCTAAGGTTAGTGAGAAATGTCTTGGTGTCACGACATGCCCACTGTTATTGACAGAGGAGGAGTTCTCCAGTATCCGTGGTTTCGATAATGAAAAATCCTGGTATGAGCTGAGTCAATAACCTTTGTGTTTTCCTCATGATTGAGATGGGTTACTAGATAACTTAGTTATATGTATGGGAATATACCTAAGTAATGGTTATTTGTTGATTCATACTTTTTGGTTTATCATTTTTGGATTTTGTGAGACCATGAGGGTATCGAGGTCCCTATTGAGTATCGTTATACTCACCCCTACATGGACTATTTCCGCACCTCGTGTTGGATGCAGACGACGGACAGCGCTGACCGCGGCGGAGTGTGCGAGGACTGGATGGTACCCGAGGTGGACCTCACGATGAGACGGTACCCGGAGGATACTGACGGACGTGGAGTACTGAGGAGGCTATCTGTACTTACCCTTCAGGTAGGATCCATGGTGGACGATCCAGGAGCTGTTAGACACCTTCCAGCTGTTTGTCTTTTAGTTGTACCTATTTTGTCTTTTCCTTGTAATTTACTGTTGGGCTTGTATTTCTGACCCCTTTTACTTTCCAGAAAATCTTTTGTTATACAGTTTTTACTTAGTGTTTGCTTCCTCTTGTACTCTAGTTGTGTGTGTTTATGTTTTAAAAAGGAAATTCCTTCCCAGTTATAGGGGTTTACGCCTTTGGTGGTAGTCGCCAGCCCCTGGCCTATGGAAGGCGGGCTTGGGGTAGTTACGACACGGGCCCCGGGGGATGGTTCATGACACTATCCTTCATTTTTCACAATTTTAAAATGAAAAAAGGATCTTTTTTTAAGCACTTTTTAAACACCATCATTTTAAATGAAACCCATTTCTTTTATTCTCTATAGGTTATTTATGAAATGATTTATTTTTATATTTTTGGATTAAATTAATTAATAAATAATAATGGTGTTCCCTAATAGTGATCCAATGCATTGGGAAAATAATTTAATCTCTAGATATGATGAGATTTATGATTCCTTGGTGAATAACCTTGGTAATTTTTATGACACCTTGGTGATAAAACTTGGTGATATTTCTATGAATGAATCAATTAAATGTTTTAGCCACATATCAAAGTTATTATTCATGTTATTTTATTTATTATATTCCTCATATTCTATTTTTCATGCCATAATTATAATTTTCAATTTATTATCAATATTTATGAAGATCACATGTAAACTATTTCACTTGTTTTCTCTTACTGGGACTTCTGCTCACCCTTTACATTGATGTATCTTTCTAGTTTATGATATTAAATAAATGAACTTAGGATGTAAATTAATGAATATTTTCAATTGGAATAGAAGGAAGTTTTATTTTTCATGTATTATGTACCTTTTCTCCAAGACACTAAGCCTTAAATGATCATTTGTTGGTAAAATTCTATGTAAAATTATGTAATAAAAAAAGGGATGCTATGCATGTGGTATTTTAGGATAACTGATTATTGTTATATCATGGTGGATTATGAAATTAGGGGTTTGATACACTAACACTCTTGTAATACCCCTTGTAATGCCTGGCTTTTTTAATTTTACATTTTAATCAATAATTTTTGGGCTAGAATGTCCAGACCCTGGATCTTCTTGGTATTTTGGATAATAAGTAATTTATTTTTACAATATGTGACATAATACGTAAAATATTACTAATGTATATCCAAGAAATTTTTTGACTATACCTTAAAACACTTTTTTAGTAACTCTTATTTTTTTACAACATCCTTATAAAAAGCATAATCCTTATTCACACAACCAAAAAAGATCAATCCCACATGACTCTATAACATTGAAAATAATTATGAATTCTTGAATATATAATTATAAATGATTTTTAGTCATTAAAAAAATAATGTTACTTAATAAATAAATTTATCATGTATGATATTCATAAAATACAATTATGTTAAAATCTCTATTTACAAACCATATCATATACAATTTACATAATCACAAAACCCTTTTTCCCAATACATTTTGTGACACTAAGACACAAAGTATGTTAATATCATATATCCAAATTATATATTATATATTATCAAATAGTAGAATAACCACACAAATTGGAACTACACATGTCATTCACCTTGATATTAGAGCACATCACATACTCTTAACCCAAATTTACAAGAACATAACATGTCATTTATCTTGGTATGTCTGTAGAATTATTTATTCTATATCAATTTATGTCCCATATTCCATAGTAATCATATAATAGACCAAATAAAATTTTGGTTATACCTTATCCAATGATATTATTAAAAATATAACCAACTACATACTTATTGGAACTACTTCTATGTTTTCTTATGAAAGGTTTTAAAGTATGATTATTTTCAAGCTTGGTATCATTTTAACTTTAGGTAATAGGGATTCCATATGAAATATACACCCATAAAATACTGAATTCATAGTGCGTGACAAAATATGTGGAATACATAGTGGGTTATATAACAAAAAATCATTATTTATGTCTCATTAGTGAATTTTTATCACTACACTAATGTCAACCCACACTAATATTTACATGTCATCAAACCTATAATTATTTATTATGACCTATGGTTAAGTAAAAAATCAATTTAATACATTGATATGTTAATTATAATTTCAATTTATGTAATATAAAAAACCAATATGAAAAAATTATAAAGTGAAGAATAATTTTTATGTAACATAATTAATTTTATATATTATTCAATTCAATTAATAATAATAATAAAAAAATGTATAAGTATTAATCTATGCATATTCCCTATGATAGACCCTGATAGAGACTTTATGTTTCTTATTGTTTTAGGTTTTTATTCAACACAATACATCATTATATAATTTTTTCCACATCACTATTTGACTATCTAATAAGTCATAAAATTATACACCTTTAATAGGTTATCATTAATGATGATTTTTTTGAATAATCAACTGATTGGGATTCATAATTTTCATGTTCAACTATTTGAACATAATATTTAAACCCTATTACTAAAAAATATCCAAGTGTTAAAATTTTAATAACATATTAGATTTAATTCTTCACTGATCATCATAATATTAAAAGATTTCTAATAAAACATTCATTTTAATGTACATTTATTAAGAAAAGATAAAAAGAAATCTTTTAAATTTTATTTACTATTTTTAATATATCATAAACTTATTTGGGAAATAAAATTTTATTCACAATTTTCATTTTCAACTATTTGAACATAATATTTAAACCTTATTACTAAAAAATATCCAAGTGTTAAAATGTTAATAACATATTAGAAATCATTCTTCATTAATCATCATAATATTAGAATATTTCTAACAAAACATTCCTTTGAATGTAAATTTGGTAAGAAAAGATAAAAACAACTCTTTAAATTTTATTTACTATTTGTAATATATCATAAACTTATTTGGGAAATAAAATGACTTTATTTTTGAATTATTAATGTATAATAGTTATTTTATTACACTTTTATCATCTATAAGTTCAAACATAACCAAACTATCCTCTAATGAATTTATTTTTGTATAATAATTTTTATAGAAAAACTACATTGTGTTTGAAAATAACACTTATTTATATTGTAGGAATATTTTACAAATAAAATAATAAAAATTATATTTTTTTGTATTCTTTTTATTTGTATTTTTCTTGATGGTTTCTCTACGGATAACATGGTTGGTGTAAACCCCTTTCATAATAAAAAACTATGGAGTTTGGTCAACTTATTATTATTTTTTGATCTTTGTGTGTTTTGATGGTTTGACATGTAATTTTTAATATCAAAGATCTAATGGTATAATTCTTAAGGTAATCTAGTATAATTTTAATATGATTAAGGATATTTGATATAAACAAATTTAAAATTAATAATTGGTGAATAAATTATGTTCCATGATGTTTCAAGAAGTTTTCTTGCAAGATGTTTCATCCCAATGATGATAATTCTTATTTTATACTCATATATTATTCTTTATAGTATATATTATATTTACCCTATCATGTGTAAATTTTTTCTTCTCATAATTAAATGGGGAACATTAATTATTTTTTATATTTAGAAAATAATATTTATATGTTTATAGAAATATTATAAAAATATATTTATTGTTTTAAAATATGTCACAATTCAATATTGGGAACCCTTTCCATCATATTTTAAAAAATATTTTAGATAAAAACTTCTATATGTGATGAAAAAATTTTCCATATATTCTCTTCAAATATGTAATATATTTGGATCAATAATAATTCTTATATACCATAACCTGAATCCTATATATTATCATAACAATAAATCTTTACAAATAACATATCTTATCACTTAAGGAAAAATGAGATGAAAAAACAATCAACTATTTAGGTCTATTTGATCATTGAAGTAATTTTAATCCAAATCCTTTATGTTTCAACCCTTTTCCTATTAATTAAAATGAAAACTTTAGACTCCATCCATCTTCTCTTCATTAATTATGAACTCTTATACATACATATAAAATTTTTATAATATTGGATCCCTCTCATATATACTTCAAAATAAAATAATTGATTTCTATGACTTTAATAATTTTTTTCACTCTTCTTAGAATTTACTGCACCCCGTCATATATT
Organism: Viscum album; assembly: GCA_963277665.1. Lineage (NCBI taxonomy): Eukaryota > Viridiplantae > Streptophyta > Magnoliopsida > Santalales > Viscaceae > Viscum > Viscum album. The sequence continues at coordinate 1,399,488,421 of OY728142.1, read as the reverse complement.
TTAGATAAATTCATCTTTAATTTTATACTTCTACATTATGAAAATAATTTCCGATCTTTAGAAAGCCATTTCATTGCTTTCAAAGAAATTTTCATGGAATATCCACACACTCTCTTATTTTACTTATTTATAAAACTTGTTTCTATTAATTTCTATAATATCATCAAAAAACATGATCTTGGAATATCCATGAATTTTTTAGAATCTCATAACATGTTAATTAATTAGGGTAAACCTTTATCACATTCATTCATGTTTTAGTTCATATGAATTGTTGGAGGATATATATGAAAGAGACTACTCCCCTGTCTCCCATGGCATAGGTCATGGCCACAACACCACCTTCCCTCCTCGGCCCCCCTCAGTCGAGGAGGAAGTTAGAAGATATTTCTCTGCTTTATTTCCCCTCCCGTGCCCCTTTTTTTTCCCTTTCACAAATATGTCTTCCCTTCCTTGCTTTCCCACTATCAAAGTGGGACCTAAAGTTCAATCCTATGTGAATAGATATCTTTATATTATTATTTCTTCTCTAAAGTTCACGAAATCCTCGGTGCTGCTAGATCATATGCTGGTTGCTCGTTTTGGGAAAAAACAGACCTTTGTTGATGCCTTTTACAAGTTTTTCTTCTTGTCATGGCATTTAAAGGATTGGTGTGTTGTTGGTCTTTTGTATTAAAGGCATATTATGATTCATTTTTCAAATGAGAAGGATATGAGCTATGATTGGGATAATGCTCTATAATTCATGGATTGTTTTCACTTCTACCTTGTTTAGTGGTCCTTCGAATTTCATCTATTACAAGACTCTCTGTTCACGACAATCTGGATTTCTCTCCCCGATCTCCCATTAGTATTCTAGAATCCAGGTATTCTTTAGTTGATTGGTAATATGATTGGTCGGTACCTTTGTTCCGATGCCCTTACCCAAACTGTTTTCTATCCAATTTATCCTAGAATTTATGTCAAACTTGTTGTCTCAAATATTCCATTGGATTTCATAAATATAGAGGTTCAAGGTGAACAACACTATCACCAGAAGGTATGCTATGATTCATGGGTTCATTTCTGTTTGGGATTTAATCACTTGGGTCATGAAGTTAGCAAATGCCATCAAAGCTCTTCTCATTTTCCTCAGAGAGAACTCCTTAGGATCTTCAGGATTATGATTCTATTGCAATGTGAAATGCCTCGTAGATGGGTCAGTTGGCTACTAGAGATGCTGAAATTTCTTTTGCCACATAGAAAGAAAGTGAATCTTGGATTCCAAATCCAAGAGTTATGGAAGGCTTGGGTGAGCATGTGGAGGTGTACAGATTTATCAGAGGTGTTAGAGCTTGTTAGGCAACATGTACCTCCATGTGTGGAGGCTCCTCAGAAGCCATCTACGGTTACTCAGCGTGACCCTACTATTTCTAGAATTTTAGAAGACTGAAATTTGATTTGGGTGTTGGATGCTCTTCTGAGGAAACATGTGATATTAGAGGTGCCTAGGTCATCATGACTGCAGTATTGGTTCAGGATAAGGTGGAAGGACTTGAGGAGAAGGAGCCACACTTGAGTGTTGATATGGTAAGGCAGATATATTCAAATATATCTAGTGGATCCATGGTGAGTGATGCAGTGGGTGTTTATCTAACCTCTAGTGAAGACACCTCTTTGCAGTTTCAATACATGGGTCATGGCTTTGTCCAACCAAGGGGTTTAGACATAGAAGTGCAGGACATGCATTCACAACCATCTTATGCTGAGAAGGTTAAAGCTGGAGGCATTCTAAAAAATTCTCAGAACTAGTTTGAAATTTTGGGAGAAGAAGACTGTCAGATACTTGGGGAAGGAATCAAGATGGAGGATGCACATGGTGAGGACCCTTCTATGGTTAGGGGGGCTATCCAAGAGGAGGCAGATCCAGTCCCGAACTCACCTGGTGAGCCCATGGAAGTAGTATTGGTAGAGGAATTCTTTAGATCATCATCAAGGAAGGGAAAGAATACAATTATTGATTCAAAATGCTTTATTAAGCATAACCAGAGGATGCGAGGGAGGAAATACTACTCTAACTTACCTAGTCCTCTGGTTATGAGGTCCTTAAATAAGGGTAAATTCCCTCCGATGGGTACTGGTAATGAAGGAAACAATCACATGAGCAAGAGGAAAGGCTCTGATGGGCACGGGGATGGTAAGCGGGCAGGGGGCTCACATGCCAACGACCGGGTGCCTAAAAAATTCATTGATGCTATAAGGGTAGTCGATAAGCATGGAGAGTTGAAAATGAAATATGAAGAGGTGATTCTAGTGATGGAGGATGAACTTCAGCAGCATGTGGAAGGGCCTATTATCAGTTATCAGTGCCTGGAAGACATTGATTTGGATAAAAATATGGATCTACTCATGCACTCGGGTGAGGAAATGAAGGAGGATATCCTGGTGATGAATGATACAAGGGAAGGCATTGATGAAATGATGAGTAGATTTATCTAAGTGGAAGTTATCAAGGAGATAGGGGAGTGGATTGGCAAGAATGGCCATATATTTGTTAGAGGCTTCAACATGGGAAAAATTAGCAAATAAGAGTAAATGAAAACCTGGGAGTACCTGGAAACATTTTATGAAGCGATCCTTGAAGATGATCTAGGAATCCAGGTGAATTACTTTCCCTAGAACCAGTCTAAGGAATTTGATTCCAATGATCTCAATCAAGTGTTTAAAAAGTTAGTAGTCTCTTTTTATGTTTGATCTATTTAACTACGAGGGTTCTCACTTTCCCCTTAAAAGTGTTGGGAAATAAAAAAGAAAATTTGGAGTAGTTGTAACATAACAAGTAAGTAATTAATAATATATATTTTTATCTATGTCTATTAATGAATTAGATAGTGTTTTAGAGGCTTAAAATGAAAATAAATCCAATCTTAAGCATGGAATACACTAATATTCTTAAAAGATTGTTTTACTGCCTTTTGATGGCAAACCCTTTTTAAATCAAAATTTTGACAATTTTATAATCTATATTTGTCAAAATAAACATATTCATTATGATTGGGATATTGAAACTTACATTGGATAAATTTTTGGTATTTTTCTGACAATGTTCATTTTTTAATGAATAGTGAAAAATACTGCATTTTACATCAAAAATGATTTTTCATTTAATTTAATTATATGGTTAGATTATATTTTTAATTGGTCTTAAAGTGTAATATGAATATATTTTTACCATTTAATCCAATGGTGGTCATTAGGATTAATTTCACTTTGAAATTGGTCATAAACTAATGCCAAACTTTTCATAGATATTGTTTCAAAAAAACCCGCTATTTGTTTTGACAATGGGAATTATTTTTAAATAAATTATTGAAATTTATGTGTTTGGAATTTGGTAAAATGGATTACATATTTGGAATCAGAAGGTCCAAATTATTTAATCAAGACTCTTTTGTTTTTGGACATTACGAATAGTAACGACGGTAATTATCTTTAATTATCTTGATTAATGAGTAATCAGGTAGTTAAAGATAATAAAATGATATCATAATAATACAAAAACACCACAACATGTGTCCTAAGGCTACTGTTTTTCTCATGGCCGACCATGGTATGCCTTGTACCAAACTTGGGGGCCCCATGGAATCACTTTTGTTAGAAAGTGACTTTTTATCTTTTTATTTTTAAAGAATGTTAAATGTAACAAAGAATGTATCACCTAAGTAAAATATTTTTAATTTTGTCTACATAAATTATCTTTTGGACTATAAATATTAATTGGAAAGAAAAAACGATTTTCTACACCATAGTATTTTTTTATAATTTTTATACATTAAATAAAATAAATTATTTATGACATCATAATGATGCAGCGATGACCTCATTATTTGACGATTTAAATAAAATGGAAAGATAATGTAAAATCTAAGACCTACACATGTCCAAAACCTATTTTGTGGGTATATTTCGAAACCTTATCACCTTATCCTCAAATTATATCAATGTGGGACATTTAAAATCCGAAACCCATTTGAAAATAAAGTAACATTTCTTTACTTTCCAAGAGTGCCCCTCCTCTCCTCTTATAAAAGGCCCCCACCACTACCTCCTTACCCACACTTCCAAAGCCTTTGGCTCGGCCAACCCCTACCCATTTTGTCTCTCCACTTCACTCTCTTAATCCTTGAAGCCTCACTTTGGGATGAAGTCTTCCCAAGGAAGCCTTTGAGCTCAAACTAAAGGGAGTTACCCGATTTTAAGGTAATGTATTCACTTGAGTCCTTTTGTTTTATTTTGCTTCTCCAACCCCCTAAACTCTTTTTATTCATTTATTTTGTAACAAATAAAGTATCTTCAATATACTAGGATGTTTTTATAAAAAGTATTCGAGCTACACTTACACACACCTATATCTAATGGTTAAAGAACATTTTGTTTCCGTGGATGGCGAATTTCTGCCTCCCGAAACGATGATTGTTCAACATTCTTTTAACACCTTCAAAGGTGTCCATTAAGATGACAATATATTTATATATGATATATAATATGTTTATTTTTTCTTTAAGATTCTGTATTTTTCATTTTCGGCATACCTTTATGGTTCCCATTATGGGTAAACGCGATATCTTCATTTAAGGAAGTGCGGACTACCGCCCCCTCAAAGTGATTTGATTCGTTAAATACCATATGTGGGACGTATATAGGATGGAGTTATGATATTATATATTATATTACACTGTAATTATAATATACCTTTATATCATTATGATTCCACTCTATAAAATATGAAATAGAAATGAAAGTAGCGTTCATGCGTACGTACGGCTTACCGTCTCCATGAACGGTGCATTTCATTTCTTACCTCTAAATGATTATGTAATATTATAAATGCATGAATGTACTGTATATATATGACATATATGATATCTACATCATGAATACCATTCTGGATATAATGGATACATGAACAACTTGTAATTATAAAGGGATTATTTTTGACTCAAGTACCAATGATCGTTAAAACGACCGTTATTAACTTAAATAATTACATAGTGTTCATGACATGGAAATAAGTGATATAAAAGGAATAATGAACTTGAAAAAGGTTCTTAAACAAGTAGAAATTAACTCAAGTTTATTATTCAGGAGATTAAAGAACGACCGAGTCAAGTCGGACCTGAGGCATGGGACTTCATCTCAATCTCCTTTCATTGAGGCATATTTTGTTTTATACACAACCTTATTTTATACGGTGTATAAACCCCTTTGACTTTTAAGTTTATTCAAAAGGAATATTTTTTATACGAAGCGTTTACTAAACGACAAAAGGGAATGTTTTTTTGTCATACGTATGCGGCGACAATGACTTCTCTGCCGCCGTGACCATTATTTGAGTTTCGGCTTCCTCTACAAGCCATACCTTCTTTTTAAAAGAAAAAAAATACCATGTTTTACTTTTATTTTATTATGGTATTGAAAATGGTTTTCATAATGTTGTTATATCAATGTGTTTTATTGATATCTTGTTATTGAAAGGTGGAAATGTTATGTTTCCTTTATGCATGTTTTATGTGATACGATTATGTTGAGGTTCTTGGGCATTATTATGAAGACGGGTGGTTTCGTGATAAACTAAGGGCGGGTGAGCCCGATATAGCTCTCTAATGCATTGGGTAACGTGAAGGAGTGAAACGTTAAGGTTTCTTTGAAGAGATTTAGGGAATATACTGTGGTGGGTATTCCAAACGTAACCAAGAGGGTTACTCCCTACGTAAGAAAGTTATGAATGACTCAAGTTACCTTTTATGTCTTATGATTTCTATGATTTATTCATGATTTGATGAGGTATGTTAAAGTGTTTATGTTTTATGGGTAAATATGATTTCATTATTATGTATATATGAACTTATGTTTCCTTTCCATATTTATATAACCCATACTGAGCTTTTTATGCTCATCCCAAGTTTTTTTGAAATGTTTTTCACAGGTCAAGGGAAAGGTACATGATATGATGATAGTGTCAAGGAAGTGTCAAGAATGAATCCATGTTTTATTTTAAATATGTTTCCATTGATGGGAAAAATGAATACTATTTTTATGTAACCATTTTTTTTATATGTGGAATGTAATGCAAGTTTTATGTTCTAATTTTCTAAAACTCTAAACCTGAAAAGATCCTCATTGTGTAATCTTGTAATAAATCAAGATTAAGTAAGGTTTAAGGCCGGGGCCTTATAGTTGGTATCAAAGGTCATTTTAGATAACTTCAGGAGTTATAATTCTATTAAATGATTATCCAATTTTTTTTTTTGAAATGATATAGAATTTGAAGATTACCATGTTGCTTCATCTAAGATATGTTTGTTCAGAATGGTTTTCCGTAGAGGAAATAGGGAAGAAGTGCTAGGAAGGCATACAGAAGGAAATAACCTTCCGAATCAGCATCCTGAGATGGTCAAAATTGGAACTGAACAGTTTGTTGCAGTAATGACGTAGTTGACTCAAGCGATAAATGGTGGTGGTATCCATGCATGAGATCAGCCAGATCAACTGCAGAGGAACATGTCAGTGGTGGAACATTTCATGAGGCAACATCCCCCATCATTCAGAGGATCATCTCACCCTGTGTTAGCTGAAGGGTGGATTAAAGCACTGGAGAAGATTTTCGATGTCATGGGGTGTTCAGACAATCAAAAGGTTAGTCTTGCTATTTACCGTTTGGAGGGTGAGACAGATCAATGGTGGTCTATGGTTAAAAATATCAGGTACGACGATGAGATTGATACTGTTGACTGGGATGAATTCAAAGGTATGTTTCTTGAGAAGTATTTTCATAAGGCTGTTCGACATAGGATGGAAAATAAATTCTTGGAATTGAGGCAAGAGGAAGACTCAGTGGCTGCCTATGAAGAAAGGTTCACTCGATTGGCAAGGTATGCTCCAAATTTTATCCGAGACCTTGATAGTAAAATCAATCGTTTTTACTCAGGATTAAAGCCAAAATATCGAAGGGAATTAGCTTCTCGTGAGTTTAAAAGTTATGAAAAGCTTGTTTGATGTGATGAGAAGGTGGAAATGGAGTTTTCCGATGATCAAGTGTTCTATAACAACTAACAGAAGAAGAGACCGAGGTGGCAGGAGAAAGGTAAGAATTCTTCAAAAAAGTCTGATGGTAAGAAAACTAAGTTTCCAGTTTGTGATAAATGTGGCAAAAGGCATGCTGGGGAATGTCTTCTGAATTCTGGAAAGTGCTACCGATGTGGTAAGATGGGACATAAGGCTTGTGTTTGCACTGAAAAAGATCAAGGTGAAGGTAAGACCAAATTTGATTTATAGTTAGTGAAATTTTTTAAGTGCAATGAGATGGGTCACTATACAAACGAGTGTCCAACAAAGAGCTTGAGTGATGGGAAGCAGTTAGACTACAAGTAGAAAGGGGTGGTGAAATCCTTTGCAACTACTTCAGCAGATGTCGGGCCAACAAATGAAGTTGTATCAGGTACTTTGTTTGTTTTTTCAGATTATTCCAGTGTGTTGTTTGATTCGGGGTCTACACATTCTTTCATCTCTGAAACCTTTTCTAATAAAATGGGAATACCATCTCAAGAAATGACTCCTGAACTTGTGGTAAAAACACCTGGGGGGAAATGTTGAGGCAAAAATAATTTATAAGAATCTTCCTATCCTTATCTGTGGAAAGAACCTACTTGCAAACCTTATTGTTCTACCTCTAGTAGAGTTTGATGTTATCCTGGGTATGGATTGTCTCTCTATTTACCATGCTAAGATTGAATGTAGAGCTAAATAAGTTTCTTTTCAGAAAGAATTTCAGTTTGTGTACAAGAATGAACCCTTACTGTTGATAACATATCAAGAGGCCGAGAAACTTGTAAAAGATGGAAATGAATGTTACCTTGCACATATTTTTGAAAATAAGGGAACTGTTCAGATTAATGATGTCCTAGTGGTAAATGAGTATCCTGATGTTTTTCTTAATGAGTTGCCTGGAATAATACCAGATCGGGAAGTTGAATTTACTGTTGACTTAGTTCCTGATGCTAAGCCAATTTCAAAACCCCCTTATCGAATGGTTCAAATTGAACTTTTAGAGTTGAAGGAGAAATTGCAAGATTTATTAGATAAAGTTTTCATTCGACCTAGCACATCACCATGGGGTTCTCCTGTCTTGTTTGTTAAAAAGAAAGATGGATCAATGAGACTTTGCATTGATTATAGGGCCTTGAATAATATCACTGTTAAGAACAAATATCCTTTGCCTCATATCGATGATTTGTTTGATCAGCTCCAGGGAGCTCAGTATTTTTCAAAGATTGACCTGAGATTGGGGTACCATCAGCTGAAGGTAAAGGAAGCAGATGTTCCGAAGATTGCGTTTCGTACAAGATATGGCCATTATGTATTTGTAGTAATGCCTTTTGGGCTAACCAATGCACCTACTGTATTCATAGACTTAATGAATAGAATTTTCCATGAGTTCTTGGATAAGTTTGTGGTGGTTTTCATTGATGATATTTTGGTGTTTTATAAAAGTAAAGATGAGAATGAAAGACATTTAAGGGTTATCTTGCAAACCTTAAAAGAAAACAAAATGTATGGAAAATTCAGCAAGTGCGAGTTTTGGTTGCAACAAATTTCTTTCCTTGGTCACATTGTTTCTAAAGATGGGATAACTGTTGATCCTGCAAAAACAAAGGTTGTTGAAGAATGGACAAGACCCACAAATGTAACAGAGATTCGTAGTTTCCATGGTTTGGCAGGATATTACCTAAGGTTTGTTAGAAATTTTTCACGGTTATCTAGTCCAATGACTAAGCTAACTCGGAAGGGTGTTAAGTTTATCTCGACAAAATAATGTGATGATTGTTTTCAGGAATTGAAAAGAAGATTGGTGAATGCTCCAGTTTTGGCACTACCTTCCAGGAATGGTGAGTTTGTTATATACAGTGATGCTTCATTGAAAGGACTTGGTTGTGTCCTAATGCAGAATGATCAGGTAATTGCTTATTCTTTACGTCAGTTGAAAAATCATGAGGTAAATTACCCTACACATGATTTGGAATTAGCTTCTGTTGTTTTTGCTTTAAAAATTTGGAGGCATCATTTGTATGGAGTAAGTGTGAAATATATACCGATCACAAAAGTTTAAAGTATATATTTACTTAGAAAGAATTGAACATGAGACAAAGGATATGGCTAGAATTAATCAAGGATTATGATTGTACAATTCATTACCATCCAAGAAAAGTAAATAAAGTGGATGATGCTTTGAGTCGAAAAAGTAATGCTTCATTAGCAATGTTGCGTTTGGAACGTGATCCTTTGGTTAAGGATTTGATGAACTTTGGCATATAAGTTGTTGGTGCTGGATGTTCTTCTGTTTTGTTTCAGGTATCAGTGAGATCATCTCTATCAGACAGAATCAAGAAAGCACAGAAGCAAGACAGTGAGTTGCAGAAAAAGGTAGAGCTGGTTTAGAAGGGTAAGTTTCCTGAATTCAACATTGATAGTGATTGTGTTTTGAGATTTTGGAAGAGATTGTGTGTGACTTGTGATTCATAGTTGAAGAGAGAGTTGTTATGTGAAGCTCATAGTTCTCCGTTTTCAGTTCATCCTGGCAGTACTAATATGTACAGAGATCTGCGGGAGTATTACTAGTGGGATGGAATGAAAAGAGATATTGCTGATTTTACTGTGAAGTGTTTGACTTGTCAATAGGTTAAAGCAGAGCGGCAGTTACCGAAAGGGATGCTTCAGCCTTTACCAGTGCCAGAGTGGAAATGGGAGAATATATCCATGGACTTTGTTGTGGGATTACCGAAGACATCTCGAGGTAATAATGCAATCTGGGTTATTATTGATCGCTTAACTAAATCTGCTCATTTCCTTGCTATACGAGATACTTTTTTCTAGATCAACTTTCCCGTTTGTATCTTAAAGAGATAGTCAGGTTACATGGAGTTACTCTCTCCATTGTATCTGACCATGATCTCAGGTTCACTTCTAACTTTTGGAAAGGCCTTCAGAAGTCGTTGGGTACTGAATTAAATTTTAGTACAACTTTTCATCCTCAATCAGATGGGCAGTCGGAACGAACAATTCAGACCTTGGAGGATATGCTACGAGCTTTTTTGATGGATTATCAGTGAAGTTGGGACCAAAATCTTTCTTTGGTTGAATTTTCATATAATAACAGTTTTCATTCTAGTATACAGATGGCACCATTTCAGGAATTATATGGGAAGCAGAGTCGAACTCCAGATTTCTAGGATGAAGTGGGTGAAAGGAAGTTGATGGGACTAGAATTGGTAGAAGAGTTGGCAGAAAAAGTTCAGCTGATACAGAAACACATGAGAACAGCTCAGAGTAGGAAGAAGAGTTATGCGGACAATAGGAGGAAGGATCTCTCTTTTGAGGTAGGTGATCATGTTTTTCTCAAAGTATCACCATGGAAAAGTGTGATGCAATTTGGTAAGAAAGGAAAGCTGAGTCCAAGGTTCATTGGACCATATGAAATTCTGGAGGGAGTTGGATCAGTTGCTTACTGAGTGGCTTTACCTATGAGTTTATCTCAGGTAAACAATGTTTTTCATGTTTCGATGCTGAGAAAGTACATGCCAGATCCATCTCATGTTTTGAGTCCAGAGGTAGTTCAGCTGGAAGAGAACCTATCTTATGAGGAACAACCGGTCCAGATTCTTGACCACAGGGAGCAAGTGTTACGGAATAAGCTGATTAATCAGGTAAAGGTTTTGTGTAAAAACCACATGATGGAAGAGGCAACATGGGAATATGAAAATGCAATGAGGGATAAGTACCCCCATTTATTCGATAAGTAAATAAATTGCGGGGACGTAATTTTCTAAAGGGGGGAAGGATGTAACATCCCAAGTAAGTAATGAATAATATATATTTTTATCTATGTCTATTAATGAATTAGATAGTGTTTTAGAGGCTTAAAATGAAAATAAATCCAATCTTAATTATGGAATACACTAATATTCTTAAAAGATTGTTTTACTGCCTTTTGATGGCAAACCCTTTTTAAATCAAAATTTTGACAATTTTATAATATATATTTGTCAAAATAAACATATTAATTATGATTGGGACATTGAAATTTACATTGGATAAATTTTTGGTATTTTTCTGACAATGTTCATTTTTTAATGAATAGTGAAAAATACTGCATTTTACATCAAAACTGCTTTTTCATTTAATTTAATTATAAGGTTAGATTATATTTTTAATTGGTCTTAAAGTTTAATCTGAATATATTTTTACCATTTAATCCAATGGTGGTCATTAGGATTAATTTCACTTTGAAATTGGTCATAAACTAATGCCAAACTTTTCATAGATATTGTTTCAAAAAAACCCGCTATTTGTTTTGACAACGGGAATTATTTTTAAATCAACTATTGCAATTTATGTGTTTGGAATTTGGTAAAATGGATTAAATATTTGGAATCAGAAGGTCCAAATTATGTAATCAAGACTCTTTTTTTGGACATTATGAATAGTAATAACGGTAATTATCTTTAATTATCTTGATTAATGAGTAATCAGGTAGTTAAAGATAATAAAATGATATCATAATAATAGAAAAAACACCACAACATGTGTCCTAAGGCTTCTGGTTGTCTCATGGCCGACCATGGGATTCCTTGTGCCAAACTTGGGGTCCCCATGGAATCACTTTTGTGAGAAAGTGACTTTTTATCTTTTTATTTTTAAATAATGTTAAATGTAACAAAGAATGTATCACCTAAGTAAAATATTTTTAATTTTGTCTAAATAAATGATATTTTGGACTATAAATATTAATTGGAAAGATAGAAATATTTTCTACACCATAGTATTTTTTTTATAATTTTTAGATATTAAATAAAATAAATTATTTATGACATCATAATGATGCAGCGATGACCTCATTATTTGACGATTTAAATAAAATGGAAAGATAATATAACATCTAAGACCTACACATGTCCAAAACCTATTGGGTGGGTATATTGTGAACCCTTATCACCTTAGCCTCGAATTATATCAATGTGGGACCTTTAGAATCTAAAACCCATTTGAAAATAAAGTAACATTTCTTTACATTCCAAGAGTGCCCCTCCTCTCCTTTTATAAAAGGCCCCCACCTCTACCTCCATACCCACACTTACAAAGACTTTGACTCAGCCAAACCCTACCCATTTTATCTCTCCACTTCCCTCTATTACTCCTTGAAGCCTCAATTTGGGCAGAAGTATTCCCAAGGAAGCCTTTGAGCTCAAACCAAAGGGAGTTACCCGATTTTAAGGTAATGTCTTCACTTGAGTCCTTTTGTTTTATTTTGCTTCTCCAACCCCATAAAATCTTTTAATTCATTTATTTTGTAAAAACTACAGTATATTCAATATACTAGGATGTTTTTATAAGAATTATTTTAGCTACACTTACACACACCTACATCTAATGGTTAAAGAACATACTGTTTCCGTGGATGGCGAATTTCTGCCTCCCGAAACGAAGATTGTTCAACATTTTTTTAACACCTTCAAAGGTGTCCATTAAGATGACACTATATTTATATATGATATATAATATGTTTATGTTTTCCTTAATCTTCTGTATTTTTCATTTTGGGAATACCTTTATGGTTCCCATTTTGGGTAAACGCGATATCTTCATTTAAGGAAGTGTGGACTACCGCCCCCTAAAAGTGATTTGATTCGTTAAATACCATATGTGGGACTTATAAAGGATGGAGTTATGATATTATATATGATATTACACTGGAATTATAATATACCTTTATATCATTATGATTCCATTCAATAAAATATGAAATAGAAATGAAAGTAGCGTTCATGCGTACGTACGGCTTACCGTCTCCATGAACGGTGCATTTCATTTCTTACCTCTAAATGATTATGTAATATTATAAATGCATGCATGTACTGGATATATATGACATATATGATATATACATCATGAATACCATTCTGTATATAATTGATACATGAACAACTTATAATTATAAAGGGATTATTTTTGACTCAAGTACCAATGATCGTTAAAACGACCGTTATTAACTTAAATAATTACATAGTGTTCATGACATGGAAATAAGTGATATAAAAGGAATAATGAACTTGAAAAAGGTTCTTAAACAAGTAGAAATTAACTCAAGTTTATTATTCAGGAGATTAAAGAACGACCGAGTCAAGTCGGACCTATGGTATGGGACTTCGTATCAATCTCCTTTCATTGATGCATATTTTGTTTTATACACAACCTTCTTTTATACGGTGTATAAACCCCTTTGAATTTTACGTTTATTCTAAAGGAATATTTTTTATACGAAGCATTTACTAAATGACAAAAGGGAATGTTTTTTTGTCATACGTATGCGGCGACAATGACTTCTCCGCCGCCGTGACCATTATTTGAGTTTCAGCTTCCTCTACAAGCCATACCTTCTTTTTAAAAGAAAAAAAAATACCATGATTTACTTTTCTTTTATTATGGTATTGAAAATGGTTTTCATAATGTTGTTATATCAATGTGTTGTATTGATATCTTGTGATTGAAATGTGGAAATGTTATGTTTCTTTTATGCATGTTTTATGTGATACGATTATGTTGAGGTTCTTGAGCATTATTATGAAGACGGGTGGTTCCGTGATAAACTAAGGGCGAGTGAGCTCGATATAGCTCTCCAATGCATTGGGTAACATGAAGGAGTGAAATGTTAAGGTTTCTCCAAAGAGATTTAGGGAATATACTGTGGTGGGTATTCCAAACGTAACCAAGAGGGTTACTCCCTACGTAAGAAAGTTATGAATGCCTCAAGTTACCTTTTATGTCTTATGATTTCTATGATTTATTCATGATTTGATGAGGTATGTTAAAGTGTTTATGTTTTATGGGTAAATATGATTTAATTCTTATGTATATATAAACTTAAGTTTCCTTTCCATATTTTTATAACCCATACTGAGCTTTTTATGCTCATCCCAAGTTTTTTTGAAATGTTTTTCACAGGTCAAGGGAAAGGTACATGATATGATGATAGTGTCAAGTAAGTGTCAAGAATGAATCCATGTTTTATTTTAAATATGTTTCCATTGATGGGAAAAATGAATACTATCTTTATGTAACCACTTTGTTTGTATGTGGAATGTAATGCAAGTTTTATGTTCTAATTCTCTAAAACTCTAAACCTGAAAAGATCCTCAATGTGTAATCTTGTAATAACTCAAGATTAAGTAAGGTTTAAGGTCGGGGCCTTATAGTAGTAGTTCATATGAATTGTTAGAAACTTTATGATAATAATAATAGAATTAAGTATGTGGAAAGATAAATATGTCTTGGTGACTTAATTATCTCAAAATCCTTCACATAGCCAATAATATTGAGCACATGATACTAATGTATACTTAGATTCATTATACTAAAACAATGATTTAGAAAACTCAAATATATCATGTTTATATTGTACATAATAAATGATTTTCAAGATTTCTATCATCCTATGAGCCTCATTATTTTATTTTGTTTGAATTTTTGGATCTATATAAACAATCATCAATGTAATGAAATTAAGAAAATATTATTTATTCTTACATTAATCATCATTATTTTTTATACTAGGTACATTCATAGGTTCTTTTTTAGGTATTTTTTAATCCAAAAAATAATACATTTCTTCTATCATGATAATTATACTCAAATTCATATATTAGTATAAGACATTTCTTCTCATTATATACTGAACTCCTATAAATGGTCTAAATATCATTCTTAATAATAATTATGTTATTTTATATACAATTTTTTTACAAGATGATTATAACCGTTAAAAATCATTAGTTTAGGATATTTATTAAATGAGATCCTATTAAAGTGATGGAAAATTTTAATTTTGTATCATATTCATTTTTGGGACAAGATATATATTTCATTTAATCATTGCATCTACATTAATTATCCAGTCATTTATTAGATATTTAGGTATACCATCATGTCAATCCTATCATATATGGATCTTGGATAATTTAGCAGAAAAAACCATTCCCAAATACACAGTATGGATTATTACAATTATAATCAATAGGTATTCCTATTTTTAGGGTTTCCTAGGTATGTGTAACTCAATTATGAATACAATACCTTATTAACTGACTTTATAATTATCTATTTACATCAATCCTTACACAACATAATCAATGGGAAACAAAATTTTTCATGAGCATAACTATTTTGATGATTGATATACTAATATATGTTTTATTTGAAATAAATTTAATACTTAATAATTTGAGAGGTTTGAATTTTAACTTTATTATCTCATTTATCCCCTTTATATATTCATGCTTATAATGATTTAGTTTTTTATATTATAAATTTTAAAAAAATTAATGTGTTCTAAAAAATATTAATGTATAACACTCTATACAAATCATGACTTGTGTTACTAAACCAAAAATAAAATACAATTATATTTACACATTTCCTAATATATCCCATGAATTAGGTATTTAAATCACATTAATATAAATGTTGTGAATTATAAAAAACTGAAATCCCCATAAGAGCATGTTTGGTGTGATAATAAATTGACCCCTACCTTTCTAGACATAGTCTATGAAACTAGGAAAGTGATAAGTCCAACCACAACTTAAACTATCCATAGATCAATACTAAATATAAAAATTTACTCTAGTATTTTCATAATACCACATATTTATAAATAAAAAAACCTATACTATATAGTTCAAAACCCACAGATAAATCATAATCTTGGATGAATGTAACTAAATATTATGTGATACCTATAATATAACTCCTTATAAGCTTGGTATGACATTTATTAGAAGCATTCTAACACTCTTAACCAAAGAATACAGTCATTTATAATATAATATATTATATCTAAAAATAAAATAAATAACAGAATAAATAGGTAAATGAAATATTAATAAAGATATACATACAACGAAAAATTTCCAACATTTAAAAAATAAACAATTATAATAATTTTTTAATTATAAAAATAAGTAAACATGAACATTTCACATTTAATTTTTTTTTTTTTCATATTATCATTTTAAATTTTAATTAATATTAACTCCTTCATATTCCAAAAATAAATTATTTATAAAAAAATAAAACCTATTTTATATTTCATATGCATTTTTCATACTTAATGAAAATAGATTATATAATTTAATGATCAATTTTTTAATTTTATTTAAATATTAATAAAATCCACAAAAATAACTTTTTCATGGATTAAATAAATTTATAAAAAAGGACTTTTTATGATCACTTCTTCTTATTATTTTGACAATTTCATAAAACAACACAATGTCCTATTATATTTATCATTATTATTAACTTATAAACACTATTTTAATTAAGAAAACTTTGAAATATTATTTAATCCTAGATCATATCCTAAAAAATAATTATTCATGGTCTTAGGAACCCTTTGGAATCAACTTTGACCCTTTGAGGCCATTATAACAATGGTTTTTGAAAATTTTAAGCAATAATATTTCCATATATAGAACATAAACTCATGAATATTTTTACCATACACCATGTAAAGTTCCTTTAAAGTTACAACCATCACCAAAAGAACCACAATTTATATTTATTGGGTGAAGTATTTTCTATATAAAATATAAAACCATGGCCATTTTTTCTAGAACCGTGATATAAATTCATATTTTATGATGCCCTATTTTTTGGAAAACATTCCACACCTATTTTTTTAAAACCATGACATTGTTTTATTATTTTTTACATAAAAAATGATGTAGTTCATATTACATGACATGGTTTAAATAATTTTCATAAACCACAACCATTTTACTATAAAATATATCATAGTTCTATAAAAAATAATACATTTTGATTCTTCCTATATTAAACATCAATTTATTCTTAATATATGTTGATCTGATAACACTTTTTTGTTTTATTTGGTGAAATTAAAGTCTATAAAAATAATAAACTAACCAAAATAACTTGTTTTCAATTAATCCAAATATTTTTTTGAATTAAATAAAATTTAAATCAATGATATACCACTTTTATCTTATGATGTCCAATCAGTACACGATCATTTACATGAGTGATGAAGATTATGTAACTTTTATCTCATTAAAGAATCTTTTAGACCAAATTTTAATGTATTAATATAGGACTCATGATTTTATCTAGATATTATAGTGTTTCTAGTGTGATTTTATCTTTAATTATTTGGGTACATTGGGGTTGGAAATAATGAATATTCTTTTATATCAGATATAAGGATATAAGAGTTTTAAATAAGTTTTAATAGATAGGTTCCCATGCTTTGATATCCTCCCCACTCACCAATAAAATCATAATTCAAATTAACTCTCATTACCTATCAATAATCAATTCAAACCTCATATTATTTTCCTACACTATTAATTTTTTATGTAATAGAGAAATGTAATAACTGCTGCATCCACTTCCATTACCTAGAAATGTTATTGGATATCTCCAATCACTCTTGAATAAACCCACTAATCATAATAATAATAAGTGAACAGGTTACAGGTAGCCTATGTGTGTGAACTAGTTAAGATATAATAGTAAATTAAATGCATAAAAAAAGGAAATATCCTTTTATCAATGACAATTAACCAATTTTAATAAAATGAATAGAATATAAATATCAATTAAAATAATAATTCAATAAGAGGGGTAGTGTTTCTTCCTTGTATCATCAACTAAGGGCCTAGTGTGCCATCATTATAGAAGAATTATAATAAATGAAAGAAGGTAAAGTGAGACAGAGACCATACCTCAGTTCATTACTTCTCCTTTATCTTGATATAGGTTATTTGAAATTATTCTTCCTATAGGAACCATGTTTCCAGGTTTTAGGAGTTGGTTTGAGTTTTTCTGGAGGTTTTCCTATAGCTTAAGCACTCCTATTTTGGCATAATAAGGAATTTCTGATCACTTCTTATTCCAAACAGGTTTCCCTTCATCTCTATTTTTTTTATATCATGCAGGGTGGGTGTATAAATGAATCCTTTTTGAAGATAGTAGAATATCAAAATAATATAGATAATTGAATCGTTTTAAGGTCAAAAAGTGGGGTTGGGGAAAGTGATATGTTCCACTTTGTTATTTTTTGATGTTGTGAATGTATAGGCTATATGACTACTGAAAATCATGGCCGTTGGGGGTCCTTGGTTGGACACAAAATTTTTATGAATGCATGTTTATCTTCTTCTTATTAAATAAATTCATGGAATATATTAACCATGTATATCCATAAAAAATTAAATGGATTCCCCGAGATTATATGTTTTCTATATTAACACACTAAATTAAGTTTAATTGAATAAGGTATTCCCTGCTAAATCAAAAATTATGTTTTCCTCTATTATGTGTTATAATGTAATTTTGGAAACAGTTTTTGTGCTATGGGGTGGATCCTATGATATGATATATGAAATATTATTATGTTGTTATGTGTTTCGGGGAGGTGGATTATATATGGTTGTATAGTGGGGATATGATGGGTATGGTTATATAATGGGGTTGTATAATGGTTAAGGTGTTTCTGTGCAGCAAGGCTACAAAAGGGGACGTGGATGTAAATTTGTGGTGATGTGGGATTATTAGAAAGAAAGTGATGTGTTGCTTTGTGGCACTTCAATCCACATGTTGGTTGTTTTATTATGTTAATTAATTCTAGTTTCCTTAGATGTAGGGAACTAAAATGGTATATCTGTTTTTGGGAAGAATCTAGGAAAAAAATTCATTTAAAATGGAATGCGGAAGGTGAGATGCTAAATAATGAATGATAATAGGCTATAATTCAATTAAAAAATATTTTTTAATATATTATTATTCAATATTTGTGAAATCTATTAAGATACTAAATGTGGATTAAAATTATAATGCAACTTATGGATTTTGTTCTATTGTATTGTGTTGTTCTTATCTTATGTAGTTGGGAATATGAAATAAGATTAATTTTAAATGAAATGGGTTTTCTTAAATATATTTATTAAAAAAATTAATGTGTCTAATAAAGTGGGAATTATTGGTAAAATGAAAACTCTGGAAAAATGATTAAAGATTGAAAATGAATTGTGTTTTGTGTTTTGTTGTGTGATATTTTATGCATCTAAAGGTGGAAGAAAAAGTGGTACTCATGTGAGTTGGTTTTTTGTTTATAAACCCATAGGATGGGATGGTGTTCTTAGTAATATATATATATATATACTTACTTTTATTTTACTTTTGATTTATATACTCTCCCCACCCTTGTGGAGGACTATGTTTCAAACACCCTCATCGTCATAGGGGATGGTATCTTTCCCAAACATCCCAGTGGGAGGATGGATGGATGGCCACCTGTTCTTCCCTACTCCCACTTCTAGTAGGTGATAACCCAAGATTCTTTATGAAGGTTATGGTTTGTGAGGCCCAGGTGTGTGTGGGTGAGTTTTACTTTCCATGGTGTCTTGGGGATGAGATGTGTTGTTCTTTCCCAGGTGTCTTCTGAATGAGATGTGTTTCACTACTAGAATTTTGGCTTTTTTCATTGGATTATTTGCGATGAGACAACTTCCAAATGCAAATAGATCCCTGATTAAATACATTATATATACAAGAACTTGTTGCGACAGGCCCGTCACAAATAGTTCTATGTTTATATAGGTTATATATACCTAAACCTTTTGTGATGGGCCCATCTCAAAAAAAATATTTGCGATGGTAAAATAACCCGTCACAAATAAGTTAAAAAAAATATAATCTATTTGTGACGGGACCCCGCCGCAAAAGGCCCCGTCGCAAATACCTAATAAAAAAACTAAAATAAAATTATGATTAATAAGAAAATAATATTAATATTATTAAAAAAATAAAAAATAAAAAATTATTAAAATTATCAATATTCGAAAAATTATAAAAAAATCATAAATTATTATTATTATTATTAGTAAAATAAAAAAACATTAAAAAATATAATACTAATAATAAATAATAAAATAATAAAATATTAAAAAAATAAAATAAAATTATGCAATATTCACATTAATATAAAAGACAAAAACTGTAAATAGTTCATATTACAACAAATGTTGAATTCAAATGTTTTTAACAGAATAAAAAAATCACTAGGGGGATAGTCTTCTGGAGGAGCTGGATGAGATGGTGGAGGAAACTCCATCCCTAAACTACGAGTCAAATGACACATGTACTCCATCTGCTCATGCTGCTGTTGCTACTATCGACGCATGTCCTCCTCGTGCTGCTGCTGCTGCTGCTGCAGATTCTACTGATGCATCTCTTTATGATGCTTCTGCAAACTCTCTATAAGCTCAGTTTGAGTTCAGAACTGCTCTTGATACTGTGAGCTAGAATATGATGCCTCTCCACGAGCTCCTCTCTAGCTAGACACCGATATCACAATAGTTCCATAATAAGTCCCAGGAGTCAAATGAGAGCCGATACCAACTACTCGGTCTTTCTTGAAGTCAAACTGGGTCTCCTGCATCCATGCCGCCTCATTGAAATGGTGGGAACTAGTGTGATCAGCCGTCTCGGCCTGACTGTTAGCCCGTGTTTGAGAGGTTTCGGTCTCACATGACTCCTTCAGTTCCAATTTTAAATTAAAATAGTGAAAATATTATATGAAATTAATTTTTAAACTGAAAAAGAAATAATACTGACCACAATCTGACACTGGAAATCACCTCTAATATCTCCAGGGGATGGATCACTATAGATTCTCTGATAAACGTTGCACTCTGTAATATCGAGATGCTTAATTTCCAATATGAATATAAAATAAAATGTTTATATTTAATGTTATATAAAATATTTAAAAAAGATACTTACTAGATGATCTCTGTGCATACTGAATGTATGACTACCAGCTCAATGTGTCACCTCCTGTCTCCCCCGGTTCTGTCGGCTTAATGAAGATCTCTGTTGAAATCCACCACTCAACCAGTGTGAACATAATCCATCCCAAACTTGATATGAAATGTACTATGGTTGGTGGGATCTACATGACTCATCAAATACTGTCACTTCTGCTTTCATAATGGATGTCCTTCTCAAAATGTGCAAAAACTGACAGAAACACTCACCCATAGACACCTTCTATGCCTCGTGGATAGCGTCACACATGCTATCATCGATGGGATACCATAAACCCTAAAAATAATTTATAATATCAAGTTATTAATAAAATAAATTTCTAAATAAATATTTTTTTTACGTACCAACCAATGATTGAACATTCCAAGCTGCACATCAATGAGAATCTATTCCCATGTGATCCATAGTTGAGAAAAATAATTGCGCAAGATAGCGCTCCCTTTTCCAACTGCTACATGTGAAAAACTTTGAAAAAAGATCAAATAATCAAACAATTAGTATATAAATAAATTAATGAAAGCTAACTAAAATACACAAGTTACTATACCTCCACATGCATGGATCGAAGCCAAGACATGGACGTCACTCGGGGATAGGGTCAGGAATCATCAGTCACACAAGACCACGCCCCCTCCGCATACCCCCTGAACCCCCAATAGGCTGAGGGTTAGATGATCCCAAATCCTCCTCATCCAAAGGTAGATCAGCCTCCTCCAACTCATGAAATAGATCAGGGTACATCTAAAACAAAAAATGATTATTGATAGAAGATAGTTGAAAATAACTATTACATATAGATATATATTAGTTATGATTATAACCATCATTTATCTATGTCAATATTCACCTTCATCATCATCTTCATATCTGATGATGTCAATGTCTTCATATTCATCATCGACATCATCAATATCCATATGAGTTTCAGTTTCATCATCTTTTTCCATTTAAAATTCATTTGTAATATCATCAACATCATCATCACCATCGACCCTTAATTGTGGGGTGTCATCATCTATATTCATTTCTCTTTGTGAAAAAGATGGATTTTGAGTATTCTCTTGAAAAATTTCAATTCCTTGTACTTCATTGGAACCATATTCAATTTGAGTAAACTGATTTCCCTGAGATTTCATTTTTTTATGTTCTACAAATCACTCAGGTCTCTTAATGTAGCACAGTACTTTGTGTAATATATTTGATGTGCCTGTTGAGCCAGTAAAAATGGTTTATTTACTGTAAAAAGACTTTTATATTTAATATCAACGATTCCATGAATTAGATGAACACTCAATCCTCTCTTAGTATCGAACCACTAACATTTAAACATTGTTATGTAATTTTTCCCTAGATAACACAGTTCAATAATTTCATCCAGCATTCCGTAAAAGTCAACTTTAGTCTTTCTATGATGTGATCCTCTAAAGAAAACTCCACTATTCATTGTTTTTTTTATTTCCCATATGCACATGTATGAAATATAAAACCATTCACCACATATGAATTATAATATTTAACCATTTTGGATGGTGGGTTACTCAATATACACAGTCGCTTATCAATTTTACCAGCATGTTGAGACACCTGAAAATTTGTAAAACAATTATCAATATAATAAATAATAAACTTAATTGATATGTGAAACCATCAATAAATTATGTTACCATTTTTTGAAACCATTGAGAATTTTTTTGTCGGCATTCTTCAAGAGAAGCTGCTGTAATTTTCAGAAGCTATTTCTTGATATGATTATCATATAACCTATAAATAAAATATGATTACTTACTATAACATAAATTATAGAATAAGTGATAGAAACACTCATAATAAAAATGATGTCATTTCTTCACAGTTGAGTAGAACATATGTATGAGATCTGTGATGTTCATCATCTGAAAGAAATCATTCATGAACTCCACTGAAGCCAATATATGGATGATTAAAAACTGATAATTTATTGTCCATTTCATCATCAAAATTCCCCTAGTTTTGTCTCATGTGGTTTTGTTTTGAGGGATATTCAGAATCAAAATAAATGAGGGGAAAAAAGCAATTTTTTTCCTTAAAAATAAGCTTCAGAAATAGAGCCTTCAACTAATGATTTATTATGTACTTTTTTATTCAATTTCTACATGCATATCTTGAATGGGTACGTCCATGGAAAATTTACGGTGCCTCCACATTTATCTTCATATAGAAAATGTAATAATAGATCCTCTATTGAGTCAAATAAAGCCGGCGTGAAAATTTTTTCTAGTTTAAATATAATTACAACAACATATTCTTCCAGTTTTCTTACTGTATCATAGTCTGTTGTCGCCACACAAATGTCTCAAAAAAATGATATATCTGTTATAGAATCCAAAATAATAGAATTCAACTAACCTCTGAATACAATTAGCATAAGTATTTCTATTATAACATGACAATCATGACTTTTTAATCCAGTAATATGACCATTCTTAACACATCTGCCCAAATTGGAAGAATAGCCATCTGGAAGTCTCAAATCTGCAATCCACTGAAAAAATAATAAGTGAAACTCTTTCGACAATGTATAAGATGATTTTGACTTCATTAAATTCTGTGATATGACATTTTAAAACAGTTCAAGTTCAGGTCGTCTGCAAATTTGGGCAAGATATAATCGCGCATTTACATTATCTTTGGTATTTCCTGGTGTATCCAAAACTGTATGAAATAAATTATCAAAACATTTCTTCTCAATATGCATGATATCCAACATGTGGCGGACCAACAAATTAGACCAATTCAGAAGATCCCAAAAATGCTCCGTTTTATCAAATTATGTTCTTTCCCAAAGCCATGAATTTTATGTCGCTTTACTATTGGACCAAATGTGATGGGAGGTAATGAAAATACAACTGATTTTAACTCTGTAATTGAGATCATTTTTGGAGGTTCATCCCTTTCAATTGTGCCTTTTCTGAAATGAGATTTGTTCCTCCGAAAAGGATGACCAGTTGGAAGAAATCTGTGATGACAATCAAAATAGCAAGGTTTTTTCCATTAATAAGAATAAAGTCTTTGTTGTCTTTCATACAGTAAGGACATGATTTCAGACCACGTGTACTCCAACTAGATAACATGCCATATGCCGGGAAATCACTAATCATCCACATCAATGCAACTTTTAATATGAATTTTTTTTTCACAACAACATCATATGTATTAACACCATTACTCTACAATGAATTTAACTCATAAATAAATGGTTTCAAATAAAAATCAATATTCTTTTTCAGATGTCTTGGGATTAATAAGGTCAAAAAGATATAAGGCTCCTTCATCAACATCCATGGAGGAAAATTGTATGAAGTTATAAAGACAGACCAACATGAATACTGACTACCACAAGAACCAAATGGAAAGAAACTGTCAGTAGAAAGACCCAATCACATGTTTTAGGTTTCTAAAGAAAAAGATGAATGAAGTCGGTCAAAATGTTTCTATGAATCACCATCAAATAGATGATTCAAGATTTAGTTGAAATCTTGGTTTTATGCCATGACATCATTGACACTGTGTTCTAAGACATAAATTAACATTGCAACCTGGGTGTTAGAGAGAAATATCTCAACTATTTTATAGGAATCGATCCAAACTTCCCCGGTTGAGCTTCTTTATACCTCGATTTTCCACATGTGGGACAACTATCCAATGAATAATTTTCACTAGAATATAAAATGAAATCATTTTCACATGCATGAATCTTCTGATAACTAAGTCTGAGATTACGAACTAGCCTCTTGCTCTCATAGTAATTTGAAGACAACACATTTTATTTAGGTAATAGTGTTTTAACCAAATAAAATATCTGATTAAAATAGTTGTTTGACATTACATTATCTGATTTAATAGCCATAAAATTTTCAACCACTTCTAATTTTCTTATCTTGCAACCAGGATATAATGTATCCTCAGCAAACCTCAACAACTCATAAAATTTGGATGGTGCCAACTCAGGAGTTAAATCAATATCATATTGAGTTTTAGTTTGTTGAATAGATTAACTTGCAACATCATGTACTAAATTTTAAAATCGTGATAGATTTGGAATCAAGTTATTAGTATCATATCTGGAATTGCATTCACCGTGTTGATACCAAAAAACATAATATAGTTGAAAAAAACCACAAGAGATGTCCCCCAACCATGTCAGATTTTTCAAATGTTCTCAGAGCACATTTTTTACAAGGACACTTAATTGTGCCTTCTGAAACAAATTCATATTTTGATGATGAAAATGATAAGAAAGCTTCAACACCCTCAATATATACTGGATTTAAACCAGAACCATTTGGATTTCTGTGCTGATTTATCCAAGCATGATCATCTAATAATTAATGTTGTCGAATTCCTTGTTCCATATTTTTCCACAAAATATAAAATCATTATTGTTTTTGAATAATTTGAAATTAGAAAAACACTATCCAAAAAAAGAAGATAAATAATTAGAACTACTTCTTAATAATTACAATTAATTATGAGTGACATAATTTCCAATGGATTGACGACTCCTCTTTTGTTCGACGACTCATTTACATGAAAATTTCTCACACTAAAATCATCATGAAGAATCTTCTCAGAGGTACGCCTATTCATTCTTGTGCATACAAGAATGTATAATCCTACCTCTAAGCAGATTCTTCATTTTGATTTCAGTGTGAGAAAGATGCAAATGAGACATTGGACAGAAGAGCCCACTTTTCGTTGATGAATCATCTTCTTGCAACTATTACTACATGAAAAATTTATGAAAAATGTGGTCCTACAAATGCATATGAAAACTCCTTTATAAAAAATTGGATATGCATACATAGAAGCATAATTTTTATAAGGTTTTAAATCGGTTAGAGTTAAAAGGAGAAGAGTCATTGAGAAAAAGGAGTGTCATCAATCCACTAGAAATTGTGCCAAGTTATTACAATTTATTACAATTGATTTTATTCCCAGTTATTCCTAATTATTCCTAATTATTACTAATTATTTCTAATTATTTCTATTGATTTCTAATTATTCCTAATTATTACTAATTATTTCTAATTATTCATATTTATTTCTAATTATTCTTATCCATTTGTAATTATTGGTAATTAATGCTAATTAATGCTAATTAATGCTAATTAATGCTAATTAATGCTAATTAATGCTAATTAATGCTAATTATTGACATTTTTTTCTATTTATTTCAACTTAATGTTATTTATTCCTATTTATTGCTAATTATTACTAATTATTCCTATTTATTCCTATTTATACCTAATAATTACTACTTATTACTATTTATTACTATTTATTACTAATTATTACTAATTATTACTAATTATTACTAATTATTACTAATTATTACTAATTATTACTAATTATTACTAATTATTACCAATTATTACTAATTATTACTAATTATTACCAATTATTACTAATTATTACTAATTATTACTAATTATTACTAATTATTACTATTTATTACAATTCATTACTATTTGTTACTATTCATTACCATTGATTACTATTGATTACCATTAATTACTATTGATTACCAATGATTACTAATGATTACTAATGATTGCTAATGAATACTAATGATTACTAATGATTACTAATGATTACTAATGATTACTAATGATTACTAAATATTACTAATGATTACTAAATATTACTAATGATTACTAATTATTACTACTGATTACTAATGATTACTAATTATTACTAATTATTACTAATGATTACTAATTATTACTAATTATTACTAATTATTAGTAATTATTAGTAATTATTAGTAATTATTACTAATTATTACTAATTGTTACTATTTATTACTACTTATTACTACTTATTACTACTTATTACTACTTATTACTACGTATTACTACTTATTACTATTTATTACTATTTATTACTATTTATTACTAATTATTACTAATTATTACTCTTTGTTACAATTTGTTACAATTTGTTACTATTTATTACTATTTATTACTATTTATTACTATTCAATACTATTTATTACTAATTATTACTAATTATTACTAATTATTACTAATTATAACTAATTATTACTAATTATTACTAATTATTACTAATTATTACTAATTATTACAAATTATTACAAATTATTACTAATTATTAATATTTATTACTATTTGTTACTATTTATTACTATTTATTCTTCTTTATTACTATTTATTGCTATTTATTACTATTTATTGCTATTTATTACTATTTGTTACTATTTATTTCTATTTATTAGTATTTATTACTATTTATTTCTATTTATTAATATTTATTACTAATTATTACTAATTATTACTAATTATTAGTATTTATTACTAATTATTACTAATTATTAATAATTATTAATAATTTTTACTAATTATTACTAATTATTAGTATTTATTACTAATTATTAGTATTTATTACTAATTATTAGTATTTATTACTATTTATTACTACACATTAATAATTATTACTAACTATTAGTATTTATTACTATTTATTAGTATTTATTACTAATTATTAGTATTTATCAGTAATTGTAAATTTTTATTACTATTTTATTCTAATTATTACTATTTTTTAATTATTACTAATTAGTGTTAATTAATATTAATTACTGCAAAATACAGCTACTAATTACTAATTATCGCTAATTATTTATATACATTACTAATTATCATTAATAATAATTAATTTTTACTAATTACTAAGAATTAGTACTAATAATTTAATTTTATTATTACAAATAAATACTGATGACAAAACAATTTAAATCTAACTTAATGACAACTAATCAACAATAATTAATATTAATATAAAGAAATGAAATAAATACTAAATAAAATAAAACATAAAAACCTTTAAACATGATCTCTTATAATTATAGACGGCTTCACAAATTCTTTGTAAAAAAAAACTAACTCTGAAAAATTTTCACTCTAACATTAGAGTTTAGAGAAGGAGAGAAAGAAGGAATTGAGTAGGAGGGAAGAAAAAATGGATGGGTGATATATATAGGTTAGATTAGTTACGACGGGGAGCCCGTCGCAAATACTATTTTTTGCGATGGGACCCGTCGCAAATGCCATCAGCTGCATTAATTACGGTCAGCGGTTAAAAGGTTATTTGCGACGGGAACCGTCGCAAAAAAGTAACCTTCCGACACACTATTTGCGATGTGACAACATCCCGTCGCAAATAGGTTTTTACCACCGTCGGTTATTTGCGACGAGACCCATCGCAAATAACCTCCGGGGGGTCGAACTAGTTGCGACGGGGGATCCCCCATCACAACCAAGGTTTGCCGCCTCCCGGTATTTGCGACGGGCGGTGCCTACCCGTCAAAAATAATTAGTTATTTGCGATGAGTTGATTTTCCCATCGCAAATAACCTCTTCGACGGACCATTTGCGTCGGGAATAAATCCCTTCACAAATAACCCATCGCAAAAACCACTTTTTCCCGTAGTGTTTTGTGGGATAGGTTTCTATGGATAGAATGTGATATGGTATGTTCCCTAGGTGTTTGTGGGATGGATGTGACATGGTGTGAGGCCCAGGTGTGTACAGGTTGAATGTGATGAGATTCATTTTCCCAGGTGATGGGACTAGCTGTGAAGCCCAAGTGTGTTCAGGAGGGTTGTGATGTGGTGTGTTTAGAGTAGGTTGGAGTTCCAAGATGTTTTCCGTTTGGGAGTGAGAGCATCTAATTTGTGGGAAATTTATGCAGGGTACCCTATCATCGATGTTGTTACTATATTACATTACTTGGCTTGTGTTACTTGGTGAGCATGCCATGGTGAGGTGGGGATAACTAGTATACCTTGTTAGGTGTTGTTGGTTCTTCTGTTTTCTCACAGGAGAATTAGTATGCTTCTCTCGTTTGTGTATGAGAGAATTTGGTTTTCTACTGAGTGTACATGTATACTCACCCTACATATATAAAACCGTTTTAAGGTTTCTAGGAGGACTACATGGACCGTGCTGGGCATTTTTAATTCGAACCTTTGGAGCTATTGCTGTGTCGTAGCCTTTGGTTTTATTTTTTTGTGTTTTCTTTTGCAGACATTCATATGTATTAGTTTTTATTTCTACAAGAATTGTAGGATGGTTTAGATTTATTTTATATATTTCATGTAGTTGTTCATGGTTAATTCATCCTATCTTTCGATCTTTTTTATTATATATAAAGGGTAATTCTTCCCATATTGTAAGATCTTTTTACCCTTGGTGCTAGTCTCCAACTCAGGGCCTGTTGAAGGTTGGACTCTAGGGGTCATTATCTACCATTCTTCATTTCCATACTATGAGGGGTATCCTTTGAAAGAAGGGCCATGAAAGAATGGTATTAGAGACAGATGGTTGAGAGATAGGGTGGAGTGTAGAGTTAGTCACAGTGGGGATTGATTGGGTTGGTAAGAAAACAGTTTTAGGTGACCTTGGTGTGAGACATAGGGCATGGAAGACTAGGTAGGACATGGGATTTTAGGGCCCACTATGATCTAATGCAAAGACTCTGAGCCTACTAAATGACCAAGTAAGGCTGCACAATTTATAAGTTAGAGACCTATGAGATGTATATGAAACATAATGAATTGTGTTCTTATTTTAATTGGTTGATTTTTTTGAAGTTAAAATTAATTAAATGAATTGTGATATTTTAGGTGTGTTTCTCTGAATTTTACCATGCTTTTATTACTAATAAAACTCATTAATTATTTGGTGAATCTTTCTTATAACCAAGAGCAAAGAATAATATGATTGTTAAATGGGTTCAATTGTTTGTTTGAAACCTTCTTGTGAATTGAATGTGTGGTTTTCTCTCCTATTATAGAATGATTCTTGATAAAATGGATTTTTCATCCTTTATTAGAAATGTATGATAATCCATCTAGTTATCCTAATGTTTTAAATTGTTATAGAAGCATGCTTAGTGTATTTTCTTTTGATCATCTATTTGAATTTGGGAAACCCTTATGAAGCATGTTACCTTGAAGTAGATTCTACACTAGCATGATAAAGTAAATTATTATGTATTAATGTTCCCATGTGAGTTAATATTACATGAATTTTCTATACATTATTTTTAGAATCATATGTTGTTGACTTGTTTTAAAATCTGGCATTTGACATTTCAATTCTGAAATTAATGAAAACAACCACATTAGTTGTTGATAATTCTTTTGAATTTTGAAAACTTGTCTAGAATAACTTTCTCTTTATTTGTAATGATTATAGTTCTATAGTATTGATATAACTATATGTGGTAATCTTGTGTTAGGGTAGAAATTCTTTTGAAATTTATTTCAAAATTTGGAAGATGATAAGTATGACTTGTGGTAAATTATTGAGACTTAAAACTGTTTACATGAATAAAAATTTTATTTTATAAGTGATAAGAATTTTTATGTACTGAAACAACATTACCTCACTTGTTAATTCATGAGTAATTTTTCATAGAAAATATGTACAAAGTTGAAATCCTTATTGTGGTAACTAGGGAAATTCTAGAATGAAGTATTTGAGCATGTAACATGTTGAATATGTTGTATCTATATATAGAAGTATACTCATGTTATCTTAATTACAGTATGTAATAATATTTTTCAGAAAAATGAAATGAATAAGGAATGTTTAGTTTGAGAATGATAAATAACGGAACATTATTATACAACATGTGTAGTTTTAATTTTGTTTTCAGAGCATGTTTTACCTTGATAGTTATGACAACATGTTGTTTATGTAATGTAGTAATTGAATTGAACACAAGAACCTAACATGTACATATATCTAATTGAATAGTGAAAGTGTGTTTCCCGGATAATAAGATGAACCTATGATGTCTTTTTTTTAAGAAAATTAAATTTGGTGTATGAGATAACATGTGTAAAGTTTTTTCCTTAACTTGGATGCATGATAGAACTATTTAAAATACAAGGAAGAATATTTCAATAGAAATAATTTGGAAATGTTGAGTGTTGTTTGTGGTTTCATTGTTACCATTTCATTGTTGCGTTGATATTCCCCATTAAAATAAAATTTTGTGGAAAAATTTTTGTGATATGATTGTTGTAGATACTGAGACCCTCGACATGACTACTTAATTAAACTCACCATGATTTAAAAATAAATCAATTATATATGGATAATGAATAGAATCCCAATTGGAAATTTAAAATTTTGTGAAAGTATCCATACTAAATATGGAGATGAAGTAATATAAAACCCTGGATAATTATAGAATATGATAGGTGTTTCTTGTTTGTGTGTTTGTTCTTGTTATGATTCCTTTTGTGACATGTCGGTTAAAACCCTTGAAGTATATTATGAGGTGGAAACCTGATCCCTAATCGAAATGCATTATACATTGACACAATTAAAACCACGAGGGAGAGTCAGTGTTTCCCAGAGTAGATAATATCATGATGTGGAGAGAGGATTTATAGATTTTTGTCCTTGGGGTCTTGTGTGTGATGATAATTGGGATAGATGGTTGGGGTAGTGTGGATGGTGAGATGAATAAGGTGGTTATGTGAAAAGTGTATTTTCATGGGGATGGTAAAGTGGTACGGTGACGTGGTTGTGTGAAATGTATGTTAAGCATTTTTTGGTTGGGATGTTTGTCCAATGGTTGTGTTGTGCAGTGATGGCGATGTGCGGTGTAAGGGATGTTTCCTCATTGTGGCAAGAAAACTTTTTTGTTGTTGTTCTATGTTGTTATTATTTTTATGGAATCCCTAACCTCTCATAAAAAGGATTAATAACTTAAAGTCATTAATAAAGTAAATCAGCTATTTTGGAGGTCAATAAATCAATAAATATGGTCTTATCTCTTATGCCTAAATCTTTTTATAAATAAATTTATGGAAATGATTTACTAATACCTTGTTGGTTGAGATTGTTGTGTTTGATCTTTTATTGATAGCGCATTATATAACCTAAATAATATGAAGAGAGGGAAACCCTTCCCCAGATCAAGAATCATTATATTACGACATGTTTTAAAACCATGTGGGTTAGTTAGTGACACCCAAAGTGGACAATATCCTAGTGTGGTGGATGGGTTCCTTTGATTTTTATGCTTATGGTAGCTCTATCTATATTAATTTATATTTTTCTATTGATAGAGGAATATTATTTGAAGCTTATTCATGTAATGACATGCACCTGTAAAGAATAGAAATTTGAAATGAAAAACCCCTTGTTGTTTCTACATAATTATGTTCCTTGTAATTAATGTTTTGATGAAAATCCTAGGAATGTTATAAACTTGGATAAGATGGTAAGTTGATGACTCATGTCATGTTTGTGATGAATTCCATATTTTAATTTGAGTTTTCTAAATTTTATTATTATCTATGTTGATATTAACTTGGTAAAGGTAATGATAGATTTATATTGGAACAAAATGAATTTTTTGTGATAGAATGAAACATTCCAATTTATTTATGTTGCTATAGGAAACATGATGATGAAAAATTTGTTTAAAAAAATTTGATTAATGTGTTTCTACAAAGTGTATGTTGATGAACAAAAGGCTATGAAAATTATTTAAAAGTGGGTTTTGACTTTAGTGATTTTATAAGAGTACTGAATTTGCTTCATATTTTCATGGAAATGATTTAATAGTTATTTTTCAAGCATAACATTCTTTGAAATAAAATGTTAATATACATGTCTATAAAGTAATAAAATTTTTACTTAAGCATGGTAATCTATCCCTTCATTATTTTTTAAGAAAGAAATGTTTGAAATGTTTTGAATTTAATTTTTATAGATTAAAAAATGTGGAAAATGCATGTATAAATTTTCATTCAATGGAATGTTTAAGTGAATTTATGATATAAAAGGTATAACAATGTTTTCTATGATCTAAAACAATTACTTCCTTTTGAAATATTGTAAATAAATTGTTTAAATGTGATCCCTTACTCTGTGTTATTATGGTTTTTTAATTATTATGCATTGCATACTAGACTTGATATACTTATCTATATGACAATTTCCTTGTTTTAGAGGTATAATCCCTAATGGCTAGTTTTAGGGTGACTGTTGTGTTCCAAACCTAGCGATATCCTTGAGAGGTATCTCATGGGGTGGCTGTTCGGACCCCTATTTCTTCTGGGCTTGGTTTTGAAATATCTAGGGTGAGAATAATTTGAGTGGAAACTTATGTAATGGCCTAAACCTCTCCGGTACATTAATTTGTGAAAATCTAGTGTCTGAAGAGTTCTGTGAGCTCAAGGTGACTTATTCCAACTCCTTTCAAAAATTTCAAGCTTCCAATGGTAGGTTGTAATAGTGATTTGTAATAGTGGGTTATGACCGATTAGTGTAAACTGTAGGTCACAACGGTGAGTCAAGACAAGTGATTCAGAATAGTGAGTTCGAACCAGTGAGTCAGAATGGTAGCTCACACTGGTGACTCAAACTAGTGACTCACGATGCTAAATGGAACTGGTATCTCACACCAGTGATTCATTCCAACGGTTTTCCAAATTTTCAAAATTTTCCAAAATTTTCTAGTTTTCCCCTTTTAAGACCCCTTTTGACATAAAATGATATTAATTCGATATTTAAGTTGGGTTTTAGTCATTTAAAGGGATATAAATCATTTCATTGTTTTTTTATAAATATTCATAGACTTTTAATTGGTCAAACTGTGTGGTTTATTGTGATTCTCCTTAATAAAAATTCTAAGCTGTTTCAAATATCATGAGTTTTGGATCTAATTCTTCATCACTGGAGCCATTCCATTAGTTTTTTCATTCTCATTTCTCTGGATATGAGATTTCAGAAATTATTCCTCCAGTAGGAACCGTGCAGACAGGTTGTAGGAGTTGGTTCGAGTTTTCTTGGAGGTTTTCTTGCTGCATGCACACCCCTGTTTTGGATGATTAATGAAGTGTCAATCAATTCATATTCCATGTAGATTTTTATTTTTCTCTTTTATTTGTGACTAATGTATGGTGGGTGTTTGAATTTATCTTTATGGATATAGAAGAATACAAACTTAATAGAGATAATTGAACCAGTTTTCAGTAAATATGAGGGGTCGGGAAAAGTGATACGTTATTATTTGTTATTTGTTGATATTGTGAATTTGTGGGGTGTATGACTACTGAAAAACATGGTTGTTGGGGTTCCTTAGTTTCACACAGAATGTTTATGAAATCATGTTTATCTACTTCTTATTAAAAAAATTCATGGAATCTGTTAACCACGTATATCTGGATAAAAATAAATGGATGCCCCGAGATTATATGGTTTCTTTATTAACACCATAAATTAATTGGAATTGAATAAAGGATGACCTGCTAACTCTAAAATTATGTTTTTCTATGTTACATGATGTAATTTAATTATGGACACAATTATTTTGATGTGGGCTAGCTTTGGTTATATGATGTATGAAAAATGACAGTGTTGTTATGTGTGTGTGGGAGGTGGATTATATATGGTTGTATAATGGGGATGCGATTGGTATGGTTATACAGTGGGGATATATGATGGTTATGTTGTGGTTGTGTAGTAATGCTGCAAAAGAGGATGTGGCTATAAATTGGTGGTGATGTTAGATTATTGGAAAGGATGAAATGGGTTGTTGTGTGGTGATTACTTCCATGGGTTGGTTTTTATATTGTGTGAATTAATTCTATTTTCAAGGGAAGTATGGAACTAAAAAGTTAAATTCATTTTTGGGAAGAATCTATAGAAACTGTTCATTTGAAATGGAATGTGGAATGTGAATAGCTAAAGAATAAATGATAACATGCTGGAATTTAATGAAAAAATGTGTTGTTAATATGGATTAAAAGTATAATGTGACTTATGTATTGTGTTCTACTTTTATGGTATTATGCTTATTTCATATTGTTGGGAATATGAAATAAGATTATTGTCTAAATGAAATGGGTTTTCTACTAAATGTTGATTACCAAAATAAAAGTGGAAAATAATGTGGGAACTATTAATAAAATAAAAACTCTAGAAAATGGCATAAATATTGAAAATGAATTGTGGTGTGTGTTTTTGTGTGTGATCTTTTATGCATCTAGAGGTGGCAGCAAAGGTGGTACTCTTATGAGTTTTTTGTTTTTTTGGAAACCCATAGGATGGGATGGAGTGCCTGGTAATATATATATATATACTTTTATTTTCTTTGTGATTTCTATGTTGAACCACCCTTATTGAGAACTATGTGCCGAACACCCCTATCATCATGGGGGCGGTGTCTTTCACAAACATCTTTGTGGGAGGATTGAGGTATGACCACCTGCTCCTACCTCCTCCTTCTTCTAGGAAGGGATTGCCTAAGATCCTTTGGTCAGGTTACGGTTTGTGAGGCTTAGGTGTGTGTGGGCTAGTTATGCATTCCTAGATGTCTTTGGGATGATATGTGTTGTGATTTCCTAGGTGTCTCTAGGATGAGATGTGGTTTCAGGACCAGGTTTCTATGGCTGAGATGTGATGTGTTATGTGGGTTAGGTTTCTATAGGTGGGATGTAACATGGTGTGAGGCTAAGGTGTGTACAGGTGGGATGTGATGAGCTTTGTTTTCCTAGGTGATTTTACTAGCTATGAGGCCCAGGTTTTTTTGGGTGGGTTGTGATGTGGTTTGTTTGGAAGAGGTGGGAGCGCCTGGATGTTTTATTTTAGGGGGTGAGAGTGGATAATCAGTAGGAAAGTGTTGTGGGGTACCCTTCTATTGATGTTCTTACTATATTACTTTACATGGATTGTGTTACTTGGTGAGCAAGCCTTGGATAGGTTGGGATGGATAGTATACCTTGTTAGGTGCTGTTGGATCTTCATTTTTCTCACAGGAGCATTAATATGCTTCTCCCACTTGTGCACGAGAGAATTTTATTTTCCTATTGAGTATACCTATATACTTAACCTATATATATAAAACTACATTAAGGTTTCTAGGATGAATACGTGGACCATGATTAGTGTTTCTTGTTCCGACATTTGGAGATGGTGCTATGTCACTTCCTTAGATTTTATTCTATTGAGTTTTCTATTAGATACTTTCATGCGTATCAATTTTGATTTATACATGTATTTTGGTATGGTTTGGATTTATTTTATATATGTCATGGATTTTTTCATGGTTGATTCATCCTATCTCATGATTTTATTGATTATATAGGGTAATGCCTTCCATATTGTGAGATCATTGTACCCTTGGTTCTAGTCCTAAACTGGGGCCTACTGAAGGCAGGACTAGGGGGGGGGGGGGTCATTATCTTCGTTTCTTCATTACCATCCTAGGAAGGGTATCCCTAAAGGGAGGGGGTCATCAAAATTATTGTTCTTAGGTTCAAAAACACATGATATAGATAAAATAATTTCATTTATTTATCACTCATAATAATTACTATTCATCTACTAATAATTTAATTAACTTCCCTTTTTTTTAATAAAATCTCATGTTTTTTTCGAGAGTGAAAAAATGATAAATAAGGGGAATTATGAATCAAACATGTTTAAATTTCATTTATCTTTATTTCCAAGGTTCCTTATACAAATATTTAATTTCACACTCCCTTGGTGAAACAAAAAATTCTTATAATTCAATTTCCATTTATTAATCTACTTATAATATTCCCCTCACCTAAATCATTTTTTTTGATAATTATGAACTTATTGAATTTTTATCAGTAATTTATATGAAAATTAATAATTTAATTTACAAAATTATTTTCTTACTCCCATAATTATTTCATAATTATCTAAAAACATCATAAGGGATTAAAATTTTCCATTATACTCTAATTTCAAAGGACTCATATTAATTTCATTTGAGTTAGTTCTTGGAAGATTTATTTCTTCAAAAAAGAAATTTTACCTATGTTTAATGTGAAAAATAGTTTTTCCCCATGTTAAAATTATGAATAAACTTCAATACTTTCTATAAAAATCCATTTACTATATCTGAAAACAATTATCCCTATTGGAATAGTTTTATAACTCAGTGAAAAATAATCTAACTCAAACAGATTATAAGTCAATGTGTCTATCAACACTACAATAGTGTTTCTACTAGGTTGAAAAACATTGAATATTATTTGTTCAACCCAAAAAACAATATGTAATTTTAAAATAGAAAGTAGAATAAATGAAATATTTTTAAAATATTCTTAAAATAAGTTTGAAAAATACATCAGATAGTGTAACCTATTGTTTTCTACTCTACACACATAGAAATAAAGAGTAATAGATAGATCAAGGAAATTTATAACCTAAACTATTTTTTAAACTCACCCATAGTTATATTAGATATCACTTTGAATAATTTATAGCACATATTCAATAAATAATAACCATATTAAAAATAAAATGTCTAGACTTTTTAAAATTAAAGATAAAATCTGGTGGTTCAAATAAAAATTTAGTAGGGAGCTGTTTGTACTCCTCTATTAGCTTCTTAGAAAAATCTTCCTGCAATGACTCCAACTACTATGAATTAAAATTAAATGACTATTATAATTATGAAATTTTAATATGAAATTAACCAAAATAAAATGTATTAGAAAATATAAATGGTCTAGTACATTTAGAATAAATATTACCACATAAGAGATTCATTCTAGGAAAACTACACTTTCGCATACACTAATGATTTCTTAATTTGGGAACCTGCTCACAATGGTATGATTATCTCGAAAAATTTCTATAATCATTATTTTTGTAACTCTAATAGTTATTAAGGTTGGGTAAAACAATTCAAAAATACTTGGAGAAATATTTCAAGATTCAATCTCATCTGGTGATTTTCTCATAATAGAGTTACCACAATGATTTTCCTTCACTCTTTTGGAATCCAGCTCTGCTCTAAGCGCAAAATCTGTAATCAACATAGAGAAGATTCTAACCACCTCTTTATTTCTTAGGCTACTACTTCTTCACTTTAGAACTATTTTCTTGAAATTTTTAACTGTAGATAGTTGATTCTTGAATCCATCAAAACTCAAGTAAATAAATGTACAGAAATGGAAGGATCTCAACAAATCAATAACCTTTTTATAGCTGTAGTTGCTGAGCTCTACCATGTGATGTAGTATGATCAGAATGCTATTATTCCTAACAATTACTCACTCAATCAAAATTAAGGTCAAATGTGGATCCTTATTTCCATACATGAAGCTAATTTGATGAAAAAAGGACATTTCCACAACACTATTCCTGACTTTGGAATCCTGTGATGTCTACATATTAATGTAATTTTCGATCAACCTTATCGCACTCTGGAAGTGTTCTAGAGAGATCCTCTTCCTGGATGGATAAAAATTAATATTAATAGTGCCTCTAAAGGCAATTTAGGCCCTTCGGGATATGGTACAATATTCAGGAATCACCTCAATTAGATACTTGGATGTTTCATGGGTACGTGTCGCATTACCACCTCCCTTGAAGCTAAGATGATGAGTTTAATTCATGCTATTTCCTTTGTCAATATCTTTGGTTGGAAAAACCTCTGGATTGAAAGTGACTCAATGACCATCATGCAAGTGATTTGGAATGGCATAACACATCTTTCTTGTCCAATTACTTCCCATTGAATGGAATGCACTCGTTCTCTTATCGATCTTAACTATATCATCACACATGTTTATCGAGAAGCAAACATGGTTGCAGATGGCTTAGCCAACATGAGAGTTAATCAAGACATCACCTGGTTCAAAGACCTCCTGGTTGATCTTATTTCCTTACATAAAAAATATTGTAATATGATTCTATATTTTATACTCTAGTAAAATTTCTTTTGATAATAATTGTGCTTTGGTCATTTTGGGCCAAGGCATCATCTTTTAAAAAAACACATAAGAGATTAATTGTAGAATACATTGAAACACTTTTTCCCAAAAATGAATGTCTCTTTTCTAAATAAATATATCATGGACATGTTTTTATTTTTTCTGCTATACAAGGTAGTTCTCATAATATCTCCTTCTTCACTCCTTTAGTTTCATCATTTAGAGCTTCCATTTCTCTCTAGTCTTGTGGATTTATAGTTTCATGTTATTCACAACCCAGTTGGACTTATATTACATCTCAACAAGAATGCGACATCTCTTTCCATAAATAATTCAATAATGGGACATACATATGGATCTTTTAAAGGAAAGTTGGTATTCCCATGGCGAATCCTTGAATTTTTTACCATTCATTCTTGTTGGGTTATATTATCCTTTATATAATCAAATTTATTTTCCATTTTTACCCCTCATATTTCTTTTTTGTAGATGGTAGGTAGTCGAGGTCTTGCGTTATACTCCATATATCATACTTATGTATTCTATGATCCTAATATCTAAGTGTAATCCTTGATCACTAATTATTTATCAATTCATTTAAAAAATAAAAATAATATTTGATCATTATAATTTAATGAGAACTATTGTATCATTAGTTTGGGTTACTTAAGCATCAATACATTTATAAATACAATATAATTCTAGTCTTATATTGGAAAATTCCAAAAAAATTGAAAAAAGGATCCATGAAATATAATCCCATTAATCAAATACTTCATAAAAATTAAACGGTTTCTAGGGAATATAAATTCATTTAGAAATTCCACTAATAAATTAGTATTTTTTATATAATTGAAACTATTAATCAAAGTATTCAAGGATTAATGGATAAAAAATATCCACTACATTCCATACTCTCTTATAAGGTCCTAAATGAAATCAACATAAAATTTTATAATAAAAATAAAGTGATGAATTTATCTCATCCTCATGTATATATCTTATTATCAATTGGTCACTATAATTTTTGTATATGTAAGGGTCTTCCCCCAATATAATATTTGGATTCTGATTTTGAATTATGATTTTTGTGCAAATTAATGTATGAATGTACATTTTATGTGAAAAATAAATGTACTATATAATCATACTGGGATAAAATTATGACTTCATAAAGCTTCTCACATTGTAATGTATCATTCAAGGTTGTTTCTATTGGGGTTTAGGCTTCAGCGGTGTTAGGAAACCTTCAAAAGTGGTATGTAACTAAATTCATAGTTCCCTTATTTTATATGATCTCAAAGTTTAGTTCATGGGTGATGTGGCCTTAAAAGCACATGTTTTGTCACATATTTTTAATTATTTTTTATTAATTTAATTACTTATTTTTACAATTTTTAATAAATAATGGTTCTTTTGTATTTTTATTTATAATTTTAACAATTAATCAATTTTTTTGTAATTAATCAAGTATTATAAGCTTTAAAATAGTTAATTTATTCCTTACTTTAATTTAATAGCATTATCACTTTTTATTTAGTATGGTATCTTTGTCTGCATATCTAATGATTTAACATTAATTAATTAATTAAGTCTGATTCTGCACATAATTAATGTACTCTTAATCTAACATTGCATCTTTTTTAAATTAAATAAAATAACCTAATAAATATATGTATTTTAATAATTTATTAATTAAAATAAAAGATTATAGACTCACCTCAATTATTAAGTATTTAATTTAAAATTCCATTAATTAACATAAAGGTTTAATAATTTAATTATTATCTGTCTACTTTAAATTAATATATTAAATAATTTAAATAATTATACTTTATTATATAAATGTTTAATTTAACTTTAATCTTTAATTAGTTAGTTGCTTTTTAATTTTTAGTTTTGAATTTTGTAGCAATTTAAATTTTACTAATTGAAGTTTTTAATAATTTAACTTAAGTTTAATTGGTTTTATTAACTTATTAAAGTTTACATTTTATTTAAGTTTTCAATTGTTTTAAATCAGTTTTAGCTTTGATTAATTATTTTGTTCTTATTTTATTTAAGTTTTAATTCAATTTATTACTCCGTTTATTTTTTCAGGTTCACGGTTTCATTCCTTTGCCACCGGTTCACCACACACTGAATTCTTCACTGTCTCACTGTGAAACCCCTTTCACTGACGCACCGTGACCGCCTTCGCTGTCTCATCGTTTCCAGGAGAAACGGTGGCACTGTTTCACTCCACATGGACTCACCGTGTCCTGTCTCATCCAACTTTTTTTTCCTTCCCGGTCTTGCTGCAAGGAGGATCCACCACCTGAGCTGAGTCACCGCTATAGGAGATGATCCATGCCACCACAAGAGTACACTGTAGGAGCTGAGGGCCGCACCAGAGCCGAAGAGAGTTGAGCTGATGAAGAACCTACTATAGGTGCGCCAGAGCCGCTGAAGGCTGAGGAACATCATGTCGCTGCTGGTCCGCTGCTGTGTAGCCGAGCTGGAGATCACCGCACCTGCTAGATGCCACCAGAGGAAGGAGGGTGAACCGTTGTTGAAGCTGCGCCGCGCCAGAGCAGAAGGAGGAGACCGCTGTGGGTTTTCTGAGGAAAGAGATCATCCTGCATCGCACCACTTGCAGGTTGCCGCCGAAGTGCCGAGGAGAAGGACCACCTCGCAAGGAGCTGCACCGCACTACCCGCGAAAGCCAAAGCCGTCATCGCTGGACTTCCCCCGTGGCTGCTGCGACATCTCCTAAGAAGAAGAGGAGAAACCCTCCCTCCAGTTTCTGTGCGCCGATTTTGGGGGGAGGAGATAAAACCAAATAAAAAAAAATTAAAATAATAAATAAAGACAAAAAGATTAAAAATTAAATAATAAAAGTATAATTAAAGTAAAGTAAAAAGATTAAAATAAAAAAAAGTAAAGTTTAACTTAAAGTAAACTTTAAAAAGTCAAATAAATATAGAATAAAATTTATAAAAGTAATAAACTTAAACAATTATAATATTAATAAATAAGATAAATTATAAATTTAATTACAAAACTAAATTAAATATAAATATTAATAATAAATTAATATTCTGATTAAATGTATAATTAATAATAATTATAAATAAACCATAAAATTTACTTATTAAAGAAATAGTTAAAACTAAAGTATTAATTCTAATTACTAAACTTAAATAAACTAATCTAATTAACACAAATTAGTAAATAATTTAGTTTGTTTATAATAATAAACTTTTAAGTTAACTTTGATAACTTTTATTGATAAGAATTAATAAATTTATAAAAACTTATTTTAATACTTTTAATAAACTAAAAAGTTCATAATGTTTATTTATTTACTTCTCGTTTTTAATTATTCTATGTGTTAATTTGTGCTAGTTCATACAGGAGTTGAAATCCCATCCATATTTACTTAACTAACTCAGTGGGAGTTAGTTACGTGAGAAAAGATAGCACGACATGCTTGTCGTGAAAAAAACACACATGTGCGGTGCACAAGTGAGAGAATTTTGAAGTCGGTGGAAGACGTGCGGTGACAAGCAGCAGATAACAGAAGAATATAAAACAGAGAAAGCAGCAGAATTTAGGCAGGACGCTCATTTTTATTCCATGATCACATCAGACAAGTGTGAAGACTCTCTTCCTCATTCCACACGATACTTTTCGAGATCAAAACTCCCGGGAGACACCAAGAGCAGTACTAGAGACTGGAGATGCTGGACCAGGGCATCAAATCATGAACATCATTCACAGAGGGAGGATTTTTCTTCTTCTACTCTGTTTTATTTTCAATGTATTTGATATTTTTGAATTGAAAATGATCTTCTCTTAATTTCTTGTTCAGGAAATTGGAAATTCTATTGGTACATATTTTATTTTTCTCTTCATTTAAATTCTTCCAAGGAGAATTGGATTCCTTCGGCATGATTGACTATGGTTCTCAACTTAAATTGTATTTACATCTGAATGTATCTTATTTCAACATAAATTTTCTTTCGATGAGATCAATCATTGATGTATTTATTTTTAAAACTGGAAAATTCAAAACTACAGAAACATTCGACGAGATATCTTTCTATTGACATCATTAAAGCAATTTGATGTATGTGGTTTTTGATGTGGCAAACTTTGAGAATTATAATACAAAGTGTTATTTCTTCTGGAGAGGAAGAATTAATAACTAGTTTTCAAGGTGTGAATTCAATCTAATGAAGAATCATTTTTATAACTAGTTGATTTCAAATTTTCCGAGATCATTCTGTGATTAATTCTCAGCACTTCTGTTTATATTTTCTATTACCTTTAGTCTATATTGTTACTTTAGCTGTTCATTTTCCAATTAAGTAAATAGGAGATTTACCGAATTAGTGATATATGTTTCCATTTCAATTTTAGTAAAAAAAATGAAAAGTAAAAAGATGTTCACTCGCTTCACTGCTAACAATAGTGGAGTCTATCTTTGATTAAAATATAGATTTCTCATCTTCCTTCTCTGTAGATCGACCCTGTACTACTATACTAGTGTAGGAGTAATAAATGTAATTTTGAGGGTCGTGACGACCTCCAGTCTGTTCAAATTTTTGTGCCATTTCTGGGGAAGGCACGCACTGAGAGTCTAGGGTTAAAAACAAACAATAAAAAAACATAAAAAAAATCATTTAAAAAAATCTGTTTAAAATAAAACTATGAACTGGAACCTACTGCTTTTGTTGAACATTAAAAATCTGCATCAATTGTGAAACATTGTGTGTTTAAACTCACCTGTTTTTAGTTTAAAAAAAATGAAACATTATAAGGACTGTATTCAGAAACTTGAGCCACATTGTGTGTGTTATGGAGATTATGGACATACTGCCTGCCAGTGTGTCTATAACCAAACACAACAGGATTTTTATGTTGAAGAAAATGAAAAAAAAGAGTTTATTCCTAACACCCTAGCTAAAATTAACCTAATTGATTCTAAACTGGATGCTAGGGTGGAACTAATAAACAATTGGTTAACTAAAACCCATGAAATTCAACTTAGAGATTCTCAAGAGTGAGATCAAAGACTGAAAAGATTAGAAACCATGATCTTGGAATTACAAAAAAGGGTTAAAGAACAAGAATAATTTGAAAAAAATGAAAATGAAAATGTGTATAAAAGATTTGAAAATCAAATTGAAGAAGAGAGTGATAGTGAAACTGGGAAAGAATCCATTCTCATTGAAAAATAATATTCTTATGGACTTAATTTGGAAATAACTGACTCAAAAATTCAAGACAATAACATTGAAAATCCCAAAAAGAGCTTTAATGGTTTTGAGTTGGACAATTCTGAAGATGAATTAAAACAGATTGAAAATGAATGTCTAGTTCTTTTCATAATTCCTACATTGGAGAAAAATCACTGTTTTAGGGGTTTTGAGAATGTGGTAACTTGGGTTGAATTCTAACTTGAAACTGAAAACTTGATTGTTAAAAACTCTTCACCCAAAATTTATGAAATTATGAACATTGATCCTGAACTTGATATTGGGTATAGCATGGATGAGAAAATTAAACTGGATGACAAAGAATCTGAAATTTTTGAACCTGAACTGAAAACTTCTCTTCCATGCTTTGAAACTGTGAATCCAATAATTTCTGAATTGTTGTTTGATAATGAGGATGAGGGAATGACATTTGAAGAAAAATTAACTGATGAGTTTTCATTTTCATATTCTCATAGTAATCACTTTTCTGCATCTTTGTGCAATGAAATGGAAAGTAGTGTTAACCAACTTGAGGACAATTGTTTTAATTTGAACATTCTGAAAACTAAATTTATTGAAACTGAATTGTACAATTTTTATTCTGAAATTGAATTGCAACACTCAAATGACATGGTTTTAGAAAGTGATATT
Source organism: Viscum album (assembly GCA_963277665.1). Lineage (NCBI taxonomy): Eukaryota > Viridiplantae > Streptophyta > Magnoliopsida > Santalales > Viscaceae > Viscum > Viscum album. The sequence goes on along the minus strand of OY728142.1, from coordinate 1,399,443,805 downwards.
TTTGAATATGAACATAAAGTAGAGGTTGAACACACACTTGATCTAGTCAGAATTGATTTGTTAGAAGCAGTAGTTGTTGAGTGTTCATTCACTGATGAGGAACTTTTGGAAGAGATTTATAATACTGTTAGACCTGATCCTTTTTGTGATAAAATAAATTCTCTTCCCTGTTTGTCACTTACATCCTCAAATATGAAGGGTGATGAGTCTTTTCATGTTACTGATAGTTGTTAAGAGGGGGAATGTCACTTGCATATCAATGTCCATAATTCTTTCCAGTACTCTATTGAATTCCCTCTTGAACCTGCTAATCATAATTTACCAATTTGCACCTTTGAATGTGAATCTGTAAATGATGAAGTTGATAGAGATATCCATGAGAATAATGATACACCCTTTGAAGCATCTAGATCTATGTTGTCCCTTTATGAGTATTAAAATCTTGAAATGTCTGAACATATTCTGGAAGAGGACAACACTATGCCTACAACTGTTAAAGGGTGCTACATAGGGGTTATTTTAGGCTACAAGAACTTAGTTTTTGTTGTACTAAGTATTGTAGCCCACATAATTCATTGTTCTGTTAAAAATAATTGGGCCAATCATATGTGGTGGTTCCTATTAAGGAAACCACATCCACCTAGTGACTACGGTCAGTTTCTAGGTGAGTCCAGCTGGGGACTTTAAACCTAGCACTTCATGGGAGGCAACCCATGGTTTTTCTTTTTTTTTTCAATAAAAAAATTTGTAATTAAATAAAGTCTAACTGAAGACTTTAAAATCAATGCTTATTGGGATTCAACCCATGTTCTTTCTTTGTTTTAATTTTTGTACTATTTTGTGCTGAATAATATGAAGTTTTGCTGCCTATTGTCTGTTATGTCTCTGCTGGATTTTTGTTCTTGGTTTTCATGTTTTGTGTTTATAGGATGATACTGCTATGTCATTTAAGGAGTGTAATTCCCATGCTGAATGAGTAATGTAAAACCTAGTCAGGGAAGTATCCTACTGCTATTATTTGATTCATTTTTCTACTCCTTAATGCTTTAGAAAAAAATCTACTGCATGCTTTTCTTGCTTAAAAAAATTCTGCTTGTTTTAATAATTCTGCTACATTTTTTCTGAAAATCTGCTGCATAAATTGCATATACTAAAAAAACTTTTACTGCATGTCAATAGGTTGAATTAAAAAATATGCATGTGCCTCCTTGCTGAAAAATTGAATTTCACTATTGTTAAAACCGTTTCACTGCTTGAAATTAAGTGTGTGTGGGGGGGGTACATGATGTTGGTATTTTTAATATGATTAGTCTATAGGGTGTTTAGCACACATATTTCTGCTTTATTGAACATCCATTTGAATCATATTTTGTTAAAATGCTTTCAACCAATTAATTGTGCACTTACCTTACATGATATATTTTAAACTTTAATGGAAAATTTTTGTCACTTTAATGTGTGTGTCTAGATATGAACCTGCAGATTATTTATTTATTGTGGAGAACTACATTTTTGAACCCCATTGAGACCCTTTAAAACATGTCATATATCTACTAAATTAAAAATCTGTTTTGAAATTTAACTGCCTAATTTTTTTTTCCATATTTAGAAGTCAACTTTGGGGATAAAGTTGGGTTTTAAGTGTGGGGGAGGGGGTCAATTATTGACTGTGCTAAACTGTGATTAATTGTAAGCCCATCAATTACCACTGCAACTTCAAACTTTTTGTTAAAAAATGGTTAATTTTTTTCAAAATTCTTGTATCATTTTAGGCTCTACAGTGTACTCAATTGGGTTTTTTCTATGGACACTATTTCTGTTGTAGTTAAGAACTGCTTTGAAACTGAAATTGGTGATAATGGATGTTTTCTTAGTGATCTTATTTAGTGATTTGATGGAAATTCAGTTTAGGAATTAATTATGATAGTGATATTGGTTACATGTTTGTGGAGATAAGGTCATAACCCTTGGAATTGGGAGTTTGATTCTGATTCTAGGGGCCTCATTCATCTTTTAATTATTAAAAGTAATTTCTTTAATGATCCAATGTAAATGAATTTTCATATAAATCTTTTGAAAATGGAGTAATTTTGGCATTTGGGATCCCAGGGTGAGTCTCTGAGACCCTAAATGCAGGGTGTGTTTTTGTTTACTTTTAGCACTCTGTTCATCTTGAATAAGTGCATATGCACAGTGCTTAGCACAATGTAACATGGCTTGAGAAAAATGAATAAAGTTTCTTGGGTAAAAAATGAGCTCATTAAGGTGAGGAGAATGATGAATACCAAATGAATAAGGTGTCAGTTGATTTATATGGGAATCATTTAGGTTGTATCATTGAGGTGATTCACAAAAAAATTAATTATTTTTGGAACCTAGGTGAAAATGTTAAAGTACAAAGTTCCTTGGTTAAGATTTTAATTCCATTGATATTTTTATTCCTATCACTCTTAGACTCTGGACATGAGCCTGAATTGAAGTTTGTCATTAAGCAGTACCATATATGAGGCATGACATCTTCATTGTTTGATAATTCATAGTTTTCAAGATTAACAGTGAGAATTTTTTCTAGGCAAGGTTCATATGAGATACTTAGTTTCTAAAAGCCTATTGACATGTTTTCGAAGTCCTTTGTTTAAAGTTCTGGACATGTTACATTTTGATTGAATTATAAACATACCTCTGTTTTCAAGTTTAATAAAAACATGAGATTGTTTGAGGACAAACAATGTTTAAGTGTGGGGGAATTTCATGTGGCCTTAAAATCACATGTTTTGCCACATATTTTTAATTAATTTTTATTAATTTAATTACTTATTTTTACAATTTTTAATAAATAATGGTTCTTTTATATTTTTATTTATAATTTTAACAATTAATCATTTTTTTGTAATTAATCAAGTATTATAAGCTTTAAAATAGTTAATTTATTCCTTACTTTAATTTAATAGCATTATCACTTTTTATTTAGTATGGTATCTTTGTCTGCATATATAATTATTTAACATTAATTAATTAATTAAGTCTGCTTCTGCACATAATTAATATACTCTTAATCTAACATTGCATTTTTTTAAATTAAATAAAATAACCTAATTAATAGATGTATTTTAATAATTCATTAATTAAAATAAAAGATTATAGACTCACCTCAATTATTAAGTCTTTTATTTAAAATTACAGTAATTAACATAAAGGTTTAATAATTTAATTATTATCTGTCTACTTTAAATTAATATATTAACTAATTTAACTAATTTTACTTTGTTATAAAAATGTTTAATTTAACATTAATATTTAATTAGTTAGTTACTTTTTAATTTTTAGTTTTTAATTTTGTATAAATTTAAATTTTACTAATTGAAGTTATTAATAATTTAACTTAAGTTTAATTGGTTTTATTAATTTATTAAATTTTACATTTTATTTAAGTTTTCAATTGTTTTAATTCAGTTTTAGATTTGATTAATTATTTTGTTCTTATTTTATTTAAGTTTTAATTCAATCGATTACTCCGTTTATTTTTGCAGGTTCACGGTTTAATTCCTTTGCCACCGGTTCACCATTTCACTGTCTCACCGTGAAACCCCTTTCACTGACGCACCATGACCGTCTTCGCTGTCTCACCATTTTCAGGAGAAACGGTGGCACCGTTTCACTCCACACGGACTCACCGTGTCCTGTCTCATCCAACTTTGTTTTTCCTTCCCGGTCTTGCCGTAAGGAGGAGCCACCACCTGAGCTGAGTCACCGCTATATGAGATGATCCGCGCCACCACAGGAGTCCGCTGCAGGAGCTGAGGGCCGCGCTAGAGCAGAAGAGAGTCGAGCTGATGAAGAACCTGATGGAGGCGCGCCAAAGGCACTGAAGGCCAAGGAACATCATGTCGTTGCTAGTCCACTGCTGTGTAGCCGAGCTGGAGATCACCGCACCTACTGGATGCCACCGGAGGAAAGAGGGTGAACCGTTGTTGAAGCTGCGCTGCGCTAGAGCAGAAGGAGGAGACTGCTGTGGGTTTGCTGAGGAAGGAAACCAGCCTGCATCACACCACTTGCAGGTTGCCGCCGAAGTGCTGAGGAGAAGGACCACGTCGCAGGGAGCCACGCCGCACTACCCGCGAAAGCTGAAGCCGCCATCGCTGGACATCCCCCGCGGGTGCTGCGGCATCTCCTACGAAGAAGAGGAGAAAACCTCCCCCCAGTTGCTGTGTGCCAATTTTGGGGGGAGGAGATAAAACCAAATAAAAAAATTAAAATAATAAATAAAGACAAAAAGAATAAAAATTAAATAATAAAAGTATAATTAAAGTAAAGTAAAAAGAGTAAAAGAAAAAAAAGTAAAGTTTAACTTAAAGTAAACGTTAAAAAGCCAAATAAATATAGAGTAAAATTTATAAAAGTAATAAACTTAAACAATTATAATATTAATAAATAAGATAAATTATAAATTGAATTACAAATATAAATTAAATATAAATATTAATAATAAATTAATATGCTGATTAAATGTATAATTAATAATAATTATAAATAAACCATAAAATTTACTTATTAAAGAAATAGTTAAAACTAAAGTATTAATTCTAATTACTAAACTTAAATAAACTAATATAATTAACATAGATTAGTAAATATTTTAGTTTGTTTATAATAATAAACTTTTAAGTTAACTTTGATAACTTTTATTGACAAGAATTAATAAATTTATAAACACTCATTTTAATACTTTTAATAGACTATAAATTTCATAATGTTTATTTATTTCCTTCTTTTTTTTAATTATTCTGTGTGTTAATTTTTGAAGGTTCATACGAGAGTTGAAATCCCGCCCAGATTCACTTAAATAACTCAGCGGAAGTTAGTTACGTGAGAAAAGATAGCGCAACGTGCTTGTCATGAAAAAAACACATTTTGTGCTGTGCACAAGTGAGATAATTTTGAAGTCGGTGGAAGACGTTCGGTGACAAGCAACAGATAACAGGAGAATATAAAACAGATCAAGCAGCAGAATTTGGGCGGGACCCTCATTTTTATTCCACGATCACCTCAGACAAGTGCGGAGACTCTCTTCCTCATTCCACGCGATACTTTTCGAGAGAGAAACTCCCAAGAGACACCAAGAGCAGTACTGGAGACTAGAGATGCAGGAGCAGGGCAATAAATCATGAACATCATTCACAGAGGGAGGATTTTTCTTCTTCTACTTTGTTTTATTTTCAATGTATTTTCTATTTCTTAATTTTAAATGATCTTTGCTTAATTTCTTGTTCAGGAAATTGAAAATTATATTGGTACATATCTTCTTTTTTCTCTTCATTTCAATTATTACAATGAGAATTGGATTCCTTTGGCAAGATTGACTCTGGTTCTCAACTTAAATTATATTTTCACTTGAATGAATCTTATTTCAACATCAATGTTCTTTTGGTGAGATAGATCATTGATGTATTTCTTTTTAAAACTGGAAAATTCAAAACTACAGAAACTTTTGGCGAGATATCTTTTTGTTGACATCTTTAAAGCAATTTGATGTATGTGCTTTTTGATGTAGCGAACTTCAAGAACTATAATACAAAGTGTTATTTCTTCTGGTGAGGAAGAATTAATAACTAGTTTTCACGGTGTAAATTCAATCTAATGAAGAATCATTTTTATAACCAGTTAATTTTAAATTTTACGAGCTCATTCTGTGATTAATTCTCAGCACTACTATTTATATTTTCTATTACCTTTATTCTATATTATTACTTTAGCTGTTCATTTTCCAATTAAGTAAATAAGATATTTATGGAATTAGTGATATCTGTTTCCATTTCAATTTTAATAAAAAAATGAAAAGTAAAAAGATGTTCACTCGCTTCACTGCTGAAAACAGTGGAGTCTGTCTTTGATTAAAACCTAGATTTCTCATCTGCCTTCTCTGTGGATCGAACCTGCACTACTATACTAGTGTAGGAGTAATAAATATAATTTTGAGGTCCGTGATGACCTCTGGTCTGTTCAATGGGGAAATAAATTAAATCTAATCAGTATTGGATTTGAATCCACCTTGTTGATTAAATAACTTACACTGACATGATCTAATTTTTTTTTAATTTTTATCCAACCAAACATTTTATTTATTCTTTTAATGAATCCAAAATTCACAAAAAACATTATTTATTGTTTTTTGGTTGATTTGGATTGATTCTAGAGTTTTGGATTTCAATAATATAAGATGAGAATACCCATTAATCTTCTGGGATGGTTCTTCTCCCACATCATTATTGGAGGATTCACATAACACTTAAAACAATTTTCCAAGATAATACACAAATTATTTTGGTTTTAGTCAGGCTTTACATGATATTTTCAAATGTTATAATGAATTATTAATAAAACAAAAAATACGTTTCCTTATTCAATTGGTTAGTAATGTGATTTTTTTAAATCCCCCAATAAATTTGATATCAAATCCAACGTTTCCTAAAAATGATCCAATGTGTTTTATAGTAGTGGTGTAAGTTAGTGTTGAAATGATATCAACCATGATATTATTCACAAAAATTATATCATTATGAATTATGTGGAATCACAAATGTCATTTACATACCATTAAATTTAACATTAAAATGTATGAGACCAATTTATCTTTGATTTATTTCATTAAAAATCCATATTTTCAAGAAAACTTTTAAAACACATTCCATAGAGAGTAAACTTATCAATAAATACCTTTATCTATTTCTAAATATGATATGAATATTTACTTACCATGAAACATTGAAATTTACATGGGAAATTGAATAACCCAAAGGTACTCCTTACATAAAAAAATGTACTAAATGGTTAGGTGAGTGAGGTTTTATCATGGTCTTCCAAAGATATTATAACATGTAAATATTAAAAACCCCTTAAATAAAATAATAACTTAATTTAATAACTTTTTCCCTAATATTTTATATATAATAGGTATTAAGAAATGATATTTTCTGGTAAAATGATTTATCTTCCCATAGTCAATACAAACCCTCAAACTATTTTTAATCATATTTGGTATTACCTTAATATTTTCATTTTACATAATGAGAAATAAGGTTTGTTTTGTGTAATTTTTATTGGGATAACCCATTAGGAATAATAAAAATTATAAATGATCCCAGCTTCAAAAAATAATTCAATTTCTATTTTTATAACATCCATTAAAGTGTTACTAAGCCTTATTTGGGGTTTTCTTATAAGTCTATAATCAGTTTTTATGATAATATGGTGTACAAATGTTTTGTGAATGATCCATGAGGTATATCTTATTGAAAAACATATTGATCTAGAATTTTGTCTCCGAATATTTAGTAGGTATTGTTTTAAGAAGGTTTCCAAACTATTTAAAAATATAACATATATATATTCATTATCTTTTAGAAAATCATATTTTATGTTAAATGGTAGAAACTTATGTTCTAGTTTAGGGAGAGTTCTAAATATTTTTTTATATTATAATTTTCTATGAATACATCCTATATATATAGAGAAGAAATTTTTGTAAAAGATTTAAATATGTCATCTAAATAAATTTTCTTTGGTCTTAAAATTTATTTTTTATATAAATCAAAATATATATTTAATACACTCTAAAAAATAGAATGATCACATAGGTGTGGTGATTCTAGAGGATATCCTATTTTTTTTTTTAGGAATTTAATTTTCTTCTTTAGAGAAACATGGTTTTTTATAATGAGATGGGTAAAATTTATTTCTCATCTTGAGTGTATTTCGTTGAATGAAATATGTCAAAGGTTACTATATCTTCCCCAAAAATCCATTTTAAGTGCTCCCTCATGAACATTTATTTTATATTTAGTATTTTTACATAATGATCTTTTTGGAATGATTGGGAAATCAATTGTACCTCACTCTTATTAAATATTTATGAAATAAAAACTCATTTGGCTACAAAATAACTTTCAATATTACTAGAATATATTCTAAAACTACTATTTGGTAGGTGGCAGTTTAATTGGATATTTAATAAACTACTCATTTTGACTTGAGGTCTCATATCTTCTAGGGATAATAAACTAAGTTAGGAAAAATATTAACTAGAGGTGTCATGTAGTAGTGTAATAGAAAATTTAATAACACCTATGATGCAAGGGATGGTGGATGTACTTGTGTTTTACCATTTCCTTGGTAGTTTAAGGATTATTATAGTAGATAAATTTCTACCTACATTCACCATTTTATCTCATTTAAATTTTATTTTCAAGGTAGATATATTCTATAGAAACATTTCATGCCTTGGTATTTTGTGGATGGAATCCAAAATATGGACATTTACATCCACATTATTGAATGTTTTCATCATTTTTTTATATATACACTTCATTACTCTTATTCGGTTTGTTTATTATTGAAGCATAATGAATTTGGGGTTGTTATATGTCTTCTATATTATCTGTTCCCTGGTTATTTTTTTAATGACCCAAAAATTTATCAATGGAAATTTCCATCTTATAATTATTTCATATATTATAAACAAAATAAAATAAAATTTATAACACAATACAAACATATTAAATGAATAATCAATGAAATAAGAGGTTTTTCTAGAAATTAAAGAACATATCCTGATGGAATAGAATTGTTACCCTTGTAATTATAACATGAACATTAATAATTGTAATTAGGATAATAGAATAGTATCATCATCTATGAAAGTATAAATAAAATTGAGTATTCTGATAAATTATAATATGAAATAATTATATCATGGTATATGTAAATAAATATTTTAAAAATTATTAATTAAGTGTTTGTATTTTTAGAAAATGGAAATGTTAATTTATAATTTTATAATTAATATAATTATTTAAAATAAAATTTATTTTCATAAAATATATTAATAAATTTAAATTTTTTTGTCTATTCATAAGACAATTTTATGAGACCTCAATTAAATTTTCGATGTGTTATAAAATCATTTATAATTTAAAAATTGATAGTTTCCAAGAAAATGCCGATTTTAATTAAAAATTAAATTTATCATATTTAGAATTTGTTTCCAAAAATTGAGTTCATTTTTGAATTCTAAAAATCAAAAAATGGTTAGTATTAATTTTTGGGATTTTTATAAACAATATAATTTTTTTTTGTGAATAGTAAAATCTGATAATTTACGATGAAAGCTAAACACATGAATTATTGAGTAATATATGATGTATGGAATAATTAAGCCCAAAATATCAAAATATCCTTCCTTATTATAATATATTTAGTGAAAAGGTTCAATCTATTCTTAGTCTTGCGCCAAAATAATAAACTAACGTGTAAAATAATGAGAAAACTCATCTCTCCTCCCCTGTAAATACTAACCCTCACCACCTCTTCTCATCACAAATAGAAATAATTTAATATTATACAATTTCTATCAAATTATCATCCAAATACCCTACCTCACATCCAGAAATCTTTGGTCTCAACAAAATACCAAAACCAATCCCCCATATGGAGTTTTTCAACGAGGAGAATGCCAGAGGTAAAATCTACTTACTTTTTTCATTTAATTTCTTCTCAATCTCATTTATTTTCTTATTCTCTAATCCAATACACTTATCCATGTGGCATTATAACTATAGAATATTTTTTATAGAATAATTTTATTATTTATATGGAATAATTCATCTTCAAATCTCATCCCTTTTCTTTTTATTCTAAAAAATTAAATTATTGTCTATCATGTGTCGATTTACCGCCAACATGGAAGTTTCATTTTCATTTTTCACTACCACATTCAATTATTGTCATTAAAAAATTATTATTTTTAATTTATATTTTATTATACATATTATAATTTATTTTACTTTTTGGATCCATTACATAATCACGATGTTAAATAAAATGATATATTCTCATACTGGTCATAAAAACTAAAAAAATAAAATAAATAATTTTCATTATAATTATATCTAATAGATCATCCTAATACCATATAAAATGACATATAAGATCAATTTAACACATATTTTTTAATTAATAACATAAAATTTCAATTTTTTAGAATCATTCTCATTTCACATGATCTTCCATAGATGTATACAAGCAAACAGATAATGAAAACCAAGAAAACAAACACCCATGAATGAAGAAATTGAACACCAGAGCTCATAAAAATGTCCATAAATGAACTTAATAAAATTATAATGATCCGGTTACATGTATAAGAGGTTATTTATTTATTAATTAATGAATCTAATTTTATTATCCAGGATATTAAAGTGAGGAAACCATTCAAACATAAGTTTAAGGGAATTATTGAACCAAACTCTCTTTCTTTGGATTTCCCCCTTCAAACCATTTTTTGTATGAATAGTCCTTTAATCTTCCATAAATATAATTTAATTTTACTTCCATTTTATTTTATGGGTTATAAATGTTTACAAACTTATTTTCTTGATAAATACAATGATTTTTCCAAAATAACTATTCTTTATAAAAACACATCTTTTACTTATTTTGAGATTTTTTTTTCTTCAATCAAGATTGATGATTCTTATATCATTTATGTAATTTAATTTTTAGTTTGGGAAACAAAATTATTCTCTATGAAATTATGATTTACTTAAATCCTCATGAAACCCATTTCCATTCCTTGGGTTATTTTATAGAAAATATTGTTATATGTTTCTTGTGTCATGCATGATTATATAAATGTTTTGATGTGATAGGTGTGGCCAGAATTATATAGCACTCCAATGAATTGGATAAAGTGACGTATCTAATGAGATAATATGAAATATGTATGAAAATGATTCTAGATTTGTTCAAAATTATGATTTTATAATGATTCACATATGTTATATATTAACATAATGATAACTTTGTTCAAAAATATGTATGATAGTTAACACTAAGACCTGATGTTTTGTTTTTATGAATTTCCACATGTCATGCCATTATCTACTAATTCTTCTCATGATTATAATGATGATTCTATTATTATGTTATGATAATGAAAATTATGGTCACCCCATGTTATATTGATTCATTTTCTTATCAATCCTTGGATTTTTGCTCACCCCTTTTCTTGATGTATATCCTCATGTGACTACATGTACTACAGAAAAAATTTGGGCCATTAAGAATCTATGTAATAATTAATTAATTTTTTTTATGTTTTATTATGTAAATTTTATGTATGGTATCTATATTCCCAAGACACTAAACCTTTAGACTTACTTTTGTAACACTATTATATTTTCTATTATTAAAAAGATGTAATAAAAATATAAGAAAAAGTAGGGTCAGTATACTTAGTATTAGATTTGAGTTTAATTAATTTGGGAATTAGGATTTGAGAACCATATTGAAAAAACATAGTATGTTACTAATTAAATGTAATCACCCAAGAATATTTGTTTTATAAAAAATTTTAAACATAGAGATCCCATAAGATATTTCTTTTGAGTTAATTCAAAAAATGAATAAATTATTTATTCATGACTTGATTACTTATGTTTTTTCAATCATTTTATATTCTATGAATTTATGGGAACTTGGAGAGACTAGTCCAATAACCCATGTGAGGGAAAATACATTGATTTATGGAATGACATCCCCAATGGGTTAGGAGTTGGGGTTCAAAATCTAATGTTAATGATTACCTAGATTTATTAGGAAATGAATAATAAACTGAATAATGTGTAATATTTTCATTCACTTAAGTGGGATAAATTCAATATAAAGTCATTTATAATGCAACTAACATCAAAATTTCGTGGATCTTCTGATACACTTATTGTATAATAGTGGGTCAAATCGATGGAGATGATATTTTCAATTCTTCACTACTCTGTGATGGAGATGGTGAATCTAGAATTTTGTTTTTTATATTGATAAGACAATCAATGGTGGGTGTTGATTAAGAACACCAAACCAAAGGATAAAATTAATGAGATGGGGTACGTAGACTTTATGAAAATATTTTTTTAATAAGAATTTCTCTTTAAATCAATAGAAAAATATGGAGAGTTAATTCTTAGACTGAAGAAAAAGTAAGGTAAATATTTCACGGCATATGAAGAAAATTTTACAAGTATTAAAAGGTACACCTATCATTTTGTTTTAAAAAATGATGAAAAAATAGATATATTCATTAGTGGTTTAAAAAACATCTTCAAAATTATCTTGCAATTCAAGACTTTTGGAGTTATGAATAATTTTTTCACTATGTTCTCAAAGTGGAGATGGAGTTTGGAGAGTGGTCTAATGGCTATGGTGGTAAGAAATAAAATAAGGAGTTTCAATTTTGGTGAACTAACGAAAATAGTGGAAATATAACTCTACCAATATCATGTCAAAAATGTGGGTATAAGAATCATGAGTATATCCTCAAATAAATTGGGAAATGTTTCATGTATGGGAGATAAGGCCACCAAGATCATGAATATCGAAGAGACATGAGGAATCCGGACTATGTGGCGACTGAATGGAGAGAAACACCTATGGTTCTGTGATTCAACTATAGAGAGAAAGGTAAATATCAAAGCTAAGGAAATAAACGATGGGTCCTCAAGGGTAATCAATTTCAAAATCCACCAAAGACAATAGATTAAGTGAAATCTTATACCATCACTACTGTGTAGGTGGATCCCTAAAATTATGTGGTGATATGTATGCTAGTTATTCATTCAAGAAAAAAATAAAATTTTATTCTTGTTCTATGAAATCTTTCATATCTTTCATGTTGAGTAAAACAATTCAAAAACCACCTCAAAATATGAAATATGAATTAACTATGAGAATAAAAAATGGGGAAATTATTTCATCTAAAGTATATAACTACTCCATAGTTAATGTCTGTGGGATTAACCTCCCAGAAAATCTTTTCATACATCCTTTGGTGGAGTTTGTTTCTATTTTTGGAATGGATTATCTATCTTCATACAATGAAAAAATCAACTATTGTGAAATAGAGATAACTCTTCTGTAATGGCCCGGACCTCTCTGGTCCATTACTTTGTGAAATGTTGGTGTTGGAGGTGTTCCGGGAGGTCAAGGGGACTTATCCCCAACACTTTGCCAATTTTCTAGTTCTGTGAACAGTGTTTCCAGTTTTATGAACAGTAACAGATCAGTGAGACAGATCAGTTTCACAGATCGGTGAGACAGATCAGTTTCACAGATCGGTGAGACAGATCAGTTTCACAGATCGGTGAGACAGATTAGTTTCACAGATCGGTGAGACAGATCAGTTTCACAGATCGGTGAGACAGATCAGTTTCACAGATCGGTGAGACAGATCAGTTTCACAGATCGGTGAGACAGATCAGTTTCACAGATCGGTGAGACAGATCAGTTTCACAGATCGGTGAGACAGATCAGTTTCACAGATCGGTGAGACAAATCGGTGAGACAGATCGGTGAGACAGATCGGTGAGACAGATCGGTGAGACAGATCGGTGAGACAGATCGGTGAGACAGATCGGTGAGACAGATCGGTGAGACAGATCGGTGAGACAGATCGGTGTGACAGATCAGTTTCACAGATCAGTTTCACAGATCGGTGTGACAGATCAGTTTCACAGATCAGTTTCACAGATCGGTGAGACAGATCGGTGAGACAGATCGGTGTGACAGATCAGTTTCACAGATCAGTTTCACAGATCGGTGTGACAGATCAGTTTCACAGATCAGTTTCATGTACAGTAACGGTGGGTGAACAGTGTTTCCAGACTCCTACAGTTTTGCCCCTTTTGACGTTTCCTTTGACGTAAAATATATTTAAAGCCTTATTTTAAGGGCTCTTAAGGCCGTTTCAAATGCCATAAATCCTATATTAATTATTCCTAAGTCTTGGAATGTTTTACGTGGTCAAACCGCATGGGTTAATGCGATCCGTTTTTAATGGAGAATTAACCGGATCTTAAACCATCACCTCGTTAAATCTTAAAAAAGGGACGAGATATCATTCTTCCTGGTTCTTTCCCTTTGTTCTCGATTAAGAGGCACTAGAACCTTTCAATACTTCCCGTAGGAGTTGCACAAACAACCCTTACTCCTAGGATCAGTCCCGCTCTGTTGGATGCAACCAAGCCGTGTCGATCATTCTTCCACATAAGTTGTCGCGAGGGGAGGATCGTGACCTGCTGTGTGGATAAAGGACGTCAAGAACTCTTTGAGGTAGGGGATTCATGGCTTCTCTAATTATATATGTGCAATCGTAGAATTAGCATGATTTATTCCTTTGGATCACAATGAAATTGACCTAATTAAATACTTGAACCGGATTAAAAGAATTGGTTGATCGCATGCTGTTGCTTTATACCGTGATAACGGTTTGCCTCATGTTTTCCTAGATATAGTGATATCTATGTTTTCTTTGATTTATTGTTCGTTCATGATTGAAATTGATAACGAACGTAAAGCCGGAATTAATTGTTGATTAATTGGCTAAAGATAAAGAGGCATGTAAATTAATCTGGTTGTTGTCGTTGTTGTAGTTGTTCTAATTTGAGGATAATCAAATTAGGGAAGTAAGCATGGTTATTTAATTGTGATAGCTTACTGATTAGGTATCCATGTTTGGAACCTACGAATAACAAATCTGTTAATTCAATATGGTTTAGAGAACAGATTATGTGGTAATTTCAAAAAGGGTTCTGAGTTACCCTCTTGTTTGTTAAAGGGCCGAGAGCCCATTTTGTGATGTTTGTTTTCCTGCTGCTTGTGCTGTGATGTGAGCCTGGATGGTTGTTGTGATATGTGGAGGCATGGATGCCTTATAGTTGTGGCAGCGGATGATGCCTAGTGTGGCGAGATGCATCGGTTTATGCATATGGGTGTCGGGGAGGACACCAAGGGTGATGGTATGAGATGAATGTGATGGTTTGATGTTGGTGGTTGGTTTGATTGTTTATCTTCTTTACTTTTCCCCACTGCTCAAGGCAGCTGGTCTTGCTTACCCTCTTTCCGAAGGAGGCGAAGACACGCGGGGTATGCCACGTGCTTTCCGTGTTTAGCCTCTCGATGGAGGATGGGTCTATGCTCTTTCTATAGGCGGCAAAGACTCGACGGGTAGTATATCTACTCACCGTGTTGAGCCTCCTTTGTGTTTAGAAGCATAGGATGTTTTTCTAGAATGCCTGGGAATGTGGAAAAGTATTTCTGTAATGAATGTTTAATTAAAGGGTGAAAATCCACGGGGATGGAGATGCTGGAATTTAAAGGTGATGTGAATCTTAAAAAGGAGCAGTTGTTTTTGAAAGTGACGCCATTTCAGTTAAATGAGGAATTTTTCAATCTTAATTAATGCTTAAAGAATTAACTAATGTACAGTGGAACTGATAAATAAGAATGGAGTAATCTAATAAAGCTCTTCAATTGGTTGTGTGCTTATAGGATACCTAGTCTTAGAAGTAGCAGCCTGGAGTCTGAGAGACGTTAGCTGCAGTTGTATCTAAGACTAGGTAATGCCCATAGTGTGGATGTGAGTTACTTATATACTCTGTACTTTCTGTGTTTCTATACGCTACTCCACCCTGTCGGTAAGGGCAACTGACACCCCGGGGATTCTGAGCCCTGGGGGGGTGTTTTCCCCAACATTCTGATGGGAGGTTGAATGGCTGACTACCCCCTTTGGCCCCGCTCTCTTCTCTTGGTAGATCTTAGTGCTGGTAGGCACAGTGGTTAGTTTTACCCATATATGTGTGTAGAGGGCTGTAATGGCTTGTGGTTATTTCACACACATATATTCTGGATATAGTATCTTATGGACTACTATAGGTGTAACGTGTATAGGCTGTGATGGCTGGAGGATCCTTACTCGGTGTATGGGCTGTAATGGCTTCAGGTATAATACCCGACGTATGATACACGTTATTCGAGCTGTGGTGGCTCCCGGAAACTACCTAGTTACTTTTGGTTGTGAGGATTGTGTGGAGCTTAGCCCAGGTGTCTGCGGGCAAGCCTATGTGGTGCACGTGGTGCAGATTGTGGAGCTTGACCCATGTTGATACGGGCAAGCCTTTGGAGAGAGATGCACATGACGTATGTCGTTGGGGCAAAGCGGCAAACCAGTGGGGAAGTAGTAGCGGGGTACCCTTGATATTCTTTACTACATGCTATATTCTTGTATGCGTTACTTGGTGAGAGTAGCCTTGGTGAGGTTGGGAACATAGTATACCTGTTTAGGTGACGAGTTAGTTTCACTTGTTGTTCACTGGGCTTTAGCATGCTTTCTTTACTTTTGCACGAGAGTCTTGGGGAGGATCCTACTGAGTATACTGTTATACTCACCCTATGTACATATAAACTGTTTTTCAGGTCACTTGGAGCAGGTTGGAGATCAAGCTGGTTACTACTAGCTTGCGGTTGGAGGAGGAGCTGTTCGGGCTTGTGGTCGCTGTCGTTTTACTTTCTTTTGGGTACTTTTAGTTTCCCCTTTCAGTTGTAGTACTTTTGCATGACATTTCATATATGTACTTGGGTTTCTTTTACATTTCAGTTATGAGTTGGAGTTGGTTGGATTCTATTCTATCTCTCTCTTCTGCATGTGTTCTCTTAGAGGGTAATGCCTCCCATTTGTGTGTGTATTATACCCTCGGTGCTAGTCGCCAACCCGGGGCCTACTGGAGGCGGGACTCGGGGGTCATTATCTCCCTTTTTACATTGCCGGCCCAGGAGGGGTACACTTTGTGGGGAGGGGGTCGTGACAGAGTGGTATCAGAGGTCTGGTCGAGGGATAGGATGGAGTTTGGAGTTAGGCACAGGTGAGGATGCATGGGATGGTAGGGCAACGGTGTCATTCATGTTTAGCAAGTGGGGTAAACACTGGAGACCGGCAGAGACATAGGCGTTCAGGGCCCCCTATGATCTGTTGCACGGACCTTTAAGTTTACGATGGCTACTAAACAAAGTGATACTGGTTGCAGGGTAGAGACCTAGGAAAGGATCATGCATCATTATTCCTTGCGCCTGTGTTTGAATGGGTAGACCTTGGGATAGGTAACCTAAAATTAATAAAACAAAATAATTAATTAATTAATGTTGAGTCTTCCATATTCCAGGCTTAGGAGCTCTAACGATTGTTATTTTACAGGTATGGCTCCAGGTCGGCGTCCCCGTCAGGTTTGCGCAGAAGGTGCCCAGCAGGCTGTTCCAGCAGATCGCCGCCGGGTAGAGGTTGATGACGATGACACTTGGAGGAAGACACTCCGAGAGTTTCAGCACCAGAGTCTACAGAAGTACGAGGGCTCCGTTTCAGATGCAGTCACAGAAGACTGGTTGGAGGAGGTCGAGATAGGCTTCAGTTCGGTTCGTGCTCGGAAGGAACACTGGGTGTCCTTGGTTGTGACGATGTTGCGTGGAGCAGCGAGACAGTGGTGGTTCTTGTTCCTCGGGGATCGTGAGGAGTCAGCGATCTCATGGGAGGAGTTTCGAGACAGGTTTAGAGTCGAGTTTCTTTCTTCGACTGCGAAGGCATCCAGTCGCCAGGAGCTTCTTACCCTTCGACAGGGGAGCTCCAGTGTTCGGGAGTTTGGAATCCGTTTCAGGAACCTTCTACGATATGCTTCAGACCTGTTACCAGATGATGAGGCCAGGGCGAGGCATTTCGAGGAGGCTTTGCGTCCAGAGATCCAGCGTCAGGTCACCCCATTTATGCTAAAGACATATCTTGAGGTGCTGGCGAGGGCAGAGGTTGTTGAGAGGACTTTGGCTAGGACCGGATCGTCACGAGAGGGGAATCGTCATGATTCCTCAAGAAGCAGAGCTGTGGTCCGGGGTTCCCGGTTTTCAGGACAGAAGAGTTTCCGTTCACCTGGGGGTAGGTCCCGGCCCTTCCCATCTCATTTCTCCGGAGGTAGCAACTCTCAGACCTATGCCAAGGGATCAGGCGCTTGTTTTTCTTGTGGTGGACGTGGTCATCAGCAGCGGGAGTGCCCAACTTTTCAGAGCAGTCATCGTGCACCAGGCGCTCCACTCCAGGTTCCTCCGTTGAGGCAGTTCCAGCCGAGGCAACAGCAGCAGGTTGCACCAGCTTTCGATCACCAGAGGGTAGATGGAGCAGGCAGAGGACAGCCCCATGACGCTCCCCGCCCTCAGAGAGCAGAGCGCGGCCGTGGTGGTGGTCGTCATCAGGGTCAGAGAGGCCGTGGAGGTGGTCGTGGTCAGCTTCATGCTCTAGCGTTGCCAGCTCCAGGCGAGCCAGACGTCGTCCGAGGTACCCTTTGCTTGTTTTCTACCTTGGTGTATGCCTTGTTTGATTCCGGAGCGACACACTCCTTTATATCCCCTACCCTTGTCCACGCTTTGGGACTTGAGGTAGAGAGGCTTCCAGTGCCCTTGGCGTTGACTACGCCAGTTGGAGGTCGAGCTAGCTTGTTTGAAGTATGTAGAGACTGTGAGCTAGTGTTGGGGCAGCACCGCTCTTGGGGAGATTTCCTATGTTTACGAATACAACCATATGATGTCATCCTCGGCATGGATTGGTTGTATTCGGTGCAGGCTATTGTGGATTGCTACAGGAAGAAGGTCGTTTTCTTTGATGAAGATGGAGAGGAAGTAGTGTTTGTTGGTGAGAGAGATCCTCGGATGAGTCATAGACGAGTTTCATCCTTATCATCCATGATGGCTGGGATGATGCTGAGTTCTTCAGAGGTTCAACAGCTGGCGTTTCCTAGGGTCGTAGAAGAGTACCCTGATGTCTTTCCAGAAGAGGTTGTATCCTTACCCCCTCGACGGAAGATCGAGTTTGGGATCGAGCTACAGCCAGGGGCGTCTCCCATCTCTATGTCTCCATATAGGATGGCCCCTTCTGAGTTACGAGAGCTACGTATTCAGCTCGATGGTCTATTGCAGTGTGGTTTTGTTCGGCCAAGTGTGTCACCGTGGGGTGCACCAGTCTTGTTCGTGAAAAAGGCTGATGGCAGTTTGCGGTTGTGCGTCGATTATCGTCGCTTAAACAAAGTGACAATAAAGAACCGTTATCCTCTCCCGCGGATTGATGACCTATTCGATCAACTGAAGGGTGCAAGTTGGTTTTCAAAGATCGACTTGCGGTCAGGATATCATCAGATGCGTATAAAGGATGAGGATATCCCGAAGACTGCTTTCCGCTGTCGTCATGGGCATTATGAGTTTGTTGTAATGCCATTCGGCGTGACAAATGCTCCAGCTGTTTTCATGGGGTTGATGAATGCTGTGTTCCGTGAATTCTTGGACAAGTTTGTTGTGGTTTTCATTGACGACATCCTTGTGTACTCCACATCTGAATAAGAGCATGCAGAACATCTACGAGCTGTTTTGGGAGTTCTTCGCCAACATCGGTTGTTTGGGAAGTTGTCCAAGTGTGAGTTCTGGGCTCGAGAAGTTCGTTTCTTGGGACATGTTGTGTCCCAACAGGGAGTAGCTGTGGATCCTTCGAAGATAGAAGCAGTGGTGTCTTGGTCAGCCCCCAAGACCGTGTCAGAGGTGCGAAGTTTCCTTGGTCTCGCAGGATATTATAGGAGGTTTGTGGCTAATTTCTCCCGAGTTGCGACTCCTCTGACAGCTTTGACCAGGAAGGATCAAGCGTTCATATGGACTGATCAGTGTCAGACAGCTTTCGAGTATCTAAAGGAGAAGTTGGTAAGTGCTCCAGTCCTTTGTCTTCCAACGGAGGGAGTCCAGTTTGATGTTTTCTGTGATGCTTCACATCTGGGGCTAGGCTGTGTTCTCATGCAGCAGAGGTCAGTTGTTTCTTATGGGTCTCGGCAGTTGCGTCCCCATGAACGCAACTATGCCACCCATGATCTTGAGTTGGCAGCCGTGGTGTTTGCGCTGAAGTTGTGGAGACATTACCTCATTGGAGAGCGCTTTGTGGTTTTCACCGATCATAAGAGTTTGAGGTATGTTTTCTCTCAGCGGGATTTGAACTTGCGGCAGCGTCGGTGGATGGAGTTCTTGCAGGAATACGACTTCGAAATATCGTATACACCTGGGAAGGGAAATGTTTTTGCTGATGCACTGAGCCGAAAGTCACGTAATGATGTTGTGCGTGAATCTGGTGATTCCTGGAGAGGGATGGAAGAGCTAGCAGCTTTGCATCTTGATATGGGAGAAGTTGGAGGAAGAGGTTGTCTTTTCCAGATGACGGTGCAGTCATCCCTGATGCAAAAGGTGGAAGAGTCTCAGTTGGGTGATCTAGAGGTGGAAGTTTTAAGAGATAGAGTTGTTTGTGGGGAGGCCCCTGATGGTTGGTCAGAGGATGAACAACACCGAGTGTTGTATCATGACAGGCTTTTTGTTCCCTTGGCAATGCGCGAGACGGTTCTCCGAGAGTTCCATAGCTCGCCCTTAGCTGTACATCCTGGTGTGACGAAGATGTATCGATCCTTGAGGAGTCAGTTTTGGTGGCCTGGGCTGAAGCGTTCAGTTGCAGAATGTGTGTCTCGATGTTTAGTCTGCCAGAAGGTGAAGGCCGAACACCGTGTTCCTGGTGGTCTTCTCCAGCACTTAGAGATTCCTCAGTGGAAGTGGGAGGACATCTCAATGGACTTTGTTACAGGTTTACCTCGAGCTCCGGGAGGACATGATGCTATATGGGTGGTAGTGGATCGTTTAACTAAATCGGCCCACTTCATAGCAATCAAGGAGTCGAGCTCAGTGGAGGTTTTGTCGAGGCAGTATCTGGAGGAGGTGGTGAGGCTTCACGGAGTTCCTAAGACGATCATTTCTGATCGAGACCCTCGTTTTACCTCGAGGGTGTGGAGAGGTCTCCAGCATGCTTTTGGCTCTCAACTATGCCTTAGCACTGCTTTTCATCCTCAAACGGATGGTCAGACAGAGCGAACCATCCAAACTCTTGAAGACATGTTGCGCTCTTGTGTTCTTGATTTTGGAGGTTCATGGGTGAAGCACTTACCTTTGGTAGAGTTCGCTTACAATAATAGTTTTCACTCTACCATCGACATGGCGCCGTTTGAAGCCTTGTATGGCCGGCCATGCCGTTCTCCGTTGTGCTGGACTGGGGTCGGAGAGTCAGCAATTCTCGGACCAGAACTAGTGCAGAATACGACGGAGATGGTTCAAGTGATTCGTGAGAGGATGAAGACAGCACAAGATCGTCATAAATCTTATGCGGATCAAAGAAGGAGACCCTTAGAGTTTAATGTTGGGGATCATGTGTTTCTGAAGGTGACTCCCCGTCGTGGGCAGCGAAGGTTTGGTCGCGGAAGTAAGCTTTCTCCCCGTTTTGTTGGGCCTTTCGAGGTGTTAGCTCGTGTTGGAGCTGTGGCATATCGAGTAGCACTTCCCCCTCGGATGAGTCGGATACATGATGTTTTTCATGTATCGCAGCTCCGTCATTATCTTCATGATGAATCTCATGTTATCGATTGGGGAGAGATCGATATTGATGATGATGCAACCTTCGAGGAGCGACCTGTGGAGATCCAAGACCACAAGGAGAAGGTGTTGCGTGGGCGTTCTATTCCTTTAGTTCGTGTCTTGTGGCGACACGGTGGCATGGAGGAGAGTACCTGGGAGCGTGAGTCACAGATACGTGCTCAGTACCCAGAGTTGTTTAATGTTTAACTCCTTTCATGTAATAATGTTTTCTCTGTGGTTAGACCTTTCATGTTTTGTTTATGTACCTTTGATGTGATGTTGTGAATGGATTGTTTGTTCCCGGATGTCATAGTTTTGTTCCAGCTTTCGAACAACTCATGGTGGTTTTCCCCTGAGAGGTATCTTATGGGGTGGTTGTTCGGACCCCTCTTTTCTTCTGGGTTGGTTTTTAATTCTCGAGGACGAGAATGTTTTGAGAGGTATCTAATGTAATGGCCCGGACCTCTCTGGTCCATTACTTTGTGAAATGTTGGTGTTGGAGGTGTTCCGGGAGGTCAAGGGGACTTATCCCCAACACTTTGCCAATTTTCTAGTTCTGTGAACAGTGTTTCCAGTTTTATGAACAGTAACAGATCAGTGAGACAGATCAGTTTCACAGATCGGTGAGACAGATCAGTTTCACAGATCGGTGAGACAGATCAGTTTCACAGATCGGTGAGACAGATCAGTTTCACAGATCGGTGAGACATATCAGTTTCACAGATCGGTGAGACAGATCAGTTTCACAGATCGGTGAGACAGATCAGTTTCACAGATCGGTGAGACAGATCAGTTTCACAGATCGGTGAGACAGATCAGTTTCACAGATCGGTGAGACAGATCGGTGAGACAGATCGGTGAGACAGATCGGTGAGACAGATCGGTGAGACAGATCGGTGAGACAGATCGGTGAGACAGATCGGTGAGACAGATCGGTGAGACAGATCGGTGTGACAGATCAGTTTCACAGATCAGTTTCACAGATCGGTGTGACAGATCAGTTTCACAGATCAGTTTCACAGATCGGTGAGACAGATCGGTGAGACAGATCGGTGTGACAGATCAGTTTCACAGATCAGTTTCACAAATCGGTGTGACAGATCAGTTTCACAGATCAGTTTCATGTACAGTAACGGTGGGTGAACAGTGTTTCCAGACTCCTACAGTTTTGCCCCTTTTGACGTTTCCTTTGACGTAAAATATATTTAAAGCCTTATTTTAAGGGCTCTTAAGGCCGTTTCAAATGCCATAAATCCTATATTAATTATTCCTAAGTCTTGGAATGTTTTACGTGGTCAAACCGCGTGGGTTAATGCGATCCGTTTTTAATGGAGAATTAACCGGATCTTAAACCATCACCTCGTTAAATCTTAAAAAAGGGACGAGATATCATTCTTCCTGGTTCTTTCCCTTTGTTCTCGATTAAGAGGCACTAGAACCTTTCAATACTTCCCGTAGGAGTTGCACAAACAACCCTTACTCCTAGGATCAGTCCCGCTCTGTTGGATGCAACCAAGCCGTGTCGATCATTCTTCCACATAAGTTGTCGCGAGGGGAGGATCGTGACCTGCTGTGTGGATAAAGGACGTCAAGAACTCTTCGAGGTAGGGGATTCATGGCTTCTCTAATTATATATGTGCAATCGTAGAATTAGCATGATTTATTCCTTTGGATCACAATGAAATTGACCTAATTAAATACTTGAACCGGATTAAAAGAATTGGTTGATCGCATGCTGTTGCTTTATACCGTGATAACGGTTTTCCTCATGTTTTCCTAGATATAGTGATATCTATGTTTTCTTTGATTTATTGTTCGTTCATGATTGAAATTGATAACGAACGTAAAGCCGGAATTAATTGTTGATTAATTGGCTAAAGATAAAGAGGCATGTAAATTAATCTGGTTGTTGTCGTTGTTGTAGTTGTTCTAATTTGAGGATAATCAAATTAGGGAAGTAAGCATGGTTATTTAATTGTGATAGCTTACTGATTAGGTATCCATGTTTGGAACCTACGAATAACAAATCTGTTAATTCAATATGGTTTAGAGAACAGATTATGTGGTAATTTCAAAAAGGGTTCTGAGTTACCCTCTTGTTTGTTAAAGGGCCGAGAGCCCATTTTGTGATGTTTGTTTTCCTGCTGCTTGTGCTGTGATGTGAGCCTGGATGGTTGTTGTGATATGTGGAGGCATGGATGCCTTATAGTTGTGGCAGCGGATGATGCCTAGTGTGGCGAGATGCATCGGTTTATGCATATGGGTGTCGGGGAGGACACCAAGGGTGATGGTATGAGATGAATGTGATGGTTTGATGTTGGTGGTTGGTTTGATTGTTTATCTTCTTTACTTTTCCCCACTGCTCAAGGCAGCTGGTCTTGCTTACCCTCTTTCCGAAGGAGGCGAAGACACGCGGGGTATGCCACGTGCTTTCCGTGTTTAGCCTCTCGATGGAGGATGGGTCTATGCTCTTTCTATAGGCGGCAAAGACTCGACGGGTAGTATATCTACTCACCGTGTTGAGCCTCCTTTGTGTTTAGAAGCATAGGATGTTTTTCTAGAATGCCTGGGAATGTGGAAAAGTATTTCTGTAATGAATGTTTAATTAAAGGGTGAAAATCCACGGGGATGGAGATGCTGGAATTTAAAGGTGATGTGAATCTTAAAAAGGAGCAGTTGTTTTTGAAAGTGACGCCATTTCAGTTAAATGAGGAATTTTTCAATCTTAATTAATGCTTAAAGAATTAACTAATGTACAGTGGAACTGATAAATAAGAATGGAGTAATCTAATAAAGCTCTTCAATTGGTTGTGTGCTTATAGGATACCTAGTCTTAGAAGTAGCAGCCTGGAGTCTGAGAGACGTTAGCTGCAGTTGTATCTAAGACTAGGTAATGCCCATAGTGTGGATGTGAGTTACTTATATACTCTGTACTTTCTGTGTTTCTATACGCTACTCCACCCTGTCGGTAAGGGCAACTGACACCCCGGGGATTCTGAGCCCTGGGGGGGTGTTTTCCCCAACATTCTGATGGGAGGTTGAATGGCTGACTACCCCCTTTGGCCCCGCTCTCTTCTCTTGGTAGATCTTAGTGCTGGTAGGCACAGTGGTTAGTTTTACCCATATATGTGTGTAGAGGGCTGTAATGGCTTGTGGTTATTTCACACACATATATTCTGGATATAGTATCTTATGGACTACTATAGGTGTAACGTGTATAGGCTGTGATGGCTGGAGGATCCTTACTCGGTGTATGGGCTGTAATGGCTTCAGGTATAATACCCGACGTATGATACACGTTATTCGAGCTGTGGTGGCTCCCGGAAACTACCTAGTTACTTTTGGTTGTGAGGATTGTGTGGAGCTTAGCCCAGGTGTCTGCGGGCAAGCCTATGTGGTGCACGTGGTGCAGATTGTGGAGCTTGACCCATATTGATACGGGCAAGCCTTTGGAGAGAGATGCACAGGACGTATGTCGTTGGGGCAAAGCGGCAAACCAGTGGGGAAGTAGTAGCGGGGTACCCTTGATATTCTTTACTACATGCTATATTCTTGTATGCGTTACTTGGTGAGAGTAGCCTTGGTGAGGTTGGGAACATAGTATACCTGTTTAGGTGACGAGTTAGTTTCACTTGTTGTTCACTGGGCTTTAGCATGCTTTCTTTACTTTTGCACGAGAGTCTTGGGGAGGATCCTACTGAGTATACTGTTATACTCACCCTATGTACATATAAACTGTTTTTCAGGTCACTTGGAGCAGGTTGGAGATCAAGCTGGTTACTACTAGCTTGCGGTTGGAGGAGGAGCTGTTCGGGCTTGTGGTCGCTGTCGTTTTACTTTCTTTTGGGTACTTTTAGTTTCCCCTTTCAGTTGTAGTACTTTTGCATGACATTTCATATATGTACTTGGGTTTCTTTTACATTTCAGTTATGAGTTGGAGTTGGTTGGATTCTATTCTATCTCTCTCTTCTGCATGTGTTCTCTTAGAGGGTAATGCCTCCCATTTGTGTGTGTATTATACCCTCGGTGCTAGTCGCCAACCCGGGGCCTACTGGAGGCGGGACTCGGGGGTCATTATCTCCCTTTTTACATTGCCGGCCCAGGAGGGGTACACTTTGTGGGGAGGGGGTCGTGACATCTTCAAACCCATAGGCATCCTTAAATTTTATACAAGTGTAATAAAGAGGGTGAATATCCATCAGAATCATCATCTCAAATGTGGATATTATTTCTATATGAGCAAAAATATCTTTCTCAAATGAATAAGACAAAGGAGAGAATCATAGTTGAATACATTACCATAGTGAGGGACTACACTAATGTGTTCCCTAAGAAATTCCTGGTATTCCTCATGATCGAGAAGTTGAGTTATAAATTGAATTCATTCCTAGATATTTTTCTATATCAAAGAAACCTTATATAATGGCCACTATTGAATTACTGGAATTGAAGAAGTGGATACAAGAGAATAAAGACAAGTGTTTTATATGACCGAGTGATTCACCATGGGGTGCACCAGTCCTCTTAGTCATGAAGAAGGATGGATCAAATAGAATCTATATTGATTATTGTGAGCTCAAAAAAATCATGATAAAGAACAATTATCCCCTTAAAAGAATAGATGAATTGATTGATCAACTATGTGGGGCCAAGTATTTCTCCAAGGTAGACCTTTAGTGGGGATATCACCAATTAAAGGTGAGGAAGGAATATATTCCAAAGAATACCTTTTGAGCGAGGTATGGAGACTATGAGTTCAGAATGATGATTTTTGGACTCAAAAATTATCTATAAATATTCATGGAATTAATTAATATATTCTTTAGAGATTACCTCAAAAAATTTGTGGTGGTCTTTAATGATGATATTATGACATACTCCTAGAGTAAGGGGAAATTAGGATAATTTGAATACTGTGCTAAAGAATTTGTGAAGAGAGAAAATTTATGCAATATAGAGTAAATGTGAGTTCTAGATTGATGAATTATCTTTCCTAGGTCATGTTATCACCAAAAAATGAATATCTGTGGTCCCTTCTAAGACAAAGTCAATCAATGAGTGGACCAAACCTACATCTGTAATAGAGATATGTAGTTTCTGTGGTCCTGTTAGGTATTACTAGAGATTTCTGAAGAACTTGTCATAATTTTAAATCCCACTAAAAAAGATTAATCAGAAGGGAGAAACAATTTTCTAGACCAGTGAATTTAAAGAATGCTTCAAAGAGTTAAAAAATAGGTTTATCATAGTGCCAATACTCACAATTATAACAAGTGTGGAACTCTTGGTGGTATAAAATTATTCTAAAAATAAGGTATTAGAATTTATGCTGATACATCATGATAAAGTGATATAATACACCTCAAGGTGGTTGAAAATTCATGAAAAAAAACTATCCTACACATGATCTGGAGTTGGTGGTTGTGATCATTGCATTGAAAATCGAGTGGAATTATCTCTATGGGGAGAAGTGTGATATATATACTAATAATAATATCCTAAAATATATATTCATATGGAAGGATATTAATATATGCTAATGAATATAGTTAGAGCTCATCAAAGATTTCAATAGCTCAATCCATTACCATCCTGGAAATGAAAATAAGGTGGTGGATGAACTAAGTAGAATAGATCATTTGTCTTTATCAATTATGAGGATTGAAGAGGATACAATCATTTTAGACATACAAATGATAGATATGGTAATCATTAAGGAAGGAACATCATCGATCCTTTCTCGAAATATTGCTCAACCATCCCTCATATTAAAAATAAAGGATTCTCAATGAAATGCTATTGAAATTCAAAAGAAGGTGGAAGCCATGAAAATGGGAGAATCCTCAGAGTTAAAAATTGATGAGGAAGGATTTGTATGATTTGGTTCATGACTATATGTACCATACACTCCAGAGATAAATAAATATATTCTGAATGATGTACATAGCTCAACCATATCTATTCACTCATAGAGAAAAAATATGAATTGATATCACTGAGAGAACTATTGGTGGTACAATATGAATAATGAGATCACATAATATACACCAAGGTGCCAAGTATCTCAACTAGTGAAGTATGAAAGGAAAAATTATAAGAATATAATGCAACCATTACCCATACCAACATGGAAATGGGAAAACATGTCACACCCCAACCTTTGTAAACCTTTTGTTTTATTATTTTTTTAGTTTTAGATATATGTTTTGGGGTTTGGGATGATCCCAGGTTTAAATTTTTGAATTTTGGAAGTCTCAGGTAATTTTCTTCTTGTGCAAGGTTAGCGCATAGTTTGGGAAAACTGTACAACTTTTCCCAGGTAAAAGTGATTCTGGTTTTGGGGGTCTAGGGGTAAGGCACATGGGTTATACATGGTTTGGAAAACCATGTGGAAACAATGAATTAGGTTTCTTAAATTTATATAGTGGTAACCATATGGCTTTCAAACGGTTTGAAAAACCATGCGGCCCAACCATGAGAGTTGTAAAGAAATTTTGAATCTCAAAATCTCTAATCTACCCTCCCTTATTTTTACCCTAAATCAAGCCCCTCCCACCTTGGTCATTTTTTTCACATGATAGGGTCTCCAAACCCCTATCCATTTGGTTCTACTCCCTATTTTGGTGCACCTCCAAAGTTCTAAGGTTAGTTATTTGTGTTTTTGATTGGTTTAGCCCTCTCTTCTCATTTCCCTATTTAGTTATGGGTATCTATTGATTGTGTTTATATTTTTTCTAGACCTTAGATATTAGAGTTGATTTGTGAGGTTGTTTTACATTGGTTTTAGGGTGTGTGGTTTATCTGTGGGACATAGTTCTTCTTTATCTGAGAGTTTTATCACATTTTCACTCTATTAAGGTTGGTTTTTTCATTATTCTCTTTTCTGCCCCATTCCATTGAGTCTTGTGAATTTTAAAATATTATAAAAATGTGTTCACACAACTATGGAATGATTTATTTTCATGGTTTGGTATTTTCATGTTGGAAAAAATTGGTTAAATATATTTAAAAAGGGTCTTCTTCAAATAAATTACACAGTTATGCACAAAAGGTGTTTGTTAAAATGATAATTATGTTTTAAAGTTCATTTCAACAACTGTGGTGTTATTTTTCTCAGAATATTATTTGATATCTTGAGTGAGAATATAAATTGTTCTTTATTTTCTATTTGGATGCCTCTTTATGGTATGGTGGTTGTGGTAAAATGTTTTGTAAAGATTCTCTTGATTTTAGAATCCTTATTATCAACATTGAAATAGTGTTACTTGTTGTGTTGGTTTAAGGGAAAGTTGTGTTTCTTAAAAAATATATTTGGATGCTTTCATGGGAACTCTGTGTTTCATTGGATGTTGGCATATCCATGGTTACATGGGGTGCACACATTAATGGATATAATAATAAATATTACACATATGAGTGATCCCACTTTTGTATTTAAAATGTCTAATTTGTTTTGAAATGGTGTATTGGGTTTCTTAGTGATTTTAAAATGGATTCGAATGTGTTCTTTAAAAAATGAACCATTTAGAAACAGAGATATGTCTTGGTGAATTTTTGGAATAAATTCATGTTTCAAACCTGTCATATTGTTGAATTTTTTACTTGATTTTGGAAAATGATTTAAAAATGGATTGGGATTGGAAATGTTAAAGCACCATTTGGAGATTTGGGTATTTTGGAATGGTTGGTTTTAATATTATATAATGTCAATGAATAGTTGGAACATTATAGTGTTTTGAAAAAAAATTGTTTTTGGGAGTAAAAATTCCAAGTAAGCATCTTAACATGTTATTAGAAATGGGTTGAAAGCTTGTGTGATATAGCGGCCTAGTTGGCACTTCTATATGATTTATATCAGAATGGGAAAACCTATAGAGAATTTCCAATGTGGGTTATCGCATGGGTGGTATCGGTGTTTTGGGTAGGCATGTGCAGTAGAGGCAGGTAAGGTGAGTCACGTGTGCGAGGGCCTCGTACAGACACAATGTACTATTACCATGGGTTTTTTGGGAATATTTTATAGGATCAAGTGATGGTTTATTATTGACCTTGATTGGATGGGTTTGTACCCCTTAGATGTTTTAGAGGAAAAGTGGGTAGTTCCCATGGATTGGTAGTTATAATGACTAGTTTTATATCGACTATGAAGCTGCACCATAAGCTGTCATGTGAGTCCGACCTGAGTACATCTAGGGATCACTAAATAGATGTTTAGAAAATGACCATGGCTTACTATTGGTAATTTCTTGTTTATATTTTTTCTCAATTGGTTTATTATTTATTTTCAGTGTACCCTTGTATTTATTTTTTTGGGGTTGAGTTTTAAAATGGTAAATCATTTTTAAAATAGAGATTTGGAGTATGTTTTTTTTGAAAAAAAGAAGTTATGTTGGTTTATTAAAATAAGAAAAACTTGTTTTTTATATGTATTTATTTCAAAATAGTGTTTGTAGACTATTTTGGGAATGGAAATGTGTTGAATGTTTGGTGGTTTCCTACTGAGCTATTAAGCTCACACCCCACTTGTAACTTTTGGTGTTGGTAGACCCAATCAGTTTTGTAGGTGCATGTTTCTGTTTTTGTTGATTTATTTTTGAGCAGGTTGGTCTTGTGGTTAGTAGTGACTAAGCGGTCACATGGAGATAATGTTAGTGGCATTTGGGTTTGGTTTTGTTTTAGTTTTAGCCTTGTTTAGTTGTATTTGTATATAGATCAGTTTGTGTATTATTTATGATCAGTTTTTTTCTGTTTCCACATGCTCATTTTTCATAATTTATTTATTTGATCCTAGTTTATTAGGATGAAATAATTATCATATAGACTACTTGGATTCCTGTTACTAGTCTCCCATGGGGATCGGGAACACCCTTCTGGCCATGCCAAAGACAAGTTATGTGTCAGGTTAGATGAAATCCTATCATAGTTCATGAAAAAATGGAATCAGAGATAGAACTTTGTTATTTATAGTGTTAGGTATATTAGATATTAGTACATTTGGGACTCGAGAGGAAGGTACATGAATATCATCATAAAATCATGGTCGTTATGATCCTTGAGTTTCTAGGGGTAGTTCTAATTTTGAGTCCTGTTTTGATTTTTTTGGTTTTGGGAGAGGAATGACAATGATGGTGAGCTAGTTTTATGTTGCGATCTCATTTGGATTTGTGACCCCTGTGGAGTTTGACTACATTTTTCAATATCCTCATAGTTTTGATTTTGACATTGGGAATGGAACACTAACCATGTCACTAGGATAAGAATGATTACTAGTCCCACACTCTAGTAGTTTGGCATGAGTTACGATTTGTTCAATCTCTGTTGATATGAGTAATATTTTAAAAAGAATTTTTTTTGTAATGGAAATAATTTATTTCAAGTAGTTTTGAAATTGTCAAGAATGGGTTTTAAAAGAAGGTGTTCTGGATTGAAAATCTAGAAAATTCATGGGTTTGGTGATGAGATGAAATTTGCGACCCTTGGTACTCTTTATGAGCATTCAAATATGTGCGGGTATATATGGAAAGTGCATGTTGGAACTTGTGTTAGGATAACATAAATTTAAATAGATGACATGATATGTTGAAGTTCATCAGATTCCATGGGTGTGTTTGAAACCAAAGGTATGGCTTGGTTTTCCAAAAATGGTTTTCAAATAGGAAAATGATTTTAGGGTTGGTTTTTCATTGAAAAGTGGGTTATTGGTTGTGATAAAATTGGATTTATATATTTGGATAGTGGCCTTGTAAGAAGGAGGTTTTAAAATTGAAATGAAAATGGTGTTTTTTAAAAGAGGATTTTTGTTGTGAGTGTATGTGTTTTCCACAAGTGTCACCAGTTTGGGAATTTGAAGTCATCTTGTCAAAATCCTCCAATGAAATATCATAATTGTGGTCATTCTGGCCATAAAGAGAAGTTTTGTGGGAAGCGCTTCTAGAAGAGAAGTTCTTGATCAGAGAATTTTGTCTTGTAGCTGTGAGGCAGTAGATGCTTCAGCTATTAAGGATCCCACAATAGGCCCTTGAGTGAAGATGGAATGCATTGAGAAATTTCCTAGGGTGTGGAGGACCTTGGCCCAATTTTGTACCTCATTTTGGGGTTGAGACATTTAATATTTTTTATTTTAGTTTTGAAGCTATTGTAAATTCATATTTTTCATTTTGAAAGTGTGATAAACGTTTTCTTTTGTGATTCAGGTTGTTATTTTCATCTGAATGTGTATCTTTAAAGGTTTATGAATTCATAAATCTTCTTTATTTTTCATTCATGCTTGTTTAGAGATATTGTTTTGGTAGAAATCATTGTTTGTAGTGTTTTTTCGGGTTTTTTGTTTGGTTCAGGTTCTATTTGTAGTGTTTCCCTTTGTGTTGCGGGTTTTTTGGGTGGAATGTTTCCAGTTCTTATTCGTAGTTCCCTCATTCCCGCATTAGACAAAAAGATATAGAGTGATTTGTGGTCCTATTTTGGGGTTGTTAGGTTGCATTTTTTTATATTGGTTGTTTTAGTTGAGTTCTTATGGTTGGGAGAACCCTCTTATGGTCTTCCATTTTTCCTTGTGCTATGGTTTTATTTAGAATCAGACTAATGTGAATTTTGAAGTGAAAGGACACCCTAAGTTTTTTCATTTTATTCAGCTTATTTTAGGTTTTAGACCTATTTTTGTTTATCTTTCAGCAGGGTGACTTTATGGTGGCAGAAAGTGTTTTTTGGTTGGGATAATTTTCAAACCATAACCTCTAGAATCCTATTATTTATTTATTTCATAGTTTTGAGATATTTTTTTTGAGTTTTGAGTTTATAGTTGGTTTTCATTTTTTGAATTTTGGACGTATCGAACGAGTTTTTGGCCTATGCATGGTTATCAAAAGATTTGGGTAAATCAGGTAGCTTTTCCCATATAATCATGTGGTTTATTTTGGGGTTTAGGGGTAAGGCGGATGGGTTTCACAAGGTTTGGGAAACTATTCGGTCACTATATGTGAGGTTCTATCCATTTGAACGTTGGTGACTACACGGCTTGTGCACATTTTGAAAATCCATATGAGTTGTCCATAAATTTTATTTCTTAAAATCCCTAATCTACCCTCCCCTCATTTAACCATAAATCAATCCCCTCCCTCCTTGGTCATTTTTGGCTTATGAGAGGGTCTCCAAACCCCTATACCTTTGGTTCTCCTCCTTCCATAGATGCTTCTCCATTGTTCCAAGGTGTGTTATTTGGGGTTTTTTTGGGTTTTATCTTTTATTATTTTTCACCTATTGAGTTCATGGTATCGCTCTATGGGGTTTCTCTTTTGACTAAACCCTATAGATTAGGGTTGATGTGTTAAAATGTTTTACTTTTGTTCTAGGGTGTACAATTTGTCCATGGGGCATAGTTCTTCCTTATCTATGTGTTTCGCCACATCCACACCCCATTAAGGTAGGCGTTTCCATCTTTTTTCCCAAACCATTCCATTTATTCTTGTGAATTTTTGAATAGTGGAAAAATGTTTTCTCACACCTATCTTATTATTTATTTTCTTGGTAAGGTGTTTTCATGTTGGAAAAAATTGGTTAAAGTTGTTTAAAAATGGGGTTCTTCAAATAATTTATATATTTATGAATAACATGTGTTTTTTAAAATTCTAATTATTTTTAATGTGAAATTTTGTTCTTTTGGTGTTATTTATCCATGATTATGTTTTGATAGATTGGGTGAAAATATAAATTGGGTTTGATTTTCTATTTGGATGCCCTTTTATGGTATTATGGTTGTGGTAAAATGTTTTTGAAAGAATATCCCAATTTTAGAACACTTATTATAGACATTTAAATGTTGTTACATGTTTTGTTAGTTTAAGGGAAAGTTGTGTTTCTAAAAAATGGGTTTTGGATGATGTCATGGACTCTATAAGTGTCTCATTGGATGTTGGAACATCCAAGGGTTCCCTTGGTGCACACATGAATGGTAATACAATTGAATATGACACTTAAGTGTGATACAACTATTCCTTAAAATGTATCATTGGTTTTAAAGTGGTTTATTGGTTTCAATTGTATTATTCAAAGTGGCTTTGAATTTTTTCTTCAAAACTTGAACCAATTGGGAATTGAGACATGTCTTGGTGAATGTTTGGATTAAAGGTCTATTTGGAAATTTTCATATTGTTTCATGTTTCAATCTATTTAGGAAAAATATTTTTAGATGAATTGGAATTGTAAATGTTAAAGGTATATTTGGAACTTGTGAAAATTTTGAAAGTTTGGTTTTAATGCGACATGACCTGAAGGCCCAGTTGTCACTTTGTAGTGTTTTGGAAAAAAATTGTGGTTTTGGAAGTAAAAATGGTTGGTTGGAATCTTATCATGTTTTGATATGATTTTTGAAAGCTTGTGTGATATAATGGCCCAATTGGAACTTGTGTAGTACTTATTTTGGAATGGGAACAACTATGGAGGATTTCAGAATGTGGGTTATCGCATGGGTGGTGTTAGTGTTTTGGGTAGGCAAGTGTGGAGGCGGTAAGTAAGGCGATTCACACATATGAGGGCCTTCTACTTGCATAGGTTATTATTACCATGGGGTTTTGGGCATTTTTTAGAGGGTCAAGTGACATTTTATTATTGACCCCAATTAAATGGTTTGGTACCCCTTGTTGTGTTGATTTATTTCCACCATGAACGATACATTTTAATTTTTCACTTCCACCATCAAGGCTATTCAGAAATCCATTATTACGGTTAAATAAGATTTTATTATTCATATTATAAGTTATATAATGTTCATGAAACAATATATTAACATTATTTTAACTAAAATGATATATGCTTATAATGGTCGTAAAACCCTCAAAAATAAATTAAATCATTTTCATTAAAGTTATATCTAATTAATCATCATATTTTCATGTATCCAAATGATATATTAGACAAATTTAAATTATTTATGTTCATTAATAATATATTGTTTCAATTATGGATAATAATTATCATTGTATATGAACTTCCAAACATGTATTCAAGCGAACAGTTCTTGAAAACCATGAAAAAAACACTTACGATTGATAAAATTAACACTATAACACATCAAAATGGCCATAAATGAGAATAATAAAATTATAATGAATAGAATACATTTATAATTGGTTTTGGATTTATTAATTAATGAATCTAATTTGGTTATGTAGGATATTAAGTTGAATAAAGCATTCAAACATAAGGTAAGGGGAATTCTAAAATCCAACTCGCTTTCTTTGGGTTTTCCCTCTTTCAAAACATTTTTAGTATTTATGTTCCTTTAATGTTCCATAAATATCATTTCCTTGTACATAACTTTTATTTTCTATGATATACACGTTTCCAATATGATTTTGTGACAAATACAATGATTTTTCCAAAAATAAATATTATTTATGAAAAACACATATTTTACTTCTCTTGAGATTGTTTCTTCTTCACTAAATATTGATGATTCATATACCAAGTATGTTATTACATTTTATTTTGGGAACCACAATGATTATTCCTGAATATATTATTTATTAAGTCCCCATGAAACCCATTTCTTTTCCATGTGTCATTTTATGGTAGTGATTGTCATACATTCTATGTGGCATGCATGATTATATAAATTTTATGAAGTGAGTGCACTCAGAATTATATATCACTCCAATTAATCAAGTAATGTGATGTATCTAATGAGATAATATGCAATATTCATGAACATGATGCTATATTGTTTTCAAAATTATAGTGTTATGATGATGTATATATATTATGCGTGAACATGATGCTAGATTTTTTCAAAACTATGTGTATTACTTGACCACTAAGTCATGATGTTTCATTTTTATAAATTTCTATATTCCATGAATTTATTTAATTTTATTCTCATTATAATGATGATAAACTTATGATTATATTATGATAATGATGATTATGATCAACACATGTTATATTGATTCATGCTATTATCTATCCTCTTCTTAGTATTTTATCTCACCCATTTCTTTGATGTATATCCTTAGGTGACTATATGTATTAAGGAGAAACTGTGGGCTACTAAGAAGATAGGGAAAAAGGAATTTTTTTTTTCTATGACTTATTATGTAAATTTTTTGTATGGTATTAGTTTTCACAAGACACTAAACTTTGTATCTTGGTTTTGTAACATTATTAAATTTATTATATTTAATTTTATGTAATGGTAATGAAAGAAAAAAAAGTTTCACTATATTTATTCCCTTATTGTACCTTCACAAGTAGATTTTGGTCCATAGTTGCTGGTTTATCATGTTCTCCAAGATATCCTATTATAGATTCCACCCATATGAATGTTTTATAACTAATATTCACCTATTTACACTTATCAAATAATTGAATATAACTTTTCATATTGTTTTTGGAATTTATTGGGAAATGTGATTACCCAAACCATGATGAAAGAAGTTATTTTGAGCAGAAATAATCTATTTGAAATGACCTTTCAATTCCATCATCACTAATCTATGAGTTGAAATGGGGGATTATTTGTTGTTTTTAGACTCTACATATTTTCTTAGTACATCTATAATTGATATTTCTTAGTTCATTATTTTATGGTAGAATATATTATGTTGAGAGTTTTTCCATTCATATAGTGGTGGATGAAAATATGGTTGAAAATATCAACTTAAGAGATACTGATTCAAAGCTCCAAATTGAGTATTTTATTACTCATTTATACCTCAGATTTAGGTTTGCTATTTTAGGAATTTTATTTATTAAATGGATTCATAATTTTTACTTTCATGAACTTGGTTGAAACCATTAGTGAAATTATCAAAATAATGGAAATGATGTCACACTCAAGGGGGTGTAAGGGAGGATTCCTAAATTACATTTAATGAAAATTATATTACAACATAGTTCATTTCTTAAATTTTATATTCATATAAATGGGGTTTTATACTTTTTACATCATTTACTTATCATGTTGTGGATCTTGTATTGGATTTTTGGGTGTTACATGTGTTTTTTCTATCTTCACTCCTACTTCAACATGTGACATTTGTAACACCCTAGGTAAATAAAGAATAGACATTTTCATATTTATCCATATTTGTGAATAAAATATTAATATGACTTTAAAGGGGATGCAATGCTCGATGGCGTACCCAACACGCAACAACGAGTTTCTTGGGAATCTTACGTTGCACTCTAATAATAAAATAATATTATTTTAAATGGTAGTTAACATATAGCCGTTTTAATGGCAGGAATGGATAGAAATAACTAAAATATGATTATATATGTTTTTAAATGTTTTTACATTTATACAATAAAAGATAAAGGCTTAAAATACGGAAAGAATTCAATTTTAGGCGTATATGCCCTAGTTTTCACTAAAGGATCACTTGTCGCCTTTTGATGGCGAACTGTCATTAAATATAGTTTTGATCACTCTTATACATTCTTTTGGGACAAATAAAACTCTTATTAAGAATCGGGACATCAAATTTTACTCTGTGTAATTTTTTTGGTATTTTTCCGATAAAGTTCATTTTTTAATGAATAGTGTAAAATGTTGTGTTTTAATTCAAAACCTCTTTTTAATCTAATTTATTTATATGATTAGATAATATTTTGAATTGGTTTAAAGTGAAATTAGAAAATATTTTTACCATTAAATCCAATAGTGGTCGTTGGAATTAATTTCACTTTGAAATCGGACTTAAACTAGTGTCAATCTTTTGATACATATTATTTCATAAAAACACGCTATTTTCCATGACAGCGGGAATTAATTATTAAATTAATTAATGTGACTTATATGTTTTGAATTTTGTAAAACGGACTTCATTTTTGAATTCAGAATATCAAATACAGCTTAGGGTGAATTTTTGGGATTTTTCTGAAAAACTTCAATTTTTGATGAATAGTGAAACCACTAAGTGGTACTTATAAAAAACTGATTTTCCGTTTAAATGAAATTTTTCCATCATTATGTTTTGATTTTCAAAAATCCTACATACATGGTTGTCATTAAGAAGTAAAATGTGGTTCAATGGGATAAAAATAATTTTTTGGTGAATAGTAACTTATTAAGTTTTTAATCGCGATTAGTGGTAATTAGTGTAGTTTAAGGTAAAAATGATATTATAAGAATGTGAAAACACCATGACACTTGTCCTAAACCTATTGGGTGAGTCATGGCCGACCAAGACAAGCCATGGTCCAACTTGGGGACCCCATGGAGCCACTTTAGTTGGAAAATGACAATAATATATTTTTATTTAATGTTAAAATTAAAAATGACACAAACATGATATGTTTTACTAAAACAATTTTTAAGTGGGGTTATACAAGTCATCTTTTTGATTATAAATAGTCATTGGAAAGATAAAAATATTTCCTACATCATAGTAATTTTTTTATAATTTTTCGACATTAAATAAATTAAATTATTTATGACATCATAATGATGCAGTGATGACATCATTATTTAACGATTAAAATAAAATGGAAATATAATGTAAAATCTATGAACTACACATGTCCAAAACTTATTGGATGGGTGGATTTCGAAACTTTATAACCTTATCCACGAATTATATCAATGTGGGACCTTTTGAAACCGAAAAACATTTTCAAATAAAGTAATATTTCCTTACTTTCCAAAAGTGCCCCTCCTCTCCTCTTATAAAAGGCCCCCACCTCTACCTCATTTCACACACTCCTCAAGCCTTTGGCTCAGCCAAACCCTGCCCATTTACTCTCTCCACATCCCTCTCCTAATCCTATAGGATTCCCTTTGGGCATAATCCTTTTAAAGGAAGCCTTTAGGCTCAAATCAAAAGGAGTTACACTTTTAAAGGTAATTCATTCTCTCATGTTCATTTGTTTTATTTTGATTATCCAACCCCCTAAACTCTTTTTATTTACTTATTTTGTAACAACACCAATATCTTCAATATACTAGGATGTTTTTATAAGATTTATTCGAGCTACACTCTCACAAAACTACATCAAATGGTTAAAGAACATACGGTTTCCGTGGATGGCGAAATTCTGCCTCCCGAAACGATGATTGTTCAATACACATTTAACACCTTCAAAGGTAGCCATTATGATGTCACTATTTTTATATATGATATATAATATGTTTATGTTTTCCTTAAGCTTCTGTTTTTTTTAATTTTGGTCATACCTTTATGGTTTCCATTATGGGTAAACGCGATATCTTCATTTAAGGAAGTGCGGACTACCGCCCCCTCAAAGTGATTTGATTCGTTAAATACCATATGTGGGACGCATAAAGGATGGAACTATGATATTATATATGATATTATACTGGAATTATAATATACCTTTATATCATTATTATTCCATTCTATAAAATATGAAATAGAAATGAAAGTAGCGTTCATGCGTACGTACGGCTTACCATCTCCATGAACGGTGCATTTCATTTCTTACCTCTAAATGATTATGTAATGTTATAAATGCATGAATTTAATGGATATATATGACATATATTATATCTACATCAGGAATACAATTCTGGATATAATAAACATTTGGCCACATGAACAACATGTAATTGTAAGAAGTCCACTTTCGACTTAAGAACCAAATATCGTCAAAACAAATATTATTAACTTAAATGATTACATAAATTTTTATGACATGGTAATAAGTGATATAAAAGGAATAATGAACTTGAAAAAGGTTCTTAAGGAATTAGAAATTAACTCAAGTTTATTATTCAGGAGATTAAAGAAAGATCGAGTCAAGTCGGACCCGAGGTAAGGGATCCTACTCCTCTCTTTCTTTTTAAGTACACACTTTTATGTCATTCCTTTTAAAGCTCATATTTCTTGTTATTGGGATGATATTTTATATTAAAATTACTGTAATTTTTTATGTTCATGTGATGAGAGAATCTATTCTCTCTCATCAATCCATTTTGGAAGTTTTGAGTGGCACCGTTAGGCTGCTGAACTTTCGTAAGAGA
Source organism: Viscum album (assembly GCA_963277665.1). Lineage (NCBI taxonomy): Eukaryota > Viridiplantae > Streptophyta > Magnoliopsida > Santalales > Viscaceae > Viscum > Viscum album. The sequence goes on along the minus strand of OY728142.1, from coordinate 1,399,404,489 downwards.
TCTAACCTCTCTCTTTCTTTTTAAGTACTCTCCTTTATGTCACTTCTTTTAGGATACTCTTTGTAATGTTGGGGGATGTTCTTTTATATTCCTCTTGCTGTACATTTTATTGTAATGTGATGAGATACCCTATTTGATCTCATCAATCCATATTCGGAAGTTTTATGTGGCGCCGTTAGGCTGCCGAGTTTTCGTAAGGGATTTTTCATCTCACTTTTATTCCCATGAGATTTATGCTAAATTTGCCACAAATTCCATTGATTGGTGTATTTACTGCCCATTATTCTACTCTTTGTGTAATATACTTTCGTTTATGAGTATTTACATCATTGATCTATTGTCTTTCTTTCATGGGGTGTATGTTTTGAAAGATACCCAAGTCGGTAAGGGAACCTTTCACCCTCCTCTTTTTTAAAAGACTTCTTTTGTTGGGTATTTCAATTTACATATTGTTATGTTGGGATATGTTCTCATATATCCTTATTGATGTAAATTTTATGTCCAAGTGATGAGATACCCTTTTTTTTATCTCTCATCAACTCATTTTGATGTGACGCCGTTAGGCTGTCAAGGGAACTTCTTAACCCAATTTCGATTTCTTTGGATTCAATATGTTGTTATTGAATATGTCATCCTTTGAATATGTGTGAATGACCTTTGATTATTTTACACTTAATATCCACTTATATTAGGTGTATTCGTTTTTCACACATAATCATGTAATTGATTTATCCTTAAACCAAGGATACCGTCTTTGTAAGGGACTTCGTCTCAATCTCCTTTCATTGAGGCATATTTCGTTTTATACACAACTTTCTTTTATACGGTGTATAAACCCCTTTGACTTTTACTTTTATACAAAAGGAATCTTTTTCTACGAAGCGTTTTACTAAACGACAAAAAGGAATGTTTTTTTTAACGTACGCGGTGACAACGACCTTTTCCGCCGCCGCGAGTATTATTTGGTCTTTGGCTTCCTCAACAAGCCGTAATGTTTTTAAAATAAAATAAATACCATATACTCTTTTATGTATTTTGGTATTGAAAATGGTTTTGATAAAGGATTCTATTATGTCAACATATTTATGATATATTGTTATTGAAATGTGGAAATGTTATCTTTCCTTTATATTGGTTTTATGTTTTATGATTTTATATTGGTACTTGGACATTTTAACGGGTGGTTACGTTATAAACCATATGACCGGTGGTGCTGTGAATACCAGGATGTGTGGTTACGTTATAACCTCCAATGCATTGGGTATGGAACTCGGCCGTATGGCTATTCCATTAAGTATGTATGGAAATTGGCCGTATGGCTATTCCATTAAGTGATATGTGTGGAAGTCGACTGTATGGTTATTCCACTTAAGTATGTTTATGTCCCAAGTTACCTTTATATATGTTATGTGTTCTTTATATGGGTTTTATGGTAATCCTTTGGTTAAAAAAAGGTAAGTAATGATACTTTTATTTCAGTGAAGAGTTTTTACTACTTTATGAAGTTGAAAAGTATTACATTGATAAAGTATTCATGGTTTACTTGTTGTTTTGAAAAACTAACAGTTTTCATTCTTTGTGTATCCCTTACTGAGCTTCTTATGCTCATCCCAAGTTTTTGAAATGTTTTTCACAGGACTTAGCGTGGAATAGGGTCAAGTATGGGATCAAGGGAAAGTCATGCTACCTAAAACATGGAACTATACATGTTTCTTTTTAAGAGTTTTTATTTTATGGAAATTTAGTAGAAGCGACTACTTTGTAATCTTTTGAGATGTAATAGTTATGTCCTAATTCTCTAAAACTCTAAACCTGAAAGGATCCTCAATGTGTAATCTTGTATTAACACAATATTAAGTAAGGTTTAAGGCTAGGGCCTTATAGTTGGTATCAGAGGTCGGTTTAGACAACTTTAGGGATTAGGAGTTTTTGTGAGGCACATGATCAGTCCCTATAACTATTATTTCAGTTAAATACTTGTTTTAAAATTTTTTTTTTCAGGTCAAGTAAAGTCAGTTATGAATGGAAGGAGGAGGATCTCAAACGACATTCCTATCTCTTACTGATGACATGCTTGCAATAATTATTTCAAAGTCATCTTCGGATGATTGTGAAACTTTTTCTAGCATACAACTCACTTGCAAGCATTTGTTTGAGATATCAAACACCTCCGCTATACCTCGTTATCATCGTGGATCATGGGTTGTTTTTAGAAAAATACTATTTTCACAATATTCTCATGTTTTCAAGAGAGGTAAATATTATCAAGGTATTTTCAAATATTTTACCTTATCACAAGAATTTGAAGCATATTATGATTTTCAAAATGGTGCTGAGGAAGGAGACCCTTGAACAACATATTTATATTTTCTTTTAAAATATAGTCTCACATCACATACTTATGGTATTTTAAAAGGACCAATGATAGAAAGTTTCAACTCAATTTCGGTTCGACTATTTTTTAGAAATCATGTTTTATCAGATGTTTTGGAATTATATGTCATACATGATTATTTTCCAAAACTGTTTTTCTGTGAACACCCATATGACCCATGTTGCACGAGGTGTATTTGGATGGAGGAAGCAAATGATTTTGAAGGATCTCTAAATCATTGTTGTAATGCATGGGACTTCTACCTACGTGAGCAAGATGATGATGAAACCGAGTGGACGCCATGATCAAGGTATGATGTTATTCATTTTGGGAATTGTTTTATTTTAACTTATGGTGGTGAAATAAGAATTCAAGAATTAAGGTGTTGAGATCATAATGAATTTGGATGAAAATTAAAGGTATAAGAAAACTATTGAGGTTAAAACATGTTAGGGTTATTTTTGGAGTTTTATAAAAAGGACAACACGCAGACCGTGTGACTACCCGTCGCGTCGGACAAAGCTGCGGGAATCGAACCCACAACCAAAGTGTGACTGGTATTTATCGCCTACCACTGGACTACGTGAAGTCCCTGGTTAGTTTGACTGATTCTTTTTAGTTATATGATTTTATGAATTAAGAGTAAGTTGATTTTGGGTTATTTATGAAAATGATTAACCTATCTTGGAGGATATGTGATTAGGATAATTACTTTTCAATGCGAGACTTTAGGAGCGACTAATGTTGTTTGGAGATAAATGTTATGATTTAACTTGGAAGACTATGTGACTAAATCCTTCAAATATTTGGGTTTCAATCTTATATTGGTTTAATTTGAAGAATTTTATGGACAAATTGATTATAGAATTGTCCTCGTTGAACTTTGGGTTTTGTTGGACAAATTTTGGAGATTAAGAATAGATTTTCTTTTTATAAAGGGTTATCCTTTTCTGGATTATCTGTCCTTGTACTAACCTTTTTGGTTTTGGTTATGGTTAAAGTCTAAAGATATGGGAAGTATATAGTTCTCTTTTGTGGATTAGGTGATTCTCTAGAAGTTGATTATAGTACTCTTAATGCGAACAAGTCTCCCTAAATACTCGTCTTTTGGAAAAAATATGAGTTTGATTAAGGAATCTAGTAAAAGTTGAAAGTCAACATGATAAGTGATTATGTTTCCTTATGAATAAATTCCTCAATAAAAAGTAACTTAAAACAAAAATATTGTCTATTAACTTTTCCTACTGGGGAACCCAACACCGTTTAACCCATCACAAGTTTGTGATTTTCTTATTGTTAACTTTCTCCTAAACATGTTTTATATCACTCTCCATCAGAACATGACCCTATGTTTTCTCCTCCGTGTCCATGTTTTCCTACTTGGAATCCTAGTATGGGTTAACTCGGGTGACCTCTGTGCTTATCTTTCTATATTTTAAAGTGATTGTTTTACCGACTCTTGTTCCGATGTGGGACTTTCAAGGATGTTTCCAAGCACAATTTTAAAATTGCGAGGACGCAATTCCCAAAAGGGGGGGAAGGATGTAACACCCCAGGTAAATAAAGAATAGACATTTTCATATTTATCCATATTTGTGAATAAAATATTAATATGAATTTAAAGGGGATTCAATGCTCGATGGCGTACCCAACCCGCAACAACGAGTTTCTTGGGAATCTTACATTGCACTCTAATAATAAAATAATATTATTTTAAATGGTTGTTAACATGTAGCTGTTGTAATGGCGGGAATGGATAGAAATAACTAAAATATGATTATATATGTTTTTAAATGTTTTTACATTTATACAATAAAAGATAAAGGCTTAAAATACGGAAAGAATTCAATTTTAGGCGTATATGCCCTAGTTTTCACTAAAGGACCACTTGTCGCCTTTTGATGGAGAACCGTCATTAAATATAGTTTTGATCACTCTTATAAATTCTTTTGGACCAAATAAAACTCTTATTAAGAATCGAGAAATCAAATTTTACTTTGTGTAATTTTTTTGGTATTTTTCCGATAAAGTTCATTTTTTAATGAATAGTGTAAAATGTTGTGTTTTAATTCAAAACCTCTTTTTAATCTAATTTATTTATATGATTAGATAATATTTTGAATTGGTTTAAAGTGAAATTAGAAAATATTTTTACCATTAAATCCAATAGTGGTTGTTTGAATTAATTTCACTTTGAAATCGGACTTAAACTAGTGTCAATCTTTTGATACATATTGTTTCATAAAAATACGCTATTTTCCATGACAGCGGGAATTAATTATTAAATTAATTAATGTGACTTATATGTTTTGAATTTTGTAAAACGGACTTCATTTTTGAATTCAGAATATCAAATATAGCTTAGGTTGAATTTTTGGGATTTTTCTGAAAAACTTCAATTTTTGATGAATAGTGAAACCACTAAGTGGTACTTATAAAAAACTGATTTTCTGTTTAAATGAAATTTTGCCATCATTATGTTTTGATTTTCAAAAATACGACATACATGGTTTTCATTAAGAAGTAAAATGTGGTTCAATGGGATAAAAATAATTTTTTGGTGAATAGTAACTTATTAAGTTTTTAATCACGATTAGTGGTAATTAGTGTAGTTTAAGATAAAAATGATATTATAAGAATGTGAAAACACCATGACACTTGTCCTACACCTATTGAGTGAGTCATGGCCGACCAAGACAAGCCATGGGCCAACTTGGGGACCCCATGGAGCCACTTTAGTTGGAAAATGACAATAATATATTTTTATTTAATGTTAAAATTAAAAATGACACAAACATGATATGTTTTACTAAAACAATTTTTAAGTGGGGTTATACAAGTCATCTTTTTGATTATAAATAGTCATTGTAAAGCTAAAAATATTTCCTACATCATAGAAATTTTTTTTTATAATTTTTAGACATTAAATAAATTAAATTATTTATGACATCATAATGATGCAGTGATGACATCATTATTTAACGATTAAAATAAAATGGAAAGATAATGTAAAATATATGAACTACACATGTCCAAAACTTATTGGATGGGTGGATTTAGAACCTGTATAACCTTATCCACAAATTATATCAATGTGGGACCTTTTAAAACCGAAACACATTTTCAAATAAAGTAATATTTCCTTACTTTCCAAAAGTGCCCCTCCTCTCCTCTTATAAAAGGCCCCCACCTCTACCTCATTTCACAAAATCCTCAAGCCTTTGTCTCAGCCAACCCCTGACCATTTAATCTCTACACATCCCTCTCCTCATCCTAGAGGATTCCTTTTGGGCATAATCCTTTTAAAAGAATCCTTTAGGCTCAAATCAAAAGGAGTTACACTTTTAAAGGTAATTCATTCTCTCATGTTCATTTGTTTTATTTTGCTTCTCCAACCCCCTAAACTCTTTTTATTTACTTATTTTGTAACAACACCAGTATCTTCAATATACTAGGATGTTTTTATAAGATTTATTCGAGCTACACTCTCACACAACTACATCAAATGGTTAATGAACATACGGTTTCCGTGGATGGCGAAATTCTGCCTCCCGAAACGATGATTGTTCAATACACATTTAACACCTTCAAAGGTAGTCATTATTATGTCACTATTTTTATATATGATATATAATATGTTTATGTTTTCCTTAAGCTTCTGTTTTTTTTTATTTTGGGCATACCTTTATGGTTTCCATTATGGGTAAACGCGATATCTTCATTTAAGGAAGTGCGGACTACCGCCCCCTCAAAGTGATTTGATTTGATAAATACCATATGTGGGACGTATAAAGGATGGAACTATGATATTATATATGATATTATACTGGAATTATAATATACCTTTATATCATTATTATTCCATTCTATAAAATATGAAATAGAAATGAAAGTAGCGTTCATGCGTATGTACGACTTACCGTCTCCATGAACGGTGCATTTCATTTCTTACCTCTAAATGATTATGTAATGTTATAAATGCATGCATGTACTGGATATATATGAAATATATTATATCTACATCATGAATACAATTCTGGATATAATAAACATTTGTCCACATGAACAACATGTAATTGTAAGAAGTCCACTTTCGACTTAAGAACCAAATATCGTCAAAACAAATATTATTAAGTTAAATGATTACATAAATGTTTATGACATGGTAATAAGTGATATAAAAGGAATAATGAACTTGAAAAAGGTTCTTAAGGAAGTAGAAATTAACTCAAGTTTATTATTCAGGAGATTAAAGAACGATCGAGTCAATTCGGACCCGAGGTAAGGGATCCTACTCCTCTCTTTCTTTTTAAGTACACACTTTTATGTCATTCCTTTTAAAGCTCATCTTTCTTGTTATTGGGATGATATTTTATATTACAATTACTATAATTTTTTATGTTCATGTGATGAGAGACCCTATTCTCTCTCATCAATCCATTTTGGAAGTTTTGAGTGGCGCCGTTAGGCTGCCGAACTTTCGTAAGAGATCTAACCTCTCTCTTTCTTTTTAAGTACTCTCCTTTATGTCACTTATTTTAGGATACTCTTTGTAATGTTGGGGGATGTTCTTTTATGTTCCTCTTGCTGTACATTTTATTGTAATGTGATGAGATACCCTATTTGATCTCATCAATCCATATTCGGAAGTTTTATGTGGCGCCGTTAGGCTGCCGAGTTTTCGTAAGGGATTTTTCATCTCACTTTTATTCCCATGAGATTTATGCCACATTTGCCACAAATTCCATTGAGTGGTGTATTTACTGCCCATTATTCTACTCTTTGTGTAATATACTTTCTTTTATGAGTATTTACATCAATGATCTATTGTCTTTCTTTCATGGGGTGTATGTTTTGAAAGATACCCAAGTCGGTAAGGGAACCTTTCTCCCTCCTCTTTTTTAAAAGACTTCTTTTGTTGGGTCTTTGAATTTACATATTGTTATGTTGGGATATGTTCTCATATATCCTTATTGATGTAAATTTTATGTCCAAGTGATGAGATACCCTTTTTTTTATCTCTCATCAACTCATTTTTATGTGACGCCGTTAGGCTGTCAAGGGAACTTCTTAACCCAATTTCGATTTCTTTGGGTTCAATATGTTGTTATTGAATATGTCATCCTTTGAATATGTGTGAACAACCTTTGATTATTTTACACTTAATATCCACTTATATTAGGTGTATTTGTTTGTCACACATAATCATGTAATTGATTTATCCTTAAACCAAGGATACCGTCTTTGTAAGGGACTTTGTCTCAATCTCCTTTCATTGAGGCATATTTCGTTTTATACACAACTTTCTTTTATACGGTGTATAAACCCCTTTGACTTTTACTTTTATACAAAAGGAATCTTTTTCTACGAAGCGTTTTACTAAACAACAAAAAGGAATGTTTTTTTTAACGTACGCGGTGACAACGACCTTTTCCGCCGCCGCGAGTATTATTTGGTCTTTGGCTTCCTCAACAAGCTGTAATGTTTTTAAAATAAAATAAATACCATATACTCTTTTATGTATTTTGGTATTGAAAATGGTTTTGATAAAGGATTCTATTATGTCAATATATTTATGATATATTGTGATTGAAATGTGGAAATGTTATCTTTCCTTTATATTGGTTTTATGTTTTATGATTTTATATTGGTACTTGGACATTTTAACGGGTGGTTACGTTATAAACCATATGACGGGTGGTGCCGTGAATACCAGGACGAGTGGTTACGTTATAACCTCCAATGCATTGGGTATGGAAGTTGACCGTATGGCTATTCCATTAAGTATGTATGGAAATTGGCCGTATGACTATTCCATTAAGTGATATGTGTGGAAGTCGACCGTATGGTTATTCCACTTAAGTATGTTTATGTCCCAAGTTACCTTTATATATGTTATGTGTTCTTTATATGGGTTTTATGGTAATCCTTTGGTTACAAAAAGGTAAGTAATGATACTTTTTTTTCAGTGAAGAGTTTTTACTACTTCATGAAGGTGAAAAGTATTACATTGATAAAGTATTCATGGTTTACTTGTTGTTTTGAAAAACTAACAGTTTTCATTCTTTGTGTATCCCTTACTGAGCTTATTATGCTCATCCCAAGTTTTTGAAATGTTTTTCACAGGACTTAGCGTGGAATAGGGTCAAGGGAAAGTCATGCTACCTAAAACATGGAACTATACATGTTTCTTTTTAAGAGTTTTTATTTTATGGAAATTTAGTAGAAGCGACTACTTTGTAATCTTTTGAGATGTAATAGTTATGTCCTAATTCTCTAAAACTCTAAACTTGAAAAGATCCTCAATGTGTAATCTTGTATTAACACAAGATTAAGTAAGGTTTAAGGCCGAGGCCTTATAACATTTCAAATAGTGATCCTCTAAAAGAGGCATCCAATATACTTTTTTTTATTTCATAGCATTCCATGGCAATAAAACAACAATATATTATATCCTTTATAGGTTTTATATTGTCCATATGATGTCATTATAACGAATATATCCAACAATTCATATAGATTTTCTTCACGATCTTTTATAACACCATAGATTTCCATTTTTACCTGGGTTATCTTTGTAGTTGATAAGAAATTTCGAAAGAAATACCTCTAGAGTTATTCCAAGGTTGTAACATCCCCATGATATAGGTTGTATATACATACATTAGTTTTTCTTTAAAGGGAGATTACAATGACCTTATAGTTGATATAATACTCTTAGAATCCTATAGGATTTCAATTACTATAAACATTCCCAAAAACCCTCAAATTTCAGTTAGGGTCCTCTCTTTCCAATCCATGGAACAAATTAATTAGTGGGATCATTTTTTTTTGTTTAATGTCATATTATTTATTTATTTCTTAAATCGAATTATTATCATTAAATTTAGGTTCATACTACTCCATAAGTTCCCTATTCATTTGTGATATATTATAATATATATCTTCACTTCTTATGGAGAATATAGTGGAAGATATAGAATATTATAGAGATTCATCCAATATGAATGTGATAAAATATCTCTCTACTTGGTCAGGGATTCTTAAATTCATAACTATTTCTAGTAACGTTCATTCAACCTCTGGATAAAAACCAAGGTGTTGTTCTGAAGAAGACCTTTATTTTTTTTATAAAAAATAAAAAATAAAAAATACCTAGGAGAACCACAACACTAGACTAACACCACTATAATAGTTCCATGTTGATGAAGATCCTATTAAAAGGCTACCCCAAAACAATTTTTTTAATACAAGTTATTATAGATAACTGGGACTCAATATCGTTTTAATAAAGAATTGTATTTATAGTTTTTTTGTCTTATATTTTGTGGGCTCTGGGTGGTTGGAAGTAATGAACATGTTGTCTGATCAGAACTAAAATACATGGAATTTAGAATCATCATTAAAATATAGTGGCCTATATAACACCCCAAACCTGGTCCAGTGTTGGAACCATTTTCTTCAAACACTATATTTGATACAAATTGAGATAAACCAAGTTAAGAATAACTTTATATTACATAAATTTCAAAATTTAAACATTACATATCATAATAATATCACAATCCCACAAACTAAAATATTGGAGTCTATATAGATTAGCTATATAAGTAACTTATTTTAGTATACTTGTAATGATTTATATGTAATCTAGAAACATTAGTATCAATTCTATAATTTTTATATGTATAGATTATCTTCATAAACTAAGTAATTGAAACGTAAGGTTGGAATGAGCTCAAATGGTTAGTAAAGGATAATATTTCATCATGGTTCTAGTAATAAGAATATGTGAAAAACATGATCATGATAGAAATATCTTATTAAAAAAAACATAAAACAATAATAGTTTTCTATATGTTATTATAGTGTATCATGTAATCTCAAAAGTAAAAACATGAACCATGTTATAATACAATGTGAAAATCATGGGAACATGAAATAAGTGAATAATATCATAAGTTGAGGGAATCATAAATATATTGAAACAATATAAAACATGTCATCATAAGAAAAACTCAAGGACCACCACTAAGGAAACAAACATAGTATGCTTATGGTCACAACCCGTGCACCATACATGGTATCTCATATTATGAAAACATCAACCAATGAATTGGAGTTATATTAGGGTATATCCTTTATATTCATAAAATTTACATGCATATGTGTGCTATAGTTGTAAAATAACCCACACATAAATCATAATCTTGGTAAAACCCGTTAAAAGGAAGTGGATTTCATAATTTTGTCTCATGGAATAATTGGTGGCTATATCATAAGGTTTAAAATATAATAAGTAATTTAATTATTTTGATCATTCATATTTAGAAAAGAAATATATATTATGAATATAGAGTTAAAATGTAGAAAAATCCATGAGAATTATTTAAGAAGTAAGAATAATAAAAAACCACTTAGGTGATGCTTTTTAATGAGAAAATGATATTTTTAAGAGAGAGAAGATCATATGATATTATTTGAGACCAGAATTTAACTAGGAGGGTTTTACATAAAATAATGATTACTTTAACAATCTATTAATGGTTAATTTTTTTTATTATGGTGGTAAATAATAAGAAATAAGAAATTTGGATAATCCACTATAATAGGTTTATTTATTATAGATAATCACGATGAGAACTTAATACATATATTGTACCGAAAAAATAAAGGTAGTGTAAAATAGGTATATATGTATATAAATTATATACTTAAGATGGATAAATTAGATGATAAGTAAACAGAGGAAAATCAGGGACAATAAATAGAATACATAACCCAAAAGTAATGAGGGGGGTTTAAAAGATGTAATTTTATGTTTTATAATACCACTTTTGAATTGAAAATTGATAAAAGATAATAAAATATATTTTTTGAAAATGGTTAAAGGTAAATATGAGGATCATAAAAGATAAACTAATATTTGGGTTCCCAAATAGGAAATGAGAACATTGGTGTGAAGGGAATCAATGGGCATGGATGAGAAAAATATCATTAGAAAGGATGTATATTAATAATAATGATGTCATAAATTGTATGAAGAAATATATAAATAAATATTTTTTATTTTAAATAAGTAATTTAAGAAAATGGAAAAACAATATTTAACATATATTATATATAAATAACATAACAAGGGAACATAGAAATTAATAGTCAAGAAATATAGCTCAAGACAAAAATGTAAAGAAATTTTTTTCATCAAAACACTTATGACTTCATTATCTTTCAAATAACTCATAAATGAAAACATGATATAGATTTTTAAATCCATTATATTTAAATAAATTTATTATAAAAATACTTTCACATGAAATATTTATAGCACAAAAATGGAAAATGTGGTGAATACAAATCATATCTAAATGAATAAAAATTGAGATGTAAAAACCCTTACCATAGGTCCTTATTCACTCTTCCCATGAAAATAAAATCATAAATAATGAAATTAAGTTTATTAAATACATTATTATAATCCCTTTTCATCTATTTTTAATTTATAAGGTCTATTTCTTACCACGTGTTATTCATTTAAAAATAATTTTTTCTTATATCGATTATTTGGGGTGGTTTTGTCAATTTTTCTAAATCAACCATTGTATATTAACCATGGTAAAAGGTGTTATAAAATATATTCATAATATCTAGAATTATGTAATTTTATTTCATTTAATATTACATTATCAAAAAATTTAAATATTTTTTAGGCATTCCCAAAATGGACTCAAAGTAAGAATGCTATATTTATATATTCATTTATTCTAGTTAAATTTACTATATTTTTTTTAATTTTACACATATAATTTTAAAAATTATAATTTCATAATATTAATATTATCATATATATAATTTTTATAACTTAAATATAGTTTAAAGTCAACCTTGTAAAGAAATTACATAAAATAGAACACTCCGTTCATATTTGTAGTAGTCTACATGAGTCCATGACGGCGTCTTAATTTTTGGAACTATTTTAGGTGAAGGTATAAAATGAATATTACATGAGTAGAATAAAATTTAAGAATATGAATAATATTGTCTTTATCATATTATAATGTATAGAAAATAATTTATAGTACAGAATGACAAAATTTTTAAGAGGGCTCGATTGATAATAATACCCCTCCCTTTGGATGTTCTCCCTTGGGTAAGCCATTATGGATCCATATCTTGATCCATTAGAATGAACATAACTCTTAGGAAATGGTTAGAGAGTTTTTTAGATTCTGAGTTATAGTTTGTTTTCAATATAATTCATTACAATAAGTGATTATATGAGGTGGAGGAGAGATCCATTTCTCGGTGATGGGAATGAGATTCTTGTAAATATAACTTCTTAATATAAAGAGATCACATGTGTACCTATGAATTTAGATCAAAATATAAAAATACTGGAGTGATGGATGTGAAATATTATATCATCTATTATTTATTAACTTATGATAATGATTAAATATTTTTTAGGTATTTTATTCTTAGATTTTTCACTTTTAATATTTATTGTATTTACCAGGGTAATTAATTTCTATATAAGATATTTAGTTTTAAGTTATAAAAAATAAATGGACCTTAAGAAGTAATATTTACATATATTTTTTTAATATTAAATCCAACTTCCCAAATGAAATTAAATTTTTATGAAAAAAAATCATTTTAACATTAGTACATGAGATGTTTTAAAATGAGTTTGGAAAAGATTATTTTTAATTATTAATGTTATGTTTAAGAAAACATTATAAATTTTGTTTATTTTATTGAAATTAATGGTTTTATAATATACCAAAGGAGATTAATAAAAAATTAAGATAAATGTATACCCAAATTTCACCTAAAAACATAATTAAAAGAGAAAGGCTAATTTTTTTATTCTAGAATATATATCATAATTTTTAAAATGTTGACCATGAGTATTTTAAATTCAATATAGTATTTTTAAATCAATAATATCACTAAATTATTTTTCATGATTTTTTTTATAATATGATAAGTGGTACTAACTTTATGATATAGTCATAAAAACTATTATTTTTGTAACAACTGTATTATTCATTTTTCACCTAGAAATAAATTATTTCATAAAATTTAAAAAATTAATCTTAAGTTAATTTTTTTTATTTCAAATAGAAAATAAAGATAATATTTTCATATTCAAATTTAACTTTTTTTATTGGACTTTTATATACAAACAGAAAAAATATAGTGAAAACTGTTTTCATAGAAAAAAACATCAAAAATATTAAATTCTGATATTTTTATTTCATATTTGTTAATAAGTAGTATTATTTTATTATTTACATAAAAAATATATCTTATAATTTTTTAACCATATTATATTTATTTTCCTAAAGGAAAAATGAAAGGTGCATTAAATTAAATTTCTTGAAAAATTCATTTTAACGATAAAAAGAATTTATTCTCATTACATGCCTTATAAAAACTATTTGATGATTGTTAATCAATTTCCTTGTAAAAATTAAAAATAAACTTCATGAAAATTATTCTTAAGTTAAGAGTATTCAAAAATACAGAACAAAATTAAAAAAAGTCTTTTTTTTTTGAAAATTATTACTTTTATATTAATAATCATATCTAATTAAAATTAAAATTAATAATTTATGTTCTAAAAGAATAATTTTACTAATCCACTGATATTACTAAATTTATTTCAATTTTATAAATATAACATATCATCTAGTCCTAATAACATTATTACTACTAATAAGTAACATTTAAACACAAACATACATATATAAATATATAATATTTGAATATAATATGTTTATTCTATTATTTATTATTATTGAATTATATTATCTTGATTTTACTACTAATAATAAAAAAACTCAGTATACCTATTGGATACATGAATTTACAATAACCATATTTCCAATGGACAGATTTCCAAGGACCATATATGTAATGAATGAATTTCATTTCTATATACCTTATTACTCAACTAATTCAATCCTATAACACTTCTCATTTATATAGTTTTCAGGTTAGATCTAACAATATATTTTCTATTTTCTTGATGTTCTTTCTAATAAAATGTTTTCTTTTTCTATTTTTGGTACTTAAGGGTGAATATGATATAGGGTATCTCATAGTGTTAAAGATTTTTTGATTTTTATTTATTATCATCTTTTAATTTATGAAATTTTAATGGATGTTATAATATATGGTGAGATATAATTCATGGTGTGTAATACTTATATTCATGTGATATGGTTGAAATATTTTACTATGAAATAATAATGTATTTTCAGTTTATTTTTGATCTTGTATGATTTATATTCTAATATATTTAAATTCCCTTAATAAAATAGATTTTTTTTAATATATAGTTTATGTAATGAATTTTCTTCTTGAAAACCAGGGTCATTACATTATCCCCATTAAATTATTTTTTCCTCAGATTTTATATTGTCACAAAATAAGGAAAAAACCAAAGAATATATATAAGATAAAAATACTTATTATATAACTTATAAGGATAAAGAAACCTTATTCTCTTATAGAATCTTAGGTAACATATCTTTTTCCTCCAAATAGGCATATAATAAGATTTATGGACACTTATTCCATGTTTTCCTCTTTAGCTATGTCATAGGAGTTTCTATATACATACCATTCACATAATTATTTTCATGACACTATTCCAAAAAAAAGATCCAAAATGGTTATGATACTATCTAATAAGAATAGATTAAATGACCATATAAACACGAGTACTCAATACCAAGTTGTCTTTAATAAGGAAACCTTCATTTAAACCTATGATTGATTCAATTCAGTATTGATATAATTATACCTACTTATAAATCTTTCATTATTACCTCATTTGTCCTAATTTATCTTCATTATTATGTTTTCTAACTATAAAACATATATATTATATCCTCAAATTTCATTTAAATCCTTAAATAGAGAATGTGAATTAAAATAAAGAATACTCCCTTGAGTGTCTATCCAGTTGTGCAGTATTATTATAACTCATTATACAATGAGTGAATAATGAGATAACATTCTACCAGATTTTTTAGGATGATTTTTCCAAGGTGAATATATGGATTATCCACATCCACTATCCTAAATAGAGACATGGATGCTTTTCAATGAAACCAAAAAACATATACATTAGTTAAAATTCAAGAAGTTATCCTATACATATACTCATTATTATGTTTTTATAAAATTTAACAAATCCAAATTAAAAAAATAACTATAGTAATCTTAAAAAACTAATCCAAAAAAATATCTAAATCCTTCCCTAACTCCAATTATAACATTGCATACCCCTATATCTTGGTCTAGTGCTAAAAACATATTCATTAAAAACTGTACTTTTTATAAAGTGAGATAAATAAAAGTAAGAAAAACTTTATTTTATATCAATCCCATAAGATAAAAATTACATATCATAATAATATCACAATACCAAGAATATAAGTTTTATTATATTTTGTGATAACTATACAAGAAACACATTTTTGACACTTGTGAAAATTTCCATTTAAATGTGACACACTATATTCACTTTAATACTTCTCATAGGTTATAATAATCTTGATAACCCATTGAATGGAAACACAATAAAGGGGTGATCTCAAATTTTTAGTGTTTGATAACATTTCATAGATGATAAATGAAAAGTATATGAATAAACTTCATTGGGAAAGAAATATATTAATAAAAAACACAGAATAATAAAAGTTGTGACAATCAAACATATAATATCAAATGAAAAACCATATACAATTGTATAAGAGTGTGAGAAAATAATGGAAAAATTTTATAAGTGAATTATATTGTAAGGTCATTGAATCATAAATATATCGCAATAACATTAAACATGTCATCATAAATAAAAGTCAAGGATCACTACTCATGCATTATACATGGAATCTCAGGATATGGAAGGATTACCCAATACATTGGGGAACTATTGGTGTACACCCTTGATATTAAAAAAATATACATTAATATGTATTCTATTAGAGTAAAATAAAACATATAAAAATCATAAGAATTATAAAATCCATGAGAAGTATGGGGGATTTATAATATTTTCTCAAAGAATAACATAGGTATATATCTTAATGATTCCCGATATGAGAAAGAATTGAATTATTTTGTATGTTAATATTTGAGAAATGAATATATATCTTGAATATGAAGTTCTAATGTTGATGAATTTAATAGAAGGGCCAGAGAACTATGAATATGAAATGAACCACATATGTGATTCTTATCAAAATGAGAAAATGATATTTTAATGGGGGGAAAAGAGATTATTTTATTCATCTATAATTTCATTTAACCAGGTTGGTTATTCATGAAATAGTTATGGTTTTAAAAATTTACTCATTGTAAAAATTTATTTCATTATGATGGTACTTGACATGAAACATGATATTGGGATGTTTCTTTAAATAGAGTTTATTTAAAAGAAATAATCATGATGAAAACATAAAACAATTATTATCACCAATAAAGAAAGTTAAATTAAACTAGTTATATATTTAAGGAACATATATAATTAATATGGACGAGTTAATTGATAATAATATATATGAAATATTTTAAGAAGAAAAACAATGAAAAACATAAATTTAATGAAGTGGGTTTTGAGGATCCATTTTAATGTTTGAAAACACCTTTGTTTAAACCCACATCATTTGAAGAATAATGATTTTTCTAGAGGTTTATGCAAAATATATGTATCCTAAGAGATAAAACATATTTTTATTCCCAAATTGGAAATGATAACATTGGTGGAAGGGATGTTATGTATAATTATGAGAAATAATCCATTAGAATAGATAGGTATTAATCATAATAATATAATAAATTCTATGAATAAATAAACCAATGGATAATTTTTTATTTTAAATAATAAATTTACAAGATAGAAAATAATATATTTTACCATGTCTAATATATAAATGGATTCATAAAGATACTTTGAAAATAAAATTCAAGACTCATTTGAAAAAAAATTGAGTTATAAAACCACTTATGACATTGTCATCTTTCAAATCAAAAACTCGTAATGGTAGAGCAAGAGATAGATTTGTAAATCCATAATTTTTAAGGATATATATGATAAAATAAAATATAATTGAAATATCTACATCATAAAAATGGATCAAGTGGGGAATATAATTCATACCTCAAGGAAGAGAAATTAAGATGCGGAAATCTATACATTTCGCCCTGATTTGTTATGCGCATGTGACAAACATCCTAAATAATGAAATAAAATTTAATAAATAATTTACAGTAACCTTATATATATATTTATAAGTTAAATTTACTATCTTGTGTTATTAATTTATTAAATATTTTTTAATTATATCAGGTACTTGAGGTGGTTTGGTGAATTTTTCTAAACCATTCCCAGTATATTGACTATAAAAAACTGTGTTGTAAAATAACATCATAATATAAATAATTATTTAGTTTTAGGTATTTTTTATTAAATTATCACATAATTTATATACATTCATAGGGTTTCCCAAATTGGTCTCAAACAAAGAAATATTCATTGGTATCTTCAATTAAGGCATTTAAATTTACTATGATCTTTAATTATTAATATGACTTATAGAATGTCTAAAACTAAGATAAAATATTATTAATATTATCATAAATATCATGATTATAAAATAAATATATTTCTAAATTAATCCATGTTAGGCGATGATGTAAAATAGA
The DNA here is from genome assembly GCA_963277665.1 of Viscum album. Lineage (NCBI taxonomy): Eukaryota > Viridiplantae > Streptophyta > Magnoliopsida > Santalales > Viscaceae > Viscum > Viscum album. The sequence continues at coordinate 1,399,386,395 of OY728142.1, read as the reverse complement.
GTACACTGTTCATGGAGGTGGTAGTCCACACGTACACATGATGACATTCTCATTTTTAAAATAGATATGGAGGAATTTAGAAAATGAATATTCAATTATTATAGTAATATTTCTACATATTAATAATAATTATGTCATCATAATCTAATGTATAGAAAGAATTATTGGGGTAGAAGGAGAAACATATTAAGAGAACTTGGTTGAGAACACTTCTCTCCCTTTGGATGTTCTCCATCGGGTAACACTTTAAGGCTCCTTAGCTTGGTGTTTTAGTGAGTACATAGATTATTGGATATGGGGATAGAGTTAATTAAATAATATGAAAGATTTTTTGGTCAAGTTAATTATTTTTCAAGAGAGAATAAATAAGGTGGAGGTGAGATCCTTTTATATGTGGAGGGAATGAAATTCTTTTAAATATAACTTCATAATATAAATAAAGAACATGTTTCTCATGGAATGTGGATAAAAATAAGTATAAAGGGATTGTGGTAATACATAATATTGATAGTCACTCAAAAATTTATTTTGATACATGTTTTAAATAGGTTTGTATGTCTTTTACTCTTATATTGTTCACTTATACAATTTTTGATTTTTAACATGCAAATTAATTATTATATCAGTAACATACATTTAATTTCTATAAATGAAATCAGATTTTTTTACATAATTTTGACCTACTAATTACAAAACAAAATAATAAATTTTATAAAATTAAATTTATATTTTTTTGAAAATTTAATTTTAACATGAATAATTGTAATGCGTAAAGCACCATTTTAAGAAAAATAGTATTTTTAAGCATAAATGTTTTGTTTATTAAAATATTATAACTATTACTAATTTTAGTGAAATTAATGGGTTTATAATTATACCAAGTAGATTTATGTTACTTAAAAAGTAAATAAAAACTCTTAGTCCACTGATCAAAAAATTAATTAAAAGAGAATAACTAAAAATAGTTTTTATGTAAAATATTTCTTTATATTCAAATTTTAAAATGTGGACATTAGAAATTATATATAGTATTTTTACATGGATAACTTCAATAATATTTACTTAATTAATATTTTTGTATTCTATTAATTTATACATATTTCTCTATATAGTAATAAATGATATATTTTAGTAAAAATTATATTTTGAAGTACTCACTAAAAACTAATTTATTTCATAAAAAAATATTATTAAGATAAAAATATTGTTGAAAAAAAATGAATTTAATTTGGTCATATTTAAATTATGAAATATGTAAATTTATATTTTAAAAAAAATCTTAAAACATACAGTTAAAACTGTTCTTATAGAAAAATTACTTTTAAAATGTTAACTATTCTTATTTTTAGTTCCTATCAATTACAAATTATTATTAATATGTTATTCAAAAAAATATTATATTTTTGTTTCACTATAATACAATATGATTCAAAAAATAAAAATCTATGGCCTAAAAAATATCAAATTCAAAAAAAAAAATCATTTTTTGTCATAAAATGAATTTAATTTTCTTACATCCGTTATAATAATAATCAAATGATTTTTAATTTATTTCATTATAAGTATTATAAAAAAATTTCATTAATATCATTATTGAGTGGTAAGTATTTAGAAATAAACAACCCTTATGAAATTCCTTTTTGAAAAATATTATTCTATATGAAATAATGTTCACAAAATACCATTAAAATTAATTATTTTTATTCTTTTAATTTATTTTTACTAATTTATTGATTTTAATATATTTCTTCAAAATTTAATAAATACATCATATCATATAGTAATTATAATAATAATAACATTGATATTTAATGAATTAATATATATATATATATATATACATGTATATATATTTATTATATTTTAATATTATTTTTAATTAATTATTTATTATTCATGAATTATATTATTTTAAAGTTTATACTAAAAATATAAAAATTCGTTATGCATATATATATTCATGTATATTCAATAATTTTATTTCCAATGACCATATTTATAATGTTCAAATTTTGTTCTTATATATATCCTTACAAAACACATTCATTCCAAACACACTTCCCATTTCTATAGTTTTCATTTTAGATCTCATAATATAATTTCTCCTTATGTTTTTATACATTATAATAGGTTTTTGTTGGCTATTGTTGATCCTTATGGGTGATGATGTTCCATGATATCTCTTATTATTTATGATTTTATTATTTTCTTTTTACTACCGCCTTTTAAATATTACACATTTAATGGATGTAATAATCCATGGAATGTAATAGTTTTAATGTTAATTTATTTAATTTTTTTAATATTAATTAATTAATTATTACTAGTTTAATTCCTATCTTGTACGACTTAATTCCTAGACTATTTCAATTCCATTTAATAAATCTGTTTTTATAAGATATAGTTTATGGGAAGAGTATACTTCCTAAAAACATATGGAACGATAACCTAACATAGGATATCATCCCCCACTTACTAGATAAGTCATAAATAAATTAACTCTCATACTCTCTATCTCTTGGATTAGGTGAAACCTCAATGGATTACCCCTAGTGAGTTATTATTTAATAGTGTAATTAAATAACCACTACATCTACTATGTTTTCCTAACTAACCGATTTGATATCATCAATAACACCAAGGTTATCAACCTTATCACTATCCTCAAAAGGTAATAAGATAATGGTATATTGTGTTTGTTAAATAGTTACCAGAATATAAGAAATTTAGTTCATATGATAAAGTAAATATCATGTTTTATATAACTTTAATAAAATCCCCAAAAAATTAACAAAAGAGAGATATCAATTAAAATTGAAATTTATTAATTGGGGTGAGGGAGTCACCTTGGTTCAATCACTTAGGTACTAGTGTTCCATAATGAAATAATAATTTATAAAAATTAATGAATGAAGAAAGGTATCGTCTATAGTGATGACACTCTTTATTTGTTAGAGGAAACCCTTATTGTTCCCACCCACCTCTTATTCTTGAAAAAATGCATTCTTAAAGGATACCCCTTGTTATTAGTACTATGTTCTCATTTAATTTATGGATAAAATTTGTGTAGATCGTGGTCCAAGATTATCAAATAGGGCATCTCAAACATTTCCATTTAATTTTGGCATAATGATCCTCTCCTTATGTTTGATATATTCTAGGTGAAATCTCTATAATGTTCTTTCCCAATATTGGAAAAGTAGGGATTTTTTTAATTTAGGTTAAAACCCCTTTATTATAATAATTTTAGATATTATTCCCCTTATATTATCTTTTTATAAGTGAAGGATTACTCATACACAAGATTTTTTGGACTCTAAAGACTCATACTCAACTTTCAATGACTCCTACAATGATAAATCCCAAAGATATGACTCATTTTGTGGTTGTAGATGGATCATATGTTGTCTTCCTAAATCATGTGTATTGTAGTGAATGAATAATAAATTGATGCAAATGAAGAATAAATTTCATTTTGATGGAACATATTTAGGGAAAATGATATGTACATAGCTATATGAATAACACATATGTTGGATATAATTTTCTATTTTTTAGCCTCAAAATGCACTCATGAAATCTATAAACTCATTTTAGGTTTTTTTCTTCTCAATGAAAAATATATTCTGTTGAAACTATGGAAATTATTTTCTATAAGTGGTGTATGGATTGTGTTTTTTGTCAATCCTCATTGGAAGATCAAAAAGTTTGCAAGGAAAGGTATCATACAGTTCAAACAGACAACAATATTTAAGGTGGGGTCATTTACTAGTTTTGATAAATTTTTGGGTACATAAATTGGATATTGAAGAAAAGTGTTTTTGGAAAATTAATTTTTACACAATACTGAATGTGAATTTGAATTTTTCATGAAAGTTATGTACCAGTATCATCTCATCAAAATATGGAAAAGGAGATAGCTGCATGAAAGATTTGTTTTTTATACACATGTTTTAAGGTGGTTCGGAATCTTGTGTGTATAGATTTTTTCGGGATCGACACTTCAAAATTTTGGAAAATTAAAAATGTTCAAAAAAATTGATATGTTCACAAAATATGAGGTTGCGTGGAAGAGACTTATTCACCCAATGCAGCGTCATAAGGGGTTTTTCATATAAGAAGATAATATTTTGTGACATAGAATAATATTATGAACAAGGTTATCGAGGCCTATAAATAGGAGGGTATCTCCAATCAAGACATAGAAATTTTTATTGATGATCGAGTTCCTCTACCATGTGAAAGACTTGCATGTGGAAGAGAAGTATAGAGAGAATATTGCATGAAAGGTGTTCCTTTAGTTTAAAAGACCAAGTAAACCTTATGGTCTGGCTACGTGAAAGATAAGGGTTGCATGAAAAATAAGGGCTACCCAAAAAATAAGGGTTGCACAAAATCCATATTTCATGAAAAATACCAAATATTGCACACATGGTTAGGTGTTGTGCGCAAGTGTAGTGTTGAACTTCTAGCATGTTTGGAATATCTGATTGGTTCGATTAGTGCTTCCAAGTGCATCAATTCAGGACATTAATGAAAGTAGTGTATCATGCTGGACTGATACAAATACTTCAACATAAATCTTTATAAGATACCTTCTAGTCGATAACCTGAGGAAGACTTCTCCAAAGGAAGTGAGCTAAGGAGAGTTTATGGATGTGTTTTGGGGGATGCAGTGAGCTATCACTGACATTTTTTAAAGGTAGTGTGCATGGAACATAGTATGTTTGAGCCCTTGTAATCCAAAACAAGTAAAGAATAGAGTATTTAGGTATGACCAACACACTATCAACATATTATCCTTGGACTATCCCTTAGTGGTGAACCAAGTAAAATTTTTATGTTGTAACTTTTCATGTGATTTCATTATTAAAGAACAATTACAATATACATGTTTAATGATTTCCTATAAATGTGGGAACAATATCTTTCACCTTAAAAGAAAAAGTTGACACCCTAATTCACCCCTCCCCTCTCAGGGTGCTCTGGGGTCCTTTAAGTGGTATCAGAGGTTAAGGTTCAAGTTTGTTGGATTATCCATAGTAATGTTATTATCATTTGAATATTTTATTTTCTTTCTTGAGTCAAGAATGAAGTGTAGTTTTGATGAAGATTCAAATAAAAATTCTATATCTAGTAATACTATGATAAACATTAAAATAAAAGAGAAGAAGCAGTTGAAATAGTCCCTATTATCTAATTGAAGAGGTAGTGTCTAGTTCCCCATGCCTTTATGAAAATGAAGATATATCAGGATTTGATGGTAAAGAACAAGTGGTCTAGGTTTCCACCAATGAAAAGGACAACATATATAACTCATGTAAATAAAAATTGTCAAATGATCATGAGGTATGTGTTGGAACCCTTGAAATTCACCCTCAAGATAAAGATCCTATCATAATTGGTAATGTTGATCAATCTACATCCTTAGATGAAATTAAATGATATTGAAAATATCTTCATGATATCCTCGAAGAAAGAGTCTTTATTGTTTGTAGGATCCTTCAATGTTTGTAAGAAAAGATCACCCAGTTAGAAAGAGAATCTTATAATATAGAAAATGGAATGGGAGGAAAAGTTCTTGAATGTTTAAATCTCTCTAGATAGGTTGAATCCTTTGAATAAATAAAGAGGGAAACTAAAATAATTTCCATCAAATACCTCATAGAATATAAAGAGGAGGATTCAAAAGGATCATGAAGAAAAGATCCATTTTCTATAAAACAAATAAAAAAATATCATTGATGTCAAGGGTCTAAAATAGGAGTAATATTCCAGAAGATAAAGGAACTTGACTCTTTGATTCAGAACAAAGTGGTGCTATATGAAGATAAAGTTGTAACAAAGAAGAAGGATTATGAATAAATGATGCATATGATTGAAGATTAGAAAATCATCCTCAATATAAAATGTCTTTATATGGAATCCTAGTTGGACAATCTTGAGAATACATATTTTGAGACTTTAAAAAAGAAGTAAACAGTTGATGTTTCTACTTGATGGTCAATGGAGGATTATAAAGTTGAATGTCCTCTAACCTGTGATAGGAAGATCATGACATATTTTGATGATCTATCTCAGGATGGTGGGAAGAAATAGGTACCATCCAAAGAAACTTGTTCTAATAACTCTCAACCTATTATCATGAATATTACAGGTTATAAGAAAAATATTGGAAGATTATGGATGAAGAAAGGGGATAAGAAACCTACCACCATGTCCAGGGTGGATATGAAAAATAGTATGGAATCTATTTGACCACAAATATATCTAAATGTCATGAAGAATACCCAACAACCATATGACATAGATATAAATAGAAACATATTTGTTGTTCAATGTTGGTGCCACAACAGATTAGGGAATTGTGAATTAAATTTTTGGAACAATCCTAAAATTGTAAAAGCACAATGGAAGCCTATCTCATGGGAGAGAAAACTAGAAATGAAGAAATAAAATCCACAGGTCCAGAAGCATATGTTTACAACAAACATATTTGGAATTATTGATAACATTGGTGATATTTTGAACGGTAGTAGTCACAAGTTTGGTACGTTCCCATCTCAGCATGAATTCATTAATGAAAAGAAAATAAGATCATGAATGTGGGAAGTGTATGATGAATCTAACTTGGGAAGAAATTAGAAGAATGTTGTGAACATAAATCCAACCAAGAAGGTATCAATGAAGTATTATGAGAAGTCCCTAGATTCTAAATCCATTAAGATGAAGGGTAGTGCATCTAAGAGAACTAATATGATGGATGAACCTTTGAAGAAGCCATGTGGAGAATTCAATCTTGCTTCGATGGTTCCTAATGACACTTTAGTTATCTGGACCAATGGTTTGGAAAGAATGGGAAAACGTACTGATTCATAGCCTAAATCTAGGGAAAAAATAATAGAAAATGATTCACATGATTAGGAAAAAGGTCATGAGTATTTTCTAACAAAATGAAAATATTATGTTAAAGTTGTTCTCTGTGAGAGATTCATAAAATCTAGTCATGTTGCCAAAGTTTGTTTAGCCTTAATACCAGAACAAGAAGAATTCATTAAGAGGAGTAAGAGTTTTTCATCCATGAAGGATGTATGCAAGAAGAACAATTATCCACACAAATAAGTAGTGAATGTGAACAGATCCATTCCATAAAAACATAAATTAGAACATATGTTAAGATATGCAAGTATGAAGACTAAATAGAATGGACAAACTTGGTTAAGAAGATTATCTCAACCATGCAGTTTATTTTGATGAAGCAAGAAGGAGCCACCTTATTCTATTAATCATTTATTCTTTGTATTAGTGATAATAATATAGGGAATTGAAGGTGAAGAATGTTTATAGGGGGAGAACCTGGGATACAGATAGGGCTGTCAATTCTAGATAGCCAATCTAAAGAAGTCACCATCATTAAATGATTCATCAATTTGGTATTCAAATAAAAACATGATGAAGACTCATTTTTTGGATGAAGATGAATATGTTCTATTAAGGAAAACTAGAACAAATAAGGTACCATCATGGATAGATCTTATTTTTGTTTTGTTGTAGAACAAGTGTTCAATAAGATTATCCATGGTAATGATTTGAATTTTTCCAATTTGGATAGTCACAAGTTGAAGAACCATTCGGTTGTTTTATACATACTGAAATTCCATGAAATCAATTCTTGATAAGATTCACCATTACGAATATTCTGAAAAGTATTTATCTTGAGGATGAGAGAAATGATGAACAGTGAAGAAACTGCCATAATAATTATTTTAATTGTTATATAACCTCATTATTTTGGAAAATGATTAGAGATAATTTTAATGTAAAAAGGTGGTTTAGTGGTCAATAGATAGATTCAGATGCTAAAATAGTATAAGTCTTGTATATTAATCTGGGATGGCCTAAATAATATAATTTAGAAGAAGAATCAGAAGAAGAAACAGTTGTAGAAGAAACTTCATCTAAACCTCAAAATAGAAATATAAGATCACAATTTTCTTAAACCAATATCATAAGGGATTGGACAACTCCCACATAGAGAAGAATAATGAGGGATAATGAAAATTATAGCTTTATATAAATTGTGGTACCATCCCCATTTAAATAATCTGTAAAGGATATTAACATATTAAAGGTGCTGATGTTAAAGATAAATTTGTCCCAGTAGTGAGACTGGAATTTATTAGACTTTTCTTGGTATTGGAAATTCAAATAATATATAAAGTCTATCTGATGTATGTTAAAACAAAATTCTTGGTGTTATTAAAGAAAAGGTCTACATTGAAAAAAAAATTATATGTATGATTTGAAATGATGAAGAAAAATAATATAGATTAAAGAATACTCTTTTGTAAGAAGCATCTCATTGAGTATGGTATTCTTGACATGATTCATATATAATGAAGAATCAATTCAAAAAGAGAAGCATGTAGGGATTATTGAATGAATTTTCCAAATACATTAAATATGAATTTTAATTGTCTATGATTGTATAACTCATGTACTTATTGGGGATGCAAATTAATCAGAGTAAAGACTACCCCTCTATCTATCAGGAAATGTATGTAAGGGATTTTATAAAGAAATTCAATAAGCATGATTCCAAACTAATGATGACTCCAATTTTTGTTGGAAATAATATTTTAAATCATAAGGATGGGGCTCCTGTGGATCCCACCATGTATTATTGAATCATCAGTATATTATTCACTTAACTTCAACATGTCTGGATATCGTCTTTGGAACTTTTTTATACAACTACTTTCAAAGTAATATGAAGTAAAAACATATGGCAACAGTTAAAAGAATCATGAGGTATATTCAAGAAAGTCCACAAGTAGTGGATACTTTTTTATTGGTATGAAATTCATGTACTGGTTGAGTAATAAATAAGAAATCACTTTTCCCAGTAATGATGAAGTTGAGTATATCTCTACTACAAAAGCATGAACATAACTACAGTTGATGACGAAAAAAATAACATAGATTAGTGATGAAGTGTAACCGCCAATGATGATTCAATTTTATAACAAGAGAGCGTCCAACCTCACAAAGAATCCTATTCAATTTTTTGTATAAATCATATTGATATTAGATATGACTTCATCATGGGAAAATTTGAACATAGTGCAGTTAAACTAGATCATGTGGGAACTAATGAGAAAGTGAATGATATTCTAACCAAGCCACTAGAAATGACTATGTTTGAGAAACATCAGTTGAACCTCGGTGTTCAGCCACCTCCCAATGATTGAGTAGGACATGAAATCCCCTCTACCCAGTTATGTTAACCATTTTTAATCTGTTGTGGTAGTGATTCCGGTTTATGGGGGAGATACAATTCACAGGGAGTGTGTTTTGATCTCTATAATTTACAAATAATGGTATTTGAGATTATTTACAATGGGGGAGAATAACTAAATTCAATGTGGGAATGTAGAGAATGATGGAGAATAGAGAAATTTAAAAATATTAAATTGGGGTAAAATGATGAGTTACAAAAGGGGAAAATGAAGGGAGAAAATGAGAATGGACAAAACACTTCGGTGTTATGAGGAAAAAGATAAGAATTCCAAAACACGAGAACCCAATTCAAGCTTCCCCACTTATTTTCTACACTGAAAATTTCACATAAAGGCACATAGTGTTGTCTGAGTTAATTATTATATATCAGGTTTTGATAGTGGCTGGTACTCTATTGAATTTATATACATATTTCCAACAAACCCAAAGGGGGGATTATTATTACTAAGGTCGTTCTTTGCTGTAAATGGTGTATGGATTGTGTTTGTTGTCAATACTCATTAAAAGATTAAGAAGTTTGTAAGTAAATGGATTATACCATTCATGAAGACAACAATATTGAAGGTGGAATCATTTCCCAGTGTTTGACAAATTTTTGGGGCAAAAAATTGGAGATTGAAGAAAATTGATTTTGGCAATGTAATTTGTGTGAAAGATAGAAGGTAGATTTGAATGTTTCATGAAATTTATGTACTAGGATCATCCCTTCAAAATATGAGAAAGGAAAGATCCACATGAAATATTTTTTTTTCTGCGCACAAGATTGAAGGAGGATTAGAATATTGCACGCAAGACTTGTTTTGGGATCATCACTTCAAAATATGGAAAAATAAAAAGTGTTGGAAATATGTGGTTGCATGGAAGAGACATACACACCCAATGAGACGTAAAATGGGGGTTTTCTCACACACAGATAATATTGATAGACACAACATAATCTTATGCACATGAATATTGAAGCCTATAAATAGGAATCTACCCCCACATAAGACATAAAACTTCTTATCAAAGATTGGGTTTCTATACTATGTGAAAGACATCCACATGGAAGATAAATAGATAGAGAATCTTGAACCCATGTGTTACTTTAGTCTAAAAGGAAAATGTAAACCTTGTGGTGTGTATTCTAAAAATTTAAGGGGTGAATGAAAATTATGGGTTGCATGCAAGACATATTTCATGACAAATCACAAATCTTGTGCGCATGGGCAGGTATTGGATGCATGTTTAGTGTTGAGCTAGCAGTATGTTTTGAATATTTGATTTGATCAATTAGTGCTTCCAAGTGAATAACTTTAGGACTTAGATGCAAGAAGTGCCTCTTACTGGACCGAGACAAATACTTCAATGTTAATTTATTGAAGAGACCTTAAAGTTGATAAATTTAGTAAGACTTTTCCAATGGAAGTGAGCTAATGAGAGTCGACAAAAGTGTTCTGAGAGACACATTGATCTATCCTTTAATTTTTCTGAAGGTAGTGTTCCTGGCACAGAGTGATTGCATCCAAACTCTTTCACTCCACAACTAGTGATGAATAGTGGATTTAGGTATGACCGACACACTATCAACGTATGGTACTTGGACTATCCCTTATTGGTGAACCAAGTAAAATTGTTTTGTTATCAATTTTCATGTGATTTATTTATTAATTTACTATTCCAATAGATATGTTCAATTATTTCCTACCAATGTGGGACCAAGATTCATCACCATAAAATAAAACATTGACACATTGATTCACCTCTCCCCTCTTAGAGTGCTCTGTGGTCCTATGAATTTAAATAACAATAAATTAGAATATAAACCAATATAAACCCATAAACCAAAAATAAATATTTGATTTCCCATTAAATCCAAAATTTATTAAAACATTATGTTTAAAATTTTTTAACTAACGAATTCTAGATTTCATGAAACTCTTGAAATGGTAATAATTTCCCTTAATTTAACTAATTATCCATGAAAAATATTTAAAAACAATGAATATACAATATATCATAAATCATATTGATGGATATCCTTTAAAAGAAAAATTATACATCCTATAAGGGTAATCCATGGGATATTATTATTCTCCCAACACTATAGAAGTATGTTATCATCCTCATAGTATATTAGAACATTATTTAAAGAGAATGATAGAAATGAGAGATTATGTTAAAATAGTTTACACACATATTTTGAAAAAAAATAATACAACCACTATAGATATATTAAACCGAATTATATAGCCATATAGGAAACACCATATAATCCATAATATTTAAAATTTGTTCATCCATGAATGAAATTTCTCATAAGAATTTCAAAACATTAAAAAACTTATAACCTATGATTTAAATTTCAATTGATTTATTAACATTTAAATAATAAAAATTAAGGTCATAATCTACTTGAACACCATCATATGATTTTTCAAATGATATATGATAAAAAATTATAGAAACAAATTTATCATACTATTACCTCATAACGCATGAACTATTATTCACTATAACCAAATATGGTAACCTTTATTATGATATGGTTTAATCTAACATAAATAAAAACATAGTTAATGACACCAAATCATTTCACTAATTTTAGTTTATATACCAATAATAAATACTCCCTTAAAAACTTTTCAACTAAAAAAATATTAATCCATTTAAATAAAAAAATTAACAAATTATAATCCAACAAAATTCCTTTATTGCATCATTCAAACATAGAATTCCTACACAATTATAAGATAAATCAACAAAATAATTATGAATATTGATATTTCATTTAGGATTCTCACACAAATGAATACTACTCTAAAACAATTACCTCCAACGGACTCATACCATTACAATAAATCACCCATACATAACATTCCAATGATAATTCTCAATCCCCATAAGGTTCTTCATCAATGATGTGTATTCCTAAAATCATTTTTTTAAAATAAAACTTACGATAGATTTTTTATTTTATTATCATTGTTGATATTCATGGAAAATTTAAAGATATCTATCTAGAGACGATGGATATGATAAATGATATGAATCTTCACTAAGTGGATTCAATACCTCAAAAGGTATAATAAAACATGGTGAAAATTTACATCCTCACCCAAACCTTCATTGACCACACATTAGATAAACTCTTAAAAATAAATAAATTACCACTATAAACTCTAATATTATTTATATGAAATAATCATATGATTTATATATACTCTAAGTGGTGTTTATGTGATCACAAATCCACTACATATTCTATTTTTTACTCTACCATATTTTGGTCAATAATCGTTAAATTCTCAATGTTAAATATATATAACTATGAATGAAATGGTTAATCATATAATTTATTTTATGGTTTAATGGATTTATTTTAACTATTATTATTAAAAAACATAACTGATGGAAAATTTTCTTCCAAAAAATGTTTGAATATCCCTCTTAGTTTAAAAGTTATTCTACAAATGAATTTTTTTACTAAGATTAACATGTGTTAAAAAAGAATACTAAAATCCTCTACATATATGAGAAGTGAAGAAATAATTTATATTAGATATAATCATCTGAGGTATTCCATTTATCATTATGGTTTCCTCTAAAAAATATCCTACTAAACACTTTATTGAACTATATTCTTTTTTGTGTGTGAAATAGGTGGACTTTTTTAATCAATTGATAATAACTCAAATAAAAACATAAATATTTGATATATAGGGTAACCCAATAATGGAATTCATAGATATATATTCCAACTTCTATTTTTTATTAATAAATAGTTGCATAAAATTAGATTGTACCCGATTCTCGTCATTTACCAACCAATAGGTCAACAATATATCTAGATGTCATATTATTGACACCTTCATTCTACCAAACCAATACTGTTAATATATGAAATGAAAAAACATTATTATTTTGTGATTTATATCAATAAGATTGTAATAAAATTTATGTGTCACTTCATCTATATTAAATGAATCATATTAATGACCTTGAAATGCGATTCAATATTCCCCATCTTCAGACTAACCCACCAGTGCATCACAATGAATAATGCATTTTCTACATAAATCTACCACCGAGTTACCAATGATATACTCTACCTCTTATTGTACCAATAAACTTGGATTAATAATTTGAAAATGTAATAATCCTCCATTAACCCCCTCAGGATAAATAATCAAATATATTACTTATTATATTATTTTTAAATCCCCACTTGATTGATGGGAAACATCACTATACATTTTTTTGACTCAAGGACACAACGACCACATTACTAATTCCTAGGGTATATGTGATCTCAAAATTTAGGTCATAATGCACCCTAATGAAAACACAAATCCATCTCTAACAAACATTTAGGAAGACTCACAAAATAAACATGTAATTTGGAACAAATGTAAATTAAAAAAAATTCAATAAAATAAAGAAAGAAAAGTATAAAAGTGATTAAATGATTTAAATAATCCATACTATTTCAATGGATGAAGCAATTATACTATATTAATTATAACTATAAGTACAAATATTAAATTCATCTTACAATCCCATAAGTAACTATTTATATCAAAGGATAATAACTTTTCAATTCTATAATTTAATTAGATAAGGATCATTATATAGATATTTATTTACTTTTCAGGTTACTGGTATAATATTTTATGAGGTAATCAATTAATTTTGTAGGAGTAGTTAGCTAGTCATCCTAGTTATATAATTCTACAAAATTTATTGAAATTAGTCTATCTGAAATGGTAACTGGTGGTTTACAATTTTACTTTTCCTTTGACCAATTGCTTTAATAAACTCTTCTATAGAAATAATTCTAGATACTTCTAATTTTCAAACCTTATGGGCCATTATTCTTTGTAAAAATTCTATACCCCATATTTATATCAAAAGTAATAAACATTTAATGGTTCCAATCTATCTTGTAGATATCCCACTATTGTTTTTTGTACACCACAATGATGTATGTTCTAGTGAATGAATATATAGCGACCTGAATCCAGCAAATAGAAACATACTTTACATCTAAATAATCTCCCAACTAAAGACTATTTTAGGGAAATATTTGTAAAATCTCCAATTCTTGGAAAAAAATAGTTCCCCTTCCTTCATAGTACACAATACTCTCCATCATTGTTCATTAAACCAAATCCCATTAAGTCATGATGTATCCTAAAACATTCATGAACTAATTATTTAATGAATATATCACCTAATATTTGGCTTCTAGATATCTTTGAAATATCTAACACCTTTTCCTCTAATATATTTTTGATGAAGTGGAACTTCAGGTAAATATTATTTTTTCATACATGAAACATAGGATTTTGAGCCAGGAGAATTTCCTTTTAATTATCATAGAATATAACTCCACCATCCTAAATAAATTAATGTTTATTCAATAATGACATAAACTATGAAAAATCCTATCCAGCTTCTATTGAACCCACAGTCACCTCTTCTATTCAATATTGAGTACAAAAATATATAGTTGTGAAATTTAACTGAAATTTATACCTTCATTAGTGAAGAAAAATCCTATAACACTCTTATAGGTGTTTGATACCCTAGTGATGTTCACATTAACAAATAATTGCAATACATATTCCAACATAAACAAAGAGAAATTTGTTCTGATTCATTAAAAATATTGTATAATCTATAGAAAATCTTCCTAACGGTCGATTCTTGTGTTTAATGAAATGTTACTTATAGTTCCCACTACAAAATTAATATTTGACCATGTATAGACTACCAAGTGCATAAAAATTCATAAAGTGGATGAAAATGGAACTTTGTTTAATATTATGAATCTATTATTTCATTACTAGTTCCTATGCCTTAGAAAACATCGAGTGTCTAATAATTGGGGTTTAGAAGGAAATAAATCTACTCATTAAAAATATTTCAATGATATTCTAGATGTTGAATCTTTGAGATAAAACCAAATATCTGACCATCATATTCCTTTAAATCCTTATCCCTATAATATCCTTGTTATATAAATGACCCTGTATGAAAAATATTCTTGAAAATCTATGCTTCATCTCCCAAATCTATGAAACCTTTTGAACCAGTAGCAACATATCATCCAAATTTAATGGAAATATGATGAATGTCTCATCATTCCATGTAATACAGTAAATTTTTATCTATGTTTAACCTTTCAAATCATTATTCTTGTGTAAAGGAGTTGATATTTTTATTACATTTTCTTGGATCTTATGTCAACCCATAATTGATTTTCTTCAACATACAAACAAAATTATAGTTCTCATCATCCCTAAATCCTACTGATTTCTCTATGTAAATTGGTTCCTCTTACTCACCAAAAGGTTTGTATTATTTTACAATGATCCATTATAGGATTTTATATTCATATTCCACTATACATATCTTTGACTGGATTGTGGAATAATTAACTAAAAGAGTAAATATCTCAATTACATAAATTCATTCCTTTTTTTAAACCCCATTACCACTAGAGGCTCATTGAAATAATTATTTGCATTGGCCTCTCCCTTAAAATGGTAGACCAACAAATTCTAAAGTTATAATTTTCATTCTAGTAAATCATTCAATTATTAAGATGCATTAAATTTTAATGAATAAATCACTCTATTTATTGACGAATTCAATTATTTTTATTCAATGAGTTTCACCAATTCTTCTAATCATTCTAGTTTTCCTATATCCATTAAATATATAAATATTCTATCATCCCCAATCCTCTGAACTATTCTTCCAACTATAGTTAATATCTTAAAAAAAATCGATTCTGTATACTACACTACTATAAGATTCCTTTCGAATCCATAACATATGGATCTACTACACAGAATTTACCATTCCATAAAAGTTATAAAATATATTTCCTTGGAATTACCTCTAGCCTTTCAATACATTCATCTGTTCTCTCTATATTTTTCCTTCTTCCTATATTATTACTTAGATTAACATATAAATAAACAATTAAATTATTCCCATTAGCTTCTATCTCTTCCAAGGTTTGGTCTTTCCAGTAAATATTCATGTTAGTGTTCATATATTGTCACTATAATACTTGTCATATTTCATATTCCAAGAGATGAAATCCAAAATTATTATCTTCATATCCAATGAAAAAAATATATTTTATTTTTCATTTATCTTTTCTTGATCCTTAGATTTAAAATTAACATAAAAAATGGTTTTTAAGTCTTTATGATGAAAAAGTTTAGGTTTATTAGTGAACTATTTATGCATTAGATGTTTTTACCAAACCACTAATATCCGACTCATTTTGACATGGTTTAATGATTTTTTTAACTACATGTTCCCAAATTCCCTTAGATATCATATTGTATAGACATATTACTTGATCATTTTCTATTAACTATCATTTCATAATTTCATCCACACTATTATTATGTAATATTCAAAGAACTATCTCCTCATACCTCATTACATTCATCTA
The DNA here is from genome assembly GCA_963277665.1 of Viscum album. Lineage (NCBI taxonomy): Eukaryota > Viridiplantae > Streptophyta > Magnoliopsida > Santalales > Viscaceae > Viscum > Viscum album. Next base: position 1,399,369,639 of record OY728142.1, on the reverse strand, counting down.
ATAGAATCTCTAGAACTTTTTTATAGTCTATTCATCACTATTTTCAGATCTAATACATTTTAACTTTTGGGATCATTCACTGTCCACTATGAGTTTTAATTGAATAAAATCCTAAAAAACATCTTAATTTTTTTTCAACAATTAATCTAAAAAATTTATTATATCATCATAAATCAATTTTATAAATTAAATAGATATGGTCATGTGTTGAAAAATTTGAGTGATTTAATTCCAACTTCTAATCTCTTAGACTCCATATATCTATGTTAAATTACATCCTTCACTACTTTTATAACATAAAGCTTTTACTCCTTATAATTTCCATGTGATCAATATTTAGTATATCTATAACTGTTTGTTTTTTCATATTTTTCTTACTGAGGTGAATATTCTTGTAATGTCAAACCATATGATCTTACTATGTTACATTTACACCAATTTCAATCCCATTAATGATTCTAGATAAATAAATAATCTCATAATTTTATCTCCATGAAACCACTATAGATCCTCAAGTATCTTTCTAAACAGTCTTATAAACTTTCATTACATTTTTTCCTCATTTAAAAAAAATATTTTTCTATATTCTTAGGGTGTTCCAAAATATTTGTGTCCCAAAATCCATGATTCTATTCATCTTTAAATTTATCACACCCTTTCTTAGAACATCTAAATCTTTATCATATGCTTGATAGTATTTTCCAAAACATCTATATACATAATTGAACATCGTCCATGTTCTACCTATAGATGCCCAACCCCAATAGTCCAATGTTGGTTTCAACATGATTACATTGGTATAAAATACAGGGAATCACATCCAAAGGGACTGAATAATATATTATTATTAGAATATTTGATACATACCTGAAATGCACATTACATTTTAATACATAAGAATAAAATTATTTTAGTATTCCATTATTCCCCTTAATTTATTACTATATAAGAATCATAGTATACATCCTAGTATCCTAGGTAAAATATGTTATAAGAAAGGGGTGAGCTCAGATGCTCGGTAATGGTAACGGTAAAACAAAATCTATGAATAAATAAGGAATAATTAATATGGAAAGGTAAATAAATGAATTAAATTCCATTTAATTAATAACTTGAATATAATAAATTAAGAATAACTAATGATCAAATAATTACATATAAATAATCATTTGAGCGTGAGATAGAACTATGGACATTCTAACTAATCCAATACTCACATGAAATATATATATCTAAATTCATAATGATTGAATGCATAATAAAATACATATAAAACAAATAATATTTTCCTTGTACCAAGACATATAATAAAATCAAGTCCTTGTGCCATGATATCTATATAAATGGGTAAGGATTTAGGTAAAACCAATATATTTTCTCTCATAAAACCTACCATTACGTAGAGGGACTATAGGGGGAATCACACATCATTTAATAACTCCAGTGAATTACTCATATAAAAGGGGTGAAACAATGTGCACATTAAAATTCACATTGAAAATAAAATTTGAAATAAAATTTATTTAACCTATAAAGAAACATAATCATAAACCTTTTAGAGTAAATTTAATGGTATCAATATTATACATCCCTAGTAAAAAAAATCATAAACAATATGTAAGAATAACAAGGATGGTATAATTAGAGTATATCCCTATTAAATAATAAGTATCATAAAAATATGAAATATTATATGAAAAAGGATTTATAAATATCACGTTAAACATTCCTTGAGTAAATTAAAATTTCATTAAAAATCAAAGTTTTTATTTTAAAACTAGAAAATTCAGAAAATATTATCAAAATAATGATCTTTGAAAATCACTTTTGAAAACTAATAATTTACATACTATTAGGAAGAAACATTTTATTTAAAGATAAACTTATAAACCTTGAAATTAAGCTTCAAATAATTTATTTTAATTATTGAGGTTAATTATTTAAATTCCACATAAGTTAAAAAGAAAATTCCTTTTTCAGTGTGAAAGGTTAGAAGAGTGCCTTGTTCTGAAAAACATATAAGAATAATCATTTAATTTTTTTTTGTAAAAATTTAAAATGGGTAAAAATTTAATTAATTAATTATTTAAGGAAGGATAAAAACATTTTTAAAAAACATGGTTCTAGAAGAAAATATATTTTGGACTAAAGGGAGAAATAAATTTTTATTTTCCTAAAAAAAATTTCTTAGTCATTTTAAGTAAAAAAGAGTGAAAATGGTATTATTACATGAAAAAGTTCATTTATAACCTGATGATTTTAAAATATATTTCAATTATGATATAAATTTAAAAAAATTCCCCAAGGGAAGACTTAAATAAAAAATCCTGAATAATGATGATATTGTAAAGTAAAGGCCTAGAATTTTGGTAAAATTTGTATTGTAATCCTCACAGAATAAATAAAATTAAATATAACTTAAAATACCATGAAGTTATATTAATTAATTATATAAAATAAAAAATGGTTGTATATAAAATCTAAAAATTAAATAAGTGGTGATTATAGAATAAGTCTCGTAGAATTAAAAGTTAGACGAGAAACCCTTAACTTTAGTCTGCATCATTACAAACATTCATTATTTTCTTAAATAATAAAAATGTGTCAAATATTTAACTTCATAATAACATCTTTCAAGTTGATTATTATTTTTATTTTACTCATTAACTTATTATATATGATTATTTTATCATTTAATTTTATGTTGGATGATTCAATGATATTTGGTTTATGTGTCAAAAATGACATTGGTAGGTTGAATTTGGTTAAAGAGGTCCTTATTTGAACATATACAGAATAATAAAAATGAAATTATTATAATATTTATTTTTAATTTATACTTTAAAAATAAATCCCAAAACATGGTTATGAAAAATGAACTACATTATCATCATGGAGACCATAGGTTTTACTAATGCATGGGTAACAGTTCCATTTTCTCAATGATGATTATGGATTGAATTTGAGTAAAATTATATCATTTTAGAATGATAATAATAACATATATTCAATATTTTTTCTTTAAATATTATTATATATATCATCCATGTGTTATGGTTCTTAAAATATATTCACATCACTTTGTAAAGGTGGTAGTTTACACATATACGAACGATGTTATCATTTTCTAGTGTAATAAGTAAAATGATATGTTATAATTACAGAATTATATATATGAATTAATATTATAATTATGTCATTTTTATAAAATATATTAATAAAAATTATCCTTATTACCTTCTATCTAAATCATTATTGAAAAAAATCGCAACGCTTCATGAGGTGGTAGTCTGTCGTACACATGAGCGACATTATCATATCCTTTACAAAATTAATAAAAAAACAGTTATATATGATATAATGAATCCATACGTATAATTATGATATCATTATATTATATATATATATATATTATCAATCATCATAATCATCTATGAGAGGCCTTGATAGAAAACATTTCACATTGTTTTATGAGGTAGTTGTCCATAGTACACATGAGCGATGTTTTCATTTAACATTTGAGGGAAGAGGAGATGGATATATGTCAATCTATGAAAATAGTAACATCTAATTATATGTTATATAATTTTGTTATTATATAAACATAAATGAATAATATTTTAATTAGGTAAAAGAATAAATAAAAAAAATAATAGTTATGAATTTTACCTCTTCATGGACCACCTCTTTAAGATTGTACCAAAAGTATTAGTAAAATAGTTTTTTCCCAAACCAATGAATATAATATGAGGGGATTTAAGTTGAAATTTTATCTGGGTAGGTTATGGCTTAATAGAATTGGTTTTATGGTGTGAATAATGGAGGATAGTGGGTGTACTTTTATAAGTGAGGAGAGTGGTAGACTTGTAATTTATGAAAATAAAAAGTTTTACCATGTTTTTCAAAAGGAAAATAAATTAATAATATATTATTCTCAAGAAATATAAATTCCATTTTAAAAATATTCCCATATAACATATTTTAGTATTTTTATGTCATTTTATCCCTTATATGTTTAGTTAAACCCTGAGTAAATCAGTTTTCACCTTAACCGCTGTAAATAATTTTTACTATTAGTATAATTTATTATAGTAAAAAATATGAAGAAATTATTATACAATATAAATTATTATGACAAAAAATTTTGGAATAAATTTTTTAAAATTACCTTCTCAAAATAAGAAAATTTTAATTTAAAATTAATCCTACACATGCGATGGGAAAACGAGTTTTCAAAGTGAAAATATTAAGACGTTTAAAAATAATTTATATCAAAATTCAATAGGAAAATGATTATAATAAGAAAAATTAGATTAATATATATAATTGAAAACATTTTACAAAATAATAAATATACAATAAAACTTATAATTATAAATAATTTTAAAAAACGACATTTTCCAATTATAATCCAATATTTTTCACTATTTATAAATAAATGATGTTTTCTAAAAAATAAAAAATTACCATAATATAATTTTTATATGATTATTTAAAATATTAAGTTCATTTTTTAATATTAAAATTATAAAAGTGGTGAAAAATAATTTTAAAATATGTGAATAACGCACCACTAATCCAACTTTTAGAAAAATACAAATTTTTAGTTTACATTTAATTCTATTTAAAATTGATATTATTTTATTTCAAATCAATTAATAACATTTTTTTTATATATTTTTAGAAAATAAATATTCATAATTCTGTTATTACTATTTATTATCTCCATCATAACAACTAGGTTATAATGGTCATGTTTTGCTGATAATAATTTAATAGAGTATCAAGCTTCATTCAAGCCTGTAATTGAACAAAATATAAGATATAAAATATATTTAACTTATCTATAAATAAATGTAACCTAAATTATTTGGTTATTATATTATATTTTATGCTTGGTCTTTCATGTCATACATGATATAGAACTTTTTGTTCCACTTTTAAAATCATGGGGTGTTATATTCTACACTCCTTAAATAAATTGTGTCATCCAAATTTAATCTTGATCTTGAAAGTCAAGGGTAGAAAATTTAAAAAATACTTACATTGAAAAATCAATTTAAAAATTGGTAAATAATATATCCTCTTAATAAGAGATATAGGTGAGTACAAAGGTAATATGTAATAGCACATAACAACGTTTCTATGTTGTGGAACATTGGTGGAATGTGAAGATATATACAACAAAGAAAATAATAATAGATAGTGATAGGGGAAATTGATAACAAGAAATTGAATGAAAAATGAAATGTTAATGACCTCAAAACCATAAATTTTGTATGCTTTAAAAGTCCATTATAATCATCCAATTTGAAGGTAATAAAATAATATTTTTTATAATTATCCTTTTTCTTAATACCTAGGAATGATTTTTCTATATTATAATATAATGAAATATAATTAATTAATATGTTTCTATTTCATAATTAAAATTTCATCCTTTTTTTTGCTTTAATAAATTTCCAATTCACTACTTACTCAATGAAATGGCTTTCCAAAAAGGATTTTTTATTCCTAAATTAGTAAAATCAACTTTTAATTGATTGTAAGATATATATTAGGGTAATAAGTCATTCCTTCATTATCTTGTCATTATAATAAAAAATAGTTCTTACATGTTATCCAATATTAATTAATCTTTATATTTTAAACTAATACACTATTCCCTAAAACATCATCTTAAGTAACAATGAAAGCATTTAATAAAAGGTTATCCTTATGACCTGTCTAAAATATTATGATCCAAAGATTTAGAAATAATGTCACAAAATTTACAATATAATCATTTTATTAATTTAAAAAACAACATGAAGTAGCTATTAATCTTCATATAAAATACATGTGAATACCTTCATCATGTATTCTCTTGAAACATGGTAATAACCCGAATTACCATAAAACCATACTGAAAACATGCATGCTTCCTTATTCCTTAAATAAAACATAGAATATTTTATATATTCCTTAAATCCAAAAAATGTTGTTCACTATGTTAATCATAACAGAAACCACTTTTCAAACAAATAATTAATTAGTTCTAAGGTATTCAATACTATCCAATTTAATTTATCATCTTTTTATCCAAACATCATTATGTCAATATCTAGAACATGATACAATTATTAGTCCATCAATCATGTGTTCTACAAGAAGTTCAACATTCCATCGAATAATTGTTCTTGGTCACCGGTACCATTCAACATTTGATTTCAAATCCACAATGAAATAATACTTTAGTAAAATACTAATATATTTTATTATTCTTAAAACTATGTTATCATTGATAAAATACTCAAATTACATAATTCTTGAATCCATGAATAAGAACATTAGTCATTAAAAATTATATTTGTAAATAACATAAGATTTACCATGACCCGTTATCTACTTTTGAGATATATTCCTTTTATTATTAAAGAATTTATCTATATGGTGCCCAATATTCTTATAGTTTAAGCATTGAATATTATATAACTTTTTATTACTCTTAAAATCATGATCATGGTGTAGTTTCTCTCCATACTTGTAGAAAACTATCATCCAATTTAATAAAGTACTAGGGTGTTTCCTTCCACAGTAATCACAGGTGGGAAAATACTTCTTTCATTTTTTCCATTATTCATATCTTGTATATTCCATTATATTATTATATTGATTCCATTAAAATCCATAATACTTAGAGATATATTTCTCTATATTATTATAACATGATACTATGTCTTCATATGATGAGAATGTTTGAAATTCTATTTCCATTCCAAATATTTAATTAATCCCATGAAATAATGAATTATTCTTACTTGGATTATGTGTAGTAATGTGGTTCCCATTCCTTATTATAAGAGATATTTTAAAATTATAATGTACACTAGATTATATCATATCATTATGAACCATAATGAATAATCCAGAAACTTTTGAAATAGTTAACATAAGATAAAAAATTTATGCACAACAAATATGATAAGAATAAATATGGTTTATTTTGGTATATATTTCATTCATAATCATTCATAATGTTTTATAATGAAAATGTGAATTATCCTAAGCATATAACATGGGAGTGTTAAACTAGGTGCACAATAATTACAACTTTCATAAACCCTGTTATGATTGGTTCAAACCTAATGAATAATTTTTAGAGTTATTACCTTAGGTACAACTGTTCTAAAATCACCTACAGTTGTAGTATCTATAAAGGGATTAATTTTATAGGGAAAACCACATAATCAATTTATTACAAAAAATTTGGGATTCTTGTAGAATTATTTTCAAATTCCATGATAGGGGTTTTCCCCTATATATATGTTATCGTAAATCAAGTTAAAATGGATTCTTCTAAACAAGATCTAATACCTACTATTGTGACACGCCAACATTTTCCTTTAGCCGATGTCTTATTTATTATAATGGTATAAGATAAAATGAATCACATATCAAAGGAATTAATAGTTTTGTAGTCTTCTAAAACTAGATATATAATTGAAATTCATAATACATTTTAAATCATAAAATAAAAAAAATTATTTTCTTTGAGAACACCATTATTCTAGTTAGAGTATCCATTCATATCAATCACATAATATTTAATGTTATTATATGGAATAAAAAAACATAAGAAATGGGTGAGATCAGACACTCTATAAGGATTAACATACATTGCAATCTATGAATAAATAAGGCATAATCAATATGGAATGGAAAATAAGTGACACACATGCCATTTAATCAAAAAATTAAGAATATTATGGAAGAAATAAACGATGATCAAAAAATTGAATATAAATAATCACATAAACCCAAAATATAACCAATGATATTCTAAATAATCAAATAATCAAATGGAATATAAATAACTAAATTCAAAATGATGGAATACATAATAATAGACATATAAATCATACTAAAAAGGCCTTATTCCAAGATTACTAATACAATAGAGTCTGTATCCCAAGACATATATATAAATGTATAAGGCCTCAAATAGAACCCAATATAGTTTTTCTCTATGAGACCTAATGATAAAATGAGGGTCTATAGTGGACCCTACATATCACTAACTAAGTATAATTACATCCTCATATGAAAGGTGTGAAACAATAATAAACATAATCATTTTTTTAAACTATAATATTAAATGAAAATACATTCCCTATTCAATAAACAGAATCATAAATCATCCAATTCAATATGAATGGTATCAACATAGTACTTACCCAGTCAAATCAATCATAAACCATATGGAGGAATAATAAGGTTGGTGTCATTGTATTATATACCCATTAAAGAATACATAACATAAAAGTATGTGTTCTTATATGAAAATTTATTTTGAAATATCACATGGAACATTACTTTAGGAAAATAATATTTATTTCAAAATCACCCTTTTATTATATAACTAAAAAATTAATAAAATATTTTAACAATCTATTTCTATGAAAATAAATTTTAAAAATTAATTACATAAATAAAATTAATAAAAAAAATTCATTAAAAATAGTCTAAAAAATATCCAGATAAATATTCAATGAAATAATGGCCATAATGGTGGTTAATTCCATATATTTCATATAATTTAAAATAAACATTCATTTTTTACTATAAAAAGGTTATAAAAGTGCTTTTTTTTTTTCTAAAAAAAACATGAATTTTCCATTCCAAAATTTTTCTAAAGAGTAAAAAATGTAAACAATTCCTTAATTAATAATTTTTAAAAAGTGAAATACATTAATGAAAACATTTTTAGAAAATATGGTTTTTGATCAAAAAAGAGTCTCAACTAAAGAGATAAATAAATTTATTATTTCTAAAAATACTTTATTAATCATTTTAAGTACCAAATAGGGTAAATGGTACTATTAAATGAAAAAAATTTCCCTAAAAACAATTGGAGAATAAAATATATTGAGTTTATGATATATATTTCAATTATCTTTCCCAAGGGAGACATAAAATACAATCCCAAATAATGATGAGATTGTGAAATAAACCCATACCACTTTAATAAATTTTGTATCATAATCTCGATGAAATAAATAAATTTACAAAAAACTTCAAATACAATCAAGATAAATTAATTAATGATATAACAAATAAAAATGAATTATATACACCACACAAATGAAATAAGTGTTGAGTATAGTGTATGTCTCATGAAAGAAAAGTGAGATGAGAAACCCTTACCTTAAGTCTGACTCATAATATAATTTAATTATCAACCTGAATAATAAAATTATTTCAATAATTTACTTGAATAAGAACCTTTTCCTGGTTCATGATTCCATTTTTTTCACTCATTACCATGTTATATAAGATTACTTCATCTATTAAGTTTACATAATATGTTTTGATAAAATTATGATTATGTGTTAAAAATGAATTTAGTAGGTTGACTATAGTAAAATATGACATTTTTTAAACAACTATAGAAAAATAATTTGAAAATAATAATAAAATTTATACATTATTTATAATTTTAAAAACTATCATGAAAAGATTTTTTCAAAAATGAACTACATTACATTCATGGAGATGGTATGTCATACATACTCATGGGTAACATTTCAACTTTTCAATGATAATTATGGAATAAATTTAATTAATTTTTTTATCATTAAATAATTATAATAATTTCTAATATACCATATTATTCCCTTAAATATACTTATATACACCATCCATGTTGAGTGGTGATGAAATTAAATTCACATCGCATCATAAAGGCGATACTCAAAATATACAAAAATGATGTTATCAATTTTTAGTGTAAAAATGGTATATTATATTTTAATAATGATAAATTTATCATTAATATCATAATTATGAATTTTTGATATCATATATCTATTAACATTATCCTTATTATCTTATTTTTAAAGCATTAGTGAAAACAAATCACATCACTTCGTGAGGTGGTAGTCTACCGTAAACACGAGTGACATTATCGTATCCCATATGTAATAGAAATTAAAAATGGGATATATGATATAAAGAGTATATATGTATAATTATATACTAAATATCATATGTACAATTTATATCTTTCATCATACCCAACTGGGAGAGGTGTTGATGGAAAACATGTCATATCTGTTTGTGAGTCGGTAGTCTTCTATACACATGACTGATGTTATCATTCCAAATTATTGGGAATAAAATATAGATATAGGGAATTACATTATCATAATAACATCATAGAATATGGGAGAAATCAGGTTTATTATATAATCATAAATGAATAATATTTGAAATTGGTAAAATAAGAAATAAAAAACACATAGTTAGGAATTTTACCTCTTATGGGATCATAACTTTATGATTGTACCTAAGGTATTCCTGGAATAATTTTTAATCCAAAAAAATTCTATTAAGATGAGGGTATGGATTTTTTATGTGATTTGGTAGGTATTGGAAGATGAAATTTTTTATGGTGTCAATAAAGGATGAGGGTGGGTTGACTTTTATAAGTGGGGTGAGTGTCATGCTTCTAATTTTTGAAAATAAAAAGGTCTACCTACAATTTCAACATTAAAAAGCATAAGAAAACATATTCAAAAGAATTAGACATGATATATTTTGTATATGTATATGAAATATATTTTACACAAGTTTTTATGTCATTTTGACCCTTATATTTTTAGTTTAATTCCCTAGTAAAGTCATTTTTATCTTAACCATGATAAATAAATTTTATTTTTTTAATATTAATTGTGGTAAAAAATTAGGATGTACTTATTAGATAATATATGTTATTAATATTTGAAATATGGAATCATGTTTTTTCAAATTCCATTCCCAGTTGATGGAAAACTTAATTTTAAATTAATCCCTCAACCGTGATAAGAAAGTGGGTTTTGAAATGGAAAATGTTCAAAATATTACAATGTTTTATATCAAAATTCAATATGAAATTGATTTAAATGATATAAAAAATAATTATTAGATATATCGTTCAACTAATTTTATTTAAAACAATTTTATAATATAATTTAACTTTATAAATAATTTTAAAAAAGTATATTTCCATTAAAATTCAGTATTTTCACTATTTATAATAAAATAATTTCATAAAAATACTAAAAAATAACCCTATGATAATTTTGATATAATAATTTCAGAAGTAAAGATTATTTTTTCTAATAAATATAATTAAATTAGTGAAAATTAATTTTATATTATGTTCAAAATGCATGAATAATCAACATTTCAAAAAAATTCCATTCTTCAAAAATAAACTCTTTCTATTTAAAATCATTCTTATTTTATTTATAGTCATTAGATAACAATTTAATTAATTTTATAAATGTGTAAAACATAATATCTTCATAATTTAGTTATTACTATTCATGAATTAAATATTAATGTAAATGTTATAATTGTCATATTAAAAAAATAACATTTTAATAGAGTTTGTTGTTTCGGTCAAACCTAGAGTTTTGTTCATTGAAAGGTATTAGAGATCTTGTATTTATTAGAAATAAATATATCTTAATGTCTTAGGGTGTTATATTTTCTTCTCGTTTTTCTCTTCATGTATTACATGTAATCAAACATGATGATCCTCTTTTGAAATATCTGGGCAATACATTAATGATGTATGGAATGATGCTTTGGAATAAACCATCCATGATTCCACAAATAAATTGATTCTAATAAAATAATACACTTTTTTAATTTATAGTATTGATACACTTTCATATTCTATAATTTTATTACCTCTCAATGTTTTTCTTATTTAATTTTCAATTCCTCTTGATTTGTGTCATCTTTCTATTACTCTAGCATGTATAAACATAGCCAACCATCTTGATCTAGATTCCTTATCAAGATTTATATTTATATAGGTTATTTTGATATCTAATATGGGGTGAACATCCTCATATATATTAATTAAGATCACTTCAAGATTTTGTATGGACATCCCTCAAAATAATTACTTCATTGTAAGTAATTTTTTAGACATCCTCTAATATGGGATCTTCCTTCCCATATGAGTTGCTAAAAATAGTGATGATCACATCCCAAGTCTATGTAAATGAAGATAATATAAGTAAGTCTTATAAATTATTTAAGAATACAAAATTCACATACTCAATATTGGCTTGGATCATATTGAAATAATTCAAGTGATCTTCCCCTAGTATTCATTTCGATAACCTAATATTGAAAACCCCCCACAACATGAACACCTTATTAAGTGTGATTTGTTTCTAATATATATCCACTATGTATTTCATGAGATCCACCAATATATTAATTTTATGAATGTTAACATAAGCATTCAATTACAATGAAATTCTAATCATCCCAAGTTTATTCCCATTCATCCGTCCCTATTCTTCCTTCTACATTCTCTCGAGAATCACACAATCTATTGTAAGGTAATGGTCTTTATGAATAAAATGATCCTCATTATATATTATCAAGTATAAAGATTATGTTCAATAAAAAATATCAATATTTTCTATTCCTTCATCAGTTTCCATAAGTTCATATGATTGAAAAATCACACTATAAATGAAATAATGTCAAAGAATGATTGAAAAAAATACAATATTACCCTATGTCTTTGGAGATATAACTACAAAACAAGAATATAATTGATGACATGTGTTGTGAAGATGTAACTCACGTGACCTAAAAAATAAGGATCATCAATCCACTTGAAACTCACACACTAAATGTTTTTCCGAATTATAATAAATCCTATGAAACTTCACTTTATTAAGTGCACTAGATAATAGAAAGGCTATGCAACCTTCTCACCACATAAATCCTTCCATCCCAAAAATATAAGAAAACTCATATCATGTAAATGTTAATTAAATCCAACATAAATTTATCCAATGAAAAAACATAATTCTAGGAAAAAATAAATGGAATTGACATGATTTGAACAATGTATCCTATATGCATGGGAGAAATTGTTTTACTAAATTCATTATCACTAGATATAAAAAGATTTTGTTTAATTGAATAACCTGTCATTAATGATTTACCATATAGAATAAACTATTTTTAGTTACTAATTTAATCATCTTAATACCTCTGTATAAATTCTAATACAATGTCAATATCACTGGTACATACTTCAATGAGGTACCCACTTCACATTATAGGATTATTCATCCACTCATCCTAGTTATAGAAACTTTTCAAATTCAGGGTAATCCCTCCATCTAGAATTGTAACTAATAATCATCAATTTCCCTTTGACTTAAACTTCTTATGAAAGTGGAATCTTCAAGAAATATCATTCCAGAGAGTTATGATTTTCCAAAATCTTGTACCCTTCTTCTATGAAAAAATTCTGGTCCTCCATAGTTTTATTGGAATATAAGAACATATGATTGTTCCCCTACCTCCTAAATATATCCCAATTCTATTTTCTCTACATCCCGATAATCAAACATTTTGTGAATAAAAAAATAGTTACTTGAATATAATGAACTAAAACCAACTTCACATACCAACTATATCCTATTTAATAAATTCATATATTCTTTATGGAAAATATATTATATACACCTCTGATCTATATATAACTTAAACTATTCAATGTGAAATTAATTCCTCCTTTATATAAATGAAAATTCATTTATTCTAATATTAAAATCATTAGTAACATATGGGCATTTGTGAGGAAATAATTTTCTAAAATTATATATGATTAAAAATTTCTCCCATATTACTAAACAATAGAAAAAATGATTTTAAGAATCATAATAAATATTAATTGATATACCCTATTTTGGTAACTATAAATTGGGTAAAATAGTAAATCAATACTTCAGGACATTAATGTAAACTTGAAACTAATTTATTCACCAAAATGAACAACCCATCATGGTTAAATATGTAAATATTGTAGTTAATTTAGTGAAATATTATATAAAAAATTTATAATAATCCATTAAACCTAATAAACTATGTAAGTAAGAAACCTTCTTTAGAATTATCCAATTTATGGCTTCCATGATCACAGATGGATCAATAAAAACACCTTTCCTAAAGATAAATTGATGAAATAGTTTCATATCACGTATCTAAAAATGGATTTTTTACATCTTCTTGTATAATTAGGGATTATTCTATCATTCCAATACCATACTTATATATTTTTAATGTACCTCTTATATTATTGAAATAAATCCAGATAAAATAAATGGGCACCAATATACTAGAAAAGTGTAGCCATAGGAAAAAAACCCCTGATCATTTATTAGAATAAAATAAATGTTTAGAAAACAAGTACCACATACCCAAGACAACCATTACAGATCCTCAAAATCAAACCTATCACCACCTCCATGGTAAAAATATTCCTCCTCCATCACTGATTCACACTCCGAACTTTCATAATTCTTCAGAACTTTAGCGTACTTCCTTCTAAGATTCAAATGCTCTAGTGAGATAAACTCATTAGTTGATTGCATAACTTTATTGAATCCAGAGACTGCCCCACCTTATTTCCTAATATATGATCTGGTGGACATTGTCTTAGGAAGATAAGAGTAGTCCTTCTTCAACTTTCTTTGCGACGAAGCAATCATATCCTCCTGGTTCCTAGATAAAACCTTCTTCCTCCCTAGACAATGTAACTGTATGATGTCCTGACCATGTCACCATCATTTTATTTATCACTATTAGAATGATCCTCCCATTTTCCAGGGATCTTCATCACTTAATAATTTACTAACCGGTCTTGATAAAACTGATAATTCAGGTCAATCATAGCAAGAAAATGGGGATGCTCCACCACTTTTTGATTTGCACATAACCCATCTTCCATTACTTTACTCACTGTAGCACCCTCATGCCGATAATTATGTATGTTGTCACCACCATACGTTGGAAAAGTTTCCTCCACAACCTCATTCCCAAATTCTTGAAACCGAGTACCCATGGGTACTATAATCATCACACCACCACCATTATCTACCTGGACACTAAACCCATTAGCAAAGACCTTTGGAACTCCCACAATTATACTAGAATCACATACAACAGAATCCATCTCTTTTACCAAAGGAGACCGCCTGTTATCTTTGGATGTATCCAAATAATACCCATGCCTGCCCTTCCTCACATCACCACTGCTGATCCCCTTCTTCTAATTAGCCACACCATCATCTTCCTCAATCCAACTGATGTCAACGGGAGGAGGAACATATTTCTCTTGCTGAGCATGGGACTCTAGATCCTGCTAAATGTATGCAACCACTAGTCTACCCGAAAGACATGCCACACCACCACCAATATCACCCTTGGAAACAGTTTCCTTTGCCCCATTTCCTCAATTTAGATCTTGTCTAATGCGATTCAACACAACAGAAACCAATGGATTAACAAGAACTACTGTAGGTGTTTCCAAAGATGGTGTATCCTGAGATCCCAAACTAGTTTCCATTCTAGTCTTGTCCACAACATGCCTATTTTCATTCCCTATATGAAACCTCGGACCTAATGGCCTGCTACTCATGGCTCTAGTATGACATCTCGAACCTAGGTGCCTCAATCTCTTGCAGGTTGAGCAGTAGTCAATCCAGGATTCGTAAACAATAGCTTGCTTCCATATGAATTCTTCACCCACCAAATTCCAAATCCATTCCACTAGAGGTCTCGAGATATCCACCTCAACACATCATTGAGGATTGATCAGATGACTCATAGTAGACTTACACACACCAGAACATAATAAACGACCTACCAAGTTCCCAAACATTCGAATAATCGTTGGATTATGAAAGGGAAAGGGTAGATGAAGAAGAATTACCCAAATTGGAATGGAAGTGGGGTAATGTTTCATACAGAAGTTGATCGTCCACCTAAAAAGAAATTTTTTTCAACAGTTGTATCACCAGGGAGCACTGGACCATGCACAAACCAGATCTTCTTTCAAGGAAAATCAGATCATTAGATGGAGATTATCTATAAGGCTGACAACAGCGCGGTCTCTCAAGTACCATTTACTAAAGACAAACTGATAAAATTCATTAACCAATGGCCTTCGGAAGTTGAATCGACCCACGAGGATCAGTTCTAGATAACTTGTCGCTTCAGAGAACTCCAACACTGAGATAAGGAGATGAGGATTTACATGATAAAGATCAGGCACCTTCGGGTTTAGAAAAATCATTGGGAACTAGAGAAGATAATTAGGGTTGGTAAAGGGTACAAAGGGGATCCGTGGCCCTGGAGGTGAAAAAACCAAACCATCCTTCACCCTAACACCTCCAGTAAGGGTGGGGGGGGGGGGGGTCTTCTTCAGACATGCACTAGGGTTCCATCATCACAAGCTTTGAGTAGAGAAGGAATTAGAAGGATACCAATATAAATCGATCAATGTACGATTGAAATAATCAATAAATCAATTACATAAATATTATTTCTTTTTTGGTAAATATAAATATTATAACAATGAATTAAAAAAAATTATATCAATATAAAAAAATCATAGGAATTTATTTATTCTTCACTATCTTCTAAGGATAGATTGATCATAAGTTCCTCTTTTAAAACTAAATATCCCCTTTAAAATAGTAAAATAAATAATTTATCCTTAAAAAATATATTTATTCTTCACAATTTTTTTTTAAAGTTTAATCATTAAATAAACATAAAATAAAATTAAATTTCTTATAAAACCAAATTGGGTTAGCCTTTGGTGATATGCTATTCCAAAAGAGATCTCTCTATAACATATCATTGAATTTTTTTCATAATTAATTAAACTCCACAAAATCTATTTATTTTGTTTCTATAAAAATATGAGATACCCATGGGAACAATTTTATATTAAAAAAATCTCCAGTCATTAAGTTAAAACTATTATTTCTTCTAGTAAATCAACTATAAAATACCATATCACCATGGATAATTACATTATCTCTACTTCAAATGAATAAAGTTCCAAGATTTCAAAATGATATGGGATATTTTTTAAAATAATACCTCATAACCCAATATTTTGAGTCCATTAAAAAATGAATGCTATGGAATTAATCTATATATTATAAAATATAACCTTTCTATGATAAAGTCAATAAAATTAAATATATAATATCAAAAATTCATTATTAGAATGAAGTTTTATGAATGGATATATTATAAGAACAGAACCTATTACACATGATAGATTCTAACCACTATCTTTTAACCATTAATAAGTTCAAATAAAATCAATTTAAACCCTAGTTGAGTAGATTACCAAAGTTGTTATTGTGTCCTTTCAATTAATAATTCTATATCTTCTAATAAATTTTATGTGATTAAAGAATGAGAAACAATTTTTTTAATAAAATTTGATACAATATTTGATATGATATTGACCATTCCTCACACCAATATTCATCCCTCAGCCTCATTGATCTATACTATATGGAGTTTTCCATGACTTACTCCTCCTACATGACATTTATATTACCATCCTATTAATATATTTTGATCAGTTCACAGTCTTTTTTGATAAGAAGAATTGATAGGTTTACACATAGAAAAACCACCCAAAATCAGTGGTATAATGGATAAAAGATATCGGTAGGGTGGGAAATATTGAGGATGTTATTTTGGATGATAGTGTTTCCCATTATCTATCAGGCTATATTTCAATCTATACATAAAATCATGGTATTATGGGTCAAAACATAATCAAATCCATTCCAAAACATATTTAACATATAATATCATGATTCCACATGATGGTTTGGAACTATCAAATCTTGGAAATATTCTATATTTTTAACACAACTATCTTGAGAAATGATAATTTATTCTTATAGATCCACCCTGAAAAAAGTAACATTGTTGTATACCTTTATGAATTGTTTTCATTATTAATCATGAATTGTAAGTGAAATTACCATTTATTATCACTTATGTATATGGAATTAAAGTGAAACTACTTACCTCATGTTTAATTTTTATGTTTAATCCCCCATGTAGTGATATGATATTTACTACTCATCAGAAAATAAACAAAAGGAATGGAAAAAAACTTATTAACCTCACCCCATTCTCATGTTAAAACATAACTTTCCTTCTAAATAACTTACATCCCTTTTGAAATCTTATAATATTCTTTTTTTGATTATAAAATATCCTTGAATAGGTTTATAAATTAACATAATTGCATCATTTAATATCATTAACACTAAGAAAATTATTCGACAACTAACATGTCACTCCTTGCATAAATATCAATATGAAAACTATTTTTTATTGTTCAGTTTTATAATTTTTTTAAAGATATTATTCTGTATTCTCCCACTATGTATCAATTACATGGGTATAAATCGAGTCATCATACTTTTGAAAATTTTCACTAAAACTACTGTAATATTATAAACTATGAAACAATATATTTTGGGTCTATTATATGATGAATAACCATTAGTGTTTACTATGACATCAAATTTTAGACATCACAATAACTCTAAACTAGTGACATAGCTACAAATTACAGTGATATTTAAAATGGAATATATATAAGGGTAATACGAAACATAATTTAATATTTAGATCACATAATCATGTTGATAGAGTACTATATTATATAATTACCCTTTCCTTTAAAGGTACCATTTAGTTGTTATAATTTCCAACAAATAATAATGTTTAGGTAATTAAATTCAATATTTTTGTGTCATGAGATCCTTCTTCTTCCATAGTAGGTATACATGGTGAATTTTTCCTAATAGGTTCAAATATTATTATTTCCATAAAAAAATAATTATATCCTTAATAGAACCTACTCTATACTTTGAAAAAACCTTACCCTAAAAATATTCAATCATGAATCAATTATATGAGATCCCCACTATGTTTAGGTGATAAAACTAAGAATTACCCAAAATCCTTCCATAAATAGTCCATATCCATGTATTGACTATAAAAAATGAAAAGACACTACCAAAAATTCCTTTAAGGTATTCTATAATGTATATATGACAATGAATATGAAATATCACAAGTGGGGTTGTAACATTCATCATATAATAATCAAGTTTAATTTTTACGTTCTTATCTAGCAATCATTATGCTTGAACATATGTACTTTGGCCAATGATGGTTAACAAAACCGTTTATCATAAGATCCACTCCATGGGGTACTGCAAAACAAGATTTGAACTAGTTATTAAAATTTTCACCAAAAGGTTCCATTATACATGATCCAAACACCATTCCAAAATACACATTATGGGTTTTATAAAATATGAGTTGGCCCCATTTTTATATTTCATGTCATATGGTTAAATGATACACAAGACACCCCCATTTCATAATAAAATCACAATATATTATATATCTATATATAACCGTTCTATTTTCATTCATTTCATTCACACTATGTTGTTATATGGATTATGTATCAATCACCTAGACCCTAATACAAACACTGAAGGATAACTATTAAACATATATCTTATATCATATAATCATATGGATATCATAAATAACTAATAGGATTATACCCCAAAATATCATATCCCTAATCTATAATCTAGAACAACTATTGTATCCTATATCTTGACATATTAACTATATCCATTGACTAAAATACATTCAATTTCATGAATCATTCGTCTTCATACATCATATATAAATTTGATCCCATAGTATATTTATCATCAATTTTAAAAACCAACTTATGGTTCAAAATATATTAAATAGTCAGTTAACCCTCCCCCCATCATGTCACCTCACCATATCAAAAAGGGTTGTATTTGATCCCACACAACCTATTCCATCACCCCCATGGTGATTCCAAATCCCTTAGGCCCCATTAGAATTAGTTCTATATAACAAGCCCCTATAGAGAACTAGACTTCAAAATTCATCTCATTAGTCCAATATTAGTTGACCACTCCCCTTAGATATAGACAGGGCCACAATTTCTCTTACAATTTATTCCAACCCACACCCACAAATCACCTTTTAGCTAAAACCATGGTATATAGACTATATCATACCCCCTTATTGGTATCATCCCACACGATGAATATATAAATGAACCATATATCATGACATCCACTATCGGATGATGCTTTAATTTTTCCATAAGGGATAACTCTCAGAACCTAAAAAATTCACTCAATCCTAAACATAAATTTGAGTTCAATATCACTCAATCAATAGAAAAATTACTATGTAACATTTCACTATGAGATACTTAAAAAATATCATGTAAAAACATATATTTCATAATCGTTTTTATTTATTCATTTTTAATATTCTAAACTCCCTTAATTGCTATTTGTGTCTAACTGGACTAAACAGAAAAACCAATATACCACATCACAAAAAAGAGAACGTATTACAAGGGAAAATAAGTTATAGACCACCTCTCATTCATCATAATGTGTTAATATGTATAATTTCATGTTATAATGAAACATTGATTAGAATAAATACCAATTAAAATGAAAAATCTCCAATTAATTATTTTAAGTTGTACACCATTAAATGATAATATAAGTCTTTTATAGATGGGTATGTTACTTTATCCTTGATTAAATAGGACTAACTCCATCAATGATTTTCCAATTAAATTCTATATGGGAAGTGTAGAAGAGGAATTAAGAAATGGTATTTATAATTCCTACAAGAACCCGAATTTTTTTCTCTATATCCAATGAATGGGGTTGATAGAAAATTTTTATGAATATATCTCTTTAAAAACCTAAATATTCCCATTAATTCTACATGTCAAACCTTTTATAGAAATTTTAAAAAACAGACACTAAGACCCCATATGTCTAATATTTCATTCCTCGACCACATTTCAAACTATTATTTTATTTATTTATTGGTTACTAATCTTTTGGTTGATGTTTTTTTGAGTTCCTAGTGATTATTTTAGAGTATTCCAGGTTTTAGTCTTTTTTTAGCCCACTGGACAATTATCATTCATGTTTTGGAGAGAAACTCTATAAAAAGTGTATAAAAATGTTGTTTCTAGTTCACTTTATTCTTTAATGGGTTGAAATTGATAGGCAGTTCAGGATTTTCACCAAACCATGTGAGTCTCTAGAGTAAATGTGTAGCGACCCTTTGGTGTCTAAGAGTAAGCTCACAATTAGAGGAAGCTTTGTGGAGAATATATAGGGGTTTCTGTCATTTAAATAGATGAATTTGGAAGTGTTGGAACATAGTTTTATAAACCATGTGGAAAAATAACTTAAGGGTTGGTTGTCTTCGAGGTTAAAAATCATAGTTGGCACATTTTCTAAAAAATGTGCATCCAAACCATATGAGACTCACTTATCATTCTATAATGGTGTATATGGTTTTCTCACAGATTGGTAAATTTTTCATCCTACCAAGGCTTCATTCCCAAACTCATCAAAGCATGAAATTCTATGTTTTCTATCCTAACTTAAAACCTCATTTCAACCCTTATCTTCTCCCACTCATTTGAATGACTCCTTGGGAGTCTATGGAGACCTCCTCCTCTCATCCTCCTTTGATGATTGTGGATTCATCCTTCTATTTTTATGCATTTTTCATTGGGTAATCCTTATCCACCATATCATTTATTATTTCTCTTTTTATTATTCTTTCTTTTTCTTGGTTTTTTCTTAGAAACCTATAGACTTTTCACTTTGACGATGGAATGTATTTTATGCCAATCACAGGGGTGAAATTTGGTTCTTGGATTCTATTAGACCCATGCTTGCTGTTTTATTGTATTCATACACCATTAAAGTAGGTGGTTTCATCATTATTCTTTCTAAAACATGGAATATAGTGTTATATCTTTCTTAATTAAATAATAAAATTTTTATTCATGATTTATATTTTTAGTATAATTTCTATGGATTTCTATGTTGGTGGTTTTATAAAAATTTATTTTAATGCATTTCCCAGGATATGATTATATATATTAAATGCATATGTATTCTCGGTAGTGTTAACATTACATGCTACATTCATAGGAATTTTGATATTTTTAAATCATGTTTGGTCTTGTTAGAGTTTTGTTAAGGTTCAGTTACCAGTGTAATTTTGTGTTCAATGGGAGTTTGGTCTATTTTTGGATTTGTTTATTATATGATAAATATTTTGTTTTATTTTGATTGTTCTTTAAATAATTTGATTAATCATTTTAAATTATTATAGCTTTATATATATATATATATTTATATTGGTGTGATAATATTATATCCTTATGCCTACATGTTGTGTATAAGGATGTGTTAACACATATAAATGGAGAATTCCAAAGAATGATCATTTTATAAAACATTATATTCCTCAAATGATTGTTCTGTTTCTAAATTATTTCTAAATGTTTTCATGTTTTCAATATGAATCCCCAATAATGTTTCGATTTTAATTATCTATAGTTTTTTTTCAAAAAGTCCCTTTTGTCACATTGGAAATTTATTTGTACAATTATATTGGTTTTGGGAATGGTGTTGGAAAGAAGTGTGCTTCCATCATAAATGGGTTTTGGTCTTGAATACTAAGTCCCATTTGGTACATATGAACATATCATTTAGAAATTATTGAGGATTCTCATAACTCATGCCCGTTTGGTACATTGAGATTTTTATTGGAAAGTGATTTGGAAATTTCATATGTGTTAGCCCAGTTGGTACTCGTGAAATGTTTTTTGTGTGATGGAAACCTCTATGGTTTCCCTCCTTCTCGATAAAGTTTCAACATGGATGGAGTTGGGAAGTGGTAAAGGAATGCATGTTGGAATCTATGATACATAGTTAAAAATAAATCTTGTAATTACCTCCTTGTTCCCATATTCTATCTTCACATGATCCTATATGTCATGTTGAGGGATTGGGGATGGTTACTATCTGTTTCCTGATATGATGATCTAGATATACCATAGTAGTTGAAACAAAATGGTTGGAATACAACTTTTGGTACGCTAGTTGAACAACTTAGTTGGTGATAAACTATATACTGAATCATATTCCGGAAGATGAAACCAAAATGAGTATATCTAGTGTCAACTCTAGTGATGTTTAGGATATTCCCATGACTATGGATATTGCATGCTCCTATAATATTTTTAGAATCTTGTTATATTTTTGTTGTGTATATATCCATACATGAAATTATTCTTTTCTTTTGGAATTTATCTCTTTACATTCCCTACCAATTATATTTATATCTACTTCCCTTGATTATAAAATTACATGGGTTGTGATTTTCTTCTTCGAACTATTTTTAGAAAAAGGGTTTTGAAATGGAAAATAAATTTTAATAGGGGAAAGCAATGATTTGTTTCTGAAATTGGATTCTTAGGAAAATCTATGTTTGGGTGTTAAATTGATGAAAAAAATATTTTCTTATTTTACTAAAAAACCATTATTCCTATTCTCTTTTATGAATATACATTTATTGTGCCTTTGGTGCTTACCTATGAAGCTTTTTTATTTCAAACCCAACTTGTTCAAATCAGAATCGATATTCTATGTTTTTTAGGTTATGGATATATTCTGGTTCTCTCATGGAGTGACTTGGTTTTGGGGATGATGGTGATCAAGTGGTCACCTAGATATCATGTCTCACTTCAGTTTGGTTGTATATTTTTTGTATTTAGTATCTATTTTTGGTTCTTGTTTATGATCGTTTTCATGTTCATAGATTTATGTATTCTCTTGGATATACTATACCCATTGATTCTATTTAGGTTTTTTTATTGGATCAAATATTCCCCCAAGGATTTATCTATGATTCCTTGACACATGTCAACATCCCATGGGGATTGGGGATGCCATTTTGAGCCTTATATCGAACTTATATCGGTGTAAAATTTTTGGATGATCCATGTTAGTTTAGGAAAAATTTCATCAAGAGGCCCTTTTTTATTTGGGGTACCTAGTAGATTTGAGATAATATTTTAAAAATTTAGGAGGAAGGTGTGGGAAGAGCATCATGAACTCTATGTCATCTTAATGTTTGGACTTTAGACTTAATTTTTTTATTATGGGTTTATGTTTTTAGTGATTTTTAATGATCTTATGAATGTTTGAGAATGACCATGTAAGTGCTCTATTGTCACACAGTGAGCATAAATGACATAGATGACCATGTGAATCCCAAATTCACTATTTAATATACTTATAGTCGCTGGTGAATAATTAATACATAGTCTACTGAACTATATTGCTAAGTCATTCTTGACCACTAGTCCCCTATTTGAGCTTTTGTGGCATGGCATATGCTATGGGTTTTACTGTGGTTGGTGTGAGTGGATTTTAAAGTAAAAATGACTCCTGGAAGTGGGTTTTGTTCAAAAAAATATTCTTTTTCTAACATTTTTGGCATCAAATGGAATTTGGAAGTTGTGTTTTAAACATTGAAAGTGGTCAACTGAAATGGTTTTTGGTCCAAGAGGACATAAAATGAGAAATTTTGATTTTTAAATGGATTTGGTATTTATACATAGCTCTAGGACATCTAATGGATTTTCAAGATGATTTTTCTATTAGAATAGGTATTATAAGTGGAAAATGGGTTGGGATTTAAAAGGGGAAATTTTGGTTTTTAAAATCGGGATACTGGTTTTTTTGTGGTTATTTAATTTTTATGAGATCTATGTTTTGGGTTTATTTTTCTCTTTAGTTTATATTTGATTATGTTTTAATGCGTTTTTTGTTTTTATGTTGTTTAGAGTATGCTACACAGAAATTGTATGAAGGTTTCTAAGAAGTATGTTTTAGTTTCTGGACCTTCCTAGAATCTCAATAGAGTTATGGAGTCGATTTATTCTCAACCATTTCCTATATTCCATGGAAATGAAGGTCCTATATAGGCTGTGTAGTGGATTGAGGAAATTAAATGTAACTTCTGGTATTTGTTATCATCTAAAGCCTTGAGGTTGATGGTTTTTTTATTCTTTTTGATTGAAAATGGTTTGATCAGTGGAATGTGATCACTCTATTTTCATTGAAATCTAGGATGTCTTGTGGTATTACTAAGACTAATTTCATTCAGTGTTTTGCGCTAATGAAGTGAAGGTGGAGAAAGCAGCAGATCATATGGGTGTTTATCAAGGTTAAAAGGGTTAATGTGTATATTGACTGCTTCAAGGAGTGAGTTCCCTTTTCTTTCAAAATGGTTTCAAGTTTCCTTTTTAAATCTATTCACTTAACGTGGAGTATATTTATTGATATTAATGATCATGTTATTTCATCTGGTAAAGTATTTATGAGAAATTTTGTAGATGAAGCATTTTTAGATGTGTTGGTTTCTAGAGGGAAGAATTTAGTGTCTAGAAACATTGTTTCTCTTGAATCTCATAAACTATCCCCATATGGTGAGAGTTGAGAACTAGAATCAAGAATCATAAAGGAGTACCCTTTATCTATTTTTTTATTCTTATCGAAAGGCCCAATAACTCATTTTCTTTAAATATGGTCATTTTAGGAATTCTAATCCATCTTTCCAAAAAACTGTGAATACCTTTTAATGATGTTGTCAGTTGGTTCATCATTAGAAACTATTTAGGATGGGATCTAGGTAGAAGAAAAATTGTTATAAACTAGTCTTGGATTCTAACATCTTCTCATCTATGAGTTTTTGAGGATATTCCTTTAATGTTATCCTCATCATTATTTTTTCATCCTGGACACTTGTTCTATTTCTCTTCTATTGGATAGTGTTTTCCATTAAAATGTGAATAATTTTTTTTTATTTTTTATTGTTTTAATTTTTATGGATATTTAATGTCGAATTATGAACCATGGTTTGGCTTAGTGTTTTTCTTGAGTTTCCTAGGATTCCCCTTTCTTGTGTTGAATTTTGGAGGTTGGTGTCATGAAACTTGGTTCTTAAATGGTGTGGAGACCCAATATAGTCCTCCATGTTGTTATTTCATGAGTTATATGGTTGTGAGTTATAGAGATATGTGTCACAACCATATTTTCATTTTCAAGTATTTATTCTATTTATTTTTGTCCTATGTTTATTCCTTGTGTTTTTATTTAATTTCATGAAAAAATGGTAAATTCAAATTTGGTAGGTGTAATACACAACTTTCACATGGTTATGAGAATTCTTGCACCTTTCTTAGGAATCCGTGTGTCAAGGTTTCTTTTTTGGATAGATTGGAATCACACAGTAGAAGAATTATTTTTCAAACTATGAAAATAACCCTGCAACATGTCC
This sequence comes from Viscum album, assembly GCA_963277665.1. Classification (NCBI taxonomy): domain Eukaryota; kingdom Viridiplantae; phylum Streptophyta; class Magnoliopsida; order Santalales; family Viscaceae; genus Viscum; species Viscum album. The sequence continues at coordinate 1,399,343,500 of OY728142.1, read as the reverse complement.
CTTTTGGATAGTGGAAACTGCATGATTTCTACTCTGTTTGGAAAATAGTATGGACTATCTGGGTCAATAAAATCTGTATTTTTACAATTTTCCCCTTCCCAAATTTGACTTTAAAATTCCAATTTCCTCTACTTCAAGATTATTCAACCTAGGTACCTCCCTATATCCCTATTCCTCCCATGGATATTTAATTTCATAGTAGATATGGTGGGTAATCTCTAAGGAACTTCAAATAAGTCCCATTCTCTCTTAGTTTATTCCAATCTTCTAGCGTTTTCATCTTCTTCATTTGGTTTTCATGTCTCCAATAGGTTGGGTGTCTAAATAAGGGTTATATCTTCATTCTTAGTGTTTAATCTTGATTTTTAAGGTTCAGTCTTGCCTCTATAGAGTTTAATTGATGTTTGGTAGAAGTTTTTCCCCAAGTTCTGAAATTTTATTCACTGAATGTAGGTGGTTATATACATAAACATTATTTGGTGATTTTTATATGCATGATCCTATTATTATCTATGTTTTACGGATTCCATATGAGGTGAAAAATGTTTTTTGAATGGTTTTAAGATGTCTGTGGATGAAAAGTTTATTTTTCAATAGAAATTGGTTGATTTCAAGCATTTTCTTTTCATGTGCTTCTGGAATCCATTATATACATTGTTTAAGTGGTTTATTTAACTGTAAAAATTATGAAAAACATTATTTAGAATGTTTTTATGTGTGTTGTGATTTAAAAGTGGGGTTGTTTGTGAATGTATTAATTTATCAAGTAGGGTTATGTTTTTTGGATTCTTTTTGCGTAAAAGTGATGACATACGTGATATGTGGAATGAAAATTGAGCATGAAGGGAAACCTTGGTAACTTGGTGGTAAGACAAGGACTAGTACCCTAGATATCACAGAAGTTTTTTATCCTATATTCATATAGAAGGGTTGATGATGCAACACTAACTATATGATAATGATGATTGGAGACCACTAGTCCTATGGGGTATCACCTCCCATTGGATTATGCATGATAAAATTGTTGGTCATGGTTACTATACCACTCTTCACCAAGGAAATATGCACCTAGTGTCTCATTGATAGCTAGTGACTAAATAGTATTTCCATGATATATTTATCTATTGTGATATTATACTTTTTTTCAGCTCATGGTTCACCTTGTGCCTTACTCTAAAATAAAATAATGTTTTGTTTTGTAAAAAAAATATTTTACTTCAATTTTTTTTTCAATAAAACTATCCCTATCCTTTTTATATAACATGAATGTGAATTTTATTATAATTTTTTGTCATGGAAACTATTTTATTTAGTATCATACTACTCATCCTTGGCTCACACCCTACATACACCTTTCGGTATAATTTCACTTGGTTATGTATGATATAGGTAAATGAAATATGTTTGGAGATGCTGGTTCAGGATGCTAGTGTTTCTCCCTTGAAGGTGTTGTGGTGGTGACTTGAGGGTGATGATCCTATTATTTCATGGTGGGTTTGGGATATTTTTGTTTTTCCCATTTTTTTGTATCCATTTTGGTATTTTTTAAACATGTAAAAATTGAATCTAAACATTGTTATGCTATGTTTGGTTATGATTGGTCTGTTTTTTTATTTATTATAGTAGTCTGTTTATAATTATTTTCATGGGAAAAATAATTCCCAAGATAAATTGTTGATACCAAGGCACTTTTTTCCAGCCTATAGGGATGAGGAACACCCTTCGGGCTATGCCACAATCTATGTCGGGTGTCAGATTAGATGGACTCCGGCCTGGTTCATGACAAAATGGTATTGAGGTAGGTCACACTCTTTTGGGTAATGGTATTTGGGATGAGTCTTGTAATAATAGAGCTAGTATTATTTGAAATTGATGTTTTGGATGTAACTATGGTTCCTGACTAGCATACCACATAATAGAACTCAAGTCTCCATGGTATGTTGGGATATTTTTTGGACTTCTCCTCCAGGTGATACATGTAGGATGAATACCGTATGTGGAAATTGGGTGGAGGTGAATTTGTTTGGTTTTTATGTTATTATGATGAGTTTGAATTTTACAGATTTTTGGGATGTTGTTATTTTTTAATACATGATTTTTTTCAGAATGGTCGTATTGATGGTTTTTCTTGTGATTATTTATTTTTGTAGAAAGAAGTGTCCCAAGAGAGTTCTCCCTAATCGATTTATTAGAGAATCATGGAAGATATGGCCCGATCTATTCAATATTTTTGATAGGGAGAAGTTCCGGGTCCTTCTCAGGTTAGAGAAGCAGAACCTGGTCATGGGAAAGAAAATATTGAGAAGTTACTAAAAAACTAACCTCCTTGTTTCTGAGGTAGAAAGTGACCTCAGGAAACATAGGAATGTCTTGTAAAGATAGAGAGTATGTTCAAGTTCTAAGATACTTCTGAGGTTGTCAGTGTGAAATGTTATTTGTTCTTTATAGAGGGTCCTTATCGGAGGTGGGTGCACTCTACGGTCCAAATTGGAAATCACAAGTAGATGAACTAAAAGACATCAAGGTTGTTTTCAATGACCAGTACAGTCCTGAGGTATTGGTCTATGCTCAATCTGAGGAATTTATAGATATTGTTTAGGGAGACCAATCAATGATGGAGTACTTCAACTTATTTGCTGAGCTAGTTTGGTATGCTCCCAAAATCATTTCTAATAGCCAGATGAAGGCTTAGACGTTTGAGAGGGGGTTACGACCAGAGACCTTTTATTATGTCTTTATATTTAATCTAAATATATATTCAAAATATTTTGATCTTTATTTTATGGTGGAGATTGATCACAAGAAAATTTCTTGTTCCATAGGGGCTATGCTAGCAATGGGAAATATCAGTTCATTTAATAAAAAGAGGAATTAGGATGAGCATGGGAAGAAGGGAGGTGGTAGATCCGGCCATCCTTCTGGATAGTTTTCATCTATGGCTTCGGTTTCTAGGTCAGTTGAGTTCTATTAGGGTGAAAATAAAGAACACATATGACCTAAGTATACATCTCCTCCCAGGACTTTCCATCAGTGCAGATCTATGGGACACCAACATTTTTTTTTTGAAAAGTGATGCACCCATATCTGAGTGGTGTCAGATCTATAGCTTCAAGAGGGATTCCAGCTCAGTTAGATATATCCAGGAAGGTGGGATCACAATTTGGAGTTCATAGAGATAGGACTAAATCCTCTTATTTTCATAGTTAGTTTATGTAATATCAGAAGGATAGTGGTCTCACTCGGGATTAATTATAGATAAGGAATATCAATATTTTAGACCAAGAACCAATGGAACATGATGTAGGGACTTCAATAGTTTGAGGTTCCATTTTGATTGTATCATCTATAACTATTGTTCTATTTGATAATGGTGCTTCTGTTTTATTTATATTTTCCCATATTGTGGATGCATTGTGTTTTCCAACTGATCTTCTATCATATACAATGGATTTGGTAACTACTCCTAGTAAGAAGTGAGATAAGGGTCTCAAGTGTCCTTCTTGTTCACACATCATGTCAGGGGTTGAGTTGGAATGGGATTTCCTAGTCTTGAATATAGAACAATTTGATGTAATCCTAATAATGGATTAGATTGTTCTCTTTCAAGAGTTTATTGATTGTTATTGATGAAGAGTGAGCTTTGTGGTATCCGATGGAAGTAACCATGTTTTTTCATGGAGAATAGCATTCTCGATCGAGTCATGATAGAATTAGACTTCCAAAGTAAGGTAGACTCATTTTCTAGTTATCATCACCTATGTTATAGGATGATGGTGGTGTTTTGGTGGGTGGATAACCTCTTATGGTGGATGAGTTCCTAGATGTATTTCCTAATGAATTTTTAGGCTTGCATCTAGAGTGGTATGTGGAGTTCTATATAGTATTGGTGTATAGAACACAATGAATATATCTCCCATCATTTCTTATGTCCCCCACTGATACGAGGGTATTAAATATACAACTAAATGATTTGTAACCCAAAGGATTCATTCTACTGACCATCTCTCCTTAGGCTGCCCTGTTTTTTTGTGTGAAAAGTTTGACGGATCTCTCTTGTTATGCATTGATTATCAGAATCTAAACAGGGTAACCATCAACAAAAAGTATCCTTTTACTTAAATTGATAATTTTTTGATTAGTTAAGAGGGGTAATGTGTTTTTATAATATGTATTTTCAATTTTTGTTACCACCAAAAAATGGTGAAAGAGGTGGATGTCCTAAAAAAGTATTTCTGAAGTAGGGTGTTCCAACAATATCTTGATTCTTTTATCATGGTACTTATGGATGGAATCCTAATTTATTTTAGATTTGAGAAGGATAATGAGCAAAATTTGCATATTATTTTGGGAACTCTTCAGTATTTTTCCCTCAGTACCATGTTCTCTAAATGGACCTTATCTGAAAAGGGGTGATGTTTGTTAGGGGCCCTAAATTCCATGAATCCTTCAAGGAGATCAAGAATTTTTTAACTACTACTCATGTTTTTATCTTTCTAGAATTTGGAGAGGTCTATGTCGTTTATTATGATGCCTATGGTATGTGTCTTAGATGTGTGCTTATAAAGAATGACTATATGTTGGCATATAGCTCTCACTAACTTCGATCACATGAAAATAACTATCCGACCAATGAATTGGAGTTAGTAATGGTGATGCATGAATTAAAAATGTGGCGCCACTATATTTTTTTGGGAGAAATTTTTTGTATATTTTGATCATAACGGTTTGGACTATATTTTATATAAGAAAAACTTATTTTGTTGTAGTGTCATTGGATAGAGTATCTTTAGGGGGTTTATTTCGATATCGTCAATACCCCGAGAATAGGTAATGTGGTAGAACATACTTTGGGAATAAAGGTTATAGTGTAGGTGTTGAAGGAGTCCAATGATGAGTGGACCTTGATGAGGATATTAATTCAGATTCACCTAGAGTCCAAGGAGCATAGTGGATGTATGTTATTTGCTATTGTTTAGTTGACTCCTTCTCTTCAAGAATTGATTCAGAAGGATCATCCTATTGACAGGATATTCTAGTAGTCTATGCAATTCCTTAATGGTATGGAGATGCATTATGATTATTCATTGTCTCCCGATGGAGTTTTATGTTTCAAGGGTCACTTTCCAGTGCTATTCTCATTAAGAAATGTGGTGATGTAGGATATCCACGAGTATCTACAAAGTCCCAGAATTCTCGTGGATTTTTTTAAATACATGGGAATTTTATGAGTCTGTAGTTTCTAACGGCACTTGATTATGAGGCCCGGTGTGTCCGGAATCAATTTTTTAAGTTTTGTTTGGGTACGTTCAGTAAACGTACGAGCGGGTTTTTATAACTTTTGAACCGGTGCTCGGAACTGAAATCCAAGGGTACCATTGATCTCGCAGCGTCGGTAATTTCTTAGTAATACCTTCACCACAGTTGCGTTCTGACGAGTTTGGAAGTTAGTTTTTGGATTTTTTTAAATAAAATAATAATAAAATAAAGTACAAAACTTTATTTTATTTTTTAAGCTGTCATGTGTTGTGTGTGCGGTTAGTTGGAACCTCCCATTGGAAGTTGGGGGTGGGACTGCCGCACCCTAACCTCCCGTGAGAGGTTACAACGTGGAGACCACCTGAGCATAACCTCTCAATTAAATGATAGGGGTGGGGACCACTCAACCCCTATTAATGGTGGAGGATGAAACCTCTCCACTCTCCCTCATTAATGAGGGGGAGCCTTTGACCTCCTATGCACAATTAATTGTGCCAACCCGCGTTCCAGTTAATTGTGCCAATGCACGTGGAAATTAATTTGGCCAATGCGCGTGCCAATTAATTATGCCCATGCGCGTACCAATTAATTTCGCCGACATGTGTTTATTTATTAAAGATATTTTCTTTCTCCTTTTTAAATTTATGTTCCAAAAATAAAATAATAAGTCATCCTATTATTATTTTGTTGGAATTATCCTTCTGTGGAACTGGAGAGCTAAGGGGAGGAAAATCTCCCAACGAAGAACCGTTCTTCCAGTGAAGAACGTGAAGAACGCAAAGAAAACCGGTGACGCTCTTCCTCTCGAACCTTTTTCCTTGGACCCCTTCGAAGTGGGACATGAACGTCTACCACGGATCAATGACCAACCTACCACGACATCAACGGACGATTTCTCATTAATCACAAGGTAGAGGGTATTTATTTCATGAAGATGATATACTTTTTCTTATCCCCTTCATCGGATAAAAAGGGGTTGTTGCGGGTGTGTTAATGATCAACTGCTTATCTCGTTGATCCAATTGATTCTCCTCTAAACATGGAGGATATGGTACAACCAAACATGGCCCGACATCCTCCGTCATTCTTCTTTCTTGTGATGTCCTATGGCATGACGATGAAGCGATTGCGACAAAGGCGGCAGCAACGAAGGCCGTGCTACCCGCGACCTTCGAGAATTGCGTCGCACCCGCGACACACTGATGCCCTGGGCCGAACACCGCCGCGCTACCCGCGGCTTGTCCCACGCACTGCCACATGCCCCGCAGCCCCTCCGGCTCACTGCCTGGCCCACCATGGCCAGCCCGACGCCCCCCAGCGCACTGCCTGGCCCGCCCGGCGCCCCCCGACACACTGCCCGGACAACCCGACGCCCCCCGACGCGTTACCCAGCCAGCCCAGCACCCCCGGAGCGCTGCCCAGCCGACTAGACATCCCCCACGTCCTTGCCGACAGCTTTCCCGGCACCCCGTGCCCCGGCCGGCGGCCTACCTCTGGCACCCCGGCGCCCTGCCTGGTGCACCCGTGGCCTGCCGGTGACCAGTCGGCCTGCCCGCGTCCCGTGTGGCATTCCTGCTGGCCTCCCAGCCACCGGTCTCCCGAGAGAACCCAAGGTTCCCCCCCGCGATGTCACTAGCCGAACCGGTCAAGTCTTCCGGGCCGAGTTACCGAGCCGCCTACATGGCAACTATCGGGCTGAACCGCCCTCGCAGTCCGCTTGGACGGGCCTAGCGGACCGGGTCAAAACATAGCGGGCTGACCCGCCCAATGGGCCAGGTCAGACCAAGCGAGTCTGACCGGGTCGACCCACACTAGGTCGGTCCAGACGGGCTTGGGCCGAGGCGGTCCGACCGGGTCAGACCGGACCCAGGCCCATTACTGACCCATTACCTTCTTGGGCCATATCTTTGGCACCAGACGTCCGTTTGACGAACTGTCAGCGGCACTGGTATTCTTGGAGCATAGACATTCCTTTGAGTATACCCCACTGGAGTTAGGGGTATAGTTGAGTCACGGTCAGGTTGGTTCGTACACGAATCCAACCGGGGCCACATGACTAAAATGCTAATAACTCACAGACGGAGCGTCCGATTGACACGCCATCTATTGCGTTGAGACCCCTATGATTTGGAAGTCCTTTGAGATACTTCCATGTGATATTTCATGACACTTGGAGTATCGACCTGTAGCTCGTGGATCGGATCCTCCCGGAGACGAGCAGACGGAGTGCGGAGACCTAGTTGCTGTAGACTTGACTACTGCTTGACCGATTCGACTCTAAGTGATTCGACTAGCCCACTGGACTGAGCGCCCGGTTTGGTGGTAGAACCACGGAGGACGGAGTGCCTGGTAGTTGGTAGCATAATCGTGGTACTCGATAGGAGGAGTACCTCTGTAGGCTATTAGGAGGAGCACCCAGTTTGGCAGCAGACCCACAGCGGACGGAGCGCCTGGTTTGGCAGCAGACCTGCGGTAATCGACAGGAGGAGTACCTCAGTAGTCCAAGGTTAGTGAGTAGTGCCTCAGAGTTTTGACAGGGCCACTATACTCGATAGAGGAGGAGTTCTCTAGCATCCATGGTTTCGTTAATGAAAATCCTGGTTTGAGCTGAGTCAATGAACTTTGTGTTTTCCTCATTATTGAGATGGGTTACTTGATAACTTAGGTATATGTATGGGAATATACCTAAGTAATGGTTATACATTGAAGTCATACTTTGTGGTTTATCCTTGTTGTATTTTGTGAGACCTTGAGGGTCTCGGGGTCCCTACTGAGTATCGTTATACTCACCCCTGGATGGGTTATGCCCCACCTTGTTGTGTTGGATGCAGACGACAGACTTCGTTGTCGGAGGCCGAGAGCACCAGGACTGGACGATACCTAGAGGAGGACCTTACGATGTATCTATACACGGTGGAGTCTAATGGACGTGGAGTGATGAGGAGGCCATCTGTACCTACCCTTCAGGTAGGAACCCCGGAGGACAATCCAGGAGCTACATTCACCTTTCAGCTATTTGTCCCTTTTTCAACTGTACTTGTTTTCAGTTGTATTTGTACTTTATAGTTGGTCTTGTATTCTTATTATATAGATTTTACATAGTGTTTGCTTCCTTTTTTACTCTGGTTGTGTGTGTTTACGATTTATAAAGGCAATACCTTCCTAGTTTTAGGGAATCATGCTTTTGGTGCTAGTCGCCAGCCCCTGAACTATGGAAGGCGGGCTTGGGGTAGTCATGATACAGGCCCCAGGGGATTGGTTGTGGCAAATTGGTATCAGAGGCATCGGTTCTACCACATAACTTAGGACTCTGATATTTATTTTTTGTGAAGAAATAATGTTAACTGTACTAAGTGTAGCTTTTAGTTCAGGGAGTCCAATGTTAGTGCGGGCGGCCGACGTATCTGTACACCAGGGCCCTGACTTCTGATTTCCGACTCAGTGCACGAAAAAACTTATTGCGTGAGTGTTTTCAAAAGTTTTCTTTAAGTCAAATCAAACCAGGTCAGATCACTAGGTATAGTCTTTTGACCGTGTCACATCTGTTTCTTTCAGGATGCCTCCACACAGACGAATAGTTAGAGCTCCGAGAGTTGTACGTACTGACAGCCCGCTAAGAGGCGAGGCTTCAGTATATGGACCTCTTCCAGTTGAGGCACCAGTAAAGGAACCAGCGGTATTACTCCCCATTGGGCCACCGATGCCACCAGCCCCCGCAGAAGAGAGTGCACTCCGCTTGAGCACGCTGCACGAGTTCCAGCACCAGAGGCCACCCAAGTTCAGGGGAGAGACAAACCCGTAGGCGGATGAGGATTGGATGGGGGCTGTGGTGAGAGTCTTCAGACTGGTAGGGACACCATCAGACTTTATGGTGATCCTTGCTTCCATCCCCCTTCAGGATGTAGCAGGCATATGGTGGAGCCTGATGCTCTAGATTCATGATGAGGCAACACTTCTATGGGCAGACTTCGAGAGCCTGTTCCGGGTAGAGTTTGTACCAGACACCTTTCGAGAAGTGCGGATACATGAGCTATTTCATCTGCAGTAGGGCAGCATGAGTTTAGCTCAATACTCAGCGAGGTTCACTGACCTCTCACGCTACTCCACTGATATGGTACACGACCCATTATTATGGGCCTGAACCTTGAGTAGTGACTCAGGCGAGAGATCAGAGCTTCAGTTATCTCCAACAGCATCCCGACGCAGACTGGGGTGTTGGAGAGAGCCCTCCTAGTGGAGATTTTACTTGCCCAGTAGTCTCCAGTAGCGAGACCCACCACTAGTCAGCTTGCAGCAGAGTCTTCTACAGTTGGTAGTAGGCAGATGACACAGTGGTCCAAGAGGACCAAACCCACAGGTGGACGACTGCACGACTCATGATCGGTTGTGCGGGGCACCCTGGATGGAGACAGAGCCAATCATAACAGGAGAGAACAGTGTTAATCCTGCGGCGAGCTTGGTCACATGGCACGTGACTATCCGACCCTCCGTACAGATGATCAGAAGACAGTTGAGGTACCTCCCAGGAAGAGGCAGAGGTACGATGGAGGCGGTCCACAGGGAACAAGAGGACGTGGTAGAGGAGCTGGCCGTGCAGCTAGCGGTGGACAACGTTACGAGGTGATACCACCACCACCACCAGGAGGTCCACCTGGACCATAGGGAGTGGGTGGACAGGGCAGAGCACAGCTTCAGGCAGCTGAGGTCTATGATCACGACGCTCTATAGATGATTTGAGGTACGATTCGTGTATACTTCACCTTAGATGCAGTTCTTATAGACACAGGTGCCAATCACTCTTTCATAGACACTTCCCTCATTCGGAGCTCGGAGATTCTGATAGAGCCGTTGGCTCATTCCTTACGGATAGAGACTCCTACGAGATAAGACTCGATGATTACGCCCTGGTTCCGATAGTGTGAGCTTACCCTTGGAGGCGAGAGTAACAGTTGGATCTCTTGGTAGTAGCGTTGAGGACTTACGATGTCATCCATGGAATGAATTAGTACTGTTCATGTCAGGATTGACTGTGTTAGGAAAAGAATGTGGTTTATTCAGGGGATGAGACTAGATTTCTCTTTTTGCTAAAGGATAAATCTTAGCAGCTCTTATAGAACGTAGGCGAAGAAGGGTGAAGCCGAGTTCTTACAATTGGATAGTCTCACCCATAGTTCGTTGAGCGAACGATTTACGGTTTACTCTAATATCAATAGTATTAGGTGTTTATTCTATCAAAAGGACCTGAAACTAAGACAATGACAATGGCTTGAGTTCCTTTAGGATTATGACTTTGAGATAGTCTATACTCTTGGGATGAGGAATGTAGTAGCAGATGCGCTCAGCAGGAGATCAGGAATTCAGCTTCTAGGAGAGGTGACATAGCAACTGGCCACGTTGCAGATATCCTTTGTGGATAGGGATGGAGCATCTTATTTACAGTCTCTTACAGTCACTCCCCCACTTCTTCAGCGAGTCAGGGAGGTGCAGCATGGGGACACTGACTGTGAGATGCGACGTGCCCAGATATCCACAGGTCAGACACATGATGGATTTTCTAAAGGTGGGGAGCACGTCATCCTTTTTAGGGGACATAACATGGTACCAGTTGCACTTCAGGAGGAAGTGTTGATGGATTTCCACACTTACCCTCTAGAGGTACATCCAGGAGTGGTGAAGATATACCATGACTTTCGACGACAACACTGGTGATTAGGTATGAAGAAGGAAATAGCGGAGTTTGTCTTATGGCGCCTTACTTGTCAGCAAGTGAAGGCAGAGCACCAGGTACCAGCATGCTTGGTTCAACCCTTAGAGTTCCTAGAGTGGAAGTGGGATAGGATATCCATGTACTTCATGATGGGTCTCCCATGTACATCCAGGGGTCACGACTCGATATGGGTGATCGTCGACCGACTCACCAAATCAGCCCACTTCCTACCGATCAGAGAGTAGGGATCAGTTGAGAGCTTGGGACACCTCTATGTGCAGGAGATAGTGGGTTTTCATAGAGTACCTTCTTATATTGTCTTTGACCATGATGTATGCTTTACATCCCGGCTATGGAAGGGGTTACATGAAGCTTTTGGGACACAGATTCACTTGAGAACCACCTTCCATCCTTAGACTGATGGTTAAACTGAGAGGACCATCCAGACCCTCGAGGACATGCTTCGTGCTTGTGTCCTCGACTTCAGTTGCAGCTGGGAGGACCACTTTCCTTTGGTGGAGTTTTCCTACAAGAACAACTATCACTCCACCATAGGGATGGCACCTTTTGAGGCCTTGTATGGCTGACCTTGCAGATCGCCACTATGCTGGACAAACCCAGGGGAGTCAGCACTAGTGGGACCAGAGATGTACGGGCTACCACGGAGAAGGTGCAGATCATCCAAGAGAAGATGAAGACTGCACATAGCATTTAGAATTCGTATGCTGACAGGAGACGGAGACCTCTGGAGTTTGAGGATGGCGACCACGTCTTCCTACGGGTCTCACCTTGACGATGTCTATAGATATTTGGCCGAGGCGGCAAGCTATCTCTGACTTTTATTAGAACTTTCCATGTCCTTAGCAGAGTAGGCGAGGTGGCTTACCACTTAGCTCTTCCACCTCAGTTGCACCGAGTGCACGATGCCTTTCACATATCCCAGCTGAGAAGATACGTGTACGAACCATCCCACATCATCCACCATGGGGAGCTGGACATCGATGATGGGGATACCTTCTTATAGGTTCTAGTGGAGATTGAGGATCGACAGGAGTGGGTCCTATGTGGATAGTCGATACCTTTTGTGCACGTCCGCTGGCAGCACATGAACCTCCAGGAGAGAACATAGGAGCGGGAGGCTTAGATGCGTGATCAGTACCCCCATTTGTTCCCTTAGTCCGAGTTGTAGGTTACAGGGAAATAAAGCCCTGAGGTGGGGAGAATATAAAGACTCATAATTCCCGTGTAATTGTTTACATTGGAATTTTACGGGTCTGCATTTTCTGATGGTGCTTGATTCTGAGGACCGGTGTGCGCAGAATCAATTTTTGAAGTTTTGTTTGGGTACATTCAATAAACGTATGAGTGGGTTTTTATAACTTTTGAATCGGTGCTCAGAATTGAAATACGAGGGAACCATTGAACTCGCAACATTGTTAATTGCTTATTGAGACCTTCACCGCAGTTGCGTTCTGACGAGTTTGGAAGTTAGTTTTTGACTTTTTATTAAATAAAATAATAATAAAATAAAGTACAACAATTTATTTTATTTTTAATCTTCCATGTGTTGTGTGTGTGGTTAGTTGGAACCTCCCATTAGAAGTTGGGGGTGGGACCTCCAAACCCTAACCTCTCGCGAGAGGTTACGACATGGGGAGCACCCGAGCATAACCTCTCAATTAAATGATCGGGGTGGGGACTACCCGACCCCTATTAATGGTGGAGGATGAAACCACTCTAATCTACTTAATTAATGAGGGGGAGACTTTGAACTCCTCTGCATAATTAATTGTGCCAACGCGCGTGCCAGTTAATTGTGCCAACGAGCATACCAATTAATTGTGCCGACGCGGGTGCCAATTAATTGTGCCCACGCGCGTACCAATTAATTTCGCCGATGCGTGTGAATTTATGAAGGAGAGTTTCTTTCTCCTTTTTCAATTTGTGTGCCAACAATAAAATAATAAGTCATCCTATTATTATTTTGGTGGAATTCTCCTTCGGTGGAACTTGAGAGCTAAGGAGAGGAAAATCTCCCAACGAAGAACTGTTCTTCCAGTGAAGAACGCGAAGAACACCGTCGATGCTCTTCCTCTTTGAACTTCTTCCTCAAACCCCTTCGACGTGGGATGTAAACGTCTACCAAAGATCGACGACCAACCTAACGTGACGTCAATGAATGATCTCCCGTTAATCAAAAGGTAGAGGGTTTTTATTTCATGATGATGTTATACTTTTTCTTATCCCATTCATCGGATAGAAAGGGTTTGTCGCGGGCGTGTTAATGATCAACTGCTTATCTCGTTGAGCCAATTGATTCTCCTCTAAACGCAGAGGATGTGAGCCAACCTAACATGGATGGACATCCCCCATTATTATTCTTTCTTTTGACGTCCTACGACATGGCGATGAAGCGACGATGACGAAGATGGCAACAACAAAGACCGCGCTACCAGCGACCTTAGAGAATCCCACCGCACTCGCGACGGCGCACAGATTCCCTGGGCCGAACACTGCCGCGCTACCCATGGCTTTTCCCACGTGCTTCCTCACGCCCCGCAGCCCCTCCGGTGCGCTTCCCGGCCTACCACATCCAGCCCGGCACCCCCCGACGCGCTGCCCGACCAGCTCGACGCCCCCGGCAGGCTGCTCGGCCAGCCCGACGCCACCGACGCGCTGCCCAGACAGCCCAACGTCCCTCACGCCCCTGCCAGCGCCCTGCCTATCACCCTGCGCCCCGGCCGACGGCCTGCCCCCGACACCCCGATGCCTTGCCCGGTGCACCCGTGGCCTGCCGGTGACCAGCCGGCCTGCCTGCGTCCCGCATGGCCTGCTTGCTGGACTCCCGGCCATCGGCCTCCCGAGCCGACCCGCTGTGTCCCCCGTGATGTCACTGGCCGAACCGGCCTAGTATCCTGGGCCAAGTTAATGAGCCGCCTACGTGGTGACTATCGGGCCGAACCACCCTCGCAGTCCGCTGGGCCGGGCCAATCAGACCGGGTCAAAAATTAGCAGGCTGACCCGCCCAATGGGATGGGTCAGACCCAGTGAGTCTGATTGGGTCGACCCAGACCTGTTCGGTCCATACTGGGTTGGGCCGAGTCGGTCCCACCGGGTCGGACCGGACCCGGGCCCATTACTGACCCATTACCTTCTTGGGCTATATCTTTGGCACTAGACATCCGTTTGATGAACCGTCAGCGGAGCCAGTATTTTTGGAGCATAACCGTCCCTTTGAGTATACCCCATTGGATTTAGGGTTATAATTGAGTCACGGTCAGGTTGGTTTGTTCACGAATCCAACCGGTCCCCCAGAACTAACATGCTAATAACTCTCAAACCGGGCGTCCGATTGGCGCGCCGTCAGTTGCATTGAGACTCCTATGACATGGCGGTCCATTGAGATACTTCCATGTGAGACTTGTGACATTTGGAGTATCTAATAGTAGCTCGTGGAGTAGATCCTCCCAGAGACGAGCAGACGGAGTGCAAAGACCTAGTAGCTGTAGACTTGACCACTTCTTGACCGATTCTACTCGAAGTGATTCGACTAGCCTAGTGGATGGAGCGCCCAGTTTGGTGGCAGAACTACTGCAGATGGAGCGCCTGGTAGTTGGAAGTAGACCCATGGTACTCGACAGGAGGATTACCTTTGTAGTCTATTAGGGGGAGCACCCGGTTTGGCGAAAGACCCATAATGAATGGGGCACCCGGTTTGGCAGTAGACCCGCGGTTCTCGACAGGAGGTGTATCTCAGCAGTCCAAGGTTAATGAGTAGCGCCTCAGAGTCACGACATGGCCACTGTACTCAATAAAGGAGGAGTTCTCCAGCAGCCATGGTTTTGTTAATGAAAATACTAGTTTGAGCTGAGTCAACGACCTTTGTGTTTTCCTAATTATTGAGGTGAGTTACTTGATAACTTAGGTATATATATGAGCATATACTTATGTAATGGTTATCCATTGAAATAATACTTTTTGGTTTATCCTTGTTGGATTTTGTGAGACCTTGAGGGTCTTGAGGTCCCTACTGAGTATCGTTATACTCACCCCTACTAGGGCTATGACCGAACCTCATTGTGTTGGATGCAGATGACGTACAACGCTGTCAGAGGCCGAGAGCACTAGGACTGGACGGTACCCGGAGGAGGACCTTACAACGTATCGGTACACGGTGGAGTCTGACGAACATGGAGTTCTGAGGAGGCCATCTTTACCTACCCTTTAGGTAGGAACCTCGGAGGACGATCCAGGAGCTGCTTTCACCTTTTAGCTATTTATCCCTTTTTCAGTTGTACTTGTTTTCAGTTGTATTTGTACTTTACAGCTAGGCTTTTATTCTTCCCCCTTTTAAATTTAGTAATCTTGTTATATAGATTTTACTTTGTGTTTGCTTCCTCTTGTACTCTGGTTTTGTGTGTTTACGATTTATAAAGGTAATGTATTCCTAGTTTTAGGGAATTACGACTTTGGTACTAGTCGCCAGCCCATGACCTATAGAAGGTGGGCTTGGGGTAGTCACGATACGGGCCTCGAGGGATGGGTCATGACAGTATCAATGGGACATTCATCAGGATGCTACCAAGATGTATTATGATATTAGTTGGAAGTTTCGATGGCCATGCATGCGGTGGGATATAGATGACATCGTCTCGTGGTGGTACACATGTCAAAACATCAATACAAAGAAACAAAGGTCATCTAGTTTGCTTCATCAACTACCCATTTCTTCCTAGAATTGGGAAAATATCACTATGGAAATCATTTTCAGCTTACCTCGTACACCCTAGGGGAATAATTACATATGGTTAGTGATCTATCATCTATCCAAATCATCCCACTTCATTCCTATCAGATATTTAGCTAAGGTGGATGATTTGGGATAGTTTTATGTTTGGGAGATAGTGAGGCTTCATGGTGTTCCATATTCAATCATTTTTGAGAGAGACCCCAATTTCACCACTTGGTATTGTAAAGTACTTAAAAAGAAATTTGGGTCATAGGTGACTTTGATCATGGAATACCCCCCTCAAACGGATGGTCAGACAGAGTGGGGAAATTAATATTTGGAAGACATGCGATGAGAATGTTTTTAGACATATGTAGTTCCTAGGATTTCAAGTTGGGATTGGTAGAGTTTTTATATAAAAATAGATACTAGTCCACAATCCAATTGGATCCTTTTAGGTTACCTATGGTTTCCTATGTTGGTTACCTTTGTTTTGGGCTAAGGTAGGCGAGGTGTCTTTATTGAGACCAAGAATAGTACAAGATAGGTTTGAGAAGGTGAAGAAAATTAAAAAGTATTTATTAGAAGCTTAGAGTTTCCATAATTCTTATTCAAATCATAGGTGATGTGATCTTAAGTTGTCTGTTGGTGACTAAGTGTTCCTGATGGTGGAACCTCGCATGGGTCATCACTATTTGGGAAAGAAAGGGAAGCTAATGCCGAGGTATATCAGAACTTTTGATATTACTAATCAGGTTGGTATGTTAAAATATAATTTATCCTTTCTTTAATAGTTATCTTAAATTCATGATGTGTTTCATGTTTCCTAGCTAAAGAAGTAAAACCAATTTCTGTATCATGTATTGAATCAGAAAGAGTTAGAGTTGGCGCCTTATTTTTCCATGTTTTAGTAGTCAGTTTTGATTGTAGAATCCAAAGATAAAGTAATTCAGGGATGTATATTTCACTCATTCGGATTTTGTGGTAGCATGGAAATTATGAACATGATACTTGGGAGTGGAAGTCCTGGTTTGAGAAAGAGTACCCTTCTTTTCTCTGATCAAGCTTCGAGTTGACTTTTCGGGGATGAAAAGATTTCATACTGGGGAGAATTTTCACAACCATCTTTTCAATTTTAGGTATTTATTCTACTTATTTTGATTATATGTTTATTCAATGAATTTTCTTTGTGTTTTTTGATAAAATCAGTAAATTTTGATTTGGAAGGGGGTGGCGCACGACCTGCGCACGTTAGGGGAAACCTTATGCCTTTACCAGGAAACTGTCTTCCAAGGGGTCATTTTTGGATAGATATGAATTGCATGGTTGGCATAAAATATTTCAAACCAGGTGACTAACTATGAGAAATGTTCATTCTGTAAAGTGGTGAGCACACGGTTGCTACACAATTTTGGAAACTGTGTGGAAAAACTGTAAGGACAATCCAGGTCATTAAAAGATGGATTTTTACTCTTTTCCCCCTTTTGAAATTTAACCCTAAAACACCAATTTAAAATCCCTTATTATTCACCATAGAAACCTCTCCTGGCCCTCTTAATTCCTTTTATATTCAATTTATTTTCATATTTTGTGGGTAATCTCCCTAGAACATCAAGTAAGCCCAATTATCTCTAAGTTTCCTCCCCTGTTCGAGGGTTTTCATCTTCTTTCTTTGGGTATTCACATATCTATTGGGGTGAGTGTCAAATTTAGGGTTTTATTTAAATTATTAGGGGTTAGTCTTGATGGTTAAGGTTTTATCTTTACCCTATAGGATTCGATTGAGGTGAATTTGATGTTTTTCAATAGGATACATATGTTTTTTCACTCAAGGTAGGTTGTTCCATGCATAAAAATTATTTTGTGATTTTTACATGCATTATTTTCTTTTTTTCTATGTTATGTGGATTCTATATAAGGAGTAAAACACGTTTTTATGGGTTTTAAAATTCGTGTCTCTTGAAATTGGGGTTTGTAATGTAAATTGGATGTCGTCAAGTGTGTTCTATTGTTTTTATTCTTGAAGGTATTCTATAAATTATAAAAGTGGGTTATTTAATCTTATAAATTATGTGAAAAATGATTAATTTTTTTGTGAATTTATATTTAAAAGTGGGTTTTTTTGAAAGTAATAATTTATCAATGATGGTTATATTTTTTAGCTAATGTTTGTGTGAATGTGATGTCATACATGATATGTGGAATGAAAATTGGGTATGAAGGGAAACATGGGTAACTAGGTGGGAGGACTAGGACTAGTATACTAGTTGACTTAGAAGTGGTTCATCTGAGATTCATCAAGTATGGTTGACAATATAACACAAATTAAGTGATAATGATGATTGAAGACCACTAGGCCCATGGGGTCTCCCCTCCCACTGGCTCGTGAACGAGAACTCTATTGGTTGTGGTTACTATACCCATTTTAACCAAGATAAAATTTACCTAGTTTCACATTCCTAGATAGTTCATATAATGTATTCCCATTAGGTAGTTCTCTATTGTGATATTATACTTTCTGTTGGTATATGGTCACCTTGGGTTTTACTCTAAAAGAAAAGGAACTTTTCTTTAGTAAAAAATGTTTTCCTTTCAAATTATTTCAATAAAATCATTCCTAGACTTTTTAAAAAACATTATTTATTTTTTCTTATAATATTTTTTCATGGAGTCTATTTTATTGGGTGGAATCATACCAGGCCATGGATTATACCCTACACACACCTTTGGTTCTATATAGATATAGTTATATTTGACACAGGTAAAGGCAAGATGTTTGAAGATGGTGGTCCAAGATATTAGTTCATATCCTTTCTAGGTGTTGTAGTGGTATTTTGTGGATAATGTTCCTCTTCTGGAATAGTAGTTCCTAGGATAGTTTGGTTGTTCCTTTTTTATTGTATCCATTTTGGTTTTTTATAAATATATAAAGATTGAATCTAAAAATTGTTATGATATGTTTCATTATTATTGTACAATTTTTCTTTATTTATTATAGTTAGTTGTTTATGATTATTTACATGTGTTAAATCCTTCCCAAGATACATTGTGGATACCTAGGTTGTTGTTGTGAGCCTATGGGGATCATGAATTACCTTTGAGAAATTCCATAAGCTGGGTTAGGTATTATATTGGATGAAACTTTGGACCAGTTTGTGATAATAAGGGTCACATGAGAGTGGTGGGTCTGTTTGGATTTGATTTTTGTTTGGAGGTTGCATTCTGGTTTTCTTACATGTATTGGGTTTGGTGGAATTTTGGTGGAATACAGGTTTTTTAGTGGGGAGGATTATCACACCACAACCTAATTTATCCCTTTTTTATTATTTTTTCTTTTTTCCTGATATTTTTTTTGATGTTCCAGACGAGTTTGCGAAGATTATTTTTGAGTAATGGAGGTTCCAATGTGTTTTTGGGACTAAAAACAGTTATTTACACTATTTGGAGGGAAACCATGAGGATCTTGGATGTAAAGGGTGTTTCTAGTTAATTTGTTTCTGGAATGGTATGTGTTCCATTGAAATTTCATGGGTTGGACCAAACCATGCGATTACAAAGGGTAAATGTTTGATCTTCCTTGATTCCCTAAGAGATAGTGCATGGTAGGTGCATATTTAAAGAACTCCATGTGATGAGTGTGTGTGTGTGTGGGGGGGGGGGGTGTATATTATTTTGTAAAAGGAATTTTTCACTATTGGTTCATCATTTTCTTCACTATTTGGCCAAAACATTCATGGTTTGGTATTTTTTCTAGAGGAGGAACCACAGTTGGAACATGACCTCCAAACCATGCATCCAAACCTTGAGAGCCTCCCTTGTCCCTCCACTAGGGTACGTTTGATTGGTTCACTATTTGGTAAAATTTATAGCCTAATCATATGAATTGGCCAAGATTATTAAAAAAATTAAATTAAAAATTTTCCCTATAATTCCCTAATATTTAATGAGATATTTTTTTTCAAATAAATTTATATTCTTTGATAGTCTATGTTATATATTTAAAAGAACAACGATATACAAAAAAATATTATTATTTAATGTGATAGTTATTTCCTAGATGTTGGATTGGAACGTATTAATTATTAAAAACCAATGGTTTACACATGTTTAATATAATCTAAATGGTCATTAATAGTTTATAAATTAAAATAAAAATAATTTAAAAGATAAATAAACATTTTTATGGAAAACAGTTTTTCTGGGCACAATGTATTTTTATTTCAATAAATTAAATTTATAACTATTGGTGAATAATTCTAATTAAATTTATATATTATATATTCAATAATTTTTTTTACATACAATTTATATTTTTCTAAGTGTGAGATAATAAAAACCCAAGTTTTATGCTTTAAAATGTGTTTTTCTAAAAAGTGTTTTTATAATGTTTTTCACACTTATTTTTAAAATTAATTTCTAAAAATTATGGGTTTTTAACTTGATAAAATGGATTAAATATATGGAATCATTTTCTAAAAATTTGGTAAATGTAACCTTTTATTTTTGATCGACACGAATAATAAATGTGATAAAATTTATCACCTCTGTACATGATAAATATGGTTAATCTAGTTTAAATCTACGTGATAAGGGAATTTTTTTAATCTTAATTCATATTGGATGAATTTAATTAAACTATTATAACCATAGTCTTGAACATTATTTTATTAATTGATAATTTTCCATGAAAATGAAATATATCATTTTTTAATCAAATAAAGTTACAAAATGAAACACTATTAGTTTTAAATATCTTTTATATGTCCACATAGAAAAACAATCATGTTATGAATGAATAGAAAATTCTAATTTGATATTAATGAAATTATTTTCATTATGGATAGTTTTTTATAATTTTTATAAATCATATTGTTACCATAAATGCTTATGAAATTCCGACATAGTATTAATTAAATTATTAGAATTAATAAATAAATGGTTAAAAAATTAAAAGTAATATAATTTGAGTGAGTTAAAATGTTCAAAAAAATTTATAAATAATTATTACATATTGGAATTGGTTTGGATGATTATGTTTGAATAATAACATTATATTTATGTTTTTCAAGTCAAATTAAATGAATATTTTCGAAATTGACATTAATTATATTTTATCGAAAATATTTTTTTATTAAATTATAAAAATAATTATAAAAAAATTAAAGAGGAAAATTATGATAATATCTAGTATAAAATTTAATCATTTTTTAATTTATTTTTCTATAGTTATCTCATAAGAAAAAATCTAACCCTTTAAGAGTGGAAAAGTTGTTAATATGGTTAATATTAAAATAGGATAACTAAGTGGTTAAAAAAAATAATGTTTAGGACACCACATAAACCAATAGAAATTTTATTAGTTAATAGGATCCCAAGAACATACTATATTATATTTGAATCCCTTTCTTTTGGGATATATTTTTGTAAGATAATGACTTTATTATATTTTTATATTTTAAAAAATCCCCAGGTTTCCCATCTCATCCAATTATAAATTGGATCCTCGAATTTATCTTATTTATACCACATTGATTCTTATATATTTACCATAACCTGAATAAATTATGTCATGAAATCTCTATCCACAATCTAGAAGTGTTTTTTTCCCAAAATACCAACCCTCATTTCTATAATAGGAGATCTAAAAGAGTTCTTTCAAAGAAGGAGGAATCACCATAACCAATCAATTTTTTTACATATTATTTACCTCAAATAAATCTATGTTATTTAAAATAATATAAAAAAATAATTTTAGTAACTTCACAGAAATTTTATTATGTTTATGAAATCACCATTATGCACTCTCTTTCTTATCAAATGGGAAGTGAATGTATCTCTCATGCGTACACATGAATCACCGTCTTCACATAGCGATTCATGTAAATTTCCATCCCCATATTTCATGGTTGTTTATTATGATGGGTTTAAAGTATATATATTATAATTATTAAATGAATATACTTTTTATTCATTGTATGAAAAAAACCCTCTTTCCTTACAATCTGTTGGAAAATGATAACGTTGATCATGCATGTGTGTGGACTATAACCTCTATAATGTGGTGTGATTATTTTATCATTTCAATAATACATAGATGGTAATAATTATATGATTAATAAATATATAATATATATATGATATAATAATAATTTTATAAAGGTGAATTATTATTTACCTTTCTTTCATTCTATACATCAAAAAGTGATGTCAGCATTCACGCGTACGTACGACCAACCATCTCCATTAATGATTTAATTAATTTTTAAATATATAATTTTATATATGACTATAAATATATATATAATGAATATATATGACATATTTTTCATGATTAAAATAATTTATATTATGGATCCATGATCAATATACATGGAAAAAAACTACTGAACAAAAACATTGAGGAAAAATAAAGTAGATATCACCTAGAAAAGTGATTTTAATAATAAATCATTAATAAACATGTGACAAAAATATATAAATAAACCATATTTGATATTATATTTAATATAATTGTTCTTAAATATATTTATATTAAACTATATTTAACATAAATGAGGTTCAGACATGTACAAAGTAAGTCATGCTTAAGGTAATGAATTTTGTCACAATTTTATATCTGGGAGACACATATCATATTAATCACATATTTGTTTAATGTGGAAAATATACAAGTAAAGAATTTAAATTATGATGATTCATATTAATGTTTTTGGTATTTACATATCTATATAAATTTATTTCTTTCGATGGGCTTATTATTTAGCTTTACCAATGAGGTAATGGTTTCATGCTACAATTTCACTGTTTATGATTTTGTTTTCGATGTTGAAATTGTATGAGATAACTCAAATAAGAATATTAGTTTTCATATAATATGGTTATTTATTGATAATAAATTTCATACTTTCATTTTACTCACCTTATATACTCAAGTGTCTAAAAAATGTCTTAAGGAAAATCGAATTTATTACTCTCTTCGGTCGAAAAAAATTCTCTTCCATATCCTAGTTTTATAAAAACATTTTAAATGATGGTTTAACTATTATCCAATGATTTATTAATTTAATTTTTTTTATTTTTTTAAATAATAATATTATTATCATTTTTCAAACATGGTAATTTTTTACATTTCTATAAAAGTGTGAAAGGAATGAATTTTATATTATACAACATGAATATAATTTCTTACCATTATGAAACCTCATTGTATTGAATATTAATTTAAATGTTTTCATGATTCTTCTCAAACAATATTTTCACTAATATTTTCAAAATTTTTTGTTTTTGAAAAGTGATTTTGAAAGTGGAATGAGTATATTCTCCAATATTGTTTTAACATACACATAACGGAATTTCTATACATCCCAGAAAAAAATCACTGATTCGATATATTATTTAATGGGGATATGATCCATGGATATCATCCTTATTCAATATGTTGATGGTTTGTGTTAATAGTTATAATATTTGTGTGAAACAATTTTCATTTCTACATGGTATGACATGATTAAATATTAATGATGCCGTTACTTTTAATGGGTTCAGATATGATGAATGTTTTATGATCTTATGGAAAATATATGTATGATTTTAAATATGTTAAATGTAGGTCCATAATTATATATAACTCAAATACATTGGGTAAATACTATAATATCATTATATAAAAATGACAAAAATGGGTAGTGTACTCAGATCTTTAAGAGACCCCATCCACTATGATAGTATTGGGAGTGAACCTTGACTATTGTGATGGTTTGGGGAGTGAACTAAATCTACTAGGGCAGTCTTCAAAATGATCATTATCTAATACAATTGTTTGCTGAGTGAACCCAATCAACAATGATATTATTAGATATAATCAATGGCTACTAAAGAAATAATTTCCTATTCTTATATGTTTCCACAAACTCTTGTGTTTTGGTAATGTTATTCTCTCATGGGACAAGTTATTTGAGTTCTTTATGATTAATTTCTTATGAAATATAAATATCTCTGTGATAAATTGATATTTTGATCTATGATATGTAGGGTATAGTTTTTGAAATATTACAATGATATTATCATACCCTTATTCTCATGTTATGTTTATATCTCTACAGTTTACAATTTTTGAAAATATGAGATTAACATTTCTTATTTTTCATTTTCCCAAGTTATAAATAAATATATTAAGAATGGCATGTCATAGAAGGATCCTAGTTATGATGAAATAAGTGAAAGATAATATAGATATCTTATGAACCAATTGATCATATATCCATGTTTCTAATGAAACAAGAACTATTGTAACACCCCAGGTAAATAAAGAATATGAAATTTTCATATTTATCCATATTTGTGAATAAAATATTAATATGACTTTAAAGGGGACGCTATGCTCGATGACGTACCCAACACGCAACAACGAGTTTCTTGGGAATCTTACGTTGCACTCTAATAATAAAATAATATTATTTCAAATGGTAGTTAACATGTAGCCGTTTTATTGGAGGGAATGGATAGAAATAACTAAAATATGATTATATATGTTTTTTAAATGTTTTTACATTTATCCAATAAAAGATAAAAGGCTTAAAATACGGAAAGAATTCAATTTTAGGCGTATATGCCCTAGTTTTCACTAAAGGTTCACTTATCGCCTTTTAATAGAGAACTGTCATTAAATATAGTTTTATTCACTCTTAAACATTCTTTTGGACCAAATAAAACTCTTATTAAGAATCGGGACATCAAATTTTACTTTGTGTAATTTTTTGGTATCTTTCAGATAAAGTTCAATTTTTTAATGAATAGTGTAAAATGTTGTATTTTAATTCAAAACCACTTTTTAATCTAATTCATTTATATTATTAGATTATATTTTGAATTGGTTTTAAAGTGAAATTAGAAAATATTTTTACCATTAAATCCAATAGTGGTCGTTGGAATCAATTTCACTTTGAAATCAGACTTAAACTAGTGTCAATCGTTTGATACTTATTGTTTTATAAAGACACGCTATTTCCTCTGACAGCGGGAATTAATTATTAAATTAATTAATGTGACTAATATGCTTTGAATTTTTTAAAACGGACTTCATTTTTGAATTTGGAATATCAAATATAGCTTAGGGTGAATTTTTGGGATTTTTCTGAAAAACTTCAATTTTTGATGAATAGTGAAACCACTAAGTGGTACTTATAAAAGCTGATTTTTCGTTTAAATGAAATTTTACCACTTATGTGTTTTGAATTTCAAAAATCCGACATACATGGTTGTCCTTAAGAAGTAAAATGTGGTTCAATGGGATAAAAATAATTTTTTGGTGAATAGTAACTTATTAAGTTTTTAATCGCGATTAGTGGTAATTAGTGTAGTTTAAGGTATAAATAATGATTTAATAATATGAAATGACCTAGACACATGTCCCAACTTTATTGGTTGTGTCATGTCCGACCAAGACAAGCCATGGGTCAACTTGGGGACCCCATGGAGACATTTTGGTTAGGAAATGACATAAATAACTTTTTATTTAATGTAAAAGTAAAAATGACACAAACATGATATGTTTTACTAAAACAATTTTTAAGTATGGTTATACAAGTCATAATTTTGATTATAAATATTCATTGGAAAGCTAAAAAGATTTCCTACATCATAGTATTTTTTTTATAATTTTTAGATATTAAATAAATTAAATTATTTATGACATAATAATGATGCAGCGATGACATCATTATTTGACGATTTAAATAAAATGGAAAGATAATGTAAAATCTATGAACTAAACATGTCAAAAACTTATTGTATGAGTGGATTTCGAAGAATTATCACCTTATCCACGAATTATATCAATTTTTGACCTTTTGAAACCGAAACACATTTTCAAATAAAGTAATATTTCTCTACTTTCCAAAAGTGCCCCTCCTCTCCTCTTATAAAAGGCCCCCTCCTCTACCTCATTTCACACACTCCTCAAGCCTTTGTCTCGGCCAAACCCTGCCCATTTACTCTCTCCACATCCCTCTCCTCATCCTAGAGGATTCCCTTTGGGCATAATCCATTCAAAGGAAGCCTTTGGGCTCAAATCAAAAGGAGTTACACTTTTAAAGGTAATTCATTCTCTCATGTTCATTTGTTTTATTTTGCTTCTCCAACCCCCTAAAATCTTTTTATGTACTTATTTTGTAACAACAACAGTATCTTAAATATACTAGGATGTTTTTATAATATTTATTCGAGCTACACTCTCACACTACTACATCAAATGGTTAAAGAACATACGGTTTCCGTGGATGGTGAAATTCTGCCTCCCGAAACGATGATTGTTCAATACTCATTTAACACCTTCAAAGGTGGCCATTATGATGTCACTATTTTTATATATGATATATAATATGTTTATTTTTTATTTATTCTTCTGTATTTTTCATTTTTGTCTTACCTTTATGGCTTCCATTATGGGTATACACGATATCTTCATTTAAGGAAGTGCGGACTACCGCCCCCTCAAAGTGATTTGATTCGTTAAATACCATATGTGGGATGTATAAATGATGGAAATAAGATATTATATATGATATTATACTGGAATTATAATATACCTTTATATCATTATTATTCCATTATATAAAATACGAAATAGAAATGAAAGTAGCGTTCATGCGTACGTACGGCTTACCGTCTCCATGAACGGTGCATTTCATTTCTTACCTCTAAATGATTATGTAATTTTATAAATACATGAATGTAATGGATATATATGAAATATATGATATCTACATAATGAATACAATTCTGGATATAATAAAAATTTGGCCACACGAACAACATGTAATTGTAAGAAGTCCACTTTTGACTTAAGAAGCAAGTATCGGCAAAACAAATATTATTAACTTAAATGATTACATAAATGTTTATGACATGGTAATAAGTGATATAAAAGGAATAATGAACTTGAAAAAGGTTCTTAAGGAAGTATAAATTAACTCAAGTTTATTATTCAGGAGATTAAAGAACGATCGAGTCAAGTCGGACCAGAGGTAAGGGATCTTACTCCTCTCTTTCTTTTTAAGTACACTCTTTTATGTCATTCCCTATAAAGATCATCTTTCTTGTTATTGGGATGTTATTATATATTAAAATTACTGTAATTTTTATGTTCATGTGATGAGAGACCCTATTCTCTCTCATCAATCCATTTTGGAAGTTTTGAGTGGCGCCGTTAGGCTGCCGAATTTTCGTAAGAGATCTAACCTCCCTCTTTCTTTTTAAGTACTCCCCTTTATGTCACTTATTTTAAGCTCCTATTTGTTATGATGGGGGATGTTATTTTATAATCCTCTTGCTGTAAATTTTGTTGTAATGTGATGAGATACCCTATTTTATCTCATCAATCCATTTTTGGAAGTTTTAAGTGGCGCCGTTAGGCTGCCGAGTTTTCGTAAGTGATTTTTCATCTCACTTTTATTCCCGTGAGATTTATGCTACATTTTCCACAATTTCATTTGAGTGGTGTATGTACTGCCCATTATTTTAATCATTGTGTAATATTCTTTCATTTATGAGTATTTAAATCTATGTTGTATTGTCCTTCCTTCACGGGGCGTATGTTTTGAAAGATACCCAATTCGGTAAGGGAACCTTTCACCCTCCTCTTTTTTAAAAGAATTCTTTTATTGGGTCTTTTAATTTACATATTTTTATGTTGGGATATGCTCTCATATATCCTTATTGATGTAAATTTTATGTCCAAGTGATGAGATACACTTTTTATCTCTCATCAACTCATTTTGATGTGATGCCGTTAGGCTGTCAAGGGAACTTTTTAACCCAATTTCGATTTCTTTGGGTTCAACTTGTAGTCATTGAATATGTCATCCATTTAATATGTGTGAATGACCTTTTATTGTTTTACACTTAATATCCACTTATATTGGGTGTATTTATATTTGTCACACATATTTTTGAGCTTGATTTGTCCTTAATTTAAGGATACCTTCTTTATAAGGGATTTCATCACGTTTGACATTTCTATTGAGGGTTCATTGTTGTTATGCACCAATTCACTCTTATATGGTGTATATACAGTCCTTTGGAGTATTATATCATGAATCCATTTATTCTCATGATATTATAAAGTTCTGACTAAATGTTATTCCTCAATTGTTGTATTCAAGTGTCTCTAATTTTGGTAAAACCACTTTAACCAAAATATCATTTTAAATGTTTTAATTATTTGTTCTTATTAATATCCATGTTTTCAAAATGGTTTTAAGGATTTATTTATATGGATATTAATGGTTTAATGTTTTAATATTCAAGGTGGTATGGGACACTTTGATTCAAAAATCTCTTTATTAAATGTTTTAAATGGTTTTGGAAATGGTTTCTTTTTGAATGGATTCATTATTTCAATATACTAAAATGTTATATTGTGATGTGGAAATGATTTGTTTCCTTTATGCATGTTTTATGTGATACGATTATGTTATGGTCCTTGGGCATTGTTATGAAGAACGGGTGGTTCCGTGATAAACTAAGGGCGGGTGAGCCCGTTATAGATCTCCAATGCATTGGGTAACGCGAAGGAGTGAAACGTTAAGGTTTATCCGAAGAGATTTAGGGAATATACTGTGATGGGTATTCCAAACGTAACCAAGAGGGTTACTCCCTACGTAAGAATGTTATGAATGCCTCAAGTTACCTTTATGTCTTATGTTTTCTATGATTTATTCATGATTTGATATGCCTATGTTTTATGGGTAAAGTATGATTTCATTCTTATGTATATATGAACTCATGATTCCTTTCCATATTTTTATATCCCTTACTGAGCTTTTTATGCTCATCCCAAGTTTTTGAAATGTTTTTCACAGGTCAAGGGAAGGGTACATGATGTGATGATAGTGTCAAGGATGTGTCAATAAAGAATCCATGTTTTATTTTCAATATGTTTCCGTTGATGGGAAGAATGAATACAGTCTTTTATGTAACCAATTTGTTTAAATGTAGAATGTAATGCAAGTTTCATGATCTAATTCTCTAAAACTCTAAACCTGAAAAGATCCTCAATGTGTAATCTTGTAATAACTCAAGATTAAGTAAGGTTTAAGGCTGGGGCCTTATAGTTGGTATCAAAGGTCAGTTTAGATAACTTTAGAGGTTAGGGTATTCTCTAAGCACAAGTGACATTACCATAATGGTTAGGATTTCAGAAAGAGTCCTAGTTTTAGATAAAGTGAATGAGTAAGTGTATCTTAGTGTTTACCTTCCTCATTAGTACATGATGGTTTTGTTGATATACTCACACTGACATTTCTATTTTTAGTGAATGGATGGATCTAGCAGGCACCAAAGAGACAACAGGTTTGAAGGAAACTGTGGTGGTTCTCTGATTAAAATACTAGATAAAATGGATGATTCAATGAGGAAACTCTTGGTTGTTCTAAACCAAATATCAAGGAGTCATGATAAACAACTTGAACCTTGGTATGATCTTTAATGCATCATGTACGAGATGACCAATCCATGTGGAAGTTCAGGTAATAATAATAAAGGTAACCATTAGAGTTTATATGATCCTTACTTTTGAGGTAATTATGGGTTATTATATGATATGCTGGAAAATGAAAATCATGAGACAAACATGAGGTTAAAATATGTTATGATCATTTTTTATGATTTTATCTCATTTTGGGGAATGTTTTAAGAATTATATAGTTTTGGAAAAAGGACAACACGCAGACCGTGTGACTACCCGTCGCGTCGGACAAAGCTGCGAGAATCGAACCCACAACCAAAGTGCGACTGGTATTTATCGCCTACCACTGGACTACGTGAAGTCCCTGGTTAGTTCGACCGATTATTTCTAGTTATATGATTTTATGAATTAAGAGTAAGTTGATTTTGGGTTATTTATGAAAATGATTAACCTATCATGGAGGTTATGTGATTAGGTTAATTACTTTTCAATACGAGACTTTAGGAGGAACTGATGTTGTTTGGAGATAAATGTTACGATTTAAATTGGAAGACTGTGTGACTAAATCCTTCAAATATTTGGGTTTCAATCTTAGTTTGGTTTACTTTGAATAATTTTATGGACAAATTGATTATAGAATGGTCCTCGTTGAACCTTGGGTTTTGTTGGACAAATTTTGGAGGTTAAGAATAGATTTTCTTTTTATAAAGGGTTATCCTTTTCTGGATTATCTGATCTTGTAATAACCTTTTTGGTTTTGGTTAATGTCTAAAGACATGGGAAGTATATAGATCTATTTTTTGGATTAGATGATTCTCTAGAAGTTGATTATAATACTCTTAATGCAAACAAGTCTCCCTAAATACTCGTCTTTTGGAAAAAATATGAGTTTGATTAAGGAATCTAGTAAAAGTTGATAGTCAACATGATAAGTGATTATGTTTCCTTATGAATAAATTCCTCAATAAAAAGTAACTTAAAGAAAAAATGTTGTCTATTAACTTTTCCTACTGGGGAATCGAATACCGTTTAACCCATCACAAGTTTGTGATTTTCTTGTGGTTAACTTTCTCCTAAACATGTTTTCTATCACTCTCCATCAGAACATGACCCTTTGTTTTTTCCTCCATGTCCATATTTTCATACTTGGAATCCTAGTATGGGTTAACTCGGGTGACCTCTGTGCTTATCTTTCTTTATTTTAAAGTTATTGTTTTACCGACTCTTGTTCTGATGTGGGACTTTCAAGGATGTTTCCAAGAGCAATTTTAAAATTGCGAGGACGCAATTCCCAAAAGGGGGGAAGGATGTAACACCCCAGGTAAATAAAGAATATGAAATTTTCATATTTATCCATATTTGTGAATAAAATATTAATATGACTTTAAAGGGGACGCTATGCTCGATGGCGTACCCAACACGCAACAACGAGTTTCTTGGGAATCTTACGTTGCACTCTAATAATAAAATAATATTATTTCAAATGGTAGTTAACATGTAGCCATTGTATTGGAGGGAATGGATAGAAATAACTAAAATATGATTATATATGTTTTTTAAATGTTTTTACATTTATCCAATAAAAGCTAAAAGGCTTAAAATACGGAAAGAATTCAATTTTAGGCGTATATGCCCTAGTTTTCACTAAAGGTTCACTTATCGCCTTTTAATGGATAACTGTCATTAAATATAGTTTTATTCACTTTTAAACATTCTTTTGGACCAAATAAAACTCTTATTAAGAATCGGATCATCAAATTTTACTTTGTGTAATTTTTTGGTATCTTTCAGATAAAGTTCAATTTTTTAATGAATAGTGTAAAATGTTGTATTTTAATTCAAAACCACTTTTTAATCTAATTAATTTATATGATTAGATTATATTTTGAATTTATTTTAAAGTGAAATTAGAAAATATTTTTACCATTAAATCCAATAGTGGTCGTTGGAATCAATTTCACTTTGAAATCAGACTTAAACTAGTGTCAATCTTTTGATACTTATTGTTTTATAAAAACACGCTATTTGCTCTGACAGCGGGAATTAATTATTAAATTAATTAATGTGACTAATATGTTTTGAATTTTTTAAAACAGACTTCATTTTTGAATTTGGAATATCAAATATAGCTTAGGGTGAATTTTTGGGATTTTTCTGAAAAACTTCAATTTTTGATGAATAGTGAAACCACTAAGTGGTACTTATAAAAGCTGATTTTTCGTTTAAATGAAATTTTACCACTTATGTGTTTTTAATTTCAAAAATCTGACATACATGGTTGTCCTTAAGAAGTAAAATGTGGTTCAATGGGATAAAAATAATTTTTTGGTGAATAGTAACTTATTAAGTTTTTAATCGCGATTAGTGGTAATTAGTGTAGTTTATGGTATAAATAATGCTTTAATAATATGAAATGACCTAGACACATGTCCCAACCTTATTGGTTGTGTCATGGCCGACCAAGACAAGCCATGAGTCAACTTGGGGACCCCATAGAGACATTTTGGTTGGGAAATGACATAAATAACTTTTTATTTAATGTAAAAGTAAAAATGACACAAACATGATATGTTTTACTAAAACAATTTTTAAGTGTGGTTATACAAGTCATAATTTTGATTATAAATATTCATTGGAAAGATAAAAACATTTCCTACATCATAATATTTTTTTTATAATTTTTAGACATTAAATAAATTAAATTATTTATGACATAATAATGATGCAGCGATGACATCATTATTTGACGATTTAAATAAAATGGAAAGATAATGTAAAATATATGAACTACACATGTCAAAAACTTATTGGATGAGTGGATTTCGAAGCCTTATCACCTTATCCACGAATTATATCAATTTGGGACCTTTTGAAACCGAAACACATTTTCAAATAAAGTAATATTTCTCTACTTTCCAAAAGTGCCCCTCCTCTCCTCTTATAAAAGGCCCCCACCTCTACCTCATTTCACACACTCCTCAAGCCTTTGGCTCGTCCAAACCCTGCCCATTTACTCTCTCCACATCCCTCTCCTCATCCTAGAGGATTCCCTTTGGGCATAATCCTTTCAAAGGAAGCCTTTGGGCTCAAATCAAAAGGAGTTACACTTTTAAAGGTAATTTATTCTCTCATGTTCATTTGTTTTATTTTGCTTCTCCAACCCCCTAAACTCTTTTTATGTACTTATTTTGTAACAAAACCAGTATCTTAAATATACTAGGATGTTGTTATAAGATTTATTATAGCTACACTCTCACACAACTACATCAAATGGTTAAAGAACATATGGTTTCCGTGGATGGTGAAATTTTGCCTCCCGAAACGATGATTGTTCAATACTCATTTAACACCTTCAAAGGTGGCCATTATGATGTCACTATTTTTATATATGATATATAATATGTTTATGTTTTATTTATGCTTCTGTATTTTTCATTTTTGTCTTACCTTTATGGATTCCATTATGGGTATACACGATATCTTCATTTAAGGAAGTGCGGACTACCGCCCCCTCAAAGTGATTTGATTCGTTAAATACCGTATGTGGGATGTATAAAGGATGGAAATAAGATATTATATATGATATTATACTGGAATTATAATATACCTTTATATCATTATTATTCCATTATATAAAATATGAAATAGAAATGAAAGTAGCGTTCATGCGTACGTACGGCTTACCGTCTCCATGAACGGTGCATTTCATTTCTTACCTCTAAATGATTATGTAATGTTATAAATACATGAATGTACTGGATATATATGACATATATGATATCTACATAATGAATACAATTCTGGATATAATAAACATTTGGCCACACGAACAACATGTAATTGTAAGAAGTCCACTTTTGACTTAAGAAGCAAGTATCGGCAAAACAAATATTATTAACTTAAATGATTACATAATTGTTTATGACATGGTAATAAGTGATATAAAAGGAATAATGAACTTGGAAAAGGTTCTTAAGGAAGTAGAAATTAACTCAAGTTTATTATTCAGGAGATTAAAGAACGATCGAGTCAAGTCGGACCCGAGGTAAGGGATCTTACTCCTCTCTTTCTTTTTAAGTACACTCTTTTATGTCATTCCCTCTAAAGATCATATTTCTTGTTATTGGGATGTTATTATATATTACACTTACTGTAATTTTTATGTTCATGTGATGAGAGACCCTATTCTCTCTCATCAATCCATTTTGGAAGTTTTGAGTGGCGCCGTTAGGCTGCCGAATTTTCGTAAGAGATCTAACCTCCCTCTTTCTTTTTAAGTACTCCCCTTTATGTCACTTATTTTAAGCTTCTATTTGTTATGATGGGGGATGTTATTTCATAATCCTCTTGCTGTAAATTTTGTTTTAATGTGATGAGATACCCTATTTGATCTCATCAATCCATTTTTGGAAGTTTTAAGTGGCGCCGTTAGGCTGCCAAGTTTTCGTAAGTGATTTTTTATCTCACTTTTATTCCCGTGAGATTTATGCTACATTTTCCACAATTTACTTTGAGTGGTGTATGTAATGCCAATTATTTTACTCATTGTGTAATATTCTTTCATTTATGAGTATTTACATCGATGTTGTATTGTCCTTCCTTCACGGGGCGTATGTTTTGAAAGATACCCAAGTCGGTAAGGGAACCTTTCACCCTCCTCTTTTTTAAAAGACTTCTTTTATTGGGTCTTTTAATTTACATATTGTTATGTTGGGATATGATCTCATATATCCTTATTGATGTAAATTTTATGTCCAAGTGATGATATACACTTTTAATCTCTCATCAACTCATTTTGATGTGATGCCGTTAGGCTGTCAAGGGATCTTTTTAACCCAATTTCGATTTCTTTGGGTTCAACTTGTAGTCATTGAATATGTCATCCATTGAATATGTGTGAATGACCTTTTATTGTTTTACACTTAATATCCACTTATATTGGGTGTATTTATATTTTTCACACATATTTTTGAGCTTGATTTGTCCTTAATTTAAGGATACCTTCTTTATAAGGGATTTCATCACATTTGACATTTCTATTGAGGGTTCATTGTTGTTATGCACCAATTCACTCTTATATGGTGTATATACTGTCCTTTGGAGTATTATATCATGAATCCATTTATTCTCATGATATTATAAAGTTCTTACTAAATGTTATTCTTCAATTTTTGTATTCAAGTGTCTCTAATTTTGGTAAAACCACTTTAACCAAAATATCGTTTTAAATGTTTTAATTATTTGTTCTTATTAAAATCCATGTTTTCAAAATGGTTTTAAGGATTTATTTATATGGATATTAATGGTTTAATGTTTTAATATTCAAGGTGGTATGGGAAACTTTGATTCAAAAATCTATTTATTAAATGTTTTAAATGATTTTGGAAATGGTTTCTTTTTGAATGGATTCATTATTTCAATATAATAAAATGTTATATTGTGATGTGGAAATGCTATGTTTCCTTTATGCATGTTTTATGTGATACGATTATGTTATGGTCCTTGGGCATTGTTATGAAGAACGGGTGGTTCCGTGATAAACTAAGGGCGGGTGAGCCCGTTATAGCTCTCCAATGCATTGGGTAACGCGAAGGAGTAAAATGTTAAGGTTTTTCCGAAGAGATTTAGGGAATATACTGTGATGGGTATTCCAAACGTAACCAAGAGGGTTACTCCCTACGTAAGAATGTTATGAATGCCTCAAGTTACCTTTATGTCTTATGTTTTCTATGATTTATTCATGATTTGATATGCCTATGTTTTATGGGTAAAGTATGATTTCATTCTTATGTATATATGAACTCATGATTCCTTTCCATATTTTTATATCCCTTACTGAGCTTTTTATGCTCATCCCAAGTTTTTGAAATGTTTTTCACAGGTCAAGGGAATGGTACATGATGTGATGATAGTGTCAAAGATGTGTCAAGAAAGAATCCATGTTTTATTTTCAATATGTTTCTGTTGATGAGAAGAATGAATACTGTCTTTTATGTAACCACTTTGTTTAAATGTAGAATGTAATGCAAGTTTCATGATCTAATTCTCTAAAACTCTAAACCTGAAAAGATACTCAATGTGTAATCTTGTAATAACTCAATATTAAGTAAGGTTTAAGGCTGGGGCCTTATAACTATATTATTATATAATAGATCGTTATATTATATAATTTATATTCATTTAAAAATTTGTAATATATATGAATGAAATGTATGGGTATCTATATTTTGTATCATATAATGTTTTAGTTATCCTTTGAAACTAGGATAAAAAAATTATTAATAACTATAGGTATAAGTATATGTATTTTATAACATCCTAAAATTTTCAATGGATGTCATAGTTTAAACCTATGTTGTCATAGTTTAAAAAGAAGGTGACTTGATTTATAAATCATATAAATGATTTTTTTCATGATAATTTGGTTTTCTACTATGATTACTATATCTCATAATATTTTTTCTTATCTTAGTCATTTCATAAAACTAGAAAAAAATCATTTCCATTCTAAATGTGATTTAAAATATAAATATTTTCCTAATGATAAGAAAAATACTATGGGTTATAGGTTATAAAATCTCATTTTCATGATAAAAAAATTCTCATGTTGTTAATCATGCTGAAAATACAAATCCTAAAAGGAAGAAATAACATTCTGTTGAGTCTTTATGAGGAAATTTCCATAATCTTTTAATGGTTCCACACATCGACTAGTTGATGAGAAATAGATCAGTACCACTGAAAAGATTGTTCTCTAGTATTTAGGGAATTCAATTTTCATTTTGGATGTCAAATAGTTGGAATAATAATCAAATCAATAATGCACTATTATTAATAATATATGGAAACATGAATAAATTGACTCCAATGAGTGAAATGAGTTTAAGTGATTATTTTTCAATAATTACATTCCTCAGATTATTTTTATGAAAATGGAGAATGAAATCCATGATCTTAAGTTGGATAATGTAGAATCTTTTGGTACCTATAAGGAAAATTTTATGAGACTTAAGAGGTATACTTCAAGTATTATCATCTAACCTAAATGTAATGTTAATCAATTTATTAGTAGAATAAAATCAATTATTTGAATGGCTTTATACATAAAATGCTACTATTGATATGGAAAAATAATTTTATATCATATCAAGAAGTAAATGGATAATTTATTTACCCATAATTATAATGTCTTTTATATGAAAAAAAGAAGCAATTAAAAGGAAATTAAAAAAAAACATGGTGGGAAGAATATGAGCTTCCCTTTTTTCTTAAAGTGTGGAATGAAACATAATTGAAATTGATTTAAGGGGATATGTTAGTGTTTTAATTGTGTAAATGAAGTTCATCAAAAAATAAAATGAAGATTTTATTTTAAGATACCATTAAATGAAATAAAAAATTAATAGGTACCACAAAATGCATCACACACACTTAATTGTTTCAAATTCAAGGAGAATGGGAATTATGATAACTATTTTTCAAACCCAAATGTTAATGATAGTGATTGATATTAGTAAAATATTAGGCCCCATGAAATTGTGAAATCTCATGTAATATGTATTTTTAACAACCTAATATTTTATAATATTTGTATCTTTAATTTAATTTGATTTATTTGATATCTTGTGTTACACATAACACTAATTTTGAATGAACTCTGTTATAATATTAAAATATTATTATTTAATAAATTGATATAAAATATCCATTAATATTTTTGGTATGAATAGAATTAAAAAAATTATGAAATAAAATAAAATTTTATACTCAATATTATATTATTTAAAAATTATTAATAAATAAGCACAAAACTTGAACAATGGTATTTTATTCTACAAAAAATATGTTTCATTGTAATATTTTATGAGAAAGTATTATAAAAAATTAATTGAAACTATTTTAATGTTAGTTAATAAAATTATAATTATTTTTTAAATAAACATATAGATATTATCTAAAGGTGAATTTTTTCTATTTTCGAAAAATATTGATTTTTCAGTGAATAATGAAAAATACTAATTTTTAGTAAAACTGTGATTTATTTTTAATTAAGTAATTAAAAAGTATAATTATTATTTTAATTTATTTTAAATTTAAAATATGTATTATATATTTATATATAATTAAATTAATTACATTTAAAAAATCATTATATTATATTTTAATATACCATTATTTATTTTCCTCAAAATAGTTTTTTATGAAAAATATTTTAAAGTACCTAATATTTGTCTATTATAATTTTTAAAATAAACCCTAATGTCGAATAATATAAAGAAAATATATACATTATATATATATATAAATATTAATTTTAACTCATTTAATTATGATTACTTGTCGAAAAGTTATTATAAGATAATATTATGCTTGGAAAAATCATTTCATGAAAAACCTTTTCCAAAACCTCTGTAAGTTTTAATTTATATTAAATTCATCCAATTATATGAATTTAATTCAATGAAATGGATTAAATAATTGAAATTATAATATTTTATATAATATAACACCTCAAACATAGAGTTTTTCATAATGAATTGTAAAAAGAGTATAAAAAAGTAGATTCCATATTGAAAAAATAAAATAGTAAAAAGTGGGTATCCTTTGAGGTAAATGAAATTAAATGATTAAAACATGTTTATTTTTAATTTTATATGTGTTTCTCGGTCTTATACATCCTCTACTACTTTATTTGTAAAATTTTTAGGCACTTGGATTGATATTAACTTCCTATTATTGAATATTTTTGGGTATTTACAAGAATGTCACTCATCCTCCCTTATAAGTGGAAACCCACTATCATATTTTTTACACATTAAAAAACCCCCATGGTATAGAAAATACCTTCACAAATAAAATTCTTAATACCCTAACCACATCCTAGATTCCATTTTTGGATAAAAATCCTATATAAGAAGGCCTTAGGTATAATTTTATTGAGGTGGTCTGAAGAAAATATAATATTCTTCATCGTGCTATTTTTATGTCAATTTTAGGCATTCTATTATGAATTAACAATTCCAATATAACAAAAGAATATATTATATATAATTAGATTTTTTTTTTAATTTATAACACTCATTTATCTCCTCTTCCATCAAGTGGGAAACAAAACCATCACTTGTATGTGTGGCGGACTACCACCTCATAGTATACTGTAATTTGATTTCCTTCATTGCCTATCATGGATATTCATAATTAATTATTTAATATTTTTATATTTTATTAATGAAATAATAATAATTTTTAAAAATTAATATATCATATAATTTCTTAACATTCCATCCATTTAAAAATGTTATCACTGTTCTTGTGTACGGTGGAGTACTCCCTCATGAAGGGATGTGATTATGTTTTTATTACCGAATCACATGGATAAAATATATAATTAATTTTTATGAACTAATAAATATTTTTTTTATATTTATATAATTTCTTAATAATAAATTAATATTTATATTCTTTCCATAATTATAGTTTAATAATGGGAGTGTTACAGATGGATACATATAGATTACTATCTCGATGATTGACACATTATTAATTTAACATAAACTATATTTATTGATACATTGTAAAAGTATAAATTACATAATAAAATGATAATTATTACATGATTATTATTATAGATAATATGTATTAATGAACCATTTGACCACAATAAACACATCAACATTGTTTACAAATAATGAACTAAGAACTGCTAAAACAAAAAATTCCTACATAATTGATTAAGTAATTAAAAATATCAAAAAAATAATTTGACTAAATTCTATATGTATAAGGTATAGAACTTGTAAAAGGTAATTATGGAAATTAATAATTGATATATTTTTATTATATTAGATATAAAATGAAAAATGAAAATCCTTGACTCAAAGTATATGTTTCCATATCAAAACATCCATCTTTGAGACACATGTTATTTTATAAACCTAATTTATATTATATAGAGAATATAAATACCCTTTAATTATCATATCTATAATAATTCATAAGTAATTATATTTTATGTTATAATTCACTTACTTAATTAATGGGGTTATGAATGAGATGTTTCCAAAGTGGCAAGGGTTTATGATTCAATCTCATTTTAATTAGGATTGCATATGATAGAGTTTTCATTGAAGGAAATTATTTTATAATTTTCTATTAAACACATTAAATTTTTGTATCTTCTATTTATTTTCGAAATTAAAATTTAATAGTCCCATTTTCTCTTTTAGGTACATAAAGTTATTGAGAAATTGTTTTTTAGGAAAATCTAACATAAATTTTCCATTCGATCAAAAATCTTTTGCCTTCAAAGTCTATGTTCTCTAAAAATATATTAAATAAGTTTTTTTAATATTATCCAATAATAAATTAATGAAAATTTTCCCATGTTTTACATAAAAAAGTTTCAAAATGAAATTCCAATCATTTTCCGAACAAGGAACTTTTTACATTTCTTAAAAAATTTGAAATAAAGGTTTACTAAATGATACTGCATATACATATTACAAACCATTATGAAAATTATTTTATATGAATAATATTTTATATGTTTTGAAGGAAATTTTCAAAGAAATATAATTTTACATTATTTTTTACATTTTATCATTTCAAAAGTAATTTATAATGAGGAATGGTTATTTTCCTCATGAATGTTTTTAATTTTTTTAATGTTTTTTATTAATTAAAGAAACAACATTTAATGTAATGTAATGATTAAATAATCTAATCGCGTTCATGGAGACGGTAATCCGTACGTACGCACGAGCGACAATATCATTATATTGATGGTGAAATATTATGTAATTGGATGATATATCATATATAAAGAATAATTAACAAGTTATATTTATTATTAACATCAGTTATACTCATTATTATACCCATCCAAATAAAGATGTGTTTGAATGACAAACTACACCATGACGTGGAGACAGTAAGCCGTACGTACACACGTATGGTGACTTTGTCCTTCATATGATGGATAGAATTGGTTGTACCATTTTAATAACATAAAATTATATATAATATACTGGATTTATTATTTTATAATGGAAACAACAAAGAAAGAATAAGTGGAAAAAGAAAAGAACTTTGAAAAGGTGATGAAATATTTACCTCTTTTTTGCGTTCTTCCTTTTGATTTGATCAAAATAGCTCTTAAGGTTTAGTTTATGACCAAAGGAAGGACTCTAGGATGGAGGGAGGGAAGTTGGAAGGATATTTGGGTAGGGGTTGGCCGAGACAAATGGCTTTGGAGGTGTGAAATTAAAATAAGAGAAAGTACCCTTTTATAAGAGAGGCGAGGGTAACTTTAGAAAAAAGGTGAAATATTATTTTATAATAAAACCATTTTCGGTTTCTAATGGTTCAAAAAAGATTTATTTATAGTCTAAGGTGGGGATGGGTCAAAATACTCTCAACCAATAGGTTTTATACAGGTTTAGGTCACTATATTAAACATATCTTTTAGATTTAACTCTTCGTTAAATAGTATGACATTTACCATGTCTCTTTGTATTTTTATATTATATGGTTAATAAAGTTACTATAAAATACCAAGAGAACCCCAAGTGGTTATCCCGAATGGTCTGAAGGACTTATTTTTTATTTTATTATGGATAATCCCCCTGTTAAGGCTTGAAGGGGAACCCGTACATGACCCGTAGGCCCAAGGCACAAGGCCCGACACACCCGCAATACATGACCTGAAGGCCCAGAGGCATAATTTTCCCAATACATGACCCGTAGGCCCATCCCACTCGAACTTCCCCTCCACAGATTTCTGAGTCATTGATCACCTATCTCCCTACCTTGAATTTCTGATCGGCTAGCATTTCCCTGTACAAAGCTGCACGGTGCCTGGTCCCGATGGCGGCTGCCATACCCTCTAATTCTTCCAATCCGGTTAGCTTTGCATCTGGTGGCTGCTACTCCTGTTGCTCTGAACCTCTTATGGTGCATGTTCTGTGTGAACTAGGTTACTCCGTGGTCTAAGTGACCCGAAGGCCCTGTGGCCCGAACGCCATTGATGACATGAAGGCCCTGGAGACCCGTAGGCCCAAACCGGTGGCCCAAAGGCCCAAATCGGGTGAATTGTTCCAGCTGCTACAGTAACTGCTACAGTAACTACTCCAATACTGAATAGTAACTGCTATAGTACCCCCGAAAATTCGCCTCCACCCGGTTTTGAACCTGGGTCTCTTGGATGCCAAACAGGAGCCCTTACCACTAGGGTACGGGCTCGTTGGCGCAAGTGGATCATTATTAATAAATATAACCTTATCTAAGTCCTTTGGCCGAACCGTAAATTTTTAGAAATATTATATCAATTAATAATAGAATATTTTTTTTTAAAAATATTTTATGTCAATTTTGAAAGTATTTGGTATTTGGTTTTTGTTAAAGTCATAAAAGCATGATTAATTAGAAAAAAATTCATTTAATCAACCCTAACATGTCATATTAAAATATTAAAATTAGTATAATTCATCAAAATTCTCAAATTATATTTATTTTGATATTTATAATATCAATTATTTTAATCCTTCATTAAAAAGGTAATTACTGCATCATCATTGTGTAATAAATAAATTTAATTATTTAATGTCTAAAAATTATAAATGAAATACCATTATGTAGGAAATATTTTTAAATTTATAATGAATATTTATAGTCAAATTTATCTTATGTATAACCCTATATTAAAAATGGTTTAGTTGTTAAAAATTGAATTTAACTCTTTCAACTGTTCTTTAAATAAAATAATAATAAATGTCCTAATCTAATCCAAGTGGACCAAAGGGGATCATATTTTATTCCTAAGTTTGTTTTTGGTCAAATTACAATTATCCAATAGTATTGGGACATGTGTTAGGGTAATTATAATATCACTTTTACCCTTAATTACCCTATTTACTTTTAACTTTGGTAAATAAAAGTCAAAAGTTACTATTCACCAAAAATTATTTTCATCTTATTGAACCAAATTTTACTTACTGATATCAACTGCATCTCTCAGATTTTTGAAATTCAATTCACAGAAGTGGTAAAATTATATTTTTTTTCAAATTTGTAAATGCTTTTAGAAGGTGGGTAAAAGACGGTAAAAATTTCAATAAAATTTTATACATATAATTTTATCATAAAATGACTCCAATGAATTAAATTGAACTTATATAGGTATTATATATTTATTTTTATGTAAAATAAAATTAAATAAAACAAATAATTATTTAAATAAAAAGTCGGTTTTAAACTATAACGCAGTGTTTTTCACTATTCACCAAAATTGAATGTTTTCAGAAAAATACCACAAATTTACCCTAAGATAATTTTGATATTTTTAATTCAAAAAATGAATTCTATTTTACCAAATTCAAAACATTTTTTTGCATTAATTAATTTGAAATTAATTCCATTTGTCAAAACCGAAAAGCGAGTTTTTTAAAAGTAAAAACTATCAAAATATTGACATGTGTTTATGTCAAATTTAAATGTGAAATTACTCATAATTACCTAAATTATATTAAATGATAAAAATATAATCTAATTATACTTCGAAACCATTCAAATTCATAATTTAACACTATAAATTATTTCTATTAAAAAATTTGTTTTCAATTAAAATTTAGTATTTTTCAGCATTCATCAAAATATGAAAGTTATCAAAAAAGAACAAAAAATTTATCCAAAATAAATTTTTATGTATTGATTCTAAATAATAATTTAATTTTATTAAATTGAATATATAAAAGTGTCAAATATTAGTTTTAAAAAGGGTTTTCCATTAAAAGGTGGTAAAATTTTATTTTTTGAAAAATACTTCTTTCATTTGAAAAAATTAATTTGTTCTTATGTTATGTATGAGAAAAAAATAATATGGATTATAAAATTATATGGTGTATATAGAATTCAAAATTCAGTTAATACTATTCATAACCACTTTTGAACGACTATTTTGGTAAGTCGTGGTGCGCTCGAACTCGGTGTTGCGTATAGCACAAGATATTGGATTACTTTAAAGAAAATAAATTACTATGAAATATTAGGGTGTTACATTCTTCCCCACTTTTGGAAATTGCATCCTCACAATTTTAAAATCGGTCTTGGTAACATCATTGAAAGTACCACATCGGAAAAAGAGTCAATAAAATTATCACTTAAAAAGAAAAAAAAGAGAAGTACAAAGGTCACCCAAGATAACCCATACTAGGATTCCATGTAGGAAAACATGGATATGGAAGATAAACTATGTGTCAAGTTCTGGTGGAGAGTGATAAAAAACATGATCAGAAGAAAGTTAAAAACAAGAAAACCACAAACATGTGATGGGATAAACGGTCTTTAGTTTCCTAGTAGGAAAAGTAAACGGACAATGTTTTTTCTTTTAAGTTCCATTTCATAAAGTTGGGGAATTTATTTATGATATTGACTAATAACATAAAGAGATATAATTACTTTTTAAGTAGAGTTTCATCCTTTAATAATTTTTTACCACTAACTCATTTTTTTTTCAAACAATGAGTATTCAAGATGACTTGGTCACACCTGAAGCGTTAGAATCAACTTCTAGAGAATCACATAATCCAAAAAAGATAAACTATATATATTTACCTTGTCTTTAGATATTAACCAAAACTAAAATGGTTAGTACAATATCAGATGATATCCAAAAAGGATAATCCTTTTGGGAAAGAAATACTAATCTTAATTTCTAAAATTAAACCAACAATACCCAATGTTCAATAAATACTATTCAATAAACAATTGTCCTTAAAATACTTCAATATAATTCTAACTAATATTGAAACCCAAAACATAGAAGAATTGGATTACATAGTCTTCTACGTTAAATTGTATCTCCAAATAACATCGACTAATCTTAAATTAACATAATTAAAAGTAATTAACCTAATCACATATTCTCTATGATAGGTTAATCATTTTCATAAATAACCCAAATCTCTATAAATACACAACAAAT
The DNA here is from genome assembly GCA_963277665.1 of Viscum album. NCBI lineage: Eukaryota > Viridiplantae > Streptophyta > Magnoliopsida > Santalales > Viscaceae > Viscum > Viscum album. The sequence continues at coordinate 1,399,299,363 of OY728142.1, read as the reverse complement.
AATAGATAATAATCCACCATTACTCCTCAAATAAAATCCCATAGTATTCTATTTTCATTAGGCATATAGTATTCCCAATAGAGTGAACATCTTCCAAAATTACATTTATCACTCAATCACCAAATCATTTTCCTATACTAAAGATATCCATTTGATAAGATATATGATCCCAAATCTACTTATTATTGATCAATAAAATCATTTAACTAAAAATAATTATTCACACTAACTAGGGACATCACATAGTCTAGTGGTAGGTGATAAATCCCAATCACACTCTGGTTGTGGATTCAATTCCCACAACTTTGTCTGACAGGACGGGTTGTCACACGGTCTGCATTTTGTCATTTTTTAAAAACTATATTTTATAACACTCCCAAAATGAGATAAATTATTTAAAATAATCATAACATAAGTTCATCACAAATGTTATCTCATACCTCACATTTTCATCAATAAATTTAATAACTTGTAATTTCCTCAAATTCAAGTATCATATAAACCCAAATGTTTATTTATAACTATATCAACAATAGAAAAGATAAATCATCATAAAATAGCATTTTCACATAACAAACTGTAGGGTTACACATACAAGAGACAAGTCTTCCAAAGTAATCCCATCAATAAAGAGCACTAATACTTTTAAACATTTCACCATACATTTATTTCTGCATAGGTTATTTCTTTACCAAGAGGTTATCCTATATAATAAGGAATTCACTCGGGTAATGCCCTGGTCCCCTACATTTATGGAAAATGACTGTAAATGGATTCGTGGGATTGTTTTTATTTTTTTCCACAGTAATCTTTATTTTTCTTAGACAATTCTTTACTTTATGTCCTTCTTTCCGATACATAAAGAATTTCTTTGTTCCATTGAGACACTTTACTAGGTGTCTCCTTCCACATTTTCTACATGATGGCAATTGAACTTTCATTTCTCCATGGTCCCTATTTCTGAAGCTCTTATCATTCACCACCTTTATCTTATTTTTTGAGTCTGGGAGTTAGCTAATATATATGTTGTTGATCATATTTTGGAAAAACTTATTCGGATTGAACACGATATCTTTTACACCTATCAACATTCCATTTTGTTTCTCATTTCTACCACCGTTCCCACCGTTCCCACCTTGTACATCATGTTCAATGTTACTATGAATTCCATGGAATCCAACCATTGACTAACACAAGAAAGCATAGTGTGAGTCATAAAATCATTTAGAGAATATCATAACAACTTATTTTCAAACTAAAACACCATAGGATTCATCAAGATTATTTATTTACATCTTATATTAAAATCATTCAAATCAGTTGGTAAAGAAAATGTGCATTATCCTATGCATATCCCCCTAGAGTTTCATAACCAAGAGTACAGCAAGGCCCGTTGTTGTGAATCGAGATATCCCAGGTCAAGCCCAAAACTCCTTGTCAGAGTTTTCACTCCTAGGTACATCTTTTCTAGATCCGCCTCTACCTCCTCATATTTAGACAAAGATTCATTTCTTGGAAGACCAACATCATATTTACATTACCAAATTTTTGGGATGTTCTTCTATACTAATCCTCAATGTCTATCTTAGGGTAGTGTTTCCTAATCTGAGTTTTTTTTCTAAATCTAGCTTCCAAGGTTTGTACTAAATTTTTCAGATTTTCTTCTATACTAATCCCCAACTATGTAAGGATGGGTTCCTAAGATGTGGAAACCTCTAGTTGGGACATGATTTTCCAGCCCTATCATCAAACCATGCAACCCAGTTTTTTAAGGTGAATTGTCCATTTTCTATCAAAGAATATTTTTACCCAATTTCATATTCCTCTATCTTCATTATAATTGGTGTCTCTACTCCCTTCTCCAACATCAATCTACTATCCTACTCTCTTAGGTTTCGAGATCTCATAAATCCAGGCTCCATTTATAATGTTGTCACTGACATTTGATCTACATCAGTATTCTCTTGAATCCTCTTTATTTTTATCTATGTTTCTCTCCAATTTTTTTTCTATTTTGTATGATATAACTCACCCTATTTTTTAGGATGGATCCCTATTTATTCATATTATTCCAAACCTAACCGAATCAAAGATCACTATTGGAATAATATATCATCCTAAGAACAAGATAGGTTGTCTATGGATCTTTAGCTAATTTCCAATGGGTTTTAAAATATGGTTGTTCTTCTATGCATCTTCCTTTTCCATGTGACACCTTAATTTTTTTCATCATTCAAAATTGTTACACAAACCATTAAATACACATGTCGATTATTGGTAGGTAAGTAGGGGATTACAACGTCTAACATGGACACCCTTTGGGTGTGTTGGTTTCTTTTAACAATTTTTAATTAATTTTTTAATATGATTGTATTATGTTCTATGCATTCATCTTGGATTATAAATGGTTTTTTCCCTGATAATTAGGGAACCTTCTTAGTTTTAGGTATAACCTTGTAATTTATTTACCATGTATAATATCTTTATAAAATGATTCTATTTTTTAAATTGAGTCATTCCTTTTAATTTGAGTCTTGGATATTCTAAATGAATTGTTCGATACACAATGTCATGTTCTATAATAAAACCCAATAATATGAGGTGTAGTTCCCTATAAACTAAAAATTAATTATTTTCTATTTAAATATGTATTGGATTTATGGCATTGGTGTTTTTCCTATGTACATTGGTGTTTTTCCTATGTTTGATGTTGTTTTAATATAAATGGAATGTTTAGAAGATGTTCCATATTGATTTTTTGAAATGGATTCCCCCCTTATATATATTATCATTTAAACCAAATCACCTCTTATGTGCTTAACCATAAACATAAATATAATTTCTAGGTAAGTAGTAGCCTAAATGTAAATGACACCTTTTAAGTGTCCCATTCGGCATTGTTTAATTAATTTCCTTGTTTGATAGAATAAATGACATGTATTAAATGTAATGACATGTTCATAATGGTTTTTATTCCATGATCGAATTAAATAGTCAAACATAAATGAATTTTAGATCATGGAAAAGACACATTGATTGATGCATGTATACATGATGTAATTGAATTGTGATGAACTTTGTTATAATTGGTTATAATAAAAGTAGATCTTGAGAGGTAATTCTTCATGACTTCTATTATTATCAATTTTATTATGCCTTGATACAAGTCTTGGAATGATGGTAAGGGTTCTATAGAGCATGGTAGATTCACACTCCACTACATCTAGTGTTTTGTATGATGTCTAACACCATTGTTACTATTTGGATAGTGGGTGTGATGCACCATGTCCCTTAGTTAGTATTGACATGACTCCTCACTCACTATTGTTCAAGTGTTGAGAAGATGAAAAACTAACCATCTCAAGTGATGAGAATGACATCTCCCACTCATTTTAAGATATAGGTAATGTATCCTCTATTAGAGATAATAGGATCATTTAGACTAGTTATGGATTCCTGAGTTACATTCTAGTTCAACCAGCACATAGTGTTCTAGGAATATGGAATCTTACATCCCCAGGTACTTGGTTAATATAGGTTAATGGAATATATAACTAAACTATATATATGTTAATAATATATATAAGGTTACTAGTGAGATCCTCATTCCTTCAATAATCCAAATCAGGTAGAGTTGTCAAGGTGTCCTATTCGAACCTGATCTGATTGGTATTTATTTATTCATATTGCTTATATTTTTTTTACGTATTCACTACAATAAAATATGTTTTATGGACTCGATTTAGCTATAGAAATCATTAGTGCTAGCCTAATGAGAATTTATATCCCACCATACTTGGTCCGTCATTGCACCGAGGGACCCATAAAAATCTCATGTTCATAGGACCATGGATTATTGATTTCACTATTATTCTTGTATTGGGGAGTTATGAGCACATGGCTGAGATGGAACTCAGGATACTCATGGAGATCACCTTTGAGGATTTTATTTTATATCATTATATATGTATTTCACTATATATTGCTTCCATTTGTATATATACTATAATATTTATGTATCATTATATATAAATTTATAAATTGTTATATATTGGTTTTGGCCGACTTTTATATTTAGTTTAAATTATATTCTACTGCTCTATCTTATATTACTTACTGCTTACTATTGTCTATTATTTATTTTCTATTTTATCGCTTCGATACTCATATCATGAGGGTATAGTCTCCCCAATATCACCTCCATTGAACCTTTCTACTGTTTGGAAGACTCTGTAATATAAGGAGGTGCACTTGAGGCCATGTGGTTACTAGTCCAGCTAGCGGTTTAGTGGTCATTTGGTTCGGTACGTTTGAAAGTTCCATCAGAACCTTTTTTTTCTTTGTCTTATTATTTTGGTTTGGTAGATAGGATACTATTAATTTGTCATGTCTTGGTAAATATCGATGCTTGGGAGTGATCAACTCATGTATGGGGGAAATTCCAAGTGGACAGGGGTGGTATTATTGTTCATGTAGTTTGTTATTATATTTACTTGGGATTTCACTTTGGGAGATTTGTGTATTTTTGGCAACTTATTTATTTATGAAAATTATGGTATTTTTCCATTAGAATTTTATGGTAAGGAAGTATGATTACATAAATAATTATAGAAACATAGAGATACCATTCCATTTGTTTTTTTAGTTTGGCTATTTATTTTGGTTGTGTGCCTTGAGTGTTATGCCATGATTTTTTTTCATTAGAATTCCTTCTTGTTTAACATGCTTATGGGATTATATGCCATGCTCCCTATTTATTTATTTTGTTCTTTCATTTTATCATTTTTGAATTATCATAGAATGTTCTTTTATTTATACTTCTTATGATTTCATGAAATGTAATTATTTTTTTATATAGTTTGTTGCTTTGGATGAACATAGTGGTTTTGATTAAATAGCGGACAATTTTAAATTATATGATGTAAGGGAACCTTATATTTGGGAAATCAAAACTCTTGTATTCATACAACTTTTGAGACTTGTATACATTTTAAGATACCATTGATCAAATTTATAATTTTCTATATTTTGATTTTATAGATAATTAGTTCAGTTAAATGGGAGCTAGACTGTGGTCTATAAAGTGTATGGACACTTTATAGACTGGTTAATGGAAACCCATATAATCAAACCATTAAATATGTCCATGAAATATATATAAATGTTTATAAATTCTGAAGATGTTTAATTTTGATCTAAAATTAATTTTATTCTTATGGATATTTTATGTGACTCGACTATTGTAGGTTGGTAATGGTATTTAAGCTATCAGATAAGACCCATTAAGGCTTGTTTTAAAAAAATTAAATTGTTGATGGTTTCCTTAGTAAATTATTATGAATCTATCACATGGGAATGATGATACTTATAATTAACTTATTTAATTCACAACTAGACCCATTTAGGTTTGTTGTGGAATGTTTTTTATGAAATAACACGCTACATGTATTTTGAATACAGTAATAGTTAAATAACTGCTATTGGGTTTATTTTTGATGGACCAAGGTTGGTTTAATGGTGCCCCTCATAAGTTTCATTATCTTTTACGATGTAAAAGGAATTTATTTTATAAATTGTATAATTATTAAGGTATTTCAACAAATGATTAATGATCATAAGGTAATTATATCAAGACATACCTGTTTTTTCCTTAAGGCATTAGTTAAATTATGCACCACATTCATTTTTCATATAATTGGTACATGATGTTCCATTTTAAATCATTTAAATGTTTCAATATTGAATGTAAATAAATTTATGGATTAAAAATGGTACCATTTGAGGTATCCATAGTTTAAACCCACATGTAAGGGTAGTTTAAATATATATTAACATTTCTTTGGAACAAAAACACTAGAATTTTCTATAGGCCTTTTCCTTTTTTAGTAATATCTTAAATAATAGTTGTTTGACCCGGTGAAATATTTTTTTCATGACCTAGTAATAGGGTTGATAATTATTTTTTTATAAGGGACTATCCTAAGGTAGTTATCACCCCTAGAGATTAAATTCCTTGCTAAATGATGATATCTTTCTAGAGAATAGTGCCCTTCGGGAGTCATTGTCCCTAGTATGACTCTAGGATTTTAAATGAAACCCTTGATTTGATGAGTTACCATTATTATTCTTGACCATTATTATGGGTGTGAGTATCATATAATGCTTGGTTTTAGTTGTATAGACATGCCTATGGAATTTTTGGCCTCTTAGTAGGTCTCATGACCCTGTTTTTATTTCCTTGTTTGACTCAAGAGGTCGTAAATTTATTTTAGAGTCATATGGGATCTTATGACTTTGATACAATTTTCTACATGTTTCATTAGATAATTGGATGAATATGATGGACTACTTATGGATAGTATCTATATTGTACCATCTTTCTTATAAAATCATGGTGTATTATGCATTGATATGTGTGGTACTAGTTTAGTTTATGAATGATATAATGAACTATTTGAGTTTGGTTTAATCGTTGAGCCTAGTGTTGTTGAGCATGTTATGAGGTCATATCTGGTGTAGGGTGACCTAGGTGTCAAAGGATAAAATTCATCCCAATTCTTGGGATGACGTTCCAAGAGGATGGATTATTTTGACACATCGATCTTGTTGGTTTTGGATCTGATGTGACTTGTTTTGGCATTTGTGATCATGACTCGAGAAGTGTCACACATGTGTTTAAGGTGAATATGATCAAGCGTGCTTATGTGTGGCTAGTATATAATTCCTTTGGATAACTAGGACACTAAAATTTTGGAGATAATCACATAAATTTAAATAATATATATCCTTCCAATTATAAGGAATAGAACCAAGAGATACCTTTTGAAATTGGTCAATGCAGCTTTAAAATTCATGTAAAGATGGTGAGTTTTGAATGTTTCGGTTCATGTGAGAGATCATGATATTGATGTCCTTGGATATGTATTGGAACGTTGAAAATGTTTTTGATTATGAATGGGATTTAGAGGTAAATCTTGAGAAATAATGGGATCCCTTAGGTGGTAAATGCATGGTGATCAATTAATGTTGACATGTTAACCGGTAAAGCCAAGATTATTCCAAGAAGTAGATCAGTAGTGGTTAAACTACCCTTATACAAGACATGTATATAGGCTCCAAAGTGATGTATAATGGTTGAAAAATATAATGGGATGTATCTGGGTTACACCCTTGTTCATGGAGAGGCACGACATAAGAAATGGCTTAGTGATTGTTTGATTAGGGTACATCAATAGAATTTGGGTAAGGAATTTATTTAACATTCTTGTAGTAAATGAAATATTACATGTAAGATAATGTTACCATTATGTTTGTTTTACGCCAACCGTTAATGACCTGAGTTTTGAGAATGGTCATCCAGAGGTGGATTGACTTGTGTTCTTTTGTCTTGAGGGATATAATTGGTGTATTACTACTTTTGGAACATTTTTTGGATGAGAGGATTTTATTATGTGTTATTTGGGGATATTCATGAAAAGTAGGCCCAAACTGGATAAATGAGGTCAGTGGGGAATCACTTTTTAACCAATTAAAAATCACACCAGAATCATTTTTAGAGTCCTTGGGGCATTCTTTGTAAGGTAATTCCTATGGAGAGGAATACCATGGTTCATAATTGGATTTTAAAAATAGGAATCCTATGGTTGGGAGAACCATTGAATAGATGTCCAATGAAATGATGAAATGACCATTTATCTTACTAAATGGGGTTTGATAAGCACAAATTTGGTGTTTCTAGTTTATGAAATTATCCATAGGTCTTGTTTTTATGCCTTAAGTTTCATACACTTAAGAAAGGCTTTGAGGTGCGTTAGATTTTTAAAAAATGAAACATAACCATTGAATGATTCTTTGTAACCCTAATAAACTAGGTTATTTTTTCATTATTCATAAAGTCTTATTGGGGATGAGAAGTTATAAGGTTAGGACATTATAATGACCCATGTTTTGTGCTAATATTGAATTCTGAGAAAATATTTTTTTTTGAAATTGTTGGACATGCTGTTCTTTAAAACAATACTAAGAATGTAATTCTAGAAGTTTCAATGCTTAAATTATTTTCATTTAGAAAAGGATAAAGGCTTAACAGGTTCCTTGGATGATATACCATATTTTAGGAATGTCAAATCATGGAAAATCAAAACAGAAGATGACTGATAGGGGCATATGGTTTTTATGAAACTGTGAATCCCTCCAGCAGTAACCGTGTGACTTATATAGGTAGGAAGATCTGTGAAGAGTTTCTCAAACCATGCGCCTAGCCCGCATTGTTAGTTTCACTTAAAAAATGGGTGTTCACTATTCATCTCAAGGTTGGTGCATGGTTAGGGAAAACTGTATGAGAAAATAGTGCATGGGGGTTCTTAATGAGTGGGATCCATTGGGTTGGGGCACAATTTGTCCAACCGTGTGGCCAAACCATGAAATATAGTTTTTAATGGTGAATTTTCTATTTTCCATTAAGTAATATTTTTACCCAATTTCCTATTCTCCTCTCCCCATTCCAATTTGTGGCTCTCCTCCCTTCTCCCACACTAATCTCTCCTACCCCTCTCATAGGTTTTTAGAGATTTCATGGATTTGGGCTTTTCTTCAAACAACGTTAGCCACATTGGACGTACATCAGTATGATCTCGGTTACTCTTACTTTATATCTACATTTCTCTTTTGATCTATTACACTATGTTTGTGAAAGATCATTCATCTTATTTTTTAGAATGGATCCCTATTTCTTTTATTTATTCCAAACTGAACCAAATAAATCCTTGATATTGGTCAAGAAGAGTATCCAAAATTTGAGAAAGTGGTCTTTGTAAGTTTCCTTAATTTTCAATTGGTTTATAAATATTGTCTTTGTGTTGTATGCCTACCATTAGAGTGCATCACGCTAATTTTTTTCATCATTATAAATTGGTAGACACACCTTGTTATATACCTATTGATTATAGTTAGGTATGTGGAAGATTCCAACCTATAACATAGACAAACCTTGGATGTGGATGATTTTTTCCTTATTTTTTATTATTCTAGAAATATATTGTAAGAGATCATATTAGATTCAAAAATAGTATTTTCCTGGATAATTGATTCACCTTCAAAGTGATATGTGAAACCTTGAAATTTTGGATCCATGGATGGTATCTTTATAAAATGATTATATTTTTTAAATTGAGTTCTTCATTTTAATTTGAAGTTTTGGTTATTAAAAATGAATTTTTCTATAAACAATTCCTTGTTTTATAATAAAACCCCTATGATGAGGTTTACGGTCATCTGAAAAAAATCCCCTATTGGGTTCTTACCCCCACACATAAAGGCATAATCAAATTTATAACAATTTATAACAAAATCACCTATTGGGTTCTTACCCCTATACATAAAGGCATAATCACTTATTGGATTATTACCCTTCTAATGAGGTGCACAGTAATCTATATCAAGTCATAATCAAATTTATAACAATTCCATGTTTTATGATATGGCCATTATTGGTTTCTAAAGTTGATTTTCTCTCATTATATATAAATGATCATTTAAACAAAATCACCTATTGGGTTTTTACCCCTACACATAAATAAGATATTCCAGGTAGGTAGTAGCCTAAATGTCAATGAAACATTATAAGTGTCCTTTTGGACTTATAAAACTAATTTCAATGTTTGATAGATTAAATGGATTTTATTAAATGGAATTACATATTATTCAGGGTTTTCCATCCCTAAACAAATTAAATGGTTTAATTAAAATGAATTGTAGAGGGTGGAAAGGCCACACCGATTGATGTAGGATTATTTTCATTAACTGAATTGTGATTCCCTAAATTATAATTAGTCTTAATAAAAGTAAATCAAGAGAAGAAATTATCCATTAATTATATTATTATAAATTTTATTATTCCTTGATATAGGTTGTGAAATTATGGTAAGAGATATTTTGATCATGATAGGATCACACTCTCTCACATCAGGTGATGGGTATGACATCTCACACCATTTATACTGTTTGGATGATGGACATAGTGAACTAAGTCCCTTATTAAGTGTTGACATGATAGTGAAATCACTATTGTTCAAGTATTGACATGATGACACAATAACTATATTGAGTGATGAAAATGACATATACCAGTCATTATGAGATGTAGGGATTATACCCTTTATAGGAACTTATAGGATTGTTTAAATTCATTATACAAACCTGAGTTATGCCCTAGTCCATCCAGCTCATAGTATTCCAAGAGCATGTCAACTTACATTCTCATGTACATGGTTCATATAGATGGATGTAATATATAACTTATATATATATACTACTATATATATGTGGTTACTAATGAGATCATCATTGAAGCCACTAAACAAAGAAGATAAAGTCGTCTATATATCCTATTGGAACCTGAGTCGACTGGTATTTATGTAGTCAGTACTGCTTATTATTATTTTAACTAATAGAATGATGTATTTTTTATTTCATAGACTTGATTTAGATGTAGACACTATTGGTGGTGGCCTACTGAAGTCTTATCTCACACCCTTCTTAGGCCTCTATTTTACTGGGGTTCCCTAGAAGATCTCATTTTTACAAGACCATTAAACATTTCTTATGTTGTTATGCTTATACCAAGGATTTAAGAGCATAGGATTATGATGGATCTTAGGATTCTCATGGAGATCACATTTGGGGATTTTATTTATTTATTTTATTTATATACTATATTGTTATTTTTTCATGTTGTATGTCTACATTAATAGTTTATTATAATCATCTTAAAATTCATAAATTGTTATATATTAGAACTTTCTATATTTTATATTCAGTTTATATTATATTATTTATCTCTAACTTATATGATTTAAAACTTCCACTATTACATGTTATTTATTTTCTATTTTTCTAGTGTGCTACTCTGATCATATTGGTATATTCTCCCCACTACCACCTCCTTAGACCCTCACTAGTAGTTGGCAGTCTTTTCTATATAGGGATCTAATCTTAAGGCCATGTGATAACGAGTATGGATACTAGTTTAGTGGTCAGTTGGTCTGGGACATTACAGAAATAAACTTGGAAAATTTCATTAGGAAAAAATATAATTGATATATTTTTATTATACAGGATATAAATGAAATAAATGTAACATTGACTATTTTTTTCATTGAAGATACCTTTATATATTTCCAATGATATTTTCAGAGAAAATTATTTACATAGTATTTTTTAAATTTTAGCCTTTGAAAGGTCATTTTCAATGTAGAAGGGATGTTTTACTCAAGAATGTTTTATATTTTTTAGAATTATTTCTATTCATCAATGACTACACCATTTAATGTTATATAATACTTATAATATATACATATATATATATCTAACATATATTACATTATCATTATCCCTTCCTTCATAGGGTAATAAATTCATTTAGAACTTATATCAAATTCCTTCTTTATGACATAATTTTTTATTATGCTATGAGATAATATTATTCTAACCATTTATTTACATTGTCAATTATAATGTTTATGACTTATACTTTCTTTCCTTAAATGGAATAGATATTAATGTATATAATATAAATTTAATGGATTTTTTGGAATTATATTTTCCTCTAATTCATTGAGTAATGGTTTTAGTCTTAGGAAATATCATGTATGGGATTTAGGGGTCAACCTAATCTATTATGGGACTCTTTCTGTCATGAGATGTTGTATCGATAGTCTTCCTTCACTTATATTTATTTCATGATTTATATTGTTTCAAATTTCTAATATTTATATAATCTTATTATTCCATTATCTTTATGTAATGATCCAAAGTGATTACTCCCAAGACATAACTTTGAGGATATAATGTTACATTATTGACTCACATTTTATGTTTCCTTATCAAGATTATTCCCTTATAGGGCTCTTTAACTCACCCATTTTTTCTATGTATTCAACAAGTTATCCCATAAAGTTTTTGGAGCTCTAAAGGATTTAGGTGCTCATTATATAGAATAAAAAATATATTTTATTTGAGCCTCACATTGATGTATTATGAACATAGTCTTCTAAAGACACTAGGAATCACGATCATTGGGTTGTAATTAATATATTCTTAATTTAATAATCATGTTATAATATGTGTAAAAGTATTGGGTCACTATACTATTGGTGACGTGGAATAAGGTAATAATGTTTTGTGAGGTACACTTGCATCAACTCTAGAACTACTAATGACCTGTTTGATTATTGATATACGGTTTTTTATATATAAATAATTTTCTAAGGGTGTCAAAATTCTAACCCAATGAATTAAGGATTCTTTTGTTGTGAAAACACAAAATTGTATGATTATCACCTCTAAGGTCAACAATTTTTGTCCAGTTAATGCTTGTATAAATGTGATTCCTATTTATATTATTATTCTACCTCTAGTTGAATTTGATGTTAGTTTGGGAATGGATTGAATTTATTTACATATATCCCACCTCAATTTCTCAATATGGGATGTATTTTTATATATTCAGAATCAATCTATGATTTTCAATCAGTGTGATGATAAATATAAAATTATGATATAAATAAGATCCATTTTATAGGTCATGATTCCAACTCTAAGAGTGGTGATAATCTCATATAGTTGTGTAGAATATTAATAGAGATGACATTTCTTATTGTATAATAATTTATTGGTGTATTTATAAAATAACGTATTATTCTTCCACATAATTGTGATGTTACGTTCATAATATAACTCATACCTGGTTCTACACTAACTTCAAATAATATAAATAGAATGAACCTAATTTTTTTGTAATAATTATAGAAGAAACTCTTGTATAATCTTAAAAAGCTATTTATTTGGCTATGTTTGTTACCTTGGTATGCATGTCTTCTTCTAATTAAGAATAATGATGGATCAATTCGATTCTGTATTGATTATCGAGAACTGAACAAGATCACATTCAAGAAAAAGTATCCTATAGCCTATATTAATGACTCGTTTGATAAAATTTATAAGGATCAATATTTTTCCAATACTTACCTTCATTATTAATATCATCAATTGTGGGTAAAGAAAGGGGATATACCTATAATTGCATTATGTAAAAGGCATAGAAAATATGAATTTATAGTCATTCCATTTGGTATTACTAATTCCCTCTCTATATTCATTTATTTAATAAATAAATTCTTTAGAGATTACCTTGATTATTTTTTTAATCATTATAGATGATATTATTATATATTCAAAGGGAAAGAAAGAGTATTCAGATCATTTGTGAATGGTGTTAAGTACCTGATTAAGGATAAGATTCATTAAAATTTTTACCCTATATGAATTTTGGATTTAGTGAAATTTCATTCAGGGGTTATATATTGTCATTTAAGGGTATATCAATAGATCATTAACAGATAGATGTTGTTGAAAATGTTCCTAAACCATCCATTATGGCTGAGATCTATAGTTTTATTAGTTTGGATGAATATGTTTTGTGCTCTATGGAGATTTTATCACAACTTCCTAATCCACCCACCATGTTAGTAGAGAAGGAAGATAAGTTTATTTGGACTGATGAATATGAAAAAATTTGAAGTATTTGATGAGAAGGTTATTCAGTTCCCCATTCCTTACTTTACCCTTTAGTATAGAAGAGTTTGTAATCTATAGTGATGCCTAAAATAAGGGATTTGAATGTATTCTCATGTAGAAAGATATGGTGATATCTTATGAATCATACTAATTGAATTTCTAAGAGAAATTTTATATGACTTAGGAATTTGAGTTACCCATAGCGATTTCCCATTAAAGATATCATGAATTATCATGATAGAAAAAGGTGTGAAATATATACTGATCTTAAAATTTAAATGTAAATTTTCTCATTGAAATAGTGGAATATATCCTTGAGAAGGTGGTTAAAGCTAATTATAGATTATTAATTCTCAATATATTACAACCTTGGGAATGAAAAAAACGTGTAAGATTCCATAAGTCAAAAGGATCAAACTAGTTTATCTATGATGAGGATCAAATTAAATACAATGTTTATGGATTTTCAAATGATTTATTTTCAAATCATGGTGCAATTAGAATTTTTTCATCTTTCTCAAATGAGTTCTCAATCATCTTTCCATGTGAAGAATAAAATGGGACATAAGGAAAATGTAGATTTATAGAAGAATGTGATAAATGATATGATTTTTAACATTGATTGCGATAGAATGATAATGCTTAGGATCAATATATGTGTTCCATCCATATAGGATTCAATGAAATATCTATTATAAGTGGAATATAGTTCATTATTCTCCATTTATCACAGAAGTAAAAATATATATGGATATATGAAAATGTATTTATAGTTGTGCATTGAGATGATGGATATTATAGAGTATATATCTCAACTTGTCTTATGTTATCATGTTAATGTTGATAGATAGAGTCTATGGTGATGTTACAACCATTAAACAAACTAGAATTGAAATAGGAAAACACCACCATGGATATTGTCATTGGAATACCCCAAATATCAATGGTCCACAGTATATTTGGGATGTATTTGATTTCCTTAAAAAGTTTTAACACTTCATTTCCCACATATAAGTATTCTATTTGGATCAAATTTCTAGGATATACATTAAATAAGTGGTAAGGATTCATGGAGAACAATATTATATTGTATTTTATTAGGATATGAGGTTTCACATGGTGTTCTAGTGAAGTCTTCAGTAGGATATTGATATTGAGTTGAGTTTTAGTAAGGATTATCATCCCCATATAGTTGGTTAACCTATGTGAATTATTACAAACCTAGAGGATATATTTATATTTTTTTCTTGATTTCAAATGTGGTTATAATCAACACCTTCCACTAGAAAAGTTTTCATACAAAAAATATCTCTCACTCAATCATTCAAATAGATACTTATGAATCTCTCTATGTAAATTAGATTAAACACCATCTTACTCAGATGAAGTTGGAGAAATAAATCTAGCGTGTCCTGAGATAGCTGATGAAATGGAAGATAAAGTTAGAATAAATCATCAACATATCATGGCATCTTTTAGTTGATAGTAAAGTTTTGGTGATAGTCATTAACAAGTTTTGGAATATGATGTTGGTGAGATTGTTTTTTCTATCAATATCTCTAGGGAATATGGTTACAATATTTGGAAACAAGGTAATGTTGATCACTATGAATATTTTACCTTTTAATATTCGTGATTAATTATGGATCATATCTTAACATTTTGTGATTCTATTTAACCTCTATCATGTTCATGATATGTTCCATGTATCTCTCTATAGGAATTACATACCTAATCAATCACATGTACTTACTCATAGGTCATACCACTAAAGCATGATGTTTCTAATGATGAATAGTAGAAATAAATGATGGATTTTAGAGTTAAAATTTTATATAACAGGGGAACTCAACTGGTGAATTTTCTATGGTGGAATTAGTAATTTAAAGGATATACCTAGGAAAAAGAAGATATGCTGGAACAAAGATATCCTCATTTATTTGTATTGAGGTGATGAGTTTATATGGGGAAGTTAATTTTAAAGGGGGTAATAACTCAATAAAATGAGATTTTAAGAAATATTAATTTTCAAATAAATTTATGTTTTTTGATTTCTCGTGTTATAAGTAACACCATGTTTAAATAAACCATGATATACTAAAAACATATTATATTTAATGTGAAAGTTTTATCATAGTCATTGGTCTAGCCCAAATTTACCCATGTTTTAAGGGTCAAGCGGTCGCTTGTAGTGTATCTTGGGTTGTCGAATCCTCAGAGACCTAAGAAGAACCTTTAGACACTCAATAAAAAGAGATGGATTTTTGTCTATGAAGTGGACAACTTGGGTTGATTTTAGATTGTTTTGAAAGAGCACTAAAATATCTATGTGAATTCAAATTATGAGAAAATGAGTTGATCTTAGGTTATTGCTCGGGGTGGATTGAATGAATTCCTTTTTTTACGATTTTAATTTCATTAACTTGAGAAGGATTCATGAAATGAATTAAAACTAACCTAATCACTTACTGATTAAACAACTTAAAAACATATTATAATCACCTATACACTTGTAGGACCATTTTCATGAGAACTCCAAGGTAAAGGATGTAATTATCACATGAAAGTGGGGTGAATAAATTCAATAAGGAAAAGGAAGAATAAAAATCATTGAATGAAAGAAACTCAATTAAAAGAAATTAATAATATTTAGGGCATGAAAAATAACATTCAATACATCCCCTTGCTACTCCCTTGGATCAACCCATAAAAGAGCTAGCCCTTCATTGATGACAAGTTCTCAACGGAAGCAGACAGTAGACTTATTAGGGTGGAATTGAAGAAGTAAAAACAACAAAAATAACGATCACTCCACCGTTGTGTGAACAAAATCACAAGGTTTGGTGTGAATAAATTCACACCTTGAGGCAACAGTATCAAGGTGATAAGGATAAGAACAGAACAAGAGAAGAGAAAGAACTTTTATTGAAGACTAAGGTGATTCGAACAACTTACATGAGAAGGAAGAACATTACAAAGGCAAATTGGCATAATAACATTACAATGAAAAGAAAGCACCCAACATCCCTAAATCCACCACCACTCCTACCTTAAATAGGAAAAAATGAAGCCTTGTCCGAGCCCCCAAAATCCCATGTGCCTTTAATTAATTATGTTGGGGAAAGGTGGGTGGAACATTAATGATGAGAGACTTCTCCACTTCTTGCCCCGAAGTTGCAGCCATCTTGCATCCACCGGAAAGAAGCGCCTAAAGAACCTTCTATAAGGACGAATTTGAGTGGGCCCTAGAATACTTAAATGAATCCCCAGATGTCCCCTAACATCATGTAAACTATCAGCCCGAAAAACTTTGTTTTTCGGGAGATATGATTGAAATGGTGGGATGTTTTTCTGGACCGCAGACTCTGGCCCAAAATTAAATCTTCTACTTGGGACGCCTTAATCTCCACCATTGAGGACGAATTAGGACTGGATCCGTAAGAATGATTTGTTCCCCTATATGTCTTATATCCTTAACTAAATTTTGGGATTCATTGGGCTTGTATGGTGGGCCCCATAGTCCGATCAGTGGGATGATATACAATCTGCCTTCTCCAGAATTGTTTCCTTTAATCTCCAAATATCTCCATCATACTTTATTAATAATCCATTGATCCATGAATAAAAAATGTTCATAATTAAGTGAATATCCCTTTCCAAAAATATCAAATTAAAAAATGGATATTTACATTTTTAAAATCATATGAAACATTGGGCCTAAATTGGTGCACATTAGGCATGAAGTGCACAAATGATGAGAATGAGTGTTGAAAATGTAAAATGCACTAAAATGGTATTTATGAATAGCAAGGCACATGAAAACTACATATATTAGCAATGAATATTAGCCTCTTATAGTGGCTAATCACACCCCCCATCTTGAGTTTTTCTAGTCCCGAGCAAAATATATCTCACAAAAATGAAATTCAAATGACCTTTTCCAAAAACATTTTAATACACATTTCTCACCCAAAGATCACATACCAAACAATTATCAAACCCATCAAAATAATTTAAAATAAGCTATGTCCACAGGAATATCTCAAGCCCAAGCCCATTCCTTTGTTCAAATTCATTTCCATATTTCATCCAAATTTAATTAAGCATGATGAAGTGTTGTGTGTCACAATAGACATGGGGGTTCATTTTCATTCGAGGGAGAAAAGATGGAAGCGCTAGGAGCAATCAAATTTTAATAATAAGATGAGTACTCATTTTTTATTTTCTTTTTTTTTTGTTTTTTTTGTTGCAATTTTTCCATGGTAATTGAAATTGAACTCAATCGAGTCAACCCATGTAGCAAGATTTGCCGATGACTCCCAGGCTCAAAGACCTTAGGGCACCAAGTGAAGCTCACATACTCGGGCATCATCTCGAGTTAACTCAATCAAAAACAAATTCAAATTACCACAAATAGAGATAAAATGCCCAACTCTGGGCCAGAAAACTATGGAGTCATGATCCCCAAGTGCCGAAATCCATACATTAGGTCAATTCATTGCTCTACGCATAATTTTTTTTGAATACTCATGTTAAAATTAAAATGATCGCCAATCCTATTCTATTTATTATTGGTCCCCAAGAACTCAAACTAAGACCCCACAATCTAGAGGACGCGCATTGTGTTTTTTTATTAAATGGATGAAAATATAACAATGAAAAATCACATCGGACAACTGCACTTTCCAATAACTATGCACATGAACATAAACTTGCATTAAAATCAGAATCAAGGCATGAAAAATTATTTGATATCCAATTTCAGAGTTTGGAATGTGTGTTATCATGTTCAAGGTTAATGGAATTTTTCCTTCCACACATTTTCATCTCCCCCCCAACTTGGAATACACTGTCCCCAGTGTTTAAAAAATTGAAACATAGAAGTGGAAGGATAGATGTTCAACGAAGACATTGAAAATGAAAATTATGGAATGAAGTCACCTGGTGGTTGATGTTGAAAATGAATTCCCATGTCTTCCTTCAGTTCTGGTTTATCTCCCAATGGATTGGATGGTTATGACCAGCTTTTCCCAATGACCTATGACATGTCTTAATTTTTTTTTAATATATATGTTTTTTGTATATTTTTTTAACCTAAAAAAAGTATAAATAACATAAACTAATGATACATTGTCTTCTTTATATTTTCTGGGTAAGGTATTACTCAGGGATCACACCGCGTGACACGGATGAATACGATGCTCCCCTTTCATACCCATCCTTACTCATAAAAGAAGAAAAGTTCAACAATCTATTTTTTTAAATACCAACAAAAAAATATAAAATAAAATAAAATAAAATAAAATAAACTGATGATACATTGTCTTCTTTATATTTTCTGGGTAAGGTATTACTCAGGGATCACACCGCGTGACACGGATGAATACGGTGCTCCCCTTTCATACCCATCCTTACTCATAAAATAAGAACAGGTCAACAGTCTATATATATATATATTTTAAATAACAAAATGAAGAAGAAGGAAAGAAAGAAGAAAAAAATGATTCACAAAGATTAGAAACATGAAGACCACGAGTTGCCTCCCGTGAAGCGCTTTTGTTTAACGTCATTAGCCCGACATGGATCCTAAATCTATCATTTTTTTCCTGGTTCATAGGTTGTCTTTGTTAACTCTACCTCTATTTCCTGTTTATTGAATGATTCAATGAATGGTTTTAACCTATAACCATTGACCTTAAAAAGGTTACCACTTGTGGGATCCTGAATCTCTACAGCCCCATGAGGGTACACATGATGCACTATGAATGGACATGACCATCTAGACCTTAACTTTCCCGGGTGTAAATGAAGTTTTGAACTATACAAGAGCACATGTTTTCCCAGTTCAAATTGTTTGACGTTGATATTCCTAGATTGGTAGGCTTGAACTCTAGCTTTATTTATCCTTGAATTTTCATACGCCTCCATCCTAAGTTCCTCAAGTTCATTAAGATCTAACTTCCTCTTTTCTTCGGCTAAAGAAATGTCGAAATTCATTTTCTTGATTGCCCAAAATGCCTTATGCTCAATTTCAACAGGTAAATGGCATGCTTTTCCATAAACCAACCTATATGGTGACATTCCTAGGATGGTTTTGAATGCTGTACGATATGACCAAAGAGCATCCAAGAGTTTCTCAGACCAATCTTTTCTAGAGGGGTTGACAGTTTTTTCAAGAATTTTCTTAATCTCCCTATTTGCTAACTCAGCTTGACCATTGGTTTGAGGATGGTACGTAGTGGAAACTTTATGAGAAATTCCATACTTAGACATGAGTGAATAGAATGTGCGATTACAGAAATGGGTTCCACGATCACTGATTATAGCCCTCGGAATTCCAAATCTAGAAAAGATATGCTCTTTTAGGAATCAGATCACAACTTGATGATCATTAGTCTTGGTGGGAATGGCCTCAACCCATTTGGAGACGTAATCAAAAGTTAAGAGGATGTAGAGGTATCCCTTAGAGTTTGGAAAAGGTCCCATGAAATCAATTCCCCAACAATCAAAGATTTCAACGACTAGAATGGGAGTGAGGGGCATTTGATTTCTTTTGGAAATGGATCCTAATTGCTGAAACTGAGGACAAATTTTGCAGTATTGGAAGGAATCCTTAGTGAGGTTCGGCTAGTATAAACCACTTTGGAGGACCTTTGCAGTGGTTTTATTTGTAGAAAAGTGGCCTCCACATGCCTCTCCATGACAAAATTTTAGAATGGACTCTTGCTCAGACTCGGGAACACATCTCCTGATGATTTGATCAGGACAGAACATGAAGAGGTAAGGATCATCAAACACGTAGTGTTTGACATCAGAAAGGAATTTCCTCTTAGCTTGGGTCCCCAGGAATTTTGGAATGTCACCCGTCACCAAATGGTTTGCTATGTCAGCATACCAAGGGAAATCACTCACTGAATAGAGGTGCTCATCGGGAAATGAATCAGACACAGAGAGGTGGTGTGAGTTGTCTTTGAATTCCATCCTAGAGAGGTGATCAGCTACAACATTTTCAACACCCTTTTATCCTTAATGGTTAAATCAAACTCTTGAAGAAGAAGAACCCACCTAATCAATCTAGCCTTGGCATCTTGTTTTTGGAAAAGGTATTTTAGGGCTGAATGGTCAGTGAAGACAATGATGGGTGATCCTAAGAGATAAGACCTAAATTTCTCTAAAGCAAAGACAACAGCAAGCAGCTCTTTCTTAGTTTTGGTGTAGTTTATTTGTGCATCATTTAAAGATTTTCTTGAATAAGCAATGACACATGGAGTTTTCTCACACCGTTGTCCTAAGACTGCTCCTACAGCAAAGTCACTTGCATCACACATGAGCTTGAAAGGAAGTTTCCAATTTGGATATTGCATGATAGGTGGAGATATAAGAGTTGACTTGAGTGTAGAGAATGATTCCTCACAACTTTCTGTCCATAAAAATGGAGCATCTTTTACCAATAGAGCACAAAGTGGTCGAGAAATAGAGATGAAATTCCTAATGAACCTTCTATAAAAACCAGCATGTCCTAAGAAGGACCTCACCTCCTTAACAGTTTTAGGAGAGGGAAGGTGACGAATGATGTCAACCTTAGCTTTATCAACTTCAATCCTTCTACCAGATACTAGATGACCTAGAACATGTCCTTCCCTTACCATGAAATGGCATTTTTCCTAATTTAGTATGAGATTCTTATCCTCACACCTTGACAAAACCTTTTCAACATTTAGAAGGCATCCCTCAAAAGTATCCCCAAAGATTGAGAAATAATCCATGAAGACCTCTAAACAATCCCCCACCATGTCCGAGAAGATTCCCATCATGCACCGTTGGAAGGTACCAGGGGAATTACATAACCCAAAGGGCATGCGCTTGAAGGCAAAAGTGCCGAATGGACAAGTGAAGGTCGTTTTTCCTTGATCTTATAAAGAGACTTCGATTTGATTATACCCTGAGAATCCATCTAGGAAGCAGTAGAATTGATAACCCACCACTCACTCGAGGACTTGATCAATAAAGGTCAAGGGGAAATGGTCTTTCTTGGTACAAGGGTTGAGCTTCCTATAGTCAATACAGACTCTCCATCCACTACTAACCCTTGTTGGAAGCATCTCTCCATCATTATTGGTTATTACTGTGATTCCAGCCTTCTTTGGAACCACATGGATTGGGCTAACCCACTCACTCTCAGCTATAGGATAGATGATACCAGCTTTTAACAATTTCAAAAGTTCTTTTCTCACTACTTCCATGAGATTAGGATTGAGTCGTCACTGAGGTTGACAACATGGCTTTGAATCGGATTCTAGAACAATTCTATGAGTCCTGATAAGTGGGCTAATCCCAGGAATATCTGATAGGGTCCATCCAATGGCTTTCTTGTGTCTCCTAAGGACATCTAGAAGCATCCTCTCATGATTGGATTCAAGAGAGGAAGAAATGACAAAAGGAAAGGATTGATTGTCCCCTAAGAACGCATACTTGAGTGATGAAGGTAAAACCTTAAATTCAAGATCAGAGTGGTTATCACTTTCCAAGAAAGGATGAGACTTTATATTGAACTCAGTTTCTTTGTTTACATTTCTTGACAAAATTGGTTTCTTGTGAAGAGAATTTTCATCCACTAAATTAGCTAGAGTAGTTTCATGAAGGGATATGGACTCGATGTTATTGATTTCACCCATGGTATCATTGATTGGTGAATCTAGAAAATCACCAATAGTGCAATCTGAAATATATTCATGTCAAGGAGACAAATTTCCCTCATGTGAACAAAGAAAATAAATCTCTTCTTGAATTAAACATCCTTCGGTAATTCCTTGATGTTCCTTGAGTTCACTATCAACACTACCTATCCAATTAACCTCATGGATCTCTTCATCATCCCCAATTTGAGAGTTTGCATTGTAGATGTTCAAGTCTAGACTCATGTTTCCAAAGGTGATGGTCATGTTCCCATTTCGGACTCGGATAACAGAGTTGATTGTTGCAAGGAAGGGACGACCAAGGATGATTGGGGTTTGCTCCCTAGGACTTAAGCTTGGGTGATTGTCAAGAACAATGAAGTCAGCTGGGTAAATGAAATTTTCAACTTTCACCAAAACATCCTTTAAGATCCCCTTTGGAACTCGAATACTACGATCAGCAAGTTGAAGAGTGACAGATGTGGGTTGGAGTTCTTCGAGCCCTAACTGACAATACATAGCATAAGGAATGAGGTTCACACTGGCTCCGAGATCACACAAGGCTTTGAAAACTTTGTTCTCTCCTAGTTCAACATTTATGTAAGGGCATCCCGGGTCTTTCATATTTGGAGGAAGGGTTCCTTGGATTGTTGTGCTAACATTTGCTGCCAGAAGGACTTGGTTCTTATGTGAGAATTTCCGTTTAAATGTACAGAGGTCCTTAAGGTATTTTGAGTATGCAGGAATGGTTTGAATGGCATCGAGGAGTGGAATGTTCAACTTGACTTGTGAGAATATTTCCCTCAATGTTTCACTCAATTCAGGCTTGGTTTTCCCCCTCATGCGTTGAGGAAATGGGGCAGGTTGTGGGGTTGTTTTTTGAAGAGTTGTTTCTTTCACATTTTTATTAGTATCTTCAGTTTTTTCATGTGCTCCAATTGAATTTTCATTAGAGTTTGAATCTTCAGGTGGGTTTTGAACTATTTGTTCAGGTTTCTCAATTGATTTCCCACTTCTCAAAACTGTCACAGCCTTTAGTTGTTCATGAGTTGTTTGAGTGCAACTTGTCTCCCCCCTTGATGTTTTTTGTGGAATGGCCTGTGTGGGCATGGGTGCCTTTCCAGTTTTGATGGTTTGAAGTTCTTGTTTAAGGGATGAGACTTCTGAGTTCATCCTTTCCATTTGTTTGCACAGTTGTTCAAGGATTGGGAGAGGGACAGATTGGGAAGGGGTTTGTGTTGGTTGGGTTATCCCAGGGGGATACTTTGGTTGTTGGATGGGTTGTTTGTATTGGACTAGAGGATGTTGGTATTGGACTGGTTGTGGTTGGAATTGGTTATGGTTTTGAAAATTTTGTGTAGGGTAGGGGTTTGGTCCTTGTGGTTGGCTAGGTTGTTGGTTATCTTTCCATCGGAAGCCTGGGTGATCATTATACCTTGGGTTGAATGTGTTTGGGTATTCAGGCTTTTGAAAGTTTAGGGCATTGAATTCAGTAGGTGGTCCTCCTAAAAGAACATCCTTGATGGATGGAATGGTTGGGCAGTTGTCCGTTTTGTGGTCATGTTTGTCACAGATTGTGCAAACAAGGTCTACAGTTTGGATTTCATTGATTTTCCTATGGTCTATCTCTTCAACCTTCCTAGAGAGTGCTGCAAGTTTCACCCTAAGGCTTTCCTCTTCCCTAAGTGTATGCATTCCAGTAGTTATTTGAGGCTTTTCAGAATAAGGTGATGTTCCCCATGTTTGGTTTTGTTCATCAAGTATTTCTAGATACTCGTAAGCATCATTTGGGGATTTGTTTTTAAAGGTCCCATTACACATCATGTCAATGAATTGTTTGTTCCCCGGGCCCAAACCTTCATAGAAAATTCTTACTTGTTCAGGAATAGAAAAACCATGGTGTGGAACCATGTTTAGGGTGTCTTTGAACCTCTCCCATGTTTCATAAAATGACTCTCCCTCTTTTTCAAAAAAGTTTTGGATGCTCTTTTTAAGTGCAATTGTTTTGTGATGAGGGAAGTATTTTTTGTATAATTCTATTTGAAGTTTGTCCCAAGAGTGGATTGATGTAGGTCTCAAGTTGTTTAGCCAATTTTTAGCTCGATCCTTTAATGAAAAAGGAAAGAGCCTCTTCTTAGCAGATTCTAGTTGATGTGGGGGACACATGGTTTCAACAATGTCGTTGAACTCTTTGACATGAAGGTATGGCATTTCTGACTCCATCCCATGAAAGGTTGGAAGGTTGTTTAGGACATGGGGTTTGAATATGTAGTTTGTGTCTCCTATGTAATTGTGTCTAATGCATGAGGGGGCATTGGTCCAAGCAGGAGTGAGGTAGTCGTTCATGGTTTGATCAACTACATTCCCTAAGTTTGGAGCTTCTTGGTTTTGGTTTCCCATTTGATTCCCCCCAGGGTTTACAATTTGACTTTGTGGATGACCCTCCATTGGACTTGTTTCAAGTTCTGACTTTGGGGTTTCAAGAATATTTGGATCTGATTTAAACAATCCCCTAGGTGCACTTGACTCCCCTATCCTAGGACTATCCACCCTAACTAGTCTGTTTGAGAAATCGAGGGTGTAGGCGTACATGAGCCAAAAAAAAGCGAGAAAGGGACAAGATAAGAGATATTGGGTGAGAGTATAAGAATGAGGGTGAGGAAAGAAGGTTTTTGTCTAAGGAACTTACTTGGTCCCCGGCAACGGCACCAAAATTTGGTCTCGCCCAAATTTACCCAAGTTTTAAGGGTCAAGCGGTCGCTTGTAGTGTAGCTTGGGTTGTCGAATCCTCAGAGACCTAAGAAGAACCTTTAGACACTCAATAAAAAGAGATGGATTTTTGGCTATGAAGTGGCCAACTTGGGTTGATTTTATATTGTTTTGAAAGAGCACTAAAAGATCTATGTGAATTCAAATTATGAGAAAATGAGTTGATCTTAGGTTATTGCTCGGGGTGGATTGAATGAATTCCTTTTTTTACGATTTTAATTTCATTAACTCGAGATGGATTCATGAAATGAATTCAAACTAACCACATCACTTACTGATTAAAAAACTTAAAAACATATTATAATCACCTATACACTTGTAGGATCATTTTCATGAGCACTCCAAGGTAAAGGATGTAATTAGCACATGAAAGTGGGGTGAATAAATTCAATAAGGAAAAGGAAGAATAAAAATCATTGAATGAAAGAAACTCAATTAAAAGAAATTAATAACATTTAGGGAATGAGAAATAACATTAAATCCAGACCCTTACTACTCCCTTGGATCAACCCATAAAAGAGCTACCTCTCCATTGATGACAAGTTCTCAACGGAAGCGGACAGTAGACTTATTAGGGTGGAATTGAAGAAGTAAAAACAACAAAAATAACGATCACTCCACCGTTGTGTGAACAAAATCACAAGGTTTGGTGTGAATAAATTCACACCTTGAGGCAACGGTATCAAGGTGATAAGGATAAGAACAGAACAAGAGAAGAGAAAGAACTTTTATTGAAGACTAAGGTGATTCGAACAACTTACATGAGAAGGAAGAACATTACAAAGGCAAATTGGCATAATAACATTACAATGAAAAGAAAGAACCCAAAATCCCTAAATCCACCACCACTCCTACCTTAAATAGGAAAACATTAAGCCTTGGACGAGCCCCCAACATCCCATGTTCCTTTAATTAATTATGTTGGGGAAAGGTGGGTGGAACATTAATGATGAGAGACTTTTCCACTTCTTGCCCTGAAGTTGCAGCCCGCTTGCATCCACCAGAACGACGCACCTAAAGGAGCTTATAGAAGGCAGAATTTGAGTGGTCCCTAGAATACTTAAATGAATCCACAGATGTCCCCTAACATCATGTAAACTTTCATCCCTAAAAATTTTGTCTTTCAGGAGATATGATTGAAATGGTGGAATGTTTTTCTGGGCCGCAGACTCTGGCCCAAAATTAAATCTTCAACTTGGGCCGCCTTAATCACCACCATTGAGGACGAATTAGCACTGTCTCTATAATAATGATTTGTTCCCCTATATGTCTTATATCCTTAAATAAATTTTAGGCTTCATTGGGCTTGTATTGTGGGCCCCATAGTCCGATCAGTGGGATGATATACAATCTGCCTTCTCCAGAATTGTTTCCTTTAATCGCCAAATATCTCCATCATACTTTATTAATAATCCATTGATCCATGAATAAAAAATGTTCATAATTAAGTGAATATCCATTTACAAAAATATCAAATTAAAACATGGATATTTAAATTTTTAAAATCAGATGAAACATTGGGCCTAAATTGGTGCACATTAGGCATGAAGTGCACAAATGATGAGAATGAGTGTTCAAAATGTAAAATGCACTAAAATGGTATTTATGAATAGCAAGGCACATGAAAACTACATATATTATCAATGAATATTATCCTCTTACAGTGGGTAATTAGTCATTGGATTAGAGTTTATGAATAAGGAAAAAACAATGAAAAATTTATAGTTTACACATTTATAAAATAAATTTATTGGTTCCTAAATAATTAGAATTTAAAATAAAAAAATTAGTAAAAAACTAAATATTTTATCAAAAGACTATTTTTATTTGAGAAATGAATTTTTATCTTAATAAATATATTAATCATGATTGGTGATTTATTTTAATGAATTGTATATATTAATGATTAAATAAGACAAATTTAACCTTCATTTTATATTTTTCTAAAAATATGAAAATAAAAAAAAAATTCTTGTGATTAAAAAAGTATTTTTCAAAACAGTGTCTTTTGTTTGTTTTTACATACTTATTTTTAAAATTAATTTATTTTAATTACGTGTATTCAATTTGATAAAATGGATTCCATATTTAGAATCAAAATGTAAAATATTGATAAATATACCCATTTTGTTTTTGGTCGCTATGAATTATAACCGTGATAAAATTTATCACCTTAGTAAAGTGTAAATTGGGTTAATCTAGGTTAAAAAAAAGAGATAAGATCGTAATATTTAATCCTAATTCATATTGGATGATTATCAATTTTCCATTATCACCTTAAACTCAAAACATATTATTTACTGAAAACTATTAGATGAATGTAACAACCCATGATTTTAAATAATATTTAATTTAAATAAATTTAATCTCTTTGATAGCTTGCGGTACACATAACCCTAAGTCTAAATAAACTATAATGTATTATACCATTATAAACTAGCCATTATATTGATAGGTATGAATATGAATAAATAAATTATGAAAATTATGTGTTTTAGATATTAATAAAATAAATCCAATAATTATCAATCAATTATAAATGAAACAAAAATTCATCTGAAAAAAAAATTATTTTCCCTAAAAGAAATTTTATGCACACTTCGTGTTTTTGTCAAAATAAATTAAATTAACAAATATTAGTGAATTATATTAATGAAATTAATTTATTATATATTCCACAAAATATTCTATCATTCATCTAATATTTTTTCTAAGCATGGATTAAATATAAGTCATGTATCTTGCTTAAAACTCTATTATTTTCTAGAAAATAGTTTCGTTCCATTTTTTAAAACATAGTATAAAATTATTTGTTAAAAAATTTATAAAACCTATTTTTAAATATAAACATATTTATAAATTAATCGTATAAAAACTATCATTTTGTGAAATTTTGATATTTATCCAAAAAGGTTGGTTTTTCATAGTATAGTGAAGAATACTGATTATTCAAATATAGTTATTTCCTTTCATTAAATTTATTATTTTTAATGTCACTTTATTATTAGAATTTTATTTATAAGTAGCATAATTATTTTTTAGAAATATTTAGTAAAATTAATTTTATATTAATCATATTTATACCCTATTTTTTATAATTCTATTTATATGCATAAAAACAAATTTTTCTATAAAAATATTTTTAATCATGTAGTGATTATCCATTTTAATTAATTAAGATATCCCAAAGTGAGGAATCATTTAAATTATATTTATATATTTTGTATCAATATATATGACTTAAATAAATCTAATTATTATTAATAGTCATATAGTTAATGTAAGATTATCTTTTTCATGAAAAATGCATTTCTTGAAAAATCATTTTTCAAAATGTTTTGTGGGATTTTAAAATTAAATTATACAACTTCTGGGAAATGAATTTCCTAAAAATTAATTTTAATTTTTAATTAGAGTAATTAATATTATATAGTATATTCATATTAAATTTTAGTCACACTAATTATTAAATATATAAAAATTAATTTACTGTGATTTTGGTTAAAATAAATTTTTCTGCATTATATCTGCTTATGTTAAAATTAATTTTCCAAAAAAATAGAAATTTGATTTGATAAATATTATTCTAAATTAAGAATTATTATGTCCAAGTTATCTAATAAGTCTAATTTTATTTATTTCTTTATGGATAAATAACCTTGGTTAAAAAATTAATTACCTTGGTGAAAAAATGGTAAAAGTAAGTAATCATTGAGGATTAGGGAATAAATTATTTAAAACTAGTTTTTTGGTGTAGGTGATTCTGGATTTTAAAATTCCTCTAATTAATTATTTATAAATTTTAATTCCCTTTGTGTGAAAGTGAAATCCCATTATTTAATAATTTTTCATAATTTTAAAAACATCATTACTCCTAAATTATTAATGGGAACCAATCCGACCACAAATTTACACCACTCAATCCATTTAGATTAAACCAAACTTGAATAATTATCCCTAAAACAAACTTACCAACATTATTGAGGTGTTTAGATTTCCAAAATATTAATCCTGGGGCCCTTCATAAGAGATATATAAGATTTTTCTTTAAGTGAAGGTAATGGGGATCACCGAGCTCATTTTTTAATACATATTTTATCACCTTAAATTATGTATTAATAGTTTCAATATAGTAACACTAGTATCTAAAATATAATTAGATATTATTAATTTGATTGAATAATATTTATCCATCTTATTCTCCATCAAATGGGAAACAAATCCCTCACTCGTGTGTGTGGAGAACCACCACCTCACGGAACAATCTAAATTTTTCCATCATCGAATCACATGGATTGTACTAATAATGAGAGTAAGAAACATATATGAGAAATATGATATGATAATAATTATTTATAATTAATACATCTTAAACTTCATTAAACATTGACTCATTAATGGAATGGTAACATCTATCAGGCTTACGTGTGACCTATTGTCTCCAAAAAGTGGTGCGAATAATTTTCTATGTCCAACATTCATGAATGGTTAAATAAATATATATATTGAGTAAATTTGATATTTATATAATTAATATCATTTTATAGAGTATTTATCTATATCTTATTATAATGAAATATACCTTCCAGGAAAATATTGCATGATAAAATGAAGTATCTAACTCTGGAATCAATGGTAATAATGAAATATTATTAACAAAAGGGTGAAAAGATGTTATAACAAGATCATATATGATATTATAAATATGAGTATAGATCTGGTATAAATTATTAACAAGTTTAAAAGTAATATACATGATGTTAAATCATGAAATACAAAATGGAAACATGTGTTAAGGGATTTCATCTCAATTTTCTTCATTGAGGAATATTTTACTATCTTATACATAGTTTCATTTTTTTGGTGTATATACTACCCACCTTTTCATTTTATATCACAAATCCTTCAAAATTAATTTTATTTTATGTTTAAACACAAATTATTACAACTAATGTGATTTAACATGAATGTTACCAAGAAGTAAGGGGGTTTTAAAATAAATTTATTGTCATTTGGTCATATTACTTCTTCTTTGTCATTAATATTCTAAGATTATGTGTGTAATGAATTTTTATTATTTTATTTTTTGTCTCCTTTTTTATGTGGATTTACATTTGAAACATAATATTAATTATTCAATTCTCACTTCCATAGTGTGATCATTATTATAGAATCTGTCTCAATTTCCTCTCCATTAAGACATATTTTTTATTATGCACCTATTTATTTTTTAATTTGTATCCACTTCACCTTTGATATGTTATACCATGAATATATTTATATTCAGTATATTTAATATTTAATTTAATATTATTTATTTTAATGGTTTAATGATTCAAAATTAAAGCCTCCTCAACATCTTACATTATAATAAGGCAATTGTCGAAATATTATGTGGAAATATATGAAAATAGAAGTCATAAATGGATGATTTTGGAGTGATATCAACACTATCCTAAATCCTGGAAAAAATGAAA
Source organism: Viscum album (assembly GCA_963277665.1). Classification (NCBI taxonomy): domain Eukaryota; kingdom Viridiplantae; phylum Streptophyta; class Magnoliopsida; order Santalales; family Viscaceae; genus Viscum; species Viscum album. Next base: position 1,399,268,867 of record OY728142.1, on the reverse strand, counting down.
TTTAATTTCAATAAAATAGCATAGATAGAATTCTCTTTATGAATTTATTGATGTAATCTTTTTGATTTTACAATTTCAGGTGTATATTTCACTTAGAGTAGATAGTGTTTGAATGGTATGAATGAAATTAAGCTGAATAGATATATTTTTTAAAATGGATGATAGGACTGTTGACACTAGAATCTTAGTACACACATTACCTAAGAATCACTCTAATCATAAACCAATGACCGTGTATATGTCCGTTCACATTGTAAGGTTAATTCCACTAACAATTTTTTTAATAAAAATGGTCATATTGTCCTTATAGGATGTAGGGAAATAATCTTGCTGGCTTGGAGTATGAATCTTCTTGGCATCACACTCCACACATTGTCTGAAAATTTAAATAAACTTAAAAGGTTAATAAGATTTTAGACCAAAATTCTTTCTCCATCCTTAAAATTGATTTTATGAGTATCGAAGAACATTGGGAAGGATTTCAAGTCATAAATCATCAACAAAGAAGCCACTATAGAGAAGAAATGCAAGCCATTTCAAGGATTTACAAGTACTTAAATGTCTAGGAAATGCAAGATTGAAATAATATTAATGTTACATGGATGAAAGATGGTGATATGAACTCCTAATTATTTCATATGATACACAAGGAAAAGAGAATAAAGATAGGGATTAATTCAATTATTAGAAATAGGTTTCTTTTTTGTGTCAATAAGTTCCATTATGAATTTTCCATTCTTTTATGTTTAGAAAATCACAAACATGTTTTCTTAAGGAAAATTAACTTTCAGAATGAAATATTTTCTTATGGAAAATTTAATTTCTCTAAAAACATTTTTGAATTTACCTATGGTTTTCATTGTCTTATATAGTTTTTTCTTAAACAAAGACAAACCATATTTTTCTAAATAAAAAATAGGGTCCTAAATTAACTCAGAACCTTATAGTTTCTTAGAATCTGATTTCCCTAGAATTATGAATACGATTTTTCTTGAAATTAGACTTCAATTTTTTCTAAAATAAAAATCTTATTTCTTCTGAAACAATACTATGATTTTTTTTGAAATCAAACTCTCATTTCTCCTAAAATTATACACCGATTTATTATTAAATAAGACTCTGATTTCTTCTAAAATTAGACACTGATTTAATCTTAAATCAGAATTTGATTTCTCCTAAAATCAGACTCTGATTAATCCTCAAATCAAAATCTAATTTCTTCTGAAATCAGACTCTGATTTCTTATAAAACGAGACACTAATTTATTATGAAATCAAAATTCTATTTATTATGAAATTAGACTTTGATTTATTTTGAAACCATACTATGATTTCTCTGGAAATAAGACTCTGATTTCTTCTGAAATCAGACTCTTATTTCTTCTAAAATCAGACTTCAATTTCTTCTGAAATCAGACTCAAATTTCTCCTAAAATCATACATTGATTTCTTATGAAACTAGACTTCAATTTCTTCTAAAATTAGACTCTGATTGTTTCAGAAATAAGATTCTAAATTCATCATAAATATGATTTTTAAATCATTATAATTCAAACTCTGATTCTTTTTTTAGAATCCAATTGTTCTTATTTTTAGAGTTTGATTGTCACTTTCTTAAGAATTGAATTAAATGATTTTCTTCTAGTAACATTTAATTTTATCTGATCCTAAATTATATTTATAGGGTGAAATAATATTTCTTAAGAATTAAAATGTTTCCCATGTTTTCTTATATGAAATGATATCGTATAATCTATTTCTAAATAAATGTTGGTTGAGTTACACGTATACATGTACCTCTAAGTTTTTAGAAAAAATATAACTATTGGGGAGGGGATATAAATATTGTAATAATTTCCTATAAATTACCTAGACATTTGAAAACATTTATACAAATTGATACATGTTGAGAAGTGCTAGACATACTAAGTTCTAGAGAGAGAATTATTGCGATGATAGATTTGCTCAACCTACCTTCTGAAAATGCTGTGAACAACTTGTTCAGTCTTCCAAATGAGATTCCAAATGTTTTTGATCAATTGAAGACTTCTGATGATTGGAAGATAGAGGTGCTAATCACCTTAGATATTGAGGGATTGTGGGGATAACATGGAAGATTCCGATATTATTGTCGAGGGATTACCCTGGTGTGGGTATGACAGACTTTATTGAAAGTATAAATCAAGGGACCATTATACAAGGTTGTTGGATACCATTTTCTTTGTCTTAAAAGATTTAATATACTTGTTTACTTTTCTTTGTTACAAGTTTTTAATTCCACTAAATTTTGTTAATGAAAGACTGTATAACTTTATTATACTTTCTTATACCTATATATTGTGATATAAACAAGATTCTATACGCTTTAAGGTATAATTGTTCCCTAAGTAAACTTGTATTAAGTTTCTTTATCAGAATCATTATTCAGATCCTAATAAAGTTAGTTTATTAGTTAATAACTAAAGAAGGTTTTTGAATCCATCATGGTTAACCTTATTAAACATAGGTTTTCATAAGGAGAAAAATTAATGATTTTAAACCTATATTTCCCCCTTCTTGTAATTAAGCATATATATATATATATATTTCAATACTACAATTAGTATAAGAGTAGGTCTATGAAATAGTTATACTTATATATATTTTTTCTAGATCAAAATTATTTTCTTAACTTTACTTGTGTATGTTTTTCTTTAATATTTTCTTTGTTTATAAACTTTTACTACTAATAGGTTTTGTGGAAAAATCATTTTCTATTTTCTAATAAAATAGCAGGAATGATCGTTGATTCTATAGATAACTTAAATCCTACCAAACCACCAATCATTGATGGAAATGACTATGAGTACCAGAGGGATATTATGAAGACTTTTATTATCAATACCATTGTTATCTTAACTGGAGGCTACAAGATTACTGATAAGGAAATCAGAACATTCATAAATCAAGGAAAACAAGAATATCAACTAAACTACAAGGTACACAATACACTTTTATGTTCCATGACCAGAAATATCTAAAGTCAAATATCTTCTTGTAGAGATTCCAATAGTATTTGGAAGAAACTAGAAGTTACACTCTATGTAACTTCAAAAGTGATAGAAACAAGAAGAGCTATGTCAATATTTGAATATCATGGTTTTATGTTTCCTTATGGAGAAACTGTTTGAAAAGTTGAACAACGATTTATGAATATCATAAAAAACCTTCTATCTATGGGTGAGAAATGAATTTATGATGAGGTTCTTATGGAAAATATAATAGATATTATTCCTAACGAGTGGTAATATAAAAGAACAACTATTGATGAGAATAGAAAAGTTTCAAAAATCCCTATTGATGAACTATTTGGGACACTACTAATACATGAAACTGTAATAAAGAGAGATATAGAGATAATCAACAAAAATAATGGTAATGGTAGTGTTTTTTCACCACTATATCAAATCATATGAAATAGAATACTCTTGAAAGAGTTACTAGATAAAAAGATAAGAAAGCTACTCTAATACATGATTCATGTGATAATGATCAGTTTGGGAATGAACTAGATAATATTTCTAGAAGAATGAACTAGATTTTGGGGATGAATGATTTTCAGTATAAATACAAGAAGAAAGATTGAGAGGATATGAAAGACTTATAAGTGACTTGTTATAAATACAAGAGATCAGACCATATCAGATGAGACTATCCTGTGCTGAGAATAAAAGAAATAAAGGATATGCATTTAGAGAGAAACAAGAAGAAGTTATACAAATATAAGTCTATGAATGTTATTAAAGCTAACAGCACATGGTTTTATAGTGGTGGTGAATCTTTAGATGAATCTTTGTAATATTAATCTTCCATTCATAAGAATATTGGTATTATGATAAGATTAACAATAGAAAATCATTATCTTATGGCTAAGGTACACAATGCTGAATCTATAACCAATATTTATTTAAATATAAATTTTCCTAATGAATAATATTATGAATATTCAAAAAAATAATCTTCCTCATCAAAGGATAATGCTTTAACCTCTTTTGAATAAGTATCTAGGTTTTTCAGGTTTCTTGAGAATAAAAAAAGTAAGAATAATAAGAATCTTGAGAAGGAAAATTATAAAATCTCTATTTTAACAAAATAAGTATCAGATCTTTTAAAATTTATTTATTAGAAAACTATTTATTTTGAATATATATCCAAAAACATTAAAGAAGTTAATTTTTATAAGGATAAAATTTGTAAGGATATTTAAAATGTTATTTCCTAAAAAAATATTTTATAGAATAACTTAAATTCAAAAAATAATGACTATAAGGATTGGAACTTAGTCATCAGGCTAAAATATGAAATATTTTCCTTAAAGAAACATTTATCCAATTTCATTTTTGGAAGGAAAGAATTTGACAAAATTTATTCACAACATTATCCTCTTAGGAATAATTCAATATTTGGTTATACTCATTTAAAACTAATTTTAGGTCACAACTATTTTGTTCCCCAAAGTGATCATTTATGTACTAATTGTCTATGGGGTGGACATTGAGAGAAAAAATGTTCTTTAAATAAAAAAAATTAGGTTTTCATAAATATTACTTTTCTATAAAAATGTGGATAACTACAATTTTACTTTCTAACATTTCTATATCCAAATAAGAATGGATTCTGAAAGTCTAACTTATTTATTTTCAGGAAAACAAAGGAAGTACCAACAACAATACACGGTACATGGATAGTTAATGTTACAACCACATGACTGGTAACAAAATCATATTTGAAAATATTATCAAGATGAATGGTGGAAAGTAAATTTTTGATATAATTATAAAGGAGAAATTATAGTATAGGTAACATTATTATTCTAAAAAATCTTTAATTTCAAATGTTTTTTTGTTGGAAGGAATTAAGAAAAATCATATAAGTATAATCTAATTATGTGATGAAGGTTACTTTTTAAATTTTAGGAATTATAAATGTATAGTACACAATTCCAAGGATGAGTTTATTCTCTCTAACCATATGCATGAGATTGTTTATACACATAACTTATAAGACATTAGGAGTCAAGAAAAAACTTTCCTTAGTGCAATGGAAGATCAATCATGGTTATGTCATTGAATACTAGGTCACTGTAATATTAAAAACATTTGAAAACTCCTAATGAAAACACTTTTCAAGGATCTACCAGAGCTTAGATTTGATTATTAAAAAGTATGTGATCCTTGTCAATATGGAATGAAATATAAGTCAAGATTTAAATCAATTAGTGAAGTTTCATCTTCTGATGCATTATAGCTAGTACATATGGATCTTTTTTACCCCACACAAACTACAAGTATTGAATGAAAATAAAATGTATTCGCTTTAGTTGATGATCACACAAGATTTAATTGGGTCTACTTTCTATCAAAGAAATACAAAGACTTTTCTTACTTTAACCATTTTATATCCAAAGTTAAAAATGAGAAAAACTATCCATTGATAACTATTCATATTGATCATGGGGGATAATTTGAAAATTCATATTTTGATAATTTTTGTAGTAATAAATTACTCATAAATTCTCAACTCCAAGAACTCCTCAATAAAATGGTGTTTTTGAAAGAAGAAACCAAATTCTTCAAGAGATAACTAAAACCATTTTGAATGAGTATTATATTCCTAAAAACTTTTGAGTTGAAGTTGTTTTTATTTCTTGTTATACTATAAATTGAGTTTTAATCAGACCATTTCTTAATAAAACACCTAATTAATTGTGTATTGGTCAAAAAACTAATGTTTCTTACTTCAAAGTATTTTTGTGCAAAGTATTAATCTTGAATATTAATTATAATTTAAATAAATTCACACCCAAATATGATAAAGGAATTGTTTTAGTCCATTCTTCTACTTCTAAGGATTATAGAGTTTTTTAAAAAAAATTCATGTACTCTTGAAGAAAAACTACATGTTAATTTTCATGAAACAGATCCTTTGGGTTTTAAAAAATCCCAACCTATATATTCAGGTGTGTTTTAAAAAAAATATTATCAACCTTTAATGGAAGATTATTCTAATAAAGAAAACACTGAAGATTTTTTTTGAAGTATTTACCCCAAAATATTTTCTACCTTATGTTGATGAACATGTTTTACCAAACCCAAAGCAGTTGTTTCTTAAGAATCATCCCAGTGATGGTATCATTGGTGATGTAAATCAACCTATAGAGCATCTATAATTTATTTCTTAATTATAACCTAAAATAATTGATGAATCTTTAGGTGGAAATGATTTGATTAAAGCAATGCAAGATGAACTAAATTAAGTTGAAAGAAACAAAGTCTGGACCTTGGTTGAAAGACCTAAAGGAACTTTTATAATTGGTGTAAAATGTGTCTTTATAAATAAATGTGATGAAAACAGAATAAATTTATGAAATAAAGAATGATTAGTTTCTAAATTCTATAATCAACAAGAAGGAATAAACTATGAGGAAACCTACTCTCCATTAGCTAGACTGGAATCTTTTTGAATTCTCTTAGCCTTTGAAGCATTCCTTAATTTCAGAATTTTTCAAATGGATGTGAAGTGTTATTTTCTTAAATAATAAGTTAAATAATAAGTTTATATTAAACAATATCATAGTTTTGAATGCAAAAAATATCTTTAACATGTTTATAAACTTACCAAATCATTATATGGACTTAAATAAGCTCGTAGATCCTAATATGATAGAATATCATGTTTTTTGTTACAAAATAATTTTGTTAAGGGAATTTAGGATCAAACCCTTTTTATCAAGAAATATAAAATATTTTTTATTTTTCAAATTTAGGTTTATGACATTATATTCATATCAAATTATCAATCCATAACTAATTCATTTGCGAATCTTATGAAATGAGTATGATGGGCGAGTTCACATTTTTCCATGGTTTTCTAATTTCTCAAAAACTAGAAGAAAATTATATATATCAATATAATTATATTAAAGATCTTATTAATATGCAGGGGAATGAAAATACTAAAATTATAAGTACTCCAATCGGTACCTCAATCACCCATGATCTTGAAGAACCTGGGAAACTAGTATATCAAATATCTTTTAGAGGTATGATAAAAATTTTATTACACTTAACATATTTTCATCCATACTTAATGTTTTCAGTATTCTTATGTGAAAGATATAAATCTAATAAGAAATAATCCCATTTAAAAGCAATGAAAATAATTTTCTACAATTTAATGAGAACTATTCATTTAGAACTTTTTTATTCTCATGGAAATGATTTGGTCTTAAAAAGTTTTTTCGATGCTGATTTTGGTGGATATAGAATGGATAGAAAAATTAAATCTATAACTTTTCATTTATTAGGAGATTCATTAGTTTCTTGGCAATGAAAGAAGAAACACTGAGTAAAACATTCTACTACTAAACTTGAATATATAGTAGCTGGAAGTTGTTATGCTCAAGTATTGTGGATGCAACACACACTCACAGAATATGACATAAGTTTTACCAAAAAAAAATAATGTGTGAAAATACTAGTTCCATTTCACTTAGCAAAACTCCTTTACATTAATCTCATTAAAAACACATTGATATTATACATCACTTTCTTAGGGGTCACACACTTAAAATAGATATCATTCTTTAATTTATCAGAACGCAAGATCAACTTAATGAAATTTTTACAAAATATATACCCTATGATTGATTAGAATACATTAAAGAAAAGTTATTAATGATAACCATAAGGTAATCATCTATATTTTTTTTAAAACCTATATCCTTGCAACAAGATACTACTTCTCTTAGGGGGATTACATATGTTTATTCTTTTATATTTACATTTTAAATTTCTTTCCCTAGATTTTTTTGGAACCTAAAAAAATTTATTTCCCTAATAAAATTTCAAAACATAAATTTTTTATTTCCCTAATAAAAATTTTTAGAACCTAAGTTCCTTAAGAATGACCTTATCAATAATGAAAATTCTTTCTGAACAATCTAGAAGGTATGTTTCCTTAATTAAATCTTGGTAAGTACATTTTTTTGTTTGTTGGTATTCTCAATATTATATAAGGAAAACTTTATCAGATTCAAATTTTTTAATTATTATTTTTCCTTAAAATCAAAAGAGATCAAAATATAAGAATCCTTCTTCAACATTGATATATACCATCATATCAGATCAAGTGAATCTCAACCATTAGATTCATTTGTTAATATGAACTATCACCCAAAAGACTATATAAATGACCCCCTATCCATGTCCCACATTGGTTATCTCAGTAATTTTTCACTGATGCTTTGCCCCTCTTCAACGCCACCATTTAGTTTTTCCCTATTTTATTAAGATCAGAATGTATCTTTAAGTTTCCCCATAATCATTGATGACCTTCTACAAGGAACTAAAGGATTGGAATATTTATAGAGAAATATTGGTGGAACCAAATTTCTTTTTGATGTATGATTATCTGATTTCAAAAATCACAAAGAAAAATAGTTGGGAAATTCTATGTGTTTCCAAACTGAAGAATCATAATTCAGTTTATCTTGATATTCTTATAGATTTATATGATATAGTTCAGTTTTATAAATAAAGGGTAAGAGATATGTTTTTATTAAATTTTATGGAAATACGTATTCTTTTCCATTCAATAATGTCACTAGTATCATGGATATTCCTTACAATGGAGAATAATCGTTTTCTCTCACAAGTTACCAGACAATGAAGGATCTTTTGAGAAGGTTAAAGAAATTGAGTGTATTGGACTTAAAGGAGTTAAGTCACCAAATATTTTTCATTTTCAACTAATTATAGATTTCTAGCTCTATGGATACAAGTTTTTCTCATTCCAAGAAAGGGGGATTAGGATTCCCTAAAGAAATGTGATATATTCATGATGTATTTCTTGGTAAACCTACAGATGATAAACCTCATAATATATATTCTCATGATAGTCAGAGATATCAAGAATGAAACCCTCAAGTCTTGGATCATAATGTATTATGTGATCTTTTTGAACAACATTGTCCAATATTTAGAATCCTTAAAATTCCCTTAGTCCTAATGGATAGAGTTTTCAAGATAATGTTGTTACGTGATGATACTCTGAGAAGGATGAAAAATGGTTTTAGTTTTAATACAAGAGAGTTATTTTATCTTTCTGATAATGATGATCAATCTATCACCAATAATGGTGAAGTAGGTGAATGTTCCAAGTGAACTCTAATGAAAAGAAAAGAAAAAGAACAGGAACCAAAAGATAAAGTTCGAACACCTGAGTCAATATATGATTCACCCAACCTGAAGAAATAGAATACCTTTTCTGATGAAGTAGTATCTAAATAGAGAGAGAAGAAGAAGAAAAATTAGAAAGGAGATGTAGTGTTTGTATTAGACCTAGCTGAGGCTAAGGCCTTAAAGATTCAAACATCTGAAGAGATTGAGAATGAAGAAAAAGAAAACAAGTTAAAGTAGAATATGTCAGAATTCGATATTCTTCCAACTTTGTTCAGAGATACAGAGAAGGTATCTTAACTTGTTAAGGTACTAGAATCCTTTTTTCATGAACCAGTGGAAATTGAAACTCTAGGTGCCGATAAGAGAAAGAATGTTATTTGGATTCTGGAACCCATTGTTGAAGAAGAAAAAGTTTACAAGGAAGATGAAGAAGAGGAAGAGGAATGTGATAATGTAATTAGAATAGTAGAATAATATCACAAAAAGAATATCCCTTTTGAAAAGTTGTTTATCAGAAGTTACCAAGAAGACTCAACCAAGATAATTTCAGGAGAAGAATTAGTTTTGAAAAATGCTGATTTTTAGGATGAGGTTGATAAGTCTTCAGATGATGAAAGTTGTAATCATAATTTTATTCATCCTAATTATGATAATGTAAGTTGTGAAATTGTTTCTGATAAAGAAGTTAATAATGATGATATAATAATTGAAGTTTCTGATAGTTAACATGAAACTCAAAATTTTGAGAAGGCGATATCTAAAGATGAGAAATATAAGAAAGTGGTTGTTGATTCACTAATGAAATATGTAGTTGAAAAATTAAAGAAAGTTATTATTGGAACATATAAGGGAAAAGAAGATGAGAAAGATGAAGTTCCCTCGACAGGAAAGAAATCTGGTTCAGAATCATCATCTTCCTTATGAGAAGATTTTGTTGCTCAGTCCTTTAAGAAGATTTTGAATACCATTTAATTAATTCAAATTACTGATTCTATATGTCAGATTATCCAACAAACAATTAATAAGAAATCATAATGAACAAGTTTTCTCATAGAAAAGTTTATCAATTTTGAAGTTGAATTCAAAATGTTTCAAATCAGTTATGATGATCATAAGAGATATTTCAAAGAGATAAAAAAGTGGTCAAAGTAAGTGATTTATGATCTCATAATTATGGATTATTTCTATGATTTATTAAAGGATTAATTTTACAATTCAGATGATACAATCAAGAAATTTTTAACAAGTCTTTCAGAGAACCTGAATCAAGATTAAGCTACCTGAATCCAATAGGATAAAGACCTGAATAGAAAGATGAATTCGGTTGCTCTCAATTTAAAATGGGAAAGGGAACTCAAGGAAGAGATGATAGAAATATTCAATGAGTAAGAAGAGGTGATAAGGTCACAAGGTGAAATTATTATGTCTTAAGAAGAGATAATCATAGTTCTTGAAAAGATACATTAGTACTAGGATTAGCTGATCAATAAGTTTGAAGACGATCATAAAAAGTTGAAGAAGTTAAAGGATACCATAAATAAAGCTCAAGACAAAGGAGAAGAAGGATGAATTATTTTTTAAATACAATCTTTTATTGTATTTTTCCTTGTAACAAATTTTTTTCATCATAATGATTTTTTTTCTTTCCCTCCATTCCTTTTTGAAAATCACAAAGGGGGAGAAAAGAATGATCAAAAAGAATATTAAGAAAGATATTGCTTAAGTAAGGGGGAATTACTTAAAAATAAATTCTTAAGTAAGGAAGATTTATTTCTTTAATAAAGACAAGAATATGTTCCTTAGGTATTTAAAAACCTAAGGGGAGTTAGTTGTATTCATCATGAATAATAATTAAAGGAGGATAAGTATTTCTTTTATGTTCAACATGAAAACCTTTGTCTTTATATTCTTTTGAGAAAAGTAGTTTGTGATTTCCAACAAGGGAAATATTATTGATTCAACAAGTTCCCTTATAAATTATCCATTAAATTATGTTTTGAAAATCAAAAACACATATTCATAAGGAAAATGACCATTCTTTAAGAAATATATTCTTAAGGAAAATTTACTTTATCTAAAAACGTTTTTGAATTTATTTATGGTCTTCATTCTCTTATCTAGTGTTTTTTAAACCAAGTCTAATAATCTTATTCTTATGCCAAAAAATTATATCCTTACCTTAATTAGAAACTTATAGTTTCATAGAATCCGATTTCCCTGGAATTATGAATCCAATTTCTCCTGAAATCAGACTATGATTTCTTCTAAAATCAGACTCCAATTTATCCTGAAATCAGAATTTGATTTCTTCTGAAATAATACTCTAATTTCTCCTAATATAACACTCAAATTTCTTCTAAAATCAGTACTCAATTTCTCTTGAAATCTGACTCTGATTTGTTTGGAAATCATACTCTGATTTCTTCTGAAATCAGTCTCTGATTTCTTCAAAAAAATAAACTTTTATTTCTTCTAAAATAAGACTATGATTTCTTATGAAATAATACGCCCATTTAACTGGAAATGAGACTCTAATTTCTTTTGAAATCAGACTTTGATATCTTTTGAAATCAGACATCAATTTCACCTAAAATGAGACTCCGATTTCTCCCAAAATCAGACTCCTATTTCTTTTGAAATCAAACTCCAATTTCTTCTGAAACCAGACTCTGATTTCTTTTGAAATAAAATTCAAAATTCATCATAAATCATATTTTGAATTACTTATAATTCAAACTCCAATTCTTTTATAAGAATCTAATTGTTCATATTTTTAGACTCCAATTATCATTTTCTTAAGAATCCGATTAAATTTTTTTCTTACAATAATTTTTCATTTTATCAGAATCTAAATAATGTTTCATGAGAGTGATAGTGTTTCTTAAGAATGAAAATATTTCTTAGTTTTTCTTACATGAAATTATGTCATACAATCTGTTTCTAGCTAACCATTAGCTGAGTTAAACATGTATAGGTCCCTCTGATATTTAAGAAAAAATATTATTGTCGGAGGAGGGAGCCGACTGTTGGAATCTTTTCCTATAAATAACCCAACCATTTTGAACATGTTGATACATGTTGACACAAATTGAAAGGTGTTGTATATTCTTAATTCCAGAGAAAGAATTGTTTGTATGAGATATTTCCTCCACTTTCCTTATGAGAATACTGTGAACAACATGTTCAAGCTGTGAACAACTTGTTCAACCTACCTAGTGAGATTCTAACTATTACTGATCAATCAAGGGATTCCAGAGATATGAGGTTAAAGGTGCTGATCACCATAGAGATTGAGGGATAGTGAGGATAGCGAGATAGATTCCAATATTCTTATCGAGGTTTTACCCTAGTGTGGGTAAGATAGACTTTATTGAATATATAAATTAAGGGACCTTTATCCAAGGTTTTTGGATACCCTTATTTTTGTGTTAAAAGATTTTATATACTTGTTTACTTTTCTTTGATACAAGTTTTTAATTCCTCTGAATTTTTTTAATTAAATAAAGTGTAAAATTATTATACTTTCTTATACTCGTATACTGTGATATAAAAAAGATTCTATATGCTTTAATGTATAATATTTCCCTAAGTAAAACTATTTTAAGTTTCTTTATCAGAATCATTATTCGGATCCTAAGAAAGTAAGTTTCCTAGTTAAGGAGTAAAGAGGTTTTGTGAATCTATCTTGTTTTACCTTGTTAAATAAATATTTTATTAAGGATAAAAAGAAATGTTTTTAAACCTATAATTCACCCCCTCTTTTAATTGAGCATCTACACCTATATTTCGATCCTAGAGTCTTCACACCTCTGAAAGTGAAATATTAGATGCAATGGTAGATTATTTTAATGAACATAACTCTGAAGATGGGATGGTCAACACAAATATGATTATTGATGACATAAATAATTACATTGAGGATCACCACAACTGAAATCTCATCATGTCCCCCTCAAAATAAGAAATAAAGGAATTTTGTTTTTTTCCTTCAGTATGGAGAGCTTCATCGCTCTTGATATATTTACCTATGAATTATTTTTATTTTATTGGTCTATCCTTCTGGTTGTTATGACTAATGTAATAAGGTAAATTTTCACTCATGCCTCTAGGTTCTTTGGGGTCAACTCAAAATTCATTTCTATGATACTGATGAAAGAGAATGTAATTGACTTCAAATATTTCAAGTTAGTCAGCCATGGGAACACCATGCCTAAAGTCATTATTAAGATAATGATGAGATGGATGGGGGATGTTATCAAGGATCACATCACCCCACATAGATTTAGGTTTTTACATGGAATAAGCATAAAAAATTTATTATTAACCCCATCAGAAAGTGTAAATATAATGAAAAGAACATCATGAAAATGTGTATTTTTCCACAAAATTAACATTTTGATGGTTTTTAAAACTATAAAAAGGAGATTCTTGATTAATTTTATCATAATATATAATTTTTATAATTTTTTTATTAGAATGATATCTATAATTCTCATCTATGGATGGTTTTATATATTCATAAATGGATCACCTAGAGGATACATTCAAGGCTCTAGTGATGAAAATGAGTAATAAAAGTGGTGGTTAAACATATCTGTTGTATCATTCTATGCCCAAAAATTGAATTAACCACTTGTATTAACATAAATGACTTGTTTCCTAATGATAAATTTTACTTAGTTAAATATTATATTCCATGGTATGTCAAAATTTTAAATTATTTGGTATCAACTTGGATTTCTGCTGAGTTTAACAAAAACAAAGACGATCATCAAAAATACGAGTCACATTGGTTCACTTGGATAACCCCTACCATTGGACCACATTTCATGATCATGTACTCAAGGGTTCTATTCACGATAGTGAGTTTATGTCTATCTTTATGTTATTCCATACTCTTACTTGTGGGGGGAACTTTGGTCCTAAATAGAATTCTTTCAAGGTCCATGATTCCAGTATCTGTTGGAAAAACTATCTCATGATTCCAAAGTAAATCTCTTCCTTATATTAAACGAATGGGGAATTTTTGAAAAATAAATTAAATTACATAAGAAACCTTTATCTCCCATTAAATTTTTATGTTTGTGACATTGAATTTATGGGGTCAATTCTAAATTAATTTGTAAAATTCTAAATTATTTTGGTAGTTGATTATGTATAAAAATGAATTGATTCACAAACCCCAAGGACTGTTGATTTAAAGACATTTTTTGGGTTTTTTTGGAACCCAAAGGTTTTGTAATTTTTGATTACCTGGTTTATCATTAATAATCAGGGTTCACATTTATGAAATAGAAAAATGTAATAACTTTTTCATTAGTATGAGGTTGTGAATTAATTTCAATGTTCATATCAACCACAAATAAATGGTAAAGATGATGTGTAAAATAGATTATTAAAACAAATTATTGAAAAAAATTTTCAACCCAATTGAAAATATTGATGTCTTAGATATGATGAATCATTGTGGGGTTATTTTACTTCCTTAAAAAATCTCAATTACATTTCACCAAATAATCTTGTTTTTAAAAATAGTTATGACCTATTTATTGATATAGAGCATTAGGCCCACTGGGCCATTAAACAACACAATTATAATCTTTCTACTATATTTTTTAAAAGTATGTTATGTATTCAGGGGATAGAGAAAATGAAAAGACACTCATATGAGAACTCTAAGATTTATAAGTTAAGAACCATGGATTCCCAAGACTAACTCATCCTTCATCGTTAATTCCAAATTGGGTACATGTTCCACCTTTTCAATGAAAGGATGAATTCACATCCCAATATGAATCATTCCCACTAGTTTGGCCCATAAACTATTACTACTGTTTATAGATTTGGTGTTTTTCATGTTCTAAATGATGAAACAAAAAAATCTTAATAATCAATAGGAAACAGTTCAAGAACTTTCATGAAGACATTATAGAGTCCTTTTTAGAGGAACTCTAAGTTCAAGAAGTAACCTACTAATTACACCCACCGGGTTTTATCATTCCATCCAACATTATATTTTATTAAAGTGAGGACACTACATACTCTAGGTGTGTGGGGATGGGTACATTTCTGGTTCAGTTAGGATTCATTATCATACTTATTTATTTTTATAATTTTATCTTGTTCTATATTATATTTTTTCTTTTACCCACATTCTTAAGTACATTATGATATTTATCAAATTTGTATTTTATCTAATTTTATCCAACTGAATAGTATTGTTACCATCCCACACTTTTTTTTGCCTCAATTTTGTGCAATAATATTAATTTTGGATGCCCACTTTTTCATGAAAGTTATTAAAAATGAATCTATAATTTTCCTATTTGATGTTTTTCAAAAATTAAAAAGAATTGGTTCAATAATGGAACATGTGTTTTAGTATGAATTTACCTTTGTAGTGTGAATTTTTCTAGGAAATAGTTTTTATAAATAATATAAATGGTTGTATCACTTTGAATACTCTGAGGATATTGATACCCTTTATTTTAGTAGTTTGTGGGATAAATGTGTCACTTAATATCTTCACAAATATTTTCACCCTATCATGAATTTTGTGTTTTTATTAATCAATATACTTTAAATATAAGTTAGATTAATATTTATCAACTTTATAAAATTATTTTTCTATATTTTTGTTCCATATATACTTTTTTCATTACTATATCGGATTAACCTATGTGTGTGTACCTATTATCTAACTTTTCTACTCCGTCAAAAACAAAAAACAAAAAAACAAAAAATAAAAACACAAACAAAAAATATGGGTTATGTATTGGTAAGGATAAAAACCAAACTTCTTTTATATTTGATACTATTATAACTATTACAGTTAGTGTTTTGAGGATTTCAAACATGGTTTAGGTGATGAATCTAAGATTTGATCCAAGTGAAAATTTGGAAAAAAACTAAAATAATATTAAATTATGGAAGTAATGAAATGAAAAAAATATGGGTATATTTAGGTCATGAGTATAATTTTTTCATTCTAAGATTTCATATTTTAATGGGTCTTGAAATTTGATTTTAAATGATATTGGGTAGGTTTGGTGGACATGGTAATTTATGTATAATTTTTTAAAAATAACCTATATTTACTGGATAGATATTGTAAAGAATTTAATTATATGAATTTCCCAAAAACATTTTTTTAGTTAGTGAATTTTTTTAATTTTGAATTGCTTTCTCAAATTGGTTTCATTTATCTCATTAAATTTCATTCTGTTATAATTCTTGAGGCATATTTCTTCATGATCACTGATAATAACTCCTTGGTGGATTTTTTCTTTGATAAAATTACTATAATGAATTATGTTTCATTTTAATGATAAATATTCATGATTTGGGATATATCCATGAATCATTTTAGGAAAAGATACTTCTATTGGGAGTGAAAATGTTTCAGTGTGGGGGGTGTGATCATGTAGCGATTCACTATTTATTTCCACCCTTATAACACAATATTAAACTAATATTGAATTTTAAATTAAACATTTTATAAAAAATTTATAATCAAAATTGTTTTAATTGGATTATTTTTATCACTTTTAAATTAAGAAATTTTACTTTTCATTTTATTTTGTTATAGGGGAGGTGATTTGGAGGATCTATAATGACTTGGATGAAAAATGGGTCAAATTTCATGGAATATCATAGAAACTTGTTCTATTTTTTGAAAATTATGAGAAATAAATGAATCCAATTGGGATTATATTTATTTATATTATAAAAAACTATTTTTGATAAAACATAACTCAATAAACCCAAGAACAATTTGTCTATCTAGTGTACAAACCTAATTGATCGGTTCAAAGAACTAAATCTAATAAAAGTATAAAGTTAGGTTTTCCATTCTGAATATATCTCAAATTCTAGATGTCTGTATGAAAAAATTGACATGGTGGTAGAAAATAATAATTTAAACGACTAAAATCTTTTACTCATGCCGATACATGGACCTTTACCAACCCCAAATTAAGATAAAAGTGGTATCTAGAAGTCTAGTTTCTCAAAACTACTTCCCATTTTGGCTATCAAAAGGAACCATTGATATCTAATTTTCAAGTTCAACCAATGAGTGATGTGATTAAATTATTTGATTTAAAAAGGATTCCTATGTTCCCATTGGATTATTTGGATCTCCCTATTCTCATAAGTAGATATGAGATGAATATAAAGATCTACCTAAGCTTCCTCCTCCTCTCGATGGTGGGATAAATGGTGGATGTACATTATAAGGTAACTACACATATTATAAGGGGATTTATTAAACTTTTATTTCTACCAAATTGATTATTTTTGGGTTTGAAAACATTATATTCAGAATTATATTTCATAGATTCATATTTCAAGGATTTTTATGATTCATTTGAATGGAGTGCTATTTACTTTTAACTAATCTATGTGAAGTTTTCATTGTATGATTTTTATTCTTTTGACTATACAACACAATAATAATTTTAATCCCCACATAATTGAGGCTTAAATATTATTTCGATGTTAGTATACTATGAATGAGAGATAAACCTTGGCTATAAAATTTTAATGGCATGGTTTTATTTAACATGTAATGATATAAAATCATGGAATGTAATCAAGATTATCATTAATTTCATCAAAATACATACATTAAAAATAAATTAATATCTACAAACTATTAACATTAAATGTGTGTTGTGAGTTAAAAATGAAACTTTTTTCTCTTATTTTTCAAAATCCAATTGTTTTCAACTATTAAACTCTTTAAAATCAAAAATTTTTTAAACTGTTTTCAAAACAAAAAAATATTTTATTAATTTTTATTAAAAATAAACTAATTAAACTTCCAAATATCAATGATATAATAATTAGGGTCAATCCTATGCTATTAAATTATCATTAGATCATAATTAATATGAAATGTCATGAAAACATGGTTAGATATGATTATTTATTAAATAATATATCATTAATATATATTATGTTATACATTAAATTTTATTTGATTGACTAGAGACATATTGAAATTTAATATTCTTTTTTTCAGTACATATATTTATTAATAAGTCATATAATTCATGATTTAAAAAAATAATTCATTATATATGTAATTTATTGGAAATATAGTGATGGGTGGGGCCAGAAATAATTTTTCCCCTTGATGCATCAATATGTCTCATGAGGAAAATTAGTAATCAATTGTTCTTTTCCCATAGATTTAATTTTTTTGGCATATGGACTTGGAAATCAAGACATCACAATGTTTAAGATCATGAAATATAATATAATGCATTTTTTCATTAAGAATTTAATTATTATTATCCATTAGATTACTATATTGATATCATCCAGGGATTAGCTTCCAGATATTTTGATTATTTCAATTAATTAAATGATAATCATTTATTCCTACTACATTAATCTTTTTTTTCAAGTATTTTATGAAATGAAATATGTTTTCATTCAATTACATTGACATATTGATTATTACTTATTGATTCAAGATAAAATACATTATATGTAACCCATACTAATAATCTCATATCACCATTATTTCATTTCCTTTCCCCATGATATAAAGAAGGAATCATTTAATTAGTTAAAGGATGTAAATTTTTTTAATTTCCCTATGTTGTATGGAATGTTTTCAAATTTCATGTGAGATTAAAGTATATATCTATTTTTACAAGACTACTAAAATATTAATTCTATTGGGATGTGATCACTTGTATCCTATTACAAATAAGTAAAGTAACCACCTTCTTTCAGTCACTATGGTTAGTGTCTTTTCAATTGTAATAATTGGATTCTTTTTAAAGAACTTGGGAATTGATTTCGAAAACCTATATTTGGGGATATAACACTATGACTAACTTTAACAATAATACCAAGCATATGATAACATTTTAATGTTTTTTAATATATACATGTTATGGTTTTCCTAAAAATACATCCCTATTTAGATACTATAATAGGGTGTGTCTCTTGAACACTTGTACAATTAGGTAATACCTCTGAAAAAATGCATCGGGGTATGAGTCACTTGTCACTTGGAGCATAAAAAAGGATTTTTACACACCTGGTTTGACATTATTAGTAGATATTGATGGCTAAATTAACATTTTCATTAATAACCACCAAATTTTATTTAAATATATGATGAAAATTAATGACCGAAGTTAAAAATAAGTTTTCATAGATTGGAAATAAGGTACCATGATTTATAAATCTTATATTTGATTATATAGTCTCCCTATTATTATTATTATTTGTCCCAATATTTCTATTGGGTTCAATCATTTCTTAGAACCCAGAGGAATCGTTTTAACAATGAATATGATGTAAAATGTGGTAATTATGTGAAACCAAATGTAGTGATTTCTACAGTGGTATATTTTAGGAATATGACTAATAATTTATCATGATATATGATTAAGAACCTAAACCTGATCCATCTTTCAGAATGAATAACGAATATGAGGATGGAGTCTACTAATATCTATAATGGTGGATAACATAGAGGAATGAAGGGTCGATTTCTTTCATGTTAAAAATCTAGACTGATATACTTAGGGGAATATCTCAATGCAAGAGTGAAAGGTTTTATGTGTGGAAAATAACAGAATAGATAAATTAGTTTTTGAGGAAAATTTAGGATTTCAATACAGAGAAATAAATTTTATCCTATAAATACAGGTCGAGTTCACTATCTTGAGGTTGAGGAAACTGATATATATATGAGTTAATGAACTCTTTGAAAGGTTAACTCTAAGTGTAAAGAAGGATGCATGATGGAGTAAAAGGATTAAAGTTTTTTTATTTGGATTTAATAATTATATTATAGAAAGATTTTTATTAATAGTATTTTTCTTATAAGAATCATGAATGATCTAAGGATTATGTTAATTATATTTGGAAGAATATACTAATTCCTTTAATAATAACTTAATAATTATGTACACTATCAGGGATTTATAAGTTTATGTATGATAATAATATTGATGTCTATTAAACCTATTTTGAGGTTTTAAGTGATTGGATTTTCATGAGTTTAATTAAATTTTAGGAGATGTTTCTTTAGATCAAGGAATATATAACCTTTAGTTTCAACATAATGTATTATTTGATGTAGAATTATATATTCATAAGTTTAAAATTATATATAATTTGTTGGTTTAATATGATCATTTATGTTAAAATAATAATTTCCAATTAATAACATTTCATTAGGTTGGAAAAATAAGTCGTATAGAAAGCATTAGTTACTAAAAAAGTGATTTTATGAATAATATTATTTTCAGGACATTCATCATTTTTTTGGAATAATATAGGAATTATATTTTTATGGTTTTAGAAAATAATCAACCTACATAACAGGTGAAAACCCATAACATCTGGTAGGATCAAGGGGATTGAAACCACAACCATATGGAGACAAAGGTGAAATTCATACCACTAGCCTACATGATATATTGATCTATATTTAATTATTTCTACTTAACATATTTTCTCATAAATACTTGTGTTGTGGATTATGTGATATTATTTGTCTTATTATAATGTTTTTAAAGATTAATGTATTATATTTGATAACTTCTTTTAACCATTTTGGTTTCTGTAATTATTTAGTGATAGAGGAAAAGACTTTTCACACTTTTATGGACATTAAGATCATTTAAAAGTAAATTTTAGTGCTCAAAGAATAAAAAAATCATTTTGGATATACTTTTCTTGGAGTAAGAAATGAAGAGGAAATTGATCACAAAACAACCATAAGATGAAATTTTGGTTATAAAAAAAATAAAGATATCAAGTAAGTATTTTTTTATGGTGTTATTTATCACAAAAATAAAAGAATCCCACTACTCTATGAAAATTATTTTGAAACAATTATCATATTACCTTCATATCTAATGATTCAATGTTCTTTTTACCCATTAAAAATTTATGGTTTTGTGGTCATTAACATTCCCTTGATCATTCACTTTAAAGAGATCAATGATCTCTATCAATGTAGTGTTTATAATATTCTCTTCTATGTCCATATTTTAACTTCATATTTATTTTTCTTACATAGATACCTAGTTGTGTGTTTTTTAGATGACGTTCATACTTCCAATTCTCCATTATTAAGGGGATCTTTTATTAACAATTTTTATGATTTGGTTTTTCAATAATGGTATTTTCAAATGTAAAATCCCTAACATTCCAAGGGAAAGATAAAATTTAAAGGAAAAAAATTATTTATTTTGGGGTATTGTAACACCATAAGAATTTATATTATATTTATTTAAAAAAATTAATTTCTTTATTATCATGCGATACACACAACACTATATCTAAATGAACTCTAATATAGTATACCATTATAAAAAAGATGTTAAATTTATGGTTATTAATAGGAATAACTAAATATTGAAAATTAATTGTATTAAACATGAATAAAATAAATTCATTAGTTATCAATCAATTAGAAATAAAACAGAAATTTTTTTAATATAAAATAAATATTTTATTGAAAAACTATATTTATGCTCAAAGTTTGTATTTATCTTAAAAAATTGAATTAGTAACAATTTTTTAATGCTTTTAATGAAATTTATTTATTCTATATGTAATAGAATGTTCTATCATTAAACAATTTTTTTTTCTAATCATGGGATAAGAATAAATTGAGCTTTATGCTTACCAAATATATTTTTTTCTTAAAAGAGGTTCCATTTAATTTTGTGCACATATTTTAAAATTAATTTTTTTAAACATTAGATAATATATTTTAAACAATAAAATTAATTTATTAAATTAAAAAAATAAAAAATTATCTTACGGCGATGTTTGTTTATTTTTCCAAAAAGGTGATTTTTCAGTGAATAATGGAAAAAATGATTTTTCAGATACAAGTATTTATTATCATTAAATTATGAAATTTGAAAGTAATATTATTATATAAATTTGATTTTAATTAAATTGTGTATTATGTAGTTATATATAGTATATATACTTCCATTTATATCATATTTTTTCTTGATTTTGTTATAAGTTTATTTATAGGCTATAAAACACATTTTTTCTTAATGTTTTTTAATTATATAACATTTATCCTTTATTATTAAATAAAATTAAAAATAAATAGTATTTATTTATATGTAATTTATTGATTTTATATCTAAAAATATCACTTTTAATCGATATAATGTCTATTGCTAGCGATATATATAATGTAGGATCATCTTGTGTTTGAAAAATGCATTTTTTGAGAAATTGTTTTTCGACTTATTTTGTTGGATTATTTTCAAAGTAAATTATACTGCTTATGTTAATATAAATTAAAAAAATAGATTAAATATTTTGAATAATAATAATTAATATTATATAATAAGGTCAAAATATATTTTTTTGGTAAGAATGATTAGTTAAGGAAATAATATCTGTTTAGCATGATTAAGTTTAAAACGAGGTTTTGCACGTTACATGCACTAGTGTTAAAATTAAATTTCCACACACATTGAATTTTTGTTTAAAAAATTGGAATTTATATTAAGAATATTTGGATACAAATAATATAGGAATTATTATTTTGTTTTAGGATTATAGGATAAATTACATAGGATAAAAAAATAATTACCGTGGTAGAATCTAAAATGGAAAAAATAATTTTAGAGGATTGGGAAATAACATGTATAGTAAAAGTTTTATTTTTTGGTAAATGTTTTTATAGATCATAAATATAATTAAATAATTTATTTATCAATCTTGGAGTCACTTTGGGTGATATTGACTTCCCTTTATTTAATAGTTTTAGGAATTTATAAGAATTCCTCTTATACTATTTAAACAGGGAACCAAATATTCTAACTTATTCCCCCATATAAATAAATTTAACTCAAAAAATCCATTATAAAATTTCTAACCAATATCTTCATCCACTTTATAGAGGTTTTGGTCTTACCAGAAGGCCAATCATTGTGTCCTTAATAAGAGATCCAATGTAAATTTCTTTAAGAAAAGGTAATCATCTACATCCATCTCTTTCTTTTTTACTTATTATATTTTCCCCATAAATTAAGTATTATCAATTAAAATATAATAAAACCAGTATATCTAATATAATTATATGTTATTATATTTATGGAATAATATTTATCCATTTACTACTCACAAAGTGGATAAAAATATGTTGTTCGTGTGCATGGTGGTCTATCGCCTCACGAATCGATGTAATTTGTTTCCATCACCGACTAAAATATATTATGATATTGTTGAAAATAAAGATTATATATGATAAATATGAAATAATATTAATTATTATAAATTAATACATCTTCCACTTCATTACTCATTCACCCATTAAGGGAATTATATCACTGCTCCTTCATTTGTACGACCAAATATCTCCACAAAGTGATGCCATTCATTTTTCAAGTCCAACATTAATGAATGGTTCTAAAAAATAATCTACTGAATAAATTTAATATTTAAAACGTTTATATACATATGGAGATGATGGATCTATATCATATTCTAATGAACTAGAACTTCTATTACAAAAAATACATGAGGAAACAAAACAGTTAACACTTGAAACAATGGTAATAATGAAATATTATTAAAAAATAGGTGATAATATGTTATAATAATACTATATGTGAAAATATAAATATCAATAATAATAGGTTATAATTTAATAATATTTTCAAAACCATTATAAAATAATTTAAATCATGATTAACTATTGGGAATTGTGAGGTAATGGATTTCATCACAATCATCATTCAATGAGGTATATTGTATTATTATGAACCTAATTACATTTATATAGTGTATATAATACCATATATATATGTTATATAATCAATAATTCATATTTAATGTTATTTTATGTTTAAATATTGATTATTTCAACTTATGGGAATTAACATATAGTGTATTAAGCTGTATGGGGTTTCATAACTGAAATTATTTTCTTTGTGTTTATTAATTATTCATTATCTATGATATTATATGATTATGCATGTAATTTATGTTGATTATTTTATACCTTTTTTCCGTTATATTTATATTTTATTTAAATATTCAATTCATTGATTAATTTTCACATCAATGGTGTGACCTTTGTAAGAGATTTCATCTAAATTTCCTCTCTTTGGAGAAATATTTGGTATTATGAAATAATTTACTATTATGAGGTGTATATACTACCCATTTGATATGATATATAATGAATATCTATATATTTATTGTATTTAATTTTTAATTTGTTGTTATTTACTTCGGGTGGTAAGGATTTAAAAGTTACTAAAGTGGTAAGGGAATATTATTAAATCTCATTTTAATCAGGATTTTTTTTATTGAATTTCCATTGAAGGAAATTATTTGATCATTGACAAATAAACCCATTACATTTTTTTCTACTCTAGTTATTCATGGGTTTTTCTAGAATTCATACTATTATCCACTCTTTGGTAATTAAAATTACTATGGAAATTTATTTTATAATTCATACTTTATTTCTCTAAACGGTCAAAAATGATTTTTCTTCCACATACATGTTTTCTAAATTCTATTTAAATGATTTTTTAATATTATACTATTATTTTATAAAATAATTTTTACCCATGTTTTAATTTTAAAAAAGTGGTTTAAAATGAATCTTGTTGTTGTCATCCAAATAAGTTACTTTTTTAACTTTTTTAATAAAATGTGAAACTTCTCACATACAATTCATTTCCAATTATTCTATAAAATATTAGTTTTAAAATGTGATTTTCCAAGTGAAAATTTTATTTTTTTAAGAATGTTTTAAATGACCTTTTAGAGGTATATATCCATCTTTAAAAAAACCATTTATTACATATAATATAATGAGGATATATTTTGATTATATTGTCCTTATTATTTCTCTATATGGTTTATAATCAGATTTACCATAGAATGTGTTAACAATAACTTTATTGATTAATTCACTAATCCTTAACTTTACCTTGAAATATTCACTTTCTTGGGATCAAAGGACATTATATTTCCCTTATATATACATATTATTTATCATGAATATGATTATTTCTTAAAATATATATCATTTATACATATTGTTTTATACTTTTAATGTAATTTTATTTACTAGATAAATATTGATATTCAATATTCTATATTCAATACATATATTTATTGATAAAGAATATCGTTCTTGATTTAAATAGATCAATCGATTTATGAAGAATTCATTGGATATGTAGTGAATTATGGGTATTAGAAATATATAAGACAATTATTCATTGATCATTATAACGAGGAAATTTTGTAATATATAATTAAATATTTCTTTACCAATAGTTTTAAACAATATTTTTGAAAGACCATGATGGTATATTTAACATGATGTCTGAGATCATGACACCAAATATTAAGAACTTCTTCAATGATAACTCAGTTATTATTAACCATGATATTAAATTATTTATATTAGACAAGGATTAGTTTATAGATTATGTGATTACTCATATTACATTAATTTATCATCATTTATTTCAACAATATTATATTTCATGATCAAATTATTGATTAAATCACTATAAAAAACATCTAATTAGCACATTTTTTTAGATTTGGTCTTGAAAAAGCCCTCTAAATTCATTTTAGAGGGGGTTATGCAAAACAATCATTAGTTATCCAATATATAGGGGGTTCACAGCCCCATACAAATTATTTAGCATTATTTTTTTCATTATTTTGTTGGATTTTAGAGGACTTTATGTCAAAACTGATGCTAATTTAATAATTAGTGGATCTAGATGTTCGGTTGGATTCTTGTGGTAATATATATATATATATAATATTCCTTTAGATATTAGAGGCTATATATATAATTGAATTTTTTAAAAGTAAATAGTGGGGGTTCATAACTCCCCCAAATATATGTAATTAGAGGGGATTTTGAACACACTATAATGTATGAAATTAGATGGGGGTTTCCATACCATATAATTTAAAACATTAAATGGGGTTTATAAACCATAGCTAATCCCTTAGATTAGAAGTAAGTTTGAACGTCGTATAATATAAGAAATTATTAGGGGTTATGAACACCCTCTAATATATGGAATTATAGGTTGTTTTTAACTCCCTCTAATTTTTTACATTAGAGGGGGTTTTGAACCCCCAATAATTTACAAAATTAGAGGGGTTATAATCCTTCTAAAATTTATTACATTATAGTGGATTTTCAACCACCTTTAATTCATGAAATTAGAGTGGGTTCGTGAACCACAACTAATCTCATTAATTAAAGGGGTTTTAACCTCCTCTAAGTTTTTATATATTTTTTTAAAATAATTCTCATATTAATTCAAATTTAATAATAAATATGTGTATGTGATCATGTGTGTGAATATATACATATCACATAAACAAATTATATCAATGTATTTAAATGCATTATAAACACACACACACACATATATAAATATATTATATAACTATTTTAAATAAATATAAGTACATATAAATAATAATTTAAACATATAGAAATATTGGTATTGATAATATAAATCTAATTATAAATCTATTTATTCAAAATAAATAAAATTTATATATAGTTTTATAAATACTATACATGTATATTATACATATATTATATGATATATCTTTTAAATTATATATTTAAATATTAATACATTTATATTATATTATGCATAAAAATATATATAATATAGAAAAAATTAAAATTAAAATTAAATATATTATATAATTAATTTTCATATATTATAGTACACCATATTAATTATAAATTGATTTATTATATATATATATATATATATATCATTTAATTATATAATATATTTCCAATTATGTAAATGTAATTAATTTTGGATATATATGTGTGTGTGTGTGTGTGTGCGTGCGTCTACATGATATAATATTAATGTATATAATTACCTATATAAATATATAATATAAATTTATTTAATATAATATGTGTATAATATAAATCATAAAATATATAAATGTATATTTTTTATAAAACAAACATATAATTTTAATATTTCCAAAAATATGTGTAATAATAATAAATAACAATAATAATATTATTGTCACACACACACACAAGTTTATAAAAGTAATTATATAAATATAAATATAATATAATTATATTTTATCTATAAATATTATATAAATTCATAAATACAATCACACACACATATATAAATGTTTTTATAAATATATGAAAATAAAAATATTTATATATATCATATATACATAGATATAATATATATTTATTATACTATAATATAGATTATATATAAATATTATACACAAATATATTATATATTATACAAAAACATATTATAAAAAAATAATTATATATAATTATGTATATTTCTATACAAATATATATATATATATATATATAAATACATATATGTTATCTAATATTTCATTATCTAAATAAATATTAAATATTTTATATATTATAAAAAGTTCATTTTCCATAGCGGTACAACACGAAATTTCTTTGCATTCCGTCTTATATTAAAATACAACTAGAGTTAATTTTCTGGCCTCTAAGAGCTCATAGGCTGGTTGTCTGGTCTTGGGGGAAAAGGTGTTGGGCTTGTCTGGGGTGCATGGTTGGGGTTGTAAGAGGCCCCACTGGGGGTTCTCAGCGGTGTTGGGGTACGTGGTTGGGGTTGTTTGGGTTTCATTGTCATGGGTCGGTGCTGGGGTGTGTGGTCAGGGTTGTCAAGGAACACAGAGTGGGGTTGTCATGTGCGGTCTATGTGGTTGTCATGTGGGTTGTTAGGGTCTTTTAGGGGATTTTCATGTGGGTTGTCTGGGGTTGTATCGTGGGGTTTGTGTGGTTGTCCTGGGCATGTAAGAGGATTTCATGTGGGTTGCCTTGGGTTTTTATATCAAAAACGGGGAAAATTTATAGAGAGTTATATAACCACCCCTAAAATAGGACTTTGATATCCAATTAGGGGTGGTTAAAACTTTCTATGATTCATTTGTTTAAAGTCAATTTACAAAAACAATCTAAGGGTGTTAAACCCCCATATAATTTAACCACCATTAAAACCAATCCAATTTTACTAGAAATTATCCACAACCTCCTCAAATCCAAGTAGGTAGTCTCCTTAGCGGTGGATACGAGTAACCTCTGCTAATGTTTCTAGAGGGGGTTATAACCCCTTATAAATGAAAACCCCCTTAAAACCACCCTTTTTTTTTGTAGTGAATGGAATGTGTTTTTCTGTTATTTACAATTCCATATTTATTATTCCTTATTGAATCACAACTTTTTCCACTATACAAACCCATAAATTAGCATCTTTTATCACTGAAATTTTTTTTTCCATTCCACATGATATGATGAAGGATTTTTTGAATGAGTTTAAGGATGAAAAATTGTTACATTCACTAAGATTTATTTCATATTTTCATGTGTAATATGAGATTAAAGTATGTATCTAGTTTAACAAAACTAATAAAGAATTAAGTCCTTCTAGATGCAATCAAATGTTTCTTATACCAATTTAGTAATGTTCCCTATAGCTCTTGGTTACTGGGGTCATGGTGAATATAATGAAAATGACCAATATAATTTTTAAAGTAATGAAAGTTAAAAAATGTTACATTCATTGTTTTAAATATATCTAAAGAGTTCACATAAATTAAATCCATGTTATTAAAAAATATAAATGTATATTTGGAGAATAATTACAATTTTTCATGATAGAAACTTAATTACCATTTTTATATATTTTATAATTACCTAAAATACTTCTGAAACACAAACAAAGTATTTATTAAATTGTTAGAAAAATAAAATAAATGATTATAAAAAACTAAAAGTATATTAATTTGACTAATTAACGGTGTTTCAAAATTTTTATAGATAAATATGAAATATTTTTATTGTTTTAAAGTATTGTTTTCAAATTAAAACTTTCCCTTCATGTCTTTTAAGTCAAATAAAATGTCATGAAAATATATCACTTGTGTGCATATATGATTTACCATCTCCACATAACAATACAACTAATTTCCCATAACCATATTTCATGGATGGATATCATGTTGGGTTTTAGGTTTATATATTAAAATTTTTAAATAATTATACATATGAAATCATAATATCACATCTACATTATTATATTTCAATCAATTGAAAAAAGATAACATCACTCATGCATATGTGTGAAATACCACCTCCATGAAGCGATGTCATTAATTTTTCATTTATATTTAACTTTAATGGCAATAACTTAGATTTATTAAATATATATTATATATATATGATATAATAATGATTATCTAAAGGAAATTTATTGTTTAAATTTCTTTTATTTCATCTATAAAAAACTAGAGACAATGTTCATGCATATGTACGACCTACCCCCTCCATGAGTGGTGTAATTCATTTTTCTATCTCTGCATTTATGGATGAATAATGATTTATATAATTAATTTAAATTAAATATATTTAGTCATTAAATTTTTTAATTTTTAAACCCATGATAAATATACATGAACTAAAACTAATAAATGGAAACAAAATAAAAAATGAGGTAGATATCACCCAAAATAGAGATTTTAATAATCTTTAATAAACAGGTGATAAGAATTTTAAAGTAAGTAATATATAGAATGATATTTAATCACAATGTTATATAATAGAATTATATTAAACTTATATTTATTATACATATTCTTTAAAAATTTTAGAAGAAATATGAACATGATGTTAGGGATTTTTGTCTAACTTTTATTTCTGTGACCTATTCCATATTCACCACTTGGTTATTTTTTTGGTGTATATAATAAAAATCAATTTAGTTTTTTATGATTATTATGAATTTCATGGGGACTAAAATTTCCATATAAGGTCCTATATTTCATGGGAATTACAATTTAAATGTTACCAATGTAGAAAGGGTTATATGCTACAGTCTAATTTTTATCGAGATTATTTATGATTATGTTTCTAATTATGAAATATTATATAACTCTCAAGAAACTCATGAATTTTAATATAATATATTTATTTTATTATAATACATTTTTCATTTCATTTTTCTTACCTTATCTAATAATGTGAATTAATTTTGTTAAAATAAAATATACTTTATTTTTATCTTCGATCGAGAACCCTTATTCATTTAATCCATGTTTTCTAAAAATGTTTTGAAACATGTTTTAAATATTTTCCTATGATTTCTTAATGTAATTATTAAAATGTTTTACTTTTTATAGAATTGTTTAAATGGAATGTTAATGTCATTTACTAAAATATGAATTTTTTTACTTTTCTATAAAAGTATGAAATGAATGTTTTTTAACTTATAATGCTGGTATGGAATATCCTTCCATCATAAATAATGAGTGATTTGAATTTATTTACATGTTTTAAAGGTTGTTTTAAATGAATATTTCTGACCTAATATTTTGGAATTTTTTATTTTTTTAAAAGTGATTATTAATGTGGAAAGGGTATTTTCAACAATAATGTTTTAATGATATTGTATTGTAATTTATATATATCAGAGACAACAAACATTGATTTCAATTATGATATATTAGGTATATAACCCAAAGATAACACCATAATTCTCTTTTTATATGGTTTATATTTAAAATTATTTCTTTTTATTAAACCCATTTATTTTCAATGGGTTATTTTCTAATGAAATGATTATGAAATCTATTTCATTTCAAGGTTTATGATATGATGAATGTTTAATGATTTTTTTTAAACATATGTTATATTTTCATTATATGGTGGGTGTTTCCCAAATTATATATCCCTCTAATTAATTGGTAAATATTTTTATCTCCTGATATAAACATGAATAGAATTTAGAGTGATCCTATTTCTATAAGGGACTCCTTCCAATATGATATTCATGGGATTTAACCATGATTACTTTGCTGGTTTTGGTAGTGAACTCGAACCACTATGATAATAATATAAGTGAACCTTCAGTACTATGATGGTTTGGAGAGTGAAATCAATCCACTATGACATTATTCTAAATGATCATTGACTTTTAAGGGAACAATATTTTATGATTATGTGCATGGATCAATCTCAAATATTGTGACAATGTTATGCTCTCATGGATATTGTTATCTGATTACATTATGATTAATGTCTTATAAACTTCCATGTTTTATTCCGTGACTCATTATTTTGATTTAAGATATATAGTGTATTCTTTTTAAAATGTTTTTATCATGTTCCAATATTGTTATACTCAAGTTATGTTGATATCTCACTTTTTCACCCTCACTGAGAATTTGAGTTCAAACTTTATAATGTATAATTTCCCTAGGTAAGGAAAAAAGGAATTCTGTTTGATATGTATAAAAAAGGTTATAGATATAATGAACTAAGTGGGAGATGATTCAGATCTCTAAAGAACCAGTTACTTATTTATAGATGTTTCCAAAGACACTAGATGTATAATGTAATGAATATTCATCTAAATGATATAATATAAATATATGAAAGGTATAAGTCACTATATTACTGTCATAATTTAAAACCCCTTTTCAAACCCTCTCTTCCCCCAATCATTCCAATGGCCTATTGGAATCTTAGAGTTACCTCACTCTATCATCCTCCTTAAATGTTTGGTGATTCCACCTTCATTTTTTGGTAGATTATTCCTTAATACATTTCCTTAATATCCATTAATTTTTTTATATTTATTTGTATTTTTTTTCTTATCTAAACCCTAGTGGATGAGGTTTGATGTCGGATTCTACTTTCCATAAATCATTTGTGTGAATATTAGTACATGGGTTATCCTTTTTTCCTTTTCTTAGTGTTTCATTACAATTATACACCACTGATATAGGTTTTTACATTCCATTCCTTTTAAGAACACACCATATGATGAATTCACTTCCCTAAATTAATTTTAAATTTGTTCTTTAATTCATGTTTTTAATAGTATGGTTTTATGGCTTTTTATGTTGTTATTTTGATGAAAAATGGTTTTTTCAAAAAAATTCCATTTTTATTCCTAGCTGTGTTCAATTTTTTTGAATTATAGGTGTTTTATAAAATTCAACACATCCTTTTAGATGGATTTTTATGTTTAAAATATTATTTTTATCCTTTTTATAGTTTTGAAAAATTTTGGTGACAAGTTTAATTTTTTTGAAAGGGGTTTTAGCCTCTTTTTGGACTTATTGGTTATGTGTGAACTCATGGGTTTCATAATGATGATATTTTTTTATTCTTTTAATAAGAATTTTAAATTATTGTACATGTCAATATATATATATTCTAGTGTGATATGTGCATACCCATATGTGTATGGGGTGTACATATATAGGTTTTTATGCATATAAATGGATAAATCTAGAGAATGTTTTTTATAGAAAAATATATCTTCCTAAAATTATTTCACATTTTATATATGTTTTCTAAAAGTTTTATTGTTTTTAAAATGAATCCCAAATATTACTTCAAATTTTTTTCTAATGTTTTCTTCAGTAGCCCGTTTGGATCATTAGAAATGTATTTAGACAATTACCTATATTTTTAAATGGTTCTTGAAAGAACGATGTTTCCCTCAGAAATACTAATGGATTCGGAATGCATAGGAACATTTGATACCTCTAGACATATCTTTAGAAAATTAATGACTATTATGATGAACTCCAGACTATTTGGAACATTGAGATATTTCCTTGAAATTGATTATGAATTCATAGATGCGTAGCCTCGGTTGAAACCTATGAAATGTTTTATTTATGATGGGAACCGCATGGTATCCCACTTGTTTGAGAGGGTTTCTGCATGTATGGTGTTTGGAAGTGGGAAAGGCATGTTGATATGGCTCATTTTTAATGAAAATTTCCATATCTTGTTTAGTTTACTTTAAAATCCATAATAATGTATTTAAATTAATAATTAATAATTAATGTCAATTTTGTAAATTGATACTTAAGATAATATTTTTTTGTCAAAATCATGTATTTTAGTTTTTATTTTTGTCTTTATAAATAAATTTTTAAAAAATTTATTAGTTATTACGGCTTTAACATGGATTTTTTACTCTTTTGTTTTTTGTCAAGTAATAATTTTTTATTAATTTTATTGTTTCATTATTTAATTTATTTTTCTTAAAATAATTATTTTATTAATTATTTAATTTAATTAATTATTTTGCAATTTTTTTCATTTTTTATATACATAAAATAAATAAATAAAATTTAACAAATTAATTAAATGCATTAAATAGTTTTTATTCATTATCTTATTTAACATTGATTTCATTAATTCTATTAAGTTTTTTAAAGAAGGTGGAACTTTGGTCAAAAGACAAAAGATTTTTTTAAAAGATAAGATCTAACAAGAGTCTAAAAGACGTTATCATATTACAATGTTTCACATGAAGAGGAATCAAGTTTCTTAGGAGGTCCTCCAGCCAAGTTATGTTCTATGCAACCCCTTTATTGGAGAGTCCATCAGCCACCATATTTGCTTCACGGTAAGTATGAGTTTCAATGAAATTGATGTCTTGAAGGGAACATAGAAAATTCATCCAGTGCATAGTAAGCGGCCAAGCTAGATGAGTCATTCTGTTCCAAATAGCCCACACCACAACAGTAGAATCACTTTAAATCCATAAATCATTCCAACCTCATTACATGGAAAAGGAAATGACATGAATCACACTTAGCATTTTGGCTTCCAAAGAGGTTACAAAACTGCGGCCTCCAAAAAAGCACCCTATGATCTGACCAAGATGATTCCTAAAGACGTAGCCACATCCTTCAGGGCCTGGATTTCATTTGGAGGATCCATCAACATTGATTTTAATCCACCTTGGGAATGGAGGCCTCCAAAAAACCTCAAGCATGAGTCTCATCTGGATAAAAGTGGAAACAACCCAAAGATGATACAGAATCATAAAATCTTCCACAGAGTTGTCACAAAACCCTTTCTAAATTAATACAACTTCACGAATAGAGATGAGAATCCTCATTCTAACTACATTAATGCTAGGTGAGCAATTGTTATGAAGAATTTCATTTCTATCGTACTACATTACATAAATAAGCTCTGCCACCCCAACAAGAAACAAGTTTTTGATTTTTTGGGATTTTTCTATATTCACACAGTGTTTTAGATGTGCATTGATAGAGTCAAGAATCAGCCATCTACAATAAAAAATGTCAAAAATATACATCCAAAGATCAGTACCAGTAGCATAAGACAGAAATAAATGGTTAGTATCTTATCTATGTTGGTTACAAAGATGACATTTTGAGAAAATCTAAATCCCAAAAATTTTCAAATAAGAATCAATGGGGATCCTATTATTGGAAAGACTCCAAATAAGAATGATTCTTGAAGGATTAATCAAAGACTTATCAAAAATTTAATCCACTAAAAGTCATTATCAGAGTTATTAAAAGAATGTTTGTAGAAGTTTTTGGAATTTATCAAACCATTGTGAGTAGGTTCCCAAATTAGAAAATCCTCCCAGGTAGAAAAGTGATAATTATCAAAAATTTGAGTGAAATTATCTGGGAGAGTATCAATATGGGAATTAAGAACATTGCTGATAGTGTTGTTGATAGATTCAAGGGAATGATCAGAAGGAAATACAGAAATAAGAGGAGCACCAGTCCAGTTATCCAACCAGAATTTCATGGAGGAGTTTCTAGTGTCCATCAATCTAGAATTGTTCATAATGTTGACAAACCTATTTCTGACAGAGGGCCAAATGGAAGATTTTAAGAAGTTCTTTTTAACTTTCTTCAATCATTCTAGAAACCAATTTTTGATGAAAGAAATCATGGGGGTGTCATTGTGAATTAGGTTCCAAGTGAGTCTGGCTTGAAGGGCCTTATTAAAGAGTTTTAAATTTTTAATACCAAGGCCACACTTGTCTAAAGGATTAAAGCAAGTAGCCCAAGGGATAGTCACAAGTTTCATATCCAAAGTGATTCCAGTCCAAAAACAGTTTTGGATATGCACGTTCATTTTTTTAGAAGACCAGCTGGCCAATTCTAGACCATCATGGAGTAGACCAATTTGGATATAATGACCAATTTGACAAGACAAACTCTCACTTCCATGGAGATAGATTTACCATTCCAAGGGGAAAGATGATTAATAATTCGATCAACAATGTTTGAAAAATATCCTGCTTTGGGTCTTCCCCAAAAGATGAGGACCCAAGGTATTTGAAGGGAATTGTCCCTTTTTTAATTCCAAATTCATTAATGATGAAATTTTTTCTAGTAATTAGAAAGTTTTTTCCAAAATAGATGATAGATTTGTTCCAGAAAATGACCTGACCCGAGACCTCCTCATAATTATTGAGAGTAGATTTGAGAGTTATTATGTTTTTTATATCACCCTTTACGAACAAAATGATTTCATCTGTATAAAGATGATGCGTGGGATCATTCAAATTCTTGTAAGCATGAATAGGTTTTAGTTTATTTTGATCAACTAGATGAGTGAGAAGAATACTTAAATAATCCTCTATAATAGAAAAAAGGATTGTAGATAGAGGGTCTCCTTGTCTGGAACCCTTAGTGCAATTGAAGTATCCTCTGGGAGAGCCATTGATTAGGATGGAAATGTGGGATGAGAAAAAAAAGGGTTTTGATTCTAGATATAAAGATACTGTTGAATCCAAATCCATGAAGAACTTTGAATATGAAGTCCCAATACATTGTGTCAAAGGCTTTTCTAATGTCAATTTGTATGGAACTGTTTCTACCTCTATTTTTATTATTTAACATATTATTGAATTCATAGGTGATACAAATGTAGTCCTGGATGGATCTACCTTTGAAAAAAACAAATTGATTTTGGGAGATATTTTTTTTGGTAATAGAGGTGAGTATATTCCCAATTAGTTTAGTGAGGATTTTATAGTGGGTGTAAATAAGGGATATGGGTATAAAGAGGTGAATTTTAGAGGCATTGTCTACATTGGGAATCAAAGTAAGAAATTGTCTATTCCACCCATGTAGTAGGAAACCACTAGAAAAGAAATTCTTAACAAGTTTTCAAACATCAAATTGGATGATATCCCAATAATTCTGTTAGAATACATTATCGATGACATCAGGGCCTAGGGTACTGTCATGATTCAGGCTAAAAATAGTGTCTCTGATTTCATGATCAAGGGGAACACCAAAAAGGAAAGTGTTATCCAAATCAGCGATAATGTAGGGAATGATATCATGAATGAGGTCTTTGATAATTCTTGGACTATTAAATAAATACTCAAAGTAGGTGAAAACATTT
The DNA here is from genome assembly GCA_963277665.1 of Viscum album. Classification (NCBI taxonomy): domain Eukaryota; kingdom Viridiplantae; phylum Streptophyta; class Magnoliopsida; order Santalales; family Viscaceae; genus Viscum; species Viscum album. The sequence continues at coordinate 1,399,232,382 of OY728142.1, read as the reverse complement.
TTGGCTATGTCCTCTTCTATATCTAAGATGTTGTCTCCATTTTTTAGGGAGGAAAGAGGTCTACAGGCTTTTCAGACTCTCTGCAAGGAATTGTAGAATTTGGTATTTCTATCACCATTAGTTAACCATTTGATTTTAAGAGTTTTATTATGAATAGTGACACCATTTCCCCAACATCAAAACTTATGGTGGTGTCTTTCTCAATCACTGTTCATTACTACTCTCTCACTGTACTACTCTGTGACCCACTATCACAACTCCATCAAAGCAGTACCTACCGTTAAACCACCAGCACCCCCATGTTCTCTCTTTCTTCCAACGGCGACTCAAGTCATTATTATTCTCCACTACCACCATATAAATCTAACATGACTCAAAATACTTTAAAACAAAGAAAAAATAAAACAAATAGAATCAAAAAATTCAAACACAATAGAAGCACATGGATTCGAATAACAATGGAAGAAAACTTGAGACAAACCAGATGAAGAACAATTCATCAATTCAGAATACATAAATAAAAATCTTGATATCAACCGAACTGAAGAACTCCCACCACTAAAGAAACTAATGAAGTAAGAGATTCCCTTTCCTGTGCATCATCCAACGATGAAGACCAGGGCCACCCGATGTTGAACCAAAATCGTCGTCCCTCCCTCTACCGTAGCTAGCCACCCATGTAATTTGACCACAACCCTTGCTAGATCAACTACATGCCGAATTCCCCTCTTCATGCTACTGAACCCCATGAATCCCTATACCTGAGCCATCTGCCACTAAGGAGCACCATGGTGCTGCCTCTCATCTTTTCTCATCCCTGACATCGAGAATCATAGAACTTGCCGCAACCCCTGCACTTCTCGACCGAGTCTCTCCCATTCCCTCTCTCTCACCCCACTCAACTACTGACTCCTTTTTAATTAATTATTTATATTATATAATATTACATATCAAATATCTATAATAAATATAATAATAATAATAATATAACAAATATAATAATTAATATAATTCGTGTAACATATATAATAATAACAATAATAATAATATATAATTTATTCATAATAATAAATATAACTATAAATTTATTACTAATTATATGTAAATATTTAATTTTTTATGTTTATAAATAATTTTTAATTTTCTATTATAACTCTCATAACTTTAATATAGCTATTATTTTCATTCATTTTTTTTCTCATGCAAATTTTGTGTGTTTGTTATTGTTATATACAAGGGGAGATGATCGTGTGGGATTATGGTGAATCCGATCATGGGAACTTCAAGGGAAAAATGTGGGGGATTCGTGGGTCATTATAAGAGGATGGGTACACTTACTAAGAGTTCACTAGAGAGTCAGTGACATTAATTTTAGTTCATTCCACGTGGTATGTCACTACCTGTTAGGAAATAATTTTTCATTATTTTAGTTTTTGGAATAAAATGAGCCTCTTTTGTTCATGAGAGAAGGGGGGGGGGGATCCACATCGGCACACTCCATCCACACCTCCTAGAATCGGGATCCTATTCGAACTGAAGGTAGAACCCTACTACTTCAATATGCTCCATCCTCTGACTCTCTATTTCAGTTTTCATTTTCATTTTTTACTTTGTAAATACATGTGCTTCTTGTTTTTTTGAATTGAGTTGTGTGATTCATTTGTATTGAGATATTTCTGTTGTCCATGATCATTCATCCTTTTCTGATGTCGTGATATAAAACCTCCATTTATGGAGATATAATTTGTGAGGTAATATCTAGGTTATGAAATTTGATGCAACCTAGAGATCTAGACATCATCATGATCACTATTTTCTTCATTACCTTATTAGATTGTGAATGTGAATTGGGGTGTGTGTGAGTGCATTATTTCGCTGGATTGGTTTTTACTTTATCACCTCATCTCTTCTCTCCTTCCAATATCAAATTATTGAATGAAGCAATTGAGAAAGGATGTTCCATCTGATAAACTGAAAATGCTCATTTTGATTAGTGACATGATGGACAGAATGACTTGGTTGAGGGAATTGGTATTAAATTTAGAGGAATGGTCCAACATCGAAGACTTTTGGTGTTTGATTATTTAATATATAAGTGAGATAGGTGTGTGATCTGATATATCAATCATACAATGAGTATATTGAGAGTTTTTGAATCATTTATTAAGTAGATCAATGATAGGGAGTTGAGGTTAAATTTCCCTAGATTTGGTTTTGTTCTTTCTTTTTTGTTTTGTCTGTGTCTTCTATCTTTTTTTGTTCATTGTATTGTTTAGTTTTCAAGGTGTTTCTTAATGTTTTTTTCTATCACTATTTCCTCTCTCATACTATTATTCTCAACAATTTTATCATTTTTTTGTTTGATACATTCAAAATATTAAAAAAAGTACACAGAAAGATTTTTGGAATGACCACTTAAGAATTCGACACTTCTTCTTTGAGATCAACCCAAAGGATTTCCACTATACTATATCTTGGGAATTATTAATGTAAAAATTACCATCACCATGATAAGGGTTACATTACAAGTACTTTGGAATCTTTATGAAATAGTTAATGTAAAGAGAGTGATTCCCTCTTAATTTTTCCCATATTCTTTAATAATGGGATCCTAGAAATCATCTAGATCGTATAAATTCAGTTACTATCTATATCAAAATGATATGGACTATATTTCCCATGGTATGAGAATTTCTAGGGTGGGAGTGACTTGATTGTTAAGCAAGTGGCGTAGCCAGTTTGGTGATAGACTATTAACCTCTCATACGTATATAGATGGGTCCAAACAGAGTACATCTAAGGCTTATTCTAGGTATGTTTAGGACATTCCCATTACTATGTACTTTGTATAATCCTAAATATTTTTTTTCAACCCTATTACATTGTTCTATTTTCATTACCTATTCAAACCAGTGATGATTCCTTTATTTTGGAAATTCTCTTTTCATATTCTTATCCAATTGTGTTTATATATGTTTACCTTGCATATACTATTACTTAGGTTGTCGTTTTCTTATTTTAATTGATTTTAAATACAAGGTTTTGAAATTAGAAATCTATTTTAAATAGGGAAATCCATGATTCATTTTTAAAATTAGTTTTTTTGTGGAATTATATTTTTGGATATTTAAATGATGAAATCCTATTTACTAACTACATTTGAAAAGTAGGGTGACTATTATAGGAAATGTCATGTATGAATTATATTTTGATTTCCCACTAAGATAATTTATTCTCATACCCTAGTTTTGACACTCAATGTTGGTATACATGATTTATTTTGTGGGTTCTAGTACTATTAATGTTTTCTCATTGATAAGTTTGGTTTAGAGGATAGAGGTAACAAAGTTGTCAATGCATATCTTGTCAAGTTCTAGTTTTTGTTGTTGTTTTTCTGGTATTTTGTATCTATATCAAGATACAGTTTATTATATTTCTCATTTTTATAAATTTATATATTGTCATTGTTTTTAAGTGTGCTACGTTTCGATTTATGTTTTGGTTATTGGATGAATTCATCTCCAATGATGTATCTATGAGTACCTGATGGTTTTCATCAACCTATAGGGATCATGGATGCCCTTAAAGACTTGATACAGACTAATTTAGGTGTATATTTTTGGAATTAACAAGGATGGTTCATGACACAAAGAGTTCACAGAATCCAATATATTTTTTCCACATAGTAAGGTCAGTTTCATAGGTCCATTTTAATCCCATCAACCTCTTTTTTGGATTCCAATGGGATATTTTTGGGTCTTTTAATAATACACTAAATTCCTAAAAATTATAAATGACTAGAAATTATGAATTGAGGACTTCTCTAAAATTATTTCTAAGTATAATGCAACAATTTAATCTTCTAAAAATATCACCATCATTATCTATATTGGTTGAAATCTATATTTTTAATTTTTTCTATGATCATTATTAATTGATATATTCCATTTTTTATTCCAACAACACCCAATAATAAGTGGTTTTATAGGTTTTTATTGTTATTTATATAGTTGATAAACATGAAATCATTTAAAAATTTCTGTATAATATTTTTATCTAAAAGGATCAATATCTTAAAAAGTACGACACTATATTTTTAGCTTCATTTTTTTTGATATTTCATATTCATTTTCTATGTTTTCCTCACTTTTAATGTTTATCATTTCCATTATTTTTTGTTGGAATCATGAAAAAATTTAAATTTATTCCATATCTATTGTTATAATTATTTATCTTCTCACACTATATGTAACAACCTGAGATTTTATGAGAATTATTATTTTTAATTTCATTAATTTCTTTTTTTGTACACTACACCAAAATTATCTTGTGCTATACACAACACCATATTAGCTTGCAGTATACGCAACACTATTCTTGGCTCATGTTACCGGAAATTTCAAGTTCGTTTTGTAGAAATTATTCTACACAACATTATGTATTTATTTTTTTAATGTATAAATGAAATAAGTTTTGATTATATTATATGAAACAACGAAGGTATATTGCACTACACACAACCTTGACTTGGCTTGCATTACACTCAATCACGACCGTCCTCGATAGCGTGTGTAGTACGCAATACTGGATTTCACTAAACAACGATATATTGTTATAATATTATTATGAACTAGCTGTTATGAATAGTAGTATGTACATTTTAGATTTTAGGACATTATAATTCATCTTATACATTTATTATAACATTATATGAGAACAAAATAATTTTTTCTGGTAAAATAATTATTTTTCAAAAAATGCAATTTTTCTGCCTTTTGATGGCGCACCCACATTAAATTTAGTTTTTGGCATATTTATATGTTCAATTTGGAAAAATAAAATTATTCTTTGGAATTAGGATATAAAAATTTACTTTGGATAAAATTTTCATATTATTCTGAAAACTTTCATATTTTAATGAATAGTAAAAACGCACCATATTTTAATTAAAAACAAATTTTTTCATCGCAATAATTTAAATGGTTAAATTATAATATTTAATGGTTTAAAATTATAAAGAGAATATATTTTTACCATTTAATATAATCTATTTCATTACCATTAATTTTACATTGAATTCATAGGTAAAAACATTTCAATCTTTGGCAATGTTTTAACTTTTAAAACCCATTTTCTTAACAACGGGATTAATTTTAAATTAATTACAGAAAATTATATGTTTTGAATTACAAAAAATGGATTCTATATTTGAATTCAGTGAGACCAAATTATGTTAATAGGTTACTTTTATTTTTTTTGATATTATGAATAGTAACTACGGTAATTTTTATTTACTGTAGTTAAAGGTAAATTGGGTAATTAAGGGTACAAATAAAATTATAAATTTACCCTAACACCTGCCAACATTATTTTGGATGGCTAAAAGTCGACCCATATCACCTAAGGGTCAGAATAGATTCATTTTATGGACTTTTGACCATGAAAATAATTTAATTATTATTAAAACCAAAGAAAGTGACAACATGTCACTCTCTTAAATCTTGTAAGTATAATAATTTTAATTTAGTGATAAACTTTATGAAACTCCTAAAATTAATAGTCTCTAGAAATATAATAAAATTATCTACATCATGTGAATTTATTTATAATTTTTAGGGATTAAATAATTATCATTAAAGGTGAAACAATAGTGATGTTGAAATTATTTTATTGATTGAAATATCAAATAAATGGTTTTAAAAATATTAAAATAAATATTATATGAACTATTTAATATGATCCACTAATTTTATAGATAAATATGAAATTTTATGAATCTATTAAAGCTCTTAGTTCTAACATATCTTTTGTGTGGAGTTTATTTAAATTCAAATAAATGAATAGTGTCAAAATTGACACTATTGTTATTTTATAAAAATAAAATAATATAAAATTGTTTAAAAATCACAAAAATATTTAACAATTATAAATTAAAATTTATATGGTCATAAATGTCATAAATAATCCAATTATGGACAATTCACAATATATAACTAATTATTTATAACAATTTAAAATTTAGAATCTTATAACCACAAATAAAATTAAATAGATTAAATAAGGATAAATCAAGTTGATAATGTTTAAAATAAATTACCAACATGTCAAAATTTTATTCGTTGATGATATTACAACCCAATCTCATATATTTTTGGATTTTATTCATTTTTGAAGTTTTTAAGTAGTGTTTGAATTTATTATAAATAAATATTTTTGAGGTTTCCAAAGGTGCCCCTCTCCTCCCTTATAAAAGGGCACCTCCTCCCTCTTCTCTTTACAAAATTTTGAGCCTTCAAGCTCAGAAAAAACCTGCCCATTTACCTTATAAATATCTCTAGAAACATTATAGAGGTTCTTTTCTCCTCAAAAGACCAACTCTAGTGCCTTAAGAGGAGGTTAAGAAGAGGCGCACCAAAGAAGAGGTAATATCTTTTACCGATTCTTTCCAATTTATTTCATCTTCTACTTCTTCTTCTTTATTTGTTTATTAATAAATTAATAACATCAGTATCATTCATATACTGATATGTTATTATAAATATTAAACAAAACTATTTCATCTTCTATCCATCCTACGGAAAATGAAATCACCGCGCGTGCGTACGTACAGAATACCATCTATACGCCATAGGGTAATCTGTTTTCCACCACCAACTTACTTGGATTGGTATAATGGTGTAAATAAATAACTATATATGATTATTTTAAATTTATATTTATCCTGAAACATTATACATACACTTCAATACAATTCCACGATCATGGTAATGATATCATCGCTCGTGTGTATGTACGGACTACCATCTCCACGAACGCGATGAGATTCATTTTCCATGATTAACCATTCAAGTATGATTTTAAAGTATATATAGTAAATAATAATGAAATATATTACATAACAATGATACTGGATTTATGTACGTATATGTTTCATTTACTTAATTCCATTTAATTCAATAAGGAAACAAAAACAACGTTCATGCGTACGTACGACCTACTGTCTCCATGAATGGTGTATTTCATTACATTTATCGATCTATCATATAAATTTATATGATGAATATATATTATATATAAATAATTTTTTACATTCTGGAATTTTGTAAATCAGGATATATGCAATAATATCAAGAACAACATGTCGAAACACGTACGATAAATGAAACGATTTTACCCAAAATGCTGCTTTAACATGGAATTTACAAAAGAACGGGTAATATAAAGTCATAAGTGAACCATATATGATATCATAAAAATGAATATGATTCTGTAATAAGTCAATGACATTATTTAAATCATTATACAGGAGGTTCAGATACATACAAAGCAAATCAGACATAAGGTAAGGGAAAATCTCACAATCTCATTTTTATCCGAGATTGTTTATACATCAGAATTTGATGGGGCATATTTATCATCCACATACATGTTTCCTCAATATGTAATATTATTTATATCCTCCTATAATTGGTTACATCCAATTTTACCTATTGGTGAATTTTTAGTAAAATATATGAAAGTAATATTTTGTCGTTTCTAGTACGAGAGACTTTTTGACTTTTCCGGCCAAAGTACGAGAAGAATGTTTTTTAACTTATACGGCATGAATAGATTTTTAAGATTTCATAACAACTTATTTCAATGAATATTAGTCTATAATATTTCAAAACTATTTTCAACAAAATCATTTTCTTTTAAAATTTCTTGGCATTTTGTGAAAAGAAAATGATTTTGAAGTAGAAAAGATATTTTCCTCAAGAATGGAGTTCAAGTGTTTTATCATGATTATTTTCCATCTAGATAATATAGAGTTATATTTATATCCCTATTATTACATTTATTTTATTATGTTGTGATGGAATTATTTTTATGAATTCATTTATCTTATATGAATTGTTTTATGATGTCACGATGTTTAAGAATTCCATTCTTTTTACATGGGTTATGCTATGATGTATGATTTATGATTTTGTGGCACACATAAGAATGGTTTCATTATGAGATGGGTGGGACCTATATATCCCTCCAATGCATTGGGTAAATATTTATATCTCAAGAGATATACATGGCTGGAATGGTAAGTTAATTCGGTTCAATGATACAAGACTGGAACGAGGAGTGAACTCGATTCAGAAAGAGACTTTGTCCACTAAGACAGTCTTGGCAGCAATGCCTTTGCTACTATGGAAATAATATCAAGTGATTAATGGTTTTCACAATTACATGTTTTATTACTATTACATTTTATCATGATTAATGTTATTTTATGATCTATACCTTATGTACTGCTAAGATTTATGTCATGTTCAAGTTTTAGCATTCAAATGTTTATGAATTGTTTTATGTTCTCTATGTTTACCCTTACTGAGCATTTGAGCTCACCCATTTTATGTTTTCTTTTCCTCAGGATTTAAAAAAAGTTTTTAGGTAAGAAAACAAAAGGGAAAGATATTTATGGGAGATGTTGAAGATCTTTCACCATGATTAGAAGACTGTGTTTCATGTTTCTAAAGACACTAAACTATTACGATCCTTGAGTGTTGGTTTTTTTTATGTATCAAGTATTATGAAAAAGTAATGTAATGTCTAAGTATGTCAGGTTTGGGGTCTCTACACTATAGTTATTTTAATCCAAGGATTTATATCATGGAATTTGTTTCACTAAGGAATGTCCCTTACAAATTATAGTTACCCACACATTTTAAAAAAAGATATTTCAAATGAATATATGAATATTCAATACATTTTACAAATACATCCTCGAGGACTATAAATGTTTTGTGTATTTAGAGACTAGATACACAATATTTTAATTTCAAGAAAGATGAAAAAAATATCCCACAATGATCTCCACATATAGTACCATTCATATAAATTATTAACTAAAAATATTCCTCCTAACTGGGGGAATGTAAACATAATAATGGGTGAGATCAGAAGATATGTAAGTATAAAAAATGGATTTATAAATGCTCACATAAGCATAATATGAGAATAAAAAAATGTGAACATTATTTACACATTAGTAAATCCATACGAATTACATCATATATCATAATCCTAAACCAAGGAATGAATCTTAGAAGTTCAAGATAAATGAATCATAAAAAAATAATAGTATATAATTAAAAAGAGCATATATTTGACATATATTTATCGAATACACATAGCAATTTTAAATAATTTCTTCTATTAAGGATCACCGGGAAAACTATTATATTGGATTGGGATCCCTCTCCATTATATCATATCCTTAGTAATTGTTCACTCATAAGAATATCATAACGAACAATGTCCCTTACTAAACAGTGTTCACTCTCCATTGTAGATCTTATTATATAATGAGATATCCATCGTTCCCAATGCATTGAAGGGATATATAATTATGTTCCTACCTTTCAAATTATCATTATCAATTCATACATGTTATAGATGATCATAAATCATTCATCATTTAACCTAAAATTTTTAAATGAAACAAGTTCTATAAACAATTAGAAAAATCATCATAATATAACACTGAAAAAAATAAATGAATTTCATAAAAATCTCATCATAATAATCATAGAAATTATAGAAAATTAATTAGGATTAAATAATTCAATCACATCCCTTTTAAATAAAATATAGAATAAATGGATGTTGTTATAGATGAAAATGTTATTACAAGATCAATGTAACATTACCTAAATAAAATAACCTTTTCATCAAGAAATAACTTATTTATCATGTAAAAATTTCCAATTTTTTTTAATTGAAAATTTTATTTAAATGAATCATGAAACTTGTAATGGAATAACCAAATAATTATGCAATACTGATGGTGAGAAAATATATTCATGTATTGTATGTTAATATATGGATTCCTTAAGCATTTTTGGTAAGGAAAAATACCTCATTCGAAAAAATGGAATGAATATTATTTCTATTTTTTTTGTGTGTAAAACCTAAAACAATGGTACATATTAACATAAAATATTATATAATAATATTAAAAAATAATCTAAATATTTAATCAAAACATGAAAAAGGAAGAAAAATTTTCCATACTAAAGAGGAAATGTAGTATATTTTTATTTCAAAAATATTCTCAATCAATATAATTAAAAAACTAATGAAAATGGTATAATTACATGATAATTAAATGAAATATAAGATGTAAAGATAATTAATTATCTTATTTTGAGGTAGATCATGATATTTCATAATTGGAAACCCAATTAAAATAATCTTGTAAAATTGACATTTTAACATAAAACACTTACCACTTTGGTAATCTACCAATAAAAACCACATGAAAGAGGGGAACTTTTATTTATATTTATAAATTTTTTTTAATAATAAGAATAAAAAAATACATTCATGGTTAGTATATATAGAACATAAAATAAGAAAGTGTTGAAGACAAGACATGTCTCACATAAATTAAATTGAGATGAAAATCTCTTACATCAAGTTTTTCATTCCTCAAATGTACTCTACCATATTGTATAATAAATTTAAATCTATTATAATAGTATAAAAAAAAATAATTTTCATGAATATAATATCATATGTGATCAAATTATAACATTTTAATAAATATTTATGAATAATTTCATATTAAAATTACTCTTTCCATGCGTTAACTGATTATAATTTTGTGGGAGTTTTAGTTCAGTAGTTCCAATCATTGAAATTTAATCATGGTTTCATAATCTAAATAATATTAATAATTATCTAAATATAATATATATTCTTTATATATATATCCATAAAATTTAATGATAGAGAAATGATAAACATTGTTCATAGAGACGGTTGGTTATATATACGCATGGATGTTGTTTTCATTTTCTCTTATAAAGGTGGAAAGAAATATATATAATATTTTATTGTTAAAAAATAATAATATCATAAATATCAAATATAAAACTTAGATCCATAATTCTATATATCCAAGTAAAATGTTGATGAAAAATGAATTAAACCACTATATGGAGATGGTATGTCATACATTCACATGAAAAATGTTTTCATTTTCTATGGGATGGAAATGAGGTTTATAATTGTTTTCACATAATCATAATAAAAATAATTATATTTAAGATGAATAATTAAATATTTAATAGTGTATTACATTGATTAATAAGGTGTAGAGGAATAAATATATGTAAATATACTCAAATAAGAATTAAACCAATTTTTTGAGAGGACCGTTTTAGATGTAACATTATGTATTAAAATGATGGTCTTTTTGAAGGATCAAAATTCTTTAGACCTAGAAAATTAATATAAGAAGGTATTTTGTTAGGTATTTTTGGATCAAGTTGTTTTATGATGTGTGGAAAAGATAGGAGAGGTGGTATCCTTTTATAAGTGAGGGAAATGTCTCAACCGAAATTACTTATAATATTAAATATAAATAAATATATATATATAATAATTTCAAGAGGAATCAAAAAACCAATATAAGATGTTCTATAGTTGTAATAAAATAAAAAAATATCATTTTGGCATGTTTTGGATACATCTTAAGTAATATATCCTATTTAAACTATGTTAAAACCATTTTACCTTTACTAGATTAACTCAATTTTTTTACCTTGATGACATAATTATATGAATTGAAATAAAAGTGGACTTAAAAAAAATAATTTTGAATTTAAAATTTTAATCCATTTTATCATTTTTACATTCAATATGTAGTAGAAATAAAATTTAATATATGAAAACAAAGAACATGAAAAAAATATTTATGAAAATACTTTATTTAACTAAAAAAATCATTTTCCAATGATAAAGTAAAAACATGGTTTAAATAATTTGAGTGAATAATAAAATATAAAATATTTTTAGATGTTTGGAGATAAAAAAACTGAATGTAACTTCATAACCATTGAATTCAATGAATATACCCAACAATGGTTTTCAATTCAATAAAATATAACTTAGATTCACAAAATAAAATCTAGGGTTCCCAAATTCATGTTTATTATTAAAAATATAATATATAACTCCTAAATAATACAATAGGTTGAATAAAACTCATAAAATTTAATAAATTCAAGTGTTAGATGGATGCTAATGTTTTACCATATAGTTTTAACCCATTTTTACCACAATTATCGAGGTGATAAATATTCCCTATTCTGTGTATTCATAATGAAAAGAATTAATATGATCACATTAAATTATATAAATTATTCTAGTTTTAAGTATATATTCCATTATATAAATGTAAAATCAATGAAACTGTATAATTTTATTCAATATTATACTGGAAAATAGGGATGAAAAGAAGTTTTCCACAAAATAATGTTTTCTTAAGTATAAATAGTTATTATACTAAATCCAAAATAATATTGATTCCAATGAACATAATTGGATTAATAATAATATAATTAAACTAATATTAATTTGAAACCAAGTTAAAATAAAACTGAATCCTTATAAATTCCTCAAACAAAAGAAAGTTTTTAGTAAAAACAGTATTTTTCACTTTTCACTATAAAATTAGTCTTTTTATAAAAATCCCAAAATTCAATCTAAAGATAATATGGTATTATTGTTTAAAATATTAAATAATTTTCATATAATATAATTTATAAAAGTTTAAAAATTAATACAATATTTGGTCATATAATGAAATAAAATCCCTTTTAGAAGAAATTTTATTTTTGAAGAATAAAATTTAGTGCTTACTTACTGATGAATTTAAATTATATAAAACGCACACACATATTTTTAATAATTTGGTTATTCAAAGTAACAAAACAAAAATTAATATCTATTTTATATTGGTCATGTTTAAAAAAATATATTTATATCATGGTTTGATTGAACATGCAACTCCATATATCAAAATATATCAAAGAATTAAATTTATTTGAAGATAAATATATCATAAAATATATGAGTGCTACATTCTACCCCATTATATGAATTTCACCATCAAAATTATATCACCCTAATAAAAAAACCAATGATACTTTTTCCTCATCACATCCTCTGGTTTCCACCTAGATACTATTAATTTATGGTTTCACTAGAAAACATTGACTATTATAGTGGTCTTGTTTCATAGAGAATTATATTTGTGATTTAGAATATCCATTTTATTTCCTTATAAGAGATATATTTTTCTAGTGCTGTGACCATTGAATTCCATATATGTGAAATATCAGTTGTGTACTTACTCTATAGAGATACATGGAACACATTGTGATCTAGAGAGTGATTTTATAGATATTATAAATGATAATATATCATACCAATATGATAATGAATTTAAAATGGATTGATATATATGGGAATCAATTTTCTATTACTTTTTAAATCTCATAACCTTCTTATAAAAAGATATTGGTAGGTGTAATTTTTCAAATATTTCTAAATCTAGATCTTATAAATGATTATAAACAAAACATTTCAATCAAATATGAGCTTCCATTATATCATTTTGAATTGTTTTAACACTCTCTATTATCTCCAAAGATTTCCTATTTCCCAAAATATTTTTTTCTTCAACTTCAACCAAGCATGTTGGAGTTATACACTACCTTCAATAAAGGGTTTCATAAGGATCGATTTGAATTATTGTGTGAAGGATAGTATTATAAAAAAAACCCACTAAATGAAGGATTTGGTCCCATAATACTTTAAAATACCTATAAAATTATATTAAAATATTTTTTAGAGTTTAAATGATCGTCTTATACTGAACATATTTTTAATGATGATATTCATTAATGAAAATCAACACTATATCAAAATATTTCTAAAGACTTATCCAAAACATTTAGGAAATCCTACAATCCTAATAACATAAAATTAAATGCGAGTCTACATAAAACTGTGAGAATTCATTATTATATATTCAGATCAAGAGATAAATATTTTGTAATGGAAATTACGTGTGATAAATTCCCTAAGTTACTGGCTACAACAAAAATATAATTATAGACTTTAGATGTTATAGGGAGTTCTAAAACAGAATACATGGTGATGTTTTACCATTTCCATTATTTTATGGGTAGTGTTTGTATATCTACTTTTAATTATATCCCTCTGAAATTATGTTCTGACATAATAGGAACCAAAATACATTCTCTTATATATCTATCTACATGTTGTCCAACAAGAAATACTTTTTTAGATCTCTATAGATCTTTCTAATTTTAGGATGAATAAAGAATTAAATTATATGAGATTCACCCATTAACTCATTATTAAAATATTATTCATATGGTAAACATGAACAGTTCCAAAAAAACATATTATTCAATCACAATTTAGAGTTTTTCGGAACATTTTTTTACCTTTTCCTCTAGTTTTTCAATATCCCATTAGTGACTCTCTAATCCTCACATGGATATATGGTTGATCAGTAATCTATGAAAGACAAGATTTCACCACTTCCATCAACATATCGCGATCCATCACTGATAAAAATAAAAAAATAGGACCTCTTGTGATCCTTATCAATGACAAAAATTATAATCATTTTGACTCAATGCATAAGGAACCTTGTTCGCTTTACCCGGATGGTAATGTATTGAGCAGTAATAATCAATGATCATCCCCAACCATCTTACTTGGTTCATATTAAAAATTTTGTAAGTGAATATATATGTTAAAATTTTATAGTTGGTATATATGTCACAACTATATAAATAAATTTAATTCCTTTGTACCTCAAATTAAACTATTTCTACTTATAATTCTAAATCATGATTTGGGTAATTTTTCTCCTAAAACATTAATTATCATAAGGCACAATCTATCACTATACCATTCTACACAAGGATAAATACGAGTATCCTATTTTATAAATCACTAAATATAACAAAATCCTCTACACTATATGATTTTGTAAGAATAGGTTCACTGAAAAACCTTCTCTTTAGTTCCTATAAATTTTCATCGTGATTAGCTATCCAAATGAACATACACCCCTTTAAAGTTTACTTGGTGAGTGGATTTGATAGAAAAGATAAATTTTTAAGAAAGGAATCGATAATCTATATCCAAACCATGAATAATATATATATCAGTCATAATAATTGGTTTGGTCCAACACTCATAAACTTTATCCTTTAATGGATACACCAATATACCATATCTTGATATTATATGACCTGAAAATGATTCTTTTTATAGATAAAATGTAAACTTTGTAAATTTTTCATAAATATTATCCTTAATTAATTTCTTATGTAAAATCATCATGTGATATTGATTATATTATGTTATCTTTCAATATACAATACTATCATCTATAAATACTACCATTAAATTATCAAGGTAATCTTAGAAGACTCTATACATTAAATCAATTAAGATTGAGGTCATATAGTAAATCAAAGTGGAATCAATTTAAATTGTTAGTGTCTATAACTCAAAAAAAAGGTTTTATTGGGAATGTATTTACTTTTAACAATCAATTGATAGTATCTAGATATATTATCTAAATTAGAAAAATATTGAGCTACTCTTAATTAATAGATAAAAATCATCAAGATGAGGAAGAGGGTACTTACTCTTTATTGTGATATTCGTATGTTCTTGATAATTAATATAGTGACACATTGATCTATATTTATTTTTAGAAAAAAGAATAGGTTCACCCCATGGTGATGCGCATGAAAAAATGAATCCCCAATCAATATTATCCAAGAGTTGGTTAATTAATTCTTCAAATAAATTCAGTACATTCTCTATGGATTTATCAAAATATGTGTAGCACTAGGTATGAATTATATTAAAAAAAATTAATAATTCAAATTAGGAATTGAAAATTCCTCCATAAAGACATTAACCAATTCTTGTACAATGGAAATAATGTTAATGTTGTTTTTTCAGCAACAATATTAGAAAAACACCATATTGAATTGGATTCAAGACCCATACAATTGATGTAATTTCTATAAAAAGTTTATATTTATCATAACACTAATATATGAATATAATTAGGTTCATAATATCATATGTGACTTCTTTTTTTAAGAAAATTATATGATATTTTTATAAATAATTCCAATCCAAACTCAAAATGACATTAAATTCTATTTAGGTTATAAAATAAGTATGTTAAGAAAGATCATTCCCATAACATTCATTTGGATAATAATCAAAAGAATTATATGAGTTCATCTAACTATTATGATTTTTTATATTAATTAAAAATCTAATCATTGGAGTGGTATTATTATATCCATATAAAATGAATTAGAAATAAAATATTGGGTATATCTAGAATGTAATTAGACATTAAGTATTCTACATTTTTTAGAAAGTGTAACTTTCCCAACATCAATATCATACCCCACATTGGAAATATTGATTATGATATTTCTATTTATCTCTAATATTTAGATGTTGTTAACATTTATCATCATAATTCACCATTGGATCGGGTAATTGGTTATTGTAATATCTATACTCCATTCATTTAAAACCCTAGTGTGTGGGTGGTTCATTCCATGAGGAATTATCTCTATAATTTTCTATCTTTTTCTTCCCATAAATTTGAAATTGCATGAAGTGATGGACTTCCTTTCTAGACCAAATATATTTTCCAATCTCATTTATAAATATTTTTCCATGTTTCCTTCAACATGATTATCAAAAAGAAATTATTATCTTTTTATATTGATGGTTTTTATTATTATAATTTACATTTAATTCCATATTTATTTTTTTATCTAAACCATGAGATTGATGGGTATCTACTGTCTCTATTTCCACTTTGATAGTAAATTGGTCAATTTATTCATATAAATTGATGTGATTTATTGCTAACACCCATTGGATACTAGGTTTTAATAAATTGAAGATTTTATGACTCTTACTTTCAGGATGGATGATAATTCAAGAAGAGTACCTCACAAGTCTTCTAAAATTTCCTCTTAGGTAATAATGGATTCATTATATTTCTTCATTTTTTCATAGAATTAATTCTGTCTTTTTATATAAATTATATGAGGAATTTACTTGTTGATAATGAATATCTTAAACTCATCCCAATCCATAGTGTAAATTTTATCATGTTTCTTTATAAGATTCAACCATTTATCTGCTTCCCCTTCCAATGATTAAATTATAATGAAAATTCTCCATGTTATGAATAATATTGAAGGGAAAATATCACTTTAGTGGTACCAAACCATTTATTATCAAGTAGTGGATCAATTAAACTACTAAAAGAAATATGATTTCTCCTCATGATGGACTCAATAGAAATTTTTCCCACATTTCCTCATTTTGAAGCACAGTATGACTCATAGATTGGGTATGCTATGTAAGAATAGAAAAAAGATTTTCTATTCCATATCACTTAACATTTTCTTATTCATAATATTGTTATTCATGTTTTATCCATTGACTAAAATAAATAATTAATGTGTGATAAACACTAATCAGAGTAGAAAACTACATAATCATGAAAAATCATTTATAGGATATCTAAATCACGACATATTATTTTAAAACTATGAAAACTTATGTTTAATGTAGTCCATTAATGTTCATAATCTATATAATTTTTTTTAATGATTCATAAATAAAATGTTAATTATCCCAAGAATACCACTAGGGTGTGTCAAACTAGGTGTGAAATAATAGAACATTCAACATAAACTAGAATGATGGTTAAGATATACTTTACTAACTCCTATTTTTATTTTTACACTTATATGAAATGGTTTCAAAACCATGTCCACTTGTAGAATCCATAGATGGATAAATTATTAGGAAAACCATATAATATATAACTTAAAAAAAATTAACATGTTATATTACAAATATAATTATCTCATGTGTTTCCACCAAAGTTCTCAAATTTTAATCTCAAAATATTGAATAAAACCTACTTTGATACCAACTGTAGTGACCCATACATTTCATACATAGATTATATCTCTTAATATATGTATATCCCAAGAACTAAAAAGGTTTATTGTCTTTGGAGACTAGATAAAATATATTATTATTTAATAAAATATCTTGAATATATCATTTAAAGATCAATCCATATAGTACTCTTATTTTCCATTCCAAAATTAAACCCATTCTTCATAACTTAGAGAAAGGAAAAAAGTTGAGATCTAATTAAAAATAAGGGTAAACAAGGTAGATATCAATAATAAATTAAGAATAAAATGGTTAACAAGAACTTTATATTTTAAAATCCATACCCACCATATAATATAACATAATATTAAATCATGGAATAAATATTGGAAGTTCAAGAGACCTGAATCATAAATGTATCAAAGAACACGATCCATGAGAGAAGAACATTGACATTAGTTTGTAACATAGACATAAAAAAAATAAAATCATTGATTTAGTCAAAGACCACTACAAAGACCATAGTAGGATATTTTTTTACCCCCATACTCATAAATTCATATTCATGTTTCACTCCCCATACTATCACAAGGGATAAAATGCCTTAATAAACTGAGTTCACTTTCTATTAGGTTCCCTATTTTCTCATGTGATATCCATATTTACCTAATTTATTATAGAGATATATAACTAAAAATCCACCCATCACAAAATCATAACTGTTTAATATACATGAAATGTTTTCAAAAACCATTCATCAGATATCACAACACTTGAAAAAGAATTGGTTTTCATAAAAAAATCACTATTTGAGTATAAAAAAACCATAGAGTGTCACAAACCAACCCAATTCAACCCCAAACTAGTCACCTGAGTCGATCCATGATAAAGCTCAAGATTCATTCCGGATGCTACTAAGCTTCATAGTAGTGATGAGGAATTAATATAGAAACCAAGGTATTGATTTTACCAAATATAAATAAAATGAATAATGGAAGTAAATAGAGAAGCCCAAAATAAATAGAATATTTCAAATTAAACATCATTTATAAAATAATGAAAATAGAAAAACCTACACAAAAAACCCAATGTGATCCTAATGACCAAAACATCCTCATTTGACTCCAAGGGTCACTCTTTGATACCAAAACCATTCATCACCCTTGTTGATCGAAAATAAGTTGTAACATATTACATAAGATAAAGATAATAAATAACTATAAGTAGGAGTATTAGAACTTAATAGTTATTCCCAAACAATCTATTTACAATTCCCTTTCATTAAATAATAGAAAAATTTACTTTATGTTTGATATTCAATATATATTGCTAGGAATTTCCCATATTTTCCTCTTTAAAACCAAACACTGTCCATTTCCCTTTTTTTATTTAAAGCCATTTTCATTTCCAATAAGCACATAATAACATTTTACATTGTTTAAGATAATGTTTTCATTTAAAAAATATGAAATAGAGTGTAAAAAAATTTGAATCAATTTTCATTATCCTTTGAAAACCAATTAAACACACTTCAAAGATATACACAACACAAGAGAACAATAATAATGATCATATAATAATGAAAATAGAAAAATAAGCATGCAAGATTAACAAAAAAACCATGAATCTAAATTATCCACCATAGAAAACTAAGTTCCAAAGAACAGGGGAGAACCCAAAAGCTCAGTGGAAAAATCTAGAACATTATATACATATTGACTCATCCTGAAGGAATTCCTAACTTGATGACATCAAATATCACCCACAGGCTTGATCATAACCTACTTGATCAGACTAAGGGGAACTATCCCATATAAAAAAAATATACACCCTATAATGGACCACTAGATAGAGAAATATACTAACTACAATAACAAATATTCACCAAAATCCACTAGTTAATGCTAAGTTACCGTATTAATACTATTATGGTGGTGAGACAACAATTCCAAGAAAGAATCTTATTACATGAACATATATTATACATCATCAACTAACAAAAAATGTCTCCCCTGAGCCACCCTAAAGAACTATCACATTCCTTTAAACCATCAGATCATAAGGGAACCTTTCAGTATAGGTCTCCCACAACAATTAACATAACCAATGAAATTGAATTATCTAAGTAGAGTTTTAAATATCACAACTTTCCAAAAAATACCAAACATGCCTCATATACCCTTTGATAAATCACTTTTTTTTTCAAAGAACCAAATCCGACAATCTAAAAATGTGAATGAACACCATTTTTAATCTCCCAATGATTTAGAAAATTCTATTTAGGTACTCACACCACATTTTATAGTCAATTATACTTTCATAAAAATGAATAAAGGGAAATACAAAATCATCATATGACAAACCATTTTCAAAGAACCAAACACACACCACTTTCAAGTCCAAACCATTTATAAATCCATTGGATAAATCCAGAAAACCATTTTAAATTCCAAGAATACATTTAAAAATACAAACCATTATTTTAAAAACAAGAAATCACTCAAAAAAGATAACTCGACATTTTATCAAACACTTGGTGAGGAACACTGAACAAAAAAATTATATATACAAAAAAATAATCAAGAAAACCACCTTATTTAACATCAAACAATTATTACAAAGATGGGACAATACTATTTAACTTATTAGAATGATGTGATAATAAATAAACCAATTATTTATAAATTTAATGGGAATGTGCCAAGGGAAATCTACCTCAAACTCACACTTCTTCAAAAACACATTCCCAAAACAACCTCATGGAGTCTCAAGGAATCTTGAATAATGACAAGGAACATTAAACAAACAAAAATTCTAAATTTTTTAAAAAATAGAAACCCTAGATCCACATAGCCATGGGAGAAGAGGAACTCAAGAGATAATTGAAGTATAAGAAATTGGAAGAATAAAAAATATATAACCTTGAAGATTCACCCTCAAAACCTGAAGAAAAAACTTCGAATCACCTTCGAAGGAGGTGGGAGGCATGCAGAATAAGGGAGGATCATCCTAGGGTCATAAAAAATGAATGAGGAATAATAGGGTGATTTGGCGTTTAATATTGAAGTGGGTATAAATAAAAATTACCAATTTTAATGACCTATGAACTATGCATGGTTAGACTGTAGGGTTTCCCAAATCGTGCACCAACTGTGTTCCCCATACTAGACAATATGGGAACTCACATGTTTTGGCCCCACGATTTGGTAAACTTTGTTCCAATATTACAACATGGTTTTGTTCAAAATATCACAACCATGTGCATTCCTTTTACATGGTTTGAATTACCATGTGTGGGTTGTACACCTCTGACCTGATGCAACTAAGGTCATTCACAGTATCCTGGGGAATGGACCACAGTTTTCCCTAACTGTGCTCATAAACCATGAATCTAAATAATAATAGACCTAACTCAAATTTTAAATCTATAATATCCAAAAATAGAGGGAAATAACAATGATGAAAAGTTAAATTGATATATAGGATGGAAGTAAAAATTTGGTTGTTTCAATTCTCCCCACCATAATGGTTTCCACCCGCAGAAAGCCACAATATTTTGCATTTGACCGATCCAAGACAAAGGATTACCACAACTGCATGATCTATTCTTTCAAACTAATAACACCTCAACCACTAAAAAATATAACATTGGCCTACAACCTAAAACACACAATCTGACCCAAAACACATCTCGAGAGATGACATAAAACTGAATCAAAAACCAAAAAAACCTAGCCACTAATAAAATATTGGGTGTTCACTAGAATCCGTAATGTTCACCCAAATAGAGAGGAACTCAAAATCAGAGAACATTTATCAAAACCAAACTTTTCTAAGCTAAAATAAGAAACTAGACATGATTATCAACATGGAATTCCTGAACGGATTCCCCAAAATTACAATCTAGTTGTAATCTACCAACTCCGAAAGAGACAACCCTGAGACCCATGGTGGATCTCCTCACCATTTAGTACCAACCGTCACTGACCAAAACAGATCATCCCACACCACAAGGGGTAAGTGGATCCAATAAAAGAGACCCCAACCCAAACTGAAATCCCAAACCACGATTCCTCATCTCCATAATATGAAAAAAATCTTGATGAGATAAAAGAAAAACTAAAATATATCCACTAGGTCCAACCACAGATGGAAAAATGAAAATAGATGCACATCTAAAGATTCACAAAAATTGGAAAAGTTAAACTACCTACACCCCAACAGTAGAGATAAGAGTTGATCCATGGTTAGCCATGCTACGAAATATTCTTGAATGCATGAATAACCTCACTTTAGGACCTATGTTTAGATCCCAAATATCTTGAAGAATCTGTTTCCCTGATGTTAGTAGATAATAACCCCCTATTCATAACTCTTTCTTTTGACCTAACGAGAATCCACACAACACCGCAAGAATAACCATATGAACATGACACACAATGAGACTCAATTCAAATTATAACAGAACATCATAGAAAAATTAGTTCATAAGTTTCACATGTATCATCTTATTCCCCCTAATGATTAATAGAAAAAGGTACCTATAGAACACACCTCCAATATGAATATAAAAAAATCATATTGTTACTAAATACATGAATTCATTAAAACAAGATTTTTGAAGAGATACAAAAAATACACTTTCACAATCCAAATAAAGTGAAACACCACAAAATACCACCAGACACAACCACCATAAAAATGATTCATTATAGAGAAGGGTACCTTAAACTAATCCCAATATAGCACCGTAATCCAGTTACTAGGATATGGTGTCTGTCGAAGGGGTGGATATGTATACAAGATGCTTCCTAGAAACACCCTGGAAGAACCATTGCAAGAAACCTAGGTATCCATAGGCATGATATGTATTTTAATCTCTCTGACCTAAAAACTTCTTACGATCTAGCTTTCCTCATTGGTAATACACCATGACACTATGATTATAAGAAGATGAAGATATATTTAGAGACCTTTTAATTCCCCAACCATCACTGCTAGCTTTTGGCCACTTTCCAGTATCCTTATTGAAATTCCATTCACCACTTCAAAATACTTGGTGAAGTTTGGATACCTCAAAAACTTCTAATAAGATAGCTTAAACACGCATAACATGCCTTACCATGTCTCGAAAAGTAGTTAGACAATACTCTGACCCCATAAACTGTATATCAGAATGTATCCAACTCTCAAAATATCAAGACTTCATGGAATCATCAGCATCCCACTTCGGAAGAAAAGAAACTAGATCCATAAAATGAAAAATAGTTCTCCACCACTGATCCATCACCTTTCTAAAGACAGAACATCTCCATACCTTCCTCACATTCACAACATCAGAGAAAAATTGTGAGCTGAATGAAGACTTGAAGAACTCCCAGGTGAGATCTTCCAGAGGATAGGTATGAGAGTCCAACTTCTACCACTTCTAGTTTAGACCTTCAAGTATTAAGGTATATAACTTAACCTTTATTTACTTAGGAAACTCTAGGAAAACAATGTTTCTATCGAATTTCTTCATCCATCTTCTACTTCGAGAGAATCTGCTTTACCATAAAATAGGGGATAGTTTATTTTTTGAAAATGAAGATAGAAATCAATAAATTGATCAACTAGAGGGTTCACTAATTGTGAACCACCCATATCTACACAATATATATCCATCAAATCAAATGGGGGATACACTATCCATTTAAGAAAACTAAGAACCCAATAAAAACAAATCCTTTAATTGAATCCCACTAGAAACAAAAAACAAACACCATAATAAAACCTACTCAATGGACTCCCAAATCATCATTCAAATAAATCCAATAACCATTATTTCAAAACCAACTCATCAATAAGAAATAATACAACACAAGGTAGAAATTAAGAATCAATCTCAAATCACAAAGAAACATGCTATATAACAATAAGTTTTGAAAACATCACAACTCCAATATTTAAAATAGTTTTGAAAAGAAAAAAAAACTTTATGGGTTGCACACTCACCAATGGTTTTTCATAGATCCACATCCATGTACATTCCCATGCCACCCTAAGAACCCATCAACTCATACCAATCTAGGAACTCATCCACCCATGCCATCAACCATCCACATTTTCACACATATCTATTCATGTGGTCACTCATGGGAATACCAAAGGTCGAAACAGAACATTCACATTTTTCGAACAAAAGTTCAACACAATTTGAATATTCTCAAAGAAAATCCCATTTAAAAATTCATAAAACATTTCAAAATATCACAAACCACAATGTAATAAACCATTTTCAAACTCCACACACCAATTCATTTTATCCTATTCAAAAGAAAATCTCATGGATTACATCTAAAAAAATCTTCACCCCATTCAAAATTTTTCATCCACTAAAAAAATCTTATTCCATCAAAAATCATTTGATTAAAAACTCATTTATTATTACATATAATAAATTTAAAAAAAACATATTTAAATGAAATTAACTCTTAAAAAAATTAATGTTTCTACAATCAAAGTTTTGATTATAAAAATTCAATCTCATCAAACTCATCCCCATTTTACCCAAAGATAATTTCCTAAAAATACATTGTTCTAAATATTTCTAAACAATATATCTGAATAATAATTTTTGAACTTTTGAAAACAAAACCATTAAAACATTAAATATATTTTTTCATTATTCCAAAATAGGGGCTTTTATCACAATTTTCAGAATCATAAAAGTCCCAAAAACAACTCACAAGGGGAAAACAATATTGATGGGTGAAATGAAAATATGGCTGGTCACCATATCCCAATCATACCATCATTAGAGAGATTATTCTAAGATAATATCATTGGATACAAAAAGATTTTGAGGACCAATTATCTCACTATGATCCTTATCCCAACTCTTGTTTAATTTACCAAGAAGAAACCAACCCACGAGAACAAAATAAACCAAAACAAACCTAACATCCCATTGAAATTAAGGTTTGGTCTAGAATGTTTTGGCCAAAATATCCCCCAGACCTACGCTGATAGTTTTTATAGTCCTACTACATTTTCTTTGAAATCCAAAATAATATAGGGTACCCAAAATCAAGGTCCAATAAAGAACCAACCTGGATCTAATACTATTTTTTCACAAACTAACCCAGGTCGACCCTAAACCGGTCACCCGTGCATATCTGTGATAAGGCTTGAGAGGTGATCCTGATCTTCTTTAGTGGGAAATTAGTGCCAGGGCATCAATATAGAATCCATGGTAATTATTTTTTCCAATATAAATAATATAATCATTCTAAATAAGTAGAGAATTGTAAAATAAATACAATATTCAAAATTGAATATCATTTATACAAAACTGAAAATACAAAAACAAAAAACTATTTAAAAAACCAAAACTGAACCTGATGACCACAATGTCCCCATCTGACAAAAATGGTCACTATCAAATACCAAAACCAACAATCACCCAGGGTGATCTAAACTAATCCAAAACCTGCATCGAAAGATAAAAATAAGATGGAACAATAGGTGTGAGTGTTAAAACTCTACATGAATTCCCAAATAATATATTCCCATTGAATGTCATTTAAATAAAAGAAGAATTAAATTTAGGCTTGAAATACAATATATGATTCTAATATTTCAAGCATTTTCTTATATTAAACCATCAACATTCAATTTCTCTTTTTCAATTTAAAACTACATTACTTTCCAAGAAGCACACAATAATATTCTTCAAGGGTCAATAAAATGTTTTCATTCAAAACAATGGAAAGGGCGTGTAATACATTTCTCAAATATTCTTAATAAACATTTTAAATCCAATTGAATACTCTTCAATAAAGTACATCACATGAAAGAGAACAAAAATTGATCATATAATAAGGGTAATGAAAAAATAAGAGTGCAAGAGTAAACAACCAACCAAGTATATCAACAAAACTCAATAGAAAAGTATGTTCCAAAGAACATTGGAGAACCTAAGAGCTTAGTGGAATAATCTAGAACATACAATATATCTTTAATCATCCTAATGGAATGCCTCAATTGATGGCATCAAATTTTTCCCACATGCTCAATCATTACCTACCTAGTATGATCGAGGGTCACTATCCCATAACAACAAATAAAAAAAATATCCCATGCTATGGGACAATATATAGAGAAAAATCCTAACTAATGCAGAAACAATTCCTTGAAAACCTGATTGCTATTTCAGGTTCCATTGTGAAATTTATTGTGGGGTGATTAAAAAATACCAATAAATCATCCAATCACAATCACATATAACATAGACAATCATCTCACACAATAAGTCACCCCTAAGATACACTAAGGAAAACTCCATTACCATTAAATTATATGATCAAAAGGGATCCTCTTAGAATTTTCCTCCCATAAAAATCAACATAACCCCAGAAAGAGAATTTTACCACTAGATTTTTCATGATCACTACCTTCCCAAAAGTTCCAAACAGGTCTCATACACTCTTTAATAAAAACTCATTTGTCAAAGAACTGAAACCACCATTCTAAAAAGGTACAATAACATCATTTTTCATTTCATAATAATTTAGAAAATTCTATTCTAGTACAAAAACTACAATTTCAAGAAGAATATTCTTTCATAAAAATGACCAATGGGCCATAAGACATCATCATATGTCAGATAATTTTCAATGAACCAAACACACACCCAATTCAAGTCAATCCCTTTTATAAATCCATTCTATAAATCCAAAACAGCTTTTAAAATACCACTAATACATTTAAAAAGCCAAAAAATCCTTTAAAAATTAAAAAATAACACACATAACCAAATTGTTAATTTTATAAAACACTTGATGTGAAACAATTTACAAAACAATTCCATATACATCAAAACATAAAAGAAAACCACATCATTTCAAATCAAAAAAATTACAAAGATTACAAACCACTATTTAAAAAATAAGGATGGTGAAAAAATAATGAAACCAATGATTCTTAAATTAAAATAGAATGTGCATAGGTAAACCTACCAAAAACTCTCATTGCTTCAACAATGCACACCCGAAACAACCACAAAAATTCGTATGAAAGAAATAAAAAACACAAAAACCATAAAAACATAAAAATACTAAATAAAACAAAAAAAAGAGGATCCCTAGATCCACATGACCAACTAAAAGAGGAAATCAAAAGAAAATGTAAATAGAAGGAAGAAAAAATTGAAAATAAGAGATTTAATTAACGATTCACCCCATAACATGAAGAAAAAAACTTTTAATCAGATAGGATGGAGGTGGGGGGAATTAGGAAGATTGTAGGAACCTCACATGGGCCATAATAACTGAATGGGGGAAGAATATGGTGATTTGGGGTTAAATAAAAATGACGGTAGAATAGGAAATTCACACTTTTAAGGATTTGATCACTGTTTATGGTTATGAAACCTGATATCCCAAACTGTGCACCAACTATGAAAACCTTACTGGAAAATATGGGCACTCACATGGTATGGTAAACCAGGTGCCAAATGTGTGACATGGTTTTGTCCAAAAATCGATGAACCATGTACATGGCTTCCATATGTTTTTCCTAAATGTGTGTTGGTCATCCACCCATGACTTGAGAAAACCCAGGTTCCACACAATTCCATAGAGAATGGTGTATAGTTTACCATAAAAATTCACATAAATGATATAACTAATAAAAAACATCCCAAAACACACTTTTCAAATTTATAACACCCATAAATTGAGGGAACGATAATAAACCTAAAGAAAAACCAAAACATATGATGAATGTAAAAAATCTAGGTGTGACCGAGAGTAAATGAGCTTCATAAACATCACATAATAATAATAATAAACTATATAGATAAATAATAATTATTGTATCATTGGTTAATATCACCAATAAATCATAAATAATTTAAAATTATGTTATCATAGATGATAAATGTACTAAAAATATCACATGACCATTTCCTTAGTAAGATTCCGGTAATATCTTGAAATCAATAAATTATAGTCTATAATTTTATAAAATATTATGGAAAAAAATTCCTTCGAAAACAACCTTGTAAATATGTAGAAGAATATTCAATTACTTAATGAGAAATTATGTTTTGTAAATCAATTCATATTAGGTATATTAAGATAAATATTCATTTCCCATTTTTGGTAAAAAGTCAGAATTACCTCCTTCAAAAAATTGATTAAATATTAACAATAATAATTTAAAAAAAAAATAAATCAATGGTAAGAATTATTTTAAATATTCATAGGATAATAATAATAACATTCTTTGAAATATATAATGAATACATGTATATTGAAGAAAAAGACCCTCAACCAAAGAGGAAATAATGTCTACATTTAATAAAAACATTTTCTCAATAATTTTAATTACCAAAGTAAATAAATTGGTATTATTACAGAAAATTACATGAATAACTATATTATAATGAAATAATTTATATTATTGAGAGGTATATAATGAAATTTCATCATTGAAAACTTAATCACAAATAATCTCGATAAATAATGAGATCGTTTCATAAAACCCTAAAATAATTTTTAATCACTGAATCAAAACCACACAAAAGAGATAAATTTAGATGGATACATATATCTTAAAAAATATCATAATAATTATTTTAAACTAAATTAATTGTTTATTCCCAATATCTATCTTCCTCAATATGGCATACTACTAGATCATCATTTCAGGGCATCATGGCCCACTCCAAGTGGATTGTCTCTAGGGATTCTCCCTTGAATACATGGAACACTACTTGGCTTGCAAATCCAATTTAGGAAGATATTGTCATTCCTCCTGCTATGCTTCATGTCTCTATTGCCTCATTGTAGGTTCATAGTGCAGAAATTCCGGATTTTATTCCTCCACAGATTCATTCTGAAATTTTAAGATATAATTACATTGATATTGATACCCTTATTTGGAAACCCTATTCTAATGGTATTCTATCCACCCGGGACATGTATCAATTTATCTATGCTGAGCAGAATGCTTCTCCTCAATGGCTGCTTGCTTAGAAGAATAATTTCATCCCTTATACTGAATTCATTTTAATCTGGAGGATATGGAAGAAGAGGTTACCAGTGAAATGTCTTCTCCAACGAGCTAGATTTCAGCTTGAATCTATCTGTTCAATATGCTTTGCAAATGTGGAATCAATTGACCATCTATTTCTATAATGTTCCTTTATATGTAGGTTATGGTGCTATATACAAGACATGAAAACTTCCTATTTGGTGTTATGGTCAATTGAAGGGATGTTATCCTCCACAGTTGATATTAAATGCAGTGATCAGGTGAGGAACATCCTTCTGGTTGCTGTTGCTGCAACTGTTGGATTCATATGGAAGGCTCGGAATAACCAGATTTTTGAGAGCATCCAACCCTCTTTTCAGTCAGGTGTTAAAGAAATCCATCGTGCGGTATGTACTGCCTCCAAGCTGCAGTTGGGATGTATGAACAATGGTGTTAATGATTTTATCATTCTGAGGAATTTTGGATTATCTGGAAGAACAAGAAAACCACTGGTCATGAAGTACATAAGGTGGATTCCAACTATTCCCTCCTGGTTGATAATTAATGTTGATGGGGCAGCTACAGGTGCACCTGAGCCATCAAGATGTGGTGGTGTCTTTCATACCTATTGGGTCTTTGTTAATAATTGTTTCTATCATTATATTGGGAAAGGTTTCACCATTGAGGAAGAGTTATGGGCGATGATAAAAGCCATTTCTTATGTAGTTAAATATGGTTGGCGATTTCTTTGTCTGGAATCAGACTCGATGGTTGCTGTTGAAATCATTAAAAGACGATCAAGGAATGTCCCTTGGGTGCTTTTGCCTTACTGGATTGAATGCCTTCAACTCCTTGATGGTATTATCTTGGACATATCTCATGTTTTAGGGAGGACAATTAGGTTGCTGATTCATTATCTAAGAAGGCTATTATGGAATCCAGCTCTGGATGGTCATTTATGGATTTTTATTTTTGTGTGCCCCTTGTGGATGCAGATGCATGTGGCACTTTATTTACTAGTATATGTAAAACCTCTTTTTGATGCCTTGTTATCTTATTTATTTTTCAATAAAATTTCGTAGGGTCGGGTTTTAACCTGCCTCTGGGCCTTTTGGGTAAATTCATTGGAAGTATGTACACCATATTAATGAAATAATGGGTGAATATGGTACCTATCTCATAGAGATAAAAGTGATATGAAAATATCATACCTCAAGAATGACATACATTGAAAGTGATATATCATCCTATATATTAAATTTTATGTTATTATAATTCTATAATATAATAATTTTAATTATTATAATATCATATATGTTCCAATTATAACATTTCATCTCCCATTTATTAATAAATCTATAGTAAAATCATTATTTCATGGTGTTTACTACTTTTTTTTCATGACAGTTTTAGTTCGCCAATTCCGGAACATGAACATTGACTGACTTTGTTTTTATTAAGATAGACCCCCTTTTGATGGGTAAGGGGAACCCAACAGAATTCAAATACATAAAGACAATAAATCCATGCAGTCTAAAGTTCCAGAGACAAAAACAAACCAATTCAAAACTGCAAATAATGACCCCTCCCTAGCATGAAAAACATTAAGACGAGCTTATAACTTTTCATCATTGGTTGGCTGGTAGTCTCATGAAAGGATGTATGAGAATGGTACAGATGGTAAAATACATACCCTCTTAAACATCCAATTCCAGATATCCATGATCTATGGAAGCTCCTTGCTCTGAACCTCTTCTGCGACCGTCCCTTGGAGTAAACTGGATGCATTATCCCATTAACCACGAACCGTAGAACCACCACTCAAACAATCCAACAAAAAAAGCATTTTTCCAAACCACAATTTCAACCAACACAAAAATTTACCACGATATCCCATAATCAAGACCATAAAAATTTCACAGTAATCAAATTTCCCCTCCATCATCAAGCCAAAACAAATCACTGAAACCAAAGCGACCCCAACAAAAACCCATCCAAAAGTTCGAGCTGTGCAACCCAAAGACAACACATGAACATTAATCAAGGAAAAATAATATCCATTATTTTAATCATATTATAAATATAATATATATTAATTATATATATTCACATAAAACTAATATATTAAAAAACGATTCACAACATTCATGGAGATGGTAGATTGTACGTACACATGAAAATTATTTTCATTTTTCTATAAAAAGAAGGAAATAAATATAAATAATATTTGGTAATTACAAAAACATAAAAATATAATTTACGAAAACATAGTTCCATATTTATAACCATCCGAGTAAAATGGTGATTAAAATAGAATTACACCACTACTTGGAGATGGTATGTCATACGTATACAGTAGTGATGTTTTTGTTTTCTATAGGATGGAAAGGAGGTGGATAATGGTTGTTACATCAGTAGAATAAAAATTTAGTCTATTAAATAATGTAAATTCATTATTTTATATTTAAATCCATATATTTATAGTATTTATAAGATTATATAAAATTTAAAGTACTCATTTAAGAGATATACCACTTTATTAAAAAGCCTCTTTTGGATTACACAATATGTCTTGAAAGGATGGACATTCAGAAATACTATAATATAAAGGAAGCATGGAAGGAATAAATAAAGGTATTATGGTAGGTATTGGACAATATACACAAATCATGAAGTGTGGTCAATAGAGGAGAGGTTGTATCCCTCTATAAGGGAGGTAAGGGACACATATTGAATTTCTTAAAATATTAAACAATATATATATCATAATCATTTAAATTAAATAAAAGGTACCCAAAATTAGAATTTAAGACATTATAAGGTCCAAATACAATAAAAAGTAATATTTAAAAAAATTATAGATACAATTTGAGCCTCATTTTCTAGTCAAAATACCTTAAACTCATGATAACATTAACCCTGAAAACTCAAATTTTTACCATGAAAACATAATTATATGAACAAAAAAATGGGCCTTATATAAAGAGATGGACATCATGATTCAAAAATTTGAATATTTTTTTAAATATTTTATTTTTATAGGTGGTAGAAATTAATTTTAATATAATAAAAAAACACATGATAAACATTTTTTTGGAAAATAATTGATTTAAGAGTAAAAATAATTTTAGCTTGAGATAAAGTGATAAATTTGTTTCACTGGATTTTTTGGTTATATCAAAATTTTTTATCTTTTTTTATAATTTTTTTATGATGAAAAAAATAATTAAATCTTCCAACCATTCCATTAAATTCAATGATGCTGTAATAATCTTAAATTGGAATAAAATAATACTCATCTTAACCAAAGTCACTATTGGGATAAAAATTGAAAATAATGATTTAAAATAAATTAATTAACTCCTTAATGGAAAATTTATCTTAAAAACACTCATAAATTGGATAATATCATGTGGTAAATGGATTTTAATTTTTTACCGTGTTATTTTAACTGAATTTTACACCTTTTACCGAATTGAAAAATATTAATTATGGTTACTATTCATAATGACCAATATTTAAGTTCAATCTATGAAATTATTTTATTTTCATATTTATAAATATTAAATCAATTTTTCAAATTCAACTAACATAATTGGAAGAATATAATTTGTAATTAATCCATTAAAACTCGATAAAAGCGGTTCTACATAATTTTTATATTGAGTAGAAAAAGTATTTTATAGAAAAATAAATCATAAAATGAATTAAAATTATATGAAAATAATAATAATAATCTAAAAAAACTAATATTACTTTTAAAAATTTTTATTAAAAAATTAATACTTTTAAATTCTTGAAATGATTTGATAGTAAGAATAAAAACAATATTTTTCAATATTCATTATTGATTCAAAAGTATTTTTTTCTATTAATTTTAGTTTTTGAAATCACAAAATATCTTTTTATAAAAGAATATATTGTTTTATAATACATATTATATGAATTTTGAGTTACTATTTCATCCTTATGATTTTCATAATATATATGATAAATATCATACACACTGAATGTGATTTTTTATCAAGAGAACTCTTTAGTATTTAAACTGAAAATTTTATCATAATGATAAAAATTTTACTAACTTATATTATGGAAATCATCATACTCATTTAATTCTAGTTTCCGTATCCATAAAATATAATTAAAATGAAAAGAAAACTATTAAATCAAAATGATTTCAGGTATTCTATTTTGATATTCATTATTAAAGGATGTTGTTTTTCAGTTATTAAATGACCATTGGAGTTCCAGGTGTCCTAGTCCCTATGATATTTTTGGAATAAATTCTAATGATGGAATCCAAGATGAATGCTGGGATATAGGCCTATAAATACCAGGTCATTTAAAGAGCTCACTACAACACATACACTGTACAAATGATATTTTGACACTATATAAGAGCTTGTCCAAATTGCTATTAAGTGTAAAGGATGTGATTTTCACAAGTTGTGGATAACTTATTCTATATACATGTAATCTTCAATAGTTTTTTTCTCCATGTGACACTAATTTTTTTGAAAACGATTGAGGGATTACAGGGAAACCAAAACTAAATGTGACCCATTAGATCTAAGGATTCTGAGGCTAGGAGGAAAGATGCACTGATAATCTTCTCGATTGATGGCTTGTATGGATAGCAAGATAGAAGACAATCATCATATCGAGGGATCAACCTAGTGTGGCTAAGACATACATTTTTGAAAGTATAAATCAAGGGACCACCATCCATGTTTTTTGGATACCATTCTCTTTTTATTAAAATAATTGTATTATTTTAATTGTTTATAATTATGTTGATTTGTAATATAAAGATAAGTGTTTTATATATTCATCTTTCTATTCCATGATTTTCGATTACAATATTTATAATTTTAAATTCTCTATTTATGACCACTTCAATTACTCAATACAATTCTATATGATTTATGATAGAATCATTGTATTGTCTTACTCTATTCATTATAACCATTGTGACTACTATTCTTTACACACTTACTATGATTAAATCGTTTCTTACCCAAAATACTATTAAATAGTATTGCAGAATACATATCATAATTGATTTGATTATGATATACTTTTTAATTGGACCCAAGGGAGGTCTGAATAATTATTTTACTTTATAAGAGGTATTTGGAATTGAATTAGTTTAAATACATTTAATCTAAATCCCTTTCATGGATAAAAAAGAAATGTTTTTAAACCTACAATTAACCCCCTCTTATATTGTGAAATCTACATATACATTATGCTCCTAAAATTGGAATCATATCCATGTCTCTATAATACTAATACTCACATTTGGTATCAGAGGAGGATTCCACTTATTTTTGTTGTTAATTATTTTATTCTATCTTGAAAGTAAACTCTATTTTACTTATAAACTTTTTTTATAAATACTTGTTTTACTAACATACACTATGAAAAATAAAATTTTATATTGCTTAATATATGGTAGGACTCAATGTCGGATCAATAGACAATTTGAATCCCACAAGACCACCTATTTTTGATAGAAATAATTATGAGTATTGGATATACAAGATGAATACCTTTGTTATCAATACTGTGGTTGATAACATTGTAATGCTGACTGGAGACGATAATATTTCTGACAAGGAAGTGGGAACATTTACAGATCAATAGAAAAAGGAATATCAAATGAATTATAAGGTACATAATACCTTAATTTACTAAATTAATAGAAACATATACATCTATATATCATCTTGTTAACATTTGAATAGTATTTGGAAGAAATTATAAATCAATCATTTTGGAACATCAAATGTAGTTGAAATAAGAAGAACTTTGCTTAGAGAAAATTACCAAGCTTTTGAATTTCCATAAGAACCAGTTGTTAAGGTTCAATAGAGATTCATTAAAATTTTGAATATTTTAAAACATATGGAAGATAAAGGATTAGAATATGATATTCTTTTTTAAAATACTATCGATAATATTCCAAATGAATTGGAATTGAAGAAAATAGATTTTATGAATAAAAAAAAGAAACAAAATTAAATATTGATGATTTATTTATAACACTTTTAGAATATGAGAATATATTTAAAATAGATGTAGAAAAATAAAAAAATATGAATGGTGTAGTATATTTCACTTTAGATTCAAATATATGAAGTCAAATAAAATGATATTCAAATCAACTAAGTAAAAAAGGTGTGGTTCAATCAAATTCAAGTGAATCAGAACATTATGAGAATGAATTGGATAACCATTCTCGTAGAGGGAAAAATATTTTTGGATATATGGATATTGAGTATAGATATATGTAAAACAACATGTAAAATAAATAAAATAAGGATAATGAAGTTACTTTCTTCGTATGTAATAAATCATGACACATTAGACCAAATAGTCCAATGTTGAGAAAGATAGAAAGGAAAGAAATCCATTCTAAGTGGAATTATTAAGAGTACTACAAGTCAAAAAGAAATAATGTTTTTGAAGATAATGAAACCTAGAGTGCTAGTAGAATATATTCTTCTGATGACCCTTTAGATGATGAAATATCAAATTAGAAAAATATTTGTATATACACAATAATACATTTTGAAAGTAAATGTCTCACGAATAATGTGTGTATTAAAGAATCTCTGACTAATATGTCTTTAATTCTTGAATTATCTTGATGAAAATAATTCTATATCTTTATATGAAGAATCATATCTAGATATTGATAACATTAAATTAACTTCATATGAAAGGGTTTCTATATTTTCCACATTCCTTGAAAATGAAAAATGAAAAATAAAAAATATGTTTGAAAAGGGAAATTTTATAATATGTATTTTATCAAAATAAGTATTAGATATTTCCAAGTATCTTGATAAAAAATCCATTTAATTTTTTTCCATTTCTAACAACCACGATGAATATTACGAAGGTTAAGCTTACTAAAGAATTTAAAAATTTTGTTTCTAAGAAAAATGACTTAGTGAAAGAACACAACCCTAAAACTAATGTTTATTATGATAATAATTTAGCTACCAAACTAAAATCTGAAATTTTATCTTGAAGGAAAATATTTTCAAACTTCCCTTATGGGAAATAAAATTTTGATATGATTTATAAAAAAATTCATCATCTTAAATGTAGTTTTTGAATTGGTTACTCCCATTCAAAACCAATTTTCAGTAATAACTATTTTGTTCTAATAATGGACCTTTTTTTCACTAAGTTTCAATGTAGTGCAAAATGGATTAAAAATTGTACCTTAAATATAATTCAATCATCGGGATTCAACAAAGCCCATTTTTTAAAACAAATGTTGATACCTAAAATTTTTCTTTCTGACATTTCTAAACCCAAGAATGCTGGGTTCCAAAAACATATCTGTTTTTTTAGGAATACAAAGGATGTACCAACAAAAAAGAATATACGGTACACAATTTTAGGATTTTCTAGACACATGACCGGAAATAAATTCTTCTTTGAAATAATATTAAAATCAAATATAGAAGATTTACCTTCCAAGATAATGCTCTAAGAAATATTGTTGGTATATGTAATGTTAATCTTTTAGGTAAGGCCTTGATTTTAAATGTTTTCCTTGTTAAACATCTTATGTAGAACATTATAATCATATTTAAACTATGTAATGATGGTTATCCTATTAATTTTAGGAATGATAAATGTGTAGTACACAATTCCAAGGATGAATTAATTCTTTGTGCCCATCATCATGAGAATGTTTTTACTCATAACATAGAAGTCCTTTGGAGCCAAGAATTACCTTGATATAGTGCAATGGAAGATCAACTATTTTTGTGGCAAGTTATATTAGGAAAATTCAACCTTATAAATTTATGAAAATTGACTAAGAAAATAATTTACAAGGATCTATGAGATCATAGATTTGATTCTTCAAAAG
Organism: Viscum album; assembly: GCA_963277665.1. Classification (NCBI taxonomy): domain Eukaryota; kingdom Viridiplantae; phylum Streptophyta; class Magnoliopsida; order Santalales; family Viscaceae; genus Viscum; species Viscum album. The sequence goes on along the minus strand of OY728142.1, from coordinate 1,399,195,634 downwards.
TCTGTGACCCCTGTCAATATGTTATGCAAAAGAATTCATGCATAAAATCAATTAAAGAAGTCTCAACTACTGATGGTTTACAATTGGTACATGTGGTTTTATTCATTCATATAAAAAATGGAAGTATTGGTGGAAAATACTATGTATTTTTTTAGTTGAAAATTACACTAGATACACATGGGTTTATTTTCGTAAAAAGAAATCTAAAGCCTATTTTTATTTTATTAATTTTGTAGCCAAAGTGAAAAATAAGAAAAACATTCCATTGATAACTATTCAAATTGATCCTGGTGGAGAGTTTGAAAATTTTATTTTGAAACTTATTCTAGTAAGAAAGGTATTATACATAAATTCTTTTCCCCTAGAACACCTCATCAAAAATGGTGTTGTTGAAATGAAAAATCAAACTCTTCAAGAGATAATAAGAAACTTGTTGAGATAAGAATCTATTCCAAAATTTTTTTTAGATGATGCTATGAGTACTGGTTTTTATACTAGAAATCATTTTTTAATTAGACCATTTATTAATAAAACACCTTATGAGTTATGGATAGGCTGAAAACCAAAAGTCTCGTACTTCAGAGTATTTGGATATAAAGTATTCATTCTAAATATAAAATAATATTTTATATAGATTTTCAACCAAATTCGATAAAATTATATGCTTAGGTTATTCCAAAACATCTAAGGCCTATATAGTTTTCAATAAAAACTCTTGTACGGTTGAGGAAATAATAATGTAAAATTTGATGAAACCAATACTTTTATTTTTAAACTATCCAATCCTACATATTCTGATGTGTTCTTCAAAATAGATTATCATCATTTTATAGAAGACTCATCTAATAAGGAAAATACTCAATAAATTGATTTTGAACTATTCACCATGAAAGACTTTCGAACTTATGTTGATGAATATGTTTTAAAAAACCCAAGTCAGTTGTTTCATAGGAATCATCCTAGTGAAAGTATCATTAGTGATGTAAATCAACATATAAGGACCAGAAGTCCCTTATAAAACAAATTAGAACATCTTTTTTTCCTTTATCAATTATAACATAAATGTTTTGATGAGGATTTAGGTGATGAAGATTGGATTATATAAATTCAAGATGAACTAAATTAATTTGAAGTGAATAAAGTCTTGACCTTGTTTAAAAGACCTAAAGAAACCACTATAATTAGAGTAAAATGGGTTTTCATAAATAAATGTGTTGAAAATAGAATCATTGTTTGAAATAAAAAATACTAGTTGTTAGAGGTTATAATCAATAAGATGGAATGAACTATGAATAAACCTATGCTCCTGTAGCTATGCATTAATCTATTCAATTTTTGTTATCCATTGCTGTATTCTTTAAAATAATTTTTTTCAAACAGATGTGAAGTGTTCTTTCCGTAATGGATATGTAAAAGAGGAGGTTTTTATTGAACAAATTTTTAGTTTTGAAGATAAAAAACATACGAAATATGTTTACAAACATACCAAATCTTTATATAGACTTACATAAGCCCCTAGAGCCTTGTATAATAGATTACAAAGATTTTTTATTTAAAACTATTATATTTTGGGAACTGTTGATCCAAATTTTTTTAGAAAAGAATAATTTTTTTTAATTATTCAAATTTATGTCAATGACATTATATTTAGACCAAATCAAAAATCATTAACATATTATTTTTCACATATTATGAAATCTGAGTTTGAAATCAGTATGATGGGTGACTTAACATTCTTTCATGGTTTTCACAACTCTCAAAAACCATAAGTAACCTATATATATCAACATATTTATATTAAATACCATCTTAAAAGTTATGGATAAAATAATACTAAAAGTATTAGTACTCCAACCATTACCTCAAATAGTCTTGATCTTGATGATGTTGGGAAACTAGTTGATCAATCATCTTTAAGAGGTGAGATAAGATGCCTACTATAATTAACAGCCAGTCAGCCAGACATAATTTCTTCAGTATGGTTATGTGAAAGGTATCAATAAAATCCAAATGAATCACATTTAAAATTATTTAAAGGAATTTCTAATTATTTAAAAGGGACTATAGATTTATGACTTCATTATTATTTTGGAAATGATTTTGAATTAAATACTTATTCAGATGTTGAATTTGGTGGCTGTAGAATGGAAAGAAAAAGTACTTCTAAAACATTTCATTTCCTAGGAGATTAATTATTTTCACGGTCTTGTAAGAAACAACACTCAGTATCACTTTCCACTACTGAAGCATAATATATGGTATCTAGATGTTGTTGTGCTCAAGTGTTGTGGATGCAACCCACACTCACTGATTATGACATGAGTTCAAATAAACTCAAATACTTCGTGATAATACATGTTCCATTACCTTACTTTAAAACCCTAAAATCACTCTCATGAAAAACTTATAGATATTAGGCATAAATTTATTAGGGATCACATACTTAGAAGAGATATCATTTTATAATTCATCAGAATGCAAGAACAACTTAGTGACATATTTACATAACTATCAACTTATGATATATTTGAATATGTTAAACAAAAGCTACAGATTATCACTGTAATGTAATTATTAATATTTAATTCCTGTTTAAAACCTCTCCTTACATTAAGTTACTTCTTTTTTCTTAGGGGGTACATATGTTTGATAGTTTAGAAAAAATCATGTACTAAATTTTTTTTCTTACCCAATTTGTTTGTACTCCAAATTTTTAATACTCAATAATTTTCATACTCAAATTTTTTCATACTCATTTTTACAGGTCATTTTATTTTTTAATTGTGCAAATTACAATGTTTTCATACTCAGTTTTTTTATTTTTCTTTTGAGAAAAAATTAATCAATACTAACTAATTTGTCTTAAGTATTTGAAATGGACACTCACTTATCAAAATTTTTTATTTTCATTTATTTTCTAATTTTTTGTTACTTTTTCTTAAAAAACATTATTATATTCTTATTAAATACAATAATTGTTTAAAAAATACCTAAATAGTTCAAAATTTCACAACGGTTTGATCTTTTTTTATCTAATATGAACTGTTGAAGTTCAACATTATTATTCATTCGCCAATATTAAGGGAACACTACCTATTACACATCCAGGTTGTTCTTCTCCAAGTCGAAGCTCTGAAACCCATCATTTTGTTACATTTTTTGTTGTTTCGATCATAGAATTACACCGTACCCATTTCTAAATTTTCAGAAACCTCTCCACATGAAATTCCACTAAATTATTTCCATAACATCATGTTTTTAGGGAAAGGTTACTAAAGAGAATATTTTATGATAACTTGTATTCATCATTAGAAATAATTATTCAATTTCAATTATGGATTCCAGTTTGTATAGAAAAACATAATTGTTTTCAACATCTAATCAATGTGGATGATGTAAAATAGTTCTATAATACTCTGAAAGTTGATAACTATTATAATGTATCTATTCATATGTATGATAGAGAAATCAGTGGGACTGTAGAAAAATCTACTCATTTCTTATGGTTTCCTTCTGAGGGTGATGGCTTTTTTCCTTCCCAAAAAGTTCCTAAAGAAAAGGGAACTTTTATTAAGAACTAAACTAAGTAACATTTTTCATGAAATCTATGATCCCTAAAGAAAAACCACTCATTTATCCACTGAAAATCGTCTTACAACATTTTGGATGATAGGATTTTTGATACCCCAAACAAGAGGAAGAGAAACGTTTCATGGTTTATATGATTTTATCTATGATTATTTGGTAAAAATGAGAAAGATAAAATTGATGAGTTACATTTTCGTAAAAATATAAAATTTAAGGCCCAGTGAGATTAAGTCTCAAATAGTCATGTTTCAAGTTATTTTGAGTAGGTTTATCATTGAATGTTTGAAATTACTAAATTTCAAAGTTATAACTGAACATTGAAATATGAAAGTTCCTTGGATAAGTGAGGATATGATAAAATAATGAAATTTCAATTAATAAATAATCCTTTAAATTTGTTAATGATGTTGATGTTGAAGCTAAAACTTCAAAAGAGATAGTTCGAGGTTGTATATATATCACAAAACTATCTTTACTAATTTTTTCAAAGAAACAAATGAAATCTATGTTTGATTATATTGTGGAACCAAAGAATAAGAGTTTTTACTCTACCAAAATTGATGCTAATTGGATAAAGGAGAAAGTAGAATGGAAAGTGGGAGATCCACAATTTTGTCTGAACCCCACTGAATCTTTATCTGAAAATATATGGACCCAAGAAACCCTTAAATAAATTGAGAAGAAGAAGAAGTTGAAAAAGAGAAAGGGTAACATTATTGATTTTTAAAATCATTTTAAAGATCTTTAAAAGGATAGTTCAAGGATTTTATTTGAGGAACTTTTTGATGAATAAATATATCACTTCCTCAATCAAAGTCAAGGTAAATAAATAGAATAATGTAGTTGAATAATTAGTACCTCAAATTATTTTTCAAGAAATAATTTTAAAAGAAAAAGAATATGCTAATATAATAGATATAATGTAATATATTAGTGAAAAATTTGATAAAAATGAAAATGATAAAGAACAAAAATAGGATGAAGGGAATGAATAAGAGTTTAATCAACAAACAGAGTCTCAGTCTAAAAAAATTTCCAATATGATCTTCTCAAGAAACCTCTTATAAACTTCCATCACCATTATTATAATCCTCAAATCTACTTTCTCAGATAAGTAAAGCTAGTGAAGTAATACATATCTCATACAAAAATGAAGAGAATGGGGTTTATAATGATTGGAATCTAGATTAGATGATGATTCCAATGGAAGTCATTTGTAGAACTTCCCACTTATGAGGAAGTCACTAATTCAGGAAAAACTATTTCTTAATGAAAGATCAGTAAATTTCTCAATACATAAGAATTTTTGAATGGAAAATTATTTATTTTCCAACGATTTAAGGAAAATTGATTTTTTTTGCTGATAATCAAAACAAATAATCATACTCTATCATGCTACTTAGAAAAAAACTGGTCAAGATCAAGGATGACATAAAAGTGTTATAATAAAGCACTAATGAACTCAAGAAGGATTATAAAAATGTTGATAAATATTATAATAAATTTGAATAAAGTATAAAATTACATGAATATTCAACTGAAGATATCAGAAGACATGATAATGAAGTAAATGTTTCATTAAAAAAGATGGCATTTGATACTGCTCAAAAATTGAAAGTGTTTAGAGGCCTAGATGAATGTCAGTATGAAGATTTAAAAGACATTGAGAAGTAGTGATATGTTATTAAATATTAAATTGAAAAGATCATGTATTATAGGGATGATTTAATTCAGTTTAAAAATAAAAATTCCTTGCTTGCTGATAGGATTAATGTTATAGAGAATAAGGTTAATGATCATGAAGGTATGATTTGTTTTCAAGAGGTAAAAGTTCAATCTCAAGAATTAAAACTTCATACCTAGGACCATATCATTGTATATTAGGAGGAGGTGTTTAGATCTCAGAAAGAATAAGTTATTAAGCTAATGGAAGACATAATAGAGTTCAATAAATTAAGGATATACATTTAAGACTGTATGAAGAAGGAAACAGATAAGGAAAAGAAATGATTTTTTGTACTCTTATTTTGTTTTTTTGAAACATTAAAGAATTTATTTGATGTCTATATATATTTTTATTGATTTGTTTCCAAAACTATTTGGATGAATGTTCCTTAATTAATTTTATATGATCAAACTATTTATCTCTTTGAATATTTTGTTTCCCTAACCCATTTTAGGTATTAGAAGAATTTCCCTATTCCTTTTTGAAAATGAAATTTGGGGGAGTGAGTTATATTGGGGTAGAATGTATTTTATAGGTACTAATATTCTTATAAAAGGGATAATGGGAGAATGTTAATTAAAAGGGGATTATTTTAGTAAGGTGGATTATTTTTTATAAAACATGATACATATGGATTTTTTCATCCTGAGGGGGAGGTTTGTCATATTCAAATAATATTTTGAAAAATTTTAAAACTCAAGGGGATATCGGTATAAGTGTTCACATCTGAATATGAGTTTTTTATTTGTTTTAACTTGTGGTCTATGCTTTCCAAAAAGGGGGATATTGATTAGTTAGAAGTCTTCTATTGAATTTATTATTTCATTTTTGGGAAATAACAAACTCTCTTTTTTTAAAATCATATATTGTTTTATCTTACTTAGTTTAAGAATTTAGTTTTACCATTTCATCAATATGATTTTCATACTATGTATGATAAATATCATACACACAAATTATTATTTTTTATCAAACACAATATTCATTTTTCATACTAGAAAATTTATCATAATGATATAAATCATACCGTATTTTGTTACAGAAGTCATCATACTCATTTAATTATATTTTTTCATATCTATAAAATATAATAATAATGAAAAGAAAACCACTAAAAAAACTATGTCTTGAATTATATTTTTATATGAATTTTAAAGAAATGTTGTTGTTTCAATTATAAAATTATCATTGGAGTGCCAGGTGTCATAATCCCTCCAAGATTTCATGATGATGTGAGACTGTTGGAAACCAAGATGACCATTAGGATAGAGGAATATAAATACCAAGTCATTTGAAGTGGTCGACGCAATACATATACTTTATAGATATGATTTGGACACTCTGTAAGAGAAATGCCAAATTAATTCTAAGTGTGATAGCTTTGAAGTTCACAATTTGTGAACAACTTGTTATACATACTTATAATATTAAAGAGATTTTTTTTGCTTTGTGTGGAACCAATTATTATGAATACAATCAAGGGATTTTGAGGATATCAATATAGAATCTGATCCATCATATCTAGGGTTTTCAAGGCTATAAAGGAAGAGGAGTCGATCACCTACTTGAACAAGGCATTATAGGGATAACAGTACAGAAGCTGATCATCATATCAAGGGATTACCCTAGTGTGGTTAATTGATATATTCATTAATTTATAAATCAAGGGACTACAATCCATGGTTATTTGATACACTTATCTGTGGGTTAAAAGAAATGTATTCTTTTAAGTCTTTATAATTCTGTTGTATTGTAATAGAAAGAGAATTGTATTTTATATTTATCTTTCATTTACATACATTGTGATTACATTATTTGTAATTACGACTTCTGTAATTATGATAATTTCAATTACTCTATAAGATTCTGTATACATTATGATATAATTTTTTTATTGTTTTACTTTTTTCATCCTAACCATTTTTATTACGATTTTCTACAAGCTTACTCTAATTAAATTATTTCATACAATAAATACAATTAAATATAAATATGGAATATATATTGTAATAGATCTGATTTCAATATTCATTTTCATCAAACCCATGAGCCAATCCAATTATTTTTTTTACTTTATAATATATTTTTTAATTGAATTACTATAATTTCTTTAAACAAAATTCTTTTTAGGGATAAAAATGAAATTTTTTTAAACATAAAATTCACCCCCTCTTGTATTGTTCCATATACATATACACTATGATCCTATATTCATTGTAAATTCAATATTTTTTTTAAAAATCCCATGAATTTATTCTATGATAAATATGATATGATAATTTAAAAAATTATATCATTTTTATCAAATAAAATTTCTTTAAGTGCTATTAATTAATTATAATCTTTTAATGGAAAGATAAATAGAAAATATTTATGAAGAAAATTTATTTTTAGAGCATTAAATTGAGTACTTATTTATTAGTTCATTTATGTTATATAAAAACATTATACAATTTTTTCAAATTGTGTTTATTCATTTCCAAAAATTCAATTTTAATTACTATAAGTTATGATGGTCGTGTTTAAATAAAATTTTTTATATCAGATTTTGTTTAATCTCTTTTTTGCATGTATCACAAGATATCAATGAAGTTAAATTTATTTGAAGAGAAATATATAATAAAATTTAAGGGTGTTACATAAGTGATATTGATTTTAATTATTTTGAAAAATAGATGAAATGTTTTGTTGTTTTTATACCCTTAAAGGATGATTTCCTTCAATATTATCATGCCCCAAATATTTTATTATTTTTTAACATAATGGATTATTCTAGGCTTTATGTTGAATATAGAATTTTAGGATTTCACTAAAGGGTAATATTTTATTTTTATTATTCTATTTGGGTTACATTATAATTAATTAATATATATAACACAAGGTATGTGGTTATACATGATTTCTATTAATGATTATGAATTTGGGTTCTTGGATTGGAAAGATATGAAAATTTTCTTTGATGTAAATTTTAATTTAGGGATTTTCATTATAAGATTTTTGTTGGGGAGTTGATGGGAAATAATAATTAGGTGGTGTTTGTTTAATATAATTTTGGTCACTATATAGGATGTAGTTATTAGGGTTTCAAAATTAGGATTTATTATCATAGTTGAGCTAATAAAAATGAGTTGGATAGTGTTAAATATAAAATAATGGTGGTTGTGGCCCAATAGGTTTCAATATACGGTTAATAAATACATAAGTGAATTAATTAATAGAGAAATATATGGTAAATTATATTTTTTATTTTTATTTATTATTGTTTTTAATTGTTAATTATTAAAAATTGATATTGATATAACAATGATTAGTGGTTATCATATATTATATATAGACACTTATGATATCTCATATGGATTACACATATACGAAACTATATGGGTTTATTCAAATAAATCCTACTACTTTGTTATACTCACCCCTTAAATGGACATCTTTGTAAACATGTAGTCGATATTTGGTTGAGAAATGGGTTATCAGGTAAATAGTTTCATTAAAACAAATGTAGCAATTATTTTTATATTTTGGAGACTAGGGATATATTTAATGATGGTTATTGTTTATTTATTATATGAGTGGGTTTTGGTTGTATTTTTTCTATTGACTAACTCTAGATTATTTCATATATGTTTATTTTTTATATGAATCATTTAGTTAGTCATTACTTTTATAAATAGTTCTAATTCATAGGCAATGAGAAAATCAATATCTGAATGGTAATTTTTGTTAATCTCTCAATAATAATTCTTAAAATTATAATTTTAGTGAAACATCATGGTCTATGAAACATTCTAGATTCATGTTTGTGTTGTGTATGAGTAGCCACATTAGGATAGGGAATTATAAATGGCATTTTTTGGTTCAGTTGTATCACTCAATGCATATATATGACGGTCAAAAATCAATGGATAGTTTAATAAATTTATTGATCATTATATCTATTGTGATACTTGAGTTACACTTTATGTTCAAGATATAAAAAGTTGATATTAACTCAAAATTCATTAGTCTCATTTAATATTACTTGGTGGGGTTTCTTTATAATTGATGACTATTATGGGTTATATATCCCTAGTATAATGTTACACTATACTATGATGTTAATGAAATGTTCAAGAAATATTTTATTTTATTTTATATATGATCTTAATAATTTTTTTCGATATTTCTTATGCATTTGGTCATATCGTTATGGAGTTTTGTATTTGGAGATAGTTATTATACTATTTTTACTACCTATGGAATTATAATAAATCTCATTGACCTATATTTTATTGAATTACTCGTACAAGGATTTTATATAATGCAATTGGTTAAGATTTGAATTAATATTTTCCAAAGTACTATGAAAATCATACTAATAGGTTAATTTTTAATTGATCCAATTAGTAAGGTGATTTCAGTATCAACATATAATAATTTATTTCTTATTTTAACAAATGTATTCTTTTAATTTCTAAAATAATTATATTGATATTTGAAATGATTTCATTTATGTAAATTCATTTGAAATTATAACAATTATTATACTTTAGAAATTTATCTTTTAGACTTTTTTTTTCTGGTATTTCAAAATGATAGTAAAGGTTAAAATGTGATCTGATGTAGGATCATGTATTTAGAAGATAATTATGATTTTATTTATTAATTATAATGTGTTAAGTTTCCAAAAAATGAAATATTTTTTATTTGGGTGATTTGTTTTCATAGAAAAAATGTAATGATTTTGAATTAAAATAAAATTGTTTTATGTGATTTATTATTTTTTAAAAGAATCATGGAAATCATAATGTTTTTTCCTAAATATATATTCTGGTAATTATTTTTATATTTTGTGTGTGGTTGTTTTAGCTTGATTTAGATTTTAGTTTATCAATCATAATTTTGGTCATAAATATTATAAACAGTATTTCAAATGAAATTATGTTTTGAGATGAACATACCATTATTTGGAATTAACATGGATGTTTTAAAAAACAAAATGTTTCTTCAATAACTTTTGGCATGTTTTGTTATTTAATAACTAAAACCTATATTGAGTAATTTCATTTATTTTTGTGATCATGTATAAAATTAAAAATTTGTACTTTAAAATAGATATCTCTCATTTTAATTATTGTTATATATATATATTGTTTTTTATATTGATGATTTGGATTTGAATCTTACATTACATGGTAAATAGAGGTTTGTATAGGTGAAATGATAATTTTTAATGGTATCTTTCAATGAATTTTTTTTAGAAATGAAATTTATTTTCCAAGGAATATTTTATTATTATAGAACGTAGTTGAGAAAAATAAAATATTCACTTAAATTTTACATTTTATTATGTTGTTTTAGAAATTGTTTCCTTTTAGATATTGAGTTTTAAAATAGATATATTATAATTTCAAACACTTTAGGGTTGGGTGAACAATATTTTTTAAAAAATTATTAATTTGATTGATGTTAAAAAGGTCCAATAACAAGATTATTTGAGTGAAACCCAAAAGATGATTCATTTTAAACATTAAATGAATTTATATATTTAATTTATTCTATTTAAATGGTAAAATTTACATTCCACTAAACTCATTGTCAAAATTATTATATACTATTTTATAAATTCGTGAATGGTTTCATAATATAAGCATTCTTTTTGGAAAATTAAAACAATTATAAATGATATACTGGAAATTATTATTTTCATAAATTGATATAAAAATAACTTCGGTGAAACATTAAAATGTTTAACCCATATATGAGAATTTATTAGGAGATAACATTGAAAATGATAAGTATGATATGAATGTCTAATGGGAAAAGTGTGGTCAAATGAGTCTACATATTATATATAAAACTATTAGTATGAGAGTTGTTGAAAGTGACACCATGGAATTAAAATAAATTAGGGGTAGAATGTGGTGGGATTTTTTAGGTTCAATTAATACTTAATAAACATAGTAGTAGAAATTAGAAACCAAATTTTTAAAGAATATATATAAATGAAACCTAAAACCATATATAAACATAAAATTAGGAAAATCCTTTTTTCCTAACATTGATGATCACTGAATTATCTTCCATTGATCATAAAATTGATGAAGATCCCTCAATAGATCTGAAGTAGTCCCTCCTTTATGGTGTATCCACAAGTTGAATGAACCACTTGTAGATTGGGTGGGATAATTATAACATCCACATTATGGTAGAACTTAAATTGGAAAATGATGAGAATAAAGAGAGATTAAGTAGCGAAAAAGGTAATTAGAAAGGGATATCAGAAGATTTTTTATACCATTCTCAATTGGACTGTTATATATCCACTCAAGACACTGCTCATTGATCAAGACTATATTCGTGTGTTACAAAACACATGAATAAATCTTTAGTTTTTATTAATTCATCACATAAATACATTATTTAAACCTATAAATGTTTTATTTTTGAAAATTTAAAAATTATATGATATCCCATGTGGAATATCACTCAAACATTAGTAATTGAGGTTAAATACAAATATCAATCATATATAAATTTTAATCATATTCTATGGCTGACCCTCACAATGATATCATCATATTATGTGACACATTTAAACAAGTAAGATGCATGATAACAATTTAACAACGATTTATTATATTTATTTACCATCCCATATATTATAGTAGAATACACATCAAATGTTTAAGTATTTATGGTCTATCTTTGACAATCATCCACTTACTCGAATGCCTCATATATTTATTTTCATTTTTCCTTATATTTATCAAATATAAAAATTCTAAAACCACATCCAGAAATACTTTTGGATATTTTTCTATACACTTTTGATAATATATCATCATGTTAATATTATATTACATAAAATGTAATACTTTTTTATTAGATATACAGAACTTTTTTTGGATAATTTTTAAAATATTTTTAATATAGTTCTCAAAGTAAAATCAAATTATTATTATGTTAAATACATGTATGATCCCACAGGACATAAAATAATTGAAAAATAATATAATTTAATGAATACATATATATAAATAATGTATGGATGTTGGAAGAGAATCCGTGCTAAACATTTTATATTGGGGTCTATTGTATTCTCTATCAAACACATGTATTAATACATATTTTCAATATATACATCATATAATTGAATTCACTTTCATGAGGATCATTTTCCAATCAAACATGATACATTTGGACACAAAGGATTTCAGTACCATATATAATCCTCATGAATTCTAAATTCACTAAGTATATACAAACTATAGGACTAATAATACATCACATTTCATTTATCAGTATGGGTCAACATGTCAAATTCACCTCAACAAAATATATATAAAAATCATATTTGTAATATAGGTATATATGTACAATTCATTATATTATCTCAATATGTAACCCCATATATAATACTCATCATAAAATGGGAGAAAAACCATCTTAGTTAAGCTCTAACCAAAAACTTGACCAGAAACATACCCAACCACCACTGATTAGTTACTCCTCAAGGATTTTGTAAGAATGTTATTGATGTTTGAATATTATAATGATACTGATATATTTAACCTCATGTATTGAGGACTTAAAATATAAACCACACACTACTGTTATACTAAATACACAATGTATGTCACTCCACGTGGTATACATTATGGGTAATCCAATGAAAATAACCTCATTTTTGCCCCATAACATATTCTGTATCTTAATACAAGAATCCTACTCACAATAAACTTACCTTTTTATAATAAACTATAATACTCTATGATTAAAATTGGTTAGGGAAAATCCAAATTCATACTTGGAGAGGTTAATTATCATCCCACTTTATGATATATATAAATGTGCATGTGTGTTCATTTGAAGTGAAATATTGATAATATCAAGTTTCCCTTTTATATAAAATGATACAATTAATAATCATAATCACCTAATAAAACCATATATAATCTACTATCTCATCATGTTACATATGATATAATACAATATTAACCTTATATTTCATATAAATTTTGGGTTTTTTACACGCATTACATCTCTATGTAATTCCTTCCATATCTAGATGTGACCATATGATAAAACCCTCTAACTAAACTCTTTTAGTTTATTACATCCATGATGAAATTTGGTTGGAATAATGGATACGTAGGAATCATATTCCTACTATTCAATTATATGAATATGTATTTTAAATCCTTTACATCGAAAAATTCAAGGTTATGATGCTTATAACTTTTGTTTTCTACTTATAAATCTTTATTGTTTTTTCATCATCAGTATCCCTATTAACATTTTCATCAATCTTTTTTTTGAAATATTATTATAAGTTGTGTATCTATTTATATTATTACATCACAAACACAACCTGGACATATTTTGGGTAAAGTAATATTCACTTTGTAGGTTGACTAGTAAAATAATTTATTTTTTATCATTAAACTTATCAAACACCAATCATACCCCCACTAGCTTCTTAGAGAATATATTTTTTATAGAATATTATTTTAAGATAAACACACCCCTATATGACTAGAATATAACTATTATTTCTTCTTAGTAGGAATATATACAACAAATAAATCATTGTATCTATATATTAAATGACATTCTAAGTGTTTGAAGCAATATTCCATATATAATATATTAGTCATTAATATATACCATTTAAAGTGGTCAGATAATATCACTCATTTTTTAATAAACATATGATTGACACCGTCTAGGTCATATATTTGTGAAATTTTGTGCTTAGTCTCTATATATTTGGAGTTTTGAAAGGATTTATGGAGATATAGGTAAATATTTTTGAGTTCTTAGGGAAATAATAGACACAAATAATTTGAACATATTTTGTTGTAAAAACATCACAATAGTGAAGTATTTATATATTGAATTCAATGATGTTTCATATGGTTTGAGAATATTTTGTGTAACTATGAGAGTCACCCAGACAACTATGTGAATGTATCAGATTTCCCAGTTATCTTATGCATGGTTTTCCTAACTGTATCTCTATTCATAGGTAACAATACACATTGTTTTCTAATGTATGGTAACTACAACACCATTAGAACACATTTTGTTTAATCATATAACCAAAACATATCCCCATATAATTTTCATAAAATATAAAATTTACCCTAATAACCTTCCTTTTTATAATGTCTAATCCTTTATTAATTCACCTTTATCTCAAACCATATTCTCTGTGATTCATTATGAGTGAAGTGCATTGTGTTGCATTTGTTGTCAATGAGGCATGAAGTTGTCTTAGAATGAATGGATGTCAAGAATTGTCAAGATGTGAATGCCAAAGGTTGTGATGGTGTTGGTGAGGAAAGGAGAATGGCCATGATACTAAGAGGCATGTCACTTAGGAGATTCACTAAGTGGCATAGGAGATGTGGTTGAAACATTCTCTAGTAACATCTGACGATTGGTGAGCTGCTCTTTAAGGTCAAAGAACTTGTATCCTGATGATACAATGTCACAACAATGATTGAAGACCATGCATTGTAGTGACAATGCATGAGGAGTTGAAGATGATCCATTCACATGTTTTAAGTGGATGAAGTGGTTTAATGAAATCCATGCACTAACACTTAGTGCATGTGAATCTGAAGAAGTCCCAATTTGATCTCTGATTAGATCAACAAAGATAATTGAAGAAGTTATGTGATTTAGGAGCTCGGTTGATGAAGATCCTTGAGAATTCTCTCCTAAGTTGAAAATGAGATGATAAATTGAGGAGTTGTTTTTAATCAAGTAGATTAATGTTTGAATTCTCAAGAAGAACAAGAGAGGAGAAGAAATGAAGAAGGGAGAAGTGTCTTGGAATTTGGCATTTATACATTGGGAGAACTTTGTTTTTC
This sequence comes from Viscum album, assembly GCA_963277665.1. NCBI lineage: Eukaryota > Viridiplantae > Streptophyta > Magnoliopsida > Santalales > Viscaceae > Viscum > Viscum album. The sequence continues at coordinate 1,399,180,457 of OY728142.1, read as the reverse complement.
AACAAAGTGTTTATTCTGTCCTTTTCCAAAAATAGGCCAGCCAAGGCCAGCCCACGAGTTCAACCCCACGGCTCATATGGGCACTAGGCGCCACGCCCATGGGGGATCCCATGGTGCAAGCTCAAGGCGGCAGGGGGCCGTGTATAAGCTCCGAGGGCACGCGGTGGTGAAGCCCGCGCACCCGTGTGTGTGCATAGTGGGCGCTAGAAGCGCGCCCGCAGGGAGCAAGGTGGGCGCAGAGCGCGCCCGCAGAGAGAACCCGGTGCGGGGCGGCACCGGGAGGGAGGAAGTTCAATTGCCGAGTTGAGGGAGCGGCTGGGTAAAAAACCGCGGCAATTCCTCTCGCCGTTTCGATGTGGGACGCGAGATTTTCCCGCGGAAGAGATCCTGGCCGTCCGTCTCATCGCGCGCCAGATCCGAGCCGCTCATCTAATCGCGCCACTAGCGATCAAATCCAGGCCATCCAAAGACCTGATCCGACGGCTCCGAGGCGTCTCCTACCTCGAGCTCGTGCCGAGGCCATGCCAAGGCCACCCGACGACCGCCGACGAACCAGAGGCATCCCGACGACCTATTTCGAGTTCCCGGCCACCATTGCCGAAGCCGAAGGCTCTATAGTGCTCGTCTGGCCACACTGAACACAACGATGCATTAAAATGAGGCTGCATGCAACAAGGGGAGAATTTCGGTTGAGGCCGAGGCAAGAGAAGCTGCCGAGGCCACGTGGTTGGTGTTTTTTCATGGGATGAGCCTAAACCGAAGGCTGTGCATGCGTTATGAGTCGCATGCACGTAGAGGAACAAAAAATGAGATAACCCGCGTGAACCGAGGACCAAATTCAAGATTTGGAAAGTTTTTAAAGATCCGAAGATCTCGGGATTTTGAGATTTCACGCGGATAGAACCGCCTCTCCTCTGCCTATATAAATGAGGCCGAGCCCTCGAGAATGCTTTCTGAGTTTTTGAAGAAAGAAGTCCCGTGAGAAGCACTCTGTGCCTCACGAAGTCGAAGCCCTGTGCGCACACTTGCGCGGCAGTGAAGCTCGGAGCACCCCTTGCTCCGTTTGGTTCCTTTTGCGCATCCCTTGCGCGAAAGAAGAAAAGAGGAGGTCCCTGCGCGCCTCTCTTGCGTGACAGGAAGGAGTCGAGCCGCATATTTGCGCGCTCGAGACTCTTGTTCCCTCTCTGCCCGCACCCTTGCGCGGTAGGAGGAAGATCCCGCGGGTGTTGCACTTGCGCACCCCGTGGAAGGAGGAACTTGCGCGCTCGACCAGCCTTGGATCCAAGTGACCCTTGCGCGCCTCTGTTTGAAGACTCTACGGCTTGTGTGTGCAAAATTAAGAAAGAGGTCGTAGCCTTGGGTGTGTGCAAGAAATGAAGTGTAGGCCACAACAAAGAAGAACTCATTCAAGTGTGTGTGCAAAGTGAAGAATTTGTGTGTGCTTAACAAGTGAAGGCCGAACCTTAGTGTGTGCCTAAGTGGTGTGTACACACTAAGAAGGAGAAGAAGAAGGATACCTCACACTAAAGTAGAACACACATTTAAGTGTGTAACCAATAAGAACAAAGTGTGTGAAGGAAGTGAGAAGGTGTGTGCTAAAAAGGATTACACCCTTTGTGGGTTTATCACACCAAGAAGAAGGAAAGGGAAGTGCATGCATGCATGCATGCACGTGCACACGTGAACAGTGCCAAATCAGTGGTGTGCATTTGAGTTGTCCAAGACCAGGAGGTTCTTGAAGAATTGAGAAGGCCATGCTATCAGTGCATGAAGATGAAGAGCTGCCATGCACTCAGTGCATGAAGTTGTTTTGAAGTGAGACTGGACCAGACTGAAGTTAAAGATATCAGTTGTCTGAGCATTCAGTAGTTGAAGAGAGAAGCCAGGTCATCCTGAGAAGAAGGAGATAAAGCCTGAGCAAGACGAGAAGACCTGATCATAACAAGTGATCAGAGGTACAGAGCAAGGCCAGCAGTCTTTATCCCAGGCTGCTGAGGATACTTGAAGAGATGAACAAGAAGAAGAGCTACTCGTGTGACTCGAGGAGCCAGGAGAAGACCCTGTGGGACTCAGGGAGAAGAAGTCTTCAATGGGATTCTGGAGCAGGCCAGTGGGACTCTGGTAACACTGTGGGATGAAGTATAAAGACCCTCCTGTGGGACTCAGGAGAGATACAGTGGGACTCTGTATCGACCATTGTAATTCTAACAAGTTATAATGGGAGAATCCATGCTGGGAGAGCATGGCAAGGATGTAGGACTTTGGTGCCGAACCTTGTAAATCCTCGTGTCCTGTGCCTTTTCATTACTGCATTATCCGGGAAAGGTTTAGAGACATAAGAAGAGTGGATCGAGGCTTTAACCAGTCATAGAGGTTTAATTGATTAAGAATCAATTAGTAAAAAGTTTTAAAGGATCACTGATTCACCCCCTCCCCCTCTCAGTGATTCACACTGATCTGGGCACTTCAATGAGGATCTCCCCTTAGTATCATGGTGTATATATTTTATTATTTTTGGATCTCTTTGAGGTATGTTATGATTTAAATCACTTTCTACTCATATTTGTAGATCTATCCTTGATATCTCTTTTTTTGATGTGTTGACACTATAAATGGAATTAATGGGTGAAACTATATATTTTCATGGGGAATTTATTATGTGTCTTTGGTTCAAGTTTTTTGGTGTCTTGATCTCTTCATTTCCAATATTTTTATTCCAAACCATTGATGTTTCCTCCATTGGCTAGTTAAAAGTCTTTATATTAAGGATATATATCAGGATTTTCATGATTTTCATATAAATCCTCTTGTCCAGTCTTATGTAAATGATTGGTTTGGAATCTATGGGGGATATTTTTATTATAAATTCATCATTTTATGTCTGAAAACTCTTTTAACAAGGTTTTTTTTAAAAACTCATGCAAATCAGGTGTTTATTGAAATTCCTCAAAGATATTTTTTGTCTAAAATTATTTTTTAAGATTCAGAGCACTAATTATTTTCTATTAAAAATGTTATACTAAATTTTGAGCATGTTTTAATTAATGTTTTGTGAAAACATGGTACTTTTGGAATCTTGGGTGCATTAGGATACAGACATATGAAAACCTTACTGATTTTGGCATGACTAGTGGTTATTGACGAGATATCGATATATTAAGGTAAGAATTAATATTTTCAATTTTTACATCATGTAAACTTACCGTTATTTGGGCATCTCACTCACATATTGATATATTATATAGACCAACAATGCATTGGTTAACATATTATTGTAATGTTACATTTTTAATCTCCCAAATGTTCATCTTAAAGATTTACCATGGTTGGTTTCAATAATTTATCTCCCTTTATATTTTACCTAAATTGTCATACTCTTAGTTTTTTGAGACGTTCCATGTTTTAAAGGGAGAAAAAGAATGATTTCTGAAAAAAGGTTTTATAATTAAATATATTTATGAATATTTTTTTATTTAAATGATAGAACTAATGGTTTTATGGTGTCTTGTGTGGAATAGATTCATAGTGGTAACCTACTTGTTTTTTCATCGCAACCCTCATAAGCCTTTAAGAAAATAATGATTTTGTTTCTCAGGATACATGTTCATAAAATAGTGACATGTATCTTGTAAGTTTTTATTAGTTCATGTCGTGTTCGTAGTGGGTTAGGTTGGTTTCGAAGGACATTCACATGGGGATTCTTTATCTTTGTTATTTCTGTCAGCATTAGTATTTTTTAATATTATTTGTCATCTTACATGAAGGGGTACCTTTTCTTACACATTTTACCCTTATTGGTTATCTCTTTTAATGTAAATATGATACATGTTGTGTTTTATGTGTTGATCCCCACCATAGGGTGATCAGTCTTGTGTGGTGTGTCATTTCAACCTAGGTTGGTTTGTTAGAAAATGGTATATGTGAATACCTATCTAGAACTATGAAAATAATTCCAAGGATTAGTTTATGGATAATTGTAGATAGAAGTTAGGAATATTGTAATTCAGATGTTAATTTTAAAAGGGTTCCTAGAAAGATATCTTTTGTATCTGACATTTAGTTAACTTGGGTGGTTCAAAAATTTTCTCAATTCATTCATAATTTTTTTTGGGTTATTTAGTTGAACCTGATTTTGGGTTTATCTTGATGAACCTTGTCATGATTCCATTTTTGGGTTTGATGTTTTCTTAAATTATTATTTATTAAGATATTTAACTTAGATTCCTCATGTTCTAATTCCAAGATATATTCCTAAGATAATCATGTTTTTTGTCTTGTGATTAATAGAAAATGTCACTTTTAAGAGTTCTTTTCAATCCTGGAAAACAAGATGTAAGACATGTTTCATATAAAAATCATCCACTAGAGGAATAAAACATGGGTTTCACTACATATATGATTGATGTTACTAGAATGAAATTATGGGGTCCCAACATGCAATCCATGTTCCTTGGGGATCATACCTAGAAAATTGTCAAGAATAAATTCAACCAATATTTTTATCCTAGAATGTTTCATATGGTGAAGACTCTTGAATTTGTGACATTGGAGTAAGGGGAATGTTTAGTTCTATAGTACACTAATATTTTCACCATGTTAGTTCATATATCACACAATATTGTTTCTAATGACTACCTTAACGATTTGAGGATTGAGATGGGTTTGAGGGCCAATATTTGGTTGATGTTGATCCTATTATTCCTTCTAACCTTTATTTAGGTAGTTTATAAATAATATAAGGTTCAGGTCGAAATATATGGGAAGACATGTTTAGGTAAAGCTTCAACAGTATTATGGGGTAACTAGAGTTGATCTTTTATCTACTAATGGAATCATAGTGTGGGTACTCAGTTTACACAAATATATGTTTCTATTTATTATTAGTGTTAGAACTAAATGACTTGGCATTATTGTTGGAGATATATCTATAAAATATTGATTATATTCTATCACCAAGGAATTTTAATCAATTTTGAAAATATGGTCAAATTAACATATTTTTATAGAAGAATGACATTGGAAGTAGCATAGGATCAACCCTTCCCAAAGTCTATTAGGTTTATTCGGATGTTTTAGAAGGAATATGATCTTTATAACTTTATAAGTGGGATACCTAGGTAGTAAAGAAATAACATAGAATAGATAAGGATGTATACCTTTATATAGATAAGTATACACTAGAGGAATCTGAAGTGAGTCTATCTACTATGAGAGTATGGTGTTTATTTCATTCATTATTGTCCTAATTTTTTTTGATATAGGTTCATATCATTATTTTATATCATATATATTGATCATTTTGTAGGGATTAAGATAGAAGGTTGTAACATTCATGATCATTATTTTCTATCTATTTGGAAGGAGAAAAAAAGGTTTTAAATTTTCTAAGTCCCATATTGTGATTTCTATCCATGTCTTTTACATCATGTGTACCCCTGGTATATAGAATGTCCCGGTTAAATAGACCCTTAGTCATGCCACTTTCCTATTCATGTTTTTCGGACCTTGTGTCCATGTACTCTGGTTGTATATGTTTACAAAACCATATCTCTTGTCATAGTTATCCTCACATTATACCATGGCCACATGAAATAATCTCACTACACTATGTGTAACTCTAGTACATGAGGTGTAGTCTCCAAAATATAATATTCCCCTAATAGGAAAAACAAACTGTGTGTTTCCATTCACTAAATTCCATGTGATCATGAATTCTGAACATAAATTCCCTGTAATCCACCAAAATCACTATGGTTTCCCCCTAAACCTACAGATTGACCATCAGTTGGTCTCTTATAGTTATAAAATGTCTCTAAAACCTTTAAAAGTGCATATAAAAGTGGATTCAGAATTAAAACTAAAATCCTTCTACCATGTCATGAAACACCAAATTTTTGAGGTCAAATCAGTGATCACGAGCCCCTACAACATGATATGAGATCAATCATTTTCAAGATCAGAGATCTGTGATGCATCATCTCCTTTGTTTTTCCTCAGTTCATCGGTTACTCTAGGGGGGAGTGGATTTCATCTTCTCTATCATCCACACACAAGAAGGGGGGGATGGTGGTTAATTTATTTAATTTTATTAATTCAATTTACAATCTGTTAACGCCCCATCTGCGACCCTCCTCTGACTCTACACCCAATGCTGACATATTTTATATATCTCCTATGGTAAATTCCACATTAAAAACTCAGCCTTAGCCTCAGATTTATGAGTCAAGACTCCTCTCATGGATTATTACACATTTCCAAAAAACTATGCAAGCAGTAGACCAAAAATATTTAATTATTTTTAATATCATCTATTTTAAGATCTTTGGGACATGGAATCCATCAATGACTTAGGTAATTACTTTTAAAAAATTATTATAAGTATTCTAAATTTTTACAAGTCACATCTCAAGTCACTAAATACTCCCACAATAATAAATTTCATCCTTGGGAAGTGATAGCCTAGGTTTAAGGATAAAAAAACTAATCTCTACAGAAAAACTCTCTAACTAGAGATATTAAAAAAGGATTTCCCACATTAAATACAACCATGTATTCCAATGAACCAAATATTCTTATCACACCCAATATCTAGGTCCAACCTGTTCGACATCAAGAAACATAGATGGAACATTTTACCTTGTCTATGAAAGGTGGGAAACACCAAACACCCAGTCTATTTATGTTCATAGGGTCTAGTGGTACACCGCCTTACTTATCTTACATAGATTCCAACGTAACTTGGTAGTTCTCATCCTCCCCTAGATTAAATTAACCATGAAAAACTCTATCATCCCATGTATGAATCTGATACGGAGCATGTGAGTGTAAAAATAAGCAACACCGATTTTCTCAAGTATGCATACAGTGTCTTACCAAGCCTTCCACATGAATATCCAATTGGTAACCACACCTCAAACACAAAATTCAATGAACTATTCCACCACACCTCAATACTATGTGCTTTAGGTGTCACTTACTCTCCCTCCTAATTTTAATCATGTAACAAAAAGTGTCTTGGTGGGGGAAGCATCCCTCTTCTTTGTGACTATGAAGCTACATCAAACAGCACCCGAAATGGGTTTTATGGATGCCCTGTTCCACCCTAGATAAGACCATAGAAAAATTCTCAAAAATAATTTACCTCACAATAGTGTCAGTCAATACTACTATTGAATGTATAGAGGACATAGAGTTTACCTCTATTAACCATTGAAGCCTCAATTTCATAGGCCTCTATGGAAAACATCTTTCCTCTCCCTTATCCATATGTTCATTAAGCCTAGAGTGGACTAAATCAGGGTGGTGGTGGAACCACATCTTTCAATATAGATCACTATACTTCCCCAACTTGATGTCCCCCATGGAATCCATTAAAGGGCATGTGGTTTGAGGAAGACACAACATGTGTTAGCAAAGCCCGTATATGGGTGAGTAAAATAATACATAGTAAAAACCCTAAATAACCAAAATAAATATGAGAAACATGATGGGAAATATTATTCTTAACCCAATTAGAGGGAACCCATACAATAGAGAAACTACATCTCATCTAATCCTTAGATATAAACTACTATTAATCTCAAACTACACTATGAGTAAACCAAGATAAATGAAAACTACAAGGACCTTGAGAATCACATAGATATACATATCCTTGACACCAAGACTCTTGAGGTGCTGACATAATGTCCAAATATAGGATTCTATATAAGGATATCAAGGAAACCCTCCACTAGGAGAACACACTTCATGATATCTTCCATCCCTGATGGTACTCTTCCAAGAGATACCCTGCATCGGAAACAAATCTTCTATCCCTTATGGTACATATGAGAGAAAATGATCCATTAGAAATTTATCCATGACCAAATCTAGTGCCAGGCACAAGAGGTCCTATTATCTCTTTCCTTCACCCCACACAAGCTCATAAGAACCCATGTGGAGAGGCATGCCCCTCACCACTACACAGAAATAAGGGATCACTGATCCATCTAATGAACCACATTCCTCCTCTATAAATAGAGAGTAATAAGGGACCTATTCTACATGGTCACCCTGTATTAGGGTGAGTTATAACATCTAACCATCCTATCAAACCTATGATGGACTTGTAGAGTGAGGCCCACTCCTCACTGTATCAATGAAGCACCAACTCCTACCTAGGTGTCACAAATAAGAAGTGGAGAGGACCATCTCTTTGTAACTACTCTCCATAGCTGATGGAACTCTGAATCCCATGGGGGACCATCTCCTTGACACAACTTAAAGTTGGGGGAGTACCACTATTTATATGTGGACCCATTCCCTAGTAAGATAGGGGAGTATAACTCTATTTATAAAGGATCCAAACTATTTCACCGTAGGGGAGTACAAATACATAGATAGAGGAACCACACCCTAAAACATTAAAGGAGTACCACTTATTTTATTGAGGACCAAAATCCTATTATTATAGGTTAATAAAACTCTACCAATATAATAGTAATGGGTGAACATCACCCTGACTCTGTAATGGAGTAAGGAAACCAGAACAGAGGACCCACAACCTGGTACGACATGAGAATTCAACTCTATGTATAGAGGTCCTATACACTGGAAGAATAGGTGAGTACAAAAAAATATACTTAAAGAGTATGAGGGGACCAAACCTTGATATTATAGTATATAAATATCTCTACTAGCACAAGAGCTAAGAAAATACCATTCTTCGATATGATAGGGGAGTACTCATCCCAGCATCTCTCTATGAAAAACCACACTGATCTTCTGCATAATTCCATCACTACTAAAAGGAGAATCTTGTTTATCATGTATCACATTTCCACATAACCACTTGTATGGGACCCATTACCTTTCCTGATAGGAGATCACCACTGTAGTGGAAAAAAGTTTCCAGGGGAGCCACATCTTGAGATAACAAAGAAGGGTACTAATCCTGATGTCAACCTAGTGATCCGCCCTGATCACTACCCAAGTTCAAGAATCTATTTTGATGCATTGTTCTGAAGTCATTATATGTCATATCTCATAATATACCACAATAGATAACATAATATTATGCATAATAAACTACTCAAAATAGGCTACTTGCAGGCATGAATCTGAACCCGAAAGAAGAAGACACGTTAGGCGGATGTTCAAAGGATGTCGACATGACATGTACTGGGGTCCACAATGTGTCTAACCCTACCGGAACACCTAGAAAGATCCTATAATACACAATGTGGATAGAAATGAAATCTTACATGGGGTACATAGAATTTCTCTCCTCATCATACCCCCTGACCATGTGTTTTCCCTCACCGATAGGCCAACCATGTCTCCCACACAATGTATACCCCTGGTATAAGGAAATTCCCATTTAAATGGTCACTTTCCCATGCAACTTTCATATGAAAATTTCTTTAACAATGTGTCCATGTCCTCTAGTTATGTATGTTTACATGACCGTGTCCATTGAAATGGTCACCCTAGTCCTGTCCCGTGGCCTAACAACATGGGATCACCAAATGTAATGTAACCCTAATACGTAGAATGTAGGCCATAAAATACCATACTACCTAAATGGTAATAACCCACAACATGTGGCCCTACACTACAGTCTCTCAGATTGGGAATTTCGAAAAGAAATTCCTTGGGATCCACTTGAGTCACCCCTATTTCCCCCAAAACCTACAGATTGACCCTCGATGAGAATATATAAATCATAAAAGGCCTCTAAAAACATAAAAATATCATAAAAATAGGATCAATATATAAAAAAAAATCCTCTAACCATGTTGTGAAACACCAAAGCTTCGAGGTTAAATCAGTGCTTGGGAGCTATTACAGCACGATCTGATAGCAATCAACATCAAGATCAGAGATCTGTGAGGCCTCTTCTCCATAACATTTCCATGGTTCATCGATTTATCCATTGGGGGGGGGGATATCCTTCTCTCTTCCATGAACACACACGTGGGTGGTATATTTTTTTTATTTTATAAAATCAATTAACATCCTGTTAAAACCCATCAAGCGACTCGCTTACGACCTGCCACTCGACATAAACATCTTTTATGTCACACCTTGGGTAACTAACTAATTCCAAACTCAACCAAAAATGTATATTTTTGATTTGAGCCTCCACCCAGGACTTATTCCATGTTTCCAATTAAACTTCATTCATGTGATAAAATATATTTTATATTTTTTTTAATATCACGAGTCCAAAGCTCTTCAGGCCATGGAATCTAGTGCCTACTAAGAACCTACCTTCAGAAATATTATTATAAACACTCTAAAGTCGTACATTCCAAATCTCTGATTTACTAAAATGTTTTATATTAACAACTTTGAACATTCATATAATAAAACTTTTCCCACATACTACACAATGACATACTATAAAATAAATAATTAAAAAATATAAGAGTCGATGATATCCCATATCATATGGCACAACATATTCTCAGACCTTGATATATTATATTATAAAACAATCTATAGTATAAATTTTCTACTTTTTAGGATAAATAATATGAAATATATATGATATAAGAATTATTTATTTTTTATATGACTTTAAAATTCAATGAAAATTGTAAAATGATGATAACACTGACTAAATTCTTAGGTAGGATTGACACTTAATCATTACATTGAAAGAAATTTAAAACTCATTTCCCAAGATCTTCAAGGTATGAAACCTAGACCTATGTATAAACATAAAATGATGAAAAAGTTGTTTACTATAAATGGATGATTGTTGCTTCATCTATATTCAATCACACACTTTATAATTAACCTGAAAAGGTATATAGAAGATCTCCTTACATCATGTTGTATCCACAGATTTATAGAACCAAATGATACTCAATTGGGATCATCCTCATATCCATATTAGGTTAATACATCACCACATAATGGATAAATAATAAAGATAACATTGGAAGGGAGGATTCTAATTTCCATATGATATTATAAGAGTTTAAATACTTGTCTCAATGGGTTTGGGTTCTTATATATCCCCTCAAGACACTCCCGTGTGAAAAATAATCTTATTTTTTTTAAACTCTTGATTATTTCTTAGACAATTAATGCATCAACCACATGAATGAATTGTTTAAACTCCCAATGTTTCATCTTATGAAGCATTAGTAGTAACTTATTTCCCTTTTAGAAAATCACTAAAACATTAAAACATAACATTTGTCAAAAATATCAATGACAATTATATGTTAGTTGAATGATATGATTAAACCTCACTATGATATCATCATATCATATTATATGTTTGAACAAGTCAAAATCATTATTTAAATGTATTCTTAATATTAAAATCCCCCTTATTTTACCATATGATATATCCCAATAAACATAAAATGTGTAATGATTTATTGTATATCATCATCTTAATGATTAGTTGTTTGAAACCATTATAAAAAATTGGGGAAAATTATTGTATTGTTACTCCAATATGATTTATTTTTTTGTAATGATAATTTTCATGAATTAGATTTTTTGTTTGTATTTTTTTGGAATTACTAAGTTAAATTTTTTGTTAATGAGTTTATTTAATATTATTCTATATATATTATTATTATTTTTATCTATTTTATTTTATAATTTTTTTCATCTGAATTATATATGAGTTCCTCATTATTTTGTTTTTGTTTATCTTTTTTTTTATGTTTGTGACTTAATGAATGAATTTGTTAAATGTTTCATAATTTTTTGGATTGTACTTGTTGAACCAAAATATAGAGGACAATTTTGTATTATATAATTTTTCAAAAAATATTACATTTTCATAGCCATATAGATTTATGTTTAAGGAACTAATATTTAGAAGTAAATATACTATTTGTTATGGAATTAATAAACCTTTAATTATGTATATAATGGATAGATAATTTTTTTATTAAAATATTTTATTAATACCAAAATATAAGTATTTCTAATTTGTAAGGAAGTGATATTGGAATGTATAAAGATTTAGGAATGATTTGTTGATATATATTATAGATGTAAGTAAATGAGTCTTTGGACTATTATTGACGATTCTGTAAACCGAGATCCATAGTTATTTATAACTTCATGGGGTATGAAATTTTTAAAAAGAGTGGCATGAATTGAAAACAATTGGTACTTAGAGGTTTCTCTATATTTGTTCTAGTGGTAAATATTCATTTTATGTTATGACATGATATTTTTAATTTAGTTTAATATATACTTTTTTGTCTAATGGAGCACCTAGTAAATATTTTAAGGGATAAATTTGATGTATCTTCTTAAAATACCATTAAAAAAATCCACATCAATCTAATAAAATGGTTAGAATACATGATAATTAGGATAATTTTGCTATTAAAAATTTCTCATAGGAATTTCTTTGGTATAATATTAAAATTATCAATCAAAAATAAAAATATAAGTACATGAACTTATTTATAGTTGAGACACATCATTAAAATTATGATTTTGGAAAACCCTGATTAGGGGTGAAAATAGTCCCATGGGGTGCCCACAGTTTTTCATACAAATGTGATCTAATCATAAATAATTGAAAATTATAGTTTTATTTTTTTTCCTCAATGATCTATCATAAATTTATGTTTTTGATTTTTATAAGTATGGATCCTAATAATATATTTTAATATGCTAATTTTATTTTTTATTCTAGTTAAAAATCCATGTTAAAACACATGGTATTTTTAAAATTATACTATTGGATAAATAATTTAGTTTCATGCATTGGGTGTAAGTACATAGATTTTGAATTAAATGAAAATTACACTATAAATAATACAATATATCATTTCTTTTTTAAATGAAAATTGTCCACATAATCATATTGGGTACATTATATATTTTGAATTCAATTGTAAATTGCTAGAAAAATGCTTCTATTCTTAATATGGATGATAATAAGTTGAATAATTTTGAGATGTTTAATGTTTAATACATCAATGATTAAGGGGGTATACTATATTATTTATTTATTGAATATTTTTAAATTGTGTTTTAACAAAAAAATTGGAGGGATCAATGGAATTTTTAAATAGATTTAAAGTGAATGGTTGTATTTTTGTTTTGAAATTTTGATAGGTTTTTAATGTGAGTACTCATTCTTGGAATGAGTTACACCTATATATTTTTGATAATTGGGTCCATATATTTCATGTATAGCTTTTTTTTATCATTTATAGTGGTGTTCTAGTTCAAATGAGCTGATCCATGAGGGGAGTCAAGTATGGTGGAGAGAAGAATAGGGAAATATACCATGGATATTACATTACATGAGTGAAAATATTAAAATCAGTATTATCAAACATCACCAAGGTATTTATATTGTATTACATGATTTTTAAATTGTGGGAGTGTATATTTGTCATCTATATTTATAATTATTCTTTTCAAAGAATAAAAACATGATAATGGGGAGAGTTTTAGTTAACAATTTTTAGTTATAATTATAATTTTGGATCTATAACTTTTTTTATAGGATGAAAAACAATAAAGGGTGCTAGATTCTTAAAAAATTATTTTTAGATAATTTATAATATTATATTTTGGATGGTTTTAGTAAATTTTCAATGGTTTTTCAGGCAACAAATACATTTTTTCATTGAGTATTACTGTTTTTAGGTATGATGGTATTGAGAGATGTTTGGTGGTATAATAAGGTAGAAAATGTGTATTTTGTTAGTGTATAGCTAAGAACATGAATTATTTAACAACATGATCTAAATATACTCAATAAAGAATATATTATAGTTGGGTTCACATGTTTAACAACATGAATAAATAAACACGCAGTTATTTCAAACATTCCTGAGTAATTATTTTCTAATAAAATTCCTCCCTTTCTCTCACACATTTCAAACATGGAATAACAGAGCTTCATTTTGGGAGGTTAGTTAAATATTATAGATCCAATCCTATATTAATAATATTTTAACATCCATGATTGGGTGTTGGAGTCAAGGATTAAATGAAAATTTTATTTTCCTTACCATTTTTCTCTTTTTCTTATTCTTTACATAGTATAATGTCCTAGATCTAGATCATTATCTCAGTGGGTTTTCAAGGGTTGAACCCTTAAAAATGATGGATATTTTTCTTATGGTGTTTTCAGTAGTCCATGTATTTTTGATTATATGTTCTCATAGATGGAATTCATACAGAATTTAAGCATAGTGTGTTTTCCATTTTTTCTTTGATTAATGTTTTTATGATTTTTATTAAATATTGACTTTGGGAAATTTTTATAGGATGATATTTTATTATTTTTGTAATATTTATCAGGGATTATAATTAATATATTTTTGTGAAAATATATATTTGGATTCACTATCTTTCATTTCTATATGACACCTTAGTTAGTGAAATGATATAGAAAAGATATTTATTATAGGTGCATATTGAAATTTTGAGGTATAAATTATGATATTATGGATAAGGTTGGTATTATAATTAATAATTTTGTGTTTTTCGGATTATTTTCTATGGTTTTATTAGCATGGTATAATTTTATGGATTTATAGGGTGTAATTCAAAGTATATATATAGTGTAGTAGGAGTTGGGTAGTGTGGGTAGTGTACTGGAAGGTTTCATGATATAATTACTTGAGTTGGTTGATTTATTATGTAACATACAACAAATTTTTTCATGGAATAGTATTGATCACTATTTATTTATTGGTTATAATGTATTAATATTAATATTATTATCATGGATTTGAGTATTTATTTCCAATATAGCCTTTTCCCAGTGCCCATAACTTTAATATTTATAAAACCCACTTAGGGTCATTTAGGAAAATACTCCTAGGATATTATAATAACTAATGAATTTTCATTTTGTTAAAATTTCAGTCGATGTCTATTTTACTGGTATTTTATGGACGGTTGTGGCATAACTATCTTTAATATATTATGAGTTTCCAACTAGTGGATACTAGGGACAATGTCTATGCTGGTAACCAATATTTTATTTTATGGTAAGATATTAATTGTATTTATATTGTTGGAATATTTTGTATTATTAAATTTTATAAATGTTTGAAAATTATTGAAGGGTTATTTTATCAGTTATTTTTTCTATACAATATTCTATTTATAATGTATTGATGGAAACCCTTCCAAAACTGAGACACTTTATATTTTCTTGATAATTATTCTCTTTAATTAACATTGAAGTGTTAACTCAAAAGTGAACAATATTATGAATCAATGATGAGGTTGGGTTTTCTTATTTTATTAAGGTCAAGTAATTGTAATAGGGATACAATTTTCTTATTTAATTTTGTATGATTTTTGGTGTTTATAGATGGTTACCTCAATGCAGTCACTTGTAGCACAATATAACTTATGAAGTACCAAAATTACACAATACATTTAGGGTTTTTATTGTAATGATAACAAAACTATAATAACAAATAAATGAGGAACTAGAGTATTTATAGAGATACATAACATCATTGATTATTCTTATGAAACATGGTACTCTATATTTTCCATAAATATTACTCGTATAATCATTCACTTCACAACGAGAAAACTTATCAATGAAAATTCATTCATGGTTTATCTTAATTATTATTATAAGAATAGGCTTAAAAAAAATAAAAAATAATGTTTTTGATTCTTAAAGGAGTAATATAAAACAAAATTTGTCATGATATATTCAAGAAGATCTTCAAAATGCCTGTCTATAAAATATTTTGGATCAGTTAACCAAATTATTTTTGATAACTCAGATTTTAATTTTCATAATATAAATGATATATGTAACATATTTATTAAATTATCCAATAGTATTTTCATCACATGAAGTCTTTAGTAGTATATAAAAAATTAATACGTGTGTAGTTGACCATTGAGTAATTTATATTATTTTTATGTATAATATTAGAGAAAATAACTACTGATATTTTTTTATAACCCTTAAAGGTGGGTTTATATAGATATATGTCATCATGTTCCTACCATTATTTCACTCACTACACTTCATGTTTTGATAGAAGTTTTTATTATTGTGTATCTTCCACAAACGCTGGTTTTCTCATGTTTTTTTGAATCAAGAAATATCTATATTTAAATGTTTTATAAATTGGTGGGATATTTTGGGTTATCTTCAATAATGATGTAAAAATAATAATTTTGACAAATTTTATTGGTTGACATTAAAAATTAGTATGTGATGTTAATTTTATAATGAGATATTTATCATAGGATGTGACTATGAATATTTTAAAAGACTGTTATTATTGGTTATTTAGTGTGGAGGGGAGTTAATGTTATAAATAAAATTATTGGATTAATTTTCAAACAAAATTATGGGAGAAAATTCAAAATATGTTCCTTTAATCATTGTCTCGTTCATTGATAATTGTTTATATTTTTTGTTTGTCAACAATAAAGTGGTAGTCTGATGTCCATGGCACTTTAATCATATAGAAATATAGATTTAATTACTAAATGATTATTATATCTTGCTAGTATAATTTAATAATTTAATATAAAATCAAAAAAATATTTTAATTTATCTAATAAAAGTTGAAAATATGTCTCTGATAACTAATTTCAAAATATAATTTAAAAAAACATTCACATAAAATATCATCAAATTAAATATTTTCAAGATGATAAATTTAATTACTATCCAAGTGATGAATTTAAAATAATAACAATTTAAACATCCCAACTCATAGGATGGAAAAATTCAAATTATAAAAAACAAATTAATTTAAAATCATAACATCCATAAATGATTTAAATTAATTTTATTGTTAAATTTACTAAACCATGTTTATTTCTATACAAAACAGAATTTAACTTACATTTCATCCATAAATAATTAAAAAATAAATAAATTTATGATTATGAATATAATCATGATCGTAATTAAATATAAGTACATATTTGATAATGATTAATTTATAATAAATAATTGTTTGGTAAGAATTATAACTTTAACAAAATGATAATTCTCCATTACTGAATAAAAAAAAGTTAAAAAATTCTGAAGTAGAGCCTTTTAATGAAATCATGATTCTAAAATAAAAAATATATCATCACGTACTCCATTGAGAAATGCCAATTTAGTGGATGTTAACCATTTATTTTCTATCTCATTCTTCAAGTAGTTTTATTCAAAGAATTCATGTGTAAAAATATAATTCATATAAAAAATGGATTCTATGAAATTGATCCACATGAAAGTCAACTTCCATGAAAGGCATGTAGTTCTATTTCTGACTTCCTAAGCCATAGTGGTAGAGTAACATCCAATAGATAAGTTATGAAATCCAAAGAGTTTCTCAACATCATCCACATTGATGATCCTGAGAAATTGAGCATCAAAGAAAGTAGTGGTACCATATAGACCAAAGAGACATCCCATTGCATTACTATAATAGTTTATAAATATTTAATCATACATAGAGGGACCCAGATTTCATCTTGAGGTACCATCGTTGTTGCCATTGATCTATCTACGCAAACCTACTTAACTTTAAGTGTTTAAAAAGGAGGGAAATAATTACCTTAAATTCCAAAATACATAAAAATAGAAATATCATGTATATAGTTATTATTAATCAAGAATAAAGAATAAATCCTATAAATAACCTAGTTTATATTTCATTATACACAACTATAAAAGAAAATATTAAATGAAGATAAATAATCTCGTTGTCACATCAACTTAATAATTTCAAAAACCATCTTAAAAGGGTTATTATTATATCTTATCAATCTCTATATAAATATATCTTAAGCTGATAAAAGTGTAAAAATTTATTAAATTACATAAAATTTTATACATAAACATTAAATTTATAAAAATTATATTACCTAAAACCCATGAAAAAATTACTTGAGCACACTCTGATGAAACACAGATCTATTATCTCAATATTTCCAAATGATTAATATAATAAACAACTCTTGATAAAGTCAAATTCATATAACATAAAATTTGTATCTTAAATAATGGTCTCCACAATATGTTGAAATTAATTAGTAATTTAAAAAAAATTAAATTTGGAATCTCATAAATATATTGCAATTAAAAATTATAACCTATTGAATAATATTTATTATTTTAAATAAAATAAATAACTAATTATAAAACTGTTTAAAATCCAGATAACCACAAACATTGATTTTTTAGCGAGTAAAATAGTGATTTTTAAATTTTATATTAATCAATAGTTTTTCATTAATTTTATCAAATCCCAATTTAAAATTCCATAGAAAGATATTCAAATTTCACGATGAAAATACCTATAAAAATTTTCGAACTAAAATCTTATAAAAAATTCTCCTAATGTTATATATAAATTAATTTACCCTAGCAATGTCATAGACTAGTCCAAAATGAAATGGTTTTTATTAAATTTATTTATCCTGAATTGAGCTTTTATGCATTTCTAGATTGAATCTAAAAATAATCAAGAGAATAAAAAATATTAATAAATAGATAGTATAAAATTTATTTTATATTTAAATTTATTATGAAACATAGAAAAAATATATAAGAATGAAATATCTATTAAATATAGTGCTTTTTATTAAATAAAAAAAATGAAATTATTATTTAAGATTCATAAATTTTTAATAAAAATAAAAATCAATTATGAAAAGAAATAAGGTTATATGTATAAAATCTCATATTCATAAATAAAAAATAATTTGAATTATCAATCCCTAAGTAATCTAGATAAGTATATAATATATGATTCTTTAATTTCATATTTAAATGACACACTTATGAAAAGTAATTATATGTATTGATTCTAACTTGAATCTTTTTTTATTTCAATTTTTATTTAATCATTGAACAAACAATTTTTTTAATATTTCTCACCCCTTTCTTTTTTAGAGTTTTATTATGAAAATGTAGATCAATTACACATATATGTTAAAAAATAGTAGCTTTATCCCCATCAAAAATCAAATCATGTTACCATTTATTATATTTATGAGATGAACAATAAATGTTTTCTAATAATATGTCAATTTAATATTCGATGAATTCTTTTTAAACAATTTTTCATTTAATTTTTTTATTACACATGTTCTTAAAAATAAATTAAATATATTTCATTTCATACAATGATTAAATTAAATTATAAAACATTTAATTTAAAACATGATGATTGACATTGAATTTAAAACATTACATTATATAACCACTATAACATATTTAAGACTTAACATAATAATACATATATAGTTTCCTAAAAACAATTATATATAAAATTAATTAAAATATTATAATTTCTTTTCAGTTTTTATAAGGAAAAATAATATTTACAATCAAATATGTCTCTGAGATCAATGGGTTTCAAAAAATTTCATGTAAATGTTTATATAACCCTCTACTATATTAATTCCAAATAGTATCCTCAAATTTGGTTCAAGGTGAATGATGAAAAAAAATATATTCATGTTATGAATCCATTTCACTAATCACTTAAATACATTAGAGTTAAATGAATCTATTCATTGATGTGAATGTATTTTAATTTTCATAGGTGTTGTGTGATGAAATTTCATATTTTTATATGAAATTTAGAATTTTAAACTTCTAAATCATTTATAAATTATATGGCTTATAATTTTTTAAATCATCAAAAATATAAAAAAACATTGAAATTTGGAATTGTAATTCATAAAAAAATATCTTTAAAAATTATGTTCTAATGATTCTATATGAATAATTATAGAATTTTAGAGAATTATAAAATGAAAAATAATACATTTAAAAGGATAAATAAACAAAAAATGAAAACTCCAAGGATCTTCAAAATATTCACCATCTCAAACCATATCATTTTATTCATTAGTTTCCTTAGAGACTAGTGAATTTTTGGATGAAGGTGTGTTATATGTAAGAATATTGAAATAAAATTAAAAAAATTCTAAATTTCTCAAAATATTATTTGTCCTAGACTATAATATTGAAAGGGAAGGTGTTTTTTTCAATGGATAGAACACTTAGGGATTTAATTTTAGATTCAACTATAGAAAATTTAAATTTTACATCAAGGTTTAAACATCTATTATGTAATAATTTATAGTAATATGTAATCTGTATAGGTTTTAACATTAGTTATTCTATCCCTAATGCAAATGTTGTAGGGTTTTAATAATTTTATATTACAATAAATTATGCAATATATCACTTTTATCATTAGTTATATAATAACAAATGTTAAAACATTTAAAAAATTAAAACACATGTGCCTTTATTTTCTCCTCATTATATCAACCAATTATTTTCAAAAACAATAACTTCAATCACTTATGATTTTCATACCTCCTTTTCATTTTCTAACAATTCACCACCTATCACAACATTACTATTCCCTAGGACATGTTATATCTACTTTTGTATCACTAAACGAAAATTTAATATATTCCACTAACCCCAGCCTTGTTCCAACACTTTCATTTGGGATTTTATATCATTGTCCACCAATCTTCTTTCTTAACAACACTCATCTTCTATTGCATGTAATATGATGTCTTTATGTATATATTCCCCCTCTATTGGTAAAGGCTTATTGTATCTCTATTTTTTTTGTGAGGTGTACTTTTTAATATGAAATAAATGATTTATTACATTATAATGAGTTTAAATTTTATGAAATTATTTATTATTGATATTAATCTTATATTAATTTTTAATATTGTATTCAGTTATTTATTAAATTCATGTTTATTTTTATAATTGTATTTATGATTAAATTTTTATAAGCATATAATATATTCATTTTTAGATATGAATAAATGATTTTATATATATTAAAATGTTCATAATTTTTTATATGTTTACATAATTACAAATTCATATAAATCTTAATTAGTTCATATTATATTCATTTTTAGATTAACTGATTAGTTGATTGACTATTTATATAAAATTTTATGAATACATGATTAGTTGATTGTTTATTTTGATAATTTTTTTAAAAATGTCTATAGGTTTCTTTAATTTTTTTCATATTTATTTTTTTCATTATTTTTTCTATTAATATGTGATTAATATTTATGTATATATTAATTATTTTTTAATATTTATTATATTTAAAACCTTACATGTTTATGTATTTTGTATATATGTATATATAAATTCGATCTATTTATTTTGAATTTATATATTATTATTTATATTTTTTTAATTTATCAATTTATATATATGTGTGTTAAAATGTTTTAGATTTTAATATAATAAAATATTGTATTATAGTTATTAATAATTAATTGAGTCTAATTGGATATATGCATTATGAACTAGTGATGCATATGAAAAATGGATTGAAAATTTCAAGTAAATTTTAAATGAAACCTTGAAGAAAAATATTTGATTTGCTATCCAGGAATGATGTTTTAGAAAATGGGAAATTTAGGGTCTAAAGAAATAAAAGGCCATAGAATTTAATAATATTTTAATTATATTTATACATGTTGAATATGGAATGGTGAAAAAAAAACATGTAAAAATTTAACATTAATGAATATTTTTAGTATGATTCAAATGATCACCGTGATGAATTATTTCTTGATATAGTCATTGAATCCATTTGAAAAAAATAAAGTGATGAATGATTTCATATAGATACTTAAAGAAATTAATCTTAGGTTCTACTAAATTTGAAGTGTAATCACCTATATTGAGTTTAGTATAATCAAAATCACGAAGTGAATGGAGTGAAAAAAGATGAACTATATTTATTGAACATTTAAAAGTGTTACTTCTAGAAGAAAACATGCCTCTAGATTAAAAATTATAATGCAAAAAATATTATTTTCAATGGGACTAGGTTATAAAAAATGAATACTTTCTTCAAGGATAGTGTGTCATATGTAATGGAATACGAATTTCTATCACAAAGTATTAAATGTTTTACATCATGATATAAAATGTATTAGAGATACAACTACTATTAATTCTAAAATATGTACACCAAACCACATCCTAAGTCCATCTGTTATCTTAAAAAAATTCATCTATTGAATTTTTTATTTACAAATTTAAATGATGAAATGAGTCAAAGATAGAATATATAAAAGAAAATATCTAATAGAACCTACAACACCCTTTTGGGTCACCTCAATGGAATATATTTGGTGATCTATTTATAAGTTTTGAAATGAATTTATAAATCTCATATTAATATTGGGCATAAATATAATGAATAAATATTTGGTTCTCAATAGATAAAATAGTTTTTGGCTTGTTACGTTGGTAGTTTAGAACCAATAACAATAGATATTTATGAAGATAAAATAAGGTTTGTTTTTATTACTTAATTTTGGGAAGAAACCTTTAAATGATAATGATATTTATTTATCACTATTTATTGACAATTAAAAAAAATATTTGTGGAAGGTGTGGATTTTTTATGCTTTCTAGAAATAGAATTTTCTATTCTATTTTTCTATAATGTTCACTATAAAAGTATTTCCCATATTTAGAATATTATACAATTACAGAAAAAAGGAAATAAATCTAGTATAATCTATGAAAAATGGATTTCATTCCATCCATTACATTATAGAATAAAGATAGTGTACATGGGTCGTAAAATGTTTTTTTCAAATAAATAATCTTTATAGATTATTAAAAATTATTTTAATGGTTCACAAGAGTATGATTTTCTTACAAAAAAATCAATTGAATAATATGGAATAAAGGTGAAAATCAATGATTTCCCTAGTGGGATAGAAAAAAATTTCATTTTTCAAAAAGGTACATAGAAAAAGTTGGACATATTATTAGATAATGTAACCAACTAGCCTCATCTACCATAAAACAAAAAACATGACTTGGATTGAAGGGAATTTAATAAAACACCAAGATTAGAATCTAGTTATTGGAAATTAAGTAACACCATTTAGAAGTATTTTCTCATCATAATAATCAAAACCAACAAAAAACATTATAACAACATGTAAAAAAAAATCTAAAACCAAAATATGATAAAAACGTTTAATGATTACATCCATGGGTGAGTAAAAAAAATGGATAGAGGATAACATAACCAATAAATGAACCAATAATCTCCATGTGATGTAAGGGAAATATACTCATCATGTAATAACGAGAACCAATCTTAAACTAAAACTATATAGATTGGACAACACTTATATATAAAGCCACACATTTACTTGGTTCAAACAAAACATGGCCTACATACACCCTTTAGGTGTTTTCCGGATTTGAGATAAAATTCCTAGTAAGATTATACTAAGTGATAAATGTAAAGAAATCATAAATCAAATATAAATTCTATTTTTAAAATAATTAAATGGTTCTTGTAAAAAAACCCTGTAAGCAATATATTTAATGTAAAGAAAATGTGAATTACTTATAAGAAGGTAAGATCATAACACAATACCTAGGGAAAATAAAAATGTTTCTATGAATTGTGGGAACCTATGATCCTTTTAATTTTAGTGATTGAACCATAGACCCCCAAATCTATTCCCACGCTCAAGCCATGACCCTCACATAACAATTTGTTTAGTTAGTTTTGTAACGTAATCCGACTACTGAGTATAGTCTTAAACCCTGATACATAATCTAGTGTATATTTATTAGTCATCACTCATGTATACCTATTATTTCTATATACTTTTCCCCTTTTCCAATCCATAAAAATCCTATTTCAACCCTTGCCAAACCACCAAATTATATAGAAAAACATTGTAAACTATTTACAAAGGGGAAAATATATTTCAAAACCTTGAACACACAAAGACTCATACAAATTTGAAATAAACCATTCAGGAAGAAATTTTTTATGGATAAAAATATATTTAGAATATAGAATATTTAAATTGTCAAAAAAATGGAACAACACGAAAACCACCAACCTTTTACATTATAACCAAAAAGAAATGATTAGAAACACATTCTTAGAAGAGAGGAGATTATATATAAATAAGAAGTTAACATATAATAAAAATAACACTCCATGCCATATAATTATGATTAAAACAACCCTAGTTCATAAAAACCTCCATGTATAAATAAACTCTAATAGTAAGGGAACAGTGGAAAAAATGAATGATGAGGGGACACTAACAAGGGGTTTCCAAGGAGAATATATATCAACCACATACAAAAATTGAAACCAATATTTGATAGAATAATATCCATGGTGTACTTATGGATGAGAGGGTAAATATTTTGGAAAATAGGTGGTTTCATGGGTTAAATATATATAGATATAGTTTAGGAATTTTAACCATTTTAGGAACTGGGTAGACTATAAGATTCGACCACACAATTTATCAAATCATGAACTAACCATGCAGGATCTTATAGATCCCTAAGAAATGTTTGAATAGTTCAATGATAGAGTATTCCCATAAATTTTTTATAATTGTGTGAGTGCTATGGTACCACTTCGTCAACTCTCCAAACATTCTAGGCTTGGCACTTGGTTTTATCTAACCAAGTATCATTATTATTTCATCCCCCATTTCTAAAAAAACATTTAATTTCTATGAAAATACTTGGAATAGCTATAAATTGTTATAAATACCATAAATAAAAAATCAATACCTAATAAATGGAATATTGGGTGTGATAATTCAATAGACCATGTCACTATATGACTTCAAATTTTGAATCCATTATCTGATGAGAGAGTAAGTGTGTTTATTTCTATTATACCCAAGTTTCTCACTTACATAACTCATGATCATCATTATTCTATCACCATAGGACCTAATAAAGTAGAATTTGTTATCCCTAGTGCACCTTCACCTAGGAATCAGTAATCTAAAATGGTTGATCAGTCACAGGTCGAATAGGTTAAAACTCATGTTCTTCCAAACTCAGTACATGATAAGGTAACATGTTATACCTTTTAAATAGAAATCCATTGTAAATGTTGAGAATCAGTGACAAATTGGAAGGAAATGATAGAATATATGTGAAATTACTAATCCTATAAATGATCCCAAATGTTCCAAAGTATCATGGGGTTAAGTTCCTTTTCCTCCCAAGATATTGATTCCCTAAATTCGGTGTCACCTTAATACATACCTTTTAATCTGCTGATAAATCCAAGGGTTAGATTCTATGATGGTCATATGATTTCTAATGGCTCTAGGTTTTCATCTAATAGAATTTAATCATCTAGATATTGTTCTTCTTTTCTTTCTCAATGCCTTCTCCACATAATATGTCACTATCAATTCTATCCAACATACAGAGGACAAGAATGGATGACTATATAAACATTAAAAGGGAGACATATAGATTAGGTATTGGTATTTATCATTTAATGTAAATCCTACCTACCATAGATGGTTTTCCCTTGAACCACTAAAATATAAAATTTATGCTTG
Organism: Viscum album; assembly: GCA_963277665.1. Classification (NCBI taxonomy): domain Eukaryota; kingdom Viridiplantae; phylum Streptophyta; class Magnoliopsida; order Santalales; family Viscaceae; genus Viscum; species Viscum album. Next base: position 1,399,155,098 of record OY728142.1, on the reverse strand, counting down.
AAGAATGTCTCCCAAAAATTGGTTTTCCTACTCCATTTAAAAATATATTTTGGGATGTTATGTAATGATAAGACTGACCTATGACCCAATTTCTATTTGGAGGTGTTCCTAAAACTAGATGGTGAAACTTTGATCCTTGGTAGAAATATTAAAATATGGAACACCATGGAGGGTCATGCTCTCCTAAATATTCAACATGACTATCTCCTCTAATTGGGTAAAGTCATTGATCCGGATGAAATGGGTGGATGTTTTCAAAAAGAAAAATAACAACATAAATTTAAATTATCCCTCGAGGTATACATGATTAAAAATTAAAAATATCCATGGATAGAACATCCCACTTTCAGGTTGTAATATGAAGGGAATGAAATAATTTTGAGGGATTATATTGCTCTTATTTGACTTTCTGGAAAGTATAACATTGTGAAGTAATGTTGGTGTATATTAAGTCTCATAACAGGCCACAAAAACCAAAATCAAATGTCATAGATAAATTGTTGAAAACAAGATGGGAATCCCATTATGGACAATCACAGTCCAATATTATCACCTTCCATTGGGATAATGTTATAACAAACAAATCACTAAACCAAATAATTACATTAGGAGACAAATACAACCCACTAGGTATGTCCCCACTATTTAGAAAATTGAAGTAATCCAGAAAACAATTATCTATTAGTTTATCTTCTTGGATTATATCCAAAAGAAAAGGAATTAACAACATGCTATCCAATATATACCCACTTTATCTTTATATGAATATTGGTTTTCCATGGAAAAAATTTCTATAATGTTACACTCATTGAAGGACTCCTTTGAGGCTCGAGTTGGTAAATATTTTCTCAATGCATCAGTGACTATAATACCTTTTTCTATAGTGTTTTAAATTTCAATTTTGAATCCATGAAAATATTATATCCCCCATCATAGCCCCATGTTAAAATATTTCTATGAAATTATATGGATCTGGATTCCAAGGTCTGAGTAGACTATATACCTTTACCTATAGATATTGTTTCACCAGCACTTGAGTACAAACATCATAGCTAAGAGATCAATTTTATGGGTTGGTTAGTTCTTCTTATTTAAGAAAATTTTATAGGATCCATACCCCACTACATGGTCACCCTATAAATGATTTCATCCCAAATACATTTTGGACACATCATAATAGGCCATGTAACCTCGATATACCTCAGGTATGATCAAAATAATAATGGATGTGAACTATTTCAATTGCTCTTTAGAAGAATATTGATACTTCAGGATCTAATAATATCAATCCCATTATTAGTGAAGAGCCATAATAGGTTACGTATGTTGATAATAGTATTTAAATAACCCCTTTTTCTACCCCACCAGGCCCAAATTCTTATGATTTTGAAAGCATTCATTGGAGAATCCAATGAAATAAATATTCTAACATTATTTAGATCTACTGAAACCCAATTTTATGATATATCATGACCCAAAAACATACCCCATAGAATCCATAAACATTATTTTTAAAATTTTGCATAATAACGTTGGTCTTAAAAAGTTCCCATATTGATCTCAAAATGTTGTTCATCCACTTATTCAATTATTTATAAACTTGAAATTCATCCGTAAATTCCATGAAAAAGGAGTCAAGGTATCTATAGAATAGCATATTAATAAAGGAAATCAATACTTTGGGATAATTTATTAGTTCAAATGGAATTATAAGATATTATAAATCACAATATTTTCTTCAATAATCTATTATGGAACATAAACTAATCTCACCCAGAATAAGTGATAGGCAAAAAAGATTTCAATCATTGAAAACCATAATTATCCTTTTCCTGGTTAAAAATATCATAAATATTTCAAAGGTGGTATTTATTCTTGATTATGGACCAATTTAACTCCCTATAGTTGATATATAATCGAAGGGATCTGTTGAATTTCTTATAAACAATTACTAGAGTTGCCTATGGTAAAACATTTAGATGAATAAACCCATTGGATTCCAAATCCTCTAGAATAATTATTAACTCCATAATGTTTATGGGTTCTGTTGAGCCCTCTGGAAGATTGTTGATTTCATGTCTATGATTGATGTTTTAATAAATCACAAATCATCACATACCATTAATGCTTAATCTGGTTTGATTTCTCATAAACGTAATTACAATCTGTAAATGAATCTGTTATCATGTTTTTGTCTATGCTTATTGACTTACAAAGTATTTTGGAAGGCTTCTAGAATCAACAGACATCGGAAGCACCGATCCAATATCAACAGACATCGGAAGCACCGATTCAATATCAACAGACATCAGAAGCACAAATCCAATATCAAAGGACAACGGTCGCACTGATCCGATGCAATCTGACTCACCAATGCAAATGACTCACCGATGCTGATCAAACTGACTCACCGATCAGATGACAGACCGATGCTGATCAGTCTGACTCACCGATGCAATCTGACTCACCGATCAGATGACAGACCGATGCTGATCAGTCTGACTCACCGATGCTGATCAAAATGACTCACCGATGTAGTCTGACTCACCAATGCTGATCAAATGACTCACTGATGCTGATCAAACTGACTCACTGAAAAAATGACAGACCGATGCTGATCTATCTGAGTCACCGATCATTACTCACTAATGCTGATGACCTACCGATCACTTGATTCTTCAATAGTCATAAACAACTATTTGAATTTCTTTATCTTTATCTTTATTTAATCTAACCAACGGTCATATTAGGTATATTTTAATGCTCTGACAATTAATTAATAAAGGTTGTCGGATGTCAGGAAACCATACCTCGTACCTGTGGAAAGGAAACTTTTTCTGTCTTCCGAAGCATGAGACATAAATAGAAGAAGACTCTGCTGAAGAAAGGACGAGAGTTTTTCGGTTGATAGTAGAACACAAGAAGAATATAGAGGAAAGAAAGAGGAGGAAGAACCAAGAAAGACAGAACCTCATACACAATCAAGCCTACTCCAGAAGAGTTCTGTGCATACAAAAGAACAATTGAAGAACTTCATTAACTACATCTCACTGCCTTTGAACCTGAAGCATACGACACTCTTCTTCTCAAATAAAAACGAGAAGAGGACTCAGAATAAATTCTGACCAAATAGAAAAGAGTCCAGAGCTACACTGAAATCACCAGAGCCATTTCTAAACTCTACATCTCTGCTCTGTGTTACATTTGTTTTACATTTTGAGCAGTGTGTCTTATCTGCTGTATTAAACACACACACTGACTCCTGTACTTTCACTGGAGGATCTGTAGATCCTCAGAAAACCTTTTTACACTTCATTTCCCACTGTGGATAGTGGTAGAGGTCGTGTGAGACCTGGAAAACTCTAAGCTGTTGTTTGTTTTCCCACGCAGAACTGTGGTAGAGGTCTTGTAACCTGAACAGTGTGTTCACTGTTGTTAACCCCGATCTAGGGTGTGGATCATTTTTATATAAAACTTTTGAGAGGACTAAGTCTCGGCTTGAGACTGAACCTCTTGGTTAATTCTCTGTGTTTGTAGCTACATACTATATCCATACTATACATATTTATTTCATATTCCGCTGCTATTACTTTGAAGTATAATTTATTTTCAAAGATACTTTAATAGTTAAACTCGCAAGTGTTTATATTTATTATAAACCAGTAAGTTAGTTTCAAAAGTTAATTTAATCATAAGATTAAGTTAACTGAGAACTAATCAATATTTGAGAAACTAATTGAACCTTTATAATCTATATAAATTCACTACAGTTTAATCTGTTTTTGAAATAGGGGGATTTTAATAAACATTGTTTTTAACAGAAAATAATAATTGGAACTCAATTCACCCCCCCTCTTGAGTATCCACTCCGACCAACATTTGGTATCAGAGGTTTGGAAAATATTTTCTAAAGTACTCTGTTTTTCAACTGTGATTTTAGTTGTATTTTAAAGTTCTTAAAATTTCTGTTATTTCTAAATTTTTATCTCTTTAAAATTCTTTTTGTGAAATCATGGATAATAGACTTGAGGGTGTGGCTACTAACCGACCACCTTTCTTTAATGTAAACAACTATGCTCAGTGGAAGCTAAAAATGAGAATTCACTTAGAAAGTATGAGCTTTGATATTTGGACTGCCATTGAAGCTGAATACAAAATTCCCAGTACTGATAGATCTACTTGGGATGAACCTACAAAGACTGCTTACAATAATAATTATAAAGCTATGAATGCCTTGTACTGTGCTCTAGGGGATGAGGAATTTAATAGAATTTCTGCATGTAAAACTGCATATGAAATTTGGGATACCTTAGCTGTTTCTCATGAAGGAACAACTAATGTTAAGGAGATGAGATTGAATACCTATACTATTAAGTATGATAATTTTAAGATAAAGCCTGATGAACCCATTTCTGATATGTATCTCAGGTTCAATGAGATAGTAAACACAATGAGCTCACTCGGAAAGATTGTTCCTGCAAAAGAAAAAATCATGAGAATTTTGAGATGTCTACCTGAAAGATGGAGAGGAACCTCTGTCTCCATTAGAGAATCGTGTGACATTGGAGAACTGAAAGTCAAGGAACTAATTGGTAAGTTGATGATGTATGAAGAAGAACTCAAGGTAAACAAAGAAGAGGATGATGAACCTAAAAGGAAGTCTATTTCCATCAAGACTACAACCTCAAAGAATAAGGATAAGGAAAAGCCTCAAGCTATCAATGAAAGTTCAAGCAGTGAGGAAAGTGAGAATGATTCTGACAGTGATGCTGAGATGGCTCAAATCGCCAGGAGATTCAAAAAGTTTTATAGGAAAAATAAATTCTTTAGGAAACCAAATTACAAGGGAATGTATGACCAACAAGGCAAATGGAAAAATGATTGGAAGAAGGCTGACAGAACTAATGAATTTGTCTGCTATGAATGCAAGCGAAAAGGACACATCAAAGCAGACTGTCGAAAGCTAAAATTCAAAAAGAAATCTGATTACAAAGACAAGAAGTACAAGAAAGCCATGAAGGCTACCTGGAGTGCTTCAGAAGACATCACTAGCGAAGCCAAATCTTCAGACTCTGAAAGGAATCGAGCCAACATGTGTTTCAGGACAAACACTTCTGAGGTAACATCAGAAACTCCTGCTTCAAATTAATATTATTCTGGAGATGATTCTGATTCAGAAAACATGTCTAAATATGAACTGTTTGAATATTGTGATATGTTTGAAGAAACTTGTAATGAGATTAAAGATAAATATAATGGTTTAAAGAAACAATATGCTTTAAGTGTTAAGCATCAATCTGATCTGGATATAGAAGTAGAAAAGAATGCTCAGTTGCTTAAAGAGAATACTGAACTAAAATTGTCTAATGAGGAACTCAGAAAAGACTTAGAGAAGTTCACTAATGACAAGAATACTCTAACACAAATGCTAGGAAAGCAAGTTGCACCTAGATATACTACTGGTATAGGATACCAACGTGGACAAAGAAAAGTTGCCAAAAACTAGATTCATTCCTAAATCTGGACAGAAGATAGTTAATTCTGGAACTTCATATGCCTCAACCAGTTATATTCATAGTTATGGATCTAATAAGGTTTATCTTTCAATGAATGTTAATTCTACAAATTATATGAGACCCATTAGACAAATATGGGTACCTAAAGTATTATTGGCTAACATGTCTGGACCCAAGAAGATCTGGGTACCAAAATCTTCTTCCATCTAAATCTGTTTTGTAGGAGACCTACTTGAAGAGCTGTCACAAGAAGCTATGGTACTTAGACAGTGGATTTTCAAGACATATGTCAGGAGACTTCTCATGTTTCAAGAGCTTAGTAAAAGTTGATGGAGGCTTTGTCACTTTTGGTGATAATTCAAAAGGAAAAATCATCGGCTTAGGACAGATTGGTAACACTGATTCAATCTTGGTTTCTGAAGTTTTGTTTGTCGATGGACTTAAATATAACCTGTTAATCATTTCTCAGTTGTGTGATGATGGTTTTTATGTGAAATTTAAAAATGATTCTTGCAATGTTTTTAACTCTAAAAATGTTTTAGTATTTTCTGCTTTAAGAAATGAAAATGTTTATGCTGTTGATTTAGATTCTTTAGCTAAGAAGAATATTCCTTGTTTAAATGCTTTTCATAAAGAGTCTTGGCTTTGGAACAAAAGATTAGGACACTGCAATGTACACTCACTTAGAAATTTTTTTAGGAAGAACTTAATTAGAGACCTACCCAAACATGAATTTCCAGCAGACAAAGTTTGTAATCCCTGTCAAAAAGGAAAGCAACATAAAGTTTCTTTTAAGTCACAGAAAGAAGTTTCAACTTCTCAACCTCTCGAGTTGGTTCACATGGATTTATTTGGACCTTCTAGAGTTTCTAGTTTGAATGGGAAGCACTATGTCTATGTTCTTGTAGATGACTTTTCTAGATATACTTGGGTATATTTTCTAGCTCACAAAAGTGAAGCTTGTTCTTACTTTGTTAAATACTCCAAGTCTGTAGAAAATCTTAGTGGACTCAAGATTAAGACCCTGAGAAGTGATCATGGTCGTGAGTTTGAAAATCATGAGTTTGATTCTTACTGCTCACACAATGGCTATAGTCACAATTTCTCTGCCCCTAGGACACCCCAACAAAATGGTGTAGTAGAGAGAAGGAATAGAACCCTGCAAGAAATAGCTAGAACTATGCTCAATGAATATGATCTGCCTATTTACTTTTGGGATGAAGCTGTAAATACAGCTTGTTATGTCATTAATAGAGTCTTGATCAGACCAGTTCTTAAGAGGACCCCTTATGAGTTGTGGAACTATAGGAAACCTAAGGTTAACTACTTCAAAGTTTTTGGTTGCAAAGTCTTCATTCTCAATACTAAAGACAATCTTGACAAATTTGCATCCAAGAGTGATGAAGGAATTTTCCTAGGTTACTCTATCTCTAGTAAAGCCTATAGAGTTTTCAATAAAAGAACCAAATGTGTGGAAGAATCTGTTCACATCAAATTTGATGAAACTGATCCACATGAACCTAAAATCTCTCTTGAAGATGATCTCTCTGGTTTGAATCTCAATGATAAAGACAATGGACCTATAGTTAAAACATCCAGCTCTAGAAATTCTCCAGAACCTGCTTCTGTTGAACCTCAATCTGTAGATGAATCTGATATCTCTAGCCCTATCTTTTCAAGACCATCTAGGACTCTAAAGAACCATCCTTTAGATGCTGTTGTAGGAAATCTAGATAGAGGAACACAGACTAGAGCTTCTCTAAGAAATCAGGTTGAACATCAAGCCTTTCTTTCATAGTTAGAACCTAAAAATATCAATGATGCTATCAATGATGAATTTTGGGTAATAGCTATGCAAGAAGAACTAAATCAATTTGAAAGAAACAAAGTCTGGAAATTAGTAGAAAGAACCAAGGACACCATGACAATAGGCACAAAATGGGTGTTTAGAAACAAAGTTGATGAATCTGGAAACATCATTAGAAATAAAGCTAGGCTAGTTGCACAAGGTTACAATCAAGAAGAAGGAATTGACTATGAGGAAACCTTTTCACCTTTAGCTAGATTAGAGGCTATTAGGATCTTACTTGCCTATGCATCACATCTGAATTTCAAGCTATATCAAATGGATGTCAAAAGTGATTTTCTAAATGGTTTTATTGTTGAATATGTTTTTGTAGAACAACCACCAGGTTTTTTAAATCCTCATTTTCCAAATCATTTTTTTAAACTTTCTAAAGCTTTATATGGTTTAAAACAAGCTCCAAGAGCTTGGTATGAAACGCTTTCAAACTTTCTTATCTCAAAATGATTTATAAAAGGAGTAGCTGATCCCACTCTTTTTATAAAAAGGATTTCAAAAGATGTATTAATAGTACAAATCTATGTTGATGATATTATTTTTGGATCTTCAAAAAATTCTTTATGTACTGATTTTTCAAAGGTTATGCAAAATGAATTTGAAATGAGCTTAAAGGGAGAGCTTAAGTATTTTCTTGGTTTTCAAATTTTTCAAACTAAAGATGGAATTATTTTAAATCAAAGTAAATATACAAAGGATCTTTTAAAATGTTTTGGATTGGATAGTACTAAGGAAAGTGATACACCTATGAGTACTACATGTAAATTGGATACAGATGAAGCTGGGAAACCAGTGGATCAAACCAATTACAGAGGTATGATTGGGAGCTTACTTTATCTTACTGCTAGTCGACCCGACATTATGTTCAGTGTATGTATGTGTGCTAGATTTCAAGATAATCCTAAAGAATCACACTTACTGGCTGTTAAAAGGATTTTTAAATATCTTAAGTATACTTTAAATTTAGGTTTGTTTTATCCAAAAGGACAATCATTTAACCTAACTAGCTATTTAGATGCTGACTTTGCTGGACGTAAGTTAGATAGGAAGAGCACATCTGGAACATGTCATTTTCTTGGAAACTCCCTAGTATCATGGTGTAGTAAGAAACAGAACTCTGTTGCATTGTCTACTGCCGAGGCAGAATACATAGCTGCTGGTAGTTGCTGTGCACAAATTCTGTGGATGAAACACACTTTATTGGATTATGGATTTGATCTTAAACATGTTTCAATTAACTATGACAATACTAGTGCAATCAATATATCTAAGAACCCTGTGTCTCACTCTAGAACTTAGCACATTGATGTCAGAAATCACTTTTTAAGAGATCATTATCAAAAGGAGATATTTCTTTAAAATTTATTAGCTCTAAACATCAATTAACTGATATCTTCACAAAGCCTTTATGCTCTGAAAGAATGAAATTTATTAAAAAAGAGTTGTGTATGAGTGATCTGTGAAACTGATCTGTGAAACTGATCTGTGAAACCGATCTGTGAAACCGATCTGTGAAACCGATCTATGAAACTGATCTGTGAAACCGATCTGTGAAACTGATCTGTGAAACGGATCTGTGAAACGGATCTGTGAAACCGATCTGTGAAACCGATCTGTGAAACCGATCTCTGAAACCGATCTGTGAAACTGATCTGTGAAACCGATCTGTGAAACCGATCTGTGAAACTGATCTGTGAAACCGATCTGTGAAACCGATCTGTGAAACCGATCTGTGAAACTGATCTGTGAAACCGATCTGTGAAACTGATCTGTGAAACCGATCTGTGAAACCGATCTGTGAAATTGATCTGTGAAACTGATCTGTGAAACTGATCTGTGAAACTGATCTGTGAAACCGATCTGTGAAACCGATCTGTGAAACTAATCTGTGAAACCGATCTGTGAAACTGATCTGTGAAACCGATCTGTGAAACTGATCTATGCAACCGATCTATTTTCATTTTTTTATATATTGTAATTAATTAGTAAAATTGTTTTATACTTTTTATGGGAACCTTAAATGATAAAATTAATGATACGCGGCTATTTATCTTCCCTAAACCTTTGACCTTTCATTTCCCGCCGAACCTTTCAACTTCTCTTCCCCTCTACTTCGAACCTTCGAACTCCTGCCTTCCCAAAATCTTTGAATGGCTAAGCAAAAGAGACCGAGCAAAGGACCAGATAACCCTGTACCTTCAAAGCGTGCTCGAGGCGAGTCGAGTAGTACCTCTCAACGATCAGTAAATCCGAACCTGGAAACTCGGATTGTTGCTGTAGAAAGAGAAGTCAGCTCTGCGTGGCTCTTGTCAAGTAAGTCACTGTTGCTGCATGTTCTTGAATCGCAAGGATGGATAGACTGGTTTTCAGACAACTCTCAAATAGACTACCCGAAGCTGGTAGATGAGTTCTACATGAATCTGAAAATCACTCTAGATGGTGTGGAGGCTGCTAGGATGTCATCTGTAGTAAAAGGAAAGAAAATATCCTTCTCATCTAAGCAGTGGGCTGAATGCTTGAATGTACCTCATGAAGGTCGGTATGAGGATTATGCTAGGAATATTCCTCCAACATCTGATTACTTCTCTTATGAATTAGCTCTAGAACTTCTGACCAGAAACAGAGAGTCACGGAGAATCACAACTTCAGAATTAGATGGTGAATGCAGACTTCTTTTCAAGTTTATTCAGCACCAACTTTGCCCTAGGAGAAGATATTTTGCTGCTGTAAAGTACAAGGATGTTTTCCTGTTGTTTCTTCTGAAAACACATGAGAAAATCAATTTGTGTAGATATGTGATGGTGCACATAGCTGGAATGGTAAAACCGTCCAATAAAGCCACTACCTTATTCTATTCAAAAATGATATCTAACATGCTCAAGAATCTAGAATGTGTTGATGAAGATGATGAAGCTGAGGAAACAGATCATACCTTCTGTCTCAACAAAGAGATCTACAGGAGGATGGAAATCAATTGGAATCCATGGAAGAAGTGCTGGGTTGCAGATGAAGATAAATTGTATGAAGCCTACAATCCCATTGATCATGGAAAGAGGCCAAAGGGTTTAAGAGACCCTGGCTTGAAACCAAACGAGGAATCAGTTTATTCGGATGATGATGAGCTAGAAGAAGGAAATGATGAGGCCACCAAAGCCCAAGAGCAAGAAGAAGCTGCGACTGAGGAAGGAAGTATATCATCTCTTGATGATAGGAGTTATCCTGACACTGCTAGTCCCAAAAGAAGAATAGAATTTGGACCTGCTAGTCCACCCTTAGCCCTACCAGAATCAGAACCTATTCCTGGTGATGAAGAAGATTCTGATACTGAAGAATATCACAGCGAAGCTTCTGAGAACAATGATGATGGAAATGCTAATGATGCTGAGGCTGCTGTTGATGGTGATAACAGACCAGTGGATGGTCTTTCTGAAGAACAAATAGAAACACCTCAGTCAGTAAAAGAAATACATATCAGTGGCAAAGTTGATTCACCAAAAATCAGTGGAACAGCAAGCTATGAGAAACCAAAATACACCCTGTGTGCTGCTGTTTGGGATGACTACCCTGGTTATGCTGTGTTGGGCTTAGAATATTCTGAAGAAGAAGAAGAAATGCCAGGATCTGCTGCAGCTGTGAAGAGGAACCTCCCAAGAGAAGCAAGGTCAGTTCCTGCTGTTGATCCTACAAATGTTAATTTACCAGGTTCTAGAATCTCTCAAGCTGATCTTGATAAGTTTAAGATTGAATTGCTAACTGCTGTGAGAGACATAGTTAGAGAAGAAGTTTCTAATGCTCTTACTCAAGTGTCTCTACAAGTTTCTGAAAATTCTTTGTAAGCCTTCTCACAAAGAGTATCTAATGCTATGAAGCCAGACCTGGCCAATACTGGTGAACTTATTGGCAGGCACATAGCCTTTTTGAATCAGCCTATGAAGGATCTTCACACTGGCTTGGTATCTCTATCAAGAGAATTCCGATCAACCATCTCTGGTATGATGGAAGTTTTGAGAAATTTGATTGAACATCTCAACAAGTCTGACCTGAGGAAGTTGAAAGCTGAGTTAACTCACATAGTTGGCCAAGCCAGTACAGGCAAGGTAACCAAGATCACTACCCGTGAGCTAGACGCTCTAAGAGAAGTTGTGCATGATGAGTTAGCTGCTGTTAGACAAATTCTTGATTTAGAATCCTTGAGGAAGATGAAAGAGCTCTGTGATAACAGTCATAAGATGGCATTGGTGTTTTCAGCAGATGTTAAGAAAGCTCTGCAAGAGATCAAGGAGAAAGTTGATAATTACTTTTCCAAGATTTATACAAAACATGAGATGGCTGAAAACTTCAAGGTGTTGGCAGAGAATCTGAAATTACCACCAGTCACTCAGGCCTTCAAAACTCAATTTCATCAGTTGCAAGATTTTACCCCTTTTTTGGCACAGTTCATGGAGAATAAATATGATTTTGAAAAAGCTAGGAAGTATGGGGCAGAAGTCATTCAAGACTTCATTCATCTTTTGAAGCCCTATTTGACTGCACAGGACACTGCAATAGTAGTTCCTACTTCTGAACCTCTCAGTGACTCTGATGTAGCTCCAAATCAGCTATCTGTTGCTCAAGCACTATCTCAGTTAAGACCAGTCCCTCAGCAAGCTTCTCAACCAGCTCCTGTTTCTCAACAACAACTCTCTGTGGCACCTGCTCCTACAGCTGCCCGAGTTGTCCTACCACCACTTCAGATTCGCCAAGACCAGCCTGCCTCCAAGCCTTCAAACATACCCACTATTGATCCCAAAGACAAAGGCAAATCCCCTTTGTATCCCAACAAATAGTTGTGTCTTGTTTTTGATAGGGTGAACAATGTGATACTTGTCATATTCTGTACTTTATAAAACCTTTTTCCCTATGCTCTATGATGCCTACTTTTCCTTTCACTTATATGTTTTCCCTCCTTTTTGATTATCCCAAAGGGGGAGAAGGTGAAGAAGAAGACAGATTTATGGGAGAAGAAAGATGTATGGAAGAGATATATGGGGGAGAAAAGATGTATATATCTCACGGGGAGAAATCTGTATAATATATATGGGAAATTTACATTAAGGTGGAGATTTATATATCTCTTTATATTTATTCTCTTTATGGTTTAATTCTCAGTATGTTTTTATTAATGATATATCATATTATTTATATTTTATGATAAAGATTTGTGATTATAAAAAAGGGGGAGATTGTTGAGCCCTCTGGAAGATTGTTGATTTCATGTCTATGATTGATGTTTTAATAAATCACAAATCATCACATACCATTAATGCTTAATCTGGTTTGATTTCTCATAAACTTAATTACAATCTGTAAATTAATCTGTTATCATGTTTTTGTCTATGCTTATTGACTTACAAAGTATTTTGGAAGGCTTCTGGAATCAACAAACATCGGAAGCACCGATCCAATATCAACATACACCCGAAGCACCGATTCAATATCAACAGACATCAGAAGCACTGATCCAATATCAAAGGACAACAGTCACACTGATCCGATGCAATCTGACTCACCAATGCAGATGACTCACCGATGCTGATCAAACTGACTCACCGATCAGATGATAGACTGATGCTGATCAGTCTGACTCGCCGATGCAATCTGACTCACCGATCAGATGACAGACCGATGCTGATCAGTCTGACTCACCGATGCTGATCAAAATGACTCACCGATGCAGTCTGACTCACCGATGCTGATCAAATGACTCACTGATGCTGATCAAACTGACTCACCGATAAAATGACAGACCGATGTTGATCTATCTGAGTCACCGATCATTACTCACTAATGATGATGACCTACCGATCACTTCATTCTTCAATAGTCATAAACAACTGTTTGAATTTCTTTATCTTTATCTTTATTTAATCTAACCAACGGTCATATTAGGTATATTTTAGTGATCTGACAATTAATTAATAAAGGTTGTCGGATGTCAGAAAACCGTACCTCGTACCTGCGGAAAGGAAACTTTTTCTGTCTTCCGAAGCACGAGACAAAAATAGAAGAAGACTCTACTGAAGAAAGGACGAGAGTTTTTCGGTTGATAGTAGAACACAAGAAGAATATAGAGGAAAGAAAGAGGAGGAAGAACCAAGCAAGACAGAACCTCATACACAATCAAGTCTACTCCAGAAGAGTTCTGTGCATACAAAAGAACGATTGAAGAACTTCATCGACTACATCTCACTGCCTTTGAACCTGAAGCATTTGACAATCTTCTTCTCAAATAAAAACGAGAAGAGGACTCAGAATAAATTCTGACCAAATACAAAAGAGTCCAGAGCTACACTGAAATCACCAGATCCATTTCTAAACTCTACATCTCTGCTCTGTGTTACATTTGTTTTACATTTTGAGTAGTGTGTCTTATCTGCTGTATTAAACACACACACTGACTTCTGCACTTTCACTGGAGGATCTGTAGATCCTCAGCAAACCTTTTTACACTTCATTTCCCACTGTGGATAGTGGTAGAGGTCGTGTGAGACCTGGACAGCTCTAAGCTGTTGTTTGTTTTCCCACGCAGAACTGTGGTAGAGGTCTTGTGACCTAAACAGTGTGTTCACTATTGTTAACACTGATCCAGGGTGTGGATCATTTTTATATAAAACTTTTGAGAGGACTAAGTCTCAGCTTGATACTGAACCTCTTGGTTAATTCTCTGTGTTTGTAGCTACATACTATATCCATACTATACATATTTATTTCATATTCCGCTGCTATTACTTTGAAGTATAATTTATTTTCAACTCTACTTTGATAGTTAAAATCGCAAGTGTTTATATTTATTATAAACCAGTAAGTTAGTTTCAAAAGTTAATTTAATCAGAAGATTAAGTTAACTGAGAACTAATCAATCTTTGAGAAACTAATTGAACCTTTATAATCTGTATAAATTCACTACAGTTTAATCTGTTTTTGAAATAGGGGTATTTAAATAAACATTGTTTTTAACAGAAAATTTTAATTGGAACTCAATTCACCCCCCCCCCCTCTTGAGTATCCACTCCGACTAACAGGTTCATACGATATAAAGGAAGAAATATCAGTTATTTCCACTATACTAAGTCAGAGGTGAACTTGATGTATCGTACAGGAGGTGAACCTAAAACATCCTCAGAAAAAATTCAGGAAACTAACCCATCATGGAAGTTAAACTACTCACCCAACCTTCCCCATCATCTTCTAATAATAGGTAGAAAAAATAATATGAAATTTTACCTAGGTTTGTAAATGATTGTCCTTATAATCATAACAAGTGATTCCATTGTCCCTGGAAAACAAGAATTATCCCATTGGTATCTATAAAGGTCATCTGATTATTATAATAATAATTATGGGCAATAAAAAATCATAGAATCCTTTATGAGGATTATTTAAAAGAGGTCCATATCTAACACAATGAATTATCATTTCTTCACATCCTCTAATAAGGAGAAAACACATAATGGGCCATGAAAACCCTTCCCCATCTTCGTCACAAGTGGTATAACTCACTCTGTAACATATGGAATAAAGTTGCTCGAAAAATTTAGCAATTTCACAAGGTGATAAAATATAAATTATTGTGAATAAACTATAATGAAAAGGGAATTGCTCTAGAGAATGAATTAAGAATAGTATATTTGACTGTCATGGGACCTACATCAAACCCCACTAACACCTGACACATTGCATGTAGGTGGCTTATCTCTATCAAATCTCTAGGATGACAGCTAACCCATGGCTCTGATCTAAGTTAACTCTACCTATAAAAAGATCAATCCTTTCAACCACATACATAAGTGAGTAAGATCATGGAACTTTATATAATACCATGAGTTTCTATTCTTGAATGTGTTCCAAAGCTTATGCCACTTTAATAGGGAGCTAAATTAAAAAAAATAAATTTGAAAAGGCCCATATATACACAAAGGTGACATTCCTAGGTCGGTACCTGACATGTAGACTTAATTTGGTTGGACTTCTTCATTGATGTAACATAAAATTCCCACCTATTGAATCTACTAATGAAGATAGTGAGGGTGGATATCTAGATCCACTACCACCCTTATTCCCCAACTCTTCTCGATTATCCTTCTTTTTGGATGATCCAAATCCACTTTGGTAATGAGGGAGAAGAATCCTAGTCAAAACTAATATACCAGGATTTTTGATTTCCACCATTAAAGATAAGTCAAACACTTCAGTATAAGTCTTCCATTTTATGTTGGAAGACATGATAGTGTATAACATGCCAAAAACCAAATTCAAATAATGGAGACTTCAATCTATCATTGGTGATCATCCAAGGAGAAATGCAAAGTATATCTGCTAATCAGTTTTCATATGACATCACTAAAAGAACAATTTTTTAAGGCCGAGGAGATCCCAAGACTTAGCAAGGGTTAAAGTCTCTTGGACTAATATTTGGATCAATACAAGCCTTATATATCTCTTAATTATTATAACTAGAATATAATTATTCATGAATCCAATAACACATATACATTAATAATTCCACTTTGTCGATAGTAGCATTATAATATTGACCTTGATCCCTTTATTTTCTGAGCTATATTTGTTCGACACTAGGGACATTAAATTGTGGTAGTCCCCATTTACTTATAGTTTAAACATTTTACATTTAAAAATTATATATTTCCCTTACATTCATGAGCCTGGTGACCTTACTCTCCAGACTTGAAATAGACTCCCATTACCTTTTGGAAAGTACTAGGTTCTTTCTCACTATAATTATCACATATTGGAAAAATAGTTCATTCCCTTATTCCATTTATCCAACTCTTGCTCTATTGTTCTATTATTCTATTGTTTTACTTTAATTTGATCTGTTATACAGAATTATTTCTCTATCAGAATAAAATATGAGACTGTATCCATGTATGATGATATTTTTTGGGAGATCGGTTACCTTTGGGGGAATGGTTTTAACCCATTAAACTATTGATCAATATTTTAATTTGGATTTTTTTATGTAATCCAAAACATGAATTTCTAACCATGATAAATTGGATTTAATCATAGAAAAATACTTAACCATATTTTTACTTAAATTCAAAAATTTCCTCTCTATATATTCTCGATGTATGCAAGGGAAAATAACTATCCATGAAAAGTTCCTCAAAATCCTTCCATTCCTTATTTTCTTTTTTTATTTCTCCTACTTCATGTTTTGAATCAATGACCACCATTGATCCACATATCCTAAGAGATGATAAAATACCATGATATCCTTCTCCCTTTCTTTAAATCTTGATTAGAGAAATATCTTCTCTAAGGAAATTATACACTCAGAAAAAAATGGATTTTAGTCTCATTGAAAAATGGAGGTTGTTTTTTACATGAAGAAATATATAATTGTAACACAATGTTGGTGATTTTTCTACTTCATGTGAGTATGGTTAATATTTATAACCTAAGTTAGTTTTCCCATTGTAGTTATAAGATTCTTATCTCTAATTATATCCCCTTCTCTAACATCATTATCCATCATAAGAGGGAAATTCCTATATGGAATACAAGTGTTGATATAGAATCCATTCATTCCACTAGGCACCATTTCATAAAAAAAATTCATACACTATATTTGGTTATAAATCATAATGAATAATTATAGAACTATCAAAATACTTAACATAAATTGGAAATTTATACATAGCTTATCTCATAATCATAAACATGGTTTCTTTGGGGACATATTTACTTTTACATTCTTAATAATGAGTTTTAAATAAAATTTGAAATATCATAAGAATATTTCATTGGATTGTCAATCTAGGTGTGCAGTAAGTCCCATTATTGTGCACCAGGTTACACTGAGTCAAGCCTAACACACCATGTCATATTTCTTTCCCTTGTGTACATCTCTTCCAAAACCATGTGCACTTTTATTAAACAGATAAGATTGAATTTCTTAGAAGACCCACATAATACATACCTTACCAAATTTATAATATGCACTTCTTTCTTAACCTTAAATTCTATCATATGGTCATGTTTCCTAATCTATATTCTCTAAATCTAGTTTCCAAGGTTTCTACTAAACATTCTTTGATAACAACTATAAAAAACCCAACCCCAATAGTAAGAAGATGATTCCTTATTTTATTATATTGGTACAAAGAATTGTTTTTCACATTCCAAAAGGATGAAGAGTTTGGTATGTTTTGAAAACAATATACACATATAATTTTTACAATACAATATAAAAGATAAAAATAATATCAAAACCCCACATGAAAAATCCATTAACAACTAGATTATCCTTTCATGTCATTTATATTATACATCTTTGCATTTATGAAAAATGTAAAAAATAAAAAAGTTGTGATCTCCGATTTTTAGTAAGGGTATGTAATAAAATGTATGCTATTATAAACATTAACGAAATGTGAATAACTAAAAAAATCCATTAAAACATAAATTTGAACACAATATGTATGGAATTAAAGATGGTCAAAATAATAACATATAAATAATCACACGAGAATAAAATATAACCATGGAAATTTTACTAATATAATAATCATAGGTACTATGAATTAATATGATCACAATGAGGGAATGCATAATACTGAACACCATAAAGTTACCATCAAGGCCTCGACCAATACATTGGAAAATAAATGGGTATTCCTTGTTGAATTATATATATGTGTTTTCTCATGAGACCAGATGATGTATTGATGGTAAATTGTAGGTCCCATCAATAAATTACTATATACAATGAATTATTTATATGAATGTGAGTAAATATAAACAACATATGCATAAATTTCCCTAATCAATAAACACAATCACTAACCACTTAGAGTAATATGGTTAATGGTATCAAGATATCACATCCACCAACAAACTTCTCATAGACCATTTAAAAAAATATTGTAGATGATATCATAAATAATAATTCCCAATTAATCATAATATTCAGTAGAGGCTATGGAAATTGGTGGAAATACTCTAATAAAATCAATGAGGAATTATTAAGAGAAATACCCTTTTTTTACTTTGCAATGAAGAGTAATTTTAAAAATAATCAATTTAATTTTTTATAAAATAAAATTATAGATATGTATATCTATTAAAATAAAAGGAAAGTAAAGCTAAATTATTTTAGGCATAAATGATTTCCAACTGATGTGAAAACATGTAAAAAGAGTATCTAATAATCTTTAGAAATGGGCCTCTTCCATGATGTTTTGGAGAAAATATATGAGTATTTAAAGTGTACAATGGATTAAATATTAAAAAAAACCAAAAAATAATCTAAAATGGCTTTTCATATAAAAAATACTAATTTTATAAAAATATTGGTGGCTTGAAATAGATTATAGAGTGAACATTAAAATGGGTAAGAATATGTAAAGTTCTCTCAAATCGGGATTTCTTAACAAGAATAATTGAGAAGGGAACCTTATAAAATCATGTATTTCAAATCAAAGAAATATTAAATGATATGGATACATGAGTTTGGAACATATAAATTTAATTTAGATGAATTAAATAAAAATAATTCAAAATTAAACTGGGTTAAAGAGAGATGAAGTGTAACTTGAATGAAATATGGTGGTTCAGGAAGAATGCCATACCACTTTCCAAGTAGTCGAACTATATTCCCCAAGAATTAATTATCATTAAATATTAAATTTAATATAAATAATATTAATATATTTATGATATTATTAAGTAATCTATATTATATATACACCACATACAATAAATAGTGGTGAATAAGGCATATCTCCCTTAAATAAAAGTGATATGAGAAAACCCTAACCTTATGTTTGAATGTGTTATACACTTGTACATAATGTACTAGATAATGAAATTATATTATTTAATTAAATAATTAAGAAACTATTTAACAATTATTTCATTTATTATAATTTTATTAAGTTAATTTATGTTTTTTTATGAGTTATAAGATTTAATTTTATCGTTCGGGAGTGTTTGTTTCCTTGGTTTTTATGATTGGTTCACTGGTATCAATGTATGAAAGATCATATATAATATAAATAACTATCCATAATGGAAATTAAATGTTTTTTAATGAAAATACAGAATATTAAATGTTTATATAAGTCATTTTTTAGATATTATGATTATTCATTAGATAAGACGTCAATGATAACCATTTAGATTATTTTTGTGTTTTTTCGATCATCAAAAACTAGTATTGTATAGTGAAATAATATAATGTAAATATACCAGTTCAAGAACATTAAATAAGTTTTATTACATATATTACTGTATTTTTTAAGCATAATAAATGGTTTTATGACTATCCTTGAAGGAGGAATTGAAAAAAAACTCATCATCCATTAAGGCTGTAAATCAACACCTCATGGATGATGTTTTCAATTTTTGAATAAAAAGGGGAATATAATAGAATTTATGGTTAATATAACATTAACATAATAAAATTATAATATATAAAATGTAATGGATTTATTATGTCACTTTTTTTAGGGGTGGTGAGGGAATGATAAGAAAATAAAATAATTATAGAGAGATAGAGATAGAATGTATTACGTCTTGAGTGTCGCCTCATTGAGTACCTCCTTAAGGGACATGTAAATGTTTTTTTGTGAAACCATAAACACTAGAACATGTATTAGAGGTTTGGGATAATAAATTTTAAGAATATAAGAAATATTCATGGCTTTGGAGGTGTATTGATAAGGGTGGGTGAGGGTGGTATTTATAATGGAAGAGAGGGGTATGTTTTGATTATTTAATTCACTTATTTATTATTTTGACTCAAGAATATGAATAATGATTAATTATTTGACTAAATATAGGAACTAATGCATGTTATTTAGAAAAAAATGGCTTCTTACATCATACATACATCAGTCATGACTTAATAATTCATGTACTTTTCAAAAAAAGTTAAATACAAAAAATTATCATATATCATTACTCATAAAATATTCAACAATTTCAAGAAAATCCCAAAAATTAAACATAAGAAAATTTTTATGATTATAACTTAAAAATTAACTTCATTTTATGATAATAATTTTCTATATATGAGAAATTTAATTTTTAATTAAAATCATCATTTATTAAAAAATACTTATTCTAAAATAATTACTGATTATATGAAACATTGAAAAATTAATTAAGGTTTCACAAAATTATATTATAAACATAAGAAAAAATAATAATTTATGAATATATTTTATGGATAAAAATTTTCGTTTAAGTCATTATAAAACTGTAAATAATTTTTTTAGCTCACATAAATAACAATACTAAATTTATCATTTTAAGAAAATTGTTTACTTATTCCATGATATAAATATTTTATATTTTCATTTATGAGATTCCTAAATTATATGTATCCATCAATTTATGAGATCTAATTGAAATCATAAAATGAATTTTATTATGATTAAATTGAATGTTTAATAGAAATCAACATTTTTAGCTATTCACTGGAAAATAAATATTTTTAGAAAAATACAAAAAAATCACCCTAAGATAATTTTTACATTCCAATTTTAAATATGAAGTTTATTTTTTTCAATAGAACTAAGTGTAAAAATTTAGATTTAAAAAAAGTGTAGCATTAATAGTTGGTAAAACTGTATTAAAAAAATATCCTTTTAATACATAAATATTGATTCATTCTTGTACTATGCCTATAAAATAATTTAGGTGAATATAAGAACTTTTGATTAAAGATATAGTTTAAAATTTTTATAATTTATACAATTTTATTTAATCCTTCAAATTTCATGTTAGGGCTATAATGGTCATTTTAAAATAATGATAATTATTTTCATATCATTGTTCATTTAAACATGGGGTTGTGTGAAATGTATGTTCTCAAAGAAAATAAATTAAAGAAGATATGTACCATAAAATCATGGGGTTTTACAAGGTCACTTTCTAATGGTACCACCTCTAGAATGAGTACATCTGATGATTATGTTATGTACTTTTCAAGAGGGATACATGGAATACATCATATTCGTGAGATGTTTTTTCTGGGAGTGCAAGTTGGAAGGCCACCACTCTAATGAAATCAAGGATATCAAAGGGACCAATGTATCATGGAATAAAATTTCCCTTATCCCCAAATTACATATCTTTATTCCCTAGAGATATGAATATGAATTCCATGTGTGTGACAAAAATCTCTAGGTCTTATCGATGATTGTCATCATAACTCTTCTGTCGACTCTGAGTAGTCTTTATGTCTTACTGAAAGGTCCTAACCTTTTCCTCAATTTCCTCAACCATTTTAGAAGCTAGAAGTTTTTGTTCCCCAACTTCATCATAACATGAAGGTGTTCCTCACATATTCCCACAAATGGCTTCATAAAGATCCATTTGGATGCTTGAGTGGAAACTATTGTTGTACGAGAACTCGACTAGAGGAAGATTTGGTTACCATCCTCATTTTAAGTCAATTTAGAATTATCTCAACATTTACTCAAGTGTCTGGATAGTCTTACTATATTAGAAATCTGTTTGAGGATGATAATCTATGTCGAAGATCAACTCAGCATTTAGAGCATGTTGGAGACACTTCTAGAACATAGAGGAAAATCATGGATCTTGATTAGATATAATATATAATGGTACTCCATACAGCCTTAAATTTTATTTGATTTATATCCATGCATGTTTATCAATGTATAAATCCTCTAAAATCATAATTATGTGTTTAATCTTTGTCAGATGATCAACGAGAGACAATATAGCAATTTCCACCTTTATTTCTTTGTAAGACCAATGAGAATGTCCATGGTGATGTTTTCCCATTCCCATGTTGGTATGGGTAATTTTTCACTCTCCCCTTGGATTTTTTCCCCTTCCACTTTCACTTGATAACATTCAAAAAATATGATGTATTTTCCAAGATCTCCTTATTCGTATTGTCTTACCAATAGTTCTATCAGAGATATCGATACATCTTTGTGATTCCTAGGTGGATGGAGAAGGTTGAGCTATGTGAATCATCTAGCAGTTCCAACATTAAGTTAGGATATTATGGATCACATAGGCCTAACAAAAATCTCACACCTCCTTGTTAATTAAAATTCAACTCTGGGGATTTACCTTTTCATATAGTTTCTAATTTCCTTGGAATTCCCACATCATTTCTCTTAGTAATCATAATATTTTCCAAAAGGGATGGTTTAGAAATAATTTTTGAAAGGATTGGTTATGTTCCACCCATTATGAGTCCCATGCCTATCCTTTCCCAATCTAAGAATAGTATATCCCTCCCAATTCTCAAAAATGATATAATTTTTGGTTCCTTTTTACTTAGAGTATCTTCCACTTTATTAACTTTTCGTGGATTGTAGTGAATTGAGTAGTCATAGTCCTTGATAATATCTACCCACCTTCATTGGAACATATTATTCTCTTTTTGTGTTAATGTATACATGAAGATTTTGTGATCTGAATTTTATTTCACACTTCTTCCCAATATGATATTGGTGACATATTTTCAAAGAGAAGACCATTGCATCCCAATCTAGATCATGCTTTGTGTAGTTCTATTTTTAAACTTTCTACTGCATTGAGTCATAGGATATGACTTTTTCATTCTATATTGACACATAGCCTAATCCATTCTTTGAAGCATTTCTGAATACCATGAAAATATCTCCACTTGTGGGTAGTGCGAGAATAGGTGTAGTGATAAGCCTCCTTTTCAAATCCTGGAAACTCTATTCAAATTCGTCATTCAAAAGAAAATTTACTACCTTCCTAGTTATCTTGGTTAAAGGGTTTTTTAATTGCCATAAATTTCTCAAAAATTGATGATAATACCCATCTAATCAATGGAATATATGAATATATTTCATAGATATTGTCCTCGCCAATCCTTAAATTGCATCTGTATTTTGAATAGTCCACAAATATCTCATTTATTATGATTATGTGACCCAATAATGAGACTTCCATCAACCATAATTCACATTTTTTGCACTAGTCATAGAGCTTCTCCTTTCATAAGGTCTTGAGAACGATGCTCAGATTTGGCTCATGATCATCCTTTCATTTATAGTATATTAGAATATCTTTTATAAACACTACCAAAAATTTGTCGAGGTAATCTCTAAAAACTTTAATCATCATGTTCATGAATATTTATGGATTATTAGTGTGCCCAAAAGGCATCACTATAAACTCATAGTTCCCATACCTCATACAAAAATATGTCTTGGGAATATTCTCCCTATTTACCCAAACATGGTAATTTCCCAACCACATATCCACCTTGGGGAATTACTATGCTCTACATAGGTGATCAAACATGTCATAAACTAGAGGTTGTGGATACGTTTTCTTTTTTATGATGTTTTTTATCTTACTATAATCAATGAAATGGGGGGAAATGGCCCATCCTTCTTCTTGGGGAAGAGGACTGGTGCACCCCTTGGTGAAAAAATTGGGTATATGAAAATTATATTCAGATTATCCTAGAGTTGTTTATTAAGAAACTCATGTTCCAAAAAAACCGTTCAATAAAGAGTATTGTATAATAATAATGCCCCAGGTATAATATCAATTGAAAATTAAACCTCTCGACTAAGAGGAAGACTAAACAACTCTATAAGAAACAAATCAGCATATTCCCTCACAATAGGAATGTCTTTGAGGATGGTTATTTTCATAGACTCAATCACTTTAGATAGACAGACTTTCTCATTTTGAAGTAATATCCATTCTTGATATGTTGTTTTAAAAAATGATTCATCATCCTACTTGCACTTGTATAGAATCAGTGTCAATTCACAATTTATAGAGTGATTTCTTTCTCGTGGGAATTTATGTTAGATATACATAGGGAAAACCAATCCATGCCCAGAATTGCATCAAATTACACCAAATAGAGTATGAAAATCTTTCCTAGGATTTTCATCCCAATATTTCTGATAGGGGATGATTTATATACTTGGGTTGAAATAATTACCCCATTTTCTATTTTTACTAACATCTCCACTTCAATGCTTTATGGTGGTGTTTGAATAGTTCTACTAAACAATAATTACTTAAGGATTGTGTTGAACTAGAATACAAATGTATCAATACTATCATTGAATAAATGGATATAATACTTATCACCAATACATTTTTATGATCCACTATATCAGTTGTGATTGAAAAATCTCTCCCTTGATACCTTGGAGGTCACTGGTTTTCTCTGAAAACCATTGGATTAGTGCATTGGTTTTCAAAGTGACCTTCTTATATGTAGTTAACAAAATTAAAAATGTGTTGAGGTTTGAAAAGATCATTCCTTTAATCCATTAAATTAGTGGGTTTCTCAAGTTAACAATCATTATCTATGTGACCTTCCTTCACACAACTATAGTATTTACATGTTCCCATTATACTATATATGGGGTGATTCTTTCTACACCATTGAAAAGTCAGATGTTTAAATTCATGGAATATTTATATTTCTCCATCAGATATCTATAATTACACTCCACATTATAATTCTTATCACAATGATTCTATTGATATTCACATATATCCATTTAAACTTTGATGGAACATCAGAAAATTTACTCATATCTATCAATGGCACATATCACTAGGGATTTTCATTCAATATGTTATATCTCACCAAATAAATGTTCAAAATTTCATCCATGGGTAACATCAAAGACATAGGTGTATCATTAATGTCTTATGAATTTTTCCTCATACACACTGATAGATTCATCATCTTTTTTACTGGGAAAAAATATATATTTTTCCATTTTTATGTCAGATATTTTCAAGAAATAATTTATCAATTTTTTTTGGAATTCATTCCACCCCATCTCTTCAATGTCTTCCTTGTGATTTTCATTCCAATCTCTAACACTAATCATATTCTCCCTCTATATGAGAAATAACTAGTAGAACCTTTTCTTGTTTATATCATTAAGGGATGGATAAGATCTTCTTAATGGAGTTGATCTGTTGTTCCATGATTATGGGATCATACGATCCATTGGAAGTTGAAGGACTTTATTGAATAAAGGACTCAATTACAACTTGTTCTCTATTAATGGGATTTGGATGCTACTGATGATCAAGGGTTTTATTTAGTACCTGATTCAACTAAGATATTATATAATATAGTTTTTAATTCTTTCTCCCATATTGTTAGGAATCTCATTGGACAGTCATCTCATTACCCATCACATTGAATGTTTTCCCAATTCCTCATATTTTCCGAATAGGTCTAAAATAAAAGGAAAATTATTAAAGAGATTTTTAAACTATTTATCACATAAATTATTAATTAAATGCAATTAAATAGATAAATTTTAAATTAATTTTATTTTATCAACTTAGGAATTTCTATGCTTCGATTTATGTTATCAATGATCTATTTCCTGAAATATACTCTCCTGAAACTTTTTTATTTTCTAATAATAATGGTTCATAATTAGATTATGGATTTTCAAAAGAATATATCTGGGGAGTATCAAACCAGGTGTGTAGTGAGGACCATTTTTTTGTACCAAGTTACACCATGTCATCCCTAGCACACTTTATCATAGTTTTACCCAGATGTACATCTACGCTAGAACCATATCCACTTGTAAATTCATAAAGGGATTTATTTTATTGATAAACTAGTTAATATATAATTACAAAAAGGTATGAATGTTTTCTTATTATTAGTCATATCCCAAAGTATTTATCTTGATTTTTCTCATCCAAATCAAAAAATGGATAAACATTTCCTCTGATATACACTATTAAAACCTTGGTCATTATTTCACATTGATACTTTATTTATTACATAAAATTAAACATAATAAAACTCAAATTAATGAGAAGTATAGTGTTTTTGGAAATTAGGTATTTAAAATAACATCTTGTACATAGGATAAAACAAAATTATTGAAATCATCCATAACATGCATATAAAATCACATGGCTTTTAAAACTGCATAGGTTAACCTTGGGATATACCTAAGAAAGGGGTGGGATATAAATCCCAATTTGGGAATAAATTTGTCATGACATAGTGGAAGAAAAATATTTTTGACAATAGAAATGTAAATGGGGTTTTAAAGGTTTTAGAATCGTAAACATTAACACCGAGGCATGATATAATGTGATAATCATAAAGGAATAATGTGAAATGTGAAAACAACATAAACCACTGCATCCTGAACATAATTTAAGGATAAAATGCTTAGAAAACCTGGTATAAAATGTCCCATAAATGAATTAGGTTCACACCCCATCCTGAAATTATTTTCCATGAGACTAAACTATTCCCAATTCATTGGAGCGCTATGTAATTCTAGGCGCATCCATCACATCCATTTTATTCTCATACATAAGTGTGTGACATTGATAATAAAACATATATTATTCCACCATTATATTTTATTCCAAGATAAATATGTGTGAAATCATTATAGGTATGTCCCACATAAAACTGGTATATTTATATTATGGTTAATACACATGATATTAAATATGTATGCTATTCACTACACAATTGTTTTGGCATTGAAAATCGTGGTAAAATTTAAGCAACATAACGAAGTTAATTAAAAACTATTAAAATGGGATGATAAGAGTGAAAGGGGAATCCAATCATTTCGAAATAAATTTTACAGTAAGGGTTATATGGAATAACATAACTCAAAATAAGGAAATGATGATAAAATAAATAATATTATGATGATACTCGAATAAAGAGGATAAAGGGAAAGTTCCCTTACTTGAGTGTGTGAAACAAATTTTTTTAGAGGATATTATTGAGAGATTGGGGGTTCCCTGGAAGAAATATAGAAAGGGGAGGGGAAATTAATAATTTTCTCCTAGGATTTTGAGTGAATATAAATCAGGTAATGAGTAAGTTTATATAGGGAAAGAGTTTGGATCTCATTAATATATCTCAAACATAGGTTTTGGAATATTTATAATAAAATAACCAAAACCAAATATAATTAAATGGAATATTTCAAATTTGAGTAGTTTTAATTACTTTATAAGTCCATGTGAATGTGATAATAAAATTGTACCCTTTCTTATGTGGAGGTGATTTATAAACTTAATGAAATAATTTTTTACCTTGTAATATATTACAAGTTTTGGAGGATTCATAATGGATTTATAAAATTAATCAGATCAACTTAAAATAAATTTTTTTAAAATGAAACAAAATATTTTTTCCTAGATCACATTTATAGTATTTATTAGATCACTTTTGGGCCATCATGATTTCATAATACATAAATTTTATTAATATGGTATTCAATTTTAACATGATAATTCAACCGTCTCAAAAAACTATGAAACATTTACTATAGGATAATAATTAGATTATGATTAAAGAAATGGTATTAATTCTATATAAATAATTTTCAACATATTTTTATTTTCACTTTTAAAATTAGAATCTAAATTTAATGACTAATGTAGGGTTTTTGAAAATAACAATTTTTTAACCCTTATAAAAATTATATTTGACTTCATA
Source organism: Viscum album (assembly GCA_963277665.1). Lineage (NCBI taxonomy): Eukaryota > Viridiplantae > Streptophyta > Magnoliopsida > Santalales > Viscaceae > Viscum > Viscum album. The sequence goes on along the minus strand of OY728142.1, from coordinate 1,399,127,206 downwards.
ACAATCATATGATCAAATAGATATGAAAAATATTACTTAATAATTAAATTATTTTGTTAAAATATTATTTATTTAAAAACTCTTGTAATTCATCAAATTTAGTTTCTTAATTGAATTTGAGTATTACCGAAAAATACAATTTTTTATGGTATACAAATAAAAATAATTTATAAAGTAATAATAACATGATGAAAATATTTTAATTATTCTATAAAAAATAGTGTTCATACTCGTATTTATATGGTCTTGATACATATCCCATTAATAGTCAAGAAAACACCCTAAGAGTAAGGGGCACGATGGTAAGAATTTTATGGGGCAGTTTAGTGAACAAGGTTTGGGTTGCGATCTTGATGAGATTCAATTTCTCCCATAAATGGTTTCTATCAGGCTTAAGTTGATAGATATAATCTAGGGATTGGTCAATGGTGAAGTGCAGTGATTCTATCTCTCTCAAAAGCCTTAATAAATGGGTTTCAAATGGTACGATCCTACTGGTTGAGGCCACCAATTAATTTGTTTGTGTCAATTATATTTTTTAAATGCCTATATTTATACTAATCATGTGATCAAATTTCAATGAATATATTATAATTGGTAGAGATGAATAAAGATATTATAAATCTGATAGAATATAATAAAACCAAATAAGTACATGTGTTTTCTATAACCATATTTTGTAATCGGACATTAAATTAAATCACTAGGAAGAATTTTATTGATAACAGTTTCAGTCATTAAAATAATAAAATTATTTAGAGTGATTAATCAATAAATGTAAAAAATTAAATATCCTTATTACTTTCCATCTTCCTCATAGGACCACACACATCAAATTTAATGATCTCCAGTGGTTGAATATATTGAATCATAATATTTTTTGTGAAGAATTTATAATTTTACCTTTTGGGAAAGTTGATCACATCCCATATCGTTATCTTTTAAGAAAAATTACACAATGAACATCATCTACTTGAGTGATATTGTTTATTTAAATTTTCCAAGGATAATCAATTCTTTCATTCGACACATATATCTCTTATTTTATTCTTAGATAATAAAATTTTTATATATTACCGACTTGAAATAAATTCCCATTAGTCCAATGTACTCTTATTTTCAGTCTTCCATATTCAGGATTCTAATCCAATAACCATAATTTATAAATAATAATATTTTTTCTTCATTATAAATTTTTGAAACATTTAATAGAATGTATTTCAATCCATTAAAAAGTGTTTTTTTTGATTTTATAAATTTTACCAAGTCATTTTTTTTAAAAAAAATACTTTATATTTTAGTAACCTAACATTTATAATGGTCCCTATGATTCCAAATCACTTTTGAACATCCACTATCCATGATCCACAACCCCCCCACAAACTTTATAAGCATTTAGTGAAACAACCATAATATTTTTTTTATCCTTAACATTGAAACTATTATCCTAAGGCTATTGAGTACAAAAAATCAAATTTTTATTATACTTAAAAGGATTATGAATTCATTATAATGGTTACTAATCAATTCATAACTTTCATAGACTGCTTTTAGTGCTTTAAAAATATTATAAAAGATATTTATAGAGCATGAAATTTTTTAATGTTATTTCCCCCCTTTAATGAGATTAAATACCACTCAATCCACTCCTCTCAATCCTCTATGGAATGTTATGTGTTGGTAATTGAATAATTAAATCACTTCAATATTCCCAAGTCATCCACATTATTATTGGATTCCATAGAAAGTATATATATTTTTTTGTATATAGCATGTTGAAAGAATATTGTACATGTATTTCCACTAAATTTGTGGCATTAATCACTAATATTTTTTTAACCAAAAAATATTTTTACTAAATACATCTTATTATTCATTTTTGAATTCATTGAATAATTTTTTGATTCACCAGTTTTCGTAGTTTTTTACTTCAAATGGTGTTCCCAAATTATCCATATTTTTTAGTATCACTAGATATTACTAAAAATTTGGGATCATGAATTTCTTATTCTTATTTGAATTATCACAAGAATTTTAGAAAAAAATTTATTTTTTGTAGAATGATTATTTTATTCCTCCCAACCATCAATTTTATATGAAAATTGTAATATATTAAAAATATAATTATTTATGTCAGTAATTATGTTGTTCAATTCTGATTTTTACCATTCTTTGTTGAATATGGTTAATATAGATCTATTTATCCTTAAAATATTATTTCATATTAATGTCAAGATTCTTATAATCATCAAGAATATTAATTAAATCATCAATCACCATTTACAATTTGGAATATTTATTCTTCAAATATGGATTCTTTGTTAATAGATTACTGGTCATTGTTCATAAACTTAATGATCTATTTTCACAATTTTGATATACTTAAGAGGCATATTTTTTATTCCATATTCATTATGAATACCCTTCCAGTATCCTATATTTCAATTTCAGAACTTCTATCTTCAATTTAAAGCATTTTATCAATTATATTTTCAATAAGTACTTTTCCACAATCTTTTTCACTAGATAAATAATAATTGGCATCATATTAAAATCCTTCAAATTATTTAGAAAATAAGTTTCTACTTTGATATTTTAAAAACGTTTTAAACAGATAATATTTTAAAAAAGTCATCAATTTATATCCTTATTCTTATAGAATATTTTAGTTTTTATTATTTTTCTTCTTCATTTTCTTCTTTAGTATTTTTAGTTTAGGATGTTTTCTATGAAATTACAAATATATATACACCTATTACACCTTAAAAGAAGACATGCCTGGTATCTATATTTATCTGTTATCATTTTTATTATGATAATGAACACTAGTTCCCAAAATTTCTGTTCCATATATTCATTAGAATCTGAGAAGTATGTTTTTTCTCCATTAATTACATTTTTCTTAACCTTCTCGCATTTTTTAGGATTTAAATGAAATTCCCTTTTAATAATTTCCCTTCATCCTGAAAACATTATATATTATCGTCTCATATGATATTAAAATATTTGTTAAGTTATATATAGGTATATCTTTTAGATTATTTTCTTTTAGAGAATAAACTTTAACATTAAAATTTTTTTGTATGATGCATGAGAACATTTCTACTACTAATGTAACATATAATTTCACCCCAAATAAATTGAACATTCTCAAATATTCATTTCACCTAATGAAGATGTGGTAAATCATACCATAATCATGCATCCTAATATCTTCATACATAAATATATAAAAATGAAAATTTTAATTCATCACTTTGGTATATACTTCATAGATTTTAACTAGTTTTTTCAGAGTTCATTCTTATAATTTGATACCTTTAAGTTTTAAAAATAAAATCATTAAAGTAGAGGAAAAAAAATCATTTCTATCTTGACCATTATTATCCATGTTATTATATTATTCTTTTGTTATGGAAAAACCTTGTAAAAGTGGTCTAAAATCATTATTTTATTCTTCTAATACATCATAACCGATAGAAAAATGGAATAGAAACATCATGAATTTCAATATATGATAGCCTTTCCAGTAAAATGTTGGTATCCTCTTATTATTCCCAAAATTCTAATTATAAATTATAGATGATAAAAAAATTAATTATCCCACTTCATAAGAGTAACATGAAACATTAAACATTAAACTTCTAATCAGGACCAATGGAAACCACAATTTGAATCAACTTATCAAACTACCTATATGATCCATAGGAGGTCACTAAGAGGGGGAGGGTATAAATAAGTGATTCTAATTATATTTTGTTTCTTTTCTAAAAATATATTCCAACTATTAATATGAGTGATATTTTTATTTTCACATACATCTAACACACACCAAAAAAATGATCATGGTGATATACAATGTTCACCTCTCCATATGATATGTTAGTCCTCATTGTGATATAGATTTCCATAAGAACACACTACCTACTAGAATAATATTACAGGTTAAAGAGAGTAGGGTATATCCTTGGAAATATTATTTTCACATCTCCTCACTATGATTTGGTGCATGCAACACTTTAAAATGAATTTTAATGGTTGTAACTATACATATGTCTTCCCCCAATGGACTAATTTCATGTTTTTGAGTTTAAAAAGTTATTCATCCTATTTTTTCATTCACAATAGAAATAATACACCTCAGTATAAATTCAAAACACATAATGAAACCAAAATTCTTTACATGTTAACACCCTAAGGATTTTAAACAATAATATGTTTGATAACACAGACAACAACCAACAAAATCTCTAAACAAACAAAAAACAATTATCTAATTATGACTCTTATAGCCCAATAATTTAATTGGAAGTTATGAATAGTATTAAAATAATTACGTAATATATATAAATGACCATCTAAATAAAAATTAATTTATGAATTCTTATGAAAAAATTAGTAAACTCTCAGTAAAGATATTTCATGCTTTAGAAATATGTTTTCATCCAAAATTATTTTATTAGTTTTTTGAGAGAATGTTATAATTATTTTATTTAAATTCAATATATTTATTTTATAAAAATAATATCATTTTTCATATAATATTACAAATATTACCATACGGTAAAATTTTCTTATTTTTCTAAAAATATTTATTTTCCAGTGAATAGTGAAAATATTAATTTTTATTGAAAACTGTATTTTCTTTTCAAGAATTTAAAAACACCAATTTTCTTTAAATAATTTAAAATAAAAAATACATGATTTTTTTATATTTCTAAATAATTCAATAATATTACATTAAGTCAATTTAATTTTTGAATTCTTTATAAAAACAATTTTATAAGTTAAAGGGAATTTTCAGAAAAAAATTATTTTAATAGCGCTATGTGTTTTTCTCTTAATAAATTAAATTAATAAATATTGGTTAATGATTTTAAATAAATTTACATATTATTTATCATATAAAATTTTTGAAAAATTAATTCATATTTTTATATGTCCAAATATAAGAATTAATCATGTTTTAAGCTTAAAAACTATATATTTCTAAAATAGATTATCTCCATGTTTTTCAAACTGGTTTTGATATTAATTTCTACCTATAATGACTAATATTTTAAAGATTTTATTTTTATAAATTAGATGGGAAAAATATGAGTCCAGGTACTAATATGGAATGTAATTTCTAAGCTTAGAGTTCCCTAAATGATTGTTTGAAAAATATTATGTTTTTATTGCACGTGTGCCTATTTTTTATAAAAAATTGAAATAAATCATAAATGAGTGCGCGATTCCCAAATATGAGGGTACCATTGAGCTCAGAGCGGTAACATTACCCAAGTCAAGACATAACTTTATTCAGCGCATGTCTTATGTCGAAAAACCAAAAAATGTCATAACTGTGAATAAAATAATTAAATTAAATTAGTTTATTTTAAAATCCTAATAACTCATAAATGGTTACATGGATTGGAAATATGAAACCGCATTTTTGATCCAAATGTGGAATTTACCATAGGTAGGGCCTAAAATTGATCGATGCAGACCTATTGTGAAAGATAATTTTTGGATGTTTTAATGAAGAATAATATTAACATTAAAATTTTATTTTATTTATTTTGGAAATTTCCCAGTGATTTAGAAACACTGCGATGCCATAATGGGGTAGCACATTTTATTTAATAATTAAAAGAGCATGGAAATACCGAGACACACTTTTTTCATTTTTCAACAAGACAGGGATAGAATATTAGACTAATGATCCTGGAGAAATTACCTGGAAGCTCTATAGAATAAAACCATGGGAAAAACCTCGTGTTGGCAGTGAATAACGATTAAGAGATGACAGATTGAGATCAATCATAGATGGATTGCCTATGATGAAGATCATTCTTCACCGATTGATCCAAACTCCATGCAGGGGATTAAATTATATGTGATTTCATTCCCATTAATACTTTACAATGATGAATATAGACCAACCCACAAATAGGTTGATCCACACATCGATCATTCTTACTGGATGAGTATTCAATTATGGGGTTTTAAAGAGAGAATAATCTATGATAATAATTTTGTTTAATTTCCCTTTTCTAATAGGATGAACAGAGGCCAAAATGAACCAGTTTTATATTCATTCTTCAGACATTCTTGGTGAATTATTCTATCCCTGTAATTGTGTTCTTCGCCAACAAACCTAAAAGGTTGCAAAGAAATTTTCTCGAAGGTTCCAAATGTGGTCCGTCCCCTAGAGTGACAAAGATAAGTATTTATGGCCATAGAAGTAAAGGTTGTGACATAAGGATCACAATGGTGATTCTGTCTCCAAAAACAGAGGAGTAGGGAGAAAGTGGAAACCCACAGAATATAGGCTACTGGCTGTGGCACACTGAGGCCTGGCCAATCGATAGTAGGTGGTCACTGGTGAGACAGTAGGTAGTGATAAACCATGGTTCAGGTGGGTTTGTGGTGGCATAATGGCCTACAATATTGAAGTTGTAGACGGTAGCCAGGTGAGGCCGCCTGTAGGGCGGCCGACGGTAGTGGGATGTAGTCTATCCAGACCACTTCGGAAGAGGTCCCACAATAGAGTGAGATGCGAGCGCCGACCGGAAGGCCACAGTAGTAAGCTAAAATGAATTTAGCGATGTGGATCGAGCCGTGTTGGAGACGGTTCGACCACATTGATCGAGAAACACACGCGTTTGGGCTGCTTGTGGAAGAAGGGATGCGCCACATGCAGTGGGCCAAGCTGGAGAAACCGGGCTGCCTTAGGCTTCCCCAGGCGACCGCTCTGGCCAGATCGTGTGTCCCATTGGGCTCGGCCTATTCGGGCCAACCCAGAACGACCATAACAGGTCGGCTCGGTCGAGTCCGGTTGAGTCAGACCCGGGCTAGCTGGCCATGTTTCCCTATTTTTGCAGTAACATTCAAATAGAAGGTATGTTTCACAAGTTATATGCAGCATTGGGAACCTTACAATGAGATGGCCCTTTTTATATTGATTTATGGGTTTATAGTATAGACTATTTTAGGTGTAGAGTTTCCTTTGGTTCTTTTCTTCAGGGTTCAGTTCGTCATTGTATCCACATCACTGAACAAGAATCCCCTCTAAGGGCCAAGTCTCAAATATTGTTGTGACATCCCTCCTTGGTATTGTAGCAATCTTTTATCACCCTTGATGGAGTTTTTTTATGTGTTTACATGAACTCTAAGTGCATGTCATTATTCCTTCATCTAGTTAGTTGTATCGGTTGGGTTCTTAGTATTCTCTATGGAGAATCCCCTATGTTATGAGTCACATCAATAGGGTTTTCTATATTATCTGAGAAGAATATCCTACATTGTAGACTAATACATATTGGGTTATCAGGATTCTATTATAAGAATCCCCACTCTGTATATCATGACCTTGACTAGTGTATTTCAATTAGGGAAGGTCCCAAATTAGTAGGACATATTTACGATATTCTTTTATGACATCATAGAACGAGGAGTACATTCTCCCAGAATGAGAATTCCTCTAAGAGAATCTTGTGGATAATGATTGGTTGTGATATCGACACTCTGTGTCTTAGAGAGACTGGATTTCTTAGGAAACTTCACGATATATCATGACCAGGTGTTCTCTTAGATACATTTGGTAGACTTATTCTACATGCTTACTATCTGATGGATTAAGGAGTGAGACCTACAAGAATGAGGGTTCTACAAGAGGAACCATATGGTTTTCAGTAGAGGATACCTTGAGTCTTGGAATCCTTTATGACTATACCAGAATGTCCTTATTATATTTTTTGTAGACATATACTTGTGTTGAGATGAACATATCCTATTATTGATATTTCATTGGTGGTCTTTTAATTCTTGTTTTGGGGTATCCTACTGATTATTATTTTACTCACAACAACATTGGATTTCCTCTCACATGTTGTGTCTTGTGAATACAATAGATTATTATATCGAGTACTTGGTGGACTGGGGCTAGGTGGTTCTTAGAGAGACCCAAAATATAGGGTGTTCTTTTACAGCATCAGAAAATTGTTCTATAACTACCCATCAGGTAGGGTTTCTTGTAAAGGAGTTCTATAGAATTTTACCTTTTAATTTTACCATTTTTGGGATTTTATTATGGTTATGTTTACTTTCAGTTTTCTATGTTCGTACTCTATGTTGGTATCTTAGAGTTATTCATGTTTTTTTACTTAGTGATTTAGTTTCAACACTTTTTCTTGGAAACATGTGGGCGTGTGTATAGGTACATAAGAAAATTCCTCTAATTTGTGGGATATGCCTACTTAGTTCTAGTTGCCAGCCCTTGGCCAATCGAAGGCAGGCTTGGGGTAGTCACGACATAGGCCCCTCTAGGATAGGTCGTGACAATGTGGAATCATATGGAAGGATAGTTCTACCTTAAAGACCAAGATTCTGTGAGTTTTGGTTTGGGAAATAGTGTTAAATGTTTCGAGTATAGCCTTCAGTCCATGGAATCTGATGTTGGTGCAATGGTCGATGTATCCATACACTAGGACACTGAATTATTATTTTTGACTAGATTTATGAAAAAACTAGTTTCAGGGGAGAACTGATGGTACATGCATCATACAAGAATGGGTTGTCTATTCCTCATCTTTCTTGAGTTAGTGAATGAGATATACTATATTGACCATGGTACATCTTGTTTTACTTCTTGATGCTTCCATTTAAATAGCCAACCAGGATTCCACCACATGATCATGATGATGATCTGTGGGGTAATGAGATATTGGTATAATGATTTCTACTAGAGAAAACACATTTGGGTAGTCTACCAGCTTTACCACAACCTGTACAGTTTCATATGGTACCCTTAGTACCGGTGGATGAGGTGCACAGGTGGAGTGCACTTCACATGTTTTAGAAATAGTGACCCCTTGGGTTCTGAGGCAATCTTGAATCTTAGGTGGAAGAGGAATAAAATAAGGTGGTGACAGATTTTTCCATCCAGTCAGGGCACTAGCAGACCTGATGGTTGTTCTGGATGTGAGCCTTCTACATGGCTCGGTAGGGTGATTGTGGTGTTTATATTACCCAATATTACAATAAGGTGACTCTTCCATGGATAGAGATTGAGAAGATTTTTTAGAGAAGTAGTTCTCACCTTAGAATCTAAGTTCTATGTGTGCCCTAGAGATTATAATACTTCGATAAGATGTCATGTCGATATCTAAGAATTCATTGAGGCAAACCAATCATTATAGGTACTTGATGAATAAGATACATGAAAATTTCTTCCAAGCTTGGACCATAAAGCAATATGTACTTAGGTATGTTAGATATAATGCTATTTCTATTTGAACAACTACTTATGATAGGGTACTAGAGAAATATTTTATGGTTGAATGTCCCTTCCCTGAGTAGATACATCCAGTGAATGTCAGCAGTAGGAAAGCAGGGGTTAAGACCTCATGAGCAGGAAACCGATGTTAGTCACATAGACTGGATGTGTGAGATATTCTGCTATGAGGTTCTGATATAGGGGAATTATGGCTCAAGTATCATAGGGATATTCGATTATTTCAAGAGAGAGGAAATTATTTTCATGTGATGGATGGGGACATCTCACTAGAGATAGTCCAACCTTTTATTCTACTGGAAGGAAAATGATGGATGGGACATGATGGAAGATATAGTGATTGAAATAGATGGATCTATCGGGTGGAATACATGGTAGAAGAGCTATGAGAGCATTAGGAGGTGGTTTACATTTCAACATGTTACTATAACCATCCCTAAGTGGTTCACACCAGGCTCAAGGAGCTGGAGGAGAAGGGAGGGGAAAACTACACACGGTCGAGTGAGAGTGATCAAAGAGCTCCTAGAATGATTCTAGGTATGGTTTGTGTCATATTTTAGCTAATATATTGATAAAAATAGGTGGTAATCATTCTAACATGTCAAGACTCTTGTTTAAGACCATGAATTTCCTGTTAAACCTTTGACATGACCCTTATGTATAGAGATACATATAAGAGGATACTGGATAATCACAATTATTCCAATAATGTTATCTAACCCTTAATATGAGAGTTCCAGTTGTAAACTATTGGTGGAATCATCGAGGCCTTACAAAATCATTCTTGGTATGGATTTGTTATCAACAGTACATGCTCAGATTGACAATTTTAAGAAAATGGTTCAGTATGTCCATAGAGATAGAACAACATTATCCTTGGTTAGTGAAAAAGGAAACCTCGGAAACACATGACATAATCATGAATAATAGGGTGAAACCAATCACTCATGAGTTGGCTATCCTTACCCTTAGAGGAGTATATATTATGAGTATTCATGTTTCCAGCAGTAGTGGCAGAATATGAGGTTGTCTTCCATGAAGATGTTCTAGGATTACTTCCCCACTGGGTTTTGTATTGTTTTACAACACATGATGGAACCGATATCGACATAAGCATATCATATGTCCTTTACAGAGCTTCATGAATAGAGTGGTTTTAGAATGATTTTTAGTAGTTTAGATAGAGTTTGATGAGCCCCCTAATCATGAGATTGATAGAGGAGGGAGCCAAGTAAATAGTATTATTTAATTCATTAAGGACAGAATGTGGTTGTGTCCTAATGTAGAGGTAAGAGATGATTGCCTATGGATTATTCCAGTTGATACCACATGAGTAGAAGTACGAGGCCCATGATCTTGAGATGGAAATGGTAGTCTTCATATTGAATATGTGGAAACACTACCTGATGGGAAAGTGATTTATTGTCTACCCTAACCATAAGAGTATGAAGTATATCTTCTCACAAAAGTACATGAACTTGAGACATATGTGATGGCTATATTTCTTTCAATACTATGACATTGAAATATTTTATACTCATGGGAAGAGGGTTGTGGTAGAAGATGCTCTCAACAAGAGATCCATCTTATAGTTACTGAGTGAGGCATCAAAATGGTTGGTCATTCCATTGATATCCTTCACGAATGATGATAAAGTATCTTATCTATAGTAGATGGTTGTCTCCTCTCCACACATTCAAAGGGGAAGGTAGGAACAACTTGGGGATATTGTCTCCGAGTCCCTATGAGATCAATTATCTAAAGGGAAATCCCCTAATAGATATTTGATAGGTGGGGAGAATGTCATTCTCTTTAGAGGAATCCTGGTTGTACTTGTGGTGTAGTAGGATGAGGTTCTAAGGGAGTTACAAAAATTTCCTATCACGGTACATCAAAGTGTAGTGAAGATGTACTAAGACCTCCGAAGTCAGTTCTGGGGGCCAAGGATGAAGAATACAGTGGTAGTGATTATTTCTTGATGCCTCACTTTTCAAAAATTGAAGTAATAGAACCATGTTCCAGCAAAATTTACCCAACCCCTTGAGGTTCTAGAGTAGAAGTGGGATGTTATATCTATGGAATTCATGGAGGGTTTACCATGCATGTAGATGGGACATGATACTATATGAGTGATCATTGACTGAGTCACCAAGTCATCCTAATTCATACGTATCTAGGAGCAGAGTTTCGTAGAGAGCATGTGATGCCTCTATATGAAAGAGATAGTTCAGCTTCACAAGGTTCCCTCGATGATAGTTTCGGATCTTGATGCTTGTTTCACTTCCTAATTATGGAAGGGATTGTTTGATTCATTTCACTTGAGAATAGTGGTTAATCCCTAGAAATATGGTCAGACAGAGAGAACCATTTGGGTCTTAAAGGACATACTACATGCTTGAATTCTGGAATTTATCCACAATTGGAAGGATCACCTACCTCTGGTGGATATTGTGTACAACAATAGCTACCACTCCACCATTGGTATAACACCGTTTGAGGCCTTGTACGTGAAACCTTTCAGATCACTATTATTATGGACAGACCTAGGGGAGTCAGCACTCATGGGTCTTTAGTTAGTGAGGACTACCACCTAGAAGGTGTAGATCATCTATGAATAGATGAGGACCACATAGATCTGATAGAATTTGTATGCTGACAGGAGACAGAGGCCTTTGGAGATCGAGGAGGGAGACCATTTCTTCCTTTGGGTAACACCTCAACGAGGGTGTGGAGATTTGGCTAGGGTGACAGGTTATATCCACAATACATTATCCCTTTTCAAATTCTAAGAAGAGTTAGCGAGGTGGCATTCCACCTTTCTCTACCCCTTCAGATACAATAGGTGCATTATGTCATTCACACGTCCTAGTTGTGGGGGGTATGTTCATGATCCATCACATGTCATCGACTAGTGCCACCTTTGTGGAATACCCCATGGAGACTGAGGATCTATAGGAGCGGACCCTTTATGGGAGGCCGATTCCTATGGTGCGCGTCTAGTGGCTGCAGAGAATTCTCCAATATAGCACATTGGATCATGAGGATTAGATTCATCCTTAGTACCCTAATCTTTTTTACTAGCCATTGTTTTGGATACCAGGGGAGTAAATATCTATGGTGGGGAGAATGAAATGACTCATAATTTATTGATTTTTTAGAAATTATTTGGAAAATTTCTATGTCTTGGAGCTAGGACGACATGTTCTTTCAAGGCCTGGAGTGCCCGGAATGATTATTTAAAAAATTTTATGTTTTAATAGTGCTGCCGTGACTTTTCAGAAATAGTTAATAGACTCCTAAACATGTTCCCAGATCCGATAACCGAGGGAACCATTGAGCTCAATGTGGTTGCCTTACCCAAGGTGCGACTTACCTTTAGTCAGCGCAGGTCCTCTATGGAAAAACCAAAAAATAGCATAACAGTAAATAAAATAATTAGATAAAATTAATTTATTTTAAAATCCTAAAAACTCATAAACTATAACTCGGATATAAAATATGATACATCTATTGAATTTGTAATGTGGTGTTTTACATAGGAAGTTCCTAACATAAATGACGTGTGTTTCCGATTAAATATACTTTTTAGAATTTTTAAAGGAGAATAAAATAAGCTTAAAAAGTTAATTTTATTTCTTTTTGATGATTCACAATGACACAGTGACACTGTCATGCCATGACGCGACCCCCATTTTCTCTCATAATTGAAACATTGTGGAAAAACTGAAATGCAATTTCTTAATTTAACAGCTTGATAGGGATATGTTATTAGATTCATGTTCTTAGAGAAATTCCCAAGAATCTCTAGAGAAGAAAATCATTAACAAAACCTCATGTTGGTGAATGACAAATGATGATGAGATGATAAATTGAGATCTCTCATGGACAGATCACGGGAAAAGACAAATGTGCTTCACCGTTAGATCCATAATGTAGTTAAGGGTTAAATTCTTTGTGATTTCATCCCCATTATTACTTTACAATGATGAACACTAACCAACCCACAAACAGGTTGATCTACGAGCCAATCGTTCTTATGGGATGGGTTTATGCTACACGGTTTTTAAAGGGAGAATAATCTATGGTAATACATTTATTTCATTTCACCTTTTGTAATGCGATGAATAAAGGCCAAAATGAACAAGGTCGATGTTCATTATTTAGTTATTCTTAGTGAATTATTATATCCCAATTCTTAATTTATTCTTTGGCAAACCTTCGTGGTCATAGTGTGATTTTTGGGATGTTCTGAATGAAGTTGGACCCCTAGAGTGGTGGAGAAAAGGATCAATTTACAAAGTATTGATGGTTATGACCTGAGGATTGAAATGGTTCCTCTGTTACCAAAAATGGAGCAACAGGGTGAAGATGGATTCCCATATATGATTGGCCACTTGTTGCGTGGCCGGGAGGCACGATCAGCCAAAAGAAGGTGGATGCCGACGACACCAAGAAGTGGAAACCCACAGTCTAGGAAAGACCATGATGGAGAGATGACTTATGGCGCAGATGCTACAGGAGGTGGCCAATGGTAATGGGACACAGTTCAGCCGAACCAAATTGGTGGATGGCCCGTGGTGGTGTGAGCCGTGGGCGATGACCAAGACATCACAACTGATTTGGCTATGAGGCTCAAGTCGCATTGGAGGAGGGACTCATGGAAGAATTGCAGGATATGGAATGTCATGTGGATGGGTTGTCTTGACCAAGCGGTGCACGCGGTTGATATGCATATGGGAGAAAGGCTGGCTGACATGCAGTGACCTGGGCTAGTTCAGAACTACCCAGATTGACTAGTTTGGGTCTGGTCAGCTGGGACAGGTTGGGTCAGATCCAAGCTGGACCTGTTTCACTATTTTGGCTATAACATTCAAATAGACATTCTGTTTGATGATCTATCTATGGTGTTTGGACCCTTGTGATGAGGTGGTAATTTTGAGATGCCTTGTTGGGTTTTTAGTATGGAATTGTTTAGGTGTGGTGTTTTCCAGGGTTCTTTCCTCTAGGGTTCAGTGTAGAATTGCTTCCACATCACTGAACAACAATCTCCTTTAGAGTCTAATTCCCAAATAGAGTTGTGGAATCCCTCCTTGGGAATGAAGAGATCCACTATCAACCCTGATGAATTTTTGTGGGAATTGATGTTACCTATAATAAATTGCATTAATCCTCTATCTAGTAGGATGTATTAGTAAGGTTCTCGGTATTCATGGTGGAGAATCCCCTACCTTATGATCCACATCATTATGATTGTCAATAATATTTGAGATAAATCCCCCTACGTTAAGGACTAAAATAGATTGGGTTGTTGGTATTCTATGGGAAGAATCCCCTCTCTATATATAATTTCCTTGACCAGTGTATTACAATATTGATGGGCCCAAATTATCGAGGCATATTTATGAGTGTCTTCTATGAAATAATAGCACGGGGAGTATGTTATCCTCGAATGAGCATTCCTCAAGTAGAATCCTGTGGATAATGATTGGTTTTGAAATCAAGAATCTAGGTCTTAGAGACACCAGATATCTTTGGGGACTTCGTGACATATCAAGACTGGGTGTTCTCTCAGATACTTTTGGTAGACCTATTCTATGTGCTTACTATCAGATGGATTGAGGAGTGACAACTCCTAGAATGAGCATGTTATGAGTGGAAGAATATGGATGGAAGTGGATGAGACCTTGAGTCATGGAATCCTTTAAGATTATACCTTAATGTTATTGTTAAATGTGTTTTAGAAATATACATGCATTGAGTTGACTGTATCCTCTTAGTAATGTTTTCTTTTGTGTTCTTTTACTTCATCTTTCAGGGTGTCTTGTATGTATTGTTTCACTCACCCATGCACAAGATTTTCATGCACGTATTGTGTCTTGTGAAGATGATCATTGCTTTGATGGAGTCCTTGGTGGACTTGATCAAGGGGGTTATCAGAGAGACCCGACATACGAGTTGTGCTTTTTAGGCATCAAACAACTGTTCTACACCTACCCTTTTAGTAGGGTTTTCTATAGAGGAGTCCTAGAAACTTGTAATTTTTTTCTTTTCCTTTTGATGGGCTTGAATTTTATCCCTATTTACTTTCAGTTTTTTACTATCATACTCCGTGTTGGTATCTTAGTGGTATTCATGTTCATTTTCATTGTTTTTTCTTCTGTTTTAGCACTTTTTCTTGGAGACATGTGCGTGTGTAGAGGTACTTCGACAAATGCCTCCCATTTGAGGGCTATACCTACTTGGTACTAGTCACAATCCCCTATCTTATGGGAGGTGTGATTTTGATAGTCATAGAATAGGCCCCTCTTGGACGGGTCATGATATAGTGGTATTAGAGGGGAGGTCAATTCTAACTTAAGGACCAAGAGTCTGTGAATTTTGGTTTGGGGAAACAATGTTAAATGTTTCGTGTATAGATTTCAGGATAGGGAATCTAGTGTTGCTACAACGACCGATGTATCCATACAACAGGACTCTGAATTATACATTTTGATATAGTACATAAAAACACTAGTTAGAGGGGGGAAATGATGCTACATGCATCATATAAAAATTAGTTGTTTTTTTCCATATCCTTCTAGAGTCATAGAATGAGGTATACTCTATTGACCGTGGTATATCTCGTTTTACATCAAGATTCTTCCACATAGACAGCCAGCCAGGATTACACCATATGATCATGGGGATGATCTATAGGGTAACAAGATATTAGTATATAGATTTTTACCAAATTCAACAACTCCAAGTGGTGTACTAGCTATACGACAACTGATGGAGTAGCACATGGTTCCTGTAATACAAGCGGATGAGATGCATAGGCTGACCGCACATTAAGAGTTTTAGTGACAGAGACCCATAATGTTCTGAGGTGATCCCAAATCTCTAGTGGATGAGGACTAGCCCAAAGTGGTGACCGAGTTTTCCATATAGTCATAGAACTAGCAGATCACATGGTGGTCATGGCAGGGGGCATTCTATGTAGCTCATTAAGGAGATGGTGGGGTTTAAATTACCTAATATTACGATGAGGTGACTCTTCCATGGACATATTTTGAGAACCTTTTCAAATAAGTATTTATCACCTTATATGTTAAGGGATATGCGTGACCAAGGGATTCTATATATCTGATAGGACAACATTTTGGTATCAGAGTAATCATTGAGGCATACCGATCTTCCCATGTACATAATTAATACCATACATGACAAGTGATTCAGGTCTTGGACCTTTGATAAAGATACTTTTAGGGACATTTCGAGACTGCTTTATTACTCTATGAATTCCTAATTATGATAGGGTGATTGAGAAAACCATTATGGTTCAAAGTCCCTTGGATGGGCATATACATATAGTGAATGTTAGTAGCGGGAAAGTAGGGGAAAATACCACAAGAGTAGGAAACTGATGTCATTCATAGAGATTGAATGTGTGAGGTGTTCCAAGAGGAGGTCCCAAGACAAGGGATCTATATATCAAGGCTCAAAGAGAGAGTCTAGTCGGCCTGGAGAGAGGAAAATCATTTTATGTGATGGGTGGGGAGTTCTCACTTGAGATATTCTGGCCCATCGTACTACTGGCAGAGAAACTATGGATGGGACAATAAGGAAGAGGAAGTGATAGGAACATATGAATCTTCATTTTGGAAGACATGGTAGATGATATGGGAGCGTAGAAGGAGGTGGTGTACATTTTTACATGTTACCACCACCACCCCCAAGATGTCAAAACCAGGGTCAAGGAGATGGAGGAAAAGGGAGGGGACAACTGCATGTGGTCGAGGCATGTGAACAAAGGGAACTAAGAACAATTTGAGGTATGATATGTTTCTACACTTAGCTATCTTATTAATAGATAAGGGTTATAATAATTTTTACTTGTCACGAATCTTGTTCAAAACCTAGAGTCTCCAGCTAAATCATTGACCTGACCCTTATATACAGAGATAACTAGGGGAGGAGACTCAGTAATCACACTTATTCTTACATTTTGATATGACCCTTGAGTTGAGAGTTTTGGTTGGATATTTTAGTGGAATAATTAAGGCCTTACGACATTAGTCTTGGCATGGATTGGTTATGGATAGTTCAAGATTAGACTGACTGTTTTAGGCAAAGGGTGGGGTATTTCTATGGAGATTGAATGGGGTTTTCCTTGGTAGGATAAAATGGAAACCTAGGAAGTGCGAGACATTCTCATGTATAGTAGGTTGTAGCTGATAACTCATGAGTTAGATAGACTTACCCTCATAGAAGTAGACGTTATGAGATTTTAAGTTTCAAGTTGTAGTGGTAGAGTACAAGTACATCTTTCGTGAAGATGTTCTTGGACAACTTCTCCAATGGGAGATCAATTTCAATTTTGTTTACACCCCAGGATTGTAATGCCCCGACCCCAGAATATTGAAGTTAATGCATTATTTTAATAAATTATAATGATTACAAGGAATCAAATTCCACAGGACTGATCCATTTAGTAGTTTTCTATAAACAAGATACATACATGGAACCCATTTTAGATTTTTAATGGAAAAAATATGATACATAACAAAAGATAATAAATTTAATTATTGAAAATGCAACAAATGATATCTTCTTATTATCATGGGGAAGTAATAAAAATGAAAGGGGTGAGCTCAAATGCTCAGTAAGTGTTAAGAAATATAGGGGTAGATAACATAAACATAAACATTAGGAATGGTAAATAACTAAAACACATGCCTTCAAAAATTAACTTGAACAAATTATGGTAGGAATAAGAGATGAAAAATAATTCCATAATAAAACATAATCATGGGTATTATACTAGTAGAATAACCCATTGAACTATCCATACTAATTTCATAATGAGGGAAATTCATACGCCATACACCATAACCACACCATCAAGGCCTCATGTCAAGAGAAAAAATAACCATTTTGTCAACGCCTCGTGCCGCGACCTAGTTTGTCTCATGAGACCCACTAATGAACTGAGGGGATATACCGAGCCCCACCCAACACTTACTAAGTACAATATATTCTAATATATAAATTGTGATAAACATAAACAACATACACAATCATATTGAAACCAACATATGAAATGTAAATAACTTTCCCCGAACATAAGCATAAACACTAACCATTCGAAGGAAATTGGTGAATGGTTTTAACATAGCACATCCACAGTAAAACTAATCATAAACCATTCAATTAAATATGGCAGTTGATATAATAGGAGATAAAAGTCAATGATGTACAAGATTTAACAAATCATGTTGACATAGATGAAATACTTTTAAATGATACCATTAAAAAATCCTAGTTGAAATTATCCTTAAACATTCCAAAGTGTCACATACCACCTTGAAAAAATCAAATCATAACCCCTTATAATATCATTAGAATAAAGAGAATCATTATATTATATACCAAAAGGAATTTCATACACCACAATAAATAAATAATTGGTGAACAAGGCATATATCTTAATAAAGTTAAAGTGAAATGAGAAAAATCATTTTTTACTTTGGAAAGAAGAGTTCTTTTGAATAACCATTTTTATTTGTCATGAAATCAGATTGTAAACATGTAAATCCCAGAAAATAAAAGGTTATTTCATTGAAACTAAATTTCAGGATTAAATAATTTCTTATTGAGGTGAAATTATTTAAAGGTACTTTTTAAAAATCATTATAAATAAAAACATTTTAGTGCGATTTAAGGAAAATATTAATGGATTTTAAATCACGAAGGAATGTTTTCTTTGATAAAACCAGAAATGAACAAAAATATATTTCTCATGTTAAAATGTTTCATTTTATAAGGATAAATATTAAATAAAATATATTATATTGTGAACATCAATATAGGTAAGAATTCGAGAAGTTCCTTGAATCGAGGTTGTATTTGGGGAAGAATTTTTGAAAGATCCTTTTAAAACATATAAATACCAATAAGTGGATGTAGGATTCTTGTTTGTACATAAATATTGAAAATTAAAACCAAATATATGATGATTAAATAAGAATAAATAAGAATTTAATTTAGGTAAGTAGGTAATAAAAGTAAACTGAATGAAAATGGTGGTTCAGGTGGAAAATAAATAAAAATTTGTAATCAATAGAATCGTATGAAACAAAATTAATAATCCTAAAATGATACATTTAATATACTGAAACAAAGATATTAATTATATAAACATAAATTGGAAGTATAAATACACCATACACAAGTAGTAGTAGTGAATACAGAATATCTCACAAAAATGGAAGTAAGATGAAGAAACACCTTACCTTAAGTCTGATTGTGTTCTTCAATTGATATTAGTGTCCTGGAAAACCAAATTGAATTCATTAATTAATATATTCAAAACCTATTATACATGTAATTGATTTATTATAATCTTATTAAGATCAGTTACGGCATTTTTATGGGTTAAGAGGTTTAATTTCATTGTTCGGGTCTGTTTGTTTTATGATCGGTATACTTATATACAAGAATGGAGAATCATGTGAAATGAGTATTTTTGTCCAGAATTGAAGTTATATTTTATTATTTAACATCCTTAATGTTACATTATTGTAAATTTAATTTGGTTACTTAGAGTGAATATGAATCATTATATAAATTATTTAATGATAATCGTTTGGGTTAATTGGCTGTTTTTGGACCCCACGAACTCATTTAATTTATAAATCAATACTATATGTACAAAAAGATTCCAAAACCATAGATGAGAAAAAATAAAAATATTATAGTTTTTTGCAACCATAATAATTGTTTCATGACCATAATTGAATATGATAGTAGAAATTAAAAACTCATCATCCTTGAATGTGGTAAATTAGCTCATCTCAGATGGTGTTTTCATTTTTATTATAAAATAATTAAAAAAGAGAGATGATGATGAAATATTACATTAGGATCATAAAATTCCAGTTAATTTAAGGTAATTTTATTATAATATAATTTGGATTTTGGGTTATGTAGAAAGGAAAATAAAAGAAAGAAACTCAAAATAAAATAAATGTTGAGAAGTCCCTCTTGGAAATTCGTCAGCCTAACGACGTCGTTTAAAATTTTATAAGATATTTGGGTGATAGAAAAAGGGTATATCCTCATTCATAAATAATATGGATAGAAATAGGGATATTTAATGACATATCCCAACATAAAAATAATTAAATTAAAAGATAATAACATAATAAGAGTTCTGAAAAAAGTTAGATATTTTGAGATGAAATATCTGCAGCATAATGGCTATGCAAAATGGTTTTAGAAAATATTAAAAAGAGAGGGGAAAGGGTAAAAAATTAATAAAAGACTCATAAAATAGTATAGATAAAGAATAATATTTAAATAAGAACATTTTATGAAAACATGAAATTCATACCACAAAAAAGAGAACTTCAAATAAACGAAATGAAAAGTGGAATTTATCTCTTGAAGTAAACTTCCTTCAGAGCCTATTTAAGGGATAGTTTTTAGTATTTTGGAAATTCAAAGACCTACATGGATGGGGTTAGTGACTATGGATAGGTATTTGGGAATAACCTTTAGGAGCTTCAAGGCTTAGATGAGTGAGGACAAGAAAAAGTGAGGGGTGGGTTTATAGTGGGGGAGAGGAGTGAATTTTGAATATTTTATTCATTATTTTATTATTTCCATCAAGACAACCAACAATGTTTTTTCATGTGACCCATAATAGTTATAAGAGCACGTTAGTTCAAACCAAGTGGCCTTATAAAACTCATTATGTCATAAATAGTGTATTTAACTAATAATTTGTATATGTGGTATTTTACTGTATTTCACTATTCAACAAAAATTCCAGTATTTCAAAAAAATACCAAAAATTCACCCTAATTTTTTTTCGATGTGTAGAATTAATAAATTAAATCCATTTTTAAAATTAAATCTCCAAATATTTTAAATTTTATTTTTAAATAAAATCCTAATTTATTCCAAAAAAACAATTTTAAAACTATAACTCATTTTATAACACATTAAGAAATTAATCATAGTCCCATAAAATTATTTTATAACCATAAGAAAATAAAGTAACAATTTTTGAATACATTTTAGGAAAATAAATTTCCATTTTAAATTATTAAATTAATCATAAAATAGTAATAAAAATATTTATGACATGAAAAAATACCAATACTTATACTATGATCATTTTTGAAATTTTAAGATGCCTAAATTGTATTTATAAATTTATTGGTGATGTTTATAATTTTTGGCTGATTTACTTTTCATTACTACACATAAGGTTATTTTATTATTCATAAGGGTATGTTACTATTCACCAAAAATTATGTTAGTCTTATCATACTCTAAATATCTTACTAAACACAACCATGTATGCTGGTTTTTCAAAATTCAAATTAGAGGGGTGAAAAAATTATGTTTACTTGGATAGGTTATAAAAAAATGGTGTTTTGTAGAGACTCAGTGTTTGAATCATTATATATTATATCTATTTGTAATTTTTTGGGGTGTTCTATTATCCTCTTATTACAAAAATTTCATCCACAAAATTTTAAATTGAACGTCAAAAGTTAATTGTTCATACTTGAAAATTCCCTTATAAGAAACCCACATCAAGAACATGGTTAAAATATCATATTAATAAGAGGAATGTGAAATGCATCGGTTACTAAAAAACAAAACATTCTAATTGGAAAACATGTTCATGGAAGAATAATCAAACCATCATGTAGTGACATTAAACTCTAAAACCCCATAGAATGATTATCTTAAACCATTTCGTAAATAGTTAAGAAATTCCAAAATATAATGATTCAACACATTATAATGAAGGTATCTAAATTTCCAAGATGAACCTATCATTAACCCCTAATCAGAAATAAGGATCTCTAAAATTTACATTAAAACATTTGAATTACTTTTTGACATATCTTCTTGAAATATGGTAATAACTTGAACTACTTAAAAAACTATATTGGAAAGATGCATTCCTCCATATTCTTTAAGTAAGATATATGTTATTGGATATATTCCTTAAATCCAAAAGTGTTGTAAACTCCATCGATGATAGTATAGACCACTTCACGACATGTCAACAATCAGTTCTAAGGTAGTCCTTATCTAAATGAATCATTTCGTCATCATTATCTCAACATGATATATATATATATTGTGGATTGTCTTTCCCTCAACCATGTTTTTTCAGAAAAGTTTAATTTTCTTCTGAATTGCATTTACTTTAAAGAATTCATCATATGAACTCAAATACTTAATGAAATTGTACTATTGTACAATTTGTATATATCTCATGACTCATATAACAAGTTAACTACTAAAAAAATATTCAAATTTCATGATTCTTGACTAGGAATATTAGTCATTCTACCTCATCTGATGTAGCATTATAACTTAATCATTATCCAAAATCATCATTTGAGGTATATTCCATTGATTCTTGAGACATTGATTCACATAGTGTCCCATATCTTTGAATTTGAATAATTGTACATTGGAAACCATTTTCTTACCCTTTTAATCATGAACCTGGTGTCATTTTTCTCCACACTTATAGCAAACTCCCATTCCCTTCAAGCATTTACCATGGAGATTCATTCCATAGTTATCACATGTGGGAAAAATATTCTTCCCCTTCTTCCCTTTATCCCCATATTTATCTACCACATCTCTCATTATTTTTCATTCCTTCAAAACCATAGGATTAAGAGAAGTATTTACATACCTTGTTAACACATGATATTATTTCCTCATATGATGAGGATACTTGGGAGACAATATTCCTTTGATAAGATGGATTAAGAGCATTAGATATATGATCCATCATACTTCTCACATCTTGTGCGTTGGAGAAGTTCTTATTCCTTCTTCTAGGCACTATTTCTAATCCATTCTATATCATTTATTAGTTCATAAAATTATGAACTCTAAATAACTATAAACATGGTATATCACATAGTATAAATTTAAGCATCGTAAATCCTAGAACCATATTCATTGGTTACTTTGGGGTAATAAATCCTTTATAATATTGGGTAAATAAAATGTGAATTATCCTAAGCATACCCCCTAGGAGTGTGAAAATAGGTGTGTAGTAAGGATCGTTGTCATGTACCAGGATACCCTGGGTCAAGCTCGAAACTCCTTGTCGAAGTTGTTACTCCTATGTAAATTTTTTCCCGAAACACGTCCACTTGTAGTATCCAGACAGAGATGTATTTTCTATAAGGATCCACATAATCTATTTCATAACAAAATTCCATGATGTTCTAGTATTTATATCCTCAATTTCTATCTTAGGATTTTGTTCACTAATCTACGTTTTCTAAATCTAGTTTCTATGTTTTCTACTAAACTTCCTTTGATACTAACTGTAATGCCCTGACCCTAGAAGCTGAGAGATGGTGCATTATTTTATTACATTTTAATGATTACAAGGAATGAAATCCTAAAGGACCAATAATTTTAGTAGTCTTGTTGAAACTAGATACATAAATAGAACCCATTTTATATTTTTAAAGGAAACAAACTATGATACTTAACAAAAGATAATTAACTACATCCTTGAAAAATAAATAAATGATCTCTTCTTCTTAACTTGGGTAAGTAAAAACAAATGAAATGGGTGAGCTCAAATGATCTGTAAGGGTTATTAAATACAGTGGAAGATAACATAAACACAAACATTAGGCAAGGTGAGAAACTAAAATACATGCCTTTAAAAATAAACTTGAACACATTATGGCATGAATAAGAGTTCAAAATATAATGCCATAATAAAACATAATCAGGGGTATTATAGTAGTAAAATAACCACATAAACTATGCAAAATAATTTTATAATTATTTAAATTCCTATGCCAGACAACATAACCATACCGTCAAGGCCTCGTTCCAAGACCATAAATAATCATTTTGGCAAGGCCTCGTTCCATGACCTAGTTTGTCTCATGAGACCTACCGATGCAATGAGGGGATATAGAGGGACCCACATGACACTTACTAAGTCCAATGAATTTATAATATGAATAGGTATGAATATAAACAACATAAACATTCATATTGAAACCTACATATGAAATGTAAATGACTTTCCACTAACATTAAGCATAATCACTAACCATTTGATGTAAATTGGTGAATGGTTTTAAGGTAGAACATCCAAAGTAAAACTAATAATAAAAAATTCAATCAAATATGGTAGATGATATCATAATAGATAAACCTCAATAATTTAAAATATTAAACAAAAGGATTTTGACATATATGAACATACTTTTAAATGAGACCTTTGAAAAATCATCGAGGAAATAATCCTTAAACATTCCAAAGTGTCACATACCACCTTGAAACATTAAAATAATAATACCTTAAAATATCATGAGAATAATAACAATTTTTATATGATATACCAAAGGGAAGTAAATACACCAAAAAAATAAATAAGTGGTGAACAAGGCATATATCGCAATAAAGTTAATGTGAGGTGAGAAAAACCATTTTTACTTTGGAAATAAGAGTTATTTTGGACAATCCTTTTTATTTATCATGAAATCAGATTGTAAACATTTAAATCCAATTAAATAAAAGGTAATTTCATTGAAATTATATTTTAGTCTTAAATAAGGTCTTTTTGAGGTGAAATCCTTGAAAAATACTTTTTAAAGAATATTTACTAATAAATTATTTTAGTGCAGTTTAAGGAAAATATTAGAAATATTTAAAGTACAAATACATTTTTTCATTAATGAAACTAGAAATAAACCAAAATATATTTCTCATGTTAAATTTTTTTATTTTATAAAGATAAATATGGAATAAAACAGATTATATATTGAACTTCAAAATAGGTAAGAATTTGAGAAGTTCCTTGAATAAACCCTGTATATTGGGAATGTTTTTTGAAATATACTTTTAAAACATATAAATACACATATGAGAAAGTATAATTATGGTTTTTACACATATATTGAAAATTATCATAGAATATATGAGGATTACATATGATTAAATAATAATTTAATATAGGTAAGTATATAATATAAGTGACATGAATGAAAACGGAGGTTCGGGTGGAAAATACATAAACCATTGTAATAAATTGAATCGTATGAAAAATAATTAATAATAATAAAATGATACATTTAATATCATGAAATAAATATATTAATTATATTAATCCTTAATGGTCAGTATACATACACCATACACAAGTAGTAGTATTAAATATAGAATATCTCACAAAAATGGAAGTGAGATTAAAATACCCCTTACCTAAAGTCTGATGGTGTTACTCACTTGATATTAGTATCCTTCATAACAAAATTAAATTCATTAATTACTATTTTATGAACCTATTATATATTTAATTGATTTATTATAAACTAATTAATTTCATTCATGGACTTTTTGAAGGGTTACGAGGTTTATTTTCATTGTTCGACTCTATTTGATTCCTGACCAGTATACTTATAAACATGAATAGAGAATCGTGTAAAATGGGGATTATTTTCTAGAATTGAAGTTATATGTTACTATTTAATATCATGAAGGTTACATGTTTTTAAATTTCATTTTTTTACTTAGATTGAAGATGAATCATTATATAAATTATTTAATGATAACCGTGTGGGTTAATTCCCAGTGTTTTGACACCACAAACTCATTTGGTTTATAAATCAAAACCATATGTAAAAAAAAAAGGATCCAGAACCATAGATGATATATAATACATATATTATAGTATTTTTCAACAATAATAATGGTTTCATGACTAGAATTGAAGACGGTAGTATATATTGAAAACCCATCGTCCTTAAATGTGGTAAATTAGCACATCTAGGATGGTGTTATCATTTTTAGTATAAAAGAACCAGAAAGGAGAGATGATGATGAAATATTACATTAGAATAATAAAATTAAATTTCATGTAAGGTAATTTAATTATAATATAATTTTTTTGAGGGGTGATGAGGAAAGAAATGGAAAAGAAAAGAACTCTAAAATAAAGAAAAGTTGAGAAATCACCCGTGAAAATTCGGCAGCCTAACAGTGGTGCTTAAAATTGAATAAAATATTTTGATGAGAGAAAAAGGGTATCTAAGACTTAATTAATAATATGGGAAGTAAATGGGATATTTAATTACATATCCTATAATAATACAATTTATAATAAAACATAATAACATAATAATAGTTCTTGAAAAAGAGAGAGATTTTGAGATGAAAATTTTTCATCATAACGGCTATTCAACATGGTTTTAGAAAACATTAACGAGAGAAGGGACATGGGTCACACATTCATAAAAGACTCATAAAATAGTATAAGGACATAATAATATTGAAATAATAACATGGTATAAAAACTCTAAATGAATACCACATAAAAGAGAACTTCAAATAAAAGAAATGAAAAGAGGAATTTGCCTCTTGAAGTAATCTTCATTGAGAGCCCCTTTAGGGGAGAGGTTTTGGTCTTTTGGAAAGACCAAGAGCTCCTTAGACGTGGGGAGTGACTATGGATAAGTATTTTGGAATAACACTGAGTATATTAACATATTATATGAGTGAGGACAAGAGGATGTGGGGGGGGGGGGAGGATGGGGTGGGGGGGGGGGGGAGGATGGTGTGGGTTATAGTAGAGAAGATGAATGAATTTTGAATATTTTATTCATTATTTTATTATTTCCATCAAGACAACTAACAAATTTGTTTCATGTGTCCCATAATAGCAATAAGTGCATTTTATATCGAAGAAAGTGGCCTAACATTACTCATGATGACATAAATATGTTATTTAACTAATAATTTGTATATACTGTATTTTACCATATTTCACTATTCATAAAAAAATCGAGTGTTTCAGAAAAATCCAAAAATATCACCCTAACCATTTTTTGATGTGTAGAATTCAAAAATTAAATTCATTTTTGGAAATTAAATTTCAAAATTTTTTTAATTTAATTTTTAAATAAAATTATAATTTATTCCCAAAAAACAACTTTAAAACTATAACTCATTTTATAACACCTTGATAAATTAATCAAGGTCCCATAAAATTATCTTATAACCATATGTAAATAATGTAAAAATTTATTAATATATTTTATGAAAATGAATTTTCATTTTAAATTATTAAATTAATAATAAAATTAAAATTAAAATATTTATGACATGAAAAAATACCCATACATATACTAGGATCGTTTTTTCACTTTTAAGATGTCTAAATTGTATTTATACATTTATGAGAGAATTTGTATATTTTTTTGGCCAATTTAATATTTATTAATATTCATTAATATTCATAAGTGTATGTTACTATTCATAAGGTTACATTACTATTCACCAAAAATTATGTTTATCTTAGAAGATACTAAATATCTTACTAAAGGCAACTGTGTAAGTTAGTTTTTTAAAATTCAAATAATAGAGGTTGAAAAATTAGGTTTAATTGGCTAGGTTATACCAAAGTGGGGTTTGTAGAAACTTAGTGTTTCATGCATTCTATATTAAATCTATTTGTAAATTTTTGGGGTGTTACAAGGATGTATCTAATATCAGCATTAGAATATCACAAGGCTTTTGTAGAACTTCCCGAGCAGAGAGGTGATAGAAATGTTTTCAGTAGTCAATACAGTGTTCGATGACTTCCCCGATCATGATATTTCTAGTAGAGGGAGTTGAGTATGTAGTATTATGTGATACATAAATAACCGATCACGGGTGTGTCCTAATTTAGAGGCAAGTAGTGATTGATTATGGTTCATGCTAGTTGAGACCACATGAGTAGAACTATCTGACCCATGATCTTGAGATGGAAACATTATTCTTCCCATTGAAGATGTTCTAATAGTACGTGATGGGTGAGTGGTGTATTTTCTACCCCAACGACAAGAGTCTCAAGTATATCTTCTCTTAGATAGACTTGAAATTTAGAGAGAGGAGATGGCTAGAGTTCCTCAGGGACTATGACTTTGAGAAAGTCTATAATGTTGGGAGGTGGGATGTTGTGGCAGATTCTTTTAGTAGAAGATCCAGCTTGTAGTTATTGACTGAGGCGTCCAGGAAGTTTTCCACGCTACAGATAACCTATGTTGATGATGATGGAGTATCTTAACTCAAGTGGATGGTTATCACCCCTATACTAATAGAGAGGTCTAGTGAGGAATTTCTTGGGGATATCGACTGTGAGTCCCGACTTGCGTTTTTCCATATGGTCAGACCCAGATTGATATTTGATAGGTTTGGAACATTTCATTATCTTCAGAGATTTCACTATTGTTCCAGGAGCGTTATAGGAGTAGGTTCTTAGGTAGTTCCACACATCTCCTTGGTGGTATATCCAAGTGTAGTGAAGATGTACCCGGACCTCTAATGTCAGTTCTGGTGTCCATGATTGAAGAAGGTGGTGGCTAAGTATATTTCTCAGTGCCTCACATGTCTTCAAGTGAAGGGAGAGCACTAGGTTTCTATAGGCATGATGCAACCCCTCAAGGTGATGGTGTGGAAGTGGGATGTAATATCGATGGACTTTGTGATAGGTTTACCATGCACTTCCAGGTGATATGATACCATATAGTTGATTTTTGACTGAGTCACTAAGTTGGAAAACTTCCTACCTATCCAGAAGTAGAGTTCTATAGAGAGCTTGAGACACCTCTACATGTAATAGATAATTTGTCTTCATGAGGTTCCCTCAATGATCATTTCAGACCACGATACACGTTTCACTTCTTGGTTGTGGAAGGGATTGTAAGAGTATTTTGGGACTCATTTTTTCTTGACAATGGAATGTCATCCCCAAACTGATGGCCAAATGGAGAGGACTATTCGGGTCCCAGAGGACATGCTATGTGCTTGCATCCTAGACATTGGCTAGAGTTGGGAGGATCACCTACCTTCGGTAGAGTTTTGATACAACAACATCTACCCCTCCACTATTGGTATTCTAGCATTCGACGCCTTGTACGGGAGACAATGTAGATCACCTTAATGTTGGATGGTCCCAAGGGAGTCAGCACTCATGGGTCTAGAGTTGGTGTGGGGTACCACTGAGAGGGTGCAGATAATCAATGAAAAGATGATCACTACACATAGATGGATGATGTCAAATGGTGAAAGGATATGGAGGCCTCTGTAGTTCGAGGAGGGAGACCATGTATTCCATTAGGTCTCACCTCGATAGGGACTCTGAAGATTTAGATGAGGCATCATGTTATCTCTAAGAAACATCAACCCTTTTCAGATTCATAGAAGAGTTGGAAAGGTGGCATACCTCCTAGCTCTGCCCCAGCAAATGCATCAGGTGCATGATTCCCTCCACATGTCGCAACTGAGGGGGGTACATGCATGATCCATCACATGTCATCGAATGGGAATACATTTGTAGAATACTCTGTGGAGATTGAGGATTTAAATGAGAGGACCCTTCATGGGTGGTCGATTCCTTTGGTGTGTGTCTGGTGGTAGCACATGAATCTCCAGGAGAGCTCTTTGGGAGAAGGAGGCTCAGATTCTTGCTTAGTACCATAATATTTTTGAGTAGCCTTTGTTTTGGATTTTAGGGATGTAAACCCTAAGATGGAGAGAATTTCAGGACCCAGAATTTCTAGATTCTATTTTTTGACATTATTAGGAAACATTACGAGACCAAGTGCGATTATAAGGCCCGAAGTTCCTATAATGATTTTTTTGAAAAATGGTATGTTATAATAGCAAAAATGTGGTAATTTTCCTAAAAATTTAAAAAAAAATGAGTTCCCAGATCATAACTCCAAGGGGACCATTGAGAACAGAGTGTTGGCTTTACCCAAGGCATGACTAAACATTAGTCAGTGAGGGTCTTCTATAGGAAATGATCAAAATGGAATATCAGTAAATAAAATAATTAAATAAAATAATTTTTTATTAAAATCCTAATATCTAATTAACAGTATCTCTTATTGGAAATATGAGACCACCGTTGATTTTGTAATGTGGAATTTTTCTTAGGCTTGGCCTAACATTGACCGGCACTGGTCGATTGTGAAAGATAAGTTTTGGACGTTTTAGAGGAGAGAAAAAAATATTTAAAAAGTTTGTTTTATTTATTTTTGATGTTTCACTATGATGCTATGATGCCATGAAAGGGTAGCCCATTTTCGCTCATAATTGAAACAGAACGGTGACACTAAAATGTGTTTTCTTCATTTAATAAGTTGACATGGATATACGATTATATTCACTATTCTAGAGAAATTATCCAGAAGCTCTATAGAAGAACAACATTTGAAAAAACTATAGTTGGGGAAGGAAAAATGATGATTATATGAAAGATAGATATCACTCATGGATGGATTACCAACAATGGAGAACACACTTCACTGATTGATTCAAGTTCTAGAAAGGGGGATAAATTTTGTATGATATCATTCATGTACTGACTTTACAATGATGAACATGGACCAACCCACAAATGGGTTGATCTACATATCGATCATTCTTGCGGGATGTGTATTCTACTCTGAGGTTTTAAAGTGGGAATAATCTATGGGAATACTTTTGATTCACTTCATGTTTTATAATGAGAATAATGATGGCCAAAATGAAAAAAGACGATGTTCATTCTTTGATAAACCACAATTAATTCATCTATCCCCATTGTTTCATTCTTTTCCGGAAAACCTCTGTTGTCGTGACATGTTTTTCCGGGAGGCTCCGAATGTGGTCAGACCACCAGAGTGACATCAAGAAGGTTCAAAGGACAAACTAGTGATGGTTATGACGCAAGGATAGAAATGGTGCATTGGCCTAAAAAAAAAGTAGCTGGGTGATGGTGGAAACTCATAAATGATGAACCACTGGTGAGACCCAAGTTGGCAGTAACCCATGGTCCATGTGGGACCAAAGTGGTGAGACGACCCATAGTGCAGAGGCTAAATCCAGTGGTTAGGCAAGGTTTTCGTTAGGGATGCGAATGGTGGTGTGACATGATCCATCCAGACCAGGTCGGAGGATAGCCTGCGGTTGTGTGAGCTGCTGCCGGTGACTGGGAGGTCGTGATGGAGCTGGTGGCGCTGCTCGAGCCATATCGGAGGAGGGCCCCATGATAGAGCCTCAAGATCTGGTAGGTCTCGCTGACCAAAAATTCCATGTGGTTTGATTGCATTGACCAAGAAATTCATGTGGAAAAGCCATGTGTGGGAGAAGTTCCACCCCGAATGCTGCGGGCCGGGCATCAAAAGCTGGGCTGCACTGGGCGGCACAACAGGCATACCACATGGCCCAAGGGGCTGTTGGACTTGTTTAGCCTGACCCAGATTGACCAAATTGGGTCAGGATGATCAGTTCAGGTCAGTTCGGGTCAAAAAAACTGGGTGGAGTCAGACCAGTGTCGGTCTTGTCTGGGTCGGGTCAGACCCCCTACCATGCCGGTCCATTTCACTATTTTGGCTGTAACATTTAAACAGAAGGCTGTTTTGATGAGATGTCTGTGGAGTTAGCTCCCTTTCAACAATGAAATCTTTTTGAGAAGTCATGGTGGGTTTTTAGTATGTATTAGTGAAGGTGCATAATTTCCCTTTGTTCTTTCATCTAGGCTTCAGCATAACATTGCATCCACATCACTAAAAAAAATCCCCTCTATAGGCCAAGTCTGGGATAGAGTTGTGGAATCCCTCCTTGATGATGTATTGATCCAAAATCATCCCTAATAAAGTAATGTGGGATGTGATGTGACCTCGGAGAATAATTCATTAATCATCTATCTAGTGTTCCATATCGGTTTGGTTATTGGTATTCTCAATGGGGAATCCCCAATGTTATGAGCCACATCGGTAGGGTTGTTAGTATTATATTAGTAAAATCCTCTTTGTTACAGACTAGTACATATTGGGTTGTCGATATTCTCTTGGATGTGTCCCCTCTCTTTATATCATGACATTGACTAGTGTATTTTAATTTGGTTGGGTACCAAATTAGCAAGACCTCTTTATGAGAGACTTTGATGACATCATAGTACATGGAGTATGATCTCCAGAAATAAGAGTGCATCAAGAATAATCCTATATGTAATGATTGTTTTTTATATCAAGACTCTGTATCTTAGAGAGACCAGATGTATTAGGGAACTTCATGACGTATCAAGACCATGTGTTCTCTCAGATACTCTTGGTTGACCCATTCTACATTCTTACTATCAGATGACTCGATGAGTGAGACCTCCTAGAAAGACCATGCTACGAGTGGAACTATATGGGTTGCAGTGGAGAAGACATTGAGTCCTGAAATCCTTTATGATTATACCTGTATGTTCTTGTTATATGTGTTGTAGACATGTACCTGCGTTTATTTGACTGTATCATCTTAGTGATGTTTCATTTGTGGTATTTTACTTTGTGTTTTGGGGTGTCCAACTACGTATTGTTTTTCTCAAACCAGTACGGGCTTTTCCCACACATGTCATGTCTTGGGAAGATGATCAATGTTTTGAGGGAGTCCTTGGTGGACCGGGGCCAGATGGAGCTTAGAGAGACCTGGTAGACATGGTGTTCTTCTGTGTCTTCATATAACTATTATGTACCTACCCTTCAGGTAGGGTTTTTGATGGAGGAGTTACAGGGACTTGTACCTTTTGTTGGGATTGTATTTTGGCCATGTTTACATTCAATATTATACTATTGTACTCTATGTTGGTATCCTATTGGTATGCCTATTTGTTTACTTAGTGTTTCCAGTTTAAGCACTTTTTCTAGGAGATGTGTTCTTCTGTACATGTACATAAATAATTGACTTCAATTTGTGGGATGTTCCTAATCAGTGTTAGTCGATATCCCCTGACCAATGGGAGGTGGTCTTGGGGTAGTCATAGAATGGGACATTCTGGGAACGGTTGGGAAAAAGTGGTATCAGAGGTTAGGTTGGTTCTACCTTAAGGTAAAATAGTCTTTGAGAGTTTTTTGAGGCCTTAGTGTTAAATATTTTGAGTTCGGCTTTCAGAACCCATAATCTAGTGTTGGTGCGGTGGCTGACGTACCTATACACCAGGATTATCAATTGTTCTTTTCAACTCAGCACATGAAAACACTAGTTTCCATGGAAAAATGAAGGTTCATGCATCATATAATAATAGGTTTTGTTTTCCATATCCTTCTTAATTTAGAGCACCATGTATACACTATTTACTGTGGTACATCTGGTTTTACAATATGATGCTTCCTTATAGAAAAACAACAGGATTCCACTGCATGATCTTGTGAATGATCTACAAGTTAACAAGATATTAGTATAGATATTGTTACTACATAAATCACCTATAGGTGGTGTACCAACTATACTACCACCTGTAGAGTAGCACGTGGTACCCGTAGTACCAACGGATGATATGCGCTGGCTGAGCACACGACATGAGTTTTAGTGAGAGATACACCTCTGGTTCTGAGTCGAGGTCCACTATTAGGTGGAAGAGGTATAGCTTGAGGTGGTGGACGAGTTTTCCATCCAGTTAGGGAACCATTAGATCATATGGTGGTTCTAGTGGAGTGGCTCCTACGTGGCTCGATAGGGAAATGGTGGTGGTTAGATTACCCAATATTACGATGAGGTGACCCTCTTATGGACATAGTTTGATAAAATTTTTCAGAAAAAGAGTTAACACCTTAGAAGATAAGGGTTATGTGTTCCCAAGATATTTTACAGATCTGATAGGATGTCATGTCGGTATGAAAGTATTCATTGAGGCATACTGATATTTCTCGGTACTCGATGAATATGACACACAATAAGTGCTTCAGGGAACAGACCTTCGAGAAAGTTATTTTTAGGGATATACAAGAAAAAGTTACCCCTCTGTGAATTCCTACTTATTCTAGTGTGCTAAAGAAAACCATTGTGGTTGAAAGTCTCTTGGATGAGGGGATATAGACAGTGACTTTCGGCAGTGGACAAGCAGGGGAAGAGACCTAAGGAGAAGAAAAAAAACATCATTCTCAGAGACCAGATGTGCGAGACAATAGGAGAGGAGGTCCCATGATAGGGATCTATAACTTAGGGATCATAGGGAGAGTCTAGTCATTATGGAGAGAGGAAATTATTTTTCATGTGATGGCGGGGGACATCTCACTAGATATAGTCTACCCAGTCATACTACTGGCAGGGAAATGGTGGATTGACCACCAAGGAATAGACAATGATAGGAATATATTGATATATAGAGAAGTAGATGTGGTCGTGGAGTTGGGAGAGCATTATTAGGTTGTGTACATTTCAACATGTTACAACCACCCCCACAAGTGGTCCACACTCAGCTCAGGGTGTAGGAAGAAAATGGAGGGGACCACTGCTTGTGGTCGAGGCATGTGACCCATGGGGTCCAAGAATGATTTGAGGTATGGTTTATGTCTACTCTTAGCTTCCATATTAATAGTCATATGTGCTAATCATTATTACTTTTCATAAGTCTTGTTCATAACCTAGAGTTTTCTGTTAAACCATTGAGTTAAACCTTATGTATGGAGATAATTATGGGAGGAGACTTGATAATCAGACTTACTCTGCTAGTGTGGTATGACCCTTGAGGTGAGAGTTTCAATTGGAACCACTTAGTGGTAGCATCAAGGCCTTACAACGTCATTCTTCGTATGGATTTATCATCGATAGTTCATTCATAGATTGACTGTTTCAGGTAATGGGTGTGCTATTTCCAAATAGATAGAATGTGGTTTTCCTTGGTCTCTAAAAAAGGAAACATAGGTAGTATGTGATAGACCCATGAATAGTAGGTTAAAGCCAATCACTCTTGAGTTGGATAACCTTACCCTTAGAGAATTTGTTGTTATGAGTTTTCAAGTTTCTAGGAGTAGTGGAAGAGTACAAGGTCGTCTTGCATGAAGATGTTTAGGGATTACTTCCCGATAAAGAGATTGATTTCTTGTTGATTTAAACCCTAGGATGGAACTGACATCACCATTAGCATATTAGATGGATTTTGTAGAGTTCCATAAGAAGTGATGTTCAAGAAATATTTTCTATAGTTTAGATAGAGTTCGATGAGTTCCCTGATCTTGAGATTTCCAGATGAGGGATTTGAGTATGTAGTGTTATGCGATGCATCAAGGAAAAAACATGGCTCTGTCCTGATGCAGTGGCAAGTGGTGATTGCTTATGGTTCATACCAGTTGAGACCACATGAGTATAACTACATGACCCACAATATTGAGATGGAAAAGGTAGTATTCTCATTGACTAAGTGAAAATAAAACAAGATAGGGAAACATTTTATCATCTACCCAATCCAAATGAGTCTCAAGTATATCTCCACTCAGAAGGAAATGAACATGATATAGGGTTGATGGTTATAGTTCCTCCAGAACTATTACTTTGAGATAGTCTAAACTCATGAGAAGAGGGATGTGGTGGGAGATACTCTCTATAATAAATCCATCTTGTAGTAATTGAGTGAGGAATCAGAGCAGTCATCCACACTACATATATCCTTCATGGATGATGATGTAGTAAATTACCTCTATTTGATTGTTTTATACCCTCCACTATTACATAGGGACAGGGATGAACACCATGGGGATATTGACTATAAATCCTGACATGCTCAGTTTTCCATAGGTAAGGCCCCATATAGATATTTGATTTTTGGGGATCACATTGTTCTCTTCAAAGGATGCCCAGTTGTACTGGTGTCATTGCGGGAGGTGGTTATGAGGGAGTTCCAAACATCCACCTTAGCGATACTTCATGGTATATAAAATATTTACCAGGACCTCCAGCATTGATTCTGGTGTCCAGGGATGAAGAAGGAAGTTGTGGAGATTGTTTCTTAGCACCTCACTTGTTAGCACGTGAAGTCAGAGTACCAGGTTCCTACAGTCTTGACCCAACCCATCTAGGTTCCGGAGTAGAAGTGGGATGGGATATTGATGGCATCCATGATGGGTTTACCATGAATGTCTAGGGGACATGATATAATCTAGGTTTTCATTGAATGAGTCAACATGTCCTCCCAATTTTATCATATATGGGAGTAGAGTTCCGTAGAGAGCTTGGAAAACCTCTATATACAGTAGATAATTCAACTTCATTTGGTCCCCTTGACCATCGTTTCATAGCATGATGATCATTTCAATTTCCATCTGTGGAAGAGATTGTATGAGGCTTTTGGGACTCATTTTATCTTTAGCACAACCTTTCATCCCCAGAAGGATGGCCATACATTGATAACATTTCAGGTCCTAGAGGACATGCTACATTCTTGCATCCTCGACATTGGTTGTAGTTGGGAGGATCACCAACCTCTGCTGGAGTTTGTGTACAACAACAACAACCAATCCACCATTAGTATGGCACCGTTCTAGGACTTGAACTAGAGACCTTTTAGATTACCGTTATGGTGGATGGACCTAGGAGAGTCATTGCTCATGAGTACATAGTTGGTGCAGGATACCACTGAAAAGGTGTAGATCATCTAGGAGCAGATGAGGGCTGCACATAGCTAGAAAAATTCATATTTTGATAGGAGATGGACGCCCCTGGATTTTGACAAGGGAGACCATATATTCATTCGAGTCTCACCTAGAAATTAATTATGGAGATTTTGATGGGGTTTCATGTTATCTCTAAGATACATCAACCTTATTCAGATTCTATAAAGATTTTGAGAGGTGTATACCTCTTAGATCTACCCCCACATATTCCCCAGGTGTATGATGTTCTTCACATGTCACAGATGGGGGGGGGGGGGGTACATGAATGATCTATCGTACATCATCGATTAGGGAGACCATTGCAGAATACTAGGTACAGAATGCGGATCGATAGGGGGAGACCCTTCAAGGGTAGTTGATTCCTATGGTGAGTTTCTGGTGGTAGCATAGGAATATCCAAGAGAGCACTTGGGATAAGGAGGCTCAGATTCGTGATTAGTACCCTAATGTTTTAGAGTAGCCTTTGTTTTTTATTTAGAGGATTTAAATACCTAAGGTTGAGAGAATGTAATGAATCAGATTTTCTAGATTTTATTTTTTAAAATTATTAATGAAAATTCGGAGACCATGCACTGAGACAGAGTGTTATTCCGAGGCCCGAAGTACCCAAAATACCTGTATTAAATTTTTTATGTTTCAATAGCATGACCATGTATATTTTGTAAAAAGGTGAATGAACACTTAAATTATTTGACAGATAATAAACCAGAGGGCACTATTGAGCTTAGAGCGGTGGATTTACCCAATGTGTGACTTAACTTTAGTCAACGTAGGTCTTCTATGAAAAAAAAATGGCATAACCATAAATAAAATTATTTTATTTTAAAATCCTAATAACTCATAAATGGTAACTCATATTAGAAACCTGATACCACTATTGAGTTCATCATGTTGATTTTTACTTAGGCAAGGTGTAACATCGATCTGCACGAGTCAACTTTGAAAGATAATTTTTAGGCATTTCAAAAGTGAATAAAATAAAATTAAAAAGTTTTTTTTTTTTGATATTTCAGAGCGACACTGTAATTCCATGACGGGGTAACCCATTTTATTTCATAATTAAAAAATGTGCAGCGATGATGAAATGTGTTTTCTTCATTTAACAGCTTGATAGGGATACATGATTAGATTCAAGATCCTGATGAAATTCCCTAGAATATCTAAAGAAGAAAAGCACATCTTGTTGGTGAACGATGAATGATGAACAGATCATAGATTGAGATCGTTCATGGTTGGATTGCCGATGACGATCAAAATTCTTCAACAATTTATCCAAACTCTATGTAGGGGGTTAAATTCTATTTGATTTCATACATATTCTTTTATTACAATGATGAATGTGGACCAACCCACAAATAGGTTAATCCATGGGCTGATCATTATTTTGGGATAGGTATTCTACTATGAGGTTTCAAAGGGTGAATAATCTATGGGAATACTTTTTTTGTTTAACTTATTTTAACAGGAAGAAGGAAGGCCGAAACGGATAAGGAAAAAGTTAATTCTTTAAAAGATGTAGGTAAATTATTATATCCTTATTCTTGAATTCTTCACCAGAGAACCTCTGTGGTCATCGTGCATTTTCCCAGGAGGTTCCAAATGCAGTTAGACCCTGAAAGTGAAGATGAAAAGGATCGAAGGCCAAAGTAGTGAAGGTTACAACATGAGGATCAGAATGGTGCCTCCATATTTATAAACATAGTAGTAGGGTAATGGTTGAAACCTACAAAAGATAGGATAACGATAGCGGTGAACAGAAGCATGACAAAATGACAAAAGGTGGTGTTCTTCAAGACACCAAGGGGAGGTAACTCATAGTCTAGGTGGGACTAGAGCTTCAATATTGCTTTTGATGTGGATTCTGCGGTAAGTGGCCAATGGGGGGGGGCACAGTCTAGCCGGACCATGTTGGAGGACAGGTTGTGGTGGTGTGAGCCGTGGGAGGTGACATGGAGGCTTTAGTGGAGCTAACGACATGGCTTGAGCTGTGTCAGAGGAGTGGCGTACAGTAGCACCACTGGATCTAGTGGGTCACACATACCGAGTGTGCCATGCGGTTCGACTGCATTGAACAAACAATGCACATGGCTGATCTACGTATGGGAGAAGGTTCGTCCCACATGCGGTGGTCTGGGCCGATTCAGACTGAACATGACCAATTGGGCTAGGTCGTGTTAGCTGGGGCGAGTTTGTCAGGTTAGACAGACTCAGTTAGGTCAGACCCGGACTAGGCTGGACTCATTTGATTATTTTTTATGTAATATTCAAATGTAAGGTCTTCTTGACAATCCATCTATAGTTTTGTTACCATTTCAATGAGTAGGTCCTTTTGAGATGGCTTAGTGGGTTTTTACTATGGAATAGTGTAGGTGTATAGTTTTCCTTGGTTTTTTCCTCAAGGGGTCAGTGCGGTATGTCATCTACATCACTGAACAAAAATCCCCTCAGGAGACCAAGTCCCAAATAGGGTTGTGTCATCCCTCTATAGAACTAGATTGATTCTCTATCACCCCTTGATAGGGTTTTTTGAGAATTGACGTCACATCCAAGCGTAGGGTGTTAATCCTCCATCCAGTGGGCCGTATCGGTAGGGTTATCAGTATTTCTATAGGAAAATACCCTACATTACGAGACACATTGGTAGTGCTGTCAGTATTTTCTGATATGAATCCCATACAATGTAGAAAAATATATATTATTTTGTTGTTATTCACTGGGAAGAATCCCCTCTCTGTATATCATGACCTTGACCAGTTTATTTCAATTTGGGAAGGGCCAAAATTAGCGGGACCACTTTACAAGAGTCTTTGATGACATCATATCATAAGGAGTACGTTCTCCCAGAATGACTGTGCGTAGAGTAGAATCTTGTGGCTAATTATTGGTTTTGATTTCAAGAATCTGTATATTAGAAAGACTAAATGTCTCAAGGAACATCATGACACTTTGACCCTAGGTGTTCTATCATATACTTTTGGAAGATGTGTTCTATGAACATACAATCATATGGATCAAGGAGTGAGACATCACAGAACAAGTATGATATGAGAGGAACCATATGGTTGGTAGTGGAGGAGACCATGAGTCTTTAAATCCTTTAAGAGTATACCTTAATTTTCTTATTATATGTTTTGAAGACATATACCTATGTTGAGATGACTGTATCCTCTTAGTGATTTTTCATTTGTGGTCTTTTACTTTGTGTTTCAGGGTGTCCTACTAAGTATTGTTTTACTCACCCCTATACGGGCTCTTCCTGCACATGTCATGTCTTGTTAAAATGATTGATACATTGAAAGAGTCCTTGAGGGACTGAGGCTAGGTGGTTTTTAGAGAGACCCAAAAAATGTGGTGCATTTCTTCCACTTCAGATAGTTGTTCTGTACTTACCCATAATGTATAGTTTTCTATAGAGGAGGTCCACAAGATTGTACCTTTTTACTTTTTCTTTTGTTGGGCCGGTATTATGGCCCTATTGACTTTTAGGTTTCTACTTTCATACTCTATGTTGGTATCTTAGTGTTATGCCTATTTTTTTACTTATTGTTTCAGTTTTAGTACTTTTCCTTGAAGACATATGTGTGTGTATAGGTTCTTAGTAAAATGCCTCTAATTTTCGGGATATGCCTACTCAATGCTAGTCTCTAGCCCATGGCCTATGAGAGGCTTGCTTGGGGTAGTCATGACATGGGCCCCTATGGGACGGGTCATGACACTAACACTTATAGGTGTTGAATTTTGATAGATGGACTAAATGTTTTTAATTATAAGATTATTATTTTTTAAATGTGACACTTTTATTTTTGTTCAATTTCAATTGTAACCATCATATATTTTATCACATCAGAGATGGGCCAATCATGGTAATCTAGGTTAATAATAGATGATAAATCCATAATTAATAATAATAATAATAATTGGATGAATTTAATTATTCCATTATCACCTTAGGATTGAATTTTATTTTTTAATGGAATTTTTTCCATGAAAATAACCTATATAATATTTAAATAAAATAACGCTAAAAAGTTTCCCTCTATTAGTTTTAAATATTTCTTATATGTTCAAATAGGGAAAAAATAAAGACACAAACAAATATAAAAACTTATATTGATAATAATGAAATTATTTTAATTTTGTAAATTTCCCTCCAATTTTTATTGACTTTATAGTTACCTTAAATGCATGCAAGACAAAAATACATTATTTATTCAATTATTCTAAAAAAATAAATGATCTCAAAAATACTAAAAATAATATAATTTGAGTCAATTATAGTGTTAGATGAATTAAATAAATTAATATGAAATATTATTTTTCTTTTAAATTATTATATCCAAATTAAAACATTTTTTTGTATTTTAAGTCAAATTAAATGAATAGTTGAAAAAGTGACATCATTGATATTGTTTTAAAATAATGTGTTATAAAATTACATAAAATTCATAAAAATATTAAAAAAAGATAAGGTTGATGATATAAGTTCAATAATGTTTTCCATTTCAAATTTATGGGACTTTTTTCATCTTATATGAAAAATTATAACCCATTAAGAGTGAAAAGGTTGTTGCTCGGGTTAATGTTAAAATAGAATAGTTAAGTGATTAAACTAATTTTTAAGATTTAAAATAATAGTGAAACCAAAAATAAATTATTTTTTGGTGATATTTCAACCCCATAAGATATTTTCATCAAATATATGACCATTTGGAATCATTTCCTTGGGTAATGGATTTATTATATTTTACACTTCTAGGAAATTCCAAGAGTAAACCTTCCCAAAATTATAAAACAACACCTCCACCATTACATGATTACACCACACTTTTATTTTTTAGATATAGAATAACCTAAAAAATAACTCCTAAACTTCCTTATACAAAATATATAGATTTTTTCTACCAAAAATTCCACCCCTACGATCTTTTAGAGGATATCTAAAGGAGTTCATTCAAATATGAGGTAATTGACTTAACCGATTGATTTATTTTTCTAATTATTCTTTACCTAAAATAAATATCTATTAATTATCATAAAATAATATTTTTAGTATCCAAAAAATTATTTATATGTTATTATGTTTATGAAACCACATTTAACTACCCATTTTTCAGTCAAATGACACGCGAAATTATTTCTTATGAGTTTGTATATCCCAATATCTCCACATAGAAATATAATTTATTTTTCATCACCAAATTTTACAAATGGGTAATACGATGGGTTTAATTTTTTATTATTATATTTATTATGTAATTTTTTTTCATGATTAAAAATATAAACTATACCATCTTACATCCCAATCTATTTGAAAATGATAACGTCTCTCGTGCGTACATGTGGACTACTACCTCCACAAAGCAATGTGATTCGTTTTAAATTATTATTTTACATAGATAGTAATATAGATATAATTAATGAATATATAAGATATATATGATATAATATGGAATTTATAAAATTGAATTATTATTTACCTTTTCTTGTTCCATTCATCAAAAAAAGAAAATGACGTTCATGCATACATACGTTCTATCATATCCAACAATGATGTTATTCAATTTTCTGTATATAATTTTATGGATTACTATAATTATGTATTTAGTGAATATATATGAAATTTATATCATGAATTAAATTCATTATATATTTTGTAACTATGACCAGTGTACAAGGAATAAAACTACCAAACAAAAACATTCATAATGAATGAAGAAGATATCACCTGGAACAATTATATCAATAAAGAATTTTTAATAGGAAGTTGATAAAGGTATATAAATTAATCACATATCATAATATATATATATATATATATAATAGTTATATAATATAGATATAATAAATATATATTTAGTATAATGTATTTTCAAACCCATACAATGGAATTTGGACCTGAGGTAAGAGATTTTGGTCTCACAATTGTTTCTGTGGGACACATGACTTATAAACCAATTGTTTCATTTTTGTGGTGTATATATTGACCTTGAATGAATTTTATGATTATTTCAACGAAATTTATGGTATATACATTTCAATATATGTATCTTTCATTGAGGTGGATTAAGATTCAAATGTTACATTAGTGGTAAAGTTTTATTCTATAATCTCATCATTATTCGACATTATTTATATTTAAGTCTACTTTAGGGTAATTGTTTGGTATTTATATATTAAATATAATTTATATTATTTTCTTATGGTCAATCATTTATTTTTTTAATATCATCATTTTACTCTCTTTGATACCCAAAATTATTGAGAAAATATTTCTAAGAAACACAGACTTTTTTCCTCTTTGGACAAAAATCTTTTTTCTTTCATAACCATGTTTTTTAAAACAAATATAAGAAAGTTTTTAATATTATAGCTTGAATTTTTAAAGAATTTTCTACAAAATATTTTAAATGGTTTAAAAGAAATATTTTCTTTTGTTTTTATAATGATTTTATTACTTAATTTTTAATAAAAATGTATAATAAATATTTGTTTTAACATACTAGGCATCAAAATAATTTCCTACAATCCTGACTGCTCAATTATTTTAACCCTTCATTAAAATTTTTAATGACTAAATTAAAATAAAAATTTTCTCTTAATATTATATAATTATTTTTTTATTTTTAAATTGATATTTAATGTGAAAAGGTTATTTCCCTCAAGAACGATTGAATGATAATTTTTATGGGATTTATATTCATGAATGAAAAAATACTTATTTTAATTATGATCAATAAGGAATGTTTTTTTAATGATACCATCATTTTGATTTATGATAATGATTTATAATATCTTTAATTGGGGATGTAATTTTTTATACCATTTTCCATATTATAGTTATTTATTTTTGATTATTCATACTAATTGGAGAGAGAATTAAAATTTCATAGAATTGTTTTCAATATGCATATATACATTTATTATGTTCCACCCCTTTAATATGAGTAATTAATTAGACTTCATATGTAATTGATGGGACCTTATACAACCCCTCGATTCATCAATTTGTATTATGATACAAAATAGATTGAGTATTTTGTTGAGGCCCTACCCATTTATATAACATGTCTTTGAATTAGGCCTTGATAATATATTTATGATTTCCAAAATTATAAATTCCCACATTATCTGTTTTTTTATTGATATCCATGAAATTATTTTATTATTTATGATATCCATGGATATGTTTCATTTTCATGCAATTATTTTTGTGGAATTATGTTATAATATTTATTACTATCACGTTATTCTTCATGCTAATGTTCTCATTTTAATAGAATTTGTTTTAAAATATTTACCATTACATATTGATTAGGAATTATTTATTCATGATAGATTCCATTTTATTCATACCATTACTATGAATTAGAGCTCAAACCATTATTATGTTTCATTTACTCATGATGATAGGAAGCGTATTATGACTCATATGTAGTGATATGCTAAAGGGAATAATAGTGTTCCTAATGAAAATAATATGTTGTATTTTAGGTTTTAAATTTTAGTGTGATATTAATATATATATCTACTTTTACAATACTAATATACTATTATGTCTTTAAGATGAGCCAATTTCTATCTAGTGAAAACCTAAT
Source organism: Viscum album (assembly GCA_963277665.1). NCBI lineage: Eukaryota > Viridiplantae > Streptophyta > Magnoliopsida > Santalales > Viscaceae > Viscum > Viscum album. Next base: position 1,399,082,870 of record OY728142.1, on the reverse strand, counting down.
AAACTAACAACCGAATCTGGGTTACAATGCTCAGATAATTAACATATGGTATCAAAAAATGTTTATTAGAAACCATTAGAGCCAGATTTAGGAAAAAATATTATATAATATTACCATATGACTGAAAATTAGGATAATAAAAAGTATATGATAAGATTCATAAATTTTATAATGTTATTGGTTATACTGTTATATTAGAAATGCATCCATGTTTGGATACTACAAGTGGACATGGTTTTTCCAAAAATACATTACGGGGTAATAAACATGAAAATAATTGTTCAAGTACATCTTGGACATAATTCAGGTTAATCGTGAGTGTGCCCTTACCAGGTGCTTATTTTGACACTCCAAGGGTATATGCAAGGGTTAATTTAAATTTTCATTTTGACATGTTATGATTAATGAAATAATAGAACCTATATAAACTATTATTTAACATAGTTACATTGGATAAATATATAATTTTATTGGGATGATAATTATATGGTTTATCATGTTCTAAAAGGAAGATAGACCCCTTTTAACGACTCATCTGATGGGATTCAAACATTATTAATAATATTTTGAGAAATATTTATTTTAATACACCCATTTTATATTTTAATTAATTTTCTGGGAATTTTATTTGATTTATAATGGTAATATATTTTATGGAAATAAGATTAAATTCAATGCTAAACTGTAGGGTAAATATGATCATTGATTTTTAGGTATTAATAGAAAACTAAGATTATTTTTTTAGTGGAAAAAAATAAGTTGTATAGAAGACCGTAGTGGCTTAAAAAGTTATTTGATGGTTAATGATATTTTTAAAGATATTAATTATATATTTAATAAGATTATAAAACATATATTAATATAGTTTTAGTTTAAGGATAACCCAAGATTCAGGATGAAATCAATCACATCAGGTATGTTCACGTGTCTTGAACCAACAATTGAAGGACGTTATGTTTTTTATTTTTACTACTAATTGGGGTAATTTCCTGCTTAGTATCACATTGTTTTTACAAAAAATGTTTTATAGAAAATTATTAAATTTATTTTGGAAACATATTACAGGATAACATCATTTTAAATTTTTACAACATTGAGGTGATTAATGATATTTTGTGAGACATATTTTTGGGTTGAGGTATATAAAAACATAAGGCTCAATGTAGAAGGATTAATCATCGAAAATTATATTAAATTTTAGGACATGTAAGATGAAGGGTATGAGTCAACTATTTAGGATAAAAAATTCTTTTATTTTGATTCTATTGATGTTTTTTTGGGATATAGGTTAATTAATTAACGTAATGATCTACGTTAAACCTTTTGAATTATTTTTTTATTATTGGAGATTATTGTATTATTTCTTCACATGAAGGTTTGTAAATTTTGAGTGTTATCTTAGATTGTGCTAACTATTTATGTTTTATTAAATTTATTATGAATATTTTTTTATTTTTTGACACATAAAAAGTTTATTTTAGTGCTTTGAGAATAAACAAATTAATCTTTAATACTCATCGTTTAGATAATAAGATGACATTTTGGTGAAAAATGAATAAATTATAAAATTATAATTTTCAAATAAGTATATTTCTTGATTTTTTATTATAGATTGTGAATTAATTACTCTAATATTGGAAAAGGGATCATTGAACAAAAATATTATCCTATTACTTTTATTTTAGATGAACTGATAGACTTTCACTAAATAAAGATATATGGTTTTGTGGTCATTAACATTCATGAGAAAATGTTTTCTATTAGTCTATATTAGTCATTGGGTATTAGTTTTCTTGTCCATAACCATATAATTACTTCGCAATAATGTTATAATATTTTTAAACCTTGTTTTCTATTATTCCAGATGACCCACACCTTTTCCTTTCCTTCTTTTTAAGAGGAAGTTTCATTAACCCTTTTTAAAAAGTGGGTTACCCATATTGGAATTTTCAAATTTCAAACCATTGATTTCTATAAAAAGTTTAAATTACAAGTATGAAATTTATTGAATGTGGGGAGAATATAAGACCTCATGATTTAAAGAATATAACTTCATTTGATAATACACACATATATTAAACAATGAGTTTAAACAAACCTCAAAATATTTTTATTTAAATATTATTGTTATAACCTAGTCATTGAATTGGAAGGTATAAATAAATTAAATTATTAATGAAATCCATTTAAAGGGCCTAATAAATAAAAATAAATCATAAATTCTTAGGAAATATGTAGCCATTTTCTAGAAAATTTATATTATTTTTTATAAATATTTGTCATCAAAAATATTTTTTTTGGAAAAATATTATAACTATTTTTTGTAAGTTATGTAAATATTATTTTATAAAAATAATATATTTTTTGAAATAATTATATAAAATTTACCTTATGTTAAAATTTTAATACTTTTCTAAAAAGACTAATTCTGTAGTGAATAGTAAAAACACTGATTTTTGTTGAAAACATTATTTTTTGTTATAGATTTTAATTTTTTAATATTTTTATAGTTTTTTCAAAGTAAAATTAGTTCTATAATATTCTAAATAATACAATATTGTAAATTGGAATCAATGTTTTTTAATAATTTCATATTAAATCATTTTTATAAGTAAAAATGATATTTTTATTAAAATAAATCTATTTTTATATGCTCAATGTATTTTTATCTTATTAAATTATATTAATCTCTTTTTTATTGATTTTAATGAAATTTATATATTATATATTCAATAATTTTTTAATAATAATATAATATTTTTACTATGCTGAGATAAGAATAAATCCTATTTTATACTTAAAACTATATTATTTTAAATGATATTTTCTTCACATTTAACATATTAATTTTTTTAAAATATCCAATTATATATATTTAATTTGATAAAAGGTATTACATATTTGGAGTAATTAGGTACAAATTTTTTAAATACGCCCCAATTATAATGGTCAATATGACATGTAATTGTGATAAATGTTGTCACCTCTCTAATGGTTAAATCGAGGTAATATTGGATTTAATTAACTATTTGAAAAAGCCATTATTATTCAAAATAGTTATTATTGAATGAATATTTCTATTCCCTTATCAATTTTGTCACAATTTTTTTTGTAAATTAAAAAATGTCCATAAAAAATGGCCAATATAATATTTAATGATAATAAATTTACGAAGTGTCACTCTCTTTGTTTTGAATATAACTTTTGTATTGATTATTTTAAATAAATTTACTTATCTATTTTGATCCTAATAAAATTATTTTCATTCCGGAAATTTATTTCTAATTATTTATTATAAAATAATCACAATAAATTCTTCTGTAACAGTAATACTATAATTTTTATAATTATTAGAAAAAAATGAATGATTTTATAAATTTTAAAAGTAAAATAATTTGTGTGATATATAGTATAAAATTAATTATATAGATTATTATGACGTATTATTTTTGTGTTAATTTATTTTATTTTAATTAAAACTTTTCATCAATGTATTTTATGGAATATAAAATAAATAGTGTCAAAATTAACAATAATAATATTTTATCAAAATAATATTTTAGTAAATTATTTAAAAAGAATAAAAATGTTGAAATAAGACTAGGTGGATGCGATATAGTTGAAAATGTTATAACCAATCTATTTATGATCAATTTTTAAAAATAGATGTAATATTATAACACCTTATGTGTGAAAAATGCATTATCATGGTTAATGTCATCCAAGTCTACTCAGACTAAAGGCCTTTGATATTTTTTTATTTTTTTGATAATCCCCCTCTTACGGGTTCATGGGGAACCCTTAGATGACTGTTTAGTCCTAGAGGAACAATCAGCATCACTTGACCCGAAGGCCAAAGGCACAATGCCTAACACATGACTCGCATGCCCAAGACCTAGAAACACAAGAAATACCCTTCCCCAACCTCAATCTCATTTAAGGCGTCTATCTCCCCACCTAACACGGCTGATCTGCTATCATTTCTCCATGCAGAGCTGCATGGATCCTATTAACTAGGGAAATTTATTTTCCATATCATCCTTCTAATCCAGTTACCTCTACTCTGGTGGATTCTACATTTCTCAAAATCTATATTTGTGGCCTTTCTCCCCTATGATCTTCCCTGGACTATATATAGTCCGATTATTGTGTGGAGTCCTTATCACCCCATGATTAATGATAAAATTTAATAATTATTGGGTGAAACCAAAAGATAATATTTATATCACCACATAATACTCTCAAAATTATATTTTTTGGTGGCATTTTGAAGGAATGCAACATTATCATTTAATCCTTGAATATTTGGAAGTATTCTTCCGGAGAATGGCATTATTATATTTTAATCTTTTATGAAATTCTTTGAGTGCTCGTCCACTCAATTATAAAATCGAATGTCCTGCCTCAATTATTTAAAAAAAATTTATATTTCTATCTCGATCATACCAAATATAAATCCATTAAAAATTTGAAAATTAAAATTATATAGATTCATTTATTTCTTGAATAAAATCCCTATGACCCTTGATAGGTAAAAAAAAAGATTTCCTTCAATGATGAAGTATTCACCCGAAACGATAACATTCTATTTTTTACTTATACATTAACTCATATAAATCTATTGAATTTATCATAGAATAATAATCAATGTATTGAAAAAATAATTAAATTTTATTTTGATTATTAAACAACCATTATTCATCACCATTTCAATAAAATGAGAAATGAATGTATCACTGGTGCATGTGTACGTCTTACTATCTCCACTTAGCGATACAATACATTTATCATCACCATGTTTTTTAAAATGATATTATGTTGGGTTTAATTATTATATATTATATTTATGAAATAATTATTATTATATTATAATAATATCCCATCTACCTTGTAACATTCTAAGCTATTGGAAAATGAGAATGTCACTCATGCATACGTGTGGACTACCACATCCACAAAACTATGTGATTCATTTTTCATTTACATTTTATATGAATGGAAATAATAATATATTTATTGAATATATAATATATATGATATAATAATGGATATGTTCTGGTGAATTTTTATTTATGTTTCTTACATTCAATCCTCAAAAATGGGAAAATAGAATCCATGCGTGCATTTGACCTACCATCTCCACGAAATATATAGTTCATTTTTTATATCTATATTTCTGGATGACTATAAATATTTATATAAGGCATATATATGATATTTATATCCTTATTTACATTTTGGATATGATTTGACCATTGAAAAAGTATTACGACGAAAAATGCCTAACCAAAACAAACATTAAAAACAAGCTAGATATCACTAGAAATTATGATTTTAATATATATTTTAATTAAATGGTTACAAAATATTATAAATAAATCATATATAGTATTAAATAAATTATTAGAGTTATGAAATAAATTTATAATAAATCTATATGTATTATATATTATTATCGAACAAGTATATAGGAAGTTAGTCTTCTTATGAGGTATTTTTGTCTCACTTTCATTTCAATGGGACAAAAGCCTTATACATCAGCTATTGCTTGTGTGTGGTGAATATACTTCCAATTAAATCAATTTTTTGATTGTTATCATTAAATTTATTTTATATTCATATATATATATATATAATGATCTTTATTTAATATGTATTTCATTCCAAAGTTACCAATGTGGTAAGGGTTTATTTCATAACCTCATCATTATTTAGGATTGTTCATGTTTAGGTATCCCTTAATGAAATTGTTTGACATTTCTATTTTCAAACAAATCTAAATTATCTCATCATACTATTCATGAACTTTTCATTAAATCATACCATTTTCCACTAATTAGTAATTAAAATTATGGAGAAAATGTTTTTATGAAAAGAATATTTTTTCACTGTTTGGTCATAAATCCTTTTTTCCACATATCCATGTTTTTTAAAAATTTATTATTTTTTTTAAAATTATCTTATGATTGTTTAAATAAATTTTAACCCCTGACATTGATTTTACAAAATATTTTAAAAGAAATCTTATTGTTCTTTTCTAAACAACATACTGATTGACATTTTATAAAAAAATGAAAGAAATAATTGTTATAATATACTCAACATGAAAAAAAACTCCATAATCATGATAAATAAATGATTTGAATCATATATTACAAGTTTACATAATTCATTTAAAATGTAATATTTATCCTAATAATTTGGTAATTTTTTATTTTTTTGAAATTAATTTTAAAAAGCTAAAGGGAAAATTTCCTCAGGCATTTTTTAAAATCAATTTTATTATATTTATATTCATTAATGAAAAAACCATTATTTTAATTATGACTCACATGAGATATATTTGTAAGAATACCATCCAAACTATTACTTTTAATTTTTGTGTGATCATTTTTATTGGGGATGTACTAGTCTTATATCGTTCACCATATTACAATAGATGGGTTTATGATTATGTTTATTTATTGGGGAAAGTATAAAAATTTTCTATTCTAGATTTTGAATTTGAATGTTTAAAATGATCATTTTGAAAAACTTTCATATAATAGAATTAATTAATCTTAATAAGTGATGGGAGGGGACCGTTATATCCCCTCAATGCATTCGTATGTATCATGAGACAATCTAGATTGGGTATTTTGGCTAATGGATTATGCATTTATGTATCATATCTTGGAATGATTCTTTTATTCTATGTTTATCATTTCTTGAATTATGAAATCTGTAATTATGATATTAGATATTGATATCCATGTGATTATTTTATTACTTATGATATCTAGGGATAAGTATTATGATAATATAATATAAGGACCTTGCGTTAAATCATTACATAATCTTGAAATTTAGACAAAAACAATCTTTCATTTAAATTGAGATTCGTTTTAGGATTAAAAAATTATATAATTAGGATATAATACATACATAATGTTCCAAATTTATATAGAGTGGATACTACTAAAATAGTATGAATTTGTTTTGAAACATAAAACCTTATAAATAAAACATAATTTATTTAAAATATCTTCATAAAATTTTACTTGACTTAATTATTTCTCCTATGCATCCTAATAACCTATTAAAAACATTTAAAAATATTGGATGGGATCAATAAACTCAATAAGGGATATAAAGAATGAAATTTTTGGTCAAGTGATAACATTAAAACCAATAAAACCAATTTTATACTAACTAATTTTCATGCATAGATACATCATGAAGTTTCCATGGGACATATTTATCATATCACTCTTACAGTCACCCTTACACATGGAATAATCATTTGTTCGACTTCCATCTTCGGAGTACCCAACACATCAGAGAGCTATAATGGGGATCACCCGTCATATCTTGAGATATAATGGGTTCAAACCAAAATATATTGAGCTATAATGGCGATCAACCCATCATATCATGATCTATAATGGGCTCAACCCAACATAACTGTTTCCAAGGAACATATCATGAATAAAACAGTTGATAAACCATTTAAACCCATTAGAAAATCAAATTCACATATCAAAATACCCCTTTTCGTAAAAAATATTTTTAAAAATATTAAAATCCTGAAAATAATAATATAATCATATTATTAAATAATAATAATGAAAAAATATGATTGAGAATTTATATTAATATAACATCATGAAATACGATGAAACCGCTCATGGATTATATATGAAAACAATATTTTTGATTTTTATAATATAGACATTTATAAATAATTTAAAATGAATGTCCCTTAAAAATATCATATAATTGATATAAGAATTAATAATAAAAATTTATATGTTTATAAAATATAAATACATATAATGAAACATAATATTAATAATATTAATAACATAAATAATCATAGTAACACATAATCAATGAAGGTGAAGGTTAACCCAAAGAATTTAATTTGGGTTAAGAATTCCGTTACCTCAAGTTTGTATTACTTAAAACATTCTTAAACAACATATATAATGGTTAAAATAGTCTTATTAATACTTTAAAAAGATGAATAATTTTTTTAACACATTATATGACCATTTTATAACATAATTCCACCCATTTTATTATAAATATTATGTTATATTCATTGTTTCGGGTGCGTTCCTTACATGGTTTCCATGGTCGGTTCGTAAATGATTATCTTGTCGAATGGAAGAGAAACAACAAAATTGGAATAAAATGTTATTTTCAGGTTTCCAAAATATTAAATTATTCTATATAACATTTTTTTAGATTTTATAATGATTTATTAGATAAAACATTAATGATATTTGTTCAGATTATTTTGGCGGTTCTTTAATCATCATGAAGCAGTTTGTTTATATAATTCAATATTATGAATATATGTGAATTCCAGAACATTAAAGAGGTTATATACTAAAAATTAAATATGTTTCAAACATTTAAATGTTTTTTTGATAATCCATGAAAGAATTAATGGAAATTGAAAACAAATCATCAATGATGTTGGTAAATTGACACATCACAAATGATGTTTATATTTTTAGAATAAAATGGAGTGGAGAAGGGGGTTGATGAATAATTATTCCATAAACATGATATAATTATAATATATATATTATATTTTTGTTTTAATGACTCTTGGATTAGGGTAGGTGATGATAGTATAAAAAAATAGAAAAAATCGAAAATAAAATAAAAGAAAAACGAAATATGTTTTTTACCTATTGATATATTCCCATTGAGATCCTCTTTATGGCCATTTGTTTTGGTCTTTTGGTTCGAACAATAGTTCTTGGATATGGGGAAGAGCCATGTGAAGATAATTAGAATGAATTTAGACAATGCTAAAATCATGAGAGGTGTGAGGTTTAGAGGGGGTGTGGGATGGTATTTATAGTTGAGGAGAGGGTGGTTTTCCATTACTTTAATCATTATTTTATTATTTTTCTCAAGAAAAAAAATATTATTGGTTATTGTGAACGAAATAGTAATTAATTCATACATGTTTTAAATAAGGATTATTACCTCAATAGAATAACATCCATGACTCAATAATTCTAGTATTTCACATATTTCGTATATTACCATATTTCACTATTCATTAAAAATTCACGCATTCTAAAAAATCCAAAAAATTCACTCTAAAAATTTATCTACATGTAAAAATCCAAAATGAACTCCATTTTATAAAAAAAATATTTTAAATATGTGAAATTTAACATTTAAATAAATTAATAATTTATTCAAAAACTAAAAATTTTAAAACTATAACTTATTTTATAACATCTCGAAAAATAATTCACGAAAACATAACATTATCTTATAACCATGAAATAATAAAATAATAATTTTTGATTACATTTTATGAAAATAAATTTTCCTTTAAAATATTAACTTTTAATTATGTATTTATGACATACAAAAAATTACCAACACATATACTATGATAATACTATCACTTATAAGATGAATAGATTTTATTTATAAATTCATGGGTGACGGTATTATTCATTTGGATGATTTACTATCCATAAGGGTCATATTACTATTCACAAGGGTAACATTACTATTCATAAGGGTATGTTAATATTCAAAAAAAATTAATTTGATTCTATCAGACCCTAAATGTCATACTGATCGCAACCATGAATGTCTGTTTTTCGAAATTCAAATCATAAAAGCAGAAAAATTATGATTAACAGATAGGTTATACACATCTTCTTAAAATAATGTGTTATTATATGAAGAGTCAGTGTTTCATGCATTTCAATTTATTTTCAAATATTTAGGCTGTTACATTCCCCCCACTTTCTAGAAATTATGTCCTCATAATTTTTTATTTACTTATTAATCAAGTGAGGGTACCATTCCCTCATAGAGTTTTCAGATTCCCATCTTGCGTCTTCTACCATGTGGTTTTTCCATAAAACTTACACAAGGTGGATTATCAAATTCTTTAATATATTCTCTCTATGATAAAAAAATATGAACATTTTCCTCTTCATAAGAAATGCTCTTTCTACCTGATATAATTTTGGGATCAAATCATGAGATGAATCAGGGAAATATTTTCTCATCATCGAAACATGAAAGAAAGTGTGTATTATGATAAACTAGGAGAAGTGATATATAATAGGAAACTGGTCTAACTTCATCTAGGATTTCATAGGGTCTAATGAACCATGTACTTAGCTTTACATTCCTACCAAAACCCTTAACAATTTTCCATCATGAGATTCTAGGAAAAAACATGATCACCTACATTAAAAGAAAAGTCTATCCTCATGTCATCTACATAAATTTTATATATACTCTAAGCCATCCTAATGTGTTTCTAGATCATCATCACTTTCTTAGACAATTCCTCTACTAATTATGGTCGCATAAATATTATTTCCCGAAATCATCCCAAAATACTAGTGTTCAGAACCACTTCCCATATAATGATTCAAAAGGTGTTATCTGTATACTTTAATAAAATTGTTAATGTAATAAAAACAAACTAAAAAGTTACAGATCCCAACATCTCTGACAGTCTATTGAGAAAGATCAAATTATATCCTCCAATGTCTTAATTCATCATTCTAATTGGAATTTGATAGCAAATAAGAAGCTATAATAAAATTTATTTTATGTTCCCAACAACTTCTGAAGACCATACCAAAATTTAGGAGTGATCCTAAGATCATAATATAACACAATGGATAAGGGAATTCCATGAAACCTGATAATTTATTTTAGGAATTTTCAAGAATGTGTATGTAGTGAAATATTGTCTCAAATAGGAATAAAATGAGACGATTTAGTTTGTTGATCAATAATAAAGCAGATTGCATTGTTACCTTGAAAAGTCTTTGGTAGTTCTATATCAAATTCCATGGATATATTTTCCCATTTCCTCTCTGGATTTGAAAAGGGATTAAGCATCCACTTTGGTAACTACATCTCTTCTTTAACCTATTGACATATAAAAAAATCAAGGTAAAATTATCATTATCTCTTTTTATTCCATCCCACCAGAAATACTCTTGAAAGTCTAGGTACAACTTTTTACTACCATGATAAACTAAAAACTATGAACTATGAGCTTCACATAACAATTCCTTTTTCAGATGAGAATCACAAGGAACACATAATCACTTTCCAAATTGGAAAACACAATCCTTATCATTGTTAAACTCTAGAAACATACCCTTTATTAACCAGTTATACCCTTTTCTATAACTCATGGTCTTCCTTCTGATCATGATTTCTTTTCTCTGATAGAGATGACAATTTGGACACCTAAATCAAAATAGATGAATTTCTTCCACCAACAAATTTCAAGAAAAAAAATCATCAAATCATTAACCAAATAGTCATGTTTAAAACATATCATAGTTAATGTAGAAAAATTTTTCTGACTCAATGAATCATCCACTCTTTTTTTCTAGGATGGTAATGAATCATATTATCATAATCCTATATTAGTTCAAATAATATTCTCAATCTTATGTTCACCTCATTATTATTAAATATATACTTAAAACTTTTATGGTCAGTACATATCTAACATTTCACTTCATAAAATGATGCATCCAAAATTTTTATGCAAAAACAACAAAAGTTAATTTCAAATCATGTGTAAGGTAATTTAACTCATGAGGTTTCAACTAACATGAAGCATAAGTAATTACCTGATCATTCTACATCATAACACAACCACATACCTTCAAATAAGCATCACTTTAGGTGACAGATTCACCATTTCTATAAAGAAGGGTCATAATAGGAGGATTAACCTATATTCTTTTCAATTCTTGAAAACAGTGATCACATTATTTTGTCCAGATTGATTTAATTCCTTTTATATTTTACTTAGTCAGTGGAAAAGATAAATGAGGAAAATTTTCATCTAACCTCTAATAATATCCTTCCAAACAAAGAAAACAATAAAACGTGGTTATATTTGTGGGTCTAGGCCATTCTTCAACAACTTTCATTTTATTAGGATCAATAGTTATGAAATCTTTAAAAACAATATGGACAATGAATGAAATTTTTTGTAACCAAAATTCACACTTGATTAATATTCCATTCCGTTTATTTTATTTTAAGGTTTTGAAAACAACCATTATCTTTCTTTCATTATCCCCTTTAATTTTAGAATATATCAGAATGTAATCAATAAACACAACCATAGATTTATCCTAGAACTCATTAAATTATCTATTCATAAGATATATGAATAATGCTGGTGAATTAGTTAACCAACATATGATAAGTACAAATTCATAATTCCCATATCTAGTGTGAAATGTGGTTTTCAGGATGTCTTCTTATTTTACTTTCAATTAATGGTACCCTGACCTTAGGAAAACCTATGAAAACAACTGTTCTCCTTGAAGCTAGTAAAAACAATTGTCGATACGAGGCAATAGATTCTTGTTCTGAATAATGATGTTATTCAAGGCTCCATAATCTAAAGGTTCTGGGCGCAGTAGAATCACGTGGGTGGATATTCCCACTTGGCTTTTTGTCATTATCAATGATCAATCCAAGATTAATACGACGATAAATGCAAGACTCCATGGATCGAATCATAGAAGTAGAAAATAAATAAGAATAATCTCGGAACCATAGAAGTGGATCGTCACAGTCTGATTATAATTAATTTAATTAATTGACAAGAATTAACTTTTATGGCGTTCATTTTTTGTTGATATTCCTAATCATGTTCTAATGTGATTCATCGTTGCATCGCAGAAGCCAAGGATGGACTTCCTATAGCGGTGATCCACAAGTGCACCACGTATCTCTGGGCGTTACCGAAGGATTCTCTAGGTGCTATCATGGAGAAACCTTTGCTTTTGTTTTCTACCTTTGATCGTCTTGATCTGAAGGAGGAGGATCTCTCTCGGTTTAGAGAGTGTTCTTGGAGGAATGAGTTCTTTCGGTCTTGAGATAATTCTCCAGAATTGTTGTGTACAATGATTTAGAAAAAGTTATGGGGTTTTGAGGATATTTATAATTGGGTTTGAGGTTATTGGGTTATGATAATAAATAAACGCATTACGAATTTTATTAATTTCATTTACTCTTATTGAAAACCCCTACATGCCATATTATTAATTCCTTGACATGCACCCACGCTTGTTATAATAAATATCATTTAGTAAAACAATATTATATCCTCAAAATCCCGACTGTAAAAACTACACGGTGTGTAATCATTAATACACAGAGTGTACTTGTTTTTCATAAAACTACATGGTGTGTAATCATTAATACACAACATGTACTTGTTTTTCATTTCCATTCCAAAATGAAAACTACATGGCATGTAATCAATAATACATGTTGTGTGTGTATTGTTTTCATTTTATTCTTCCTCCATTATTAAAACGATTTAGGATTCCTTGAATAATTATTAAACTACATACATGAATAATCATTATTCTACTTGAGATAGATGGATACACATAGTGTGTGACCCTCTAGGGATATTTCTTGTTGGCGTTAGGAGGGCTTGCCTAAAGTCCAATATTACAATCTAGAAATGTGTCAAGGTACCCAAGATAAAGAAGTTAATGCCAAATTGACGTGTCACCACATACAAATGATTATCGTGTAATTTAATCCTTTTGTCTCAATATATCATCAAGTAGGTTTCATGGCAGTCTCATAATCCTATATTCTTTATCTGTCATTATTTGATATCTAGAAATAAACTCTTCGTTACACCATGACCTTGGAATTTGGGCGACAATTATATTTCAAACAAAGGGCTCGAGATATCTACTTCCATAAATATAGAAGGGACAAATCCTTCCTCGACTCCTCTATTAACATCATGTCATTCGTGATGCACCCAACGTACCCTAGTTTCTGCACACTATCTTCGTGATAGTTTTCATCATCAAATATAAGTGTGCGAGTCATAACATGAGTTAATGATAATATTCTAGTATAAGGATCATTACACATGCTCGTATATAGCAATGTCCGATGAAACCAAGACATGCGAAATTGCTACTGGCAGGTCTGTTCTCATAATCTCCCATCTCGGAGATTACCAAGTGTGAACTCAATGAGAGAGAGTCTCATTTGTTATGAGTACTCACACATGATGATCTTTATACTATGTGTCCTATCATAGTATGTCATCCAACCGTAGAAATTTAATTAAGAATATTGTTATAGCATTTCAAGGTTCTCATCCTAGCATGGATCTTCCATGACCTTATTAATGAAACAAATATTCGAGGACATTATTATATTATAGTCATGAAAAACAATGAACAATATATAATAAGTGTACATTCATGTCATCACTATTCAAACAATTGGTTCCCAGGAAACCAACTCTAACAAACTCCCACTTGGACTAGAACCAATTGCCTATGACTTTTAGTCTGCTAGACCTCACATGATGATCTTGTTTCTGCTGAGTCAAAGATTTAGTCAAGGGGTCCTCCACCTTTTCTTCCATGGAAATACCGCTCACTACAACTTCACCTCTCTGAGAAAAATCCCTCAAGAGATGATACTTCCGAAATATGTAATTTATTCGCTGATGTGACCTTGGATCTTTTCCATGTGCCACCGCTGCAGTATTATCACAATAGAGTGTGATAATATCTTTACTACTAGGTACTACATCCAGCTCTTGGATGAAGATTTTCATCCATACTGACTCCTTAGCTGCCTCAGAAGCTGCAATATACTCGGAATCTACTGTAGAATCTACCACCATCCCTTTCTTTGAGCTCTTCCAGCTCACTGCACCTCCATTAAAACTTAAGATGTATCCAGTCTGTGACTTCATGCCATCTTGATCAGTCTAGAAACTAGAATCTACATGTACTCTGATGACCAGTTCCTCATCTCCTCCATAAACCAGGAACATATCCTCAGTACGCCTTAGATACTTAAGGATAGTCTTGACTGCCATCCAATGGTGGTCTCCTGGATCAGCTTGATATCTGCCTACCACACTTAATGCAGAAGAAACATCTAGCCCTGTACATAGCATATCATACACGACTGACCCAATCACGGATGTGTAATGGATCCTTGTAATTTTCATTCTTTCCTTAGGTTTCTAAGGACATATTTTCTTGGAAATATGAATGCCATGTGACACTAGAAATAATCCATTCTTGGACTGTTCCATGCTGAATCTCTTCAGTATCTTGTTAATGTATGTACTTTGACTCAATCCTAGCATTCTCTTGTATCTATCACGATGGATCTTGATCCCAAGAATATATGCTGCCTCGCCCAAGCCTTTCATAGAGAAGCATTTATCCAACCATGACTTAACTGACTGTAAGATAGGTACTTCATTTCCAATTAGTAATATGTCATCAACATATACTATTAGGAATACAGTTTCTCTTCCACTAAACCTTTTGTAGACACAAGGCTCACATTCGTTCTTAATAAATCCAAATTCCATTACAGATTCATCAAAACAAATTTTCCATCACCATGATGTTTTATTTAATCCATAAATGTATTTATGTAACTTTCATACCTTATTGGCATCCTTTGGAATCATAAACACTTCAGGTTGTGTCGTGTAGACAACTTCTCAGAGGTTCCCATTAAGGAATGCTGTCTTGACATATATTTTCCAAATTTCACAGTCATGGTAAGCGGCAATGGCCAATCGGATTTTGATGGATTTCAATATCGCAACCGGTGAAAAGGTTTCATCATAGTAAATTCCTTGACACTGTTTAAAACCTTTTGCAACTAGTCTTGCCTTATAGGTGTTGACTTGTCCTTCCATGTCCAGTTTCTTCTTGAATACCCATTCATTACCAATAGGCATTACATAAACTGGAGGATCTACCAAAATCCAGACTTGATTTTTGTACATGGAGTCCATTTCATAATTTATGGCCTCTTGCCACTTAGCAATTTCTATGACTTCAAATGATTACTTGTAGGTAACAGGATCATCATTGTCAACCAATAATGAGTCACCATCATCGATGACAAGAAAACCATATCATTCTGGTTCTCTCACATCTCTCAAGCTCCTACGTAGTTCTTGTGTCTCTGAATAGATTGTTCTTCCACAGGGCTTTGTGGAATCTGTTCTTGTACCAACTCTTGTGTATCTTGAGCCTCGAATTTATCGAAGTCTATCTCAATCCCACTATCTATTATGGATATGTGCTCCCTCTCAAGGAATATGGTGTGTCTTTCCACTGTAAACTTTTTATCTAAGGGTTTGTTTAGGTAATATTCCCTTTATTCCTTGGGATATCTGATAAATATAGACTTTGTGCCTCGGGGTGCAAGTTTGTTACCTGAAGAGGCCTTAAAAAATTCTTCTCTACCCCACACATGTAAATTCGATAACATGTATTTGCGTCTACTCTATAACTCGTATGGAATACCATATATCGATTTAGTTAGTACTTGGTTTAGTATGTGTACTACTGTTTGTAATGAATATCCCCAAAAGGATAATGGAAGACTCGCATAACTCATCATTGATCTCACCATATCCAACACGGTGTGGTTCCTCCATTCACTTTCACTATTCCACTGAGGCGTGTAAGGAGGATTGAGTTGAGATAGAATCCCAAAATCCTGTAAGAAATCAATGAAGTCCTGATTAAGAAATTCCCCTACTCTATCTGATCGAAGTTTCTTAATCTTCTTACCAAGATGGTTCTCAACATCATTCTTGTATTCTTTGAACTGATCAAAAGAATCTGACTTATACCTCATTAAGTAAATATATCCATATCTACTAAAATCATCAGTAAAAGTTATGAAGTACAAGAACCCACCCCTTGCTTCAACTAGAAATGGTCCACACCCATCTGTGTGAGCTAATTCTAGAATCTCTTTATCCCTTTCACCTTTCCCACTAAATGGGGCTTTGGTCATTTTTCCTTGTAGACACACATGACATACACAAAGTCGGTTTAGTTCTAAAGAATCTAAATACCCATTAGGATGTAATTTTGTCAAACGTTTCTCATTGAAATGACCTAGTCGGTGATGCCAAAGTTGGGTGTGGTACGAGTCATGTGAATTAACTTTGTCATTTATTGCCATTACTTGGTTTGTGTAGTCTAACTCATAAAGGTCATTATATAAATGTACCCTACCAAAAAAAATGTTATCTTTATAAAAGTAGCAACATTCATTTCCAAACATGAAGATGATTCCCTCAGTATCTAATATAGATATTGAAATAGTGTTTTTAGTAACAAAAGGCACATAATAAAAACCCTTTAACACCAAGATCATTCCAGTTGGCAATGTGAGGTGGTAGTCCCTGAAAACTATAGCAGCATGTCTTGCTCTGTTGGCTACACGTAAATCAACCTCCCCTCGATCAATCTTCTTGAATCTACATGGTTCCTA
This sequence comes from Viscum album, assembly GCA_963277665.1. Lineage (NCBI taxonomy): Eukaryota > Viridiplantae > Streptophyta > Magnoliopsida > Santalales > Viscaceae > Viscum > Viscum album. Next base: position 1,399,065,536 of record OY728142.1, on the reverse strand, counting down.
TATTAGGATACATATGTGAGCACCACAAGCTGTATATAATACCCGTTTTTTAGAAACAGATAGATTCCATTTGATAACAAACACACCTGAAGCTTCCCCTTGCTTCTTTGGCTGGGTGTAGTTTTTTTATAGTGGACCTTCTTTCCACATGTGAAACAAACAACCTCTTGTTCTCTTGCCTCCCCTTTGATATTTCTTTTCATGGAAGGCCTTAAAGAATCTTTCAGAAAAAATATCTTCTCCTTCCCTTTCCTTTTATTCACCCTAAAGACAGAAGGGTTTTCATGCTTCATATCATAGTCCACATGGTGAATTTGGATAAGAATATCAAATAGAGACTACTCTTGTTGTTCATGTTGAAATTTACAACAATGTTAGAGGATCTCTAGGGGAGTGATACAAGAATGAGATAAGTACACAGTTCTTCAGGGAGTTAAAACCCTAGAACCTTTAACTGCTCAATGTAGCCAATGTGCTTTACTACATGAGGCCCAGCTGCGGCACCTTCACCAAGCCTGCACTAAAATAGAGCCTTGGAGATCTCAAACCTTTTCTATCTTTATCTCTCTTGGTATAGACCATGGAGGTGCTCGAGTATTCTATAGGCATCCATGTCTTCATAAGACTTCATGAGCTCACAAGACATTGATGACAACATCAAACATTGAACGTCGAGTGCATCGCTCAAATGTTGATCATAGACTAGGAAATCTTCATCACTTGCCCCTTTGGCAGGCGAATTAGGAAGTGAGGACTCCAACACCTAAAACTTTCGTTCGTGGCGTAGGATAACCCGATAGTGCCTAAAATATTCTTGAAAGTTACTGCTGGTGAGGATATTGTCTTTATCCAGAATTGGTCACAGAGAAAATGTGGTTGATGAGTTTGTTATATTTATTCTATAAATTAAAACAATAGATTTATTAGTACTTTCTTGATTACATTTTATGAGAAATAATAAATTCTATTAAGTCTCCCACTATTTTATGAAGTACCAATGGTCCTCACCATTGAACTCAGAATGTCTAGTTTCTTTAACATTCTAGTGGAACGGATCCATATTCCCCTTTGCATAACCCCAATAAGGGTTAGTCAAGCTATTAGAAGGTATTTAGGTAGGCATTTATTTTCCAAATGTGAGCTTACAGTTCCTTGATCTGTTGAATGGAATCCCCAATCCTGAAATACTGACATGGATTTCTTCAACAATTGCCTCTATTTTACAACAAGTCTAGAAAGGGATACTCCTCTTGAAGTAAAATGTTCAAGTCAACCCGAAACTTTCATAAGAGATCCTTCATAAAAGTAAGTGTCCCAAAAAGGGTTGTTCAGACACATAGTTTTATTGAGTCATTCCCTTAATCATTTAACAGAAGTATTGGTCTGACTTAATATGGTATTGGAGTGATTTAATTATTTATGAATAGTTTAACATTATCACATTCTTGTAAATATTATGTGATTCTTGCTTAAGCGACTAACCATGTTTTGATAATGTTTACTCATAGTTTGGTTTTTATTTTATTCCTTCTGTTCATGATTATTTATTTCATTAATTATGTGATCGCGAAAACAAATACATAATAAATAAATCATGCAATCAGATAGAAATAAAATAAGATGGAATGATCATGAGATTCTACTGGTTATCTTATCCAGTGGTTTTGATAAGTTGATCTTGACCTAGGGAAAAACACCTTGAACCCAATGGTTCGTGTTTTGCAGCTCCCACCTGTCCACCTCTGTATCTTCTTAGGTTGGTTTCACCTCATCTTTAGATTTTGAACCATCTCCTATAGCTTGGGAGATCATCCCTTACATGGGGTTTACATTAAAGAAACCATGGGAACGTAGGCCCTACATTTTATTGGAAGAAGGCTCTCAAACCAATGAATTTAAATTAAATAAATTTAAATGAAACCATACACATATAAAGGGTCTTTGGTCTAGCTCATGATCATCCATAGAATGCAACGACATTTACGCATATTTAGTATTCAAATTATTTTAATTTTTATTTTATATAAGATAAGTCGCACTTGAATTAAATTAATTAGGATCTTATAATTAATCAATTATTTATCTTAAATTCATTTTTTAATTTCCTTGAGATCCTTCTCATCCATATTCCTTGTACATGCCTTTGTACTTTGGATGAAACCTAGTGAAATTCCATTTTGGAAAGCACACGGTGTGTAAGTTTTTTTACACTTTGTGTATTTGTTTTCAACCTTTATCCAAAGTACGCTTTGGGGGATTTGGCGTGTTTTTTGTACTTTGGAAATTTTTCTGTACACGGCGTGTATATTAATCTACCACGGCGTGTACTTCCTTGTTAAGCAGTTACCGGCCTGACAATCCCACGTACGTGGTACACGACTTTTCCTTGTACACAGTTTCACCTGGTCTGAATCGGACTACACAGCGTGTTGATCCAACATACACACTGTGTATTCCAGTTTCCATGAACCATTCAGTTCTCGTCAACATGGTGTAATAAATTCTTTGGCATGCTCAATTCACATGGCGTGGTTTGGAGGGCTAGTACTGGTTCATTAAACCCAAGTACACAGTGTGTAGTTTTCAGTACACGTCGTGTATTCTTTTGTTATACAGACAGAAAGAGTGGCTCCTCTAGATGAGTTCCTCATTTTTATTTTAATCAAAATTAAAATTAAAAGGTCGTTTCTATGATGTGAATCGATAAACAAAGGAGGAATAAAAGATCTCGTTCATTCAGTTTTATAGAACGATTTATCTCTAATGGAATCAAATATAAATGCGTAAATTATCAACAAAAACTAAATAACTATAATCAATGTTGTAACCTCCCTCTAATACCAATTAAAGGTTCTAAGTGTATTGGAAGCCTGTTGGAGGATGTTAACACTTGAAATTTTGTCATTAGTTTTGATCAATCTGGGATAAATATGACAATAAATGCCAGACCCCACAGATCAAATCACAGAAATAGCAAAGAAGAAGAATAGTCTTAGAACCACAAAAGTGGACCGTCACATGTTGATTAAAATTAATTTAATTAATTGACAAGAAGTACCTTTTATGAAGTTCGTTTTTCATTGATATTTATGATCATGTTCTGATGTGATTCTTCATTGCGTCGCAGAATCCATGGATAGACTACCTCTAGCGGTGATCCATATGTGCACCACGTATCTCTAGACGTAACCAAAAGATTCTCCGGGAGCTAGCATGGAGAAACCTTTGCTTGTGTTGTCCACCACAGATCATCTTGATCTGATGGAGGAGGATCTCTCTCGGTCTTGAGAGCATTCTTGGAGGAAGAAGTTATTTCAGTTTTGAAAGAATTCTCCAGAACTGTTGTAGAGAACGATTAAGGAAAAGTGTTGGGGTTGTGAGGAAATTTATAATCGGTTTTGAGGATAAAGAGTTATGAAAGTAAATAAACACGTTACATGTTTCATTTATTTTATTAAATATTATTGAAAACCCTCACACGTCGAATCATTAATTCCATGACTTGCTCCTACGCTGATTATAATAAATATCATTTAATAAAAAAATAGTATTTCCTCAAAATACTGAATGGAAAAACTACAGGGCGTGTAATCATTAATAAACTATGTGTACTTTTTTTTCATAAAACTACACGGCGTGTAATCATTACTACACGGTGTGTAATTGTTTTTCATTTCCTTTCCAAAATAAAAACTACATGGCATGTAATAATTAATACATGGCGTGTATATCTTGTTGTCTTTTTATTCTTCCTACATCATTAAAATGATTTTGGCTTCCTTGAATAATTATTAAGCCACGTACAGAAATAATCGTTGATCTAATTGAGATACTTAGATACACTTAGTGTGTGACCCTTTAGGCCTCTTTCCAATTGGCGTTAGGTGGGCTTTCCTAAAGTCCAAGATTACTGTCTAGCAAAGGTTCAAGGCACTAAAGAGAAAGATGTTGATTCCATATTGACGTGTCACCTCACACGAACGCTTACCATGTAATTTAACCCCGTTTTCTCAATATCATGTCAAGTAGGTTTCATGGTAGTGTCAGAAACCTATTTGCTTGATCATTCATTCTTTGACTTCTAGAAATAAACTCATCGTTACGGCATGGCCATGGAATTTGGGCAACAATTATATTTCAATCAAAGGGCCCGAGATATCTACTTCCATAAATATGGAAGGGGAAAATCCTCCTCGACTTATCCATTAACAACATGTCATTCATGATTCACCCAACATACCCTAATTCCCGCAAACTGTCTTCATGTAACACCCAAAGATTTTTTGAGAAATATTTTTTTATGTCTTATGTTATAGGAAACACCAAAGGAATCTTTCATAACACACAATACTGACTTGGCTTCCATTACACGCAATCATGACCTTCCTCGATAGCGTGTGTAGTACACAATACCGGGTTTCACTAAACAATGAAATATTATTATGGACTAGCCATTATGAATAGTATTAACTACATTTTGAGTTTTATAACATTATTATTCATCTTACACATTTTCTAGAACATGGTAAGAGAACAAAATAAATTTTTCGGGTAAATTAGTATTTTTCAAAAAATACAGTTTTTCCGCCTTTTGATGGCGCAACCACATTAAATCTAGTTTTTGACATGTTTATAAGTTCAATTTGACAAAATTATTCTTCTGAATCAGGAGATAAAAATTTACTTTGGATAGATTTTTGATATTTTTCTGATAACTTTCATATTTTGATGAATAGTAAAAATAAGCTAATTTTTAATTAAAAACAACTTTTTTCATTTAGATAATTTATATGGTTAAATTATAATACTGAATGGTTTTAAATTATAAATAGAATATATTTTACCATTTTATATAATTTATGTCATTAGCATTAATTTCACATTTAATTCATAGGTAAAAATATTTCAATATTTGGCAATGTTTTAACTTCTAAAACCCGTTTTCTTAACCACATGATTAATTTTAAATTAATTACTGCAACTTATGTGTTTTGAATTTTGAAAAATGGATTCCATATTTGTAATAAGTGGGTCCAAATTATTTTAATAGGATACTTTTTATTTTTGGGCATTATGAATAGTAACTACGGTAAATTTTATTTACCATAGTTAAATGTAAATAAGGTAATTAAGGGTAAATATAAGATTATAAAATTACCCTAACACCTGAAAAAATCCTATTGTATGACTAAAAGTCGATCCATATCACCTAAGGGTCGGATTATATTCATTTAATGGAATTTTTTCAATGAAAATAATTTAATTATTATTAAAACCAAAGAAAGTGACAACATGTCACTTTCTTAAATCTTATAAGTATAATAATTTCAATTTAGTGATAAACTTAATGAAACTTCGAAAATGAATAGTCTACAGAAATCTAATACACTTATCTACATCATATGAATTTATTTATAATTTTTAGGGATTAAATAATTATCATTAAGTATGACACAATAGTGATGTTGAAATTATTTTATTAATTAAAATATCAAATAAATGGTTTTAAAAATATTAAAATAAGTATTATATTAAATATTTAATGTTCTCCACTAATTTTTTATACACATATGACATTTTATGAATCTATTAAATATTTTAGTTCGAACAAATCTTCTGTATATATTTTATTTAAATTCAAATAAACGAGTAGTGTCAAAATTGACAATATTGTTATTTTATAAAAATAATATATTATAAAATTGTTTAAAAATCACAAAAATATTTAAAAATTATAAATTAAAATTTATATGGTCTAAAATGTCATAAAGTGTCACATTATGGAAAATTCACAACACATATGTAATTATTTATAACAATTTAAAATTTAGAATATTATTACCACAAATAATATTAAATTGATAAATATGGATAAATCAAGTTGATAATGTTTAAAATAAATTCATAACATATCTAAATTTTATTGGTTGATTATATTACAACCCTATATCATCTAATATTCTGATATGAGTCATTTTTGAAGTTTTTATGTGGGGTTGGGATTTAATATAAACTAATATTTCTTATATTTCCAAAGGTGCCCCTCTCCTCCCTTATAAAAGGGAACCTCCTCCTTCTCCTCCTCACACCAATTTGAGCCTTCACGCTCGGCCAACCCCTGACCATTTCACTTACCCACTTACCTAGAAACATCCTAGCGGTCATGGTATTCTTCAAAGGCCAATTTAATTCCCTAAGAGGTGGTCTCAAAGAGGCGCTTCAAAGAAGAGGTAATGTTTGTTACCGATTCATTCAACTTTATTTTTTCTTCTACTTCTTCTTCATTAGTTGTTTAATTATTAAGTAATAACATAAGTATCAATCATATACTGATATGTTATTATAAGTATGAAACAACACTATTTCACAATCTATCAATCCTATGGAAAATGAAACCACCGCACGTGCGTACATACAGAATACCGTCTCCACACCGTGGTGTAATCTATTTTCCACCACCACCATACTTGGATGGGTATAATGATGTAAATAATGACTATATATGATTATTTTAAAGTGATATTGATTCTTAAATAGTATACATACACTCCAATACAATTCCACAATCATGGGAACGATATCATCGCTCGTGCGTACGTACGAAATACCGTCTCCACGATGTGATGTGACTCATTCTACATGATCTTCATTGAATAATGATTATATAAATGAATTTAATGAATATATATGATATATATTACATTAATACCATTTTGTAAATGAGGTGTATATAACCTAAAAATAGGAATAAGAATTTATTTGACAAAACACACATACAAACATAAAGCAACAAACACCCGAATAACAAGTAGCAATGAAATATTACTAATAATAAGCTAAGAATATGACCATATATGATATCATAAAAATAAGTATGATTCTGGAATATGTCAATGAAATTATTTAAATCATTATACAGGAGTTTCAGACACTTACGAAGCAAATCTGACCTAAGGTAAGGGAAAATCTCACAATCTCAATTTTTATCCAAGATTGTAAATACTTCAGAATTTACTGGGGAATATTTATCATCCACATCCATGTTTCCTCAATATGTAATATTATTTCCATCCACCTAAAACTGTTTAATTCCAATTTTACCCTTCAGTGAGTTTTTAGTAAATGATATGAAAAGAATCTTTTGTCGTTTTTCGTACGAGGTACTTTTTGACTTATCTGGCCAAAGTACGGGAAGAATGTTTTTAAACTTATACGGCATGAATGGATTCTTAGAACATTATTTCCATGAATCTTCCTTTATAAGTTTTCAAGTTTATTTTTAATCAACTTCTTTTAGGTCAAAATTATATGACATGTTATGAAAGGAAAATGTTTTTGAAGTAGAAACGATATTTTCTTCAAGAATGGAGTTCAATTGTTTTATAAAAATTATTTTCCATCTATGATAATATAGGGGTCTGTTTATATACCTATTTTTACATTGATTTGATTATTTTATGATGGAATTATTTTTACGATATCCTTTTATGGATTATGTTATGATGACGTGATGTTTAAGAATCCCATTTTTATTACATGGGTTATGCTATGATGTATGGTTTATGATTTTGTGGCACACATAAGAACAGTATCATTATGAGATGTGTGGGACCTATATCTCCCTCCAATGCATTGGGTAAAGATTTATATCTCATGATATAGACATGGCTGGAATGGAAGGTTAATCTAGTTCAGTGAAACATGACTGAAACGAGGAGTGAACTCGGTTCAAAAATGGACTTTGTCCGCTAAGAAAGTCTTGACAATGACTCTTGACTACTAAGAAATGATTTTATATGATTATGTGTGTATTCCAAAAAGCTTCTTGTTTTAAGTTATGATTACTGGGATTACATTTCAATTCTATGATTTATCCATGTCATGATCTCTTTTGCAGGATAAGATTTTCAAAATGTTATATTCTTATGAATATGATATGTTTGATATTTCTTTTGTTTACCCATACTGAGAATTTGAGATCACCCTTTTGTATGTTTTTTCCCCAGGCCAGGAAGAAGGATATTAAGTAGGATATTCCAAAAAGGGACTCTAGATATGATGAAATAAATGGGAGACAACGTAGATGATTTATGAACCAGTTGTTTATGTTTCCTAGTTTCTAAAGACACTATACCTATATGGTACATTCATGGTTTTGTTATATGTTGTAATAAGAATGCTTCAAATTTGAAGTAATAACCATGTATGTAAAGTAAGGGTCGTTATAGTTGGTATCAGAGGAAAGGTATAGTCAAATTTTGGAAACTAGGATGTGAAAGCCTCAGTAAGAAACCTAAGGATATGTCTAAGCATAGAACACAATCTTAGTGTTTCAGAAATGTCCATGAAAAACCTATGATAATACCTTAAGTGTGAAATTTTATTCTTGATTATGTGGTTTTCCTGTTATAATTAGTGTTGCTCACACTATTCTTCTTGGTTTTAGTCAATGGCTGGAACCCAAAGGAACCATGTTAATGCGGAATGTGATGGGAAATGAAATGATTGTCCCCTTGGGCAACCAAACTTTATGGAAGCTGGAATGAAAAATCTTGTAGCCATGCTCACACAACTTTTTCAAGCTATGAATCATGCAGGACGTCCAAACGAGCAAAGGAAGTAGCAACATTCTGTTGAATCCTTCATGAGGCAGCGTCCACCTTCATTCAGTGGGTCTTCTAATCCATTAGTGGCTGAACAATGAATCAGTACCACTAAAAAGATATTTTCAGGTCATCAATGTTCTTGAACATGATAAAGTCATCTTAGCAGTGTATCGTTTGGAAGGTGATGATGATCAATTGTGGAATCTTATTAAGAATACAAGGAAAAGGGATGAAATTGAGTCCATGGAATGGGACGAGTTCAAGAACTTATTTTTCAATAAGTATTTCCCTTGTATTCTTCAAACAAAGATAGAGAAGGAGTTACTTAAACTGAAGCAAAAGGATGATGAATCTGTTGGTACCTACAAAGCAAAATTTACAAGACTTACAAGGTACACTTCCAGAATTATTATCCAACCTGAAAGTAAGATCGATCGATTCTTTAGTGTCTTAAAACCAAGTCTTCAAAGGGCGTTAGCCATAAGGGACTTCAATAGCTACGGGGAAATTGTTTGATGTACTCTTAAGGTTGAGATGGATATTGGTGTAACCCTTCATTCACATGGGTTTGATAAGAAGAGGAAAATGAAATTCAAAGGAAAATCTAAAGACCACGCTGAAAAGAAGATGAGTTTTCCCTTATGTTCAAAGTGTGGAAAGAAACATGGGTGAAATTGTCTTAAGGGGACAAGAAAATGTTATAAGTGTGTAAAATATGGTCATTGGGCAATTGAATGTCGAAATAATGGGAAGAAGATGTATACCTATGCAAAAAAAGGAAGGGATACATAGAATGAACCTACTACTCTTCAATGTTTCAAGTGAAAGGAGATGGGGAATTATGCCAATCAATGCCCAAATCCAAGGGTTGATGATGATGATCGACATCAACAAACTCTTAAGGCCAAAGACAAAGGAAAGTCACATGCAATTACTATCAGCGATGTGGAGTATGACAACAAAGTGGTGAGAGGTACACTTATCATCCACTCTACAGTAGAAAATGTTTTATTTGATTCTGGATCCACCCAATCTTTTATGTCTGAATAATTTTCTAAGGGTATCGCCGTATTACCTCAACAATTAGATGTTGAGTTGGCTGTGACAACTCCAAATGGAACAACAGTTGAATCAAAATTTACAATTACTCTCTGATTGAAGTTTGTGGGAAAGTGATTCCTGTAAATCTTGTGATCCTTCCTATAGTGAAATTTGATGTGATTCTTGGCATGGATTGGATTTCTTTATATGAAGATCATATCAATTTCCAAAGAAGGGAAGTCACATTTCATATTCCAGATCAATCTATGATCGTCTATCAATGCAAGGATGAACATAACCGTCCAGTGGAAATTTCTTCCATCTTATGGGTCTTGATTCCACTAAATGAAGGTTTTTTTTTATCACAAATGGTTGGCTAGAAACTCTTGATTAAAAATATGCCCATTGTACAGGAATTTGATGATGTCTTTCCGGAGGAATTTCTAGGTCTTCCACCAAATCGTGAAGTTGAGTTTCCAATAGAACTCGTATCGGGTGCTTTACCTATTTCAAAGACACCTTATAGAATGGCCCCAATTGAGTTGCATGAATTGAAGAAGCAACGCCAAGAGAATCTTGATAAAGGATTCATACGCCCTAGTGTGTCACCTTGGGTAGCACCTGTTCTGTTTGTTAAGAAGAAAGATGGATCAATGAGACTCTGCATTGATTATCGAGAACTTAACAAGATCACTATCAAGAAAAAATATCCTCTCCCACGCATTGATGACTTATTTGACCAACTATGCGGAGCTCAATACTTTTCCAAGATTGATATTCATTCAGGGTATCATCAATTGAGGGTCAAAAGGGAGGATATACCAAAGATGAATTTCCGTACAAGGTATGGACACTATGAATTTATAGTGATGCCATTTGGTCTTACTAATGCCCCTGATATCTTCATGGATCTAATGAATAGAGTCTTTAGAGACTATCTTGATCATTTTGTGGTAGTCTTTATAGATGATATTCTTGTCTACTCAAAGAGGAAGGAAGAACATGAAGATCACTTAAGAATTGTATTAAAGACCCAAAGAAAGGAGAATCTTTTTTCCAAATTTACCAAGTGTGAATTTTGGCTTCAAAAAGTTGCATTTTTGGGTCACATAATCTCAAAAGAGGGTATATCTGTGGATCCAGCAAAAACAGAAGTTATCGAAAGATGGTTGAGACCAACAATAGTAACTGAGATCCTAATTTTTCTTGGTTTGGCTGGATATTACCAACTTTTTGTGAAAGATTTTTCAAGGTTATCTAACTGACTCACCAAGTTGACTCGGAAAGGAGTTATATTTTTTTGGACGAAGGAATGTGAAGAGAATTTCAAAGAGCAAAATAGAAGGTTATCCAGTGCACCTATGCTCACACTACCTTGCAGTGGAGAAAGGTTTGTGATCTACAGTGATGCATCCAAGAAGGGACTGGGGTGTGTTCTCATGCAAAATGATATGGTGATAGCTTATGCCTCACGATAGTTGAAAATCCATGACCAAAATTACCCAACTCATGATTTGGAGTTAGCTGCTGTAATCTTTGCATTAAAGATTTGGAGGCATTACCTTTATGGTGAAAGGTGTGATATTTATACTAATCATAAAAGTTTAAAGTATATTTTCACACAAATGGAGCTGAATATGTGTCAAAGAAGATGGTTGGTGTTGATTAAGGATTACGACTGCTCAATTTATTACCACCTTGGGAAAGAAAACAAGGTGGAAGATGCATTAAGTAGACAAGACCATGCTAGTTTATCCATGATGAGGATCACAAAATATCAAATATTTATGTATTTAAAAAGGATGGATCTTGGAATTATAATGGAAAGGCAAAAATATTATCTTTCTCAAATGAATGTTCAACCACTTATACACATGAAGATTAAAGAGGCACAGAAAAAAGATGTAGAGTTACAAAAGAAGCTAAGAAATGTTCCTGAATTCAACCTTGATTGTGATGGGATAATAAGGTTCATGAATTGGGTTTATGATCCTCCCATCCCATAATTAAAGAAGGAGCTACTAGACGAGGCTCATAGTTCTTCATTTTCTATTCATCCTGGAAGTACAAAGATGTTTAGGGACCTGAAAGAGTACTTCTGGTGGGATGGAATGAAAAGAGATGTTGCTGAATATGTCTCTCGATGCTTGGTTTTTCAGCATGTTAAAGCTGAGAGACAAAAGTATAAGGGGATGTAACAACCATTACCCATACCAGAATGGAAATGGGAAAACATCACTATGGGCTTTGTCACTAGACTTCCTAAAACATCCAAAGGCAATAATGCTATCTGGGTCATAGTTGATCATCTTACAAAGTCTGCACACTTCATTACTATTAATGAAGATTTTTCTCTTGATCAGCTTGCCAGGATATATGTAAAGGAAGTGGTAAGATTACATGGAGTACCACTTTCCATTATATCTGATCGGGATCTGAGGTTTACCTTGAAATTCTGGCGAAGTCTTCAGCATGCTCTAGATATAGAGTTGAGTTTCAGCACTGCTTACCATCCTCAAACAGACGGTCAGTCTGAGAGGAAAATTCAAACTCTAGAAGACATGTTGAGAGCTTGCTCTATGGATTTCAATGGTGGTTGGGATCAACACCTATCTTTGGTGGAATTTTCGTATAATAATATCTTTCACTCCAGTATTCAGACGGATCCTTATGAAGCTCTCTATGGAAAGAAATGCAGAACTCCAACTTGCTCGGATTAAGTTGGGGAAATAAAGCTATTAGGACCTGATCTTTTTGATAAGATGGCAGAAAAGGTCAGATCTATTCAACAACACATAAGAGCAGCTCAGAGTCGACAAAAAGTTATGCTGATAACCGAAGAAAAGACCTAGAGTTTGAATTGGGTGATAAAGTGTTCTTACGAATATCTCCCTGGAAGAGGGTCATGAGATTTGGAAAGAAGGGAAAGTTGAGCCCTAGATATATCGGTCCTTTTGAAATTCTGGATCGTGTTGAGAAGGTAGCTTACCGATTGGTGCTTCCACCAAATCTATCTCAAGTTCACAATGTGTTCCATGTATCTCTTCTGAGAAAGTACATACCCGATCCTTCACATGTACTCAGCTCAGAAGTTGTACTGCTGGAGCAAGATCCTTTTTATGAAGAACAACCGATAGAGATTCTAGATCATAACGAAAAAGTCCTACGGAACAAGACCACTCGCTTGGTGAAAGTTTTATGGAGGAACCACCAATTAGAAGAAGCTACATGGGAACTTGAGGATATGATGAGGGAGAGGTATCCTCATCTGTTTGTCATGAAGTGACGAATTTCAAGGGATAAATTCATTTTAAGGGGGTAGAATGTAACACCCTGAGATTTTATGAGAAATATTTTTTTTATGTCTTATGTTATACGCAACACCAAAGGAATCTTTTACAACACACAATAAAGACTTGGCTTGCATTACACGCAATCGCGACCTTCCTCGATAGAGTGTGTAGTACACAATACCGGGTTTCACTAAACAACAATATATTATTATGGACTAGCCGTTATGAATATTATTAACTACATTTTGAGTTTTATAACATTATTATTCATCTTACACATTTTCTAGAACATGGTATGAGAACAAAATAATTTTTTCGGGTAAAATTAGTATTTTTCAAAAAATGCAGTTTTGCAGCCTTTTGATGGAGCACCCACATTAAATATAGTTTTTGACATTTTTATAAGTTCAATTTGACAAAATTCTTCTTTTTAATTAGGATATAAAAATTTACTTTGGATATATTTTTGATATTTTCTGATAACTTTCATATTTTGATGAATAGTAAAAATACGCTAATTTTTAATTAAAAACAACTTTTTTCATTGAGATAATTTATATGGTTAAATTATAATATTGAATGGTTTTAAAGTATAAATAGAATATATTTTTACCATTTAATATAATGTATGTCATTAGCATTAATTTCACATTGAATTCATAGGTAAAAACATTTCAATCTTTGGCAATGTTTTAACTTCTAAAACTAGTTTTCTTAACAACGAGATTAATTTTAAATTAATTACTGCAACTTATGTGTTTTGAATTTTAAAAAATGGATTCCATATTTGTAATCAGTGGGTCCAAATTATGTTAATAGGCTACTTTTTATTTTTGGGAACTATGAATAGTAACTACGATAAATTTTATTAACTATAGTTAAAGGTAAATCGGGTAATTAAAGGTAAATATAAGATTATAAAATTACCCTAACACATGCCAAAATCCTATTAGATGACTAAAAGTCGATAAATTTAACCTAAGGGTCGGATTATATTCATTTTATGGACTTTTGTCTATGAAAATAATTTAATTATTATTAAAACCAAAGAAAGTGACAACATGTCACTTACTTAAATCTTATAAGTATAATAATTTTAATATAGTGATAAACTTAATGAAACTTCGAATATGAATAGTATCAAGAATTCTAAAACAATTATCTAAATCATATGAATTTATTTATAATTTTTAGGGATTAAATAATTATCATTAATTATGAAAAAATGGTGATGGTGAAATTATTTAATTAATTAAAATATCAAATAAATGGTTTTACAAATATTAAAATAAATATTATATGAACTATTTAATGTGTTCCAATAATTTTCTAGATACATATGACATTTTATGAATCTATTAAAGCTTTTATTTTGAACATATATTCTGTATATAGTTTATTTAAATTCAAACAAATGAATAGTGTAAAAATTGACACTATTGTTATTTTATAAAAATAACATATTAAAAAATTGTTTAAAAATCACAAAAATATTTAAAAATTATAAATTTAAATTTATATGGTCGAAAATATTATAAAGTATCAAATTATGGAAAATTAACAACACATATGTAATTATTTATAGTAATTTAAAATTTAGAATATTATTACCACAAATAAAATTAAATTGATAAATAAGGATAAATCAAGTTGTTAATGTTTAAAATAAATTCCTAACATTTCTAAATTTTATTTATTGATGATATTACAACTCTATATCATCTAATATTCGGATATGAGTCATTTTGGATGTTTTTAAGTGTGGTTGGGATTTAATATAAACTAATATTTCTTATATTTCCAAAGGTGACCCTCTCCTCCCTTATAAAAGGGCACCTCATCCTTCTCCTCATCACACAAATTTGAGACTTCAAGCTCGGCCAACCCCTGCCCATTTCACTTCCCAACTTCCCTAGAAACATCCTAGTGGTCCTGTTATTCTTCAAAGGCCAATTTTAGTGCCCTAAGAGGAGGTCTCAAAGAGGCGTTTCAAAGAAGAGGTAATGTATGTTACCGATTCTTTCAACTTTATTTCTTCTTCTACTTCTTCTTCTTTATTTGTTTCATTATGAAGTAATAAAATTATTATCACTCATATACTGATATGTTATTATAATTATGAAACAACCCTATTTCACCATCTATCCATCCTACGGAAAACGAAACCACTGCGCGTGCGTACCTACGGAATACCGTCTCCACGCCGTGGTGTAATCTATTTTCCACCACCACCTTACTTGTATGGGTATAATGGTGTAGATAATGACTATATATGATTATTGTAAAGTGATATATATTCTTAAATAGTATATATACACTCCAATACAATTCCACAATCATGGGAACGATATCATTGCTCATGCGTACGTACGGAATACCGTCTCCATGATGTGATGCGACTCATTCTACATGATCTTCATTTCATAATGATTATATAAATGAATTGAATGAATAAATATGATATATATTACACTAATACCATTTTGGAATCAAGGTGTCTATAACCTAAAAAAACGAATAAGAATTTATTTGACAAAACACACATATGAACTTAATGCAATAAACACCCGAATAACAAGTAGCAATGAAATATTACTAATAAGAAGCTAAGAATATGACCATATATGATATCATAAAAATATTTATGATTCTGGAATAAGTCAATGACAATATTTAAATCATTATACAGGAGGTTCAGACACTTACGAAGCAAATCAGACCTAAGGTAAGGAAAAATCTTGCAATCTCAATTTTTATCCGAGATTGTTTATACTTCAGAATTTACTGGGGAATATTTATCATCCACATCCATGTTTCCTCAATATGTAATATTATTTTCATCCACCTACAATTGTTTAATTCCAATTTTACCCTTCAGTGAGTTTTTATTAAAAGATATGAAAAGAATCTGTTGTCGTTTTTCGTACGAGGTACTTTTTGACTTTTCCGGCCAAAGTACGGGAAGAATATTTTTTTAACTTATACGGCATTAATGGATTTTTAGAACATTATTTACATGAAACTTCCTTTACAAGTTTTCAAGTTTATTTTTAATCAACTTCTTTTAGTTCAAAATTATATGTCATTTTAAGAAAGGAAAATGTTTTTGAAGTAAAAAGGATATTTTACTCAAGAATGGAGTTCAAGTGTTTTATCAAAATTATTTTCAATCTAAGATAATATAGGGTTCTATTGATATTACTATTTTTACATTGATTTGATTATGTTATGATGGAATTATTTTTATGATATCCTTTTATGGATTATGTTATGATGACGTGATGTTTAAGAATCCCATTTTTATTACTTGGGTTATGCTATGATGTATGGTTTATGATTTTGTGGCACACATAAGAATGGTATCATTATTAGATGGGTGGGAAATATATCTCACTCTAATTCATTGGGTAAAGATTTATATGTCATGAGATAGACATGGATGGAATGGAAGGTTAAACCGGTTCAGTGAAACAGGACTAAAACGAGGAGTGAACTTGGTTCAGAAATGGACTTTGTCCGCTAAGATAGTCTTGGAAACGAGTCTTGACTACTAAGAAATGATTTTCTATGATTATGTGTTTATGCCACAAATCTTCATGTTTTATGTAATGATTATTGGGATTAAATTTCACTTCTATGATTTATCCATGTTATGATCTCTTTTGCAGGATAATATTTTCAAAATGTTATGTTCTTATGAATATGATATGTTTGATATTTCTTTTGTTTACACTTACTGAGCATTTGAGGTCACCCTTTTGTATGTTTTGTTTTTTCCAGGTCAGGAAGAAGGATATTAAGTAGGATGTGCCAAAAAGGGACTCTAGATATGATGAAATAAATGGGAGACAATGTAGATGATTTATGAACCAGTTGTTTATGTTTCCTAGTTTCTAAAGACACTATACCTATACGGTCCTTTCATAGTTTTGTTATATGTTGTAAAAAGTATGCTTAAAATTTGAAGTAATAACCATGTATGTAAAGTATGGGTCATTATACTTCATGATGGTTTTTGTCAGAAAATCTAAGTGTGCGAGTCATGACACCAGTTAATGATAATCTTCCAATCCAAGGACCATTACACATGCTCGTAGATAGCAATGTCCGATGACACCAAGACATGTACAATTGCTACTAGAGGGTCTATTCCTATAATCTCCCATCATGGAGATTACCAAATGCGAACTCCATGAGATAGAGTCTCGTCTTCTTATGAGTACTCGCACATGATGGTCAATATAATATGTGTCCTATCATAGTATGTCATCAAACTGTAGAACTTTATTTAAGAATATTGTTATAGTATTTCAAGGTTCTCATCATAGCGGGGATCTGCCATGACATTATTAATGTAACAAATAGTCCAGAACATTATTATATTATAGTCATGCATAACAATGAACAATATATAATAAGTGTACATTCATGTAAACAATGTGCAAACAGTTGGTTCTCAGGACACCAACTCTAACATAATCAATTCAATGTCTTATGGAACCATCCTTATTTTTAACAAACAAGACATAATCACACTATGGTGATGTGCTTGGTTAGATGGACCCTTTATCTAATAATTGTTGCAACTTCTTTTTCAATTCTAGATGTATCATTTGATCCATTTGATATGGTGTATTTGAAATTTTCTTAGCATTATAAACTATGTCAATGGTAAATTCAACATCCTTATCTGGAATAACACTATAAAAATCATCAGGAAAAACATCCAAGTTTTCATTTTGCATTGGAACATAATTAATCTGAGTAGTTCCCTTGTTTTCAAATATAAAATCATGATAACCTTCATTTCTATATTTTAATATTTTTTTAGGTTTCTGAGATTTTATCAATGGTATGGGTTCATTATTGTTAATAAAATAAAACTCTTTCTGAAAAATTACTTATTTTACTCTGTAATATATCTTAGCAAGATAAAAAGAAACCCAATCTATACCCCTAATAACATGAAACTCTACTAGAATAAATACAACATGGTTTTTTTGGAAAACTATTTCCAAATAAAAAGATAAGCAGGTTATTATAATTTCATTTTGCCTAAATATTTCTTCCAGGTGTTTTACCATGATTTATGGGTTTATTTCATGGGGTGGAATTTCCAATTTAGCATAAAATTTCTCAGAATTGTTGGAATGTGTTGAGCTTGAATCAAAAAACACATTGGAAAAATCTATAAAGACATGAAATTTACCTGTGTGAATAGCTTTATTCCCACATAGGTAGCATTTTATAGAATTTATAAGACATTCTACAAGATTATTTTTACTAAAAATTTCACAAGAATGGAAATTTATTTTCTTACCATAATATGTCATTGCTAAATTATTCCAAAAATCCTACCAAACTGACCACTTCTTATTCTGGTCAGTATGAGGCACATAGGTGACAAAAAACCCCATATAATATTTTTTCAAATAACAAACACATTTCTCATATCTTTTAAACTCTTGTGAATCCATCTATCTTAATAAAATGGTTTCAAACCAGTTTAAAATATATTAATTTTACTATCAAATTCCAATGTAAAATATGCTATGTACATGGAATTTCTTTTTTAAATTTGTTTCATATGCTATGATAGAATTATCATCTTTCTACTTCAGTTCCAAGAATTGCTTATCCATTCTAATTTAAATAGTTTTAGGAAAATATTTTATTATAAAAAATACACTTAAAATGTAACACCCCAAGATTTCATAGTACGTTATTTTTTCAAAGTAATTCAATAACTTGCACTACCCATAACACCGAGTTCAAGCACACCATGACTTACCAAACCAGCCTTTCAAAACCGGTTATGAATAGTGTTAACAGAATTTTGAATGTTATATGATACTTATAATTTTTGAATCCATATTATGAGTTTCTTAGACATAATTTAAGAACACATTAATTTTTTCAGATAAAAGAAGTATTTTTTAAAAAAATGTACTTTTACCACCTTTTAATGGTGAAACCTTTTTAAAAACAATATTTGAAACTTTTATATATAAAATTTGACAAAATAAACTTCTTCTTTAGAATCGGGACATAAGATTTTAGTTTCATTAAATTTTTGGTGATTTTCTGATAACTTTCATATTTGGGTGAATAGTGAAAAATACTATATTTTAACTGAAAAAAACTTTTTAAATCAAAATAATTTATAGTGTTAAATTATACATTTTAATGGATTTGAAGTATAAATAGATTATATTTTTACCATTTAATGAAATTCTGGTCACTGTATGTTATTTGACTTTTTTAAATGGACATAAATGAGTGTCAATATTTTGATAGTTATTATATCTTAAAAATACGCCTTTTGGTTTTGACAACATGGATTAATTTTAAATTAATAAATGAGACTTCTATGTTTTTAATTTTTTAAAATAGAATTCATTTTTTAATTCAGAATATCAACATTATCTTAGGGTAATTTTTTGGTATTTTTCTGAAAACATTCAATTTTTGATGAATAGTGGAAAACACTAAGTTATAGTTTAAAAGTGAATTTTTATTTAAATATTTTTTTTATTTTATTTAAATTTATTTTACATAAAAATAGATACATAATAACTATATATGTTAAATTTAATTCATTGGATTCAGTTTATAATAGTTTTAGATATATACAAATTTTATTGAACTTTTACCGTCTTTTACCCACCTCCTAGGAGAATTTACAAATTTACATAAATCATAATTTTACAAATTCTGTGAGCTGAATTTAAAAAATCTGAGAGACACTATTGATATCAGTAAGTAAAATTTGGTTCAATCAGATGAAAATAATATTTGGTGAATAGTAACTTTTTACTTTATTTACCACTGTTAAAAGTAAATAGGGTAATTAAGGGTAAAAATGATATTATTATTACCCTAACACATGTTTTAATTCTATTGGATATGTATAATTCGACCAAAAAAAACCTTTGGAATAAAATATTAACCCTTTGGTCCACTTGGATTAGATTAGGACATTTATTAATATTTAATTCAAAGAAGAGTTAAAAGAGTTAAAATCAATGTTTAATAACTAAATTTTTTTTAATATAGGGTTATAAATAAGATAAATTAGACTATAAATATTCATTGGAAATATAAAAGGATTTCCTACATAATGGTATTTTATTTTTATTTTGTACAAATTAAATAATTTAATTTATTTTTGAGACAATGATGATGCAATAATTACCTAATTAATGAAATATTAAAATATTTGATATTATAAATATCCAAATAAATATTATTTTAGACTTTTTATGAATTCCACTAATTTTCAAGGTTAATATTACATGTTAGGGTTGGTTAGAAGAATTTTTTTCAAAGTAGTAATGCTATTACAAATTTAGAAAAAACAAAATACCAAATAGTGTCAAAATTGACATAAAAGAGTTTTAAAAAAAAATATTATATTATTAATTGATATTCTATTCCTAAAAATCTAAGGTTTAAACAAAATAATTATATAATTATATGTTTATCATTATTAAACCACTTGGGGTTCTCTTAGAAGTATATAGTAAGTTTATTAAACATAAAATATAAAAATACAAAGAGACAAGGTAGATGCCAAACAATTTAACTAAGATTTAAATCTAAAAGACAAAGTTAATATAGTGAACCAAACATCTCTAAAACCTATTTGTTGAGTTTCTTTTAGAAATATACCCACCTCAGCCTTGAAATAATCCAATTTGGAGCCATTAGAAACCGAAAATTATTATATTATAAAAGGGCACTCCCCCTTCCCTCAAATTCACACCTTCAAAGCCTTTTGGCTCAGGAAAAACCTACAAAAATACCCTCTAAACTTTTCTACCTTCATCATAGAGGCCTTAATTTAGTCATAAATCCATCCTAAGGAGCCCTTTTGACAAAATCAAAAGGAAGAACCCGAAGAAGAGGTAAATATTTCATCACATTTTTCATGTTCCTTTCTTCATCCACTTCCTCTTTCTTTGTTGTTTCCATTATAAAATAATAACTCCAGTATCTTATATATAATGTGATGTTATTATAAATATGGTACATCCATATTCATTATTCTATCATTCTTTTGATTGACATGTCACCATACGTGTGTATGTACGACTCACCGTCTCCACGTCGTGGTGTAGTTTGTTATTCAAACACTTCAATATTTGAATGGATATAATAATGAGTATAACTGATGTACATAATAAATATATCATGTTAATTATTCTGTATATATGATATATCATCCAATTACATACAATTTCTACATCAATATAGTGATATTGTCGCTCGTGCGTACGTACGGATTAACATCTCCACGACGTGATGAGATTCATTTCCACGTTCACTATTCAATGATGATTATAAAATATATATCATTAATAAGTATGTAATATACAAAATAATAATGATACTGGAGATATATATATATATATATGTAATTACATAAATCTTATTCACTTAGTTCCGTTCAATACGATATGAAAACAGAAACCTCATTTATGCATACGTACGGACTACAGTCTCCATAAATGGTGTTTTCCCTTTCATATATATGAATATTATAAATATTTATATTCTAAATATATATGATATATAAATAATGTTTTATATCTTTTATATATTTAAATATTGATCTAATTGATACAACCAAGAGTAACAAGTTAAAACACGTACGATAAAGAAAGCGATTATTACACGAAATGTTAATTTAACAGAGAAATTATTATTAAATGGGAAGTATAAAGTCATAAATGAATCATGTATTATATCATTAATATTAATATGGTTCTGGTATAATTTAATAACATACTACGGTATTCATAAAATTGGATAAATGTACCCTCGACTAAAGGAAAGTGCATGGTAAGGGTTAAATCTACATTCTCTTTATTATCCGAGGTTGTTTTTACATGAGTATCTACTGGGACCTCTTTATCATCCACATCCATGTTTCATAAAAATATTTTCAAAAGGAATATTTTAAGGGACTCTTTAACGAGATCATCATTTTAAATTGTTTAAATATTTATTCTTCTATAATCACTATCATTAATGTCCATGTTTTCAAAATGATTTTTAAGGATTTATTTATATAGACATGAATGTTTTTAAAATGTTATTTCCTTTCAAATGTTTCAAATTGTTATGGTAAAATTTGATTAAAAAATGTCTTTAAATGTCTTCCTTTTTAAATTCTATGACTTTTAAATGTTTTCTTGAAAAAGAGATATTTCTCTCAATGAGTTTTACAAATCATTTTCATCTATATCAACAACCTTTGATGGATTTTAAACATGTTTGAAGTTTATTTATTATGATACAAAACATCCATATTATACTGAAGGTTTTGTGATATGTTTTACTATGGATGTGATATTTTTATACCATTCACAGTTTATGGTTAAAGTATTGAAACTTCGTATGCTAGTTTTAATATGAATGTTTATGTTATATTTCAACTTTTTCATATAAGGAAAGTATTGGACTTAGTAAGTGACGGGTGGTGCCTGCTATACCTCATCGATGCATCGTTAGGTCTCATCAGATAACAAGACGTGGAATTGGATGAGGCCTTTCCAAATTTTATATATGGTTTTTGTCGAGGCCTAAATCATTTTTAGAAGTCTTGGCTGAGGCCTTGACAAAATTTTTCAGAATGTCCAGAATTATACATTACCTTATTATGAAAATAATAATTATGGTTAATGTGGTCATTTGGCTAGTAAAATACTCATGATTATGTTTTATTATGGAATTATTTACTAAGCTCATATTCCTTCCATAAAAATGTTCTTGTTTATTACTGGTAAAGGCATGCGTTTTCAATTATTCACCATGCTTAATATCTATGTTATCTTCCGCTGTATTTCTTACCCTTATTGAGCATTTGAGCTCAAACATTTCTTATGTTTTATTTTCCCAGAATACGAAGTAGTTAATTATGAGTGACTTGAAGGAATAATCTAGGAGGCTTGGACGTTTCTAATGGAATAAATTACTGTTATTTTTCTTTTCAAGTTGTAATGTTGAACTTCATGTATGTAATCTATTTTCCAAGATCGCTGAACTGATTGGTCTTTTGGGAAATGATTCCTTGTAATCATGCCAATGTATTAAAATAATGCACCGAATCTAGGTAATTGGGGTCAGGGCATTACAGTTGGTATCAGAGGAAGTTTATCAACAACCTTGGAAATAGATTTAGTTAAAAATTGATTAGAGAACATTACCCTAAGATATAATTTGATGATTAATATAGAAGAACTTCCTATAATTTTGGTACTATAGAGATTTTGTATGTTTTCCAAGCAATAAATCTCTGTCTAGATACGAGCAGGTAGAGGCGGCTCTGGAATAGATGTACATAGGGGTAACACCCGAAAACACTACTTTGAGCTAGACTCGAACGGGAACTGATGCACGACAACAGGCCTTGCTTCACTCATGGTTACGACACTCCCAGGGGATATGCTTAGGATAATTCCCATTTTTTTACAAACAATTATGAAGGGTTTATGTGTATATAATTCCTTAATGATTTTTTTTGTGATTACTGATTATATCCATAAACTGTTCAACTTACATTCGGTATTTTACACGTTTGGAATTATTCATTGCAATTCATAAATTGACCTAGTGTATTCCATTGTATAGAAATGGTTCCCAGTAGAAGGAATGTGAATTCCAGAAATATGTATGATCCAAAGAGTAATAAGGTTCATATATTTCACAATATTAAGACAACATTTAGAAGGGAAATAGTCTCCCATATATTATCAACATATGAAGAAATAGTATGATGTGTTAATAAGATAAGTAAACAATTATCTTAGTCCTATGGCTTTGAAGGGACGCAAGAGAAGAAAATGATGGAAGAGAGAAAGATGGATAAAGGGAAGATAGAAAAGAAGGATTTCCCATATTTGATTAATGTGGAAAGAATCACCTTGGTAAATGCTTGAAGGGAATGATAGTTTGTTATATGTTTGGAGAAAAATTACACCAAGTATGTGATTGCAAGGGTAAGAAAAAAGTTTCAAATGTACAATGCTTCATCTACAAGAAGTTGGGACACTACGTAAATCCATGTCCAAATCATCAGAGTATTCCCCAATTACTACTATTGAATAATAATAATGTTAGTATACTACCAAGGATGAATAGGAATTATTAGATTTCTTACGTTGTTATTAAAGTATTGTGTTATTTGAGTATTGTATTAATGATGTACAAGTTATAAGAATTATAGAGTATATAAGGATTGTACTACAGTACTATTTATTTAAGGAATTGAGATTGTGTGGAACCAAGAAAAGTGACTCAATTGAAGGTTGAATTTTTGGAAAATATATGGTTGAGAGAAAGATAAACCATAATTTGGTTCTGATACTGAGGTACTGATTTTGGAGAAATACATGACTGGTTTTGATAAATTATATTAGATATTCTTGACTAACTTGAAACTGATTAATGATTTGTATATTCCTTCATTGTTGGAGTTTACAACATTTTATTGGATAGAAGGAGTATATACAGTGTTCTATAAGGAATAATGGAGCATGAATGTCATCAATAAGGTTTTATGGTAATTCAAGATGTGACAGTGTTTTAAAAGAATACATGATGAAGGTGTTCACATGTTATTACATGGTGTAGTTTGTTATTCAAACACATCATTATTTGGATGGGTATAATAATGAGTATAACAGATGTTAATAATAAATATAACATGTTAATGATTCTGTATATTTGATATTATCCAATTACATACGATTTCTACATCAATATAATGATATTTTCGCTCGTGAGTACTTACGAATTACCGTCTCCACGACGTGGTGAGGTTAATTTCCACGTTCACCGTTCAACAATGATTATAAAATATATATCATTAATAAGTATGCAATATATGACATAATAATGAAACTGGATATATATATATATATGTACTTACATATATCTTATTTACTTAGTTCTGTTCAATACGATATGAAAACGGAAACACCGTTTATGCGTACGTACGGACTACCGTCTCCATAAATAGTGTTTTCCATTTATTATATATGTATATTATACATATTTATATTCTAAATATATATGATATATAAATCATGTTTTATATTCTAAAAGTATTTAAATCTTGATCTAAGTGGTACAATCAAGAGTCACAAGTTAAAACATGTATGATAAAGAAAGAAATTATTACACAAAATGTTAATTTAACATTGAAATTATTATTAAATGGGTAGTATAAAGTCATAAATTATTCATGTATGATATTATGAATATTAATATGGTTCTGGTATAATTTAATAACATACTAAGTTCTTCATATAAGAGGTTAAATGTACCCTTGACTAAAAGAAAATGCAAGGTAAGGGTTAATTCTACAATCCCTTTATTATCTGAGGTAGTTTTTACGTGAGTATCTATGGGAACCTCTTTATCATCCACATCCATGTTTCATAAAAATATTTTCAAAATGAATATTTTAAGGGAAACATTAACTATATCATCATTTTAAATTATTTAAATATTTATTCTTCTAAAATAATTCCCATTAATGTTTATGTTTTCAAAATGGGTTATAAGGATTTATTTACATGGACATGAATGTTTTTAAAATTTTAATCACGTTCAAAAGTTTCAAAAGTGGTATGGGACAATTTGATTCACAAATGATTTTAAATGTATTCTTTTTTTAAATTGTGTGACTTTTAAATGTTTTCATGAAAAAAGGATATTTCTCTTAAAGAGTTTTACAAATCATTTTCATCTATGTCAACATATTTTGATGGATTTTAAACTTTTTTGAAGTTGATTTATTATGATACAAAAATTCCATATTGTATTGAAGGTTTGGTGATATGTTTGACTGTGGATGTGATATTTTTATACCATTATTGTTTTATGGTTAATGTATTGACATTTAGTATGCTAGTTTTAATTCGAATGTTTATGTTATATTTCAAACTTTTCATATGAGGAATGTATTGAACTTAGTAAGTGACAGGGGGAGCCTGCTATAGCTCCTCGATGCATCGGTAGGTCTCATGAGAAAACTAGACATGGAATTGGCCAAGGACTTTCACAATTTGATATATGGTTTTGGCTGATGCCTTAATCATTTTTAGACGTCTTGGATGAGGCCTTGACAAAATGTTTCAG
Source organism: Viscum album (assembly GCA_963277665.1). Classification (NCBI taxonomy): domain Eukaryota; kingdom Viridiplantae; phylum Streptophyta; class Magnoliopsida; order Santalales; family Viscaceae; genus Viscum; species Viscum album. Next base: position 1,399,039,447 of record OY728142.1, on the reverse strand, counting down.
AATTTCTGGTATTATAAATTCCATCATTATGAATATAATATTGATGGTTAATGTGGTCATTCGGCTAGTAGAATACTAATGATTATGTTTTATTATTGAATTATTTACTAAGCTCATATTCCTGCCATAAAAGTGTTCATGTTTATTACTGGTAAAGACATGTGTTTTCAATTATTCACCATGCTTAATATTTATGTTATCTTCCATTGTATTTCTTACCCTTACTGAGCATTTGATCTCACCCCATTCTTATGTTTAATTTTACAAGAATATGAAAAAGTTATTTATGAGTGACTTGCAGGCATAGTCTAGGAGGCTTGGATGTTTCTAATGGAATAATTCACTATTTTTCCCCTTTTCAAGTTGTAATGTTGAACTTAATGTATGTAATATATTTTCAAAGACTACTAAACTGATCGGTCTTTCAGGAAATGATTCCTCACAATCATGCCAATGTATTAAAATAATACACCGAATCTATGTAACTGGGGTCGAGGTGTTACATAAAATGTAATGGCCCGCCAATTCTCATTGGATTGAGAGTACAACGAGTCATTACTTGTCATTAAGTGACATGCCCAAGATGCCAAAGACTGGGAATAAATGTCGAAGGGTTTCAAAATCAAGTGTGGGCGATTTACCCTTTAATAAATAAACCAATTAACCAACCAACCAAAATTCACTATATGATTCATGAACAGAAGAAAGATAGCTAAACAACTTCATTATTTTCAAACCACATCAGAGTGCACAACAATAGAAGAAAAAACAAAATATCAAAGTACATAGAGGATAAACAACTCAAGACTCTAAAAAGACACCAAGACTCCATGCTCCATAAGCTCCAAGATCCACAATCACCGAACAACCCCAATCATCACGGGGTAGTACTAAAAACATGGGAAGCGTTACCTTTTCCCCTATCCCGGAAAAAAACATCTGCAAAAGAACCAAAGTGCCAAAGCAAGGGTGAGTATAAAACTCAGTATGTTTTCCTCAAGGAATTCCATACTCACTCCACTAGGATAGAAGAGTTAGCAACAATAATATAAAAATAGTTCATATAAAACATTTTCTCAAAAGTAGTTTCTAACAAAATATAAACATGATTCCAAAACCATTCATAACCAAAAGATTCCAATAGAAATTAAATTCAATTTTCCAACAAGTTATTTTTCCAAAAAAAAATAACCAAACACACTTTAGAATTGTTTCACAATATCCCTTATTGGTATGACCAACCATTTCACACACCCATGCAACCAACCATGCATGCTACATTATGACAGTTCCATACTCATGAGTGGTTTCTCATCGATCTACCAAGTCGTCACAAGGTAATTGTTCCCCATGTGCCATTAAACATTTGGAACTGAGCATAGGGTCATATTTCAACCACGCCTCGTACATATAGTTACAATGTGCCATTAAACATTTGTCACTAAGAACAAGGTCATATTTCAACCAATCCTCATACATGAAACCTGAACACACACCACATATTCCCAAAAATCATGCCAAAAAAACACTTTCAATAAAAAAAACTTTTTATTAAAAACCATTTTCGGTAAAACCTTTTAAATGACAAACCATTTTTATTCCAAACCACTTCAATAAAACTCTATTTTTATTGAAAACCAATTCCATCATAGTTATTTCAATAACAAACTATTTCAATAAAACACCCCTTTTATTGAAAACCTATTTTCTATCAAACCATTTACAATTCCAGGAAATAAAAAATTTAAAATCATCATTTTAAATTCAAGAATCGAAACTACTTTGCACAACAAATCACCAAAGATTTCACAATTTCATTAACCAAATCACTTCGCACATCAAATCACCAATATTTCAAAATTTCATTTAAATCATAAACCATCACTTAAGAAGATTTATTCCATGATTTTAACAATCCATTCCATTCAAATAAACCAATTTGAATCTATGCCAAACAATTATAATGAGAGGATTCGAGAGTGAAGCCTCCTACCTTTAGGGTTTTGATGAAAACCTAAATGAATGAAGAACGCTCAAGTAAACCAGGTTGATTCTTAAGAAAACCACCATAGATCTCTTCTCCTAGAAAGACCAAGACCAAATCTAATCATATTTGGCATTCAAACACTTAGATATACCCATAATTGGTGTAGATCTAAGAAACTGAGATAAGAAGGGAAGTAGGTCTAAGCAGATCTATGAAATCGATCAAGAACGAATAAGAACGATCACAGACCTCAAGAATCTGGCTTCGATTTGAGAAGAGAAGCCTTCAGATCACCTCCAAAATTCTTGGGAGAGGTTTTCCAACTTTCAAGGGAGAGTAATCCGGATTTATGGATTCTTAAGATCTTAAACGAAGCATTTAGAGGAAAAAACTAGTGAGATCCACAATTTAAGGATCTCATTTAAGTGCCTGCATGGTTTTCTCACACGGTTATACAAACCGTGCACTAAACGTGTGTTAACCACTGCCTCGGTAGACCCTCCACGCAAGGGTTTTCCACATGGTCAGACAAACTATGCACCAGTCGTGTGGAAGCTACTACCTCTAAGAGAAACTATGAACGGTTATTCCGCATGGTTTAGAAAAATTGTGCGCCATCTGTGGGACTTCCCCTTTTCCTAAAAACTTCATTCAATGTTCTCCTAACTCACCCCTTCATTACCCTTAACCTTTATAACCATTAATAGGATTAATAAAGGGTTACATATCAGAAACCAGGGGTACTACATTCTCCCCAACATTGGTATTTACGTCCCTGGAAAGTAGAAAACCTTCACCCAACCAAAATAGTTCCGACCACTGATCTTTCATTTCCTTTTCACATTCCCAAGTCTCCTTTTGAATCTGACCATGCTGCCATAAAACCCGCACTAGACTGATTCTTTATCCACACTAGAATTTTTCTTGCCTATCCAAAATCTGTACCAGGATATGTATCAATGAAGAATCTGACTCTAGGTCAACGTGATCCCATCTGATCACATGGTCCAGATTAGGTTGATACTTTTTCAACTAAGATACATGGAACACATTATGCACCAAACTGAACCATGGTGGTAATGCCAACCGATATGCCACCTCTCCAACCCATTCTAGTATCTCAAAAGGGCCAATGTATCTAGGAGAAAACTTTCCCTTCATCTCGAAATGATGATGTCCAAGCCTTGGAGAGATCCTCAAGAAGACATGATCACCCACAGCGAACGACAACAGTCTTGGAAGGTGATCTGCATAAGATTTCTGACGACTCTGAGCTGTCTCCATCCTCTTTATAGTCAACAGGATCTTCTCTGTTGTTTCTTGGACAAGGCTTGGTCCGACTAGTGATGTTTCTTCCATTTCCACCCAGCATAGTGGAGAATGACAAGGACGCCCATATAATGCTTCAAACGAAGCCATGCGTGTTGAGGCTTGATAACTGTTATTGTACGAGAACTCCACTATGGGTATATTATCCTCCCATGAGCCACCAAAATCCATTAAACAAGCCCGAAACATGTCTTCCAATATTTGGATCAGGTGCTCGGATTGTCCATTCGTTTGAGGATGATACACTGTGCTCATAGTCAACTGAGTTCCAACGGCTTGCGGTAATGATTTCCAGAAATGAGATGTGAATCTCAGATCTCTATCTAAGACTATAGAAACTGGTACACCATGCCTCTTCACCACTTCTCAGATATATATTTTTGAACGATATTCTATAGTATGAGTTTCATGAATAAGGATCAAATTGGCCAACTTGGTTAGACGATCCACTATCACCCAAATAGAATCGTGTTTCCAAACCGTTCTTGGAAGACCTGTAACAAAATCCATTTCTATTTGATCCAATTTCCACAATGGGATGGGAAGAGATTTTATCATACCATCTGGTCTCTGGTGTTCTGATTTAACCTGTTTCCAAGTTAAGAACCAAGAGATGAACATGGCCACCTTTCATTTCATGCCGCTCCACCAAAACTGTGCCTTCAACGCCTTATACATCTTCTATGTACCTGGATGTACAAAACATCTTGAATGGTGGTATGCATGAAAGATTTGTTCCTGAAAAACAATAGGTGCAACCCTTCGATCTCTGAAACAGAAAAATGAACCCCCATCATGTTTCCAGCCATCATTGGTCTCCCTACCATTGAGTTTTGAACTTACAACCAGACATTCTGCATCAGATGTTTGTGACACTTTGATCATTTTTACTAGACCAGGAACAAGCGTAGATGAAAATAAAACTGCAACATCACATTGGCCTTCACATTCCAAATGAATTACGGAAATGATCGACATCAACTGTCATTCATCAGAAGCTTCATTTTCCAACTGATCATATGACTTTCTACTTAATTCATCTGCCACCGAATTTCCTTTCCCTAGTGTGTACATCAAGTTGAAGTCAAACATTTGTATGTACTCCATCCATCTCCTTTGACTCAAATTCAATTCTTACTGTGAGAAAATTTGTTTCAAGCTTTTGTGATCCATAAACACAACAAATTTCTCAACAAAGATATAATATATCCATGTTTTCGAAGCATGGATGACTGCAGCTAATTACAAATCATGTGTTGGGTAATTCTTCTCATGCACCCTAAACTGCCTTGAACCATAAGAAACCACATGGTCTCCTTGAATGAGAACACAACCCAACCCTAATCTTGAAGAATCACAATACACAACATACCCCTGTCCTGATTCTGGTAAAATCAAGATAAGTGCTGATGTAAGACAAAATTTTAGTTCCTATAAATACTTATAACATTCTTCTGTCCATAGGAATGGAGATTTCTTCTTTTTTAGAGCTGTCATTGGTGAATCTAGTCTTGTGAAATCATTCACAAAGCATCGGTAGTAACCAGCTAGACCAAGAGAACTTTGTATCTCAAACACATTCTTTGGTGGTTTCCAAGAGATAATGGCTTCTATCATTTTAGGATCAATAGAAATGCGTTTCTCAGAAATGATATGGCCAAGGAAACATAATTCCTGTATCCAAAAATCACACGTTGATAATTTCGTAAACAAACGATGATCTCTCAAAATTTGTAAAACTATTTCCAGGTGAACCTCATGATCAACCCTTGTTTTTGAAAAGACCAAAATGTCATCCACAAAGACCAAAACAAAAGAATCTAGATATTGTTGAAATATCCGATTCATCAATGACATGAAGACTTCTAGTGCATTTGTTAGACCGAAAGGCACGAATACATATTCATAGTGACCATATCTACTTCTAAAATTTGCCTTTGGAATATCCTCCTTCTGAAGTCACAATTAGTGATATCCTGATCGCAATTCAATCTTGGAGAACCTTTGAGACCCCCTTAATTGATCAAATAGATCATCAATGCGTGGAAGTGGTCATCTATTCTTTATCGTAACTTGGTTAAGATTATGATAATCAAAACACAGCCGAAGAGTTCCATCTTCCTTGTTCACAAACAACATCGGTGCTACCCCCAGAGATGTACTTTGTTGAATAAACCCTTTGCTTTCCAGCTCCTCTAACTACACTTTCAATTCCCGAAAATATATTGGTTCCATCCTATATGATGTAAGGGATATAGTACTGGTCCTCGAAAGAATATCAATCATAAACTCCACTTCCCTTAGAGGTGGTAACCCTGAGACGTTTTTGGAAAAGACATCAGGAAATTGATACACAATATCTAGATAACTATTTCCCTAAATCTCTTCCATTTATTCCAAAGTCAACGCTACTAATTGGTAAGAGATAGTCCCCACCATTGCTTCCAACAAGCTCATTCCACCATCCTTTTTCATCCTCTCTCCTCTAAAGAGATGGTTGATGGCATCCTTAGTAGTGAAACTAACTCTTCTCCTATAACAGTCGATGTGATCCTTAAACATTCTCAACCAATCCATACCTAGGATTATATCATATACATCCATATCCAACATCGAGAAGTCCCATTTTAACTTATCTCCAACAACAGTTATAGCACATGATCTACAAAAAAATGCTTGGCCTTCTCTTTCACCAAGAGGAGTTTTCAGTTTCAAAACAGAAGGCATCATTTCATGTTTTGAACATAGTGAGTCAAAAAAATGATAAGAAATGAAGGAATGTGGTGAACTAGTATCACAAAAAACTTTCACAAAGGTAGAATTTGAAATAATCATACCTCTTACTATATATGGTTTAGCCTGATCATCGACCGTCATCTGCTCAGCTCCATACAATTGTTTCATCACCACACTGTTCTCCTTGTTGGCTTGCTAAGATTTCCCTAGTCGAGGAGTCATGGTATTTCAGGAATCACCATGGCTAGATCTATTATACTGATGAGACTTACTCTTTTTTCCTTGTCCTGTCGAAGAATATGATGCTTGCGATGCCTGAGAAGTGTCATGTGCACCCGACCTCAAATAACCACAACAATAACGATAAATATGTCCCATCTTGTTACAATTATGACATGATCTAGGTTGTGCCGGATAGTCATGCCTTATGTGGTCTTGCGAACCACATTTAAAACAACCTACTTTGCTCTGGTGTTGTAGAGGAAGGTTTACTGATCCAGCAGTTAGGTTCTGATTTCCACTTGAACCATGCAAATAGGTTTCCCTTTTCTTCTTGTTCCCAGTGGTAGAGTTCCCACCATTTCCTGTAGGTATCATCATTCCTCCTCCTATCGATCCAGAGATATCATGTTCCACAATAGTTGCTCTATTCACCATCTCTGTATAATACGTAATACAGAGCACCACAATCTTCGATCGAATCTCATGCCGTAGCCCCGATTCGAAGATGTGTGCCTTCAAGGATGCAATTGCATCAACCTCTAATGAAAAATGAACTAAATTCATGAACATAGCCATATACTCTGTGACAGAGAGGCTCTCCTTCTTCAAGCTGAAGAAGTCCATTGTTTTTTGGATTTAGAACATGTGCGGAAAGAAATGATTGATGAACAATTCTTTTAAATCCTCTCATGTAAGGCCTTCATCCAATTTAGCCTGAACCGCTAAATCCCACCATTGACTTGCAAGATCGTCAAGCATATATATTTCCAACATGACCTTGAGCTCTAATGGTGTGCCTATGAAATCGAAGATATGATTCATCCTACCTAACCACACATCTGCCTTTTTGGGTTCAGCATCACCCTGAAAGTTTGGTGGATTCTGCTTCATGAACTGGATGGTATGATCCACCTTCCTTGGTTCATTCCTCTGGTTCCCCATATACACAACATGAAAAGCCTGGAAAATACTATAAACCAGATCTTGGTTTATCTATAGTTCAGGTGTAACCACATTCTCTGCAGCTTCTTCGGGTTGGTTTCGACGACGCCTACTGGGTGCCATTTTCTAAACCAACAACATCCTCTGTAAATCTCAATCTATAGCAACTGATGGCTTATAATTTCAAATTCTATCACATCAAATATCACAACATTGTTTTCCGAAACATCCTTTTTCCATGTTCAAATATTTTTGAAAACATTCAACATGCTTTTTGAAAATCTACCAATTCTCAAAATACACCAAATATCCTGTTTTGAAAATCTTCCACATAAAAACAATTTTTGCATTTTTTCAAAAAATTTCACCTTTCAGGAAATCATAAGTCATTACTCACAATGAGATATGCTATCCTAGTGGGAAGTAATTACTCTACAATGCATGTCATGCTCGTCTCATTAGTTAAACCCATGACAATGCGATCTCCAACATTCTAGAAGTGTATCCAAAACACTTCTGTACCCAACACCATGGTAACATGAAGTTCAAAATAAATAGGTTAGCTATGTCCTTTTATGCTATACATTTCAAGTATTGACAATACTACTCATGTCTAGGATTTCGACCCATGGAATTTACCAGAAGGAATTTAAACTCCAAGACTTAGAACATCAATGAATACTTGTTAGGAAGAGACTGAACAAGATGATACCATTTGTAATGACCCGCCAATTCTCATTGGCTTGAGAGTACAATGTGTCATTACTTGTCCTTAAGCGACATCCCCAAGATGCCAAAGGTTAGAAATAATTGTAGAAGGGTTTCAAAAACAAGTGGGGGATGATTTACCCTTTAAGAAATAAAAAAAAACCAACCAACCAACATTCACTATATGATGCATGAACAAAAGAAAGATAGCTAAACAAATTCATTGATGACTAACCACATCAGAGTGCACAACAACGAAAGACCAAACCAAATATCAAAGTACACAGTGGATAAACAACTGAAGACTCTCAAAAGACACCATGACTCCATGCTTCACAAGCTCCAATATCCACAATCACCGAACAGCCCCAATCATCACGAGGTAGTACTAAAAACATGGGAAGTGTTATCTTTTCCCCTGTCCTAAAAAAAACATCTACAAAAGCACCAAAGTGCCAAATCATGGGTGAGTATAAAACTCAGTAGGCTTTCCTCAATGACTTCCCTACTCATGCCACTAGGATAGAAGAGTTAGAAGCAATTATATTAAAACAAATTATATAAAACATTTTCTCAAAAGCAGTTTATAAGAAAATATAAACATGTTCCCAAAACCATTCACAACCAAAAGCATCCAAGAGAAATTGAAATCAATTTTCCAACAAGTTATTTTTCCAGAAAAAAAAACAGGCCTTAGAACCGTTTCAAAATATCCCTTTTTGGCATACCCAACCATTCCAAAAACCCATGCAACTAACCCTGCATGCTACGTTATGAAAGTTAAATACTCATGAGAGGTTTTTCATCTATCTATCATGTAGTCACAAGATAATTGGTCCCCATGTGTCATTACTCCTTTAGCACTGAGAAAAAGGGCATATTTCAACCAAGCCTCATATATATAGTTACCATGTGCCATTAAACGTTTGGCACCGAGAATAAGGTCATATTTCTACCGAGCCTCATACATGAAACATGAACACACACTACATATTCCCATAAATCAAGCCAAAACAACCCTTTAATTAAAACAAATTTTTATTGAAAACCATTTTGGTGAAAACCATTTAAATTTCAAACCATTTCCATTCCAAACCACTTCAATAAAACTCCATTTTTATTGAAAACGAATTCCATCACATTCATTTAAATACCAAACCTTTTCAATAAAACACCCATTTTATCGAAAAACTATTTTTCATCAAACCATTTACAATTCCAGCAAGTCAGAAATTTAAAATCATCATTTTAAATTCAATAAGGGAAATCAGTTTGCACAACAAATCACCAAGATTTCACAATTTATTTAACCAAATCACTTTTCACAATAAATCACTAAGATTTCACAATTTTATTAAAACCATAAATCATCACTAAAGAATATTTATTCCATGATTTTCACAATAAATTCCATTCAAATTTACCAATTTGAATCTATGACAATAAATTTTAATAAGAGGATTTGAGAGTGAAGCCTCCAACCTATAGGGGTTTGACAAAAACCACAATGAACGAAGAACACTCAAGAAAACCGGGTTGATTATTCAAATACACACCTTAGATCTCTTCTCCTAGAAATAACAAGAAAAAATCTCATCGTATTTGGCATCCACACACTTAGATATACCCTTAATGGGTGTATATCTAAGAAACAGAGAGAAGAGGAGACATAGATCTAAGTAGATCTAAGAAACCGATCAAGAATGAAGAAGAACGATCACATACCTCAAGAATTTGGCTTCGATTTTCTGAGAGAAGCCTTCAGATCACCTAAAAAAATCTTGGGAGAGGTTTTACAACCTTCAAGGGAGAGTAATACCGAGTTATGGCTACTTAGGATCTTAAAATAGGCATTTAGACGTAAAAATGAGTGAGATCCACAATTTAAGGATCTCATTTAAGTGCCCGCATGGTTTGCTCGCGCAGTTAGACAAACCAAGTGCTAACCATGCATTAGCCACTTCCTCGGCAGACCCTCTACTCATGGTTTCTTTGCATAGTTAGACAAACTATGCGCTGTCTGTGCAGAAGCTTCTACCTCCAAGACCTACTACGTACGGTTTTTCCGCATGGTTTAGACAAACCATACTTCATCCGTGCGACTTCCCCTTTACCTCAAAATATCATTCAAAGTTCTCCTGACTCTCCCATTCATCATCCTTTACCTTTATAACCATTAAAATCATTAATCAAGGGTTACATAACAGAAACCAGGGGTACTACATAAAATCATTCCATTCCAGATTTTTAAGATTATCCCTTTATCTCATAATCTTAATCAGAGACCATAGTTGATTATCTTCACTTCCAGAATGATAAATGGATAGTATTACATATTGTCATTCAGAACATCCCATGACATCAAATATATTTTCTAGATAATGGATCCATTCTTTGACTATTTGTAGATCATTGGATTAACTGAATGCTGGAGGATGTTTCTTTATAAAATGCTTCAGAAAAGACATATCTGGTCATGATAGATCATGTTCTTCTCTATAATGGATACCACCACCATTTATCACCTAATTATATTGATCCATTACTGTGACAAACTACTCTATTCTGATTCCCACCATTCCATACTACGGATATAGAATGATATTGTTCTATCGATACCTTTCTAATTTAGATTTTCTGTTTCTTCTATTGAAAACCATTTTGAATAGAAATATCTTAGACAAAGCAACATGGTAATATTTACAATCCATATCATTTCAAATGAACCATACTATAAAAAATAATTTATGGTATCCTATTAGAATCATTATATCCCCTAAAGTTATATAAACCATTCTCTGATACAAAATTTGAGGACCCAGTCTTAAATCATTACATAATATTGATTTTTATTCAAGAACCTGCTTTTATTTACATTGAGGATCTTTTTAGGTTTATAGTTTTAGATAATTAGTACATAATACATACATAATATTCCATAGTTATACATAGTGGATACTATTAAAACAGTATACATTTATTCAAAAAACATAAAACATTTTAAATAAAACAAAATTTCATTGATAAATCTTCTTAAAATCTATCTTTACTTCTTGATTTCTATTAAACATCCTTATAACCTATGAAAAACCATTAAAAACATGGGAGTAACACAAAAATATTATTAATAAATATAAATAAATAAATCATTAATCAAGTGATAAAATAAAAACCAATAAAACAGATTTCATAAAAATAATTTTCTTTCATTGAAACATCATTTAGTTTCAATGGCAGATACTTACTGTATCACCCTTACAAATGGAATAAATTTTTATTAAACATCCATCTTCTGAGTACCCAATGAATTTTAGAGCTATAATGTGTCTCATAAGTCATATATTGAGCTATAGTGAGATCAACGCACTGTATATTGCGTTATAATGGGGATCAACCCATCATATCATGAGTTATAATGGGTTCAACCCAACATAACTATATCTATCTAACATATCATGAGTAAAGCACTTGATAACTTGTTTAAACCCCTGATCAAAACACATTCATATATTAAAATACCATTTTCTATAAAAATCACTTTTAAAATAAAATAATCATGAACATTATAATGTAATCATATTATTAAAAGATAATAATGAAAAAATGATTGAATAATTATAGTAATAAAAAATCATCAAATCAGGAGAAACTTCTCATACCCTATATATAAAAACAATATTTTTGGGTTTTTTAAAAGAGATATTTAAATGGATTTTAAAAGGAATGTCCCTTAAAAATATCATATAATTGATATGATAATTAATAGAAAGAAATGAATATGTTTGTGCAAAATAAATACACCTAATAAAACACAATATAAACAAAATTCATTACACAAATAATCTTATCACCACATAATCAATGAAATAGAAGGTTAACCAAAAGAATGAAATTTGGGTTAAGAATTACCTTACATCAGGTTCATATTACTTCAAACGTGTTTAATCCTTATTTATAATGGTTAAAAGAGTGTAATTAATAATTTAAGGAAGAATAATCAATTTTATAAAACTTTATATGATCATTTTTTAACATTATTCCACCCATTTATTATTTATATTTTGTTATTTACATTTTTTTGTGTGCGTTATTTACATGGTTTCCACGGTTGGTTCATAAAATATTTTCCTGTCGAATGGAAGAGAAACTACAGAAGTGTACTAAAATGGTATGTAAAATTTTCCATAAAAATAAATGATACCATATAAGAATTGTTTATATATTTGTATGATTCATTAGATAAATCATTAAAGATATTTGTTCAGATTATTTTGGGGGTTCTTTGATCATCACGAACATGTTTCTTTATATAATTCAATATTATGAATATATATTAATTAATGAACATAAACGATTTTATATGATAAAAATTGAAATATTTTTAGACCATTTAAATGGTATTATGACTTTCCATGAATGAAGTAATAGAAATTGAAGACACATCATCCATGATGTTGGTAAATCGACACATCAAGATCAATGTTTTTATTTTTAGAATAATTGAGAGAGGAGAAGGGTGGTGAAGAATAATTTTTTACTTAAACACATAAAAATTACATTATATATATGATCTAATAGTTTTTATTACTCTTGGACAATGTTAGTTGAAGGTAGTATAAGAAAAGAAAAAGGATCAAAACGAAAATAAATGAAAAAATGAAAGGGGATTCTTACCTCTTGATCTATTCTACTTGAGATCCTCCTTAAGGCATTTTTCAGGCCTTTTGTTGAGACCACTAGATCTTTGACATGGGGAAGAGACTTGGGAAGGGTATTGGAAATATTTTAGAAAATTCTAAAAGCATGAGTGGTGTGAGGTTAAGAGGGGGTGAGGGGTGGTATTTATAATGGAGGAGAGGGGGGTTCCCATTATTTTAATCATTATTTTTTTTATTTTTCTTAAGAAAAGAAATAGTGTAGGTTATTGGGACTAAAAAAAGTAATTTTTTCATGGATGTTCGAACCCAAGGTGATTATCTCAGTAGAACCTCATTTATGATCCCATAATTCATTTATTTAGCATATTTCTTAAATTACTAAATTTCACTATTCACAAAATTATTCATGTATTTCAGAAAAATACCAAAAATTAACTCTAACCATTTTTGACATGTATAATTCAAAAATGAACTCAATTTAATCAAAATAATTTTCTAAATTTTATAAATTTAAATATTAAATAAAATAAAAATTTATTTGAAAAATAAAATTTTAAAACTATAACTGACTTCATAACACCTTGAAAAATTTATAAAGGTCTCATTAAATTATTCTATAATGATAAAATAATAAAATATTAATTTATGATTACATTTTATGAAAATAATTTTTCATTTAAATTACAATATTGTAATTAAATATTTATGACTTATAAAAAATTCCAACACTTATACTATGATCATATTGTCACTAATAAGATTCCTAAATTTAATTTATACATCTCTAGGTGATGTTAATTTGCACTTAGACAATATTCTATTCATAAAGGTTATATTTCTATTCATAATGATAAAATTACTATTCATAATGGTAAGTTACTATTGACGAAAAAATGAGTTGATCCTACCAGACTCTAAATATCTTTTAGATCACAAGAGTATATGACCATTTTTTGAAATTCAAATCATTGAAGCAAGGAAATTATGTTGAATAGATATGTTATAACAATATCCTTAAAAAACATGTAATTAAGTGGAGACTCAACGTTTTATGCATTTAAATTTATTTTTATATCCTTAGGGTGTTACATATAAGTATTTATATGGAATTATTTGATCGTCATTTATTCCTTCCATATTAATCTTCATGATCAAATTATTGATTAAATGGAATGTGATTTTTATATATTTACATTACTATATTGATTTTTTATTTTTTATTCATGATATATTAAACTGTACACATACCCATAGTGAGTATTTAAACTCTCCTCCTTTTTAGGTTTCCTTTCCCAAATATCCTAGGAAGTGTATTTTGACTTATATATAAGGAAATGATGATGGTAGTGAAGGAGTTCTTGAGGAAATTAATGTGTTTTTTTATGTTTTCAACATTAATGTGACATTCAAGAATGTATCTAGTTTTCTATTTCTACTTATCTATTCTCCTTCAATATTTGAATCCTTTTATATAGTTATAATGTAATAAAGATACAACTGACTCTGGGATATAAGGGTTGGGGTCTTTAAAGGTATATTTATTTTATATGGTATTTTACAAAAATAAAATGTAGTGAAACTTATTTTATATCCTTATCTCTTATTTTCACATCAGTATTAACTCATTCGATTTTCATCAAAATGTTCATCATGATATATCATAGGAAATAATTTCCCTTTCTTACACAAATATCATCTTATTATTATTATAAAAAATATTAGAATAGCGACATGGATAATAAAACCATTATTTTTTATATCTTCCACATATTGTAACATACTTCCAAATGTTAGAATTTAAATCGTTGAAGAGCCATCACTCAAAAGACGCCACTGCATATTTTAATAATTGATCATAATTATAAGAAAACATATAGAAAAAGCATGGTCTTTAACATCAACTATATAATATTATATGAAGTTTTTAATTCCAATAAATCTTCAGTAGAATCTGTGTATTCATATATTCATGTGTATTTAAATTTTGGTCGTTTATTTATGATTTGTAGTAAAAATCACACAAAAAAATTTTCTTCTTCCTCATAACCTACTAAAACTGTTATAAATATTATAATAATTGTTTTGTAATTTTGGACTATCTTACACAACATCATTTTGATATCATATTTTGAGAATATATAAATTCTTGAAAACTCAATTTATAGTCTAAAAAATACAAAACAATTTCACCATGTGTTGATGCTTACAAAGATCAAATGATGATTATATAGATCAGAAATTCTATTTATGTAGCTGAGATGATGTTTATCCATACCAAACATGAATCTTATTTGTAGTAAATTGTGTTTACACCAATGTAGATATTGTTTAAAGGTACATTTAATTATAACTTTTAGTTAATGGTTTCATGCATTCATGTATCTAGAACAATATTCAGGTAGACATAAATCCTTCATTTCACCTATTTAGACTGGATAAATCCTAAAAACATCATATTGATGATTACATTGGTCTCAATACATAGTCATTTACTTCCTGATTTATTCTATAACTCTTAAAAACTAATTCCACACAACATTTAATAATAAAAACTGTTGGAACGGTCATAAAATCAAATAAATCACTAATCATCACTTGAATTTGAACATAATTTATATATTAGGAAAATAAAATAGAACATCCATCATACCCACATCATATATCTCCTAATAATCTTCTTTATATAAATATCACATTCTAAAGGGACAAAATCAATATTATAACATAAAAACATCAACTAGGTCTTTAGAAATCAACTAATTTATTCAACCAAATCCAAATTAGCCACAATAAGTATGATAATATATCATTTATATCCTTTCTATCTTCCTTGTGATTATTCATTATAAAAAAATTCATAGGTTAATTTTTTGAAATATGTGGAAATCACATTGTAACAACATCACTACCATCCAATCCTTATGAAAAAATATGTTAATATTTGGTTATTCCACCCATGAAAATCTTTCTCATCAGAAAGGGGAACCCCTATACAATTAAATGAAACTGATAATTCCATGATATAATTAAAAAAGACTATAATATTAATGAAACATAGTTTTCTTTATTAGAACATGTAAATCCTACATCCTATACTAATACCACTAATTGAGGTTGATCCGTAGTATCTATATCTTTTATAATATATCCCATTTAAATTTAACTTCTATGACCAGTTACACTCCAACTTCTCTCAAAGACGGTCCTCATCACTCTAAAATAATATTATAAAATAAATACAAAACATGGTAAATTATTTTGGGGTAGGCCTTGGTGTGATATCCAACACATTTCCAAGACTATCTTCTTTTTAGGACACAAATTTAATTATCACTATAAAAATATAGTAAACACAAATATAATACATGTTTTATACAACATTTAGGTTGGTATTATCCAATTTTTTTAGGTAAGTATCATCCACTTCCATGATTATGAAATTTTTTATTTAATATAAAATAAACAATTATTTATAATTTCTCGTTCACTCTTGAGTTTGACTTAGATCTTAAAATAACTATAGGATTCATGAAAATTATGGAATAAATCTTTTTCAAGAAATAAATTGACCGTAGAATCAATATAAATGTTGTTGTAATAGATTGACTTTAGTCTCAAAAATTCGTTTTAAAAAACTCAGTAATGGGGGTATGGAATCTCTAGAAGTTATTTTCCTCCACACACAAAATCACTAGGATCCTTAACAATAAAACAATCCTCCTTAAACTTCTTTAGAATGATCAAATAGTGTGTATGTTATCTTTGTTAAAAAATAAATATGTCCAATATAATTAATCTTAACTACATCAAGTATCGAGCGCCCCAAATTCTTAAACACATTTATCTTCTTAATTTTTTACTTTTATATTCCCAATTTTTTATGAATATTATTTCAAAAATAATTAATATAAACCACACATTATTCAAATATGTATTCAATTCTCATCCAAACTGGTATTTTGAAAAATAGAATCATGATCACAAATAATAATATAAAACATTTGAATTTAAAATATTCCTAAAAATTTACAAACAATCCTCTGATTTATTTATCATTAAAACTCAATAAAACATCCATTAATCTTGGATTTAGTCACAACACATGACTAATACACTAATAATATTAATTAAACCAACAAAAAATTATTAATTAATTTAACTTTTACAATCTTTTTATTTTTTATAATGTGGTTGACTCATTTGTTTCTCTCTATAGTGACTCATAAGTACCTTAGAATAGACTCACATATAACCTCATAATGCCTCATACCTATAGAAAAAAAATGACTAATAGGAATTCCTAGAAGATATATATAATTCATCTGTTGGCTCATACATGTCATATATTGACTCATTCTATAATACTCAAATTAATTAAATATAGAGTCTGTAAATTTTTATCTTTCTAATTCAACATGGAAATTTCATATTTCTCCCAAAAAATTCAAAATATCTTCTGAACATTAGAAATATTTCCTAGTAACTCTAATAAATTTCAATCATTCACTCTAATATTCTCTTTAGTCATTATCAAATTGCTGAAAACAATGACAACACCTTCAAAAATTCCAAGGCAAGAAATTTTATTCGATACATATAGGATTATTCATAAGTTACTATAATAGGTATGTTTTTTATTTCAGATTTTATTTAATTTTGATTTCAAATTACCTGTAATATTTTATTATATTTACCTTTTATAAAATAATATGATTTATAAGAGATTTTTTCAAATAAAAAAAATTTATTGTACTCGTCGCCTTTTAGAAATTCATCTAGGATATTTTAATTTGTTATGACCTCTTAGAAAACATGTTTTTATATTTTCTTCTATTTTAGTAATTTTCAATTTCAATTCCAATTTTTTTTAAGAAAAACTTCACTATGATATATTTTTTTATTTATATGATTAGGTATCTCCAATATAATTTAATACAGAACAAGATCACATATATTTATAAATTTTTGTATTTAGATTTCATTTCAACAGTTAGGCCATTCTTGATGATACTTCATCTATTAAAATATATATTTGAAACATAGAAAAAAAAACAGACATTAGGTATTGGTTTCTTCTAGTCCTTAAAAAAATAAGAATACTTATATTATCATGAAATAATATTCATTATAATGAAATGGAAGTTAACCATTTATGATTTCAGTTAACATTTGATGTTACATGGATTTTACCAAAAATAGTGCATTTCATATCAGTTGTTCCCTTTACTAGGCGATGTTCATGAAAATGCATTCAATTTTTGGGATTCATATGTTTTAATTTATTCTATAAGTTTCGTAAAATTTGAATTTTCATTTTAAATATGTTTTAGTATTTTATATAAGAAAAATATAATAGGTCATGGTAGGTTTTTAACAAGGATAAATTATCAATAAAGAATCCAAATTGAATAATATTTGTGAAAATAAACATAGAAAAAGTTAATATTCGTCAATTAAGATTATATGTTACATGTACTATGCATCTTATTTTATAATTCTTGTTTCACAACCATAGTTTGATCATAAAAAATGACATATATAATTTGGTAAATATGTTTTATGATTCATTTATCATATAATCACATTAAGAATAATAATATATTGCGACAAGGTTAATTCCATTACAAGACCTATATTTAAAATGAATATATTTTATTATTAATTTTAAAAAAAATAATTATTTTTTAAAGATTTTTAATTATATTAGGTACATTATTTAAACAACAATCAAATATTTTTCAAGGCCACTTTTTAGGTTTAATTAATTTTAATTGCATATCTAAAAGTTTGATGTTTTAGTAATGTTTCCAATGAGTTATTTTCTAATATTTTTCATTGTTTTTTTCCATTTTATAATACTAATGGGTTTATGTTTATAGGTATTCAGTTAAATTATTTTAATATATTTTTAAAAATAATAATTAGGCTTTAGTTATGGTCATTGAGAAAACTTGACCATGAAACACTCTTTATATGTTCATTTAGTAAGGATTTTGACATCAGATTTATAATAAACAGACATCAAAAGTTCTCTCACCATCAGTATTTATAAAAACCAATAAGTAATGCCTCAATGTGTATATATATATATATTCTGGATATTGACATCGAATTATTTAAAAATGACCTTGAAAGTTTTTTTAACATTTTTTTTAAATAACTATCTTTGAATGTATCAATATATTTATTTTTAGTTGGGATTTGCACATTAGTTTTTCTTAAAAAATAACATTGAATGTAATATTTAGTTTCAGTATTTAAAAAACAATGTTAAAATGTTATTTTAGACATTGGTCTTAATCCCACCTGTTTTTATCTAAGATGATAAATAAAAAATAAAAAATGTTAAATAGTAGAACTCTAGTAGTGAATGAGTAATTATAAATAAAGGATAAGTAAAATGTAAATCCATAACTATTTTTTCAAATAACAATATAGTACAATTATCAATCTATTAAAATGATATAAACTAATATCTTTCCTATTAATCATAATTTCCCAATTAATTCTGTTAGGCACCTCTTACTAGCCATGATCCATCCCAAATGTATCATATATAGTGTCTTGTTTTTCTTATTGTGATGAGGTAGTTTTACAAACCAAAGAGGGTAACACCAACTCATTCTTGTGGTCTTCCTCATATTACTCACGAGGTTGATCAAAGTATTTATGCTACTTAATTATCTTAACCGACTTCTTTGTTTCAAAAATTTCGGTTTCACATAGGTCTTATTTTGATACAATTAAATTCATGGTGTGTATTTCTTTTATATTATAATGGAATAGTTGTATGTGTTAGATTTATAGGAAATTTATAATATAGGGTTCTATGTTCTTGAAAACTATTAACCACCAACTTATTGATATTCTTCAAATAATTTCATTATATATGGATTTTGGGCCTCTTTATTTTTGTGATGGGTGTGGAATGATCAACATGGATGGTATAATAAATATTCCCAACCCTTAAAGGATTCACCTATATCCTTTAGAAAATAAAATCTTCCACCCTAGGCATGTTTTAATCATTAATAAACATAAAAATACCCTTTTTTCTTAACTTTTTCTATCATTAATAACATACTCATGTCATGGATATTCATCTTCAGTTATTTTAATGAATGTGGTTTCTCAAAAACTCCTTCCATCATTTTCATACATGTAAATAAATGTCAAATAATAATATTAATCTTCATTTTTATACTTAATTATCCTAAAATGGTTTACAATAAAATTCAAAAAATTATTATGTACAATCTATAGAATAAACTAAATAATATCCATGTTACACAATTTTTTCATAGTTGGACTCTATTCCTTGATAGGATAACATGTATAAAAAACTCAACATATAATAAATTTTTTTGTATCATTAATTTATCCCTCCCTATTTTTTTTGAATATTATTAACAATTGGGTTACCTGTCATTTTTTCACTTATGATATATCATTTCATTCTGATCCATATAGATGAATAATTGAAAATTCTCTCAAAATTATTTGAATATGTTCCAAGAAAATATCTAATATTTTTTGTGATATTTTACATGGACTTTCCTCAACCCATTCCCTTTAAAATAATTTCATGACCTTGTATATAATCAAAATAATAATAAAATTATATCGAATCTCTCTAAAACTATATTATATCAATTAAAAAACATGTACCACAAAGATATTTTAATTGAAATTCCATACCATTTTCTCTTATTAAAATTTAAAAAACATGATGGGATTAAAATATATTCACACTTACAATTCCTAAATTTTAGTTTTTTATAAGTTTATAGTCATAAATATATATGAATTGTAAAAATTGTATGATATGGTTTGTAAAGATTTTAAATAAGTGGTAAGGGAAATTGGTAATTTTTATGTAAGACTTATTTAAATTTAGTTGATTAAATGATACCAATAGTAACTCACAATTATTATGTCAGAACATTAACAAGATTTTATATCGGTGAATAATATTTTATTTTTCTCATGGATTTGGTATATGGAGGTATATTGAATGGTATGTATGACTAGGGATTGAAAGAAAAAAATATAGGTTTGGGGTTAAGGGTTTGTAATTGAATTTTGGAAGAAATATTATTACAAGAGTAATGGTTAAATCCTGATGTTATGATTTAATAATAAAAAATATTATGAATCAGCTAGAGAGAGAAATAAAGGACTATTATGTTATTACAAGAAAAGGAATAGAATTTTCTATCATGAAGATAAATTGAAGAAGTCAAAAAATTGTATATGTTAAGAGTTATTATTGTCTAGTGAATTTGGGGAGGAACCAAGTGTGGGTAAGTGGAACTAACTGATCATTAATATAAAGGAAGAATAATGGTTAACAAATAGAACTGTGAATGAAATACTATGAACATTCAGATTGAAAATATAGTTTTTATAATTATTTTTATATGAAAATTATGCGTTCCACTCTTAATTAGAGTAAATTTTGAGAAAAATTATTCTTCGGTCAAAAAAAACTACATGTAGATATTTTATTCTATCAGAAACAAATATATTTATAAGTAATATAGACAAGCCAGTTATTGGATTCATTGGCAAATAACTTTAAACATAAAAATGATAAAACATTTTTTAGGTATATATAGAATAGATCAATAACCCATTAATGTTTATATTTTCCCTTATATAAAAGAAGTAATATTCTCATATAATATTAATAAGAGTAATCCAATTAAGATTTTTCTAGAAAGAGATTAATTATTAATGGTCCAAATATTTGATGTATTTAGGAACATATGTTCTAACAATGTTAAAATAATATTTTTCCATTATTATTTATCTATTTTTGGGTGATCCTTCATGATTTTTTTGAAACCCAATTAATGTTGAATTGGGGACACCAAGGTCAAAAATTTAGAGTTAAATAACAGATTACTTATGGATTAAAAATTTAGAGTGGTCATATTGTTTTATTGAATGAAAAATATTGAAGATCTAATTGAGATGATTCTAATAGTTTAAATGGATGAAAAATCAAAATTTAAAAGAAAGGAAATGTAAGACATTCAGTCAACTCAAATGGGGTCCTATAGTACCACTGTTAGAGAATACACCCCCTTTAGCAATGCGAAAGACTTTTTTGGGGACTTTATTACAATATATTTGGTGTGCCACAATAGTAGAACATTATACACCGATCATGATCATTGGTATATTTTTCTAATATCAAGGTCAATTGATGTCCATTTTTTATTATTAATGATTTTATTCCCATTAATTATGTAATTACAGACACATTTTAAGGATATATTATGAAATTCATACTGAATCAATTAATTTAATGACTAGTAACATGATTAATCTTATTTTAATTTCTTAATTTCAAAATATAAAATAGAAGATATTTTATATATTTACGATTTGTAGAGACCCATATTATAGGAAAATAAAAACATTATATATCCATTAGAGTGACCTATGCATAGTGTTGATTCCAATAAGAATATATATACTTTTACCCCAGTAGATGCTTTATAGTGGTTCATGATCCACAATTTTCACGTTACAAAAATTGTGGAAAGGATTAATAAGATTATCTTCTAAATTTTTTCAAATAAAGCCTATCATTTTATTCTCAGATATAAATTAGAACAGATTTAGGTATAGAAAATGGATTGAATAAATAAATATTTCTACACCATATTCTAAAACAAAATTAATAGGAATAGAATAATGTATTGAATGAAATGTCTGAGTTATATAGATTTTTTATCAACTAAATTTTATGAAAATGATAGTTGATAATGTGTAATGGGACCTATTTATATTGATATCCATACTAGATAAATTAAATACATTTTTTGGTTAATCAATAAATTTTCTCTAAATGGAAATCTCATCATGGATGTGGTAATGAATGGAATTATAAATCATGATTCCCAAAATAATTATAATGGATGTACACTCAAATAAAATTCTATAATAATAAAAGTCAAGGGAAATAGAAATTGAATGAAGGAAGAAGAGTAGAGTATACCTTTGAATAAAAAAAGGAAGCGATCAAAATATAAAAAAAATATATGATATAATGATCCAACAATATTGGAATCTTTGGAAATTTACTCAAGATTGTTGGAAGTAAATGTATGGAACAATGAATTATGATGTTTATCCCCAAAAATATAATTATTTAGTTTTCCATGATGAGATTTATATTTTTTAGGAACATAATCAAGACAATAGTATATGAGGTGAATTTTCATGGGTGAATAATTCCAATTCCTCCTAACATGTTATCAAAAAAATATATTTCATCTGACCTTATACTACATTGAGTTTTCAGGTCATAAATCTGGGAAATGATAGTGTAGCCAAAATCACATGTATTAGTAATAACTCTATAGAGACTAATATTGGATGTCGATTACTATTAAATGATGGATACATTTTCTAGATATTAAACTTAAATTTATATCAACTAGAATTATCACTAATAATGGATATGAAAGATAATTTAGTTATTGAAATGAAAATTTTCTATTGGTAACATGTTAATTTATCAAGTCAACAAAATCAATTCATTCTACCTCATATATTCTAGACCGTATGGGTGAAAAAATTATAGAGATAATGGAGGTTAAAATAATAACAATTCATACAAATATTAGTCACATGACTGAGAGAGGAATGAGAAGTATCTCTAAGAAGTATCTATTATTAGGGATCAATTGTTAAAAATTGGATACTTGTATTAATTGAATCACGGTAATATAACATAGACTATATATTGATGGTTATTTATCATCAAGAAAACTATACATTTTAGAATTTATATCCATATATATCCATTATATTTTAATCCATACCATGAAAGGTTTTGTTTAGATTATTAATTTCAAATATGATCATTTTACAAAAAATTAGGTTTTTGTTTAAAAAATATTGATCAGTTACATGTTTTTTTCATGAAATTTCACATCATTTTGGAAATGTAAATAGGTATACCATTGAACTATTTGCATGTAGAAAATATAGGAGAGTATCATGGCCCATTTTAGGAATACTGTAAGTGTTTATAATTCAAAATAGAAAATTTAGCATAAAATATTCCTTAATATAATGGTGATTCTATAAGGATGAGCAGGGTTATCTGGGAGACCGTTAGTTGTATGATCTCAAATGAAAAGTTTCCCAAATCCTCTTAGATGGAGGAAATGATGTATAAATTATTATTAGTAACATTTTCTTGTCATTATAACTATACAATTACATAAAAATAGTTTTTTAGTGGTAAATAAGATTAATAAAAATACATGAGTGTATTTTTATATAAAGAATTAATTCATATTATAAATGATGAGAGGGAAAAGTTTGATTGATAGGGAAAATAATATATCCTCCTAGGATAAACTATAGAATATTTTGGATATAGAATGTTTGATACTATTAGCATAAATATTTTCAGTAGAATTGTTTTCAATATCTTGAAGATTGGATGGTTGAATATTTTGAGAAGGAAAAAAATTCATAGATTCTATACTCAAATGAAAATATAATTAATCTAGGACTAGCCCCACAACTATTTATTATGGACATTAGGGTTTAGATTATAGTTGCTAAGGATATATCAAAACTAGGTAATATGTCTCTATTTACTAATAAGTATCCATAAACGAATATTTTACATTAGATCCCACTAGAATCATCATTGAGGTGATCCACCATAGAATGAACTTTACGTCATAGATACTCACTGAATGAGTATATAAATCCCAATAATATGGAAGATATACATTGTAATGATACTATAATATGATATCCTTAAAATATTGAATGAATAAAATTTTTGTAAGGGGAGATAATATCCTTATATACAGACTGCACATTTAATCTTTTGGAGTCGTCAAATGGGAAGAACAAACTCAAGAACTAGTTGGTGTAAAAAATTGATGGAGAATGCGGAAAATATTTGGAATGATATAGATTCATTATTTTTGTAAAGTTATTTTATAAAAATAATGGAATTTAATATAATGAATTTTTTTGTCACATAATAACAAGATCATCTGTCAGAGTTGTTATAGTATTGGTAGAATGTATTAATCAAGTGGTAGAAAGACATAATGTTAAAACAACATTTTTATATTTTAATCTTGATGAAGGGACATATATGTATCAACATGATTATTTTTAATAGAATAGAAAGGATAAACATATTTAAACCTAATAACGTTTATATGGTTTTACATAGTCACCAAGGAAATGGTAAAATAAAATTAGGATATTTACTAAAAAATGAGTATATATGAATAAAAATTGACCTCTAGCTTTTAGAAAATTGGTTATTCAAAATTTTTGAAATATTATCTGGATTAATTATGACTATATTTTAATTATTGTAAATTCTATTAAAAATATTGAAATGTTTACGATGTATTTGAACATTTTTTTAGATGATGGAATTTGGGAAGTATACTCACATCCTGTCTTAAAGATTACTCTAAATAAGTGGAATCAAAATATTTTGATATATCAAGAATCGTAAATTAATTTGTTTCTTATAATAATAAAGAATATAAAAGGAAAAATAATTATCATTCTTTATGTGAGGAACTTTAGGATAATAAAAAATAATCATTCAATCAACTAAAAAGGAGAAAATGAGAAATAGATAAAATTATATATGAATCAAAATTTGGATGTTCATATATGATATGGTGTTCCCCTAAATGATTTTATATCACATTATTGGTGTTTTGATGAATTTTTTTATCAAATCAATGAAAGTAACTTTGGAAACTTTTCAAATTAATTGTAATGTATCTCTAAACTATATTTAGAAATAGTTTACATTTTATAAATTTTAAATATTTTTTGGAAGGATAAAACTGTAAATAAATTGATAAATATATAAACATGAGGAAATATATATTTGGATAATTCCTATTTTTTTCCAGGGGAGTGATTTTATAAAATCACCAAATTTGGAGTGTGTTTATTTTTCTATACAATATTTTACCATATCATAATAACTAAAGGCTTCAAGGAGATTATTTTGATGTAAATTTTTATACATGAGTTGGGATTAAGTTAGAGTAATTATATTCTATTTTTTATAGTAATATTGATATTAATCTCTAGGTGAACCTAATATTTCATTCCAATTACAGGCATAATAACATTCGATATCACTAGATCAGTAATGTGTTGGAGTTTGATTTTGATAAATATTTACATATATCAATGATAAATGGATTGATATGATAAAAAATGTGTTAACAAAGGGTAATATATAATAGTATACTGGAACTATATGTCTATCTTCTAACTGAAATTTATCTTTAGTGGGACTTTTTGGGAGTAACTCCCAATTAAGTATAATTTTACTTGAAATGTAATCTTTGGACGATAAAAACTATGGGTGGAGTGGGGGGTGGGGGGGTATTTTCATCTTTTAGTAACCCATTTATTTAGTATAAAAACAACCAAACATACCATGGACTGTGTTCTTGAGGACTATTGGAAACTAATCTAATGCCTTTTGTTTTTTAAGTGTAGATAATGTAGAGCACTCACACTTGAATAATGTAATTTTACCATCAATAATATCATGATTCCTATAATTTAATGGACAATGTTTTAATTCTACTTTGATTTATCTAGAGAAGGGGACAAATAAAAAACAACCCCCTTCTCCCATGGATGTAGGAACATATTTTAAAACCATTTTGAATCAATATTTTTTATTTTTCGTCCTCTTTTCATCTGGGATACATTTTTTTAGATCTTATACTACCCTAAAAAAATATGGTTAATTAAAAGTATTTATTGTTAATGGTTTTCTTCATATTTTCTATGAAATTGAGAGTATTTTAATTTAGGTATTTATGATTTTTTTTGGATTCATGAAAAATAAAAATCAATTTTTTAATTAGATATGATAATAATTCTTTTAAATATTTCTAAAAATATAAATTCAATAATATTTTTAAATTAGAATTATTATGGTTTGTGGGTTAATGTTTATAGTTTCAGATATTATTTTATGAATAAAAAGGACTAGTAAAATAGAAACAGTCAGGGATTGTGATTATAGTGGAATGAACCTTATAGAAACATCTTTTGGTTTAACATGAAAATTAATTTCAATGGGGAAAAAATATGAGAAAAAAACATTATAAACTGAATTTTTTATTTGAAAAGTGAAATAATTTGTTTTCATATTAGATAGGTTTGGATTATAATTTATAAACAAAAAATATATAGGTATAACTTGAAATTAAATATTATTCTTGATAGTTTTTAGGAAACCGGTGTGCCTAAAATGATGTGACTTGATTAAAAATTTGTAACATGCACCAATGAAAATTTTCTGATGAAAATATAAATGCAGGGTAAGAGAATAGTTTTTTAGTTAATTTGGGTATTTGTTTTCAAAGAAACATATTTCTTGAAACTATGATGGATTTATCAAAATTGTGGGATAGTGGGAATGGTCTTTGAATAAGGAAAAATAAATGGGTAAGAAAATATTAATATGAATGGAATATGGATTTTTTTTTTCATTTTTTTAATAATTAACAAATATGTAATTAAAATATTTTTTTAATTAATGGAAAATTCAGTGATACCATGATGTATCCATACACTACTATATATTTCGATACAATGTATGAGTTGTGTTTTTCTAAAAAATATTTTATTTTTAATGATATGAATGAAATTAAATGATATTGTATGAAATTAAACAGTTATCATTTTGTTTGTTGAGTTCATAAATTGATTATAGAAAAATGGGATGGATTAAGGCATGATGAATAATATTTTGAGATCATTGACATGAATTTTTGAATACCTCAATGTCATAGATTTTGTAATCCAATATGAAGGTTTATTTAGCGTGTAAAATGATTTTAGAAAAATATTATTGATAAAGGAATTATAGTTTATATTTTTATATCGTAGATATGATTTTTTAGGACCTCAAGGTCATTGATTTCTTCATCCCCTCCAAATGTTCAACAGTCTTCCCATAATGGACCACCATTTTCCATTTACCTTTTTATTAAAATCATAAAAAATAATTTAAATGCTTTAGGGAATTTTTTTTATTATTCTTGATAATCCAATCTAAAAACATATTTCTAGTATAAACCCAAAATAAAGACCAAGCATGTTCATTTGAAAATGTTAATTTTTTTTGTTTTTCAAATATATAAATATGTTAACAAACATTAATTTTTTTAAAAAATATTAATCTAATTTTAATTATTTTTATTTTGAATAAAATATCAGTGAAAATATGTTTTCTATAAGATATATGACAATGATTAACTTCTATATGAGTCCATTCACCTTGAAGGGTGATCATTTCTGGTCTTTAATGTTCATTTCAATATGTAAAACACTATAGTTATCATAAATATTCTATAGCACTATGAATTTTGTTTTATAAAAAATATAAAAAACTATTTATATAACATAACCATATCTCAATCCAAAAACTCTAGTATATAGATGCCTCAATCAAGTAATTTTCAAAAGTTTTCTTTATAGATCTATGTATTATTATACTCTTCCCTCAAGGACTATTTAATCTCCTCCAACTGTAGTGGCTTTATTCACTTTATAACATTCATATTAATTTTTGATTCCTTTACTTTATAATATTTCCCCCTAACATCATTTATATATTAAATGTCTCCATATGAACTAATAAGGGATGTGATGTATCTAATTGAGTTTTTAATATTGTTTTTTTATGTTGAAAAAAATAATTAATCCTATCAGCCATGTTTTTCTCATAATATTGAATAGATTCCACAAAATATAATTTATCTCATGACCAAAAATTATAAAATATACTTTTTGTAGATGATATTTGGTACCCATTAAATATTGAAATATTATAATTTTTGAGATACCCTTGATTTTTTTTTGAAATAATAAATATTGAAAAACTGGTTTATTCTAAATTGAAGAAATGTATTTTTATTTATTATATTTCAGAAAACATTAGTTTCTTTATTTTTTTCAAGTTATCTTCATCCCACATTGACATATAACCAATATAAAAAATGATGTATGTGTATATAAAGTTATCTAGAATGGGGTTTATGATATTTAAACACGTGACACCCCTTGTTACATAGTTTTATTCATTTATTTATTCAAATTTTATTTTTTTTATATATTGATTTTTGATAAATTTTTTATTGAAATTTTTTATTTTTAAAATCATTTAAGGGTCACACTATATATAAATACCATTTGGAGTTTTTTTTGAAACCATGTGTTTATATTTTTAATGGAATTGTGGGCTTAGGCACAGTTATCACACTATTAGGAAACATTTCTAGAGTCAAAAGAGTAACCATTTGAAGTATATTTTGGGTGACAAGTCTATGTCACAAGATAACCTAGTGTCTTCTGTAAACCGTGGGGACTTATCATGTGTCCTAAAAAGGAACTTTATTTTCATTGGATTTTATTTTTATTTTTATGTATTTTGATCCTTATTCTCCCACCCAACCTCTATGTGTGACCCCCCAATGGAGAATCCCACATCAATCATGACTTCACCTCCTCCAACCTTTCCCCCTTTTGTGTTTCCACACAAACAATTCATTGTTCTTAGTCGATCATCCATGGTATGGTGTCTTGTCCCTTTCCTTTTCTTTTTCCAATTATTTTCATACTCACCTCTTGTTCCTATTTGATTTATCAAATCCCTAGGTAGGTATTTTGATCTATTTTGATTACATTTTTTAATACAGGGGGTTTTTGTATCTTTTTATTCATTCTTGAGAATCTATCATTGGAGGTGACCCATTTTGGAAAATCATTCATTGATTTTGAGTAGGGTTTACCATTACCAAGATTTTAATCATTAAAACTCTAATTTCATGCATTATAGAGTTATAAATATAATTGTAAAATATTAGTATTACTCATATATATTTAGTTTAAAAAAGGAATAATCGATTTCTAGTAGATTTATTTTGAATTTGATGTTGTTTACTATTTAAAATAATTGTTTAAATTTAATTTTTTTTTCATATTTATTGTTGTTTTATCATATTTTTATCTCTTTAAAGTATTATTTTATATTTATATATATGTTTTAGTATACAATAAATTATTGAAAAGATTTATTTTTCAATTCAGGTTTTAAATGAAATTCAATATACTGATACAAAATTTAATGATATACCTAAAATAAAAGGTAACCTTTAATGGGTTTTTGACCCTATTAGGGTCATGGAATTAATAATATTTTAAAGTATCAATATTTTAATGGATTTAAAAAATATAGGAGTTATTTATTAAATTAATTTTTATGGGTGATTACAACTTAATTGGATTAAATTTTTTTATGCAAATGGATTTGATGGACTATAAAAGACTAAACATAATGATTGAATTTATAGAAAAGCATGTTTAGAACTTTTAATTGGAATTTAAATGTGTGATTTTTTGAAAATCCTCTTTAGTCTAACTCATTTTCGAATTAATGGGTTTTTATTGATAGATTTAATGGTATCATATTGAATTTAACTTAGGGGATATTTATTTAGAGGCAGATATAGATTAGTGTGAGATATATGCATGTAATTATTGTACTTATTTATGTTGATAATAATTTTATTGATTTCTAACTCTCACATTAATTTTTATTGGATCATTGGTAGCTAAGTGGGAGTATGTACTTATGGTGTACTGTATAGTCACACACTAATATTGTTCCCTGTCATTAGTGATTATGGAAGATGTGGTTTTTATTCTAATGATATTTGGTGAAAGCTATTTGGATGTCTTTTGTTAGTAAGAAACATAGCTCAAAAGGCTGATCTGGATTACTAAAGTCTTGTATATTCTGTCTTTAGGATGTAAGTTAGAAACCGTGACACTTATTGATTCATTGGTGGATTTATTTACAATATTACCTTAGATTCCTTTAAATCCTCTAGTTTCAAGATGTGTGTTTCCCTTTGGATTCTTCCCAATATTTATTCTATTATTTATTCTTCTGAGAATTTTTCATTTTTTTTATATTTCACCCACACACTATGAATTGGTTTTCTAGATTATTTTTGGAATCACTTTTTATACAGAAAGTTTTAGAAAACTTTATGGTCAATTTATTTCATAGAAAAATTTGGATTGAGTGTTCAGGTTCAACAATGGGGTGTTTGACCAACAATGGGTTTGCAAGTAATTATTATTATATAAAATTAAATTAAATTTTGTAAATAATTGATGAATATTATGTTGTATATTTTATAAAATTAAATCAAAATCAAAATTTTAAAATAATTTTTCTAACTTGAATAGAAATGATTTTATAATTAAATTTTAGGAATGTGGAACCTCAGATGGTGACCTATTAAGTATTATTATAGTCAGTCCCATATTATTACATTATATATTAATAATTTTACTAAGTTTCTATTTGATCATGTTGTGAATCAGGATTTAACCCCTCTTAGTGACTAGTGTGAATTTCAGGTAAGTATTTTTTTGGATTTACTTATTTCATCATCCATTTGAGCCTAATAGTTTATTTGGTATGATATCCATCCTTTTTTTCCTATTAATTTCTTAGAATGTCCAGAAATATTTTTCATTTAAATTCTTTGAAATTTTGTCCATCTTTAGATTTTAAATGAATTCTTAATTATATATATTTTTGTCTTGTTTTAAAATCCAATTAGTACTTTAATAGATTTATTTATTCTTATTTGTTGTTTTCACAATATCTATAAAAGTTACAGTACGATAGGGAGTTGGTTGTAGGTGAGGGATTTTAGAGGGTGGGTAGAGGGATTTTGTTAAATTTAAATTATTTATATTTTAATATCTACTACTTTTCTTTTATAAAAATATTTCATTTTTGTATAGATGTTTGAGTTTCTCATGGGTCAGAGTGATTTTTGAGAATTATTATGTTGTTTTTAACTATGATTTTTGGGATTATTAATATCATTTCAAATTTTTTTCCTTGGAACATGTAATTGTGTATTGGGGATGAAGAATACACCTTAGGATAGTTGAGAGATAGTTTATGTTCAAGTTTAGATTGAAGTTTGTGCCGATATGTTACAAATTGCATCCAATCCTAGGATCTTTATTAGGAGTATAGGTTTTTGATAAAACCATTTTTATTAGGGTGTGTCATGGTATATTATAGTATAGATTTATTTTCGGAACTAGGGTTGTATAAATGGGGATAGATTCATGAGAACAATTCTATTTGGATCATAGAGTTTCCATGTGAATTAGGATTTAAATTTTGAATTTGGAATTCAACTTTGATAATTATGGATAATGAATTTATCCCCATTGGGATTATTGGATTTAACTAGGAGTTATATTGTTTTTTGGTTGAAAAAATATATGGTTCAAGGAATTATGTTGTATAGAATGGAATAAGAAACATGTAATAGACTACCCTCTTTATATGGAGACATTGATGGAATTTTTTGTTGGGAAGTATCGTGGTCCCTCCAACCATAGGTGTAACACAATGGTATTTTATAAAATATTTCATTATGAGTAAATTAAATTTCTTTTATAGAATGTGTGACACACAACACTAAGATTTAATGAAACTTTAAACACTTCTAAAATATTATTTATTAATATGAATCTAATTGCATAGTTGTTATAATGTTATGTATGAATAGTATTAACAAAATTCATTAAATATATGGTTTAATGGTTTTTGTGAAATTAATTATTTAGTATCCAATTATTTAGAAATTGAAATTAAAATCCATTTCAAAATTAAGGATATATTCTTTAAAACAACCATTTTTATTCAGACAGATACATTTTACATCAATAAATTAATCATATATCTTTTATTAAATTATTTTATTGAAATTTTAACAGTTTATATTCAATAAAATTGTTAACATTCATCTTATGTGTTTTATTTACAAAATATAATAATAACTTAAATTTTTTGATTAAAAACACTATTTGTTTAACAAATAGGTTTGTCTAAAATGTAATTATTATTTTTAAATTTATTTCTCAAAATTTTTGAAATTTTTTTTTGAAAAAAAACTAATTATTTATATTTTCTTTTCAAGATAATCATGGATTAATTTTTTGAAAATTTTATGAAACGATAAATATTTTATTTAATAGTAAAAATAATTGTTATTTTTCAATATTTTTCCTTTATTTTATATCATTTTAAAAAATAAAAATTGTTTAAATATTGTTTTACAAGTAAATTTAGTTCAAATATATTTTTATTAATCTAATTTATGTCATCATAATCAATTTTATATTTAATTTTTATATAAATTTTATTTAATCATTTATATATTTTCTTTTCGAAAAACTACTTTCCCGTCACCTATATGGGTTAAATTTTCTGTTAAAAATTTTAACTTATATGAGTGGAATTTAGATAAATATATTCAATATTTATATTAGTCAAAAAATATATTATATATTAAGGAAAACTTAATTTCTATTCAAAATGAATAGTACAAACAATTAAAATTAATTACCATGGTTAATGTTAAATTGAGTTTATCACTGGTTAAATTAAAAAGAAATGGGGTAAAATGACAAAAAAACATGTCTGAACTTTTTTTGGTGGACATATCTAGAACTTTCACTATCTAGAATCAATAATGGATTATTTTTGTGCCTTGTGTCATGTATAAAACGCGAGTAAACTATATTCTTTTCAAAAATCCCCAGTGTGTCTATTAGTCATCTTATAAATAGCCATATACAATCCGCCCCTCTTCACATATCGAAAAACCATTGATCCAAAAAATTCCAACCAAATTTTCTTCCTTAATTCCCTTGAGAAATCCAATAGGACATGGTGAGATGAAAAATCCAATCAGAAAAGGCTTTAGTTTACACCTATACTGGTTCTTTGGAAAAGAGGTAACACTTTTAACTTTGTTTTTTGTCTTATGATTTATTATAACACTTAAACATCATATTCAATTATGATGATATAATAACCCAAGTATCTCCAATATATTTATACAATTTTATTTTAATTTAATAACTTTTATCTATCTTTTCTAAAACCAAATGAGAAATAAAACTTTTTATAATGTGTGCGATGGACCACCACCTCAAGAACCAATGTAATTTTTTTCCATAACCTCTCCTCATGAATTTATATATTGATGTATTTAATGATTATATATAATATATATTATATCCTTACACCTATGTAATTATAATTACACATATAACCTATTACCTTCAATCCCATTTGAAGAAATAGTGTCACTCATGTGTTTAGAAGACTACCACCCCGTGAATTGAGGTGTTGGTATTTTCCATTTCATTTTAACACAGTTAGTAAGTAGGATAAATTTAATGAGTATGAAAAATATTTTTTAAATAATTTTACATATATAATTATGATATCATATATACTTTATCACTTTTTATTTTGTGGGGGATATGAAAATGTAATTCGTGTGTATGGTGGACTACCACCTTGCGAAGCGATGAGATTTATTTTTCTCTAAAATAATCATGGAATGAAATTAGTTTAAATTTAATGAATATGTTTTATATATATTATATTAAAATTATTCTAGAAAGTTAATATATAATTTTAACTTTATTCGTTTCATCTTTTGTTAAAATTGGAATATCATTCTGGAGTACTTACAGCCTACCATCGCCATGAATAATGTATTTCATTTTCTACCTAAATCTATTATGGATTTCTAGTAATAAATATATAATGAAGATATATTATATTAATATCACATTTAATATTCTGTAAATTATGTAACTATGATCAATGTATGTGGATAAAAATTGAAAGAAAATAAAACATACCAGAAAAACAAATAAGTTATTAAAAAAAACATGATTTTAACAAGGAATTTTAAATAATCAGGGAATAAGAATTCCTAAGTAAATAATATATGGTATGATATATATGTGTACGGTTCGGTAATATATTTATAATAAGCTACATTTATTTCAAATGAGGAACAAATGTGAACAATGAAATTCAAAACTTATGGTAAGTCCTTTTTATTTCACTTTTGTATTCTATGAGACACATGCCACAACAACAACAAATTTTCACAACAGCCTCATCCATATTGGTGAAGAATAAGATAGTGTATCCAAGACACTTGATATCAAATACAAGAAGAGAAATATATTTTAGCTAATATTTAAGGTACTATATTAGTTACTATTCGGTATTGTAACAACCGGAACAATTCATCAGTTTGGGCTTTCGGGCCACCGGTTTGGTCCTTGATTCCTTCCAGGCCTTCAGGCCACCCAAGGCCTTCATACTAGTAAGGCTTTTAGGCCACCTCAAGGAATTCAATCCACTTCAAGGCCTTCACACAACATTTCCACATCCATGAATTATTTTAAAGGTAAATTTAATTTAATTTCTATTCATATTTTTTTTGGGGGTTTCCCAAGCTTTTTTTGGAGGAAAGGGTGAGTTTTCATGATTTTGGAAAAACCATGAGCCCATTTCCAGATTTAAAAACCAATTTTGTTTGTTTTATAGATATTTAGGTTTTTAATATTTTTCACCATTTAAATTTCCTAAATGGTCTCCCCTGACCTATTAAAACCACCATTTTAGTTTTGACCCTTTAAGAGTCCATAATAATGGGGGATTTGGGTCTTTATTTAAGGAATTCGGCCAGCCTGAAAACCCATTTCTAGTTGTTTTTAAAAAAATTATTTATTTAATAACATATTTAATTTTAATGATATTTAGGTGATTTCAAGTATTACCTAATCCCACTGAACTGAGCCACATGTCCATTATCCTCCCACCCTATTTAGAGCTCGTATTCAGCACGATATAGTACATAACTTCCTTGGGTGTCTCAAATCTTCCATTTTTGAAGAGGTAACTTATTTCCATCATAACTCTCTCAATTATTACTCTTTTTCCACCATTACAATTCCTAATTCCACCCTTAATCATCCTCTTTGAACATAACTTTTATTTCTTCCCTCCAAGTCTCTCGAAACCTCTTTCGAACCCCATTTTGAATAAAGATTTGGTGGAGGATATTTAAATAATTTCAAGTAAGTGTCTCTACTCCATAGTTAATCCCCTTTCCATGAATTTTCATTCAATTTAATTAAAGTCTCAAATTAAAATGGGGTAGGGTTTCGAACCTATGGTTTTACCTTGGTATTTTATGGTCAATTCTTGTTGTTTTAGGTTCGATCTATTTCCCTCTTAGTGTGGCGGTGGTGCGACTTGATATTCGCACAGTGATTCAAGGGTTTCATTTGATTTTATAGGTGATTCAAATGTTTATGAAATATTTGTGTATTCAAATATAGTATTTATCATATTTTCAAATTTATATAATTTTATGATTGATGAAAAAATTAGTTGTAGTGGTGTTTTTATTGCAATTGAATTTTAAATTCCAATTTTGTGTGAAATTGGCAGTTTTCCAAAGAAATGTTTTATTGGTTTATTTGGGGCTTCCCTATAAATACTTATTTATTTTTATTTAACTTTAATAGAGATAAAAATACTGTTTTGAAGGTTTATCCCCTTTTTTGCTGTGAAAATGGATTTTAATGGTATTTGTGGAACATGTGAACATTAAGTACCATGTTTATGTGTAAATGGAGGTTTTACAAAGTTATCATTTCTTGGTTCACTTGGAACTACCCTAAAATTGATTTCTAGGTTTCATTAAAATTTATTAGACTTACCTTTCAGTTTTGGTAACTTACAAGTGTGCACATGTTTTACAAAGTGGGGTTTTCAAGGAGTTTTGGGTGCCAAACAACGTGAGATTTTGAGAAATTATTTCATTTAAAAATCAAAGTGTTTTGTTGTGAGTTTTAAGTGGATGAAAATGTGTATATCTACTGTACTATTTTTATGTGAATAGTATGGGTGGTTTATATGAAAATCTATTTATGTAGCATGGTGAAATTGCTTGAGCACAAAGGGGGAAGCCCGAGTACCTAGGTGGGGCAGATATGTACTAGTATGGCTAGTAGACCGGATGGGTTTTGTCCCTATTTCACATAGTATTTGGATAAAAAACAAATCTAACTAAACTATATGGATGATTATTCGAGAACACTAGGTTATGGTTATGTTCCCTACTAGTGGCTCATGCATGAGAACATATTTTACTATGGTTACTTTACACCAAGGTATAAGGTACATAGGGCCAGAGACTCTGTAGTGCCAAGGGGTGTTCCCAATTTTGTTTCTCATTGGGTTTTTGGTATTTTCCATTGTATTTGGGTGTGTTTGGAAGTATATTATAGTATCTAACATGATCATTTAAATGTTTTAACAATCTGAATTTTTTATCTGGAAAATTATTTTTAATTGAAAGTTTCATTTCTTGGAATTTGTTGCCTCTTTTCATTACATATTAAAATTGCTTGATTTTTCACCTTGTATTGCATGAAATTTTGAATAATTGCTTGGTATTATATTGGAATTAGTATTACACCCTACTTATACCTCTTAGGAGTAAGTAGAAACTATTATTCCTGACTCAGGTAAAGGAAAGACTTGGGGTGATGGTGGTTCGGTGTAATGACCCGCCAATTCTCAGTGGCATGAGAGTACAATGAGTCATTACTAGACCATAAGTGACATCTCCAAGATTCCAAAGGATGGAAATAAATGCCTAAGGGTTTCAAATAAAATTGGTGAACGATTTACCCTTTATGAAAATAAACCAAAACATTCACTAACAACCACTATATGTTGCATGTTATTAAAACAACCAACTCATGTATTACCCAAAGGGAACTACATTGTTCTACAAGACAATAAAACCAACACAATATTAGAGTACCAAGAGGAAGACTAATAAAAAGACCCAAATTATGCCAATACACACTCCAAGTCTCCAGGCCGAGCTACATGCACCAAGCACCACCACATCTCTCAAGCATCACCACGAGCACTAGCAATATGATGCTTTACCTTTATCTGTGTCCTGGAATACGAAATCTGCAAAAGAACCAATGTGACAAAGAAGGGGTGAGTATAAAAATTAGTAGGTTTTCCCCCAATGACTTCCCAACTCACACCACTAGGATAGAAGAGTTAGCCACATTTATATAAAAATAGTTTATATAAAACATTTTCTCAAAAGCAGTTTATATCTAAATATAATAAAGTTTCTAAAACCATTCATAACCAAAAAAGTCCAAGAGAAATTGAATACAATTTTCCAACAATTTAATTTTCCATAAAAATAACCAATCCATCTTTAGAACTATTTCGCAAAAACCCTTTTTGGCATACCCAACCATTTCACAATCCCAAGTAACCAGCCATGCATTCTACCTGGAAGAGGGGAGAATCCCTAACCCTTATCCATCCCAACCATGATGGGAGAGACTTATTACCCTTATCCAACCCAAATGAACATGAATGCTTGATGGGGGAGAGACCTAACACTTATCCATCCCAACATTGATGGGGGAGACCCCTAACCCTTATCCGTCTAAATTCAATATGAATGTATGACGGGGGAAAACCCCAACCCTTATCCATACCAACACTGATGGGGGAGACTCCTAACCCTTATCCATCCCAAATTCAATATGAACACACACCACACATTCACAAAAATAATGCCAAAACCATCCTTTCAATAAAACACATTTTATTGAAAACCATTTCCATCAATCCCAAGTGTGTTCAACCAATTCAAACCATTTCAATAAAATCATACTTTTATTGAGAACCAAAGAATGAACCAATTTCATCAAGCCATTTCAATACCAAACCATTTTAATAAAACACCCCTTTTTATTGAAAACACAAATTTCATCAAACCATTTATCATTCCAGCAAATCCATAATTTAAAATCAACATTTTAAATTCAAGAAGCCAAATCACATTGCACAACAATCCACCAAGATCTCACAATTTCATCAAAAAGACAAATCATCACTAAAGAAGATTTACTCCATGATATGAACAATCAATTTCATTCAAATAACCCAATTTAAAACTAATCCAATCAATTATAACAAGAGGAGTTGAGAGATAAGACTCCTACCTCAAAGGTTTTGACGAAAACCCTAACAAACGAAGAATGCACAAGAAAAATGGGTCGATTCACCAAGGATCCTCCTTAGATCTATTCTCCTAATACAACCAAGACCAAATCTCATCATATTTGGAATCCACAAACCTAGATCTACCCATAATGGGCATAGATCTAAAAAACTGAGAGAAGAGGAGAAGTAGATCTAAGTAGATCTAAGAAACCAAACAAGAACTATCAAATACTTAATGAATCCAACTTCGATTCTTCAAGAGAAGCCTTCAGATCACCTATGAAATTATGAGAGAACCCTCCTTGACCCTAGAAGAACCAAAATACCGAGTTAGGGCCACTTGGGAGGAAAAATTATCTATATAGAGGCAAAAACACGTGAGATCCACCTTTATAGGATCTCGTTTAAGTGGGCGCACGGTTAGTTCGCCCGATTTGATAAACCGTGCGCTAACCGTGCGTTAGCTACTTCCTCAACCACCATTCTCACATAGTTTGTCCGCACGGTTAGACAAACTGTGCACCTCCCTTGTGGAAGCCACTGCCTTTAAGACCCACTATGCATAGTTTGGCCGCATGGTTTAGACAAACCATGCGCCGCCCGTGCGACTTCCCCTTTTCCTCAAAACATCATTCTATGTTCTCTTGATTCTCCCATTAAACACCCTTAACTTAAAACCACGAGAAGCATGAAGTAAGGGTTACATACTAGAAACCAGGGGTACTACATTTGGGGTGTTAGTTCCAATTCTTAGGGCGGAGTTGTAGGGATGACATGTTGGTGATAACTTGTTGTCATGTGGAGTCCTTGGGGATGTTTTTCTGCAGTTTATTTTTGTCTTGGACCTTTTTAATTTCATTTGAACTTATGTTTTTAGTTCTGGATTTTTGTATAAACCTTGTTGGTTTGTATTTTTCAGATTCAGTTTACCAATTGTTTTTAATGCTTCATGTATAATTATTTGGGAAAATCATTCCCAAACCAAGATAAATGATACCCGAGAACATGTGCTAGATAGTGGGGATAGGTAATGCCCTTCAGGACGTTCCACGAGCCATGTTTGGTGCCAGTATTGGTGGCGACCAGATTTGGTTTGTGACAAAATGGTATTAGAGGTGTTAAAGTTTTTGTTTTATATTTATATTTTGGGATGATTCGGGGTAGACCAGACCTTGGTCTGTCGGGGCTCGTCGTTTTCATTTTGAGTGGGGTTCCTGGCCGACACCTCTCATGGAAGATCTTGAGTCACTCGAGGATGTTTGAATTTACGGATTGACTTCACATCCATGTGGGACATGTGGGATGCAGACCACATGTGGACATCAGGAGGAGGTGGAGTAGTTGTTTCTTTTATTACTGGAACGTGTATAGATTATATATATTTGATGTATTTGATTAAAAATTTAAAAAATGTTGTATTGATTATTGTTTTGTGATTGTTGCATTTTGTAGAAACATGCCTCCTCAGAAATCACCCACACACCCATAAGAGAAAGATGGAGAGAGTTATCTGACACCGATTGATCAGAGGCTAGTCAAGGCTTTGTTCCGGGCTATCCAAGATCTAGGGTAGGGACCGAATCCTACCCCTATTCGTTCTAGGTAAGAAGATATGGATCCTAGAAAAGATAAATCTCAGGAGTTTCTGAAAAACAAGCCTCCAACCTTCCAAGGTAGCTCAGAACCCCAAGAAGTAGAGGAATGGATCAAGAAGATCGAGCACATGTTTGAGTTTTTGGAAACACCCAAGGATCATAGGGTGAAGTGTGTCTCATTTCTATTAGAGGGTCCCAACCATAAGTGGTGGGATTCAGTGCTTAAGACTGGGAATAATGAGTAGATACATTGGGGAGATTTCAAGTCCGTCTTTAGTGAACAATACTGCGCTAAGGTCTTGGCATATGCCAGATCCCGAGTGTTCATGGACCTTGTTCAGGGGTATCTTTTCAGTGATAGAGTACACCAACCATTTTTTTGAGTTGGTTCTTTATGCTACTAAAATTTTCTCAAATGAACAATTGAAGGTCAAGAGGTTTTAGAAAGGCTTGCGACCTAATATATACTCCCAGGTCTTCTTGTTCAAGCTGAGGACCTATGCTAAGGTCTTTGACCGAGTGTGTATAGTGGTGATCAACCATAAAAGTAGGGATGGTTTTTCTGGGACAATATCAGTAGCGAGTAGTGGCAGCTCTATAGAGAATAAGAGGAATTAAGAGGATGAGGTGAAGAAGGGAGGTAGAAGTTCAGGCCAATCCTCTTAGAAGTTTTCATCCGGAGCTTCTGATGTGGGATCAGTCATGTGCCACCAGTGTGGGAAACCAAGGCATATCTGATCAGAATTCCCACTTCATCTAAAGCCATATTACCAATGTGGTGGTCTATGTCATTTTTAGTGCTTCTGCAGGGTGGCACGTCCACCTTCAAGAATGGCCTGGTCAACAACTCCAAGAGGAGTGCCAGTACAGTCTGAGCCGTCGAGGATGGAAGGATCTCAATATGGTGGTCATGGTGGTAGGGTTGAATAATCTTCTAGGTAGATCTAGTTCAGGGCACAAACACAGACTAGAGGTCATCCTTAAGCAGAGACCGGACTTCTCCATGCGGTGGATTAGGCACCAACAGGATCAGAGGTGGGACCGTCGATAATTCAAGGTACTGTTATGATCACATATTATATTTCTTCTATTATTTTTGATTCTGGTGCCTCTGTTTCATTCATTTCTGCCTATTTTGTTGACATGCTGAACTTCCCAACCGGGTTGTTGTCTTTTGCGATGGAGTTGGTTACTCCACTGGGAAAGAAGAAAAGCGGGGTCTCAGGTTCCTGTCTTCTGCACTTTCTATGTCAGGGGTTGAGATAGAGTGGGACCTCTGGGACTTAGACATGGATCTTTTTGACTTCAACCATGGCTTGCATTGGATAGTACACTTCCAAGAACACATCGATTGCTACAGATGGTGAGTGAGTTTCACGACACCTGATGGGAGTCATTGAGGTTTTCGTGGAGAAAGGGATCCTCGGTCGGGTCGTGTAGGGTCACCACTCCTAGAGTTGGGATGTCTTTTCTTCCAGTTATCATTTCTTGTGTTAGAGTACAATGGTCTTTCCCTTGAAGGTGCACCAACTCATGTAGTGAATGAGTTTCCATAGGTATTCCCTAATGATTTTTCAGGTTTTCCCCCAGAGCGGGATGTGGATCTTTTGATTGATCTAGCATCGAGAAATGAGCTGATATCTCTTCAATCGTATTGTATGGCCCCCACTGAGCTAAAGGAATTAAAAGATAAAGCTGGATGACTTAGAATCCAAAGGATTCATTCGAACGAGCATCTTTCCTTAGTTCTCTCTTGTGTTGTTAAAAAAAAGGATGATAGATCTCTTAGGTCGTTTATTGAATACCAGAAGTGGAATAAGGTAACAATTAATAACATATAAACATTGCCCATAATTGATGATTTGTTCGATCAATTGATGGTGGAGAATTGGTTCTCAAAGATAGACCTGTATTCGGGGTATCATCAACTAGGGGTGAAGGAGTCAGATATCACAAAGACAACCTTCCTAAGCAGGTACATCCACTTTGAGTACTTGGTCATCCCTTTCGGATTGACCAATTATCCTGCAGTCTTTATGGCACTCATGAACATGGTTTTGCATTAGTATCTCAATTCCTTCATTGTGGTGTTAGTGGATAACAATTTAGTATACTATGGCTCTAAGGAGGAACACAAACATCACTTGAGGATCATCTTGGGTATGTTGCAGGATCACCACCTCTATGAAAAGTTGTCAAAGTTAACTTTTTGGATCAGGGAAGTGAGATTTCTATGGCATGCGATATTTGAGAAGGGGGTTTCAGTGGACCCCAAGAAGATTAGTGCAGTTATGTCATGGGAGAAGGTGAAGAATGTGTTTGTGATCAATAGTTTCCTTGGCCTAGCAGGTTATTACAGGCGATTCATTTGAGATTTCTGTTGCCTTGCTTCACCGATGACTACACTAACCTGAAAAGGGGTGAAGTTTTTATAAGGCCCATTATGTTAGGCCTCATTCGAGGAGATAAAGAGGTGGTTAAATACTGCCCCCGTGCTGATTTTTCCAATGTCTAGAAAGGGATATGTGGTCTATTGTGATGCTTTAGGTATGAGTCTTTGGTGCGTGCTTATGCAGGATGATCACGTGGTGCTGTATGGATCTCTCAAACTCCGACCACACGAAATGATCTACCCGACCCATGACTTAGAGTTGGCAGTGGTGATGCATGATTTGATGAATTGGCATCACTACCTCTTCGGGGAGAAGTTTTTGGTCTACTCTGATAACAAAATTTTAGCATATATCTTCTCATAGAAGGACCACAACTTGAGGAAGTGTCGTTGGATCGAGTACTAATAGGTATTTGACATTGAAATTTTCTATACCCCAGTAATGGGTAATGTGGTGGTCATTTCTTTGAGCAGAAGAGTTACGACACATTCTTTGAGGAATTCCAGTGATGAGTGAACTTTGATGGGGCTCTATTTTTAGATGCATGTGGAGACCAGGAGGCACAATGGAGTTGTATTCTTGGAGGGCGTCCAGTTGACTACTTCTCTATTGGAGTTAATTCATCAGAAAAATCCCAGTGATGATCTTTTTTAGAGGTCAAAGAAGTTTATTTAGGGTGGGGAGACATCCTTTGATTGGTCATCATCTCCAGAGGGCATCTTGTACTTCAAGGGCCATTCAGTAGTGCCGTTATCTCTATGGAACATGGTGATGGAGGAAAACCACTGGTCTTAGTGGGATTTCCATCTGGGTTCCACCATGATGTATTATGATGTCCGTCGGTAGTTCTGGTTTCCTGGTATGAGGTGATACATTGCAGACTTTGTGTTGAGATGCTACACATGCTAGCAGGTGAAAGTAGTGAATCAAAGGCCCTCCAGTTTGCTGAATCCATTACCCATTCTTACATGTAAGTGCGAAGAGGTATCCATGGACTTCATTGTTGGATTACCTTGTACACCTCAGGGTAAGAATGCCATTTGGGTGGTGATTGATCGTCTGACCCAATCATACCAATTCA
Source organism: Viscum album (assembly GCA_963277665.1). Taxonomy (NCBI): domain Eukaryota; kingdom Viridiplantae; phylum Streptophyta; class Magnoliopsida; order Santalales; family Viscaceae; genus Viscum; species Viscum album. Next base: position 1,398,995,773 of record OY728142.1, on the reverse strand, counting down.
TTCTGATCAACGATATAGATAAAGTGGATGAGTTGGGCCATTTGTATCTTCATGAGGTGGTGAGACTGTATGGAGTTACATAGGAATTTGTCCCAAATAGAGACCCTCATTTAACTTCTCAATTTTGGGAAGGCCTTTAGAATACCTTGGGGTCTCACATTAAGATGATCATGGCATACCATCCTCAGACGGATGGTCAGACAGACTGGGCGAATCAGATTTTGGAGGACATGCTCCCTGGATGTGTCCTAGACATTAGAGGTTCTTTGGATAGCCATTTGGGGTTGTTTTAGCATTCTTATAATAACAGATACGAATAATCGATTCAAATGGCTCCTTTTGAGGTGCTATATGGTCGGCCTTGTCGGTCCCCACTGTGTTGGGCTGATGTAGGTGAGACCTCACTGCTAGGGCTGAGCCTAGTGCAGGATATAACTGAGAAGGTCAATTTGATCAGACATGATTTATTGATAGCTCAGAGTCTCTATAAATTATATGTTGACTGGAGGAGTCGAGACCTAGAGTTTTCTGTGGGGGATAGGGTATTCTTACTGGTGGCCCCTCGTTTGGGCCATCATCGATTGGGGAAGAAAGGGATGCTAACGTCGTTGTATTTCGGGCCCTTTGAGATCAATGAGAGTATTGGAAAGGTTGCAAACAATTTTTCTTTACCTTATCTGTTGACATACATCCATGATGTCTTCCATGTATCCCAGTTGAAGAAATATAACCCGGATCCATCCCATGTGCTGAGTTGGGAAGAAATAGGGATAAAACCTTACTTGTTTATTGTTGAGCACCCGGTGTAAATAGTGGTCTCCCTGGAGAAGGTTATTCAAGGGAATTCCATTCCAATTTTTCAGGTTCTTTGGAATCATGGGAATGATACACATGGTACATGGGAGTAGAAGTCATGGGTCGAGGAAGAGTACCCATTCTTGTTTTCCAATCAATATTTAGGTTGACATTCCGAGGTAGAATGTTTTTCATGGTCGGGAAAATTGTCACATACATGACTTATTTTAAAGGTAAATTTCATTTAATTTCCATTAATGCTTTGTTTTTTGTGTTTCCCAAGATTTATTTTCAAGGAAAGGTTGAGTTTTCATGATTTGGGCCAAACCGTGAGCCCATTTCCAGATTTAAAAATCAATTTTGTTTCTTATATAATTATTTCATTTTTCAATATTTTTTACACATTCAAATTCTTAAATGGCCTCCTATGACATATTAACACCACCATTTAAATTTGGACCCTTTAGGAATCCATAATAATGGTGGTTTTGAGTCTTTATTTAAGGAATTGGTCCATCCCAAAAGACCATTTCTAGTTTTTTTTAAAAATTTTTTATTTAAAAACATATTAAATTTTAATGATACTTCAATGATTCATAGTCCCAGCTAAGCCCACTAATTCCATAGGCGCTCCCATTATCCTCCCACCCTCTTTGGAGCTCTTATTCATCGTGATTGAGTATAGAATGTCCTAGGGTGTCTTAAATCTTCCATACTAAAGAGGTAAATTGTTTCCTTTATAACTCCATCAATTCATACTCTTTGTACTCCATTACAATTCTTAATTCTACCCTTCCACCTCATATTAGAACCTAACATCCATTTCATCCCTCCAAGTCACTCAAAGCCTTTTTGGAACCCCATTTTGGAGGGGGATTTAGTGGAGGAACTTCAACGAATCTCACGTAAGTGTCTCTTCTACTTAGTTCCTTCACATTCCATGATGTTTCTTTCAATTTTCATGAATTCCAAAATGACAAGAAGGTACAGTTTCGAGCCTAGGCTTTGACCTTGGTTTTTATTGGTCAATTATTGTGGTTTTAGGTTTGATCTAATACCATCTTGGCGCGGCGGTGGTGCGACTTTATTTTTCGCATGGTGATTCAAGGGTTTCCTTTGATTTGGTAGGTGACTCCAATAATTATGAAATATTTGTGTATTATCATGATATATTTATCATATTTACAGGTTTATACCATTTTCCTATTGCTAAAAAAATAGTTTCATTGGTGTTTATATTGAAATTGAATTTTAAATTTCAATTTGGTGTGAAATTGGGGGGTTTTCAAAGAAATGTTTTATTGGTTTATTTGGGGACGCCCTATAAATAATAATTTGTTTTTATTAAACTATAATATGGAATAAAATACTGTTTTTAATGTGTATTACCTTTTTTTTTCTACGAAAATGGATTTTAATGGTATTTGTAGAACATGTGAACATTAAGTGCCATGTTTGTGAGTAAATAGAGGTTTTACAAAGTTATCATTTCTTGGTTCACTTTGTGATACCCTAAAATAGATTTGTTGACTTCATTGAAATTTATTGGACTAAAGTTTCTATTTTGGAAACTTATAAGTCTGCACATAGTGTACAATGTTGGGTTTTCAAGGAGTTTGGGGAGGAAAACAAAGCAGGATTGTGAGAAATTGTTTCATTTAAAAATCAAAGTGTTTTGTTGTGCATTTTAAGTGGTTCAAAATGTGTATATCCACTGTACTATTTGTATGTGACCAGTAGTGGTGGTTTATATGAAAATGGATTTATGTATCATGCTGAAATTTTTTGAGCGATAAGGGGGAATCTCAGGTACCTAGGCGGGGGTGGATATGTACTAGCATGGCTAGTGGACCAGATAGATTTTGTCTCTATTTCACATAGAATTTGGATAACGACAACTCAAACTAAAATATATGGATTATTATTGGGTAACACTATATTATTGGTGTGTTCCCTACTAGTGTCTCATGCATGAGAATAGATTTTACTATGGTTACTTTACACCAAGGTACGAGGTACATGGGGCCCGAGACAATCTAGTGCCTAGGGGTGTTCTCGATTTTGTTGCTCATTGGATTTTCTGGTATTTGCACATGTATTTGGGTGTGTTTGGAATTATATTACAGTAGATAACATGAACATTTAAATGTGTTAACATTCTGAATGTTTTAGCTTGAAAACTATTTTTAATTGAAAGTCTCATTTCTTGGAATTTTCCACTGCTTTTCATTGCATATTAAAATTGATTGCCTTTTCACATTGTATTGAATGAACCTTGGAATCATTGGGTGGTATCCAATTGGGCATAGGTTCACACCCGACTTAAACCCATTGTGTGTAAGTAGAAATTATTATTCATGACTCAGGTAAAGGAAAGACTTTGGGTGATGGTGGTTCGTGGTGTTAGTTCGTATCCTTGGGGCGGAGTTGTGGAGACGACTTGTGGGTGATGACCCCTTGTCGTGTGGAGTCCTTGGAGCTATTTTTTTGTTGTTTCATTATTTCTTTGGACCTTTTGTATTTCATTTGAACTTATGGATTCAGTTCTGGATTTTTGAATAATCCTTGTTGGTGTGAATTTTTTAGATTCAATTTACCAAATGTTTTTGATGTTTTATGTTTAAATATTCAGGTAAATCATTCCGAATCCATGATAAATGATACCCAGGTACTTGTTCCAGCACATGGGGATGGGGAACACCCTTCGTGCCTTTTCATGGGCCATGTTTTGTGCCGGTATTTGTGGCGACCAGATTCAGTTCGTGAGAGACATGAAATTTTTCTTACAACGGACCAGGCATTCTCTAAGAGTAGGAGGCTCTAGAAGAGGTTTCAGAGCATGTACATTCACCCGAGTAGACCACAATGATTTGGAAGAATGATAGGGTATGGAAATTATGACAAGGGTCAGAATATTAATACATGATAATCCTCTCCAAATATCCTTGTGAAGGTGGATTTTTGACATCATCATGTAAATGATTGGGTGGGAAAGTCCCAATTAGTTACAGTCTGGATGACTTCCTCAATGTCCTTCTGGGCATATAACGTCACAATGCCTACCAGCCAGGTAAGGGTTCCCCTTAATCTCTTAAAAGGGGGACTATAAAAAAATAGAGGGTTTTAAGCCATTATGGGGAAAAAAGTTTATTTTTTATGGTATGTATACTATCAATTTATGGGTTTTATAGATAAAAATATACCAAATTGGTAAGGTATTGTTTTATAATTTTTTCTTCTTTGCGACAGAAATTATGCAATGCACCTATCTCATTTATGAGGTATATATTCAACAACTTAGACCAATAATAACATGAATTTTTTTATTGTAATGATATTTTAAGTTTCATTTAATGATATTATTTTATTTTACTTACAATTAAATTCTACTAAATTTGTAAGGGTTTCATGATTCAATATGTTCATTTATAATAATTTGTTATGTTTATTCTTCAAATGATGAAATCAAATGACGAATATATCAATAAACTGATGTATTTAATTCTCCTATGTTTATATCTTTAGGATTGATGTATTATAATAATTTTAATCTCATTATATACTTAATATTCCAAAATAACTTTTAACATAAATACAACTTTATAACTCTTTTCTGTCAAAGACACATTCTTTACGTGTTGATACTTTTTAGAAATGGATTCAAAATTGTTTTGACATTATCAAAAGGATTTATTAGATATATTATTACCCAAGTTGGACTTTTAAAAAATATTTATAATAAGGAAAATTCTTTTTTTCCATGAAATTACAATTTAAATTTTACAAAAAAATTTAAGGGAGTATATATGTTATTATGGATGAAATTGATATATGTCAACTGTCTTGACTATTATTTTCCTGAAAGGTTAATTTATTTGTTTTCAAGTTTATATTAAAATAAAATGTTGTAGAAAGTGTTTTATGTTTAAAAAATTTATTTTCAACATCATACGGTTACTTTCACCAAGAAATATTTTAAATTTTCTTTAAAGGATCCTTTAAAATTTTCAAATAATATTTTGAATTAAAATAATTTATATCTTTTTTACATATTTTCTTTTTTAAAAATATATTTTTAAAGAATGGTTATTTTCTGTGAGAAATTATCCTTTTGTATTTTCTATAATCATATCCCTTATATTATGATATCCATTCATGTTAAATATTATTTACATGGGATATGATCCAATTCTACCAAGATTATTATTTCTTAAGAGGTATATGATTATGATGAAGATATGTTTATGAAAATTGTTCATTTTCAATGGGTTATTCTATATTGAATTTATTCTATCATTATGAAACCCATTACCATATATGTATTATGATGTATTGAAAAGTTTATAAGAATAATTTCCATTATAAAGATTATGATATGATGAAAATTTAAGATCATATGGCACAAAAATGTATGTATTGGGATATGTGTTGTTACTTATATCTCCCAATAATGAAATGGAGAATGATTAACGTTTTATGAGATTATAGGGCACACAATAGGATATGATTTTTCCAAAAAGATGTTTCATATGAGGTTATCTCAAGCACAAAGCATGTACACGGTTGGATATCCTAGGACTAAAATATTGTTAATGTCTTGGTGGATAACCTTAGAATATGTTTTTCATTTCTTTTGTGTATGAAAACATTAATTTCTTTTTCCAATTTTATGTTCTCATGGATCTTGTTTTATTATTCCATTATGATTCATATCTTATATGCTACAATGATTTATTCCATATGTTACATTTATGATATATTTTATATAGGGTTTGGTTTTAAACTATAATTTTAATCCTCTCATACCTATATTCTCTAATTTTTTTAATATCTATATTGATTACCCTTACTGAAAAAATGATATCACACTTTATTATGTTTCCTTTCCCCAGGATATGGAGAAATGTATTATGTGAATATGTCTAAGAGGGATATAGTTTTAAATAATATAGTTGGAAATAAAAGAGCTGAGTTACTGAAATTTTGTTATTTATCTATGTTTCCAAATGAGATAGACCACAATGATTATGATTTTGATCATTATGGTCATACATTATGATTTAAAATTTATGTATTATTTGTTTAGGCATATATAATTGTATTAAGGAAAGGCTTATTTAACGTCAGTACAATAAGATAAGAAATCCTTAATGATATCCCTTTGCGTATATCATATGTAATGTTTAGATATATTTATCAAGACAAGTAAAATGATAATTATACATATAGAAATTATCCTAGATTTTTTTTGAAGGATAGAGTGAGTGGTTTATAAGAAATTATATCTCTAACTCACTAGTTCAAATTTATCTTTTAAGATTTGTAATAAAAGGGAATTATTTGTGTAATAGAAGAATTGATAAGACCATTGAAGTTAAAGAGTTGGATTTAATCACGCTCATAAAAAACAATAATAAAGGAACCCTTTAATGAAATAAAAAATTGCTGATAAAGGGGGGCTTTATCAGTGTTTTTTGCATTGTTAATGTTCCCTTTATCAAAGAATGATTTCATGCATTGACACATGTTTGAATTTTTTTAGACTTGTCCCAACCTTACCACCTATTAACAATTCCCACCCCCTTTATTAGTGGTTTTCATCGACTCTCTCAGGTGCCCCCTCCCCATTTATTAGTAGTTTACATAATTTCAACCTCTTATGTGAATCTGGAATTTATCCATGTACCTATCCATTATAACTAGAATTACATTACAACAACACCATTTTGTTTTATTATTAATTTTACGATATTTCTGTTTATTTATATATTTATTTACATATATATTTACATATATAAATTTTTTATTTTTATATTAAAATATATTCTTTAAAATACATATATAAAATATATGTTTGTTTGTGTGTGAAATATATATACTTATATTTATTTATATATATTATATAATAATATTTATTTATATATATTGAAATATAATATAAATATTTTTTTTATTAATTAATATATACAAATATGTATATATAAACATTATATATTTATATATATTTATATATGTAAATATATATCTTCAATATTTTTATAATTGTATAAATGTTTAGATATTGTTTAAAGCACATTTTAATAGATTATATATATATATGTATTTTATATTTAGATAAAAAATTTATACGTTAATACATATATATTTACATATTGACATAATGTCGTATATTAACATATAAATTGCTTGTAATGTATTTATAAATATTTACAATAAAATACATTTATATTCTATATTTAATGGAAATGATAATGATTTATTATAAAACACATTTATATATGATATACGTGCATAATATACGCACACATAGATATTTTAACACACACAATTATACATTAATTTTTTCACCCATACACGCACAAATATTTACATAATTTGTTTGTATTTACATATATTCGAATATATATACATATATATTTTTCTTTATTTAAACACACATGTTTATATATAAATATTACCTTTATAGGCATATATATTGATATTAATGCATTTTTAAAAGATAAAGGAAATTTATATTTTTTTTAATTTTAAAAATGAATAATAAATATTAATTATATATATTTAATAATATATTAGTATGTGAAACTTTATTTATAAAAGTTATTTGTTATAATTAAATATAAGGAAATATGTATATATTTAATTATAAATAAAACTACCTTATGAAAAATTATAAAAGATCAAATTCATAATATATATATAAATGTCATCCATAGAAATAAATTTATCCACCACTAATGAAAGGAAGTAAGACCCTGTTAAATAAAGATAACATTCCATTGAATGAAAAAAGATTTTAATTCCCCGAAAAAATTTTAGTTTTTTGGACATAGGGGACCTTCTTATCCTCGAGTAATGAGACTGGGGTTCTCCCAATTCCCAAGGATGTAGAGATCATTGTAGGATTTGATTCAGTATATGGTAGAGCTCAAATAGAAACACATATTAGAGGTTACATTTGTTTAAAGAATAAGTCATCTTTTAAAATTATCTTACCCCATTCATTAATTCATTTAACTTTCATGCCATTAAATTGTAGTTAAATTTCTATTACATGACAATAATTAAAATCAAATAAAATAAAATAAAAAATTTAATTATTTTATAGTCATTTATCACTAAATATCTTATATATAAATTGTAAAGGATTATTTATCCTTATATAAAACATATTTAAAAAATAAATTTTACATTTATATCAATTTAAATATATTTATATATTAATACATTAATTTTAATGAACTATTATTTTTTATGAAAGGTACTATTAATCAGTGTTAGAAAACAAGTGGTGATAAAGAGGAATTTATTTTCACTTGTAAAAAAGAGCTGATCATGATCCCCATTTATTAGCTCTTTTTCCCTATCCCTGATAAACAGACGCATTTATATATGATTTTTTATAGTACTAATATAAGTCCCCCTTTATCTGTGATTTTTTATTATCATTGATAAATCCTCCTCCCCTTTATTAGCACATTTTTTATTAGCACTCTTAACGAATAACACTAGATAAAACCAGTTTTTTCGTAGTGTCTGGATACTATAAGTGGATGTGGTTCTACAACAGATTAATCTTGGGCAACAACACTAAAAAGGAACATGAAGATATAATCATGTGTTACTTGGTACATGGAAAAGTTCCTTATGAAACACATAGTTCGACACACCCATGGGATATTCATGGGAAATTCACAAACTCTTTACGATCCATCACAATGGATTTCAATAATGACCCTAAGTGACCTAGGTTAATCATAGTTATAATAAATGGAAATAAATGTTTAATGATTTATAAAAACTGTTAGTGATTTTCAGTACTATGTGGTTTTCCACTACGAATATTGTTTCTCACACTATGTTTTTCGGTTTTTATCTATGGAATGAAATATAAGAAACTATATTAACATTAAATGTGGTAACCAATGTGTTGATAAGAAAATAAATAGGATGATAACTGATTCAAGGATATAATGATTATGCCTAATTAGTTATCAAGTCATATGATCAATAAATTTCACATTAACCAGCTATAAGACTCACTAAAGAAGGGAAGGAATGATTTCCCTGAGATTGTAGGTGGTAGATACAATGGAGGAAAGAAGATCCATCTTCTTATATATCGATCATGTGTGAGGAAACAATCAAGTTAATGTATCAAACGAATGGGAAGGTGAGTGAGTAAATTTTGGAAAAAATCTAGTAATTTTCTAATAAAATTTAAAATTTTGGTTAATGAAATGGATGAAAATAATAGTCTCTTTAAGGCATCCTTAATGATATAATGTTTTAAATGTGGAAAGTATGTGAATTATATAAATTTATTTCCTATAGGGAAATCACTAGATGATAATTACAATGTTTTTATAAGTAATAGTTATAATACTGATGATGAATAGACCACAAATTAAATATGAATGTGATGGGCTATTCTAATAGTACTTTTTATGTAAAACATGAAAAGTAGGGTAAAATAGAATTTGTTGAATGTTAAGATATGATTCATATTTCATATTATTTGAATGTTGTATGGGGGAATGAGATAATGAATCCTAGTTAATAGAATATGAATAAATTAGATTCATTGAATTGTTTTTTATGGAAATTAATGAATTATGTTATGTGAATCATGAAATTTATAAGTATTGTTCTATAGGAATTTTCATTAAGTATTTTCAGGAATATATTGAATGGTTTTGATTACCTCAAAATGGGATTGAATATAATGATTTTTTTAAAAACTCATGATTAATGTAACATAACACTTAATTTGTTCAGGATTTTGAGAAAATGGTGTCTAATTTAGATAAAGAGATTATTGTTATTGATAAAGTAAAATAGATAATATTGGTTACCCTAGAACTAATTATTGATTTGTTAAAAAGTGGTATATGTTAACATTGATGGTGTTTATAACACTTTCAGATTTATATAATATATTCAACCATATAAGTCTATATTTATATATGTATGAAGCATATAGGTTTTCATAGAGGTTTTATGGGAATTCTGGTTATCAAAATGATTTCGGAGAATATATGACAATTATGTTAACATATTTGGTCTGTGACTATTAAGGGATACTTATTGATATTTGGGGGATTAATGGTAGGTTTATTTTGGTAAATTTAGTGATATTATTTATAAATATTATATTTTTAATGGTAATAAGGTTAACAATTTGTGGAATGGTTTATGTGTAATTTTGAATGAGATTTTAGAGATTAATGTATTACTTCACTATATAAAAATTTCTACAAAATGAATGACTTGTGTTACCCAATATTTTATCATGATAAATTGTGGTAGAATAAAAGAATTATTATTTTATTATATATGTACTAATCCATTATTTCATTAATCATTACAAATTCATCATAATTTCATTGAGTAAGAGGTGAAGTATAAAATTATCAAAGAGCAACCAGAGGATGAAATTATTATTAAAATACCAAGTACTATTTTGGCCTAGGTAAATCATTCCCTTTTACTCATCCAATGGACCGAAGGGATTAATTTTTTTATTGATTTTTGATAATACACCTTTCAAGGGGTGAGGTGGAACCCTTACAAGGCCCGTATGCATAATTATTACATGGCCCATAGGTCGTAGAGGAATTCACTGCCTGTAGGCTTTAAACATTACATACAAACTAGACTACCTACTTGGAACTGCTACTCCCCAACATCTTCATCGTGAAATCATCTCTCCTCCTTCGCATGATTTTTTGGGTAGGCTTTCCCATGCATGCACAAGCTTGTCCCGGTGGCAGGTGCCATACCCTCTCATTCTTGCAATCCATTTAGCTTCGACTATGGTGAATTCTTCTTGCTCCTCCTCCTTCTGAATCTTCTTCCATATAGGTTGTCTGGTTTGTATCTACACCTAAGGTGGATAGAAGGCCCTAAGATGGCTTGAAGACCTTCCTGACCCCAAGGCCTGGGTTACCTGAAGGCCTTAAAGGACATGGGGAACAAATCAGTGGCCCGAAGGCCTAGACGGGGGAATATTCTTGACAGCTACAGTGCCAAACAGTGCCTGCTACAGTTCTCACTACAGTACCTACTACAATTCTACACAGTTCCTGCTATAGTACTGCTATAATACTGCTACAGTACAGCTACAACCCATGCTATAGTACTACTATCTTACCCTGGAAATTAGCCTCCCCCGAGATTTGATCTCGGGTCTCCTGGATGCACTTAAGGAGTCCTCACCAACTGGGCTGAGGCTCATGTGATTCCCTTTAAAACTATTTATTTTATCATGATAAAATTCAATTCGTTGATCATTTGAGTGATAATCTCTCAAATTTATGATGTGTCCCACATATCTCTCCCGAGGAAGTACTTTCATGAACCTTCACATTTACTAAACACATAGGTTATACCACTAGATTAATATGTTTCTTATGAGGATAAGATGGTGGAGATTCTAGATTATATGAATAATGTTCAATGAATCAGGACCACTAACTTATTCAATGTTTTTCACTAAAATAATAGGCTTAAGGAAGCTTGGTGGGAACCCAAGGTTGTAATGAGAAAACTTTTTCCTAGTTTTGTGTGTACCAAATTGATAAATTCTATAGGTTAAATTCATTTTAGGGGGTTGAATGAAACATAATGATATTTTGTGAAATATTATTTTGGATAAATTCAATTTCTTTGATGGATTATATTATACGCAACACCAAGTTTTAATGAATCAAAACACACTACTAAAGGATTATTATTTAATATGATAGTTGTCTTTTATGTACTAGAATAAAGGGTATTAATATGATTAAATAAATTATTAAATTATAAATTTTCAAATTTGAAAAAAAATGAATGGTTTGGTGACCAATTTTTTATAAATAGTAATTAAAAACCATTAGAATCTAATGGAAATACTTTTTATAAAAACTTTATTTTTATACACAAAATAATTTCACCACAACTAATGAAAAAAATTATTTTGGTGAATGATTTTTATAAAATTTATATTTTATATATTTAATTAAATGTTGAATGTTTATCTTCTTTTTTTGAGTATATGAGATTAAAATAAATTCAATTTGATGCTTAAAAATTTTATTTATCCAAAAAAACTGTTCTTTCACATTTTGTGTACTTATTTTAAAAATAATTTTAAAGAAATTAAGAAAAATAGATTTTTAAAATAATCTATGTTTTTTAAATCTATATTTCCAAATTATCTTGGGCTTATTTTTTTAATTTTCATAAAAGAAAAACAATTAAGAGAATAATAAAAAACATAGATATTTATTACGTATTTTAATTTCTATTAAAGCAAATAAAATCCTTAGAAAATTTTAAAAACGTTTCTAAAAGTAATATTAGTTAAAATATAAAAATTTAATCTATTTTAGTTCATTGAAATAAATTTCATACTGTATTCATTTTTACAAACATTTTAATCAGTTGAACATGTTCTCTTTGGAAAACATCTTTCTCATCAAGTCTTTGGGTTTAGTTATAAATTAAACATTGATGCTGTTGGAATGGAATTTATAAAATTTGATTCAATATTTATAATCATTATAATATATATTATATAATATACTCAAACTTGTTTTTGGTAAACCTTAATAGTAAAAAAAATAAAATTTTATTACAATGGTTATGGCCAAAATGGGTTTACTATTTGTTAAACTAAAAGAATAAGGGGTAAAATTACCTAAAAATTTATCCAAAACCCATATTTTCGAAATATGTAGACCTTATCTCCACTATGTTTCTATAATATCTCATTTTAATCCTTTTCTCATGTTAAAGATGAGGGTATATTTCATTCTTTTCAAAAACGTAATGTGTTCCCTCTCCCCCACTTATAAGGGGACACGACCTCTCCAATGCTATTCACAAATCCCATTCCATTTGGTTAGGCCAAGACCATCCAAAATGTCCTATTACTTAAATCACATCATATTATATTCCTTTTTGTGGTTATAAATATATTGTACAATTACTTTAGGTTAATATTAAATAGGGTTTTTGAAGAAGAGGTAATGTTTTAAACTATATGTTTTTCAATTACTTCTTATTTTAACCCCATAAATGTTCTTAAATTATAATGATAAAAAAATATATCATATCTGGAGATTTTAATATGATAATTTAAAAACATATATCCATATACAATTCCACTAAATGGGAAATGAAGTTATCGATTTTGAGTATGAAGGAATACAACCTTACGAGCCAATGTTATTTATTTTCCATCACCATGATTCCTAGAGAGATATAATAATAGTTTCAATGTGTACATATATTATTTAATGAAATTAATATAATTATGGAATTATAATACCATATCTACCTTCTTACCTACTATCCCATTGGAAGATAATAATGTCTCCCTTGTGTATGGAAGACTACCACCTCGTGAACTAATGTTATGTGTTTTCCATTTCTTCTCTCATTGGATGTTAATAAGGATATATTGAATTAATATATATGATATCTTTAAGAAAAATATTTCTTTTTTATTATAATATGACATATACACTCTTAATTTTCATTCTATGGGGGACTTGATAATGTCATTCATGTATACGATTGACTACCACCTAACAAAGTGATGTGATTTGTTTTTCACTAATGCGTCACATGGAAGGTAATAAAGGTAAATTTAATAAATATATGTGAAATATATAAAATAAAAAGTAATCTTTTAAATGTAATATTTTTTACATTTATGTCGTATCATCCATTGATAAAATTAAAACTTCATTCATGAATATGTATGGCCTATGATCACAATGAATGATGTGTTTCATTTTCTATATATAATTTTTTTTGATTACATTAAATAAATTTATATTTCATAAATATTTAATTTATAAAATTTATAAAATTATTAAAATATTTTAACTATGATAAAATTATAAGGGGGGGGGGGAATAAAAACTAAATAACATATATGATAAACATAGAAGTTGTTTCCTGAAATGTTATATTAAAAAATAATTGTTTAAAAATTTTAATATAAATTCATAAATAAATCATATTTTGTATGATATATATTTATAAATATATATGGTTCTCCAATATATTTTTAGTAAAAAAATATTTATCAAATAGTATTTTTGAAAATATTTGAAGGATGTAGAGCCTTATGGTATAGTATTTTCATCTAACATTTTACATCTTTGAGACACATTCAATATTCACCACCAATTTCCATTCTATGGGGTATATAATTCACTTGAATATATTTTATGATGATTATCAAGAAATGTATTTGGATTTATATTTCTATTTTAGGATCTCTATTTCATGGGGTTTATAGTTCAGATGTTACCAAATCAGTAAAACATTTTTAAATCAATTTATCTTCATTGGAATATGTATTATGATAGGAACCTAAAACTTTTATGTGGTGTATATATATCCCCATTGAAATATAATATTAGTAATTTATGTATTCTTTCTATATATTGAGATTAATTTAATTTTATTCTTGCATGGGGCTTATGTGTCGGGGTTTCTAATTTGTTAAGGGTTTAATGATATAAACTCATCATTTACGGGGGCTGTTTATGTTTATTCTTATAATAATAAAATCTTATTATTAATATCTCAATAAACTCATTAATCTTAATATAATCTTGATATTCCATAAAAATATACATTTTAACTTTATTTTCAACTATTTAGGAATTAATATTCCAAATGAATGGTTTTAAAAAATGCTGGAATTGTTTCCTGTTTTGGTCATCCATATCCATGTTTTTTAAAAATGTTTTCAAAAATATTTTATCATTAATAAAATTATTTTAAAATACTTTTTTAACCATGTTATAATATTGAAAATTAATTTGAAATATTAATCATAATTTTTATTCTAAAATTTTTCCTGTTGGGATTTTACCAAAATGAAAAAGAAATGATTGTTTTTACATTTATTAAATGAAAACAATATTCCACGATCATGAAAATTATTTCCATTTAAAATTACTTTATAATATTCCAAGGATTTGTTTCAATGAAAATTATTTTTATGATTCTTTATGTTTGAAAAAATATTTTCCAAAGGGGAATGATAATTTTCTTTATAAAATGTTTTAAATGATCATTAAATCTTTTATTATTTGTTTTAATGATTATTTTCAAAGACAAAAATGTCCCAAATTTATTTTAAGATTTTTATTTTAGTTTCTAACTTACAAATAATGTTTATTTTCATCAAGAAATGTTAATAGTGTCTTTTTAGAATTATTTTCCATATTAGATGACATCCTTAATTATTAATTATTATTTACTGGGGATGTGATCCAATAATTACATCATTATTCTTTATATAGATTGTTTATGATCATAATAAATTTGTTTTTATGAAACTACTTCATTTTATATGTTTCATGATTTGAAGAATTTATGAGATAATTATAAAACACATTTCCATTATATGGGTTAGTCTATTGCAAAATGTTTATGATTATAATTTCCTTTATATAGGTTATAATATGATTACTGTTATATGATCTTATGCCCAAAATATATATATTATGTGATGTGTGGGACCTATATCTCTCTCTATAAATAATATGTTTATGATTAATGTTCTATGATCATTGATGGTATATGGTAGGTTATCAAATTCCCTAAAATAGTGTATATGTGTGGTTATACTATTTCTAATGCAGGTACATGGGTTGACGACCCAAGAATAAAATTCCTTGAATGTAATGTTGGATAGTATTCACATAATATTTTCTATACATATATGTATGCCAAAAATATTAGTCATATTTCAATGATATTCTCTTATGGATCTTGTTATGTAATTCCATTATGATTCATGTCTTATGATCTTCCATAATTTATTCCATGATTTGTGTTTATGATATATGATATGTAGTGTTATTATTTTGAAAATTTATTCTTATATTCTCAAATCCATATTCTTATGTTATATTAATATCTCCCTTTTTACCCATAATTACTATAATAGATCACCATTTATTATGTTTTTTTACTCGGGATATGATGAAACATATTATTTGTGATATGTATATAAAGGTTTCTAGTTACAAAGAACATATGTAATGAACTTATAGAATCATTATTTATTTTTCCAATGTTTCAATGAAATTATACCTAAACAAATCTTTTGTGGATCATTATATCATATATGTAATATTCATCAGTTAATATGTAAATATTTTTTAGGATATGTTTATGTCTCTATAATAGGGAATCAAAGCATGGGTTTTCATCCCATTATATCATAGTTTAGTTTTCTCCTAAGGATTTTATAGTAATGAATGCGAATTAAGTGGTCAATGTGACATATTAACAAGTTTTCGGGAATTGAGAAGTCCCATTAGTAGTGTAAATTTTGGGGAAAATGGGTTTGGGTAAAATTTTACATTTTATAGAATATTATATTTTAATATTTTATTGGTGATTTATTAAAATGTTGGATCATTATTTTGTATGAGGGGATAGAGAAGTTATCTAATTTAAAAAAATAAAATTTGGAAAAATATTTTATAAATAGATTTTTGGTTTCTATTTTCAAATGTGTGTGGATATTTTTATGAAAAGTTGGAATATTTAAAAATAATTGATTTTCTATGGAATTTGATTTAAATATTTTAAGGGGTTTTGAATTAAAAAAATGGGTTTTATAATGTTTCCTAGAGTTTTCATGTTTTTTGGGATTATTTTATATGTTTTTTTCATCGATTATTATGCCCCGATTTGATTTGAAATGTGGGAACTGAACTATTTTTGTTCAGGTCTCATGAATTTTAAATTTCCCCACACCAAAAATTCTAATGAAAAAGGAAGGATTTTATATTTTTAAGAGATGAACATATGTGTGATTCAAATCTTTTATTATGTAATATTCCACTAGTTAACGACCCTATGTTGACTGGAAACTTAGTAGAAAGTCCAATATATTTATATCTCTTCTATCAGTTTCTGGGTTTCTTTTGAATTCTTTCATTCTCTTTATGGGGTTATCTATGTTTTTCATAGTCTATTTAAAAAATCATAGTGATGTTCTGTAGTATTCGGTTGATATTTTCTTCTGGGTATAATTTTTTTAGTTGTTTACTTTTTGGGTGATTGGAAGTCGTTAATAAAATTGGAGGTATTTTAGAACTAGATTTTCTTTGGGTGATTAAGGGATATTGGATGTTCTATGATGGTTATTCCTTGATATAAATCATGCTCCATTTTTTATGTTATGGATTTTGTGCAATAAATATTTCTATTTTTTTCGGTTTGATTATCTGAAATCTCAAAGTCAGTGCATAGGTAAGTAGTATGGGATATTATTGTTGTTTTTTGGGAACTTGAGGGTGTTTTTTTTGATTTCTTCATTGTACAAAAATTTTATAGATTATGGTTCAAGTTTACCCATTGAGTATTATGACTTGAGGTCACAAAACATTTATTTATCCGAGTTTAGTTGGGAACAAGATAGTCTTTGTGACATTTAATTACACTTTCACATGGGTCAATTTGGTATTTTTCTATCTTGGATAATTATTTTTTCTATTGGATTATTGGTTATGGTTGTTTAGAGGATTTAGGGATATTATGGTGGTGTTTACCCTTAATTTTAGAAATCAATTCATCAGATATACCATTTTACATAAATTCTAAATGATTGGGTGACAACGAATGATATAACTTCTTCATTGTAATTCTTTGAATAGTTTTTTACATTTATAAAGTGTGTTTGTTTCTTAACCACAATTTTAGAAAATTTATATATATAGTGGAGACCCTGATATTCGTCAGTGCTAGTAAATCCTTACACAAATTGTCTGTCAGTCATATCCCTCTTGGAGATGTTGGATTTTTTGGGAAAAGTTGTTCAACTAACATTGATGAATAATTATTGTTGGTTTATATTTCTATATAGGTTATTCTTGAGTTTCTAGATCATTTTACCTCTATATTGTTTTTTTTGATGTTTTACTGTCTTATATGCATTTTTTGTCAATTTATTGGGATAGAAAGTGTTACATGGGTAGGTTTCAGCACCCAATGATATAATATATTTTTTATTTGAATGTCATTTTAGAGATATTTTGTGGTTTGGAGGTTTTTTTCAATTAAATTTTAAAAATTCAACATATATTATGGGTCACAATGTTTTTTAGTTTAGTTTAAAAAACTATGAAGAAAAAGTGATTTTGGATTTTTATTGTGATGGTTTTATTTCATATAGTTAGCAAAAAATTATTCAGACCACACGACGTCCTAGTAATAATTGTTCAATTCATATTTTCGGTGTCCATTTTGAATTATAAGGTCACATCATGGTTTATTAAACCATTTCTGTAAACCATATACCATTCCGATGGAATTTATTTTCCATTATTTTATAGAATTGCCTTTATTTTTTTACTATGGGGTTTTGAGCATTCCACTCCCCCTAACAATTGAATGCATGACTCCCAAAAATTCAAATCTCTTCTTCCATGTAACCACTACATTTCCATACATCTCTTTCTTTTCCATTTACACATGATTATTATTTGATTATTGGTTGATCCTCTAGGGTATAGTCTCCCTTCACTTTATTTTTCCTTCCTACCTAGTTTTCTTCAACCAATCTCACTATTAATTGATTTCAACAATCCCAATATACGGTTTTGGTTCGATATTAAATTAATTTATTGATTATAGAGATAATTTGTGTCCTTCATTTCATTCATGATCATCCATTGTCAGAGGTGACACATTTTAGACGACCTATTGTCAATTACAGGTAGGCATGTTGATGATCTAACTTTTAATATTTAAACCATTTATTTCCTAGGTTTTAAATTTATGAATTTTATTATTCAATGATAGTATTAATTCTATTTTATTCCTTTCAAAAGGGAATACTCAATTTACTATTGGTTTCCATAAAATGTGATATATTTTACTTTTTCAATTCATTCTTTAAATCTGATTTTTTACACATTCATCTAAATTGTGGTATTATTTATATTTTCTACATATTAAACAACAATAGGAAATTAAAAATATTTTGGATTTCAATTAAATTATATAATGGTTTTATATATAATTTCTTATGGTAATTTAGAATCCATTTATATCTATATTATTTAATGGTATAATTAAAATATAATGTGACATTTTGAAGGTGTTTCTGACCTCAATTAGTTCATGGTATTAATTGAAAAGTAGTGTTTTAATATTTTGGAGGATTTAAAAAAAAGGTATTTGGTTTATTAAATTGATTTCAATGGGATATTTAAAATGAATTTTTTTAATACTTAATTTTTAAATGGATTTAAATTATTATAAAATACTTGTAATTTGGAATGAATTTATAGAAAGTAATATTTTGTAATTTAAAATGGTTTTAACCATGTTTGTGTTCATGGAATCTTATTTACCCACATTATTTTCTACCATTAATATGTAGGGTTTTTTATGTGGGGATAAGGTATTTAATAGATTATAGGGTATATTTCATAAGAGGTTGTTAGAGGTGAGGGTGAGATATTATATTTTAATGATTGTATTGATTTTTGATGATAATGATTTTACTATTTTCTAAACCTCTCCATGTTTAGTCATGGGAACTATAATCTCCCTGATAATTCATAAATAAATATCATATCTCATTTAAATAATATTCATTACCTACCATTACGATCCATGCCACAATCCTTTAAGTCTCTAATCATTTGAACCTTGTATACAATGAAAACGTATTCATAATAAATCTATATCATATCCAGATAAGTTATTCATAACAAGAATCCATATTAGACATGTCATTTTAAAAATAATCTTCACAACAAAGGGAAATGATACATAAGAAAATATGGTATTTGATGCTTAGTAAAGAAAAAAAATTGTATTATCAATGATCACCTATACATAACATCAATACAATGGTATTAGGTCATGATAATAACAATTCAAAATCATACCCTATATATCATATATCATAGTCTTGTGTTATGGAATGATGTTTAGTTTTCTATAAGACATGAATCATAATGGAATCAAAGAACATGGTCCATGAATAAATAAAATTAGCATAATAATTTTCCTAAATAATGGAATATTGTGTGGAATAATTATAATCATATAAATATTATTTCAAGGCTACACAACAATAAATTTACAACATTTTATTATAGTGTAACTATTTGTGTAACTACTTTGATCTTGGGAAAACCTCCCAATTTAACTCCCTTAGGATTGGGATGAAACTTATGTACCCTTTGAAATCTAGGGCTATATAATTATTGTCTAACCGGTCACATAATGAAAAATAAAATCTTATGTGTTCTATAAGACCGTAAAAATATTCATCAAAATATAAACTGTGGAAAATGAAATGGATTTCATCGATATTTGACCATCATATTCATAAAACACGAACAAAAAAAATTAGTAGAGTATCATTATATCATTTCCCCAATAAAAAAGTACCATAAAAATATTTTTTAATAAATGAAATATTCATTTAAAATCTCACTAGAATATTTCTCTAAGAAAATATCTTTTTCATTTTTTAATTATATATTTAAAATAATAAAATTTACTATGTATTAAGGAAAACAATTTCATTGAAAATAAAAATTCAAATTTGTAAATAAATCTTAAATTCATTCATTCATCATGATTGTGTAAAAATATCATCATGCCATGTACATTAAAAACATATTCCATTTACATTTTTACTAAAAATACAAAAGAACCATGTTCAGAAAATTAAAAGAAGATCCCTTTTTAAATATTTCATAAAAAATTAAACATTAGTAAAAATGATATTAAAAATAATATATTTAAATAAAAATAATTATGTAAAATAATTTAGATAACATCAACATGGATGAAAAGATATTTTTGACCGAATAGGGAAATAAAGTAGTTTTTCCATAAAAATAATATTTTATACTCTTGTATTCATAATTAGAGGAATAATAAAAAAATCAATATATTAAAAAAAATAGTTTATAATAAGATAAATTATGATATTAATGAATTTAACATAATGGAATTATATAACATGAATCTAAATAATAAACAATCCTAGTAAAAAATGAGATTGTAACATAAAACCCATACTACATTGATGAATTTTGAATCATAAGACCATTGAAAAAAAGAATGTTATATAGATATTTATATCCCATAATTTTCATCATAATATTAATAAATATAATTATTGGTTAGTATATACACTACAAAAATGATTCAATTGGTGAATATGGATTAGGTCTCGCCGAAGATAATGTGAGATGAAAATCCCTAACCTCATGTTCAGATTTATTTGAAAGTTCATAACCATATTTTGTAATAAATTTAAATTTACTATAATTATATAAAACTATTAACATATTTATAATACCATATATGATCCCCATATAACAGTTATTCAAAAAATTATTAATAATTATTTATTAAAATCACATTTTTCAAGTGTTAACTGTATCATTTCTAATGAGAATTTTGGATCGCTAGTGTTGATCCTTTTATGTTTATCATAGTTCTATCTTCTCTATAATATTAATCTTGATATTAATATCAGAAATATTATTTTATTTAATATTTTTATTAATAAATAATATATTGATATATAAAAATGAATAAAACCATTCATGGAGATAGTAGGTCATACATACACATGAACACTATTTTCACTTTTCGATGAATAGAATGAATAAAAAAAATTCAAAATTATAAAATAATTATTATAATATATATATATATATATATCATATATAAACATTAATTATATCCCAATTATTATACTTGTAAACCATAAATGATAAGTGAATCACATTTCTATTGAGTTAATAAGGTTCTCTTATGGCTTCTCCATTCTTTATTATTTTATATTTTGAAAATCACGAACATTTTTCCTTAAATTCCATTTTAATTAAGATTTTATCATTCCATTTTAATTAAAAATATATCATTCTGTTTTACTTAAAAATTTACAAATCCGTTTTACTTAAAACATTTTCATTTCATTTTACTTACAAATTTTTCATTACGTTTTACTTATAATTCTACCATACCGATTTACATAAGAATCTATGATACTAATTTTGCAGTATTTTTTTCATTATTATAATACAGTTTTTCATGATACTGATACTGGTAAATATGTCATACATAATTTTTTATACTATTACCCAAAAAAAGTAATATTGTTTTCTTAACCCTATTTTCATATTCTTAAGAATTCATTATCCTGAAAATATTTAAGTTGTTTAATGTGACATTCCAATATTATTAGATTCTATGTTTTATTATACATAACAATTATCTTAAACATAAAATTGTTTATTATACAAGAAATGATGTTGTAAAATCATTTATAAACAAACCGTTGTCTGTTTGACACCTGTCTAAGTCCCTCTAAAATTTAAGGAAAATATGATCGTTAAAGTGGAGATGACCATTTAGAAGTTTTTGATTTAAATAAGAGTTAATTTGAATGAACCAATAAGTGATGGTATATGTGAATGAAATTATGAAGTGATCTGTTGCTATGAAGTGATTTCTAGAGGGAGAGAGAGGATCTTACAACCCTCAATGCTTTGTGTAGACATCATGAAAAACTTGTTTAGGCATGGACAACTTGTTCAGACTTGCTTTGTTCAGATTCTGATCAGGCTGATCGTGGGCTTCTGAGTTTGGAAGATAGAGGTTATGATTTCTTTCTAAGTCGAGGGCTTGTGGGGATAGCAAGATAGATACTGATCATTGGACTTAGGGCTTACCTGGGTTCGGTTAATACAAACTTTAATGAAAGTATAAATCAAGAAACCTTTATCCAAGGTTGTTGGATATCCTTCTCTTTAGTTCAAAATAATCTTATTGTTACTAGTTCTCTATGACAAGTTGTTTTTAATTCCACTGCAATTTTTACATTTTTATGTTAGACAATATAACATTATTATACATTCTAATTATATTACTATAATTATATTAAGGATTATATACACATTAAGGTATAATATTTCTTTTTATAAAATTTTTATTATGTTTTTATCTTAAGGTTATATAGTTTGAGAAAAGATTTTTCTAAGAGGGTTTGTGTATTTTTTGTTTAACTTTGTTAATGTAAGTTTCCTTAAAGTTTGAACCTATCCTTAAGAAAAAGAATTCTTTAAAGTTAAGAAAATTACTTTAAGAAAGTTCTATAGCAAACATAAAAGAAAATTTTAAAGTATACAATTCACCCCCCTCTTGTATTTGAGCATCTCATTATACTTATTCGATCCTACAATTGGTATCAGAGACAGTAGAAATGTTATAGTAATAATTTACATTTGATATAAGAGGGTTGTTTCTAATATACTCATACACATGTATTAGTATCTTACATAACATACTTAAAGTTTTTTTTCTTACTCATTCTCTTTGATGGTTTTACTTTACCTTTCTAAAGAATTTACTTCACTAATATTTTGGAAAGGAAAAAGATATTTTTTTATGTGGAAGGCATTCATGTTGGATCTCTAGAAAATATCAATCCTACTAGACCACTGATATTTGATGGAAATGACTATGAGTAATAGAGAGATATAATGGAGACCTTAGTGAAAATAATATGTGTAGACAAATACATTTTTTTAACCAGAGATTATAAAATTCCTGATATAGAACTTTGAACATTCAGTAATCTAGAGATGGTGGAATTCCAGCTGAACTTTAAGGTATGAAATACATTTAATTTTTCCATGACTAGAAATATATATAGAAAAATTTGGTCTTGTGAATCTGAATACAACATTTGGAATATGCTCTAAGTAACTAACTTTGTAACTTCTAAGGTTATTGAAACTAGAAGAGCCATGCTCAGAGCTGAGTATCATTGTTTATGTTTACCTTATAGAGAACCCATGATTAAGGTACAATAAAGATTCATGACTAATGTCAATAGATTAAAATAAATGGTTGAGAAAGTTCTATATGATGAGATTCGAGTAAACAAGATTATAGACATCATTCCTAACGAATGGGAATCTAAAAGGACTACTATAGATGAGAATCGGAAAGTTAATCCGATTTCTCCTGATGAGGTATTTGGAACTCTTATCCAACATGAAACCATAATGAATAGTGTTTGTAATAATATTAAGAAGAAGAATGGAAATGGAAGCGATTCTCTTATAACTACTTCAAATCATATGAAATCCAAGAATCCTAAGAGAGTTACAAGATCTAAATCTAAGAAGGTTTTTATTCAATCTAAATCATTGATTGTGAAGCTTCAAAAAATGATCTATCCAATCGTTCTCAGAGGATGAATAAGATTTTTGGGAAAAAGAGTATTCAATATAGATACAAGAAGAAATATGGAAATGAAAATAATGATGGAGAAGCGACATGTTTTGAATGTAGAAGACCTAGTCATATTATACCTGATTGTCTCTTTCTTAAGAAAAGATACAAGAATGACATGAATTATGAGAAGAACAAGAAGAAGATATAAATATCAAGTCATAAGAATGTTTGAACCCAAAGACACTTAGAGTTCCAGTGGGGGGGGACTCTTCTAATGATCCTTCAGAATATGAATCTTCTAAGAAAAATAATATAGATCTAATATCTAGAGCCCCATTTCAAAATAGTTGTCTTATGAATAATGTAAGAACTACTGAATCCATAACGAATATTTCATTAAAATAGAAATTTTTCTGAAGAAGGTTTTTCTTCAGATGAACAAACCTATTTATCCGACAATAATAATGATTTACCTTCATATGAGGAAAATTCTAGATTTTCTATATTTCTGGAAATGAAAAATTGTAAAGTTTCCAGGAAACATTTAAAAGAAAATTCTAGAGAATTTATTTTAACAAAATAAATTTCAGATCATACTAAATATCTTGATAAGAAAAATGATGATTTAGGAAATATTTCTAAGAAACGTGAGGAAGTCAATTCTGAGAAGGATAAAATTTCTAAGGATCATAAAAATATTAATTTATAAAATTATTCTTTAGTGGATAAACTTAACCCTAAATACATTATTCTATGTGATAATAATTATTTCTTGAGGCTAATTTCTAGAATATTTTCCTTGAATAAACTTCTTGAAAATTTTATATTTGGTAAGGAAAATGTTGAAAAAATGTATTCTAAGATCCGACATCATGGTAACAATTGAGGAGTAGGTTATTCTCACAATTGTTTTTAGAAACAATTATTTTGTTCCTTCAAGAGATGTCTTTTGCACTAATTTTTAATGTGGTGGGAATTAGAAGAAGAAATATTCATTAAAAAAATTTCAATTTCTTGGGTTTCATAAAGCATACTTTTTAAAACAAATATGGACACCTAAGATTTTATTAGCTAAAAATTCCGGATCAAATAATGTTTGGATTCCAAAAAGCTAACTCTTTTTGTTCATGATAATAACGTAAGTACCAATAAAATATGGTACATGGATAGTGTAAGTTCCAAAAACATGATTGGTAACAAAGAGTATTTCAAGAAGATTTTAATGTCTAAAGGTGGAAAAGTAACCTTTAAAGATAACTCTCAATGAGAAATTGTCGATATAGGTAACATGATTCTTCTTGGTAAAGCTATTATTTAAAATATTATTTTTTGTAAAAGTCCATAAGTACAACCTAATTATCAGAATCCAATTATGTGATGAGGGTTACCTTGTGAATTTTAGAAATTATAATTGCTTAGTTTATAATTCCAAGGATGAGTTTGTTATCTCTGCTCTTCAGCATGAGAATGTGTACACCATAATCCTAGAAGTCCCTATAAGTAATGATATATCTTTCCTTAGTGACATTGAAGATCTATCATGGCTTTTCCATAAAAGACGAAGACATTGTATCTTGAGTAATCTTAGAAAACTTTCCATGAATGGACTTTTTAAAGACATACCGGATCATTGGTTTGATTATTTCAAAACTATGTGATCCTTGCCAATATGGAAAGAATCATAAATCTAGATTTAATTTTGTAAGTGATGTTTCAACATCTAATTACTTATAGTTCATGCACATGGACTATGAAGAAATATAGTTTTGACATTGGATGAAAAACCTAAGGAAACTTCTGTTATGGGAGTAAAATGGGGTTTTAGAAATAAATGCGATGAAAATGGAATTATTTTTAGAAATAACACATGATTAGTTTATAAATTCTATAACCAACAAGAAGGCATAGAAAATGAAGAAACATATTCTCATATAGAATGACTTGAATCTATATGTATTCTTCTAACATTTGTAGCATTATTTAATTTAAAACATTATCAAATGGATGTGAAGTGTTCTTTTTCTAAATGGGTATGTATAAGAGGAGGTCTATGTAGACTGACCCTTGGTTTTGAAGATATAAAATATCTTAATCATGTTTACAAACATACCAAATCTTTATATGGACCTAAATAAGCCCCTAGAGCTTGGTATGATAGACTTAAATGAATGTTTGTTTCAAAATAACTATTTTAAGGGAACTTCCAATCCAACTCTTTTCATTAAGAATGAAAATAAAGATGTTTTGATCGTACAAATTTATTTCAATGACATCATTTTTTGGATCAAATCAGAAATCTTTAATAGATTCCATTGTGTTTCTTATGAAATATGAGTTTGAGATGAGTATGATAGATGAGTTAATTTTTTTCCTTAGTTTTTAAATTTCTCAAAAACTAGTAGAACCTTACATATATCAACATAAGTATATCAAATAACTTCTTAATATGTTTGGGCATGACAACACTAAGAGTATAAGTACTCCTATCAGAAACTCTAGCCCTATTGATATTGATGAAGATGGGAATCCTGTGGATCAATCATCTCATAGAAGAATGATAAGAATTTTACTTTCCCTAACAACTAGTCCACCTAACTTCATGTTTTTTGTGTGATTATGTGCATGATACCAAGAAAATACTAAAGAATCCCATTTAAAGGATGTGAAAATAATTTTTAGTACTTAAAGTGAACATTAAATTTGGGTTTATTTTATTCTTATAGAAATGATTTTGAACTTTAAAAGTTTGTTGGATGCTAACTTCGGTGGTTGTAAAATAAATAATTAAAGTACATCTGGAACATGTAATTTCATTGGAGATTCATTAGTTTTATGGTACTGCAAGAAATAAAATTCTATAGAACTTTCCACTACTAAAGAAAAATATGTAGTAGCTTGTAGTAGTTGTCCTCAAGTGTTGTGGATGCAACACACACTCAGAGACTATAGTATGAGTTTTACAAAAAATAAAATAATGTGTGATAACAAAAGTTCAATTTCCGTAAGTAAAAATCCTTCACATCACTCTCGTGAAATGCACATTGATATTAAACATAACTTTTATAGGGATCAAACACTTAAAATAGATATTATACTTCAATTCATCAGAACAAATAAACAACTTGCTGATATTATTGCGAAATAGTTACCTTTCAAGAGATTTGAATACATTAAACCGAAGCTAGGAATGATCAATGTATGTTAATAATTAATACATACTTCTTTTTTAAATCATCTTTTAACATTAAGATACTCCTTATTTCCAGGGGATTACATATGCTTATTATTTTTCATTCATTCTCAGATAAAATATATCTTTCTCTAAGAAAATATATTTTATCTTAAGAAATTCACTAAATGAAAAAACACGAAATAGAAATTCACCTAATGGAAATTCATAGAATGGAAATTCACTAAATAGAAATTCACAGAATTGAAATTCATGGAATGAAAATTCATGTAATGGAAATTCACGGAATGGGAATTCACAGAATAGAAATTCAGGGAATTGAAATTTATAGAATCCAAAACTTCTAAGAGATTCTTATAACACTGGTAAATTATTCAGAGTATCCCATAAGGTGCACTTTCTTACTCCTATTTTTAAGCTTTAATTGTTGGTATTTAAAAAAATATATTTAATTCGTTTTTATCTTACCTCAAAGGATCAGAGTTCATATATTCTATAATCATCCTCAACGGTCACATCAGATTTGGTTAATTTCAGCTGTTTGATTATCTTGTGGAAGTTGAAATTTAATTACTATGTCTATATAAGGGGTTCCATATTAGTGATCGCCAAAGAATCATATCTACTCTCTATGCTGACGTTTTTTCACCTTCACACACTTCATTCTGATTCCTCAATTTGTTACATTCCTAACGACTCTTGAATATTCAGCAGATCTGATGCCGATTGGTAAGGAAATACAGGATTGGTCAATCTTTAGGGTAAGACTGGTATATCCTAATTTCTTTGATATGTATGACTCCCTCATCTCTGAGGTCATAAGAGCTAATATATAAGAAAGTTTATATGTCGCTAAGGAGAAAAGTTAGGATCCAGTTTACCCCGACCTAATCATACAATTCCAGGAATATGTTATTTTCTTTAAAAATGATGGAAATGAAATGTTTATGTTCAAATTTAATGATAAGACTTATAAAATTCCATACAAGATGGCGGTAATGTTCTCAAGACACCATATGATGGAGAGTCTATTCTAATCTCTCATAGACTTCCCACAAAGGATAATTCTTTTGAGAAAGACAAGGCTCTAGATTATCTTGGTCTCAAGATTATTAAGCATTTGAAGATTACAAATCTTAAAACTAATCACAAAATGGTATCCCTATGGACTCATGGTTTTCTTATTCCAAGGAAAGTGGGTAAAAACTCATTAAGAACATGTGATAACATTTTATTAGTTTTTATTGTAAATACAAGTAAGATCAACATGATCAAGTATAACTTCCTCACCATCCATGCAGTAAAAGGCAGAACCATCAGATCACAAATACTTAGGTATCTGAAAACTATCTGTAGGATAATTGTAATGTGACTTCAAGAGGTGAATGTCCCTTATCAATCAATCTCTAAGACGCTCAAGCTTTTGTTACTCAGTGATGATACTCTAAGGAGAATAAAGGTAGAGTTTTTTACCAGAATCCAATTTTTTTGAAGAAATGGTTCTCCAGAACAAGGAATACATTCCAAAATTGTCAAATTCAGTTACTAACAAAAGAAAACCTAAATAAAAAATCTTTCCAGCCTCAATTATTGCTAATCCGGTATCAGCACCCCCTCCCGTAAATAATTCCAAAGCATATTCCGATGCAATGGTTTCCAAATGGAGAGATGAGGGAAGCTACCAAAAAGGAAGTTGATCCTTCCATTGGCATGAGTCCTATAGATAATAAGGACTTAAAAATTAAGCAAGATGAAAATCTAAAGAAAGACAAGAAGGATAAAAAGTTAAAGAAGAAATCCTCAGAATCTCAAGTGTCTCAACCCTTATTGAAACTATCAGAGAAGAAAACTCATGAAATACTGGAATCTCAAGTAATTCATAAGAAATAGGTTGTCACTCTAGAAATACAGAAATAAATGAAATTCTGAACAATATCAGAACCTGATCATCAAATATAAGATCATATCTTTCAGGAAGAAAATCATGCCATTTTAAGGAAAGTAGAAAAGTATAATCTAACACCTCAGACTTTAGTTTCCAAATATGTTTATGAAGAATAAGAGATTGAAGAAGAGATTGAAGAAGAAGTTGACGTTGAAGTAGAGGGAGAATATGAAGAATATGCTGAACAACAATATAATTAAAGTGAAGAGATCGAGAAAGAATAAAGACAAAAAGAAACTCAAGAATAAGAGCTTCAAGGGGAAGAATATGAATAGGGAGATCTTAATGTTATCCATGTATCCGATGAAAAAACCCCAATTCAAAATCCTAACAAAGAAACGAGTGTTATGATTGCCTCATATGATAAAGAAATTCCTCAAAATACTTAAAAAAATAGTGAAACCAGATTCCTTAACTCAAATAGGAACTGATAAAGGAAATGATGATTCATACTCTGAGTCATCATCCTCTATTAACCATAACTTCATGAATATTTCCTTAAGAAATTTGGTTAGCACTAATTTGGTTCTTGCAAATATAGATGCCGGAAGTCAAATAATGCAAGATACTTTGAACCAAAAGGTAGAATCTACCAATATGCTGACGGACATGGTTGTCAACCAAGAAGAGAACATCAAAAATCTTTTGATTGATTATAAAACTCAAGAGGTAACTTGAAATAAAGACTTTAACCGCAGAAAAACCATCAATGAAGATCTTTGATAGCTTAGTGACTTCATGGATTCAAAAAATGGTGCTTTCAATACTTTTGAATCTAAGTTCAACAATGTTAGAGAATCCATCTCTGAGAAATTAAGCTAACTCAATTCCGTTGCTTGGTCTGTAAGCAGTGAAAAGGATTTCAAAGATGAATTAGTAAAAAAGTTGGCTTCTAAATTGGAGTTCATTAAAAATCAATATTATAGAATCGAATCTCAATAAGAAAGGATATTGTCCTTAGAAAAGAAGAACCATTATCAAAATATTTTGTTGAATAAGCTTCATTAAGATCCAAAGGAAGGGTAGAAAGTGAAATCTTTGATGAAGAAAATGTTATCAGAGAAGAAGAATGATGGTTGATTATTTTCTTACATTCATATATTTTGTTATAACCCAAACTTCTATTTCAAAATTTCTATAATAAAAATTTTCTTTCATATATTTCTTTTGATTTCACATGTATATTTTCTTAACCTTACAGGTATATCCTATACTTCTCCATTACTTTTGAAAATCACAAAGGGGGATAATTTATTTAAGGGAAGAATTTGTCGAAGACATCAATAAGGGAGAATCTATTAAGGGGGAGAGAATAATTCCCAAGTAAGGGGGAGATATTTCATTAAGAAATAAAACCGTTTACTAATGTTCAATAATATGATCATAAGGAAACATAACCGAAGAGAGAATTAGTCATATTAATCCTAAATCTCATTGAAATGGGGAGATATGTTTTTTCCTTACTTTTGTATCAAATTTAATATATTAATCCTTAGAAAAGTTGTTTGTTCTTTCCAAAAAGGGGGATATTTTTTATTCAATAAGGTTATCTTATGACTTCTCCATTACTTATGGTTTTATGTTTTGAAAATCACACTCACTTATCCTTAAGTTCCATTTTACTTAAGAATTTATCATTCCATTTTAATTACAAATTTATCATTCCATTTTCGTACAAATATATCATTTTGTTTTACTTACAAAATTTTTCATTCTGTTTTACTATCTAATTTTTAATTATGTTTTACTTACAATTTTTCCATATCGATTTACTTATGAATCTATGATACCGATTTTGTAGTATTATTTTCATTATTATTATACCATTTTTCAAGATATCAATACAAGTAAATATGTCATACTGACTTTATGATACCGGTACCCAAAAATAGTAATACTGTTTTTTAAATATGATTTTTATTTTTTTAAGAATCCATTTTCCTGATAATGTTAGAGTTGTTTAATGTATCATTCCAATATTATCAGATTCTATTTTTTCTTATAATTAATATTTTTTTAAAGTTAACATAATTTCTTATGCATGAAATTATGTCGTACAATTTGTTATAAAGTAACCATTGTCTATTGGACCCATGTCTAGGTCCCTCTGAAATTTAAGGAAAATATGACCATTAGATTAGAGATAACCGTTGAGATGTTCTTCCTATAAATAAGAGTAAATTTGAATAAACCAATAAGTGATAGTATATGTGAAAAAGATTATGAAGTGATCTGATGCTGTGAATTGATTTAGAGAGAGAGAGGCTCTTACAAATCTCAGTGCCTTTTGCGAATGTCGCAGACAACATGTTCAGACTTTCTTTATCCAGTCTCCGATCGTGCTAATCGTGGGCTTCCGAGTTTTGAAGATAGAGGTTCTGATTTCTCTCTAAATTGAGGGCTTGTAGGGATAACAGGATAGATACCGATCTTCAGATTGAGATCTTAACTTGGTTGGGGAAAGACAGACTTTATTGAAATTATAAGTCAAGATACTTTTATCCAAGTTTGTTGGATATCTTTATCTTTTGGTTAAAAGAATATTATTGTTACTTGTTCTGTATTACATGTTTTTTTATTCTGCTGTAATTTTATCTTTGTTATGTTAGAAAATATAACTTTATTTTACTTTCTAATTCCGTTAATCCGGTTATATTAAATATTTTATACACTTTAAAGTAGAATCGTTATTTTAAGAAAATATTTTTTTTATCTTACGGTTATTTAGTTTGAGAATAGATTTCTCTAAGAGGGTTTTTGTTTTTTTGTTTAACATTGTTAAACTAAGTTTCCTTAAAGTTAAAAGAAAATCTTATGAAACCGATTTATTTAAAGTTAATAAACTTACTTTAAGAAAGTTATATTCCAACTTTAAAAGGAATTTTTAAAGTATAAAATTCACCACCTCTAGTATTTAGGAATCTCATTATACATATTCGATCCTATAATTTCTTTATTGAAGTGGTAGTCCACATGTATGAACATGAAATGTTATCATTTTATAATGTATTGGATGGTATGAAATAATATGTGATATTATAATTCATAAAAAATAATAATTTCATAAAAATAATGTATAAAAATTAATTTCATCATAAAAACCTTCAAAGAAATATGGTGATGGAAAATGAATTGAACCGCTTTGTGGAGACATTAGTCCACATGTAAACATTAGAGATATATTTTGTAACATCCCATGTAAATAAAGAATAAAGAATTTTCATATTTATTAATATTTATGAATTAAATATTAATTTTATTTTAAAGGGGTTGCTATGTTCGATAGCGTACCCGATACACAACGATGAGTTTCTTTGAAACTTACGTAGCACAATAGTAATAAAATAATATTATTTTAAATGTTAGTTAACAAGTAGCCGTTGTACTGGAGGGAATGGATAGAAATAACTAAAATATGATTAGATATGTTTTTAAATGTTTATACATTTACCCAATAAAAGATAATGGCTTAAAATACGGAAAGAGTACAATTTTAGGGCATATATACTCTAATTTTCACTAAAGGTTCACTTATCACCTTTTAATGGTGAAACGTCATTAAATATAGTTTTGATTAGTCTTATACTTTATTTTGGACCAAATATAACTCTTCTTTAGAATCAGGACATCAAAATTTACTTTGTGTAAATTTTTGGTACCTTTCTGATAAAGTTCATTTTTTTATGAATAGTGTAAAATGTTGTATTTTAATTCAAAACCTCTTTTTAATCTAAATTAATTATATGATTAGATTATTATTTTAATTGGTTTTAAAGTGAAATTATAAAATATTTTTACCAGTTAATCCAATGGTGGTCATTGGAATCAATTTCACTTTGAAATTGGACTTAAACTGGTGTCAATCTTTTGATACTTATTGTTTCACAAAAACACGCTATTTGTCATGACAACGGGAATTAATTATTAAATTAATTAATTTGACTTATATTTTTTGAATTTTTTAAAATGGACTTCATTTTTGAATTCGGAATATCAAATATATCTTAGGGTGAATTTTTGGTAATTTTCTGAAAAACTTCAATTTTTGATTAATAGTGAAACCACTAAGTGGTAATCAAGCAAACTGATTTTTCAGTTAAATGAAAGTTTACCACTAATGTGTATTGAATTTTGAAAATTGAAATACATGGTTGTCATTAAGAAGTAAAATGTGGTTCAATGAGATTATAATAATTTTTTGGTGAATAGTAACTTATTAAGTTCTTAATCGCGATTAGTGGTAATTAGTGTATTTTAAGGTAAAAATGGTATTATAAGAATGTGAAAACACCATGACACTTGTCCTAAACCTATTGGGTGAGTCATGGCCGACCAAGACAATCCATGGGCCAACTTGGGGACCCCATGGAGCCACTTTAGTTGGAAAATGACATTAATATATTTTTATTTAATGTTAAAGTGAAAATGACACTAACATAAATTGTTTTACTAAAATAATTTTTGAGTGGGGTTATACAAGTCAATATTTTGATTATAAATAGTCATTGAAAAGCTAAACAGGTTTCCTACATCATAGTATTTTTTTTTATAATTTTTAGACATTAAATAAATTAAATTATATATGACATAATAATGATGCAGCAATGACATCATTATTTAACGATTTAAATAAAATAGAAAGATAATGTAAAATCTATGAACTACACAGGTCCAAAACCAATTAGATGAGTGGATTTCGAACTCTTATCACCTTATCCACGAATTATATCAATGTGGGACCTTTTGAAACCGAAACACATTTTCAAATAAAGTAATATTTCTTTACTTTCCAAAAGTGCCCCTCCTCTCCTCTTATAAAAGGCCCCCACCTCTACCTCTTTTCACACACTTCTCAAGCCTTTGGCTCGGCCAACCCCTTCCCAATTACTCTCTCCACATCCCTATCCTCATCCTAGAGGATTCCCTTTGGGCAGAATCATTTCAAAGGAAGCCTTTAGGCTCAAATCAAAAGGAGTTACACTTTTAAAGGTAATTCATTCTCTCTTGTTCATTTGTTTTATTTTGCTTCTCCAACCCTCTAAACTCTTTTTATTTACTTCTTTTGTAACAACACCAGTATCTTAAATATAATAGGATGTTGTTATAAGATTTATTTGAGCTACACTCTCACACAACTACATCAAATGGTTAAAGAACATACGGTTTCCGTGGATGGCGAAATTCTGCCTCCCGAAACGATGATTGTTCAATACTCATTTAACACCTTCAAGGGTGGCCATTATGATGTCACTATTTTTATATATGATATATAATATGTTTATGTTTTCTTTAAGCTTCTGTATTTTTCATTTTTGGAATACCTTTATGGTTTCCGTTATGGGTAAACACGATATCTTCATTTAAGGAAGTGCGGACTACCGCCCCCTAAAAGTGATGTGATTCGTTAATGCCATATGTGGGACGTGTAAAGGATGGATTTAAAGTTATTATATATGTTGTTATACTGGAATTATAATATACCTCTATATCATTATTATTTCTTTCCATTAAAGTATGACATAGAAATGAAAGTAGCGTTCATATGTACGTACGGCTTACCGTCTCCATGAACGGTGCATTTCATTTCTTATCCCCAAATGTAATGTACTATTAAAATTACATGTATATAATGTATATATATATATAATTAATGATATATCTAAATGATGAATATAATTATGGAATTAAAATATACATACCTCTAATTTAGTTTTAATTCCACTAATATGACAAAGAAATGAAAGTAGCGTTCATGCGTACGTATGACTTACCGTCTCCATGAACGGTGCATTTCATTTCTTACCTCTAAATGATTATGTAATATTATAAATACATGTATATGATGGATATATATGATACATATTATATCCAAATCGGGAATTTCATTCAGGATATAAAGAACTTTTGACCACATGAACAACATGTAATTGTAAGAAGTCAACTTTCGGCTTAAGAACCAAATATTGACAAAACAAACATTATTAACTTAAATGGTTACATAATGTTTATAACATGGCAATAAGTGATATAAAAAGAATAATGAACTTTAAAAAGGTTCTTAATCAAGTATAAATTAACTCAAGTTTATTATTCAGGACGTTAAAGAACGATCAAGTCAAGTCGGACCCAAGGTAAGGGACTTCGTCTCAATCTCCTTTCATTGAGGCATATTTCGTTTTATACACAACTTTCTTTTATACGGTGTATAAAATCCTTTGACTTTTACTTTTATACAAAAGGAATCTTTTTCTACGAAGCGTTTTACTAAACGACAAAAATGAATGTTTTTTTACGTACGCGGTGACAACGACCTTTTCCGCCGCCGCGAGTATTATTTGATCTTTGGCTTTCTCAACAAGCCGTAATGTTTTTAGAATAAAATAAATACCATATACTCTTTTATGTATTTTGGTATTGAAAATGGTTTTGATAAAAGATTCTATTATGTCATTATATTTATGTTATATTATGATTGAAATGTGGAAATGTTATCATTCCTTTATATTGGTTTTATGTTTTATGATTTTATATTGGTACTTGGACATTTTAACGGGTGGTTACGTTATAAACCATATGACGGGTGGTGCCGTGAATACCAGGACGGGTGGTTACGTTATAACCTCCAATGCATTGGGTATGGAAGTCGGCCGTATGGCTATTCCATTAAGTATGTATGGAAATTGGCCGTATGGCTATTCCATTAAGTGATATGTGTGGAAGTCAACCGTATGGTTATTCCACTTAAGTATGTTTATGTCCCATGTTACCTTTATATATTCTATGTGTTCTTTATATGGGTTTTATGGTAATTCCTTTGGTTACAAAAAGGTAAGTAATGATACTTTATTCAGTGAAGATTTTTTTTACTACTTCATGAAGGTGAAGTTATTACTTTGATATAGTATACATGGTTTACTTGATGTTAGAAAAACTAACAGTTTTCATTCTTTTTGTATCCCTTACTGAGCTTTTTATGCTCAACCCAACTTTTTCTAAATGTTTTTCACAGGACTTAAAGTGGAATAAGGTCAAGGATGGGATCAAGGGAATTTCATGCTATCTAAAACATGGAATCTAGACATCTTTATTTTTAAGAGTTTTTATTTTATGGAGACTTAGTAGAAGTGTCTACTTTGTAATCTTTTAAGATGTAATAGTTATGTTCTAATTCTCTAAAACTCTAAACCTGAAAAGATCCTCAATGTGAATTATTCATTTAATTCAATATTAAGTAAGGTTTAAGGATGGGGCCTTATAGTTGGTATCAGAGGTTGGTTTAGACAACTTTGGGAGTTATAAAAGTGTTAAATTATAATATGATTGAAATGATATAGCATTTACGGATTACCATGTTGCTTCGCCTAAGATATTTCGGTGTTCAGAATGGTTTTCCGCAGAGGAAACAAAGCAGCTATGTTGGGACGAAATCAGGAGGAAGACAACCTTCCAAATCAGCAACCTGAGATGGTCGGAATCGGAACTGAACAGTTTGTTGTAGTGATGGCACAGTTGACTCAGGCTATAAATGGTGGTGGTATCCATGCACGAGATCAGCCAGATCAACCGCAGAGGAACATGTCAGTGGTGGAACATTTCATGAGGCAACATCCCCCATCATTCAGAGGATCATCTGACCCTGTGCAAGATGAAGGGTGGATTAAAGCACTGGAGATGATTTTTGATGTCATGGGGTGTTCAGAACATCAAAAGGTTAGTCTTGCTGTTTACCGTTTTGAAGGTGAAGCTGATCAGTGGTGGTCGATGGTGAAAAATATAAGTGATAGTGATGAGATTGAGGATCTTTACTGGGAAGAATTCAAAGGTATGTTTCTTGAGAAATATTTTCCTAAGGTGGTTCGTCTTAGGATGCAAAAACAGTTCCTAGAATTGAGGCAGGAGGATGATTCAGTGGCTGCTTATGAAGAAAAGGTCACTCAATTGGCAAGGTATGCTCCAAACTTCATACGAGATCTTGATAGTAAAATAAACCGTTTTACTCAGGGTTAAAGCGAAAGTATCGAAGGGCTTTAGCTTCTCGTGAGTTCAAAAGTT
This sequence comes from Viscum album, assembly GCA_963277665.1. Lineage (NCBI taxonomy): Eukaryota > Viridiplantae > Streptophyta > Magnoliopsida > Santalales > Viscaceae > Viscum > Viscum album. The sequence continues at coordinate 1,398,958,544 of OY728142.1, read as the reverse complement.
ATGAAAAACTTGTTCGATGTGCGGAGAAGGTGGAAATGGAGTTTGCCGATGATCAGGTGTTCTATGAAAAACAACAGAATAAGAGGTCTAGTTGGCAGGAAAAAGGGAAGAATTCATCAAAGAAGCAAAGAGGTAAGAAAACCAAATATCCATCCTGTGAGAAGTGTGGTAAAATGCATCCTGGAGAATGTTTATCCAAGTCTGGTAAGTGCTTTCGGTGTGGTAAGTCTGGTCATATTGCTCGTAACTGTAAGGAAGATGATCAAGCAGGAAATGAAAAGCCAATGGTAAGATGTTTTAAGTGTAATGAAATGGGTCATTATGAAAATGAGTGTCCAACGAAGAACTCAACTGGGGGAATGAAGCCAGACTACAAGCAGAAAGGGGTGGTGAAATCCTTTGGAACAACTTCAGCAGATGTTGGGCCATCGAATGAAGTGGTATCAGCTCTAGGGAGCTCAGTATTTTTCGAAGATTGACTTGAGGTCGGGGTACCATTAGTTGAAAGTAAAATAAGCAGACATTCTGAAGACTGCGTTCCGTACTAGATATTTCCATTATGAATTTGTAGTTATGCCTTTTGGGTTAACCAATGCACCTGCTGTATTCATGGACCTTATGAATAAAATTTTCCATGAGTTCTTGGATAAGTTTGTGTTTGTGTTTTGAGGTTTGTGAATAGGTTATGTGTGCCTTGTGATTCACAGTTGAAGAATGAGTTGTTTTTTCATCCTGGGAGTACTAAGATGTACATAGGTCTGTGGGATTATTACTAGTGGGATGGAATGAAAAGAGACATTGCTGATTTTATTGTGAAGTGTTTGACATGTCAACAGGTTAAAGCAGAGCAGCAGTTACCGAAAGGGATGCTTCAGCCTTTACCAGTGCCAGAGTGGAAATGGGAAAACATATCCATGGACTTTGTTGTGGGATTACCGAGGACATCTCGAGGTAATAATGCAATCTGGGTTATTGTTGATCGCTTGACCAAATCTGCTCATTTCCTTTCTATACGAGATACTTTCTCTCTAGATCAACTTTCCCGTTTGTATCTTAAAGAGATAGTCAGGTTACATGGAGTTCCTCTCTCCATGGTATTGGATCGTGAACCCAGGTTTACTTTTAACTTTTGGAAAGGCCTTCAGAAGTCGTTGGGTACTGAATTAAAATTTTAGTACAGCTTTTCATCCTCAATCAGATGGGCAGTCAGAACGAACAATCCAGACATTGGAGGATATGCTATGAGCTTGTTCTATGGATTATCAGGGAAGTTGGGACCAACATCTTTCTTTGGTAGAGTTTTCTTATAATAACAGTTTTCATTCCAGTATACAGATGGCACCATTTGAGGCATTATATGGGAAGAGGTGTCGAACTCCAGCTTTCTGGGATGAAGTGGGTGAAAGGAAGCTGATGGGACCAGAATTGGTAGAAGAGATGGCATAAAAAGTTCAGTTGATTCAGAGGCACGTGAAAACAGCTCAGAGCAGGCAGAAGAGTTATGCGGATAACCGGAGGAAGGATCTATCTTTCGAGGTAGGTGATCATGTTTTTCTCAAGGTTTCTCATTGGAAAAGTGTGATGAGATTTGGTAAGAAAGGAAAGTTGAGTCCATGGTTGGTTGGACCATACCAAATTCTGGAAAGAGTTGGATCAGTTGCATACCGAGTGGCTTTACCTCCGAGTTTATCTCAGGTACACAATGTTTTTCACGTTTCGATGTTGAGAAAGTATATGCCAGATCCATCTCATGTTTTGAGTCCAGAGGTAGTTTAGATGGAAGAGAACCTATCTTATGAGGAACAACCGGTCCAGATTCATGACCACAGGGAGCAAGTGTTATGGAATAAGGTGATTCATCAGGTAAAGGTTTTGTGGAAAAACCATGTGATTGAAGAGGCAACGTGGGAATCTGAAAATGCTATGAGGGATAAATACCCCCACTTATTTTAATAAGTGAATAAAATTGCAAGGATGCAATTCCCAAAAGGGGGGAAGGATGTAACATCCCAGGTAAATAAAGAATAAATAATTTTCATATTTATTAATATTTACGATTTAAATATTAATTTTATTTTAAAGGGGTTTCTATGTTCGATAGCGTACCCGATACGCAACGATGAGTTTCTTTGAAACTTACGTAGCACACAAGTAATAAAATAATATTATTTTAAATGTTAGTTAACAAGTAGCCGTTGTACTGGAGGGAATGGATAGAAATAACTAAAATTTTATTAGATATGTTTTTAAATGTTTATACATTTACCCAATAAAAGATAAAGGCTTAAAATACGGAAAGAGTTCAATTTTAGGGCATATATACTCTAATTTTCACTAAAGGTTCACTTATCACCTTTTAATGGTGAACTGTCATTATATATAGTTCTGATCAGTCTTATACTTTATTTTGGACCAAATATAACTCTTCTTTAGAATCAGGACATCAAAATTTACTTTGTGTAAATTTTTGGTACCTTTCTGATAAAGTTCTTTTTTTTATAAATAGTGTAAAATGTTGTATTTTAATTCAAAACCTCTTTTTAATCTAAATTATTTATATGATTAGATTATTATTTTAATTGGTTTTAAAGTGAAATTAGAAAATATTTTTACCAGTTAATCCAATGGTGGTCATTGGAATCAATTTCACTTTGAAATTGGACTTGAACTGGTGTCAATCTTTTGATACTTATTGTTTCACAAAAACACGCTATTTGTCATGACAGCGGGAATTAATTATTAAATTAATTAATTTGACTTATATGTATTGAATTTTGTAAAATGGACTTCATTTTTGAATTCGGAATATCAAATATAGCTTAGGGTGAATTTTTGGTAATTTTCTGAAAAACATCAATTTTTGATGAATAGTGAAACCACTAAGTGGTAATCAAGCAAACTGATTTTTTAGTTAAATGAAAGTTTAACACTAATGTGTATTGAATTTTGAAAATCTGACATACATGGTTGTCATTAAGAAGTAAAATGTGGTTCAATGAGATTATAATAATTTTTTGGTGAATAGTATCTTATTAAGTTCTTAATCGCGATTAGTGGTAATTAGTGTAGTTTAAGGTAAAAATGGTATTATAAGAATGTGAAAACACCATGACACTTGTCCTACACCTATTGGGTGAGTCATGGCCGACCAAGACAAGCCATGGGCCAACTTGGGGACCCCATGGATCCACTTTAGTTGGAAAATGACATTAATATATTTTTATTTAATGTTAAAGTGAAAATGACACTAACATAAATTGTTTTACTAAAATAATTTTTGAGTGGGGTTATACAAGTCATAATTTTGATTATAAATAGTCATTGGAAAGATAAAAAGATTTCCTACATCATTGTATTTTTTTTATAATTTTTAGACATTAAATAAATTAAATTATATATTACATAATAATGATGCAGCGATGACATCATTATTTGACGATTTAAATAAAATAGAAAGATAATGTAAAATCTATGAACTACACATGTCCAAAACCAATTGGATGAGTGGATTTAGAACCCTTATCACCTTATCCACGAATTATATCAATGTGGGAACTTTTTTAAACCGAAACACATTTTCAAATAAAGTAATATTTCTTTATTTTCCAAAAGTGTCCCTCCTCTCCTCTTATAAAAGGCCCCCACATCTACCTCTTTTCACACACTTGTCAAGCCTTTGGCTCGGCCAAAACCTGCCCAATTACTCTCTCCACATCCCTCTCCTCATCCTAGAGGATTCCCTTTGGGCAGAATCCTTTCAAAGGAAGCCTTTAGGCTCAAATCAAAAGGAGTTACACTTTTAAAGGTAATTCATTATCTCTTGTTCATTTGTTTTATTTTGCTTCTCCAACCCTCTAAACTCTTTTTATTTACTTCTTTTGTAAAAAAAACAGTATATTAAATATACTAGGATGTTTTTATAAGATTTATTTGAGCTACAATCTCACACAACTACATCAAATGGTTAAAGAACATACGGTTTCCGTGGATGGCGAAATTCTGCCTCCCGAAACGATGATTGTTCAATACTCATTTAACACCTTCAAGGGTGGCCATTATGATGTCACTATTTTTATATATGATATATAATATATTTATGTTTTCTTTAAGCTTATGTATTTTTCATTTTTGGCATACCTTTATGGTTTCCATTATGGGTAAACACGATATCTTCATTTAAGGAAGTGCGGACTACCGCCCCCTAAAAGTGATGTGATTCGTTAATGCCATATGTGGGACGTGTAAAGGATGGATTTAAAGTTATTATATATGATGTTATACTGGAATTATAATATACCTCTATATCATTATTATTTCTTTCCATTAAAGTATGACATAGAAATGAAAGTAGCGTTAATGCGTACGTACGACTTACCGTCTCCATGAACGGTGCATTTCATTTCTTATCCCCAAATGTAATGTACTATTAAAATTACATGTATATAATGTATATATATATAATTAATGATATATCTAAATGATGAATATAATTCTGGAATTAAAATATACATACCTCTAATTTAGTTTTAATTCCACTAATATGACAAAGAAATGAAAGTAGCATTCATGTGTACGTACGACTTACCGTCTTCATGAACGGTGCATTTCATTTCTTACCTCTAAATGATTATTTAATATTATAAATACATGTATATGCTGGATATATATGATACATATTATATCCAAATCGGGAATTTCATTCTGGATATAAAGAACTTTTGACCACATGAACAACATGTAATTGTAAGAAGTCAACTTTCGGCTTAAGAACCAAATATTGACAAAACAAACATTATTAACTTAAATGGTTACATAATTTTTATAACATGGCAATAAGTGATATAAAAAGAATAATGAACTTTAAAAAGGTTCTTAATCAAGTATAAATTACCTCAATTTTATTATTCAGGATGTTAAAGAACGATCGAGTCAAGTCGGACCCAAGGTAAGGGACTTCGTCTCAATCTCCTTTCATTGAGGCATATTTCGTTTTATACACAACTTTCTTTTATACGGTGTATAAACTCCTTTGACTTTTACTTTTATACAGAAGGAATCTTTTTCTATGAAGCGTTTTTCTAAACGACAAAAAGGAATGTTTTTTTTACGTACGAGGTGACAACAACGTTTTCCGCCGCTGCGAGTATTATTTGATCTTTGGCTTTCTCAACAAGCCGTAATGTTTTTAGAATAAAATAAATACCATATACTCTTTTATGTATTTTGGTATTGAAAATGGTTTTGATAAAGGATTCTATTATGTCAATATATTTATGTTATATTATGACTGAAATGTGGAAATGTTATCATTCCTTTATATTGGTTTTATGTTTTATGATTTTATATTGGTACTTGGACATTTTAATGGGTGGTTACGTTATAAACCATATGACGGGTGGTGCCGTGAATACCAGGACGGGTGGTTACGTTATAACCTCCAATGCATTGGGTATGGAAGTCGGCCGTATGGCTATTCCATTATGTATGTATGGAAATTGTCCGTATGGCTATTCCATTAAGTGATATGTGTGGAAGTCAACCGTATGGTTATTCCACTTAAGTATGTTTATGTCCCAAGTTACCTTTATATATTCTATGTGTTCTTTATATGGGTTTTATGGTAATTCCTTTGGTTACAAAAAGGTAAGTAATGATACTTTATTCAGTGAAGTTTTTTTTACTACTTCATGAAGGTGAAGGTATTACTTTGATATAGTATACATGGTTTACTTGATGTTAGAAAAACTAACAGTTTTCATTCTTTTTGTATCCCTTACTGAGCTTTTTATGCTCACCCCAAGTTTTTCGAAATGTTTTTCACAGGACTTAAAGTGGAATAAGGTCAAGGATGGGATCAAGGGAATTTCATGCTATCTAAAACATGGAATCTAGACATCTTTCTTTTTAAGAGTTTTTATTTTATGGAGACTTAGTAGAATTGTCTACTTTGTAATCTTTTAAGATGTAATAGTTATGTTCTAATTATCTAAAACTCTAAACCTGAAAAGATCCTCAATGTGAATTATTCATTTAATTCAATATTAAGTAAGGTTTAAGGCTGAGGCCTTATATATTTGATTCCCATTTGATGAAATATAGGGTGGTAATTGGTGTTTCCATAACCATACTAATATTTTATTTTATTAAGGATACTAAAGATATTAATTAATGATGAATACAACATATTTAGAGGAGGTAGGGAAAATTAAAATTGAATGAGGTTAGGTAATACAATTACCTCTCCTTCGATTATCCTCTCATAGATCCTAAATTAAGGACCCCTGAAATGGTCTTATAAGAATACCGTCACAAAAAATTAGTGGATATGTAATTTTATAATATAAATTGGTAGTGTTTTTTTCAATCTATAGAGCGTAATAAGGTGTAAATCAAATAGAGAAGGGGTGTCCTTTTATAAGGGATATAAAGATAACAGTTTGAAATTCCACTGATTCCCAACATGTAATGCATTGGTCGTATGCCTCTTTATGTTGGTCTACCGATTCTGAATCACGATGGTCGTCTAGTTCCTGTTGTTGAGTTACTGATTACAGATCTAAGTCGTGGTGATGGAAAAACTCCTTTGGCCCCGTTCATGGGTTCTTCATTCATTGGGGTTTTAAAAAACAGCTCCTCAACTCTTGTTGATGCATATCTACATGCTCTTTTGGAATGATTAGTGTTGTTTAACAATTAATTAATTGTGATTTTGGTTATTCCCATGGGTGTTTACCCATGGTGCCATAAGGATCTTTTCCGGTGAATCTCATTTCTCTAGCGGTTCTTGAACTAAAGGTGTGTTTCTCCAGGTCAAGTATTATTCCACTTAATATTTAATTTGGATACTCTCAAGTCTTAGGAATTATCCTATGGATCTCTATCCCTGAAGCCGAGGAAATTTCATATCCTTGAAAGGAAGACAGATTTTGATCTATCAAAGGTTAGAAACACATTTTCATAGTTATGGGTGAGATTTTATGGCATGAACTGGATCCTTAAGAATCTTAAAATTTTATAAGGAATTTCCATAGAAATTGGTGTTCCCGTTATACTAGATAAGGAAATGAGAGACATCAGGTATGGGAGTTTTGCAAGAATATTAGTAAAGATTGAAATTTTCTCTTATTTCATTGAGAAGTTAAACCTTTCAAAAAATTCAGATGATATCATTATATCTATAAATTATAAAACACGTCCAAAAATTTTCCATCTTTGTTGTTCTATTGTCAACTATGATGATAACTATAGGAAGAGGCATAATGAGAATCTGGTCCTGAATGGTATAAAATATATTTATACCATGAAAATTCTAACTAGATCGGAAATGGTTAAGGATAAGAATGGTCCCTAATATTCTGCATCTATAGGATCTGACCCTTACAATGTTTGGGTAGAGACTGATCATCCTTCTAAGGCAATTATTAAGCAACTTGATCAATAGAAGGTTCTTGATGGTATGCATGATGAATATCTAATGGACTCATATGATTCTTCCAAGGATCCTAGATCTATTGTGAATTTGGTTTTGGACTCAACCATTAATACATATTAGGATTATGAATCACCAAATCTTGACCATGTTGGGGATGAAAAGGAGGGACATGTTATGTGCCTAAAAAAATTGTGGGATGAGATTACAATTGATGTTCCTGACATTGATATGCTAAATGATGCTCAAAAAGAGTGTTCATTATCATCAAAATGGAAGATAAAATGTAGATTTATGTCTATCTAGCATTTATTAATAATTCTCATAGGGAGTCTCCTCCTTTGGACCCTAAGGGGCTACCTCTTAGAGAATGATCTCATTCAGAGAGGGATGTGCCGAAAGTGGCTTGACATAAATATAAGATATGGAAACGAGGTCGTCACCCAAAAAACCATGTCTGGGGACATTAAATAGATGAATGGGTTGGGTGTGGCCATGCTAAAATCACTTCAGATTTTGTTAAGATTCAGGAAAAATACTTTTTACAATTGAATCATAAGAATCACTAATCAAAATGGGAATCTTATAATGATATCTCAAAGCATGATTATAGGGATGTTCTTTATTCTCCTCGTTTTTAGTTCTCTATTTTGGATGAGGTCATTTCTTTTTTTAAACTCTTCCTCTATCTTTATCATTTTCTTTATTTATATTCTAATAAAATTTGGAATGACTAGGTTCACCTAGATCCTAGATCCTTTTGTAATTTTATTTGTCTATTAATTTAATAAATTTTTTTTCGTCGTTTTGTCATTATATAATGTAAATATTATTTCACAAAAAACTTATTAATAAATATAAATGATAAAGACATTTATTTCATCTTTATATTAAACTTTACAACAAAATTTATCTACTTTTATCCTTATTAAAAATATTTAGAGATATTTAATTGAAGAGTGTGTTATTTAGGAATGTTATTTATTTAAAAAGAATCTAAATCTCATTGTCCTTGGGAAACAACACCAAGATGAAATATATTAAAATTAAGAATGAATATAGCCAAATTTATCTCAAAAAATAAAATTTAGGCATGTTTTGGGATGCTTTTAATAGGTTACCTCATTTTTTCAACCCCATTTTCCCATTTTAACATTAGCGACGGGAAAAATATTTAATATAATTACTATTCATAATGAAAAAAATAAAAGTGACCTATTTAAAAAAAATTTAACTCTTAATATAATAATATGGTATCCATTTCTCAATAATCAATATTTATAAGCGTTATAAATCAATTTTAATATAAATTCATAAAATGAAATGAAAAATATTTTTAGACAAATGCGTTTTAAGTATAAAAAGTAGCAAATATCAAAATCATGAATATTTATAATTAAGATAAAATGAATATTATTATTCTAAATAAAATATATCATATGTAAATTTATTTAAAAATACAAAATATAATATGAATTTAATCTTGTATTTTTTATAGAAAATAAATAATTGTATTTGAAAAATCAGTATATTTCCCTATTCACTAAAAAATCAATTACTTCAAAAATATATTAATTTATTTCCCTAAGTGAACTATGAAATGATTATTTCTAAAATATTTCGTATTTTATAAAATATAATTCCTATAATTTATATAAATTAATTTTAATTTCTGCACACAAAATTCAATAAAAATAATGATTTGAATAATTTTTTTAAAGCATAAAATAACATCACTGAAAATAGAGTTCTTATTTAATAAAATTTAGTTATACAATTTAATTGGTTAGTACAATTATAAATATATATCAAAACTTTTGTTCACTCAAATTAATAGCATCCAATTCAATAGCAATTCTATAAAAGAAGTAAGTTAAATAATAATATTTTTGTAAAATTTCTGAATTTGATTAAAGCTATTTGGTTAGTGTTATGAATGTTATAATGCTTATTATACATATCTATAAATTTGTAAGTTGGAACATTCTCTTATAAACTTAAATAAATTTATTTTCACAGTTTTATCACAGTTAAAATAGGTTCAATATTTTAAAATACCATTAACTAAATCCCACATCGTACATAGGGATAATAAAACATCTATTGAAAAGGGAAATTGATAAACATAAAGGTTAACTTAAATAGAATATAATCACGTTCCTAGATATGGATAAAATTTGTGGTATTTTAAAATATATACATGGATGATAAAACTAGAATCCAAGGAGTAATAGAGAGTGATAGATAATATGTTATTGTAAAATTTAATGACTATAAAACAATAAATCATCTTAGGGTGAAAATGGCCATCAATTCACAAAAAATGATTGTAAATGGATAAAATTTGTATTTCAAGTCCTTTTCCCTAATATTCAATGATTATTTTTCTATTGAGAATTAGAACACAAGAAAATACACTTACTCCATATCTTTTCTATTTCTCAAACACATTTTCATGATTAAGTAATACAATGAGAAATTTTTCCTTTATCTTATACTACATTAAGTGAATATTCAAGATGAATTTTCGTTCACACTGAACACTAATTTAATTTTAATATATCACAAGATCTATAAAATAATAAAAATTAATTAATTATTTATCAAAATATTTAAATAAATGTTAGTACATGTTATCAAATATGTATAAATACAATACATTAATCTCTAAAACCTCAAAAATAACCCTCAATGATCCTTATTATCAATTATATAAATTATTATATATAAAATTACTCTAAAATATTTATGGCTAAATTCAATACAAAAAAATCAAAAAGTTATGAAAGCATATTTTTAGGATCAACTTTAACATTTATCCCAATAGTACATAATGTATCTCATAATTTCACAAAACAAACGTTTGAATACCCTAATTGTATATTCTCTTATAATGTAATTAAAAATTAGTAAACATAAAACTAAAATTAATACATATATGCATAAAAAATTGACACAAATTATATTCCTTAAATAAAATAATAGAATCGTAAATATATTCCTTGAAACCAAAAATTCAATAAACATCATCAAATATAACCAAAATCACATTTTCATAATGTCATTAACAAATTTAGCGGTTTCTATTACTATCCCAATTACTTCATCGACATAAATCATTTATTTATCCCATCTAAACATTATTATTTAATCAATTGGAACATATTAATGGTTTTCTTTCCCTGGATTATCCATTTATTATGAATATCTCATTTCTATTGAATACATTTTCTACATTATCAGTAATATTCAATATATTATTCATAATAATAAAGGAAAAACTATTACAGAATAATAATTTTATGTTTCTTGATTCTTATGATATAAATCCCATTTATATGACACTAATACCATAAAATTTTTTAATATCATTCCACACACACTTCTATCCTATCACATCAATGAATAGAATAAAACATTTACTTTCTTATTCTACAAGTGAACACTTGAATAAGAACATTTACTGGTGTACTGAACATTTTATCCAAAAATAATTCATTGGATTAATTAATATTTCATTTACCCATATTAAAAATTTCTTTATAATAATCATGTACCTCATCCACTATGACATTATCATGGGAAATATTTACCACATTCATTACCTAAATAAACTTGAACTTTCATTCCTCTATGGTAATTACCATATCAAATATCATAAAAGTACATCTTCTTATTATATTATGTGTTATAAATATCATGAAACCTTATGTTATTAACTATATATCTTGATAGATGATTTGGAATAATAAAAAAGTTTTTTTTATATTAGTTACTTTTCTATTTATCTTCAAACGAGAAAAATCATTTCATTTTCCATCACATTCACTATTAATATGAATCCACATTTTACCAATCATTATATAAAAATAAAAATCCATACTATAAGAAACATTAATCATAGTGACAGATCAAGAAAAATAAATTATAAATTTTTTAAATAACTACACAATTGTTCAAATAATTTAATCCTTATGTTTAACCTTGGTCATCCATGATTATCATCAATTCAAATACATCAAATTTTTCAAAATGAAAATGTGATTTTTCAATGAATATCCCTCGAGAGTATCTAACCAAGTGTTCAGTAATGGTTGAATCTCTATAAAATAAAATAATGGATGACATATACTTGACCAAATCTTTTTAGATTTATTACCCATTGATTAATCTATAACAATAATCATGTCCACATGTATTATCCAAATTGAAATGTTTTGTTAAGAAATCCAGTCCCCATTCTTTACCAATAACATATGGAATTTTCCTATACATATGATTATCCTATGGTTTCTCACAAAATCATAGACATCATAGTCTATAAAGGGATCTAATGTTCTCTTCTATTCTAGTTATAATGATCCATATAGTTCATATATAAATATAACATTTTATTTGATTAATATTAAATAAATAACATTAAAATAAATTACAGAATCATATAGGTTTAGTATTATTAAAAACATGGATATATAAATAAAATTTTCATAGTATAAAAACATTATATAACACTATTTTATCCATAACGGGAACCCATTAGAGACATATCATACTGAATAATCTTTTTCATAACCTTGGAAATGGAGATATAATAAAATGTAACATATGACTTTTTATAATGGTAAAAGATAGTGTTGTGAATGATCACTTAAACATAACAAGAACAAAAGTGTATAAGAATATAATAAAAACAAGGTAATCAAATAATCTATATATCATATATCGTTATTTGGTTTTATGTAATAATTTGTGTATGTTTATGAGATACTAATAGTAAAGGAATAAAAGAGTATGGAGTATTAGATAATTACAATATCATAAGATTATCTCATAAATGTTTGGAATAAATTTTTGCATTATCATAATAATAGAAATCCTAATTCAATCCTCACTAAAAATACATCTACAAGATTTTATGCTTGGGATAACCCCATCTTTAAATGCTTCTAGATTTTGATAAACTTCTATTCACCCTCTTTCAGAATTTGGATTACCATCTATGTAACCAATTTTTACGGGAATCAAATAACCTCCCATAAGCCCTATTTCTGGATTAGTATAAAAAATGTATACCCTTTGATATCATTTAAAATTAATGATTACCCCAATAATTGGAGGGATATATATTTTTTTGCCACCAATTATTTAATCCTAAATCCATTTGTATTTATTCATCAAGATTATAAAAACATAAATCATAATTTAAGCTTTGTGAAGAAAGATTTATTCCTTTTATATTTCACCATGATAACCCTAATCCATGTAGATAAAGAATAAATATGGTATCATTGGGTCATATCCTCAGAAAATCATAAAAACATCAAAATATTTTATTATAGATAAAAAATTCCTTCAATAAGTCATCCGACTATTTCATGAAGAAAATATACTTTTCATTTTTAAATAACATAATCAAAATCTAATAATTCATCAAATATTATTTAAACAAATTTTCTTTAATATGTGTTGTAAAATTTTAATTTATGATTAAAATAACACTGTGTTTATGATAACCAATAATTTTATTCCTATCGTGTACATTGAGATAACGATTTCATTTACATTTTCTATAAAAAGAGAAATGATTATTATTTGTAAAATAACATGAAGATTTTATTAAAAGCATTTTTTTAAAATTAAAAAATGGGTAAAAATAAATTAAAAATATTTCATAATACCATTTTTATAAAACATAGAAAAGTAAGAAAATTGTTTTTTAACTAAAGAGAGAAATAATGAAATAAAGATTATTTTCCATAAAATAATTAAATCCATATATTGTCTTATTAAAGAGATGGAATTTAAATAGAAACATATATTTTATAGAAAAAATAAAAATAGAAAAAAAATTATGATATTTTGGAGGGGATGATCATGAAATTCTATAATAGTAAACATAATCATAAACAATCCTGAAAAACAATGAGATTAAAAAATAAAACCCTTACCTCTTTTGTAACATTTGAATAAAATACCACGAGATAAAGGATATTTTATAGACATATATTTAAAATAAATTTCATTGGAATTATAAAAATATTCATTAATGGGATGTTTATTGACCACATAAATGACACATGTGGTGAATTTAGAACGTGCCACATAGAATTAAAAGTGAGATGAAAATCTCTTACCAAGGGTTTGAGGAGATTAAAATGTGATTTAACCACCTATATAAAAATTTAAATTTTTTTAAAATATATTATAGAATAATTTACATACTTATAATATCTTATATTATCCCTTCATAACATTTAAACTCTGATTTATTATTAATTCCTTATTAATATCATTGTTTTTGGTTGCTATTTGTTATGTTTTTCATAATAATTTTGGTTTGGTAGTTAGAGTTCTTGAACTTTGAACATGGTTCCATAATCTCTATAATTTTAATAATTATATAAATAATATATATATATATATATAGAATATTATTATTTATAGTCATCTTTAAAACATAGAGAAAGAAAAAGGTATTACAAATTTCATGGAGACAATATGTCGTACGTACATATGGATGTTAATTTCACCTTTCAAATGATGGAATGAATGAAGGTAAATAATAATTAAAAATTAAAGCCAAATTATTTCATTATATATATCATATATATTCAATAATTTTATCATTATTATCATCTATGTAAAGTAGAAATGAAAAACGAATCACATCACTTCAAAGAGGTGGTAATCCACATGTACACACGAGTGACATTATCTTTTTTGAATATATTTTATGGAAAGAAGGATGGAATGATATTATAATTTAAAAAGGATCATTATATAATAAAAATAATTTTTAGACATTAAAACCATTATAAAAACCATATATTAAAAATGGTTATAGAAAATGAATTGTATCACTATGTGGAGGAGGTTCTCCACACCTATGCACATGAGATAATATAATTTTCCATTTTAGGGAAAAGAAGGTTTATATTTTTTGTTAAATAATAATAATAAAATTAATTTACATTTCAGATATTGAAGAAATTATTTTATCATTAATAACATATATTTATAGGAGGTATATGAAGACAAAAATTAAAAGAGGTCAGGTAAGATGATTTCCTCTCCTTCGGTTGGACTCTATTAGATCCTTTATTAATTACCCTAATAATGGTAATTTAAGAAGAACTAAATATTACACTTGTGGATAGGGAAATTTATAATATAATTTGGATTTGTTTTTTCGAGGTATTTTCCTTAAGTAGATGTAATGAAAATAGAGTATGATGTCATTTTATTAATGAGGAAAATCTTATACATGGAATTAAAAAAAGATTAAAATATAATTAAGTCATACTAAATGAAAATCCTTCGAAATAATAAAATATTATAATAAAAAGTAAAAAAGTTATATATTCACTCATATAATGATATTAATATTGGGTTTTGTGTAATTTTAAATCTTTTTTTTATTAACCCCTTAGTTAAACATATTTTAATCTTAACTATAATAACAATAATTTCACTCATAAGGGCTTATAATTTTACTTATAATGGAAAAATGAGATCATAAATGGTCATGGGATGAAATTTTTTACCATATATTACACACCTTTTCCTATTTTTATATTTTAATTTTTTTAAAAAAAATTATGAAAATATTATTTTCATAAAAAACCGTTAATGTAATTTTTTACACTATTCATTTAATTTCACACTAAATACAATAAGAATAAGATGTAATTCGAATATAATCATTTGAAACATCTAAATAATGTAATATATATTTAAAAAATTCCTATAACTCCTTAATTCATCCAAAATGTATTACATTTACTATATTCAAATAAATTATTTTATTTTTTTTATTAATTGAAGAAATATAGTTTTATTGTTACGTAAGAATATAAGGAAATAAATTTTTAACTAAAAAAATAATATGAATTTTCCTGATAAAAAATTATTTATATAACGCAAATTATTCTCTTTTTAACATTATGTAAATTTTTTAGTGATATTAAATTAAAGAGAGTGGCATTTTCAAATTTTCATTATATAAAATAATTTAAATATCACCCTCAACAAAAAATTATAATAAATGGAAAAAAATTGTATTTTTAATTCCTAAGGTCTAATATACATTATACAATGAAATTATATTATGTTTTGGGTTGATTTTGAGACATTACTTAATTTTTTTAACCTAGTTTTACACATTTTACACATACTGAGGTGACAAATATTTACCATAGTTGCTATTCTTAATGAAAAAAATAGTCATATATTCCATATTTGAATATAATAATGCCATATATCGTATCAATTTCCAATAAATCAATCTATATAAGTGAAAAAAATCATTTTTATACAAATGATTTAAAGGTAATTACAATTTTTTTTATAAAAATGAGTTTTTAAGAAAAAATTTAAATTATATCAAAATCATGAATATGAGTTATTAAAATTTAATAAATGATATTATTACAAATAAAATGAATAAAATTTAATTTTAATAAAATTAAAATATATAATTACCTTTTACATAACTTTATTTAATGAAAATAAATGACAATATAAGAAAAATCAATATTTTCACTATTCACTAAAAAATCAATCATTTTAGAAAAATCCAAAAAATTTCAACCCTAGTACGTTATTATAGGGTAATTTCATAAATTACGATTATTATATATAAAAGTGGTAAAAATTAATTATAATTTTCACACAAAAAATGTAATAATGTTATTTTATAAATAACATTCTTTTTGAATGATATAATAAGTTTTCTAAAAATTGACTACGTATTTAATAAGAGTTAATAATTATTTTTTTATAGATTAGGTCAATTGTATATATATTTCATAATTAATTTTTTTATATTCAAACCCACCAATTCAAAGTCTACGTTATAATGGTCAAATTTAAATAATATTTATTATAGTATTTCTCAATTCTCCTAAAGCCTGATGTTGCATGTCAAGTAAGCTATCAAGATTATTATTAGTTTATAATAAATATTTAGGGTTTTATATGAATTCAGATAACAATGTGGGTTTCTATAATTATATTTCACAAAATATTATCATTCTACTAGTGTCCCCACTAGTTAGTTATAGGGCTATATGGGGAGTGTCATTCCAACAAGGTTTGGGTGTATGATATTAAAATACCCTATGTTTTGATGAAATGTATGTTGATAAGTTGGTATAATTTTAAAAAAACATATGAATATATTAATGATAAACCGATTCTAGATCACATAACCCATCTTATATAGTTAATTTATTTATTTAAGAAATTTGTTTTTTATTTTGATTTCAAAGACAGAATAGAAATGTGTTTTTTGGTTTTAAAAAATGGTGTAGGCATGAGAAAATCTTTCTATGTGATTTAATTTCATTTTAAAAAGGAATGATTATAAATTATTTATGAAGGCAATGTTACAATTTATCGAAAATGAAAATGAAAACATAATATTTAAATTATATTTCATGCTAGCATAAGTGTTTTGTAATTAAAGTATATGCATGTGGAAAGGCATATAGTTTTCTACATGGTATTTTTTACACATTACTATTTTATCAAATTTTTGTTTTGTAATTATAATTAGTTATCAAAGAATAATGAGGCATTTATGTCTACTTAGTGACCATTGGTTCTTTGGTATTAGTATTTATTCAATTCTATTTACCGAATCAGCTAGATTCTCCTATTACATGATTTGGTAGGATATGCTATAAGACATGTTTCTTAAATTAAAAATAATATCCAATAAGTTGTTCCTTAAAAATGCGTTCTTTATTTAGTTATCATTTTGTATTATCCATGTCATGCTTTACTGATTTTTGTTGTTCTTATTGGTTTATTTCACTATATCTAGTCTTTTGATAATTTTATTTCATCTATATGATGTGAAATTAGAATAAAAAAATTTATGGATGAGTACATTGTAAAATCTGTATTCCATATATAAAAAAATAAATTATCATAAGAAATTTTATTTTCCTTAATCCCATTATACTTCTCAACAATTATTTATTTATCCAATTGAGATAACTATAAAATTAATAACTACGTAATGATGAATTTATTAAATAATTTTTTATCTTTATTGTCAATATAAAACTATTTTGATTGTAGGATATGTCATTATCATTTAATTAATTGGTTGTTTTTAGTATCAATATTTGGTCCATCACATGCCCCTATCCTCAGATCCACTAAGTGAGATGGTTGATGCATATTTTATGGATACAATGGTTCTAATCATTTGATGATAGTGGGTGGATAAGTAAAACTAGGTCATAATGCTTCCCAAGTGGATGACCTAAATCTCTCTTGGATGCCTTGGGTATTATTAATTTATGAAATATTGGTTCCATGTCCAAATATAATACCACTCTCATCATATTAACTTATTATATTTTTATTATTTTTATTTAAAGGGGTTTAAAAGTTTATTGAAACGAGATTTTTAGTTTTTTACTAATATTTCATGGATTTGTTTTATTTTTACTTTCATGAAATAAAATATTACAATTTTATTCTGAAAAATTACATCATAAAAACATTATCAATATAAACTATTAACTTATGATGAAAAACATAAAATCTAACATATTAAAAAAATCATTTCTAAGAGTATCATATCAGTATATATGTTAATAATTTGTTATTTATAAATATACAACTAAAAAATAATTAAGTATATTAAAATATTTAACTACTAAAATTATTTTTCCTATCAATACATAATCAGTGTAATCAAAAATTAATTTGAACGGTGATTCGTAATTGAAAGTGTATAATCATCAGAACAAGAAAAAAATAATTAAAAAATAACATATAAAAGAACAAATCTACTAGAAGTCTATGAATATAGATAATAATATAGGACCTAGAAACTCTTATATCACTATTATACATATTTTATCCCAATTGATGTTTTATTTTGAAATTATTTATCAATGATAAATATCAAGAATCATTATTAAATGAATCTTTACCTAGTTAAACATTAAACATTTGTCTTCATAATGATGAAGAAACATGTGTAGTTATTCCTATAGAGACTAAGAGTATATTCCATATACTAAGAAAATTTACATGATAAAATTAATTAATTCCTATGAAATTCTATGGTTAATATGTTTCATGCATCCTCAAATGTTCATGGGTGTATTGAATATCCTGAATTAAAATTGATAGTGATAAAATGGAACACTTGGGCATGTGAGAATTTTATCATCGATCATCATGATTAACATATATATGATTATATTAAGACTCAAATTACAAAATATAAATAATAAAATCTGATTAGGAACTCAAAATATCAATAAATGAATTAGAGAAATGATATTTCGTCATTGAATCATTTAGTTTAAAATAGTCAAAAAAACTCTCGAGAAAGTGAAAATTTAACAATTTAAAACTTATTTTTATCATTATTGTTTACATTAATTTCACACATATTTGGTACCAATTATAATGTAATTGCCAACTCATTATTAGAGGATTATTATATGATACCCTAATGCAGGAGTTTTAAGACTCCTTATAGATAACCTTATTCATGGATTAATAAATAGTCTCAATTTTTGTTGTTTTCACGTGTTCTCTACCTGAAAAAGAATTTTATGAGTATATGTAATATGTATGTTTCCATTAATGTCAGTTTTACTTCATTTTATTTTCGTTTCCCTTAAACTAAATATATTGAAATGTTTATTTTATTGTTATTTCATAGAAGTTTTATATATTATCCCTGACTTCCCATTATTATATTCTAATGAAGAATGTAACTATGTATTTTGGAGTTTATTGAAACTCTATATTTGGTATTTTTATAATAAAAGTGACCAAATCTTAATAGATGTTACTAGAAAAAGTTTCTACTATGTTTTAATATGCTATTATTATAATTGTATATTATTTTTTTATAATATGTATTCCATCTTTGCATCTATCAACTATATTTTTTCATATCATTTCATATCAATAGATTATAAAAATTATTCAAATATTAATATATCACTAAAATACTATATTTAAACTTTGTATTTAATTTCCAATATTAGGTAGATTGTGACCATATCTTATATGGTTAAAATATTAATCATCAATTGTTAACATTGATTCCTATCTTAATAATAAGTAATAAGTTTCTTCTAATTATTATTGATACATTTCCCTCTATTTCCATATCTAATCATAAAAAATAATAAGGAATAATATAATTTGTTAGAAAATTTTATTAAATTCATTGAGGTTATTTTATAGGATTATTAATGAGATGAAAGGATAACCTTTTTATATTCATCTCTTCTAGTCCATGTATCAAATAAACACTTCATCCAATCATAATAACACTTTATTCCCAAATAAAATATTTATTTCCTATAAATTTATGATTTTATAGTATAAGGTAGAAAAAATATTCTAGGCTCAGGGATATTTAGAGGTAATTTCCTTTGAACCACATCTAAGTACTCATCAATGAATAACATATATCGCACGATTTAAAACTTCTTTTTTTTAAAACAAAAATAATTAAAAAATAACGAACATTTGAATTTGTAATAGTACCTCTTTAAGAATAATATTTATATGAATATGGGGAAAAATTGAAAAACTTTATACTAGGCCCCAAATATTCATTTCCTCATTCAATTTAATATTAATAAATTTGGTTTTAATGATTTAACATCTGGTTTCAAGACCACTTCATTATTATTATTTTTAATCACTTCTTAGTTTATGTATTCTATTTTTCATAAAAAAATTATACTTTATTTTCATTATTTATGTATCCCCAAAATCATTGATATATTATTCCATACTTAATATGAATATTTTATTCTACTCTCTTGGGGTTTTTTCTCATTGTTTTACAATAATAATATTGGTAATATCACTATTAATTCATTTTTGAGTGGGTATTGATGGTGTTTTATATTCCTTATTCATAAATCATAGTTACTCAGTAGATTTTATTGTTTTTTATATGAGGATTATTTTTTATAATGTACTTTGATAATGATTCCTCTAATGTTATATTTCCTCACTATGGTTTTTGAAATTGCAACTATGGCTGACAATATATTGATCACAAGGAATGGTATGGTTATTAGAATAGAAGTCAACCTTATTTTTGTCAATGATATCCTAATTATTATTGGTCTAAAAAAACATATTTACCATTATATTATTTATTTAAATTTTAATTATGGTTCTCCAACCTACAATATTTAACAAAATAATTTTAAAATTTGTTTTTAGTCAATAGATATTGAAATTCTTGTCTAAAAGTTTGTAAAATTTAAATTTTATATGATATTACAATTTTTTTAATTGATTTATATATTTATTTATTTCATTAATTAATTACCTTTTATGAAATATAAATTTTAATATTATAATTTGTATGTTAGAAATGGGATATTATAGAGATGGAATAATAATGTTCCATTGGGTTAAATATGAATGGTTTTTTCTAGTTGGTGAGATAACTTTCAAGATTTAGTTATAGAGGTAAAAGATTTAAATTCAAAGTATTACATATTATAAATGTATAATTATGCATAGACTCTTAGGATAGGCATGAAATTTTTCCTATAAAATGAGTGGTTTACACTAATGTTTTTTCACACTCAATCCCTTGTCTTCCTACCATTGGTGAGTTTTATTAACCACATTATAGGGTGGTGAACAATAATTGGTGAATAAATAATAGAGAATCAATAAAGAAACAAGTTTATTCACTTTATAAATCATTTTTATTAGTATATATATTGAGGAATCATTTTTTTAGCCCATGGTTAAAGTAAAAATCATAACAAAATTTTATGAAAGACAAAATTGATAAATTATATGCATGAGATATATATATATATTTAATGAGAAATAAATTATTATGAATTTTTCTTATGTTGGGAAGACGATAATATATTATAATAATGTATTAATATTATATGTTTTTTTTAAAATAGATTATTTTGTTATAATAGAAATATATCAAGAAATTATTATTTTATAATACGATGACACATACAAATAATGAAATTATAAATGAATATCCTATTTATATGTTTATATTTATATAATATATTTTATTTGTGGATGATGATGTGGTGAGAATTGATTATCCGATTAAAATATAGATGTTTGTAAAAATATTTGACGATATTCCACTATATTCCATCGGTAGTATTGATTGATGGAGAAAATAAATAGTGGAAACTATAAGTTCAATTCATGTAACATGGGTTTCATTACACTTACAAGAAAGATGAAATTTCATATAGAATCTTATCATTAGGTTGTAGTAAAATAGACTGTGGTTATACTAAAATCTATAATAATTTCATGTTAGCCAATTTTTTATTATTCCCCTCCTCTCTTTATATAAATTAATTTAGGTGAACCATGCTTTGTATTTGTCTCTTAAGAATAACTAAATCCATTGAGTCACTATGAAATGTTAATTGGGTAAATTCAAAATATTTTATTCAAAAGATATGATATAAATATATTATTTTAAATGGTAAATGTAGTAGACAGAATACATATTATATAATAAATAGTTGATATGGATGTTATATTCCAAAGGACCTGTGATAATAAATTTAGAAATTAAATTATATGGTGATGGTATGATGTATTATATTCAATTATTATTATCCTTATGTCATGAATATATGGAAATATTATTATTATATTATTAATCTCTAGGACCTTTGCATTGGATTGGTCATGGTTGGGGGTTCTATGATGTATGTTATGATATATGGTGGATTATATAGTGGAAATTATTGAGATGGCTATTGGATAATATAGTATTGGATTATAAGGGTTGATAATTATTATTTCCTCCTTTATATTCCTTCTTCTTCATATAAGCCACTAATATTTAGGATGGATGGATTTAGGAATGTTTGATGGTTGATTGTGAGTGAGTTGAATGTGCTAAAAAATTCATCACATTAGTTTCACCATTTTTTATAAGAATGAGGTCTTGGGGAAACCACGAAGGTTGACTATGAGTGGGGTTGAATGTGTTTCACAATTCATCACATCAGGTTCACCATATTTTTCTTTCAAAAAAACTCACAATGGTTCCAAAATCTGTAATTAACTATAGACCTACTTTCACAAGGTAGGCACACAATAAAGGTTTCATGCCTAGTGTAACTTGGGAACTCACATTGGTTGATAGAAGAAGAGTTGGGCTCTTTACACCCATTTGAAGGGGCTACTGCCGACTCCATGACATTGTTATATATTTATGATATGCTCATAAATATCTTTATAATATAAACACAAGACCACTTACCTTGAAAAATATATCAGGTGTTATACCCTTCAATATGTGAAGAGTTTCCTATTAATGAGTCAATATATATATATATATATATCTATGGTTCTTCATTCATTTCCTATCGTGGGTAGTTTTTTATATTTTGAATCCATATAACTAGGTATTTGGGGGTTTACTACCATCTTAGGAGGTGATTAATATATTAAGGATGTGATTGAACATCTATGAGGTGTCCTGTATAACCTTTGTATAGATTGAATCAAAATACTGGTATTTCATTGAACACATGATGTCTAAAATCATGCATAAAGTAAATAGATGGGGGAAATTGTAAATTGGGTAATGGGATCAAGCCATAGGGAGACATCATACATATCCTAGTAATGGAAACAATTAGAGTATTCATAGTTCGATCTCACTCAAGTACTTTCACTGATATGGATGCCTTATATAGGGATAATCATATTATTCCTAGGAATAGATAATACACAATGAAATTTCCTTTGATTGGGATATTCATATTGAAAATGATATTATCATTACAAATCCCCAATCCCATGTGATTCATGGTTAGTGCGCGAAACATGGTATAACATGTAATCAATATCACTACATATGAATGAGAAACTTATATACTGGGGTGGACCTTGTAATTTTTAATATGGATCTCCGGCAATAATATTTCATCATATTTTTACGAGGAATGGAGGGAATATTTGTTCTCATGGTTCAGCTAACTTCTCAATCTGCTGATGGATGAAAAAGAATGATAATAACATGGTATATATGGGGTATTGATGGTTTCATTGATTGATATATGATGGGAATTCCACTGAGGTGGAATCTTGTAATATGTCAGACCTCTAGGAGGAATCCTAGTTATCCTTGTTATTGAAGGAACCATAGTTCACATAGTTCAGTTTGGGTATATTGATGGACATACACTATGGTAGATTCCCATTAGAGGTTGGGCCTTAGAGAAGAGTACTTCAAAACTATTTATAACAGTATTAATGGTTCTTAAAGATGAGTTTGGATATTTAGGGACCTACACTGAGGTGGATTCCCATTAGAGTTCAAGCCTCATAGAATAATCTTATGTTTTTTATATATATATAAGTAGAGTTATCAAAGTTCAGTTTTGGGGTATGCTCATCTATGTCCAAAAAGTTGGGTTATCATGTCTTGTGACCTCTAAATAACACATTTTATTTTCTGTTTGACACATTTAATGATGGAAGGACTACTCCTAGCTGTATGAAGGGCATATACAGAGATGATCGTAAGATCCATTTGGCTCATCTAAAAGAAATTACAAGATCTAGGTGGCATGCATGAATTTCATATAACGATAAAGGATGTCATCTATGAAGGTTTTCAAAATACATTGGTGACATGACTAGAGTAATTCTCAAGATGTAAATAAAATATCTATAAGGATGTAACATGTTCAACACAAAAATATCTTATTGTACCTAAATGGCTTGATCGACATGTCCAATATGCATTTCTAGACATTGATGACTTCTCCAATGGATCTGGAATGACTTGGATGAAATTTCTATATATCATCAAATGAAATGGATGACATGTCCATGTGCCATCACATGAACTGGATTACATTTCAAGAAGAATGTTTTATGATTAAAAGAGCCATGACTTGGTGTTGCCTCATGACTTACTTGATATGTTCATAGGACTTCATGAAACATTGGTGACATGTATGAGTGTCATTTATTGAACTAAATGACATGAATTGAGAGAATTTTGAGACTTAGGTGACATGTACTAAGGATTTCATGAGTATTTGGATGACAAGTCCAATGGGATTTTCAAGACGTAAATGACTTGTCTGGGAGGATATTGAATGATCATAAAATACATTTATTTGTTCTTCCAAATGAATTTCTCGACATATCTAGGGGACTTTGCGAGACCTGGATGACTTTTCCAGAGGACATCATATGACATGTATGAAATTTCCATGTGTTAGGGAAAGGATTGGATTACATGGGAATGTGTTGTTAGGTGAATTTGATGAAATTTTCATGTTCCATAAAATGAACTAGAGGACGTGTCCATGAGCCTATCATATAATTAACATATAAATTTTTTTTAGTTTCTTCATGACTCAATTGATATGTTTAGAGGACTTTGGGAGACCTGGGTGACTTGTCTAAGTACCATTTCTTAAACTAAACGATAGTTTTGGATGGCATCATTAGACATGCTTGACATGTTCTAATGTTTTTTTGAGACTTTTTCTAAAATTATTATAGGACTTCTTGAGATCAGGGTGACTTGTCCTATCATCATCTCATGAATAATATACATCATGTGGAGTGAACGTAGTATTATCATGATAGAGTATTCATTTTTTTCATAATTATTCAACCATTTTCTTTCTTTATTTAGTTTGTTCCCCATGGGTTTTCATGTATTAATCTTATTTAGGATTCACATGACCTAGTCAACTTGCGAAAACTCCTTATCATAATTCAGAAGACACATTGCATCTCATTCAAGTAATCTATATAGAGCTTAAATAATGAACATATTTGTTCCATGTGATTCCCTAGGTTGTTCCATGGGGTAAACCTGGTGGAAGACCATGCAATCATTTGACCCTGAACTCAGAGAAATACCATATTTTTCTCTCATCGTCCTCTCTAAGTTGGATCTTAATTTTATATATTATTGGGGTTTATAATAATAAAAACCCAAATTATAAGTTTTCTTTTCAGGGTGAGAATCATATATACATATTTGTTTGAGTCAGTTGAGGGACTATAACATTACACACTTGGAAAGATCCTCATTCAAGTCATCCAATTAGAAGAACAAAATTTTCATCAACCTCAATAATGTCCCACCATCATCTTATTTGTTATACCTTGGTCAGTAAAAGTAATTTGTCCTATATATTTTTAAATATCATAAACCCATTTCAATGTCCGTATGACATGTATATGAGTCCTTGTGAGATCAGGATGCTCATGTTTTTGATTTATCCTGATTGAAGAAGAATTTTATGAGATCATTAGTCGGAGAAAGGTGGATCTTCAATTGAGCCTATATAAGGCCATGTAGACATGTCTAAGGGAACTTGTGAAATCATGATTTATTTTTGTGGGGGTTCGGGGATCACATAAAAAATAGTGTCACTCCCCTTTAAATAAGGCTTCCATATTTCCCAATTTTTATTTTATTCTTTATTCTAACTATATAAGAAATCTCAACAAGACATGTGATTGTTGTTGAAGATAATAAATCTAGTTGTCTATGATGTGTCACATGAAAAATAATGGATCATACAGTGATGCACAAGCAATTTCATGGACACCCCCTTCTTTTTTTTATAGAGGTAGAGGGGAAACACATAATCAAATAAATAATATGAGACCCTCCAATGATGATGGTGTCATTCCAACATTCTTTTTTCGATAAGTTTTACATGTGTCAGGGGATTCATGGGGTCTTGCGAACCACCTAATATTGTCATATGAAAATCAACAACGACATAAGGTCTATTCATTTTTCAAATTTTCAACATTTATTTTATAAGGGGTTTTGGATGTTTTTATAGAATCCACTGATCGACAAGTCATGTGATCGAAATATATTTTCTCTAATTCTTAGAATTATTATGATTGATGTTCTTTTTTTTCTTTCAATGAATATAGAGGATTATAAAATGGGGTTTATATGATCAATAAGAAATCATGTTCTACACTTGAGCTGCTCACATGAACTTCCATGGGTCATCTGATCATGTGTCATTCAAATGGTTATGTCATCTACGAGAGTTAAATATTTTAACATCCTATTATTTTTAGAGAAAATGATACCCATGCATCAAGTATTAATTTTCATGTAGTTTTTTCAATGCTTTTTGGTGGACTTTGACAACCACAATATAAGATGTGGGAAACCTCTAACTAACATAGACTAAATAACTACAACATAAGAGATAAAAAATTTCAATACCTAAACTCCAAACACATTCAAAAATTTATAAAACATGGGAACGATTATGTACATTAAATTAAACCTTCAACGAGCTACGTACATGCTCATCACAACAGACATGTAGCCGCCTTAGGATCCAAAATGATTTGATATGTAAATTCAATGTTACGATTTATGTATCCTTACATTGTTTCTTCAATCCGAATTATGGAATTCATCAACATCTCCACTATAGAATTATGAAAATACTAGGAGACTCTAGCTGAGTACTATCAACCTCCATCATTCCCCTAAATGGCCTCATGAGTTGGATATAAGCACAAAATGAAAAACAAAATCCTTAGAGAATAAATACTAGGAAACAACTATATCATTTCTACCAATACCACATTAACTAATGATAATTGATGTTTTAAAAATAAAAAAATAATATTATAATCATCAAACAATCATGAACACTAAGTTTAAGAATAATAAGTTTAATCATAAAATTAATATATCAACTATCTCAATCCAACTAACACAAAAAACCTTCTGAAAAATAAGTTCCAAAATGTTTGAGACTAGAACCACCAAACATAGTATCAAAACATTTGGAATCTTTCATTCCATCAAATAAATTCTATTTCCACTATAGAAGGGCACCTTAGAATTTATTCCTAACAAGTACACTACATGCTGATTCGAGAGGCAAGCCATAGAGACTGTGTGAAAATGAGGAACCAATAGTGACATATCTGCACTCTATAGTCACCACCACAAGATAAACTATAAAATTTTAACACTAAACCATAACAATCATGGAATCATTGAAACAAATATGATGAAATAAAAACATCACATGCCACACCCCATGGAACACCATTGAATCTATACACTGCATTTTATAAAATTTCACATGAAAGCCAATGAATAAGACCAAGATGGTTTTTATTGTAATATATCTACAAGAAAGAGTGTATGATGAACCAATCATGTGCCTAAACATATAGTCTTGATAATAAGAGGAAAACCCAAATAGAAAAAAAGTAGTCCATGTACACGAAAACATTACCCTGTCACAATCAAAATCCTTCAACAACTCTATCAAGCCAGCCAATGATGTAGTTTATAATGATGGTATATATAAAAAGAGTTTAAAATAGTGAATATGAAACACATAATTTATAAAAACATCCCTAAAATCCATTATAGTGTATATAACCCACACTAGAACGTATGAGAATGAATATACTGGGAGTTTGAATATGCAACGATGAAGTAAACATAAATTAGTTTATATAGGCCCTTTTTTATATGAATTTTTATTTTGGAATATTTTAAATTATAATTATATCATTTTTTTATAACTTCTGGAATAAGATATGATTGCAACTTATAAATGGAGATAATTAATTCTAAAATTATTGTGTTCATGTTTATTTATACACTCACAATTTTAGTATTTTTCTTTAATCATATCTACATATGAGGGTTCTAGAGATACTAATGGTGACTATTTTATTCTCGTACATATTTTTATATATTTATATTTATCTATTTGATTGTATTTATAGAGGTGTATGGAATACTTTCATTCGATATGGTGATTTTAGAAGTATGATTCCTTTTATATTATTCTTATTGTTTGGTATTTGAGTTATTATTTTCATGATTTTTTCACCAAGTTTTCTTTTATTTCATCTGAAGCTATTTTATGAGAGTTATATATATATATATAATTATATTTATTAATTTTTAATATTCTTTCAAATCATACTCTTTAGTTATTATATGTTACTTTATATGAAAAATTATTATTTTTTCAGATTTATACCATCATTTATTATTTGTTTGTACCCATGGTGAAGTTTATTTACACTAAACCTATCGATTGTGGTTGTGGGGTTTCGTTCAAGATCATATAGAATAATCAAGGGAATTTGTCATGATTTATCTTCAAGATACATTACAATAAGAGTATATGTAAAAATGGTGTTTAAAATATAGACATTTGAGGATTATACTTGGTTAGAAATATAATAAAATGTATTTTATGATACTAGAAAGGGAAAATACCAATGGACTCATAGGGTCTTTATAATCCAACGGAATGATTGTAATCATATACTGATCAAAGATAAGGGTAGGAATGATATTTAATACTAAAAAAGTTGATAATTTATATTCATTATATAATTTTATTTTCGATTATAATGTTTGTTAATGTTGATTAGATTATGATTGTTTGGAATTGAGAAAACTACAAAAAAGATTTTTATATTAAAAATATCCCCAATATTTGGATCCTTGTGTTTATTTTTAATAATTTCATTTTCTCAATATCTGACTGGTGCTCAAATAGAGGAGGTGTAGTCTCTAACCAAGCTCGTTTGTTAGAGGATTGACTCAAAATCAAGTGACGCATAGTGGGTGATATTGAAGGAGTTTTAATGATTTAACATTTCAAATTGCAATAGATTAATTTATAATCAAGTTACAAGTATTTTTTGGAATAGGTCAAAAAATATTTTCCTAGGACTAAGGTACTGGATAACAATTGGATTCCATTGTTGATGAATATTATCTTGGGGAGAAAAATGTCATTGGTGAGATCTTATCTATGGAAATTATATTGTTTTTCTATTTAATGGGATGATTTTGTTGTATTGTTTATATAATAGTTATTATAATAAAAACACAATGAATGTAAATAGTATGAGATCCAAACATTAAATAGGGGATTTCCAACATTTATTAGTTTTATGTAGGGTTTGAGAACACCCTACATGATTCTCATGATTTTTAATAAATTAGGAGTAGAGACCACATAACATTGAGGGGGATTTGTACATCGATATAAAAAGTTTGGTAAGTGATATTAAAATAAAAACAAATATGATGGTGAACATTTAACCATATATAATCATAAAATAATAATCACAGATAAGTTTTATATTGAAGAGGTGACCACTAAACTTCCCACAGACTAAAACTGGAGGGAGGAGCTCTCATTTCACAATTTAGTCAATTTTTTCAACATGTAAATTGATATTATACATCATACTAATATTTTATTTTTCTAAATCACAAATTTATCATTTATTTACTTTGTGTTAGGATGTTATATATTGTGTTTTTAATAGTACAATAATTTTTTATTTTATATTCTCTTATAATCATAGTGGTTAAAAATTATTATATCAGAAATCTAATATTGATTTCCACCCAACTAGATCTAGGGATTGTCTCAATATATTCTCTTTGTTTTATCTCTATAAAAGATTATACAACCCTTAAAAAGTGTCTTTCAGTCACTAAACTTTCATTCCTCTCATATAGGTTGTTGTTTATGGAGGTTAACCAAGGGATGTTCTTCATATAGGGTGACCTTGATTTGATCAGACATGATAAGGTGGTAGATTTAAAATATATAGCGGAAGTAGATCATCCCATTAAAATTAAATTTTGTGGATTTCCATGAGTTTGAAGGAATATAAGATTAATAAGGTATGATATATATATATATATATTAACTCTTCCTTCATGTTTGATTGATATTATTTTTTCTCATTCATTTATTACAAGGTCCTTGGAATGAGGGTTCAAATATCTAGTAAATTGTTTTCATAAGAAATTAAAATTATCATCTCCTATTAATAAAAGATCATGGTCAATAAAATTGTTTCAAGTTTTTGTGTTATTTTTAGAATAAGAATAATTACCATATGAAATATTATGGATTCATATAAATCTATAAGATGTAATTATTTACGTGGATTAGATATTATTTATATAATAATTTATAGATTGTTCTCATTATAAAGTAGCATTAATTTTTTTTATGGTGAACTTGTAATTTTCTTTAGTGAATAAATTCACTAGAGAAGTCATTAACATGTTCATAAATAGTGTTTTAGATCTTAGTTGGTGATTATTTTGTCATTCATATATAAGGAATTAATGGAGGATAATTTTAATGTTATGATATATTTTCTTAATATTTTCCCTGATGGGGTTTTATAATTTTCCATATGACATTTTTTTATTTTAACAATGATTTATATTCAAGAACATCCCCTATTTCTATGTGTCCCTATTTCATGAGACCTTTATAGATTTTCATGTTTTAGTTTTAGATAATAAATATTCAAGAGAGGATCAATTTTACCTAGTCAGTCTTCTTAGGATACTCATATATTATTTTTGAAAAAATATGATAGTGGTTACATAATGGATAAAATATGGGTAAACCAAATTATGGGGTAAACTAGTGAAATATATCTAGGATATATTATTTATTTTATATGTTATAAGGATATAAAAGGTTCTAAAAGATCAATTTACAATCAATCTATCATTAGTTAATGGTTTAGTGTGATTATGTTCACTATTATAAAAATGGTATTTAGTAGTGGATTTATGAAAATTTGCTAATATGAAACACACATTTCATAAATAAATATTATATAATTTTAGATAAATATTGAATAAATATCAACATGTTATACACCTTAACCAGATTAGATTAATTTTATTGAAATACATGATACCCAGAAACATGTACATAAAAGATCTACATCATTTCCCATTATGTTATTTAGAAATAACACCCTTCTTAGACATATCAAAATGAAAACCATTATTCATAACCAGGATGAAGGAGACATAAAAATCATTAATATCATATCCTCAATAATTTCGTACATAATAGTTATCAATTAATGATCATAATTGGTCATAATAAAAGAATATAGTTTTTAGATTATTAAAATATCTTATGACAATCCTGCCCAATTACTCAACAATTATTAATCATATATCATTTCATAATTATTTTTCAAAAATATATACTTAATTAATTTGTTTTTATAATAAATAATCGTAAATCATGACACATTAAAACATTTCAAAAGAATATGGAATATGTTTTTTGAATACACATAAGGCTATAAAATCAATTCCTTAGTTATGCATCATATAAAAGACTATCATTAAAAAAAATCTCATATTGTAAATACTTACTTTTTCATTTCTAAAATTCACTTAAGGGTTAATTACATCTATATAACTACATCTTCTCATATTATATTATTAACATTTCCATATCTTAGATGTTTCACAACTCTTTCATCTCTTAGGTGATTCTAAACTCTGTCATCTCTTAAGAATTTCTCATATCAGTCATATATTAAAAATTTCTCAACACCATTATGATTACCCTATTCATTGGGGGTATATAATAGATCCATACATCATCATGATATATATAGGTTTCAACAATCAAATAATCATAATCCATAAATATTAGTACCACTAGATCATAAATAATACATCATTTAAACATATCAAAACCTGGGGAAGGAAAATGGGTTTGATAAAAATTTCATCATCATAATCATACACCTTTCATAGCATGAATAAAAATGGTTACATTGAATCATATCTCTATTAATGTATAATAAATATCACATGATTTTTAATAGAATAAAATAACTTTAAAAGTTCTTGGGAATGTTTCTTGGGAAAAATAACTTTTTAATTTTGAAACCACTACTTTAAAATATATTTCATGATAGTAAGAAAATACATTCAT
Source organism: Viscum album (assembly GCA_963277665.1). NCBI lineage: Eukaryota > Viridiplantae > Streptophyta > Magnoliopsida > Santalales > Viscaceae > Viscum > Viscum album. Next base: position 1,398,926,306 of record OY728142.1, on the reverse strand, counting down.
GCATTGAATGTTAAAACAAATATTGTATAAAATTTTCTATAAAAATTGAAAAGTACCTCGTTTAGAAAATGGATAGAATATTAGTTTGGGAATTTTTATAAAAAGTAAATCTTGGGTAAAAATGACTAATAAATATTTTGATAATTGTAAAAACATTATTTATAACATTTTTACTAAAATATGGAAATGGGTGAATAATATTCTCGAACTAGGAGAGAAATAACGACGATCTTCATTAAAAAAATTCATTTAGAATATTGAGTAATTAAATAGAGGAATATGGATAGATAAAATTTAATGTTAAAAAATTACTATAGGATATGAAAGAATATTATAGTTGGGACATATAGATCATACAGTTTTGTGACCAATAAATTTAATCATAAAAAATCAAGGTAAAAAATGTAATTGTATTAGAAACCCCCTTAAATAATTTGTTACTTTGGAATCATAACCTCTACGAAAGTAACAACTTCATATGAAACATTAAATACAATTAGTAAAAATAAAATAATGACATAAAAATTAAAAGGGGACTAATATACAACACAGTATGGGAACAAGTGGTTAATATGTAATATTTCTCATGGACACAAAAGTGATATGTGAAACCCAAACAATATTGGTAACATTAAAATAAATACCTCACAGATGAAATAATTTTTATTTTAAGATTAAATACCATTAATATAGAATTATCTATGAGATAAATTTCCAATGGATTAGTATATACACATCATAAAAATAAATTATTTCATAATATCTAGCATGTCTCAATGAAAATAATTAGGATGAAACATTCTTACCATAAGTCCTACTCGATTCTTAAGAGAAAAAAACTACCATATAATTAATTTATATTTATTAAAAATAAAACATTTTAAAACTTATAATATAATATATTATCCACTTAAAACATTTTAAGATATGTTTATTGTTAAATAATTGTAAAAATCATCATTTTTTGGGTGATAATTGTTTCATTTTTCATGTATGAAGAGATTTGAAAGTTATAGACCTTTTACTTTGACCCTGATTACATAATATATAGAATATTAATCATTTCATAATTATATTATTTAATAATTATATATAATTTTATAATAATTTATATAAATCGTTTTGGAATTAATTAAATCACTTTGTGGAGATGGTAGTCTTTATGTGCACATGAGTGAGGATTTCAATCTTCCAAAGAATGGAACAAAATAATGGTAACTGATAATTCCCCATTAAATAAATTATGAAATAAAATATATTAATTATATTTATCCTTATTTACATCCCATTAAATCACAAATAAAAAATTAATCCGAACACTCCATACTGGTGGTAGTCCACATGTATACACCATTAATATTGTCATTTATTAAAAAATGGGATGGTATTAAAGTGGGTAGAATAATATTATTTTAAAAGAAAAATTACTTCATAAATATCCTATAGTAAAATTAAAAAAATCATAATAACAAACTATACAACATAGTTATGATAAATGAATCCTATCTCCATGTGGAGTTAGTAGTTCACATGTGTGAATGATCAATATGTTATACCCCATATAGTGAAGAACAAGTGGTAAATTCTTGTATAGAAAACAAAATACTACATAGTTGTATAAATTATATGAGAAAATTTATTTTTTATGGATAACAAATTATTAATGAGTTTTCAAGAATAAATAAAATTAAAAGATCTTGGTTAATATTTAAAAATCTCCTTTGATAGACCTAATTTGACTTACACCTTGAGCCTTGAAAGATTGTTCTTATGATAAGAATAAAATATCGTAAGAAAGAGATGTATTGTAGAATTATTATTTAAGAGATGTTTTAAAAATAACAAATATGGGTTAACCCAACCCATCACCAGAGTCATCTTTCCACATGGCCTGAAGTAGGATCCTAATCAACACTGGGTGGTGACAAGAAACATCTATAACAATTGAATTATTAGGAAAATTTTCACTCATGGTAAAACGTTTTCACCTTTCCATGAAATGGTAGAGACATAATAATATAATCAGAGTCAAAGACATAAAAATAAATATACAGAGTATTCAATTAAGGCATTATACTTTTCATAAGAATCATCATACATCATATACACAAACATTAGAAATTATGAAATATACAAGGTATCTCATATCAAAAACCTAAAACGAAAAATATTAGTCACATGGAAAAATTATGAAAATATATATAACCTAAAATATAAAAAATATCAAGATGACTCCTCAAGATCCAACCTATCGAGACCATGTATTCTCAAATAAATAATGGATGGAGGAAATCAAGAAGATCCCCTATTTACATAGTTACCTTTATTTTACATGTGTTATCCAAATAATAGTCTAAATATGCCCAAATATATATGTATGATGGTAGGATCAAATTTCATTAACATACCACCATGAAGCTATTTATGTATTTTACAAATGAAAACCAATAAACTAGTTTGAAATGATTTTTCAAAATTAATACACATTGAATGTATTACACATTCAAATAATCCTTTAAAACCCCGTTGGTGTTCTATTCCAAATAAAATTTAATTCCAAAAATATTTTAACATTGATCAAATAAATATATAGTTCCATAATGAAAATGAAAAAACTCACCCCATGAAAGGAACAAAAATGTATAAGCCTGAGTATCATCATTATAAATCAATAATAAAAATGGGCATGACATATCTCATCACATCCAACATAGAACTAATAAAATTCATAAAGAATATAAAAAATCCTATCATGAGTAAGTGAATCTTGGGATCTAACCAGAAGGTTATAATGTTAGTGAATCTAAAAAAGGTACACTAACAGACTAAACAATGTTGGTGCTTGTATGGTCTTCCCTGAGTTGGTATTAAAGAGAACTCATGATCTCTCAGTTGCCAAATGGAAGCTCTCATAGTGTTCCTACCCAAAGGCTATCAATGTCATGTGGAAACCAAAATGAATGCTCTCAATATCTTCCTCCCCAATGTCACTGAGATACTCCTTGAAAACCCATCACTCACACCCCAATTAACCCATGTTCTTCTCAATGCCGACATATTAAAAAACAAGTTCAAATGCAAGTAATTCCATTTCACAAAGTCAATTTCATAAATAAACACTTCCAATTTAGTTAAAAACCTTTAACAAGGTAGAAACATTCCTAATACAATTTTAAAAATATTTTTCAATATATATAGTCTCTTTGATCCTTTTTATCAAACACTTGGGGAACACACATGCCACCCGTATCTTGAAAATGATCAGTTGACACCAAATTTCGAAACCAATTTATAGAACACATTAAAAATAGCATATAGATCAACCATAAATAATTTATTTTGAAATTATACAGTCAAAATAAAATTAGATTCATGAATAAATTGTAATATATCCAAAAATACCTTAAATAAATTCTTGTACTTGAGAATCATTCAAAACGTCATCACCGTCAATGATTACCACCCAAAATAGGTAGGAGAATACCTCAAAAAATTAAAACTAAATTAGACAGCCCAAATAGCATATTAAAACCCCAATTTAGTATGTCTACACGAACTAGGGTTCTACACTTCTAGGAAAATAGATGAACAAGCATGATACATAATAATGGAAGAAGAAACCATAATGATACAGACTTAACTCATGCCACATCAAAAATAATCCAAGAAAAATCCACTAAGGTGGTAGAGGAAAATAATCCAAACAAAGGAAGATGGCTTGTACATGATGGGATAGAAAAATTATCTATATTTGTTATAAATATCAAAAGGGTAAATTGGGATAGTATCAATTTTTATGTCACCTAGATAGAGTACATGGTTTGGTTGCATGGTTAGGAAAACCATGTCCCAACAATGTGGGAGCCACTTTCACCCCAAAAGAAGTGGACCGATTATCTTTGGGTGATGTATGGTTTTCAAAAAATTCTCCAACCATGACAAATCCCACTGCCTCAACCAACAATATCTTCTCATTATTAGATTCCTGGTAATGAAAATCATGTTCTAACCATACACATAGGTTTAAGTTTCACAAAAATGGGAATTTAGACTCCCAGTACACAAAAGCTTTAATGAAATCTAAATAGTGAACAAAACTCCAAATTTGATGTACCTGCAACTCGGTGGGTGTCATAAACATGAAACCACACCACATTATACCCTTAAAAATTCATTAGGCATACTTAAATAAAAACTGGTGAGGCCACTACTCCCTCACAAAAGCTTCACCTCCCATGTCTTATGTATATCACATTCTAAATACCATATGACATGGTTAAACATGTTCTATTTACCATAAGTAAACTTTTTATGATAATCCACAACAATAATAGGCTTATCCATAATGATTTGACCAATATAAACCTCTATATCTTCCCAATCTAACATATGAGAAGGGTCTGAATGTTATTTATTCAACTTGGAAATATAGAAGATTTCATAGATAGAGTTCATCCATGGTGGAAAATCCAACTAAAAGGCCAACTTCATGAAATCCTCCACAACATTAAACAACCCAATATATTGTAGCACATACTTCCCCATTATACCCAAGAAACAATGACCTACTTGAATAGATACCTGATGTAACAGTTGATTTCCAACCAAAAACTCCAACAGATGATGATGATGGTTGGAATATTACTTATGGTGGCTCTGAGCAATCATTAACTTTTTTTAAATCATCTAAACTTATAGGTCATCTCCTTGGTGAGACATAATCCCAACAAGGAATTCTCTCCCACCTCAACGCAACAGAAGGGGGATTTTCATGACCATTCAGACACCACGTCAAACAGGTCTATCCAAATCATGTAATGATAACTATTATTATATTAAAACAAAGATAGTGGTATATTCCATTCCAAGAAACCATCGAAATCAAGAAAAAATGCTCAAAACATATCCTTGATAGTTTGGATGGTCCACTCATACTATCCATCCTTCTATTTTTTATGTTTGTTTCATAAATTTAGCTGGGTTACCAAAGCCTCATAAGTTCCCTTCCAAAATTAAGTAGTGAAATGAAAATCCTAGTATTAATCTATCACTGAGGCCACTCCATGAATCCAAATGACTTATCAAAAATACATGATACTACATTTCTCTACATTTGTGACTCTCTATTGGGATGATTGTGGGATAATTTCAAAAAATGATTATTAGTCAAAAATATGGAATCTTTCCTACTTAGAGTACAAGGTAGTCTGATCATTAAATCCATATATATGTCACCTCACTTCCACACTGAAATAGTAAGGGGTTAAAAAATCCTGTTAGTCTCTCGTGCTCATCATCGATCCTATAGTGTGTCAAAAACCTAGAGACAATGTCCTCCACTACACATATCATCATGGGCCACCAATAGAAACCTATCAGTGCATAAAGAAATTGGTTTACCTTGGGGGAATAACCTAACTAGAATTATTTTCCACATGCATCACCTACTATATAGAGCTCAAATGAGCCACCAAAAACTTCCTAAATAGGATAGATCCATCAGGATACCAAGGCCAATCACTCATGGCCTCCCACCAATTTAATGTTCTTCTAAACAGCTTTCACTTTAGTTCATGTATTGTCTTACTCCTAACCCAATCGATAATATAGGTATAAAATTCCTAATAGGCATGAATTCCTAATCTTTATCCTCCTGAACTGCTATACTCATATCATCAAAAAAAACTCCCTTGACCCCACTCATCCCCAAATACTCAAATATATTATAATTGAAGATTCTTTCCGAATCTGTTAACGATCATATTCCCCTTTCCAGATGTATAAGTGATCTCAAAATCAAAACTATCTTGATATTCCACCCAATGTCTTTATATATGGTTCTAGTAATTCTATGTGATAATATACTCTATGCTATTTTTTATGAATATAAATTAAAATTGTCTAAAACTAGATAATGTCTACACATTTCAACATTTTCAAGACATATTGTAATTCCAAGTCGTGGGTGGGATAATTCCTATCATGTGGGAAAAGATTTCATTAGCCATATTCCACCAAATGGTCATGCTACATCACCACACAGTCCAACTACAAACTAGAATCATCAAAATACTTGATATATGTTCTACAGGGCTCAAGAAAAATAAAAAAAATCACCGATATAAAACTTTCCTACAACTGCTCAAAATAACTCTAAAACTTCTCATCCTACTAAAATATCACCACATTCATGGTCAAAGATATTGAGGGAGAATACATCCTACAGAAGTCGAAAAATTGTCTATAAGACATGGAAAACCATAGAAAACAATGGATATAAAAAAATTATTTTGTATCTCCCATGTCATGACAGGGAAAACCTTCTCTAGATCTACTAAAACCCCTTTAACAAAATTTACATGGGCCATAAATCTACTTCCATAATCAAAAACTAGTACTTGGATAGATTGGAATATAGAAAGTGCACCCTAAAACCCGCACAAAAAACCTCTAAATGGTCAGAATCCTCTTGATGAGTGTCAGAGTACACCAAGATGTCATCCAATAACATGGAAACAATAATTTTTTAAAAGATGTAGATGATATAGTTTATTCATTCCATAAGAACTATAGGATTAATGGATAACCACAATAGGATAACCATATACTCAAAATTTTCATGATGACTTCGAAATGAACTATTTTGAACATCCTATTCATCAATCCTCAACTAGTTGTACCTGGTTCTCAATATAATGTATGAAAATAATCAAGCACCCATGAGATTAAAAAAGTGAAAATCAATTATTGAAAAATGCTATTAATTTTTCATGATCACTAAGTAAAACCTATAGTAGTATATGAAATCTTGGCGGCATATATCCAACATATTTTTAAATAGAACTATTGAATAACATGGTGACATTATAGGATGGATTAAACCCTTTCATTTGAGATCCATCTTCTTGACCATAAACTCTTTCATCTGGACCCAATATATCAAAAAACATTTAATGGAGATCATTCTTATCCGGATGAACATATTGATAGTGAACTTAACCTCTCATTGGGGAATAAATCCAAAAAAACCAATAGAAATACATCGGTGTAAAAATCCAAGACTACTATATGGTCCCCCACAAATCTATTCTTAGAAACACCAATAAATAACTAGGAAAACTGGTACAAAATCAACCATGTCTCCTAAAATAGGTTATTCTATCCTTGATCGCTGATCCCACTAACAATGAAATACTTGAGTGTTCTGATCAAGTGTAATGAAATTGACCATGTGGTGATAGTATCCGGCTGACACCTTGAATCTGATTATCTATTCCATGGAACTAATAAGATCAAAATTCTAATGTCCAATATGGGAAAATCGCATAAATATGTCATGTAATTAATTAAAATATATAGATCAGGGAACATAAAACCATGATCCTTATTTATACCCAACAAGGTTAGAAAATCCATAACAAACAACATTAACTTAACTTGTATACTCAAATATTAAACCAACCATAGAAAAATGAATGAAATGGATGTTCCATTATAAAATGAAACTGATTACCTAGAAGAAGTATTAAAAAACAAATATCTCTTGGTTGCCGGCCTAGAATATGTGTCCATTAGTATAAACTACACTATGTGGAGACACCCTAGATTATACCCACCCTATTTCTTCATCTGCCAGTGGAATCTCAATTACTAAAATGAAGATATCCTCCACCTCTATAAACCTCTTACTATACTTGTGAGTCCTTCAAAAAATGGATGACCACACCTCTCCCCCAAGAATATAGGTGATATAACCAACAAAGATACCCTATGTTCGCACACTAGTGGAATATCATCGAAGTCTATGAACACATCACAGATATATGACCTGAATAATCCATAGTAGTTGATCCAGATGATAGTTGGATAATATTTCCAGTGCCCAGATGAGGCTCATCCCACTTCCACTTCTACAGGGATGAAGAAATATAGATACCAGCAACTACAGGAGCACCACTGAGACCTATCTAACTAGACAAATTATCCACATCTAATGATTCCTTATCAACTAGCTCTAAATAAGTAATTAGGAAAAGGATAATAAGTATATAATTCATCTCTTTCCACAAGACCATCCTGAAACATTGATCCTTAAGGAAATAACATTGTAGGAGGTCTATATAGATAAGAACTAACTCAGCAAAATGGGTGGCTTACTCCATCACTAAATGATCCACTTTCTCCACCATCAGGAACTCATGAGGCTTAAATTCCCTTAAGTACTCTAGGTTGAACTATTTATTAGATTCCACCATAAACATGGAATTTATAAGAACCTCATTCCTCCTTGAACGAACCAACTACCACCACAATTTCCTACTTAGTAATTCAAGAATATACATGGATATGACCACATCATGGTCCACATGGGTCATAAATAACTAAAATATTTTATTGATACGATCCGACTAGTCCTTAGGATCATTTGTTCCCTTGTTTTAAGGGAACAACATGGGAATTTTCCTCATAAACTGATGATCATGTTCCACCATCAACTTCCTCTCTAAACCATCTATGTGACCCAAATATGGGATCATACAAATCACTAACTCCATATAATCCATATCATGTTGATTTTTTGACTATATGGTATTCCAAAGAACACCTTCCCTAACCGTATTTGAGGTTATTCATGATTAAATCATCTAAAAAACAAAAGAACACAAGTATAATCATGAACAATTTCATATTAAATCATTATACAAAAATAAAATGAATCTTGTATCAAGAGAATCAACAAAAAAACATACAAAAAAATAAAATCCAAAAACATAGGAGAAAAAATATCAAAATTCATAATAATTTCCAACTATTCATTTTTTTCCACATCGGTTATAAAACCCATACACAACTATGTGGGTCTTACTAAAGTTTTAATGAGAGGATGAATAGGTTGTGTATAGGTAATTTTAACCATGTACAGTAACTATTCTCACTAACCATGAACCTCTTACAAAAATCCCTATTTCACACAAATAAATAAAAACAACTACAATGAATTTCCCAAACATGGCATTGATAAAAAATATATCAAAATATAATTTAAAAAAATCCATAGTCAATCCAAAAGAATAACCACAATCCCTAATCACCCATGTAAACTTGAGGTTTGGCTTGAAAAAGAGATGGCTTGGACTTCACCTGTTTCTACCTCATAAGTCACAATGTTCATAGCTCTAATCCATCACTAATTATCAAATAAAGACATGTTAAAATACAATTTCATAATGATATATCATAGGTCGACCCAACCCATCACCTGAATCAACCCTTTACACGTCCCAAAAATGTGTTCTGGATCTACATTGGACAGTGAAAAGTATATGGCATAAACAATGATCTATGAGGAATGGTTTCACCCATGGGAAACCGAAATGAGCCACAAAGAAAATAGGATAGCCACATAAATATCATTATAATTGACATTAATAAAATACATCAATAGTACATAATGAAGGCTAAGAAGATTCCATAAGAAACATCATTCATTATTTAAAAACCATTTCCAAGTCGGATATTCACATGCTATATCAATTAAAAAAACTGTAATAAAAAATAATGAGTCATGAACAAATAATACCTATATGTACTACCCAATATATAGAAAAACAAAGACCAACTCTTCATGAGCCAATCCAGTGAGATCATGTCTTCTACAGCAAATGATAGATGGTGGTAATCTATAAGACCTACAAAGTACACGATTCCCATTCATTTTCTTATATATTTTAAAAAATGTATAAATATAATAAAAGGAATATTTCGATTATGAGGAAAAATTCAAATAGGATATCCGCAAGATTATATTTACATATTTTACCAATGAAAACCAATAAACTAGTTTGGAAAATCCTTTTTCAAAACAATTTTTTTAATACTACAATTTCATGTAAACATTTAAAATCCATTTGGTTTTCCATTTTAATAAAATATTTCTTACAAAAAACATCTAGCATTTCATAAATAAGGAAACTTTTCCATAAGGAAACACACACTTAACCGACCATAAACAAGGTATAGTAAGGTATAAACATCAAAATAATCATAATATAACCAATAATAAAAATGGGCATAAAATATCTCATCACATCAAACATTGAAATAATATAATTCATATGGAATAAAATCTAACCCATCAAAATTAACTCTACCGAGGCCTCGAACCATAAGGAAATAATCTTAGTGAACTAAAGAAAGGTATGACAACTAGCTAAAAAAGTGAAATCTCTCACATTCTTCTTCATAACCCACTCTAGGAGCTCTCACATTTTCTTGAACACCTAATGGATCCTCTCAAAGTCTTCCAAAAATGATCCCACCGACCCATGGAAACCAAAATGGAATATCTGAATTTATTTATCCGTTAATTGTCTCATGATCCCTTAGAAAACTCCGCATTCAGACACAAAATAATCCCTGCGATACCTCATGCCAACAAAATCCCAGACATGTGATATCCATGAAATTCCATTTTACAAACAAATTTCATAAAAAAGAATTCCACTTTATGTAAAACACCTTTTCCAAGGTAAAACTATTTATAAAATAATTTTATAAATCCATTTAAATCAATAAAATCCCTTTGATCCATTTTATCAAACAATAAGGGTGCACACATGCATCCCCCATTTAAGAAACCCTCATTAATGACCATGTTTTCATATTAATTCATATAATAAATCAATCCTTGGATATACATCAACCATAAATAATTTAATTTCTAATTAAAAAAAATATTCAAAATGATACACATAATTAAATTATAATCCATGGAAGACGAAAATAAATGTATACACCTACCACAAAATCAGTTCCAACTCCATCACCATTGACAATAACCACTGATAATAGATAAGAGAAAATCTAAGACACCTAAAACACAAGAATAAACCCTAACCCACCAGCCTTAAAACCCTCAGTTCATCTTTCCCCACTAACTAGTTTTCATAAATTGCATTAAATTTGAAGAACAAACTTGATAAGAAGGAACGGTAGAAGAAACCAAGAATATTTGGACTTATATGAGCCTAAATCACCATGAATCCAATAGATATCTACCGAGGAGGGAAAGGGAAATATTTTAAATTAAGGAGGTGGGGTTTCTCAAAATTGGAGAAAAAATTAGGGCAATGTTTAACAAAAAAATGACTGTTATAAATGGTAGAATCAATTTCTAACTGACGTAGACATGCATCATGGTTTGTTTGCAATATTAGGAATATTGTGCACCACCTATATAGGGGCCACAAACTCCAAAAAAAAACTGAGTTGTATAGTTATCCCTAAGAGATAAATTTTTTTGAAAACCATTCTAAAACAAGGAAAAATCCCATATCCCAACATTTATAGCCCTCATTCGGTTATCTAGAAATTGGGGAAAAACATGATCTTGGGTCTTCAATCCCAGAAAAATATATTTTTTTGTACCCCATCAAGAAAAAACTCCAGAAGAAAACTAAATAGTAAATAGAAATGAAAATTTATGGTAACCATGACCTAGAGGGCGCCACATATTGATAGAGATAGATGACTTAAATTTTTACAAAAATGGATGAGAATAGTTTCTCTTTTATAAGTGATGAGAGGAGCGAACATTGAATTTCATGAAATATTTCAAAAATACAAGTTTAATTTGATGAACATCTATATCAAAATGGATATAAATTCGACCTTATGATATGATAAGGTTTATAAATCTAAAAATAATAATCATTATACATATTTTGCTGGAAATTGTGCCCATATCTCATGCTTTACACCCCCACCATGGTAAACCCATTTTATCCGTAATCGTGGAAATAAGTTTTTACTATTTTAAAAATTCATTATAAAATAAATTAAGTTGATAATATTAAATTAAACTAAAAAATTGATCATTAACAACATAAAATTACTAAAAGATAATACATCTATTGGTAAAAATGATTAATTCTATCAGATATTAAATTTTGCTGATATTAACTATAGGTACCAATAGTTTTTTCATTAACAAATATATCTATTTATATTTTTAGTTCAATACCATCATATAATTTACCATAATTGAAATCCATTTTCATATTATAATAATACCAATAATTTATTTACTGATAAATGAATATGTTTTTATTTATTATTATTACCAACAAATATTTAACCATTACAAAAATTTGTTGCAATGAATTATTCAATAATATCATATATTTTACCAAAAATTAATATATATATATATATATATTACCTTTAACAAACATATAAAAATGTGACTCATTAAAATATCCACAATTAAGTTATATTTATTGATAATATATAGTTATATATATAGAATGATGAAATCTATGAATTTATACATATATAATATTTGTTTTTATTTGTATACACACCAAAACCCATATATAAAAAAATGATATGAATTTATATATATATATATATAAACACAATCTCATATGTGAATAAAAGTTATGAATATATATAAATATACGTACACCCATATATGAAAAATAACGTAAACACCTAAAGAGTACCCCCCCACCCGAGCATGACCCATCCCTTTCCCCACGACCCCTATTTCCCTAACCCAAAAGCCATGTTCCCTGCCACCGCCCCTTACCCCCACCACCTCCACACCAACCTAATCTACAACCTCCCCCACCATTGATCTGCCTCTCTCTCCATCACCACCACCTCTCAACCTTCACACCTCCCTGATATACTCCATACCCCACCACCACTTAGCCTATGCACCTCCTGGATCAACCTCCACCACTCATCCTCCACGCCTCCCTAATTGACTACCTCCATCGACACCTCTTAGCCTCCGCACCTCCTTGATTGGCCACTCATCTCCCCATGTGCCCGTGTCCCTACCAGTTCCTCTCCCAGATCCACCTTCGCTACCCCTGCTCAATTATAATTGCCCCATGCCTTAACATGGTTATATTTTGACTGTATATTTTGAAACAATAAAAATAAGTATTCATTCAACTATTTTATTCGAATTTTTTCCATGGTTTTTTTCCTATAAAAAAGGGGTGACAGTTTCTCTTACCAAACTCTCAAATATACAACATAAATGGAACCATTACTTTCAATTTCAATCGGATAACTGGGGGTGAATTGGGCCGTTTTGTTTCTGATAAATAGTGTATATCAGGACTTAAGACGGAAGTGTGTGGTAATATAATGGATTTAATATTTCATTCTTTTATTCTTTAGATGCTTTTTCTTTGGAATCGTTACATCTTGTCAAAGATATCATTCAACTGCTCTAATTTTATGGAAATCTCTTTATATTTTCTTTATTTTAGAAAATTGTAATACTGATGTTCAAAGAAGGGGTTTCCCAATGTCAATTATAATGAAAATTTATTTAGTCTAGTTCTCTCATGGTTTTCCACTTTCTCTAATGGATTAAAACTTTTAGAGTTTTTTGATACTCTGATTGATGCTTTTATCAGAAATTATTGATGCATATATTGTTTATATTGCTTCAAGATATGTATTTTTAAAATTTATTGATCTTAGTGGGTCTAGAATCACTGAAATTAGTATTGGTATGATATACATAATGTTCTATAAGATGATTTCAAGATCATTAATTTCTCTCTTCCTTAAAATAATGTGAAATTCTCTTCAATTTTCAAATTCTCAATTGTTACGTTTTGATCTCATGGATTTTTTATTATCCATATCTAGTTCAAATTCCCAAACCCCAATTTCTAAAAAATGATATTTAACAAGTAAATTATCATCCCTCTAGAAAACAACAAGTTATTTATCTGAAGCTGATAATAAAACATGGTAGGTTGAAAAAGATGTGTATGTTTGGTAGTTTTGGTTTATATGTGAGTTTTCTATAGTCATGTGATTGGTTCTTTGTTTAACACTATTAAAGTACATAATATGAGAATCTCTAATATAGGATCTATATTTAAATTATCCTAAAAATAGATTTGAATTTTCTTGTGAATTTTCATCCATTATTGCTACATATTTCCCTTATCAGCAAAAGAATAGCTAATTAAAAACATTTGTACAATATTAATGACATTGAATTTTTTTTTATAATGGTGACCAAAACTTTTTTATTCTAAGTGAGATTGTTTTTCTAGTTTCCAAATATGATTTTTTTTGGCAAGTACGGTTGATAAACTCTTTATAAATCCAGGTAGGTGTTGTGTGTTATTTCCTTTATAGAGTTGAATCCATTAATATTAATTAATCAAAAAAATATGATTTATTTTCCCTCCCAATTAGAAATAATAATGATAATAGAAAAATCATTATCTTTATAGACCATCTTTCCATTATGGATGAGGACCAGATCATCTTGTTAATGTGGTTCATCTGAGATAAGATAATGTTTCCCAATTCCTCTTCTCTGTACTTGTAATATATCATATTTATAGTGATTTTTTCATAGAAAACTTATGATAAATGTTCTAAGATAGAAATTGAATAAATTAAACTTATATGAATATTTTTGAAAACTAAGGTCTTATTTCTATATAAAATAAATCATTTGGATGGATTCTCCAAGAACATAAAAACAGAAAAATCACATTGAATTCAATTCCAAATTCACCAAAAAAATGAGAAGGATAAATATCTTGACATTGTAAAAGAATATTATTTTATTATACATCTTTTCTATGTGACCGATGCTGATTATAATAAATGAATGATGTCGTTTTTTACTTATTTTTTTACTGGGAAATTTCTCTAGATATTTTGGAAGAAGATAATATATTTTTCATAGTTTTTGAAATGGTAATGTAGTATTTCGTTGATGCCTTGATAACATGTATCATGAAGAGATGGAAGGTGTTACTTCATCCATAGTTGGTGATTGGGTGTGTGGAGTTGTTTGGACCACATGTTTAAGGTAATATATTGATGCCTCATTACTATTTTAGTTGTCCCACTAATATCTAAATTTCCATCACATATTTATAATACCTTGATATGAAATATGGAATCTTTTTTAGTGTTCTCAATAACATCGTATTGATTCCTCCTTCATTTATGAAATCTATGGCACATCAGTGTGTGTAATCTCAGTAGAATCAAAGTGTGTTTCTTAATGTGTGTGAAATCTAGAATCAATGTACTATTTTTGAAACCTTGAATTTTCATTGCATGGAGAGAGTGAGCATTGAAGGATAGACTATATATAGAATCTATGTACTATTAGTGAAATATGGAATTTTCATTGAAGGGAGAGCGTGAGCATTGAAGGCAAGGCCCACATGGTCTGCCCTGTGGCACAACATTACCGACTACAGAAGAGGAGGTATATGGCCATAGATAAGAGGCTAGATGTCTTACCCATAGGAAGATACATGCTGAACATGTACCTATACATTTTATTATATGTATGAATCAATATTGGATGGAATTTTTCAATAGCAGGGTAAAGGTAAATGTTTCCCAAGAAAAAGAGGTAAATTCACCACCCTCTATCCCAATAAATAAATTACCCTACTCTAGAGAACCATTTAAAAAAAGAAATGTGAAATTTTTAAATCTAGTGAGATTAATTAGAAATTATAAATCAATTATCAGTTAGAGGGAATATTTTTATACCTATGCATATTTTTATTATATATAAATACAATGTGAATTGATTTCTATGAAATATATCCTATCATATATTTTTCATCTGGGATTCTTACTGTTCCACCTAGAAAACATAGACTAGATTTTACCTAGATTTCACCCATGTCCTACATGTGAATTCTTGAATTTGGAATCTATATTAGTGTTATAAATTCATTTTATTTGGAATATGGTTTATATTTTAGTGTTCTATTCAGAATTGCTGATATGGAATGTGAATAAGATAGTGATGTGTAGTAGAGTAGGTGTTCATATTCATGTTCCAATGTATGGTATCATCTATATTAGTCTACTAATGATTGTTGTGACTTATAATTGTATGAATTCTTTTCTTTTTATTGATTTTCATGTTTTCTGGAATTCCAATGTCAAGGTTTATAGATAATTATCATTCTATTTGAGAGTGGGTAGCCCAGGTAGCTTATGGAATCTGACCGGTAAGCTACATCCTACTCAAAAAATGAAATTTTTGTATTTTTAAATGTCTTTAATTTTTTTTATCGAGGTGGATTTGGATCATGGTATGATATTCTGATGTGTTTTTCCTATAGTTAATTTATTCACAGTTTTGATTCAGTCACATTCTTTTTTCATATTACTTTAAAAATCATTAACTAGTTACTTTTAAACATTTAACAATTTGGTTGACCGAATTATACTGGAAATTATAAGAATATAAATTCATAGGATAGAATGAAACTGAGTTAGTAAAATATTCTTGATAATAATAAAATTTAGGGGGAAAAAGTTGTTATAGAGGAAGGTCCCCCTAGGTGGTATAAAAGAGAATGATCATTATAAATTGAATAAAGGGGAATTAAATTTAACTCACTATAATCTTGGTGGAAATATCCAGTATCATCTCATTAAACATCTTCAATAATTTTATTGATGGGGACCTATGAAGTTTTTTCTCCTGTTTATGCATGGGATGGCTAGTTTACTACCAAATTAGATGTGTAAAGATTTGGCATCATGTTCTTGGAGAGGATAGTTAGAAGGTGGGTTATTGATATTTTCAGGTTCACTGACAAGAAAAATATGACATCATGGGTACTTTTTTAGTTATTATTTAAATCCAAATTCCAAGTCAATATTTTTTGAAAATAAAATTCTATATTTGAATGTTTATTTCCTTTTTGTGCAGGTACTACCTTTATTTAAAGTCAAAAAAAAGTTAACAACAAATTCTAGAAGTTCAACTAAAAGGTTTATTCCATTTATTGTAGGTACTACATTTATCCATATCATGTTAGTATATTTCTTTCACTTGTCTATGTATCTCACTCAATTCTATATGAGGTATTTTCTCATCTGTTTTTTAAATTGACTGGAGCTGGCCTGGATGGGGCATAGATTGGATCTTGCATGGGTGGGTTGGAGCTAGAGCTGGCATGGATGGGGATAGAGTTGGATGAGAAACCATAGACTAGAGATTTCCTGGATGGGGCTGGAGCTGGAATGAATGGGCTGGGGCTGGGGCTGGAGCTGACATGGATGTGATGGAGCTACTGGTACTAGAGTCACTAACAATGATAGGTTGGATTTTTTGTGGTGGTTGATCCTGTTTGGGAGGAATATTGGGGGGGGGGGTAGGGTTGTCTATAATTGTGGAACAATCTTGGTGGGGACCTGAGAGGTTCTGTTTGCAATGAGTTTCATTATTAATATAATTAATTTTTGTCTAATTTTGAATATTTGTTAAAATCATATTTGGTTTAAAAAATAAAACATATTTATTAAATATGATAAATTAATAAATATAATATGAAATTTTACTGGAAATATAAATTTATAATTTTTATTTAAATTTAATTTATAAAAATATATTATATACTGTTAATATTATTACAAAAAAGTAAATTTTTCTCTAGAAAAAATTTCTAAACACATTAACAAACAAATATATTATCTGTTTCTATTATTATAACTGCAACATAACTATTTTATCAATCACAAAAAAAATTGAAGTAGAGTTTTTTCCATTTGTTTAGTGATAGGGACATATATGTTTGTAAAACATTTTACAAACCGAAAATTCACTTTTACCAACAGTTATGTCCACATTAGAATAATGAAATATTTTGAACTGTTATATTATTTATGATTATTAAAAATATAGATTTTATTTTACTAGATTAAATTTTAATAATTGGTATAATTAAATAATAAAAAAGTTAACAAATGGAAACAAATAGTGGTTATAAAATAATTATTTTTAGACATAAAACTAAATTTACATCCATTACATGCCCCGTAAAATCCATAAAATTAATCTTAAAATATAATATTGAATATATAATCTTTAAATATCCTTAAATTCATTTATAATTAGAGTCTAATTTATTTTATTAGGTAAAAAACACATTGGTTGTATATAAAAATATTTTAAAAAATATCTATTTTAAACATGGAATATGTTAACATAAAATCAAATTCAAAAAATAGGCATCTTATTTAATTTAAATTATTTGTATATAGAAATTAGTATTTTTCAAGATTCAATGAAGCATAAATATTTTTTAAAAAACCAAAAAATTCACCCTTAGATAACATTGAAATGATGAGTTATAAAAAAATTAATTAAATTAAATAAAATAGCAAACATTGAAGAAATTAATTATAATTTTCATGTTAAAAATATATTATAACTTTTTTTGAATAGAAAGTACTTTTAATGAACAAAATAATATTACTACAAATAATGTATTTTTTATTCTAAATTAATATTTACATTTTCATTATTTATATAATTTTTTAATTTTTTCACAATATAGTTATTAATCTTCATACCATATAATTTGATATATATATATATATATATATATTTGTTATAATGGCCAAAATTAAATAATATTATTTTTATTGTGTATCGCATTATGCTTAATGCCCGATATTATAGGTTATGAATACTATTGAGAATAGTATAATATTAAACCAAACTTGTTCGGTGTTATATGAACCCTTTAAATAAATAAAATCATTTTAATTGTTTTTTTGAAAATAATTTGTTTAATAATTAGTTTTTTTAAAAACCATATCATATAAAGAGATAATAAAAATTTAATTTGAAAAAGGGAAGATGGAAACATATAGTTTACCTTAAAAGACATTTAAGTGGGTTCCCATATGGGGGAAAAATTCAAGAGGTAAAAATACTGACATGTTTGAGAAATATATTTTCCAAAAAATAATTTAGTGATGGATAACATCAAAAAGACAATGTTAATGACTATAAGATGATATATTTGTGATGGTTGAAAACAACCATCAATTCCTACGAAATAACTATAAAAAAAGATAAGAATTCCTTTTTCATGACCAATTTATCTAGAGATGAGAAATTATGTTCTACCAAGATAGAAAACATGATAAAATACAATTACTTGATTTCATTCCCCTTTATAGAAATAATTTCATCCTCTAGTTGTGTATTAATCAGTTTTAACTTTTATCTCATCTTTTACTTCAGAAAATGTATATTTCATTAGATATTTTCTTTTCTGAAGCACTAAAATTAAATTTTATGGGATTAAAAGAACGATAAAATAATTAAAATTCATTTTTTCTGTCTACATATATTTACCAAAACCAATATGGTTAGTTCAAGTTATCCTAATACGGATAAATCTTCACCCAATGAAATAATACATTAATATCTAAAACATCACTAATAACACCCAATGTTCATTTTAAACTATTCTAAAAATATTTAATTAAAAACGAATATGTTTGGCCAAATTCAAACCATAAACATATGAAAGATTCAATTACCTGATTTTTTAAATACTAAAATTATATTTATCTCTAATAATTTTAAATTATATCTTAATGTCACACACCAAACACATGAATTTGATGGTACAACATTATTTTAAAAATGATTATCCATTGAAAAATAAAATTAATCTCCATAAATACTTATTGGAAACTTTAATGATATCAAAAATTAACTCAATTCTTATTCCATAATTAAAATCATAGACTGTCCAATATATTCCATAAATCTTGAATTGTAATAAAATTTATCATGAATCTCTTGGTCATCAAATCAAAAATAAATTCAATGTTCATCAATACTATTAAATTTACATTATCAAAATAAATAATATATTTATCCCAAATAATAATTATTATCTAATAATTAGTATGCTATTAAGGATTATTATTACCTTAATAATTGGTTCTTCAAAAATATATCCATACCATGAAATCTATAGTCTTGGTTATCTCAAACAATCAAAATATTTATAAAAATCCATAAAGAAAAACTACTCTAGAAAAATACTTATATGATTAATGTTTCTTTTAGATATAATATATTTTATAAAACACATTTAAAACATTATACATGAATACCAATACATGAATAATTCAATCATTACACTTCTATTAGATACCATTAAACATAATTCATCATCTGATTCTTTAAGACTTCCATAACACAATATGAAAAATTAAACTTGTATTAATATTAATGAAACAAAATTTAATCGTGATTCTTTATTTGGAAAAATTAAATACTGTGAAAATAAATCATACCATTCAAACTTCATTCATAGTCAGTTCACAATCAATAGTAAAAACCTTACAAAAACAACCTTGTTGATTGACTTCATGAGAATTTTCCCTTTGACATCTATTTTTATAATTCCCATACATACAACATTTAAAACATTCAACCATCTATGATACTTTATGGAATACCTTATTCCCATCAATTTTATTGTTATAATTTTTCACCTTTCCTCTATAATTACTTTCTATATAGCCTTATTTTCCACACATGAAACACTATATCATTACATTGAGACATTTCACTAGATGAATCTTACCATCTTATCAAAAAATATTAAGATGAATATTGTGTCCTAAATATTGATTAAGAAACTCTATTTTTCTTTATTTGGTCTCTCCTTAAAATCAAATTTGTTTTGGTTTTTGAGATAATTGGTCCGGAATGATAATAATTTTTTTCATTCCTTCCCCCATTTAATTTGGATTCTCCTATGGTCAAAAAATCCAACACCAATAGCATTAAGATTTGAAAACAATCATTCAATTTTCTTCCACTGAATAAAATAAAATATCATGGTGTGAATAATAATAATAATAGTCATTAGTTATAAAATAATGAACAATTATTTATGTAATATCTAAATCATTACACATTATTTTCAATTTAAAATTCATTTTGTTTAATGTAGACTATCCATGATCATTATCTATTCAAATATTTTGCATTGGTTCATAAATAAAATATAAAATAACCCAATAATATACCATAGGAGTGTCTATCTAGGTGTCCATTCTTAGGAAAATATTTCATATGTCGGTGACAATTGAGTTCATACTCAATCAAACCCATTTTTTGTTGTTACCCTTCAGTGAATTTCTGCCCTAGTCACATCCAATTTATAATATATAGAAATGGATTTATTTCATAGGAAACCTACACCCATTTATTTTTCATAAATAATGTTATTCTCAAATGAATATTCTTATACTAATAGTTCCTGCTATATTTTTCTCATTAAATTATCTAAAAGTAATTAATATTTTATCTAATATCAATATAAGAAACCAACACTTTTAATACATAAACTTGACATCAAATTAGATAAATATTAATTACTTGTAAATATGATCAAATACATTAAAATAAAGTATTCATGTCATTGGAAACATTTATATATATAAAATTGGAGCATAAAATATCTACATCCTTTAATATTAAGTTCTAAAAAACATGCACCATTCTTACTTATACCATAGTTAAAACCACTATTCATAACTCGGGGAATGGAAACACTAGAAAGCATGTGATTTGATTTGAAATAAAGTAAAATATATGAGATACCAAAAATTTATCATTAGTTCATATAAGATGAGTATAAGGGTATACGAACATTTTTAAACTTACAATAATCATCCCTAATAAGTAAAATATCATTAATCATAAGTCATGGAAGAAGGTTTTTTCACAATAATGGAAATTTTTCATAAGTGTACAAAATCATCAATATAAATCATGAGCTATGAAAATATATCATAATCATAAGACATAAGTTTGTGTCACATACATTATAATATTAAATTACATCCATAATCATGGTTCACCTTCAAGACTATCATTTTTTGACAAAGTCCCATAAGATAACTGACTACACATTAATTTCTAAAATTCAATAATGGGTAAATTTATCCAGTTATCTTATTCATCTCTTAATATTTTGTTCAATCCATATTTTCTAAGTAGTTTTTCAAATCATTTATCTATTTAATTTTTGTGAACTACTTCTCCTCTTATTAGTTTCTTAACTTTGTCATGTCTTAGTAGTTTCTGAACACCATCAATATATCCAAATGTATTAGACCGATATAATAGTCCCACCCATTAAATTGAGATATATCTTCATCACCCATTATATAATCTTAATCCATATATATTAGTTCCAAAATACTATAAAACATTCATTATTTTATCATAGCATAACCCGTGAAAATAAATCAGGATTCAAAACAAATTATCCATCATAATCATAAAATGTCAAGATAATTAATAAATATGGTAATATTAGATCATATAAATAATAAATCAAGGGAAACATAAATGTATATTTTTATATATTTGAATACATTTATAATATTAGTGGAACATTTCTTGAAGAAAGTAAACATTTTGTTTTAAAATCAATTATTTAAAATCAAAATATTTCAATAATATTATGGAAATCAATTTCACTTTAACGAACCATGGAAATATGTATAAGAAACCTCAAATAAATGTATATTCATTATGTGGGGGGAAATGTTTTCATGTGGTGTACATAAAAAAGAAATATTCCATTCCCATTTTCCATAAAAAATAATAAGTAACTCATTCCAAAAATGAAAATAAGATTCCATTAAAATATATTTATAAAATAAAATATTCTTAAAATTGAAATTAATAATCACTTTTATAAAATTATAAAAAATTGAATATTTTTTAAATAAAATATGTACATGGAAGAATTATTTTCCTGAATGAAGATAAAAATAAATTCAGTTTATAAAAAAATATCCTTTCAGTATCTTAACTTAATTAAGAGATAAAAATGAAATTATATCATGTAATTTATTGAACTATCTAAAAGTGAATAAAATTCAGCTTATTTGGAAGAGGAATTTCTAATAATGTTGTAATGAATACTTTTATCCATAAATAATACTAGAAAATGATATTGAAACATAATCCCCCTTACAGCTCTGGTCACTATTGAATCATAAACCCATGAGAGGGATACCTTAAAATAAAATAGAAAACATAATGATTTATAATAAAATAGTAATATAAAAAAAAGTTGATATTAGGAAAAATGTCTCGTGGAATAAAAAATCAGACAAGAAACCCTTTAATGATGGGTGACATTAAAATAAAAACACATTTTATGAAATAATTTGGGTTTCAACATTAAATAAAATGAGTTAAAATGGATACATGACATACCATTTCATTGTATGTGTTCATACACCTCATAAATATAAACAGGTTCATAACATAAAATATAATTCATTGAAACAAAATAAAATAATGAACTGTAACCTTATGCGAGACATGATTTGTAACTTCTCTATAATTCTATATGATAAATATCTATTTATTATAATTCAAAAAAATATCCATTGAATCACTTATAATTTCATACATTTTCCACTTATAAAATTTTAACACCAATTTACTACTAATTCCATATTGAAATCATCATTTTTAGGTGATAAGAGTTTCATTTTTCAAATATGTTTCTGTTTATTTGGTATCATCGTTAAACATTGATGATGGTTCCATCATCTCCATAATATTATTAATTCCATAATTATCATATTTAATTATTAAATAAAATTTCATACCAATTCATATAAATCAGTGATGAAAAACTAATTACCTCAATTTTCTGAGAAGGTAGTCTATATATACGCTTGAGTGAAGTTTTACACCATTCGGTGGATGGAATTAAAGTAAGGTAAATGATAACTCCCCATTGAATAATCAGTATAACATCATAAATATATTATATATTAAATATATCTATCCTTATTAATATCCAAGTAAGGAAAAATAAAAAATTAATCAAATCACATCGCGGAGGTTGTATTCCGCATGTAAACATGAAAAAAATTCTAATTTTTCAAAGAAGGGGTTGCTAATAAGGTTAATAAGATATTATAATTTTAGAATCATAATTTTTTCATTAATTTAATATATAAAACTTATATATGTCATTATAATATTCCAACCAATATGGTTGCGGAAAATTAATCATATTTATATATAAAAGAGGTATTCCACATATACACTCGAGTCATAAATTAATATAACATTTTATGAAGAAGTGGTGGAAAAAGGTTGTTACATAATCAAAATAATATAAAATTTTCTCTATGATACTTTAAAAATAATGATCTTGTTTATACAGTAAGTTTATAGAATGTGTAGAATAAATACAAAAAAATACCTCGGTTAAGATTTCTACTTGATCCTTAAAAGACCACTATATTCTTACACCTTATGCCTTGAATGATTTATCGTAGAAAAAATATTTAATCTATATGATCAGGGGATTGAATCTTGGAAGGGTTTGGTTAAGTAATTTTTTGAGATAGAATGAAAAAAAATTAACTATGGGGGTGAATAGGTTCATTTTTTTTAAGTGTGCTGATGAACACATAGATAATTTATTAAAACATCTCAATAATATAGGGTTATTATCTTGTGAATGTGTCACTAGATGGAAATTAATTTTAATTTATAATAATATATGGTTTAAATAGCCTAAAAAATAAAGTTAAATACATTCATTGAGAGGATTCCTACCGTTATGTTTTATTTTAAGACCCACCCCTATAGTAAACTTGTATTGACCTTAAACGTTATAAAAAAATATAATTAATTACCATTCATTATGATCAAAATGTTGTGTTAATCCTATTAAATAATATTAATACTTTGGATTAAAAATAGGGAATTAATTTTATGATATTTAATATCTATAATTGGTATAATTTATTTTGGAATAAGCACATAAACAACAATGAAAATAAGTTTTAAAATATTGAATTAAAATCATAAAATATAATTTAGTTAACATCAGACCCTGTGAAAACAAAGAAATGAATTTAAAAATATATTACATACTATATAATTTTAAATATCATCAAAATCATTAATAAATATATATTAATTTATTTTATTAAAATAAAATCACTTTGTTCGCATAAAAACAACTTTGAAGAAAAAATATTTTGTAGCAGAAACATGAACTTATATTAAAATCAAGTGTATAGATGATTACTAAGAAATTAATTACATTATTTCTTACTAAATGATATAATGTTAAATTATGATCATGTTCACATCATATTTCAACTTATTATTGAAAAAAATTATTGTTTTACCAAATTTTTTATTTATCATTATTCATTGAAAAATAAATCCTTTTATAAAAATCCTAAAATATCAACCTAAATATTTTTGAATTTCAATTTTCAAAAAGTATATACATTATTTTAAACAAAATTACAAGAATTAATATGAATTAAATATTTTTTCCCCAAACTACAATAGAGACCACATTTGATGAAAATATATTGTTGATCCATAAAATGGTTTTACTGAAAATTGAGTACTTATTTATTATGCATTAATTTGTAGATTTGGGATATTTAAAAACATTACATATATTTTTTATAAATGTGGTTATTAATTTTAATATTTTATATTTTAATATATATTTTATAATTTTAATATTTGAATAAAATCATTTTTATTATATATCATAGTTTTCTTAAATATAAATGTTGTAGTTTAATAAATATACTGAAAATAATGTTCCTTTAAACCAAATTCTTTGGGTATTAAATTATTTACCATTAAATAATTATTTCCTTGAAAATAATAACTTCGTAATCAAGGCATCAATATTTAAAAATACAATTTTTGAATCCCCATATCATAAAAATGGATAATATTACTTAAATTGAATAATATTGAAAGAAGAAACAATAGTTACTTTAAACAACAAATAATCATGTTCCTAGATAAACAGAACATTTATAAAAAGTTAAAATTTTACCATATCGAAGAGATATAATGACCAATGAATAATAGTGGATTATATATAATGTGGTCATGAGATATTTAATGACCAAAAAACTATAAATCAGTGATGGGTAAAAATTAAAATCAATTCTTAATAAATAATTAATAAATGGAATATATTTTGATTTTCTAGGTTTTTATCCTATACTTTAAAAATTATATTAATATAAATATAGTTAACATTATGAAAAAATATTCTTTCTTTACATAGATATTGTAGAAATAATTTCATCCTTTGGCCGTTCTTAAATAATTTTTCATGTTTGTCTCCTATCATACTGCACAAAATGATTTTTTGTGGTGATTTTTTATACATTAATCACTAAAATTTAAATTTAATGGATCATGAGATCCATAAAATAATCTAAAATGATTCCATATGTATCTAAATATTAATAAAAACCATTATTGGTAGAATAATTTATCAAATATGGATATGTATTCAGATTATTAAATAAGACATTAGTCTTAAAAAACTCACAAACAACACCCAATATACAACTTAAACCACTCCATAATAGGTTAACTTAAATATTCTCCCGAATTGTATTGACCAAATAATAATATAAAATAAAATATATGAAATATTTAATAACTTGTTGTTTTCAAGATCATCTTTATCACTTATTCCAAAATAACTTAAAGTATCTCATAATTCCTCACAACAAACACATGAATACAATTATCATAAAACCACAATGAAAACACAATAGATTATATAAAATAACTATATTATTATTCTAAAAATAAAATTATAGACTCTAAAATATATTATATAAATAAAAAATGCATTAAATAACATAAAAAATTGCATTGGAATTACATCACTAAACAATTTATAGGTAAATAATAATATTAAATTTACATTAATAATATCAATCATATCTTTATACAAAAAAATGTTATTATCTCAAAATAAATCACATATTAAGGTTTATCATTCCCTAAATAATGTGTTCTCCAAAAATACCACCTTACCTATAAATTAAATTTTAATTTTATTAGCACCAATATGTATATTCTTGAAAATCCTTAATGAAAAACTACTGTAGAAAAATACTAAGATTATTCATGAGTCTTATGACCATAATTTCATTGATAAACACTTCTATAACATAATTACTATATCCTAGTATATAAATACATCAATTATTCCACTTCCCACATCAACCATTTACTAGGAGTCATCACTTAAGTATATAACACATCCTTCTTAGAATAATAATTCTAAATCACATCTTAATATTCATCAACTTAAATTTAATCATGATTATTACATTTAATATAAAAAATATTATTAAAATAACTCATACCCTTAAAATTTATTTTATATTCTCTTCATAATAAATATTAAAAAATTGTCACAAAGAACCTTTCAGATCCAATTCTCTATTTATCCCATTAGGACACTGGTTTCTATAATTCTCACTATTTCCTCAATTGAAACATTAAATTTTTTTATGATATCTAAATGATGAAATTATTTACATCAATTGAGTTAACTAAACTTCTCAATTTCCCTCAGTAATTACTTTATCTACTTTTCCACACCCAAAACATATTCCCATTACTTTAATAAATTTCCCCCAGTGGTACTTACCATATTCTAGACATTTATGATGTTGAAATTTTCTTTACTTATAGTCTTCATGAAAAACCATTTATCACTTATTTATTTCATCCAAAAACCAAACTATTTTCAGTATGATAATCATATTTGATGAAAAAAAAGAGATTAATAATGTCTATATTTTTCATTATATCACCCATTTTAATTAGTTTCTAATGAGGTCAACCACTGAATCATCTGACACATTTCTCATTAGAACAAATCATTTTTTTCTAACTTTTTATTAATACCAAATAAAATTTTGTGAGAAACAATAATCATAGTGGGTAATCATTTAATCATAAATAAATATTCATATAATATGTAAATCATGTCACCTTATTTTAAATCAAATGAAAATTAGGATTAAAAATGGATATCCATGACCATTATCCATTTAAACCCCTCATAATGGGTTTTAATTTTTATTATTTAACTGATCCATTCAATACCCTGAGAATTGGTGAAATATATTTTTTGTATTAATTAATCATTTCTCCATTTTTAATTTTAGGAAAAAATAAATCTAGATTGTGTTATATGAAATCACCATGTTATTATTGCATTGTATGCAACACAAAGGTGGGGTTGTGATAAAAACAACACAAAAATTAGCTTACGATACATGAAAAACTATATTTTCCCTGTGTTACAAACAATTTTGAATTCTTTTGATTTCTTGTGTTATAGAAAATACCTAGTTTTGCTTAACAACAATTTAAAATTTATATTATTAATATATTTTTATAGTTACCACCTAGCCATTAGAAAATAAATGAAAAATAATATTAAATAAATGATTTAAATATTATTTATACATGTATTTAAAATGAATCATCAAGGTATCAATTATCTAGAGATTATATTATAAACTATTTGAAAATATAGAAATTCATTTTATAAGAAATTGTTTTTCTATGTTCAGATACCATTTTATCTTGATAAATTAATGAAACCAAAATTGATGAATATTTTTAATAATATTTATATATTACATATCCAATTAATTTTTTACACTCATCCTATATATTTTATAGGCATGGGATAATAATTAATCTAATTTTATGAATAAAAAGATTTATTTTAGGACATTTTAGTGGGGAACCCATATTAAATATAACTTATGAAACTTTTATAACATTTAGATGAAAAAGAAAACTTCCATTTTGATTCATTAATATAAAAATTTACTTTAAGTGATCTTTTTGTATTTCTCTGAGAAGTTCAGCATTATGATGAATAGTGGAAATACTGAATTCTAATTGAAAACTACTTGTTCATATAACTTATTTATATAGTTAAATTATGTATTATATTGGTTTTATAGTATAAATATTAAATTTTTACATCATGTAATAAATTAGGGGTATTTTATCCAATTTTACATTGAAATTTGATATAAAAACATTCCAAATTTTGCGACATTTTCACTTAACAAACATATCGTCTCATCCCCTATGTGGGATTAATTTTAAATTAATTTTTACAAATTAAATGGTTATAATTTTAAAAAACGGATCTCATATTTTGAATCATAAGTTTAATATTTATTAAATATTTAATTTTTATTTATTTATAATATGAATATTATCATCAGTAATTTTTATCACTATGGTTAATTGTTAATCAAAAAATTAAGGTTAAACATAATATTATAAATAATATAAAACTACCCTAAAACTTTCCCAAATATTATATTATGATTTTAAATATATAATTAAGACCTAATTTTATAAATTTATTTATTTACATGTAACTGTTCTAGGAAAATGACTTAGTTATTATTTATATCAAATGGAGTGACAAAATATCACACTCTTACTTTTAATAAGTATAATAATTTTAAAATGGGTTAAATTAGAATATATGCTTGAATATAAATATTATACCATAATATTAAATTTTTATCTACATTAATGAAAATTATTTTTAAATTTTAGTGAATAAATAATTACCATAAATAATTACACAATTATGATGTAATAACTATTTAATTAAAGAAACAAACAATTAAATGATATTATAAATATTAAAATAAATATAATTTGACTTAATTATGGCAATAAATTAATTTTATCGATGATTAAGATATATTTTGGGTTTATTTATTAACATGGTTTTAATATATCATATTGTATATAGTTTTCTAAAGTCAAAGTAATGAATAGTGTCAAAATTGACACGTATGACATTTTTTGAAAATAATATTTTACTAAATTATATATAATTCATAAAAGGATTCTAAAAATTAGAATTTTAATTAAATATGGATTAAAATATCACAACTATTAAATTAATATTCTAATTCACACATTATATGTAAAAATCATATCATTTTCCTTTTGAAAAAGTTGTCATTTGAGTCATAATTAAAATGGGTTAACTAAAGATTAATCAAAATTATATGGTATAAAATAATAGAAAAACGTGGATAAAATATATTGGTTTATTACATTAAAACCTTATCATATATTATATTATAATAAATATCCTTTTGAGGTATTTCTATTGAGATTAAAATTATTATTAATTAATCTTTTATGAATTTCAAAGACAGCACTCCCCTCCTTCATAAAATGGAACCATTTCTTCTATTTTATTCAAACATTTAAACATATTTTTTTCAACTAAATCCAATCTAAATATGGCAAAAAATTATTAATATTAATACTTTTATCCTTAATTTTTCATTTAGCAAACCAACGATGTTATTTGGTTCAAACCAAAAGGAGAGACCCGAAGAGGTGGTAATGTTCATCAACAAATGATTATAATTTAATTTTTCGTTAAACCCCTTAATATATTTTTTTGTTTTTATATAATACCCTCATAATACTTAATATAGTTATATTTTGTAATGTTATTTTTATGGATTCAACCATCATACAATACCATCAAATGAGATACACAATCATTATTCATGTGTATACTGGACTACCGCCTTGCAAAATGATGTTGTTTTCTTTACCATTAAAAAATATAATTTTTTATTATAAAAATTTATTTATAGTTTATATATAATATATAAATTTTTTATGATGTTATTATGATTCAAAAATTTTTATATCACTAACACCTTCTTGTTTTACATTTTGTGGGAATACGATGACATCGTTCACGTGTAAGGTGGACTACCACCTCGTGATGCAATATGATTCATTCACACATTACATGGAATGTATTGAGGATTATTTTATGAAACATAAGTTATATACATGAAATAAAATTGATTTATTGATTATAATTTATCATATCATATTCATTATGTTAATATCACAACTAAATGAAAACAACATTCATGCGTACTTACGACATACGATCTTCACAAATGGTGTATTTAATTTTTCTACTTATAACTTTTATGAATCACAAAAAAAATAATTAATATATATATGGTATTTATATCTTTTTTATTATTCTATATATTATTAAATAATAATATATACAAGATGTCTAAGAATGACATGTCAAACTTGGTCAAAAAACAAAGTTGTAACTTTAAAATTAAATTTTTAATAAATAATTAATTTATAGTCAAAAGATAATAATATATGGTATTATATATATGAATAATATTCTATGGAATATGTAACATAAAGTTATATTTTTTTATAAAGTCGGTTATAATGTGTATAATGGAACTCAAGACGTAAGGTAATAGGATTTTCAGTCCCACTTTTATTTATGTGAGACTTATTACATATTGAACACTAATTTATATTATGTGGTTTATATAATAATAATATGATTAATCTAGGACCATTATCCTTATATTTTTGGTTATTTAAATATTCATTTTATGATCCCTATTTCTGGGGGTTTATGGTTTAAATTTCACCAGACGGGTAATGTAATTTTACCTCAATTTTCCTTCTTTTACACACATATTATATTATTCACCTATATTATTTTATGAAGTCTATATATATTCATTTGAAATGTTAGATCATGAATATATTTCTCATCATGGTATTTTAAATTTAATGTAATTTCATTCACACTTTTGTTGGTATTATGCATAACATCAAAAGAATGATTTATAAAAATGTTTTAAAAGTGTTTTAAATGTTCTCTTTTTAATTTTCATGGAGAATGATTTTAACGATGTTCAAACATGTTTTAAAAGATTTATTTGAATTTTTTCATGGTTATTTTAAATAGAAAAATGTTTTTCAAATGTTTTATGTTTTAAAATTGTATTTTGAAAATACGGAAGGCTATTTTCCTCATGAATTATTTCAAATGATCTCTCCAAACCATTTTACATCTATGGTAACATTATATGATCTTTACTATACATTTTTGGGGTTATGATTCAAGGATTTTATAATTATTCTTTATATTGGTAGATTATTTTTAATTATGAAATATCTATCTTACATTTGAAAACATAAGTATAGTATTCATTATTTTATGGGTGAAACCTATATCTCACTCTAATGAATTGGGTAAATATTTATATATCATTAGAAAATGATGGAAAAAAAGTCAATGGGACTCATCCACTATACAAATAAGGGGTAACCCAATCCACTATAATTAATGTATTGTGACTGGGGATGGTGGGGTGAGAAATTAATTTGGTGAGTCCCCCATTATGTGCACTAATATTTTTTTGTCAATGTGAATTGACATATAGATAGTGATGTGACATTTTTATGTGTCTACCACAACTTCATGTTGTACTCATATGTCATTATTTCATGGATTGTTCTCTTTATTCCAATAATATTCATGTCTTATGAACTTCAAATATCTATTCCATGACTCATTTATATGATATTTTATATATAGGTTAT
Organism: Viscum album; assembly: GCA_963277665.1. Classification (NCBI taxonomy): domain Eukaryota; kingdom Viridiplantae; phylum Streptophyta; class Magnoliopsida; order Santalales; family Viscaceae; genus Viscum; species Viscum album. Next base: position 1,398,894,160 of record OY728142.1, on the reverse strand, counting down.
GATCTTATAATTTTACTATCATGTTCAAATACACTTAAGTTCCTTAGTATTATTATGTATCTGCCTTTTTTACCCATATTAAACATCCTAGCTCAAATTTTCTTCTATATTATTTTTCTTGGGTTATAATGAATGGTTTTAGGTAGGATTACTAATGGTGAAGATCTATTTAGGAAATTTTTAAGTTCATTATCCATAATAGATGTTTTTGTTTTATGTTTCCAAAGTAATGAAAATAATATGGTCCTTGGGTGTGTGTTTTGGTATTCCAAAAAATGATTTAATGTCTATTTACATTAATCATGGTTCATTATAGATTGTATTAGAGAAAAGGCTTAATAAACCATTTAAAACATAGAAGTGAAAAATTTAGTGATATAACATGGGATATTTAAAAAGGATATGTCTAGGGATATATCTAAAGATAATCCTATGGTTTCATATATTAATGATGGTTTCATAATTAAGACGTCCTATAAGTGATTTTTCAGAGTTGTGTGGTTTTTCTCTTTAATAATTGTTTCTCATGCTATGATTTATTATTTTAGTAATTGGTGGGAACCAAAAGGAACTGGGTTAACATTGAATGTGATGAATAATTTTCCGATGAGTAGTCAAATGGGATGATCACTAGAGTGATGGACATTGTGATCATGCCTAGTCAGTTTTCAAAGGGCATGATTGATAACATGTTCCTAAACCAAATCTCAGACTAACCTAGGAAGAAATGAAAAGAGTTTACAAAGAATATTGGTAATTGATACCATGGTGGAAAGATGATTCAATTTAATTTGTGCCAAAAAATGGGGGAATAAATACCCATATTGATAATAAAGATGAATAAGAATATGTTTTGACTATGAAAGAGAATGACTAAAAGAATGTAACTACAATAGAAAATGGAAATGTTAAATTAACATAATGGATAAGGATAATTGCCTCCATAATGTTATATCAATTGAGTAATTATTTAAATGTGTAAAGAATGGGAATTATAGAACTCAATGACCTAAGTGGGAATCCCACACAGATAATCATAAAGGTTGTAAAATTAATGGTTATATTTCTGATGATGATGAGAATATATATGGAATATGAAAGGAAGGAGGTATTAAGTAATAAGATGATGTATCATTGTTAATTTCTTAAAAAATGTGAAATAATCAATGTTTTGGTGTATTTGTATTCAAGGATTATGTTATATTAATTGTTAAAAATATAAGTATTGTTTATTTTTTGTTTTTCACTAAGGATTTACAAGAATATTTTTAATGATTTAGTTATACTATAAAAGTGATTTAATGGAAATGTTATATTCATGGTAATTAAATGATTAATGGAAATATAACCCTTAATATGTTCAAAATTTTAGGATAATGACGTTTTTGATAATGTAAATTTTATGGTAATGATTATCATTGTATTAATCAATGACATGTTGAAAAATTTAATTATGCTATCATTGATAAAGTTTACAACATTTATGGATTTAAGGAATATATCCAATAATAATTTGAATAATGAAGAATTCATGTTTTTAATATATATTTAAGGCAATTCAGGTTATTTCAATATCTCAATAGTGTTTATAATCAAGGTATTCCTAGGTTTGTTATGTAAAAAATAAGCATTACTTTATGTTATATAGGGGATTTTTATTAAGATGATTTTTTAGAAATTAAGTGAATTTCTTTCTAATGTTTTGTAATTTCACCTTTATGAGTTATCACATGGTTAACCATCTATGAAATGGTTCAGGTTAACTATTGAATGATGTTTTAGATATCGAACTATTATATCACCATATAAGGATTTATGCATATTGGATATATATTAAGAAAGCCATTTTGTTGTGAAAATAAGAAGAGATATAAGGAATGGTTTATCATCCCATTTTGGATCTTATTGTCCACTTATTATTCATCTATTACATATTCAATGCAATTTCATTGATTAAGAGATGAAGCATAAATTGATCAATAAATTACAAATGTATGAGATTGTTCTTATAAAATGGAATGAAATCAAGTAAGTATATCATCTTGTAAAAATATATCAACATTAGTTAAATTATCTTGAAAAAAAAATTATCCATGTAACTTCATTTCTAATGAACCAAATTTCCCCATAGATCATCCCAAATTTATCATTATATAATGGTTAACTTTATAATGAAAATGTTTTCTATCACTCTCCATCAGAACATGATTGTTATGTTTCTCTACCATGTTATTATTTTTACAAGACACCTATGTTATCCTATGTGGAATCCTTGTTTTGAGATACATTGGCTAACCTTTATGTTTCCCACATTATCTTTTTAAAGGGAATTTTAGTATTAATTTTTACTATGTAAGTTTCTATGAAAGGAATATTAATGTATTTAACCTTTAAGAACCCTAATTAATTTTCATGGAAAAAATCATTTTAAGGGGTTAGAACGTAACCCCCTGAGATTTTGTAGAATATTTTTTTAAACTAATTTAACTTTTTCGATATTTTACATTTCACAAAACACTAAATTAAGCTTGTGTTATATGATAACACCATGTTATTCTAGCATTGTACGCAATACCATGATGATGTTGTGCTACACGCAACACTTAGATTTTATTTTTTTTACATGAAACACTTTGTTTAGATTGTGTTGCACAAAACAAAAAATTCATTTGATAGATTGTGTTCTATTCAAGAAATATTTTTATGACAATACAATGTACTATTAATATCATTAAAATATTATTATAGTTACCACATATACAGTAGAATCAAAATTGAAAGTAATATTTACTAAATTATGAAAACATGATTTTAAAATGTATATAAAATTAATACATTGGTTATAAATTAGATAGAAATGAAATTAAGAGAAATTTTAAAATAACAAAATTCATTTTCTATGCAAAAAAATTTCTATTGAAAAACAGAATTTTATCTCAATTAATTAAAAATACTATTTTGATGAATTTAATAAAAAAATTTTATATTTCATATTCAATAAAACAATTTTATATTCATAAAATATATTTTATAGGTATACGATGATACTGAATCCAAATTTATTAATTAAAGGATGTCATTTTCAAAATACAAAATTTGTTTCCTTTTAATAGTGAACCAATTTAAAATAGAATTGTTGAAACTTTTTTAATTTTTATATGACAAAATAAATTTTGGTTTTTCAATCATAATATAAATATTTACTTCAGGTAAAATTTTTGTATATTTTGAAATGTTTCTTGTTGGGATGAATAGTAAAAAATACTGATTTTTAATTGACAATGGATATTTATATCATATTTATTTTGCTAAATTATTTTTTCTATTGGGTTTAAAGTATAATTAGTAAAACTTTTCATCAATTAATCCAATTTAGGTCATTTAAACCAATTTCACATTGAAATTGGATATAAAAACATTTCTATCTTTTGTAAAATTATACATTTAAAACCCATCGTCTAATCCCATCCATGGGATTAATATTAAATTAATTTTTACTAATTATGTGATTAAAATATTTAAAAATGGATTATATATTTTGAATAAAAAGGCCCATATTTAATAAATATGTCTATTTTGTTTTTAGACAATATTAATTGTAACTTTATTAGTTTGTATTACGCCTTTAAAATGTAAATCAGGTAATTAAAGGTAAAAATAATATTAAAAATATTAAAAAACTACTCAAAAACATATCTCAATGTTATGTGATGATTGAAATTCTACCATTAAGATCAATTTATTGAAATTTATTTTTTAATGGACTCCTAAACATTAAAATGACTTAGGTATTATTTATATTAAACAATGTGAATCAATTTCACACTCTTACTTTTAATAATTAGATTTTTTAATATGTGTATAAATAGAAGATATGCTAAAAAAATATCATTACGAAATATAAATGGATTATCTACATCACTGATTTTATTCATTTTTAGTGTAGATATAATTACCATAATTTTTTACATAATGATGATGGAGTAATTATTCAATTAACGAAACAATAAATTAATTGATATTTGAAATATTATAAGAAATACAATTTGAATAAATTAAGGTTATCCATGAATATTCTAGATTATTATAATATTTTAAGGGTGTATTAATTTATTAGATTTTATATATCTAGTATTCATGATTCTCTTAAATTCAAAGTTATGAATAGTTTAAAAATTACAACTTATGATATTTTTGGGAAAAAAATAATTAAATTATTTAGAAATAATAAAAATATTATACAAGGACAAATAGAATGAGATTTAATCTAAAATATCATAAATTTTCTATTTATAGACAATTTTCATTTTATATTTATAAAATAAAATATTTTTTTGTTGAAACATTTGTTACCATAATTTATATAAATAATCGGTCTACAATTGGTTAATCAAAATGATAAGTTCTAAAATAGCACCAAAACATAGATAATATATTTTTCGATGATATTAACACCATTTTATATTTTAAATTTTTATAAATATACATTTTTTATGTATTTGGATTGAAGTTGAAATTATTATGAATTGAACTTTTGAGAAATTTTTATAGCACCATACCCTCTCTTGTAAAAGGAAACACCATCACCTCTTTTATTAACAATTTAAAATATATTTGGTGAAGAAAAAATTTATCAAAATCTCATCCAAATTTATCTCCCTTCATCATAGTTTCTATTTTTCAAGAATAAATCCAAACAAGGAAGTTCTTTGGTGCAATCCAACAGGAGACACCCGAACAAGTGGTAATGTTCATCAACAAAAATTTCAATATCATTTATTCCATAAACTCTTTAGGATGTTTTAATTTATGATTTAAATAATAAACATGAAATATAAAATATACTGAAATTTTTTAATGTCAAGGGTGTGACCGAAAATACCACAAACTTCCATAAAAGGGGATACAGAATCATCATTTAAGTATAGGGCACACTACCATTTCTCAAACTAATGATGTTCATTCCTCCATTAAAACCATTAATGGCCTAGAATAAAGATGTATTTTTAGTTTATATATTATAGAAATTATTTTTATAATTATTTTATGATTATTTATGTGTTATATAACACATACCTTAATACTTTCCATTTTCTGGGAATACGATGACATCGTTCGTGTGTACCACGATGTACCGCCTCACGAAGAAATGTGATTCATTTATGCATTACATGGAATGTATTAAGGATTTTTTTTAATAAAAATATGATTAATATATGACATAAAAGTACTATATAATGTTCATATATTATATAATTTCCATTATTTTTATATCAAAATAAAATAAAAATAATGTTTATGCGTATATACGGCCTACCGTCTCCCTAAAATATATATTTCATTTTCTACAAATGAGTTTTATAAATCACCAAAAATAAATATATAATGGACATTTACATGATATTTTTATGATCTTTATAATTATATATATTATTAAATCGTGATATATTCTATAAGACAAAGATTAACAAGTCAAAACATGTACAAAAATAAAAGTAGTAACATTAATTTTAATTTGTTAATAAATGAGTAATATAAAGGATTAGGAAAATAATAATGGTGTTATATATGTAAATATGTTTATGTGTCAGATTTACTATAAACTTATATTTACTGTATTTGAGGTTTTAACATGTTCAAATGAATTCTAGACTTACTGTAATGAAATTTCTAGTCTCACTTTTATTTCAACGAGTCTATTACCATAATCACCATGTGATTATTTTATGTGTTTTACCTGAAACACATGAATTTATTCTATGAAATTTATCTTTAAATTTATGTTTATTTAGATATCCTTTTAATTACCTCTCTTTAATAAAGATTACATTTCAAAAGTTGATAAATCAGTAATGAAATTTTATCTCAATTTTCTTTGTCACGACCAATCCTCGGGGCCCGTGCCGTGACTACCCCAAGTCCGCCTTCCATAGGCCAGGGGCTGGCGACTAGCACCAAAGGCATAAATCCCGATAACTAGGAAGAAATATCCTTTATAAAAGTAAACAAAACACCGAAGAGTACAAGCGCAAGTAAAAAACTAAGTACAAAAGAAAGTGCTGAAAATTAAATGGGCTAGAATACAAACCCAACTGAAAGTACTGCTACAACTGAACGAAAGTACAATAGAAAAAGAAAGACAGCTGGAAGAAAGGAATCATCTCCTAGGTTGTCCTCCTTGGATCCTACCTGAAGGGTTGGTACAGATATCACAGCTCCTGGATCGTCCACCACGGATCCTACCTGAAAGGTAGGTACATATAGCCTCCACAACGCTCTCGCCCGTCAACCTCCTCCGAGTGTCGTCTCACCGTGAAGTCCACCTCCAGATACCGACTCATCATGTGGTCCACCTCCGGAGACCATCCAGTCCTCAGACACTCGGCCTCTGCCAGCGCTGCCCGTCGACTGCAACCAACACAACGAGGTGCGGGCATAGCCTGTGCAGGGGTGAGTATACGATACTCAGTAGGGACCCCAAGAACCTCAAGGTCTCACTAAAACCAATAAGGATAACCACAAAGAAGATCTCAATATATAACATCTACTTAGGTATATTCCCATACATATACCTAAGATATCACGTAACCCATCTCAATCATGAGGAAAAACAATGATCATAGACTTAGCTCAAACCAGGATTTTCATTATCGAAATCGTAACTGCTGAAGGTCCCCGTCTTTGGAGTGTAAAGTGGTCTTATCACGACTCCATGGTACTGCTCACTAACCTAAGACTGATGAGGTACTCCTCCTATCGAGTACCACTGGTCAGCCACCCAAACACTATAGTGCTTCCCGTCGGGGTATGCCACCCAAACACAATAGTGCACACCCCCTAGTAGCCTGCATAGGTACTCTCCGAATGAGTACCGCAGGTCTGCACTATCACACATTAGTGCTCCGTCCGCCATGGGTCTGCACCCAAACAAAGTAGTGCTCCATCCACTGGGCTAGTTGACTCACTCCAAGTCGAGTTGGTCAAGCAGTCGTCCGGTCTCAGCCGCCTACACAGTCTTTGTAATCCGTACGCTCGTCTCCGGGAGGGTCCGCTCCACGAGCTACAGGTCGATACTCCAAGTATCTCAAAGTCCCATGAAGAAGTATCTCAAAGTACCTCCTCATCATAGGGGTCTCAATGCAACAGACGGCGCGTCAATCAGATGCCCGGTCTGTGAGTTATTTTCCTTTTCGTCCCAAGGGCCTGGTTGGTTTCGTGTGCGAACCAATCCGGACAAATCTCAAATGTACCCCGAACTCTCATAGGGTTTTCTCATAGGGACCGTTTCTCAACAAAATCACCAACTCCGCTGACGGTTTGTCAAACGGTCGTCCAGTCTGAAAGTTATCAGCTTTTTCGTTCCAGGGGCCCGTTTGGATTTCGGGTACAATCCAACCCAGACACTATCCAACTACAACCAAAACTCAGGAAAAGTATTCAAAAAGTTCCGTCTCATCAAGAGGAATCCAACAAAGTTGAAGACACATCAATCGGATATCCGGAGCTCAAGATATAGGCATTTCCACCCCGAGGGCCCGTTTGGTTTCGTGTTCGAACCAACCCCGACTTACCCAATGTTCTCCGAAACACTAAGTGTGATATACCGAAACGACCTCCTCAATCCAAGGATCGCTACACAACTAAAGGTGCATCTATCAGAAGATCTTGGCCCATGATATAGGCAAAATACTAAAAACAGTCAGAAATGGGGGTCTGGGCCCGACCCGGCCCGGCCCAGCCCCCCCTAGGTCGGCCCGAACAGGGCGGACCCAACCCGGGTCTGGGTCCGGCCCATCAGGGCACGGCCCGGACCAAACGGCGCGGCCAGACCCAGCCGGCGCGGCCCGGCCCAGCCAGCGCGGGCGGCCCGGCCCGGTGCGGCCGGTCCGACTCAACGGGTGCCGCGCGTGCTGAGAGGACGCGGGGGTGCATTGCCTCCGACCCTTTGCACCGGACGCGGCGCGAGCCACTGTGTATTTCCCAGATCCCACACGGCCGCAGGATCTGGTCGTCTTTCCACTACCGTGGCTTCAGCCGCGACGCGCTGGGGCACCACCGCGCCCGCATGGCGCGACGTCCGGTGGTCCATTTTGCCCGTCGTCTGCGCCGGTTGTTCTCCTAGGATCCGCAGTTTACTGCGAAGGTTTCAAAACAACCATGTGGCTTGCTTCGTTGCTCGTCAATCTGTGCACAACAATCAACCAGCGGAGTCTTCAATAGCCTCCGCGGCCCCGACTCCGGCCGTGGTTCATTCGGCCTCAACGGCGTGGCGCGACAGTGCCACGCTTCTTCGCCATGTTCTTTCTCGTGTCTGAACGATGTTGTTGCACCGCGCCGCCTTTGTTCGTGCCACAACGAACAAAACCACAAAGGGGGAGGAGAGTCAGCCATGTTCGTTCTGTCCAACTTCCTCCTATTAAGTTGGTAACAAGCGGCCCAAAAGATGAAGAACAACAAGGATTTTTCACGAACAAAAGAAATCAACCCAAATAGTTTTCCCTGCAAATAAATATTCCCAACCCACAAAAGAAATCATTTGCAGATCAACTTGAGGATGAGTTGATCCGAGTTCTTTGTTTTAAAAAGAAGGAACTACGGGAATATAAACTTTCACAAAATTAACCACTACCTCAAGCGTAGTTGAATGAAGGCTCGTCGTGGAATTGCACGTCGTGGAAGAAAGCGTCACGGAAGGGGGATCGTCACGTCGCGGAGAAAAGATTCGTCGGTGTTGCATCTTCGATCTCCGAGGATCCGGCGTTCTTGTCGACCTTCGTTGCAGGTCAGCGTTCTTCGTGTTCTTCGCGTTCTTCGCGTTCTTCGACGAAGAACGAAGAACTTCAAGACTTCTCTTATTCTCCCAAAAAACTCAACAAAACAACCAAACAATAATAAAATAAGGGTTACCTTATTTTATTACTAACTCCAAACGTTTTAAAAATTCAAAAACGAATCAAACAATTAACTCCATTAATTGAAACATTTTAAACTGCCCAATTAATAGAGGCGTTTAAAATTTAAATAAACGCATGAGTTGACTTTCATTAATTTGGGGGGAGGGGTGCGGGTGTATTACTGAAATTAGGAAGGGCTTTATGAAGTTGAAAAGGTGGGGCTCGTGTGGGACCCACCTCACAAATATCCTACCTAGAGGTGTAGGATTTTGTGGGTCCCACTTTAACCTCTTAACTTAGGTTAAACAACTTAAAATAAAATAAATTGGACGCACCATTTTATTTTATTCATTTACTTAACCCGAAAATTTAGTAACCACACCCGATCAAACACAACTCCAGAAAAGGTGTTCCTAAGAAATTACCGGCACTGTGAGTTCATCGGAACCCTCAGATTTTGATTCCGAGCACCATTTCAAAAGATAGAAAAACCCGCTCATTCGTTCACTAAACGTACCCGATCCTAACTTCAGAAATTGATTCCGGGCACACCGGGCCTCAGAATCAGGCGCCGTCAGAATCTGCATTCTTGTAAAATCCCAATGAAAATTAAGAAAAAATTTCCCTTGAATTTTACGGGTCTTTACATTCTTTCGTTGAGACACATATTATATTATACACCTATATTCTTTTTCGATGTGTATATACTTCTCATGGATATGGTTTATAATTAATATCTTTATTTATATGATACTATTTGTTTCATGTACAATTATTCTCTCTTCTTTTGGGATTCTGTGTACCTTCAAAATAATGTTTTCTAAAATTTTTCTTTCCAGTCTTTTAAATGTTCTATTATGAATTTTCAATGAAAGGATTTAAAATATCTTTAAAATGGGTTTCAATGATTACATTATATGTTTTACTTTTTTTTAAATGAAATTTTTTTCTCAATGTTTTATAGCTTAAAAAAAATTAAATTTATGAAGGATATTTTACTCGGGAATTTATTTTCAATGGTCTTTCAAAAACATTTTCAGTCAATGATAAAACAATATGATCTTAATTATTATTTATTGGGGTTATGATTCAAAGATTCTATCATTTTTAGTTTAATGATTAGTTTATGTTTATTATGAATGATTTATGTTCTAGTAGAACACGTATGTATATTATTCATTACTGGACGGGTAGAACTTATATATTCCTCCAATTAATTGGGTAATAATTTATATCTCATTAGATAATTATGGAAAAATAGTCGATGGTCTTAATACACAATGGGAATAAGGGGGAAACCAATGCACAATAAGGACAAAACTATAATATAGGGATACTGTTGTGTCCCTCCCAGTAGGTGTGAAAACCATGAAATGCCATTATATGTTTTTGGCAATGACCCTTGATTTATATGGAATGTTATTACACATTCCCATGCCTACCCCAAATACCTATATTATTCATATATTATGATTTCATGGATTATGATTTTTATTCCCTCATGATTCATGTATTATGAAAAAAAAATATTTATTCTAGGATTCATGTATACGATCTTTGATATACAAGGAATGATATTCTAATGTCATGCTCATGTTCTCATAAAAATGTGTTCATTATTATTTTTGTGTATCTGCATTCCTTACCCATACCGAGCATGTGAGCATATAGTTACTTATTTTTAATTTCCCCATGTTAGGAAGATATATAAATTATTTATGATGTTTATAAGAAGGGTAGTAATAATGGATATCCTAGTGGGATATAATCTGTCTCAATTATGTAGAAGTGTTTATGTTTCAATGTGTCCTTTTCAGAAAAATAATATGTCTTTGGATGTCTGGCTACATAATGTATTTGGAATTTCATAATAATAACATAATTTTAAAGTATCTAAGTCAAGGGCCTCTATAAATCATTTCATGTTGGATTGTATATCTATGTATGTAGTATTAGGAAAACTCATCATGAACTTGTCTTGATCGTGTTGATACCAAATCTACCCTATTCAAAGTGTTATCTTTAGATGCATATGTTCAATAGTCACACCCACTTTCCAGTATCCAGAAAAGAATGTATTTTCTAGGAAAACCAGACTCCATTATTTACCATAAATTCAGATTTTCTCTTATATTAAGGTTTATCCATAGTCTTCATATTGAATTTTTCTCATACCAGATTTTAAATGTAAATAATCTATTCTCTAATAACAACTAAATTACCCCACACTATTCATACATAATTTTTATATCATTTAAGGTTAAAATTCATTATAAATCAATAAAATTGAATGATATAACAGTAATGTTTTAGTTTCTATATAATCTTTGCCACATAAACAACTAGTAAATAAAATATCTACACTATTAAAAAAATAAGATAATAAAAAATAATACCCTAATTGGTCATATCATGAATAAAAATTTTCATCATAAGTTAGTTAAATGTACCATAAAAATGGTTACCTCATATTCTCAATAAATGTAAATAAAAGAGTTTTCAATCTATCATCATAAGTGAGTATAAGATAAGAATAATTTTATAAGAACATGATTATAATTTATAATATTCTTACCAAAATAGTAAAATATCATTATTCATAAATCATAGAATAAGGCTTCACTAAAACAATATACATAAGTCCAATGTGTGAGAAATCATCAACAATAAATCATAGTCCATGAGAATATATTTTAAGAATAGATATTGTTTTTATGGAATAAAATAATAATGTAAAATAACTTTTTAATCATAGTTCACTCCCAAGACTATCATTGCAGACAATGCCCCATATTGCAAATGCCTACCCAATCATTTTTAACATTCTTATAGAGGTAAATTACATCGAGTTAGCCCCATAATATGTTGCGGGTTTATTAAATCCATTTTTTTATAAGAGTTTCTATACTCTTCTATCTCATAGTACTTTCTCAACTCTGTCATCACATAGGAGTATAATAACTCTATCATTATTAGCCAATGCATTGAGGGGATATAATGAACCCACACATCATCATGAATTATATTGGAATAACCCATAACATCATCAAAATCTTAACATATGAGTGAAACAAGACCATAAAACATTAATAATTTTCTTTAAAACCAAAACCTTGGAATGAAAATGGGTTTAAAAGAAATCATCATCAAAATCATGAACTGTACATAAAAATAATTATGATAGTAATGTTGGATCATATACCCATTAAATCAGAAGAAACATAGAAGGATTTCTATTATATATGTGAATTCATTTTAAATATCACTGGACTATTAATTTAGGAAAATACCATATTAATTTTGATATAACATATTTAAAATTTAAATAATTAAAAAATATTAACAAAAAACATTATTTTTATAAATAAACTATTAAAAATTTAAAGGATTCCTCAAAGTAAATACTACTCATACTGATGGGAAAATGCATTCAACTATTGTATATTGAATCAATGATTCCCTTCACATTTTTTAGAAAAATCCAATGGTGTCTCATTCCGAAAAATATGATAAGATTTCTTTATAAAATTTATAAAATAAAAAATGATTTAAAAATGTCATTAATAAATATTTTTATAATATTAGAAATATATTAAATAAAATATGGGCATGTAAGAGAAAGATTCCTGACTGGAGAGGTAAATAAATTCAGTTTTCATTAACAACATTCATTCAGTATTATAACAATGATAACATTTATCAATTAATATTACTTTTTGATAATTATTTCATATAGTAAAAATAACATAAAATCACATAAATAACACAAAACAATCTTTATAAATGATCAATTAATGAAATAATATGTATTTATAGAAATTAATGAACATATACTAAGAGAATAATATCTTTACCATTATAAGAGTAATATGAAACTTATGAGAAGTAAACAAAACAATAGATTATTAACTTCTCCTATCAACATATAAATCTAATATATACATCCTATAAATGAAAATAGGATATAATTATATCATTGAATAAGTAAATAAATGATTTTAAAATGATGAATTATGATTGTGTATTTTTTGTAAAATGTAAATGCTTATTTACAATTTAACAATTATAATAATGATTTAAAAGATTTTTTTTGGATAAAACATATTCATAAATTAATATTTCTTTTTCTTATTTTTATATGATTATTTAAGGAGACCTTAATTAATTTTTCAAAGTGTTATAAAATCAGTTATAATTTGAAAATTGGTATTCTTCGAATAAATGATTATTTTAATTATAAATTTTATTTATCATAAATTTTAAGTTATTTTAATAAAGGTGAGTTTATTTTTTAATTATACAAATCAAAATATGGAATGGGTTAATTTTTGATAATTTCCTAAAATATTTGAATTTTTGCTGAATAGTGAAACACAACGATTTATAACATAAGCTAAATACAATAAATATTGAGTCATGGATTGTCCTTGTATGATGTAAGAACCATTTTCCAAAATAAAATGATATAATTACATTTCAAATACACAAGATTCCACACTATTCATAGTCTTGATCCAAAATAATAAATAAATGAATAAAATAATCAAAAACACCAACTATCCACTATTATAAATACCACCCCTCATCACCCCTTCTAATCACATCTATAAATCTTTTAATCATGTAAAAATTAATCCAAAATGACATAAAATGTCAGTATCATATATCCAAGATCCATTGTTTACCTTGAAATTCCAAACTCATGTTCCAAAAGAGGTTCTCAAGGAGAAGAAATCAAGAGGTAAAACCTCTTTTTTTCTATCATTTTCTTTTCATGTTATTATCTTTGAATATTATATCCTAAACATACCTCATAAACGTTTCATGATAACTAATTTATATTATATATACCTGATTCTTATTATTAATATTATGAAAAAACCCATCATCAATTCTCTATCCCTCACAATTGTTTCTAAAAATGAAAATATCACCTATGATGTGTTAATTTAGCTCATTCATGGATGATGAGTTTCTAATTTCCATTATCCCTATCATGGATGGACATAAAACGAATTTTATTGATAAAAAATATTATAATACATATATTAAAACCTATTTAATGTTATATAACTCTTATATATACATGAAATTAATTACTAAAACAAAACTAGTTCATATTGATAAAAAATGAAAAAATAATCTAAATAGGTTTCATTAATGATTTATCAAAGTAATAATCCTTAAATAAGGAAAAATGATATATAATACCATTTAATATTCTAGAAGATCATTAATAACATTTAATTTCAATTCTGAAAAAACTATTCTCAATTAACATAATATATTATACATGTATACTAGTATATCGATCATTAAAACACAATGAATCTAATACTCATGAATAATAAAATTGTATCTTATAACTTCTCAAAAATTACATAAACGAATAGAATAAATTTATACTATATAAAATAAATTTATAAAAGGTTCTAAATGTATTAATTAATGGATTTAATTTGATTATATAGTACATTAAGTGAAGGTATAAAACATTTTGAGATGTAAGGTAAGGGACTCTCTCTAAAACCTAATTTTTTATTCAGGTTATGATTTCTCTCAATTTAACCGTATGTAATTATTCTTCATATTTATATATTTCATCAAAATATTATTTATAAATTCCAAACTCTTGTGTCTAGATCATTTGACCCTTCTTTGATAGGGAAAAATGTGTTTTAAAAAGGTTTCATTTTCCTATATTCTTTATAAGAAAACTAAATTAAAGGGAACATCCATATTTTTTAACCATTTTTATATTCAATCTAAAATCTATTTTGATAAATTATTATTTTTCTAAAATCCCTCATTTTTCAATTAAAAAACATTTTGGTTAATTTCATTTTCTATGAAAACAAATATTTCTTTTCTTCTTTAAATGTTCTTTAATATTTTACTTAAATCACACTAAAATGTTTTATTATTAATGTTTCATGAACACAATTTTTATATTTTTTCTAATATAATATGTTTTAATATAGTCCTATTTTACATTGTTAATGTCCATGTATGGTTTAAATGCATTATTTCATGGACACAATAATGATACACCCATTTGTTGTGCTCTATGACATGATTTTGAAACCAAATTATTTTCATGGGTAACCCTTTTACTAGAATATTTGTATGGGAAATGTATGCATGAACATATTAAGGTTGGGGAACCTGTATAATGCTCTAATTAATTGGGTAATATTTAGTCTGATGAGATTTCATATTGGAATAGAGTGAGAAGCGGACTCCTATATGGGATATTGTCTGCCTTGTGTAACGGTCTAGGAAATTAGACTTGAATGATCCATATTTTATGTTTTGTGTTTGTTAGAAATTATAATGATGTAATTATTACATGTACTCATAATCAACATGTTATGGTACCTAATTTTTATTTGAAATCCATTCCTTTTTATGTCATCTATTATTACTTTTTACCCTTGTTCTTTGCTCATATGTTTATACCCTTAATGGAAATTTTTTCTCATCCCTTTTATCTATGTATTCCCTTGTTTATAAAATGAATATGTATGAGCTCAATGGGATTTATTATCTCATTATGGAGTTTAAATATATTCTTTTTCATTTTGGTTTCATGTTTTTAGTTTTATGTACCAAATCCTCTATAGACACTAGACTTTATGATCCATGGATTTTATTTAATGGCCAATTACTCTTAAAATAATGTAATAATATGATTAAAAGGATAGTTTTTCTTAATTTGTTATTAAATAATGGTCTTGTTATTTTTGGATAATAGTACTATATCACCATAGTAAGATCATTCAGGAAAATTCTATAATCATGGATAATAAAGATTTATAATTTGGGTTCCAAAAGTTATGATATACATTTCATTTATATGTTTATCATTATATGGTAAATGTTTTTTATATTCTTATAAGATAACTATTAAATCCAATTAATGTTAATTTATTTTTATAATTAATGGAATAAAATATAAGAAGTTGTATGAAAAATCAATTTGATCGGCAATGTGATGATTTCCTATTAATATGAAAAATGTAACGGGAACAGGTGATCAAAACATCATGATAATACTTACTCAAATTTTTCATGTTACGAATTATAACAAGAATCATGTGAAACAACCTTATTCTATAAAGAAATACAAAACTTGTGGTAAAATTATCTAATTGAAAAAGTCCTCCTCTATTTAGTGTATGTTCTAATCCCATCCTCAGAGAAAATGGAATACCACTTGAGAATATATTCTCCATCCACCAATATTTAGATGAAGGGAAAGTTATGATGGTGGTATATTCTTTTTTTGGTGAAGCTGATCAGTGGTAGGCACTAATCAAGAAAACAAAGTCCATGAAAACAATTGATTCCATTGAATAGGAATATTTCAATAAAATATATTTAATAATTATTTTATATGAAACCTCTATCATTAGATGGAAATTAAGTTCATTGGTTTGAAGAAAAAGGATCTAGAGTCTATCAGACCATATGAATAAAACATTCTAATAATTGAAAGATACACCTTAAGTGTTTTCATTAACATTAAAATAAATGTGGATAACTTATTTAGAGGACTGATGCCGAGTCTATGAAAAGTTTTAGAAAATTAAGAATTTGAAATCTATAAAGAGATTGTACATTGTTTCCTTGAGGTTGAAATGGATATCAAAGTTTCTCAGTGGTCCTGTTGGCATAACAAAAAAAATTGGAAAATGGAGTTCAATATGGGCGGATCAATAGGTATATCTTATGATGGAATAAAGACCCAACATCCCACATGTCAAAAGTGTAGGACAAATCATTATGGAAACAGCTTAATGGGAACCATGATATGTATAAAATATAGAAGAGAGAGGCATATGGATAATAAAATTCATAGGGATATGATTAATCCCACTAATGTGGAAGAATAAAGTAATGTTCAGATAAAAAATCCCCTTCTAGTGCAGTGTTTCAACTTCAATGAACATGGGAATTATGTTACCCATTTCATTAATACAAATTTTATTATAGCCAATCAACAACAAAAACCTAAAAGTCATCAAAGGAGGGAATATGTTTTCACAACTACTGATGTTGAACCAAAAAATTATATAGTGATAGGTATGTTTGTTGTTAATTTATAAATAGTGAATGTACAATTTAATTTTGTTTCTACAAATTCTTTTATATCATAAATGTTTAGTAGAACTATTCAAACACCACCTCAATGTATGGATGTTGAGTTACCTTTGAGAACATAAAGTAGTAAATTTTTTTCATCCAAGGTATATAACTCCCCCACAATTAATGATTATCAACTGATCCTCTAAGAAAAAATTTGCATACATATTTTGGTGGAGTTTCATGCTATATATTGTGTGGATTTGATAGCTTTATACAAATTCAAAATTGACTGTCGGGAAAGGGAGATCACTCTTCACATACAAAGGAATCTTCTAATTCTATATAAGTATAACTAGAAGGATTAAAATACTTTAGAATCATCTAAATTGTGTATATTATTTCCCTATGAAAAATTCTATGTGATCAAATAATTGATAAAAATGATGGAATCATGCTCAATGGCATGCCCATTGTTATGGACTACAACAAAGTGTTCCATAAATAATTTCTTGGTCTTCCCCCTTATCGAGAGGTTGAGTTCACAATTAAACTTATTCTTAGATATCTACCTATATCAATGAAAACAAAAATAATTACCACCATTGAGTTGGATGAACTAAATAAGAAGTTACAATAGAATCTAAATAAGGTATTTACATTCCCATGTTCTTCATCATAGGGTGTATCAGTACTATTCATTAAAACAATGGTTTTATAATTATTTTATTCATAATGATCATGATATTAATATGATCATGATAAAGGGAATGTATTCCTTACTTGGATAGATGGAATGATTGTTCAACTATGTGGAGAAAACCATTTCTCCATGGTGGACCTTTGGTTAGGATATCATCAACTAAAAGTAAAGAAGGAAAATATTCCCATTACTACCTTTCTAATGAGGTATGAAAACATTGAGTTTATAGTGATTCCATTCATACACTCTACAAATGTAGAAATTTTCATGGATATAGTGAATAGTGTCTTCAGAGATTTCTGTGACAAATTTGTGGTAGTTTTTATTAATAATATTCAGATATACTCTTGGATAAAAGAAGAATATGAGGAGAATTTGAATACTCGTATGAAGACATTATCATGGAATAAATGTTATGAATAGTAAAATAAATGTGAGTTATAGATGGGGGGAGTAATATTCATGGGGTACATTATCACTAGTAAAGAAATATATGTGGTCCCTTCGAAGAAAAAGGAAATTGGGGAGTGTCCTCGACCGACATCTCTTACTAAGATACGTAATTTCCTTGGCCTAGATGGGTATTATCGAATATTTTTGAACAAAATACCAGGATTGTAAAACAAAATATCCCATATGACTTAAATATATTGATGTTTTTTTGGTGTAGTGAATGTGAATACTAATTCACGGATTTCAAAAAGATGGTTATCACTACACCCGTCCACACAATAGTGATAAGTGGGGAACTCATTGTGTCATATAGTGATTCCTCAATGAAGGAATTAGGCTAGGTACTAATGAAAAATGATATAGTGACAGGATATGCCTTAACGAAGCTGAAAATTCCTAATCAAAACTATCCCACCCATGATTTTGTGTTGTAAAATATGATATTTTCATTAAAAAAGTAGTTGCGTTATATCAATTTAAGGGAGTGTGAAATATATACTTATTATAATATTCTAAAACATATATTCAAAATTAATTAGCTTAATATGATCCAACAATGATGGTTAATGCTCATCATGGATTAGGACTTCCCAATCAACTACCATCTTGGTAAATCAAATAAGGTTTCAGATTATCTAAGTAGAAAGGATCCTGTATCATTATCAATGATGAAGATTGAGAATGATCTATTCTTCTTAGACATTAAAATCATGGACATGGAAATAATTAAGGAAGGAACATTATCCGCCCTTTCTCATGTGATTTCTCAACCATACATCATGTAAAAAATAAATGATTCTCAAATAAATTAAAATTGATTTTAAAAAATGTGGAAGCTATTACAAATGGGAAATCCTTATTGTTCAAAATGGTTGAGGAAGGAGACTTGAGATTTAGGCCATGACTATGCATCCAATCCAATCCTAATAAAAAAAGAGCTTATAAGTTATGCACACTACTCAATCTTAATGATTCACCCAGTGAGCACAATGATGTATTGAGAACTCTGAGAGTGCTATTGTTGGGACAATATGAAGAAGTAGATCATTGACTATACATCATAGTGCCTCATATGTCACTAAGTGAATGATGAAAGAAATAATTAAAATGGGATGACGCATATATGACCTATACCTATAAGGAAATAGGAAAAAATCACCATGGACTTCGTCACTTGACATTCAAAGACATACAGAGGAAACAATGATATATGGGCTGGTGTGGAAATTCTTATAAATAAAAATCACTTCATAGAAATTCTAGAGGAAATATAACTAGATAAACTTGTACAAATATACATCAGAGAAGTGATAAGGCTTGATGTAGTACCTATATCGATTGTTGCTGATCGAGATCTGAGATTCACCTACATGTTCAAGAAATGTATCCAATATGCTCTAAACAAACATTTGAACAATATTACAGATTATAATCCTCAAACTAATTTCCAATCTAAATATAATATTCGGTTACCTGAAGAAATTTTGAGAGAATGTTCTTTGAAATTCAATTAAGAATTGGACCAACCCCTATATATGCTTAAGTTCTCTTACAATAATAGTTTCCACTTGAGAATCCAAATAGATCTAAATAGACCCCTTTATGGGAAAAGATGTTGAACACCAACATACTGGGATGAATTCATTTAATGTATGCTTCTAAGGCCTAAAATGCTTTATGAATTAGTGGAAATGGTAAATTTCATTCAATACAACATCAAATCATCGCAATGTCGATATAATGTCTAAGAAGATAATCATGGAAAAGACTTGGAGTTAATGGTTTGATATACATTATTCCTTCAAATGTCTCTATGGAAGAGGATCATGAGATTTGGGATGAAATTAAATCTTAATACTAGGTACATAAACCCCTTCAATATCCATGATAATATGAGACCTATGGCCTATCTTCTAGCACTTCCAAACATATATCAAGTACATAATGTATTAGATGAACCCCTATTTAGGAAGTACATAATAGATCCCTCACATGTACTAAATTCATATGTTATATTGTTGGAAAATGACTTATTTTATAAGAGGAGACCTATGAAGATCTTGGACCGTAATGAAATTTAAATATGAAAAAAGAAGACTCACTTGTTCAAATTACTATGGATGAACAATATGTACAAATAGGTAACATGGGAACTTAAGGAAGAAACAAGGGAGAACTAACCCCGCCTGTTTTAACAATAATATTAAAAGTATAATTTCAGGGGTAAAATTTCATAAGGTTAGAAGAATGTAAGAAACCAAATTTTTATCAATAGAAATTATATTCATATAATTATTTCATTTAGTATAACTTAAATAAAATAACATAAAGAAGACAAAAAAAACTTTACAAATGAATAATGAATGAAATAAGATGTATTTCTAGAATTTAATGATCATTTACCAAGGGAATAGTACCTTGACTATAAAACTTTTAATGTGACCCTTATGAATAGTAAACCAACCAATTAAATATTAACCTCTCACATTAAGTTACTAACAAAATTTATTTATCCTAAAAATTGAAATATGATTTAATTATATCATAGTATAAGTAAGAACGTTTTTTCAAAATGAGAGATTATGTTTTCTTATTTTTGTAATACATAAATGTTTATTTACAACTTTATTATTAATATAATTTTTTAAAAGAATATTTATTTAAATAAAATTGATTCATAAATTTAATTTTCTATTTTTAATGAATAAAAAAAATTTAATGACACCTTAATTAATTTTTCAAACTGTTATAAAATTAGTTATAATTTTAAAATTGGTATATTTAGAATAAATTATTATTTTTATTTAAAATTAAATTTCTCATATATATATATGAGTAGTTATTTTTATAAAATTCAAATCGTTTTTTAATTCTACAAGTCTAAAAATTCTAGTGGTGACATTTTGGTATTTTTTGAAATAGTTGAATTTTGGGTAAATAGTGAATACCGTAATTTTTTGTAAAAGCTAAAAACATGAATTATTGAGTCATGGATGATGTTTAACTAATGTAATAAACATTATTTCTATCTAAAATTATATAATTTCTATAATTAGTAACAGTAATACACACTATTCTAATTCTTGATCCAAAATAATAAGTGAATGAATAAAATTTTCAAAAACTGACCTCAACAACACTATAAATATCCCCTCACCACCCCATGTCCTCACACCTTTAAAGCATTAAATATTTTACTAATTATTCCAAAATATCATTCCAAGTATATACCCTATTTCCCATGTCCTTTTCTCTCATTAAAATTCAAAACTAAAGTTCCTCAAGGAGGTTCTCAAGTAGAATAATTCCAGAGGTAAAAAACTCTTCCTTTTTCTTTTAATTACTTTCATGTTATTTTCTTTTATTATTCTCTAATAACCTTCACTCAAACAAGTGGAATGAAAAATAATGTATATTATATATAATTTAATTTAATAATTATTTTTTAATAACCAATCATCAACTCTCTTTCCCTCCCCTTTAGTTCTAAATATGATAATATCATTAGTTGTGTGTCAATTTGTCACATTAAAAGACGATGATTTTGAAAATTTCATTAAAACATTCATGGATGGTAATAAAACAATTTTTATAGTTAAAAAATAATATAACATATTTATTAAATTCTATTTAATTTTATAGAACCATTTTATGCAACTGATATTAATTAATTAAACTAAACTAATTCACAATGATAAAAAAATGCCAAAATAATCTAAGCAGTTATTAGTAATGTTTTATCTTATGAATTGTCCCCAAATATAGAGTTAAAATGATTTTTAAGACCATTTATATATTATCGATGTTAATAAATAACATATAATTTTAATTCTTGGAATATATTTGCATTTAACATGATTTTACATACTTGTATAAAATTAAATTGATCATGAAAAACCAAGGAAACAAACCCTCATTAATGATATAATTTTAACATAAAACTCACCAAAATGTCCATAAATGAATATAGAAAAATTATCATCAATAAAATACATTTAGAAAAGGTTCTAAGTCAATTAATTTCTGTATTTTATTTGATTATCCAGGACTATAATTAGAAGTGCATAACACTTTAATACATAAGGTGGGGGATTCTCTCCGAACCCTTATTTTTTCTTCATGTTTTTATTTATATCTTAACCACAATGTAATTACTATTAATTTTGATATAAATAATATAAATTATATTTATGTGATCAAAATATTCGTATCCATATCATTTCATCCTTAATTGATAGAGAAATACATGGTTTAAAAAGGTTCCCTTGTCAAATCTTCCCAATAAGCAAGCCTAATTAAATGGAACTTCACTTTTTCATGCCAATTTTAAAGTTCACTACATAATATGTTTTAAGATTTTTTTAAATCAATAATTTTGTCATTAAAAAATTTCATGGTTCATTATTGGATCTATGAAATAAAATATACATTTTCCTCATTAAATACTCTTTAATATTTTCCTTAAATCACAATAAAATGTTTTATTTCATGAGATTCTTAAGCAAACATTTTACATGTTTTCACTTAAATTGGTCATTTTTTGTCATGTTATAGACCTATTTTAACTTTTTAATTTCTATCTATGTCTTAAATATATTATTTAATGGTCACTTTTATGATACTCTCATTTGTTATACTCTATGACATGATTATGATACCCAATTATTTAAGTGGGTAACGTTTATGCATTATTCTTCATTTAGAGAACATATTATTGATCATTTTATGATGGTTGTACCTGGATATAAATATAATGAATTGGGTAATGTATATTCTTATGAGACCTCATGTTGGGATATGGAGTGAACTTGGTTCCTTAATGGGACTTTTCCAGTGATGTGTAATAGTCTTGGTAGTTAGCATGGACTCATGATTAAGTAATGTTGTTTGTTTTTTCCACATTAATATGATTCTAAGATTACATTTCCCCATAATATAAATTTTATGCTATCTTATGTTTATTATTGATCCATGACTTTTTAGGTCATCATTTTATGCCTTATAACCCAGGTTCTTTGTTCCTATTATTATACCCTTAATAAGATTTTTAGCTCATCCCTTTGTTCATGTATTTCCTAGGTTATCCTAGGTAAATGTATTCTCCAAATAGGAGTTAGGATATCATTATGGTTTTTAATTAAAAATTGTCTTCATTTTTGTTTCATGTTTTTATTTATATATACCTAATCCTAGAAAGAAATGAGAATTTTTGATCCATGGTTTGTATTTAATGGTTAATTATGCATAAAATCATTTAATAATATGTGAAAATCCTAGGGTTGATATAGTTATAATGAGTACATAAATAAAGAAAAATTAAAAAAAATTATATCCAAAAATTATTAGAGGAGAACAAAATAAATAATCTTTTAGTGAGAGATATCATGTAATTCTATAATTATGAAATTTAAGTAGAAAATAATCATGGAAAGAATTAGATTGTAACACAAAAACCCTTATAGTGTTAGTAAATTTTGAATCATAACCCCCATGAAATGAATAATATTAAATGACTAAGTAAATTAAATGAATAAAAATAAACTAATGATGTAACATATTAAAGTTTTATTATATAACCAAAATAAGGAAATAAGTTTTGAATATCGAATATGTCTCACAGAAACAAAAGGGAGACGTGAATCCCATACCTCTTTAATAATATTCAAATGAATAAATGTTAGATTAAATAATTTCGATTATAAATTTAAATAAAATAAATTAAGAAGGATCCATTATATATTATGTAAAAGGGTTATTATATATATCATAAAAATAAATACGTGCATAACATCAAAAGCGCCTTAATGTAACAAAATCTAAATGGAGAATCCTTGCCTTATGTTTGACATCCTTACTAAGAACTATAAACTCATTTTTAATAACTTTTGATTTATTATATTTATATATAATAAAAATTTTAACACTAGTAATATAATATAATCTCAACTTATAATATTTTAACACCCAATTTTTATTAATTCATTACTAAAATCATTACTTCTCAGTGATAACTATTTCAATATTCATGTCTGTTTCATATCGATAGTTATGGTCATTTCAATTTTATTATTTTTTATACATATCTAAAAATAGTAGTAATATAATAAGTATAATATTTATTAATTATATAATCTTTTATAACAATTTAGGTAAATTCGTGATGATAAATGAAATAGATAACATTATAGAGACAACAGTCCATGCGTATGCATGACTGATGTTTTCAACATTTTAATGGATGAAACGAAAGAAATTAAAATGATAATTCATCTATAATGAATAATTATAATATTATAAAATTAGTATATATTAATTTAATATATACTTATTATAATCCATGTAAATGAAAAATGAAAAATGAATTATAACTCTTCACAGAGGTGGTAGTCTATAAATACTCACAAGCGATGTTATCATTTTTCAAAGGGCGGGATGATAAAAAGGTTTCTAGGAGATAATAATTATAGAAAGATAATTTTATGTAAAATTTTATGAATAAAAATTTAATCCATCATATTTATTATCCATGAATGACGGTAAGAGAAAATTAATCATATATATACGTTAAGGTGGTAGTCCAAATGTATGCATGATCAATGATTTTATAGCCCATTTTAATGAGAATTGTTGGGAAACAGTTTTTACAAAATAATAGTAACACATAATATATTTAATATGTTTTGTAAATAATTTTTTAAGGGATAAATAATTTTTAATTAATTTTTAAGAAGAAATAAAATTGAACCGCTCATTTAAGATTTATAACTCTTATTTAAGAAACATAATTTGTCTTATACCTGAAAACATGAAAGATTAGACATAAGAGAAATAAAAAAGATCTTGGATGAATGTAAAGAATATAAAAATGTTTTATTTTAGAAATTGGCTACTATAGAATGTTGAACCTATGTTAACAATGGAGGAGAACAAGATCCCTTTTATAAGTGAGGGGAGGAACCATGATGAATTTCATAAAAGATATCGATAATATGAGGTAACTTTAATGTGAATGCGGATCCTAATGGACCTGAAATATAAGGATAATATAATATATTAATTAAATATCTTCAAAAAATATGAATTATACATTTCTAGGTTGCAATAATACCCTTATCTCTTAGTTTAGTTCCAAGGTAAACTCGTTTTAACATCATCCTTGGTAACAAAGTATTAATTTTCTTCTATTCATTGTGGAAATTTTTTTGTAACCCTATTTAATTATAGAAATTATTTTAAAGTAAAATATAATCAATTTTTTCGAATTCCAATTTTAAAAGTGGTCAAATTAAATTTAAATTTATATTCACAACTTATAATGAAAATGTGTTTTAGAATAATTCATTTTTAATACATAATCATAATTTAAATAAAAAAATATCCTTGAAAAAACAATAAAATAAATATTAAAATATATTATTTAATACAAAATCTAAAAATTTAATTTAAATATAAAATTATTATATTCTAAAATAATTTTTTATGATAAAAATACACTATGCACATACAAATAATTTTTGGAAAATGTGTTCTAAGTCCCCAAAATAAACTTATATCAAAAAAATATTAAGATTATTTATATTTAATTAGTTGGATTATATATAATTAATGTAATGTTATTTTTTGTGGAACCAAATTAAAAATATAAATGGGGTTCTTCGTGAAAAGAAATGATAGTTTTAAAAATTCTATTTTTTGCACTATTCACCGAAAAAGAATTCTCTTTAGAAAAATCCAAAAAAAAATAATTTTAATCTAATATATAATTTATTTTAAAAAAATTATATTCACTACCTAAAAATAATTTTTTAAAAATTATAAAAATTAATTATAATTATCATGTTCTAAATGAATAAAAACTATTTTATAAGAAAACAAATTTTTGAAGTATATAATCACACTGTCAAAATTGGAGTACTTTTTTATGCATTAATAAATTCATTTTCATTATTTAAATCCCTTATATTTATTCAAAAATTACAATATTAGTATTTAACCCTTCCATTGTATAATCTAGGTTATATATGTCATATTATATAATATTATTTTTAGGTTATATTTCAATTCACACAAAGCTCTTTGTTGTGTGTTAAGTACGCTATCAAGCAAATAATTTTTGAACCGATTTTTTTTTCGCTACAATAGTTTTAGTTTAAATAATTTAGAAACGAATCATGTTACTTTTTTAAACTATTCTAATTTCTTGTGTTGGGACTCTTTTTGGGATGTTTTTATGGATTTTTTTAATTAGTTTAGTCTATCCCACTGCTAAATATTTTATAAGGCTTCATATTTTTATCTTTTATTTATTAAATTATTTATATATTTTATTATTTATCACCCCAAACTATTCCCACCATGCCCTAATCATTCCACACCCCATGTATACCACTCTATGGCCCACCCAAACTTGAACTATGAACTCAATCATGTATATTTGTAGAGTTAGATTTAGACATTTTAACTCTTAGTTATTATAAATTTTCATTATATCTCCACCAAACACATCATGTGGTGACTAAATAAGCTTTATTAAACATATATTTATAGAGATAAACATGTTAATATATATATATATATAAGTATATATATATATTCATAATTTATAAATTCATTCATATAAAAATATAATGACATATATGGATAAAATAATATATATATCCATATAGAATTTAATTATTTATATAAATATGCATATATATATATATACACATATGTATATATATATATATATAAATATTTATGTATATATATATTTAATCATAATTGTATATATATATACCCATACAATATATATTTATTTATATAAATATAAATAAATATATACAGATACATAAGTAATTATAATTATATATAACTATATATATTAAAATATATATATATATATATATATATATAATTATATATATTCATATATGTTTCAAATTTGCCTCATAAAAACAATAGTTTCCCCTCTTTAACTGTCGAGTTATGATCTGGTAGGATTCTGAAAAGGAATGTGAATCTTGTTGACATGGGTATTAACATTTATCCTATTAAACCATTAACATTTGGGGGTGTTAAAATACCATGAACCAAGCCATGGTCATTTACCATTTCTTAATGGAAAGTGAAAACAAAGGCTATGTGATGATGGGGTAAGATAATGAAAATATTCCATCATCCCCAATTTCAGAGATAATTTCATGCATCACAAACAAGCTCATTAAATTCTTCAATTATATAAATTTTAAAAATTCTCTTCCAAATAACAAACAATCATGTTTTGGTAGGATTCTTGACCAGTTTATCACATGAACGTCACCCTCATCTCCATGTTTTTTCTATAATATAATAATTATCATTATCACAAAACACTACCTCCATAAAGGCCCCAGTATCATATTGGATATTTTAGGCTATTTATCCTTATGGGAACAATATTATGACAATAATTCATCATTATCAGTAGTACAATAAATCATTTAAAGGAGTTACAGATCATCACCTAGATGCATCCAGATATCAAATCCAATGATTTGGAATGAGAAGATCTTATCCTCTAGGATTTTTAATTATCCAAGTACTAAGTATATTTATATATTATTTTATATATTTAACATATAATAATTTTTTATTCTATTACAGTAGGAGGATACATCGACTTAATCTCCCTCTTAAACACTCCTATAGTTACATTCATTACAGGGACACAATTTAATGATTAAAGTGTCTTGAAAGAAATTTTTAAATCATGAGAATCCATAGTTTCGTTGGTCTCTAACCTTAATGCCAACTCATCAACACATATTACTTGCTGTATAGTGTTTTGAGATGTATCTTCCTTATAGAAACCTACTATTATATTATATATGTGAAACAAAATATGTTTCCCTCATGTGATTTCCAAATTTAAGAGAGTGAATCTAAGAATATTTTCTACTTTTTAGAGGCTGTATGGTTCTCTCTTTACCCATACTGACAATAGCACCCTTAGAATCCAGTTTTCACCAACTCTAAACTATTTATGTAATGACCCAAAATTTTGTCACTTGAAAATATATTCTTATAATTATTTCATATAGTATAAATACAATAAAACCACATATTTATAAGAATATGAACTTTGTAAATTATGAATGAATAAAATATCTGTTATTTCTAGAAGTTAAGGAATCAATACTAATGAAATAGTAACTTGATCTTTGGAATAGTAATATGACCCATATGAATATTAAACCATCCAATAGAATAATAAAATTATCCATGAATTTATAAATATATTTTAGGTATCTTATTAATGAAAATCCAATATAATTTTATCATAGTGTAAGTGAATACATGTTTTAGAAATAATTAATTAAGTGTTGATATTTTTATAAAACCTTACTTTTTATTTTCAATTTTATAACTAATATAATGTTTTAAATGAAAATTTATTTCAATAAAATATTTTCATGCATTATTATCTTGTTACATTATAATTATAAGATAATTTTATGATTCCTTATTTAATTTCTCAATGTGTTATAAAATCAGTTATAATTTTAAAATTAGTATTTCCACGTAATTGAGGATTACATATAAAATTAAATTTCTTATAATTATTAAATTATTTTCATAAAATGGATCTCACTTTTGAATTTTAAAAATTGAAAATTAGTTTGTATGATTTCTTGGGTTTTTTTTCTAAAATACATGATTTTTTGTGAATAGTAAAATATGATAATTTATGATAAAAGATAAATACATGAATTATGGAGTAATAAATTATTTATGGGTGATTTTAGTGAAAAATATCAAACTATTCTCCATTATTTTAAATTTCTTCTGACAATAATCAAACTAACTATATTATTGAGGAAAAATAATAAACTATTGAATTAAATAAAGAGAAAACATCCCTCTCATCCCCTATAATTACAAAAACTAACCACTTATTCTCCCCACACATCTTCGACAATGAGACTTATCCACATTATACTCAAATATAATCCCAATTCCAATCCCCAAATCTAGGAGACATTCCTATCATCAAAACAACCAAACCTTTTCTGTAAGAAGGTTCTCAAGGAAGAGGATATCAAGAGGTAAAATCCGCTATTTTTTTAATTTATTTTACTATTCTTTTAATTTTCATATTATCTCTTCACCTACCCCCATAAAAATGATATGAAAACTCTAATACATTATATATAATTTAATTTTATTATTATTATGGAACAATCACTCATCATTTCTTTCACCTCTCTTTTTTTACTAAAAATGGAAACATCATCAGGGATTTGTTAATTTATACATTCAGGGATGAAAATGTTTTTAATTTCCATTATATCCTTCAATAATACTCATAAAAACTTTTTTTTGGATAAAAATGATTATAATATATATATATATATATTAAATACTATTTAATGTTATATTTCCATTATATATACATGATATTAATTGATAAAAAATACTAGTTCATGATGATAAAAAAACATCAAAATAATCTAAATGATTATGAATAACATCATATCTAATGATTCATCCGCACCCCAAATAAAAAAACAAATTATATAAAAATTTAATATACTATATTTTCATTAATACAATATAACTTAAATTTCGGAAACCCATTTTCATTTTAATTGATTTTCCAAAAATGTATATAAGTAACCAATCATGAAAAACATGGAAATGAATGATCCTAAATGATGAAATTGTATTTTATAACTCATAAAAAGGGAAATAAATATACTCAGTAAAATAATAATAAATAAACTACAAGTATAACAGGTTATGAATTAACTAATTAATTCATTTAATTTTACTATTCAAGACATTAAGATCATGTACAGTACACTTTCAGACATAAGGTAAAGGATTCTACCAGAACCTCAATTTTCCATCAGTTCACTCTTTCTCTCTTCTTACACTTATGCAATGTTTGTTGATTTTTGTTTAAATGTTCTAAATTATAATTATATGTTCTAAAATCATTGTTCAAGATCATTTCGTCCTTATTTAATGGGTATGTTTTAAAATGGTTCCCTTCTCAATTCTCCCAAAAAAGCAAGCCTGATTAAAGGGAACTTCCTGATTTCATACCCATTTTCAAGTTCTCTTCCTGATCTATTATAAGAAAAAAATTATTATTCTAAAGTAAATTATTATTTCATGAAAAAATATATTGATTCATTTATTATTTCCTATATCCAATTATTTCTCTTCCATTTTAAATACTATTTAATAGTTTCCCATTAACCACACTAATGTTGAAAATTTCTAAAGTTTCATAAACACACATTTTAAATTTTTTTCATATCATTTGTATATAATTTATAATTATATATTAATATATTATTTTGTTAATATCCATTTATATTTTAAATACATTCTTTCATGGACACCCATGTGATATCCTTATTTGATATTCCTAATGACATGGTTTCAAGAACCATTTAATTCCAGGGGTAACCCTTATTATTATACATTATGTATGATTCTTCATCTGGAACACTTATTCAAGAACATGATATGATGGGTGTGCCCTTATAGTGATACAATTCATTAAGTGACTTTTATACTCATGAGTCATCACATTGGGACTGGGAGTGAACATGATTCCTTTTGTCCATCTTATCTTGGCATGTGACCATAACACATGTTTGTGTCACATTTTATTTTGATTCCATGTTCCTATGATGTCATGGTTGTATATTCACATGTTATAGATGTTATAATTCTTTATTATTATTCATTTTCCATGCCTTTATGTCATCATGTTCTTCCCTTTAACCCATATTCTAGGTTTTATTCCTATGATTATTCCTTTTCTAGGTTTTATAGCTCATCCATTTATATCATGTATTCTAAGGTTATCCTATATAAGAATAAGTGTTAAAATATATTTATGAGGTTATTATGATGATTAAATAAAATAAGTCTTTATTTTTCTTTTATGAAGATTAATTACGTACCTAATCATCCCCGACATTGGACTTTATGATCCCGGTATTGTAATTTGATGTTTTATTATGCATAATATTATGTAATAATATGTGAAAAAGTCTAGGGTCATTATAGTTGGAATCAGAGTGAGGTATAGTTATGTTTGAATATTAGTAATATATCCCATTATAAATTACCGTATGGGAAATCCTATCACCATGGATAAACTGGATTAATACATAGGGAATCAAAACATAGGATATACTTTTCATTCATAGTTTTATTCTTATATGTTTAATTTGTTCTTTGTATATGATTATTAAATAATCATTCAAGAACCCCAATTGTAATTTATTTTTCCAAATTAATGGACCAAAATAGAATGACTCATTCCAACAATCAATGTTATATGCCATGTGCGGATTTCTATAAAGAAATTCCAAATATGAGGAATTAGGTGCTGAAAATATATGATAGTACTTCCTTAGAAAGATAAATTTATGAATAATAACTTGAATCTTGTGAAAATACCTCCTTAAACCTTGAATGAGAAAGTTTTCCTCAAATATTTGATATGGAAAAGGCCTCACATGTTAAATGGATCTTTTGATCCCCTCCTTATAGAATAATGGATTAACACCATTGAGAAAATATTATTTTCTCCCCAATACATAGAAGAAGAGAAAGTTGTGCTGACGATCTATTTCTTTGATGTGGGAAGTCGATTAGTGGTGGAAACTAATCAAGAACACAAAGTACTAATGGGAAATTGATTCTATGGATTATAAAGAATTCCATAAAATACTTTTCAATACATGTTTTTCTCGAACCCTCCATATCAATATGTAAAGGGAATGCCTCGAATTGAATTATAAAGAAGATGAGTCTATTGGAGTGTAAGGGGAAAACATCACATTTCTTGAATGATACAACTATGGATTTTTAATTATTCCCAAAATATGGTATATCAATTTTATTTGAAGTAAAGTTGAGTTTATTAAAATCATTGGTGGTTAAAAACATCGATGGTTGTATAGAGGTTTTATGTTGTGCCCTTAAGTTTGAAATAGAGATTAGAGACTCTCAGTGGTCTCACAGGACTGCCAAAAAAGGGGAAAAATAGAGTTTAATATGTGTGGGTCAATATATAGATCCCATGATGGAATGAAAACCCAACATCCCACATGTCAAAATTTTAGGAATAAGTATTATAGATACTAATTATAAAAAACCAAGAGATTATTCAAATGTGGAAGAGAATGGAATATGGATAATAACTGCTGATGGGATATGAATAATCCCACATATACTAAAGAAGAAAGGGGTGTTTAGATCAACACTCAGCCTCTAGTGTATTTTCTCAACTATAAGTAACATGGAAATTATTAAAGCCATTCCCATAATCCAAGTGATTTTAGAGGAAATCAACATCAACAAACTCTAAGGTAATAAGGATGAGAATATGTTGTAACTACTACTAATGTAGAGCCTAACAATGATGTGGGGACATGTATGCTGGTTATTCATTTAAGAATAAAAAATGTACATTTTTTTGGGATATACAGATTCATTTATGTCTTTCATATTTAGTAGAACAATTCAATCACCACCTCAAAATTCCGAGGTTGAGTTATCTATGAGAACTGAAAATAAGGAATTATTCCATACAATGTTTATAACTCCTCTACTGTAAATTACTTCTAATTATTCCTTCACAAAAGTATTTCCATACTCCCATTGATAGCATTTGATGATATATTAGTAATGGATTTTCTATCTTTATATAAATCAAACATCAACTATTAGGAAAGAGAGATCCCTCTTTTTTCCCCGAATCATCCTCCAATTTTTAACAACTTTATGGAGGAAGATAAATCTCCCTCAGAATCATTATCAAAATTTTGGATGTTGTTGACTTTTGAGAATGGATATATAGATCAAATTCTTGAGAAAACATAGAGAATCATGCATGAATACATGATAATCACGAGGGATTACATTGATCTATTCCCTAAATAATTGAATGGTCTTCCACATGATAGACATGTTGGGTTCTCCTTAGATCATATTCATGGATCTCTACCTATATCAATGAAACCTTATATAATGGCCATCGTGGAGCTAGAATGATTAAAAAAGATGTCATAAAAGATTATAGGGAAGGGTTTTATACACTAGAGTGCTTCAATTTGGGTTTCACCAGTCCACTTTGTCAAGAAGAAGGTTGTATCGATGAGCGTCTTCATCGATTATCATGTTCTCAATAAAATCATGGTAAGGAATTTAAGATCCCTGATTTCTCTGTAAGGTATGTTTTATGTAAGATTCAATTTAGGCCCTTTATTTGAGTTAATTAAGTTCATTACGAAGTCCTCAGGGAGGATCGGGGTTGTTTTGGGGGTTCGGGACATGAAAAAGGGGGGAAATGAGTTTTTGAGCTAGCCGCACGGTCTGTTAACGGTTAGTGCTAACTGTACGGGAAGCTCAAGAAAATAGTATGAGATTAATATTTTAAGAAAGAAGGATTTTCCCGGCTTTCACTAGGTCTGGAAAACCATGTGGGAAAGCCATGTGTGGGGCCCTCTTTTAGACAGAATCATCTGCACAACTTGCACAAGGTTTGGAAAACCGTGAGGGTAAACCATGTAGCCCAAAAACTTTTAAAATACTAAAAAATTTCCACTCCAGGATTTTATATCGCACTCAATATTTTCCTCCCTCTCCAGATTTGTAACCCTATGAGAGAACCAAAGGGACCAAGAGCACCCAAGGATCAAAATTCCTTGATTCATGGCCACTTGTAGTTCTGTTGGATGCGAATCAAATATCTGGGTGAGTATAATCTTCTCCTCTTCTCTCTTTTCTGGTTTCGGTCTTGTATTTTGGGTAATCTCCATCCGAAGATATCAAACATCTATTTTTCAGTGAGATCTAGGTTGAGGCTTTAAAGGGGTGTTAGAATTAGGATCTAAGGCTATGGTTGAGAATTTTTTCTCCAACAGATTCAATGTATGGTTTCTACAACAAATATCCCTTGGGTTTTTTGTAGGTTTGTTCATGTAGGATTTTTATTCATGCCTAATTTTTAAGAGTTATTGGTACCTTTGAAATAATGTGATGTAGTGGTGTCAAAATAGATAATTGAACTTGTCATAATCCCACTGCAATGTAAGGAGGATGACTCGACCAAATTGGGGCCACCTGTGGGGTGTGCCGATATTTTCTCGGACCTAGAGTTAGATAAGTAAGTGTGAGGTTATTGTTACAGAACATAGATCCCATGATGAAATGTTGATATGATTAAATGGTTTGTAATTGGTGATTTGTAAAACACACAGGTTGTGTAATTACCTAAGAGGTTGTGGGTTCGCATGAATAAGGGTTAAAAGGATAAATGGTAAAATTCTAGGGATTCTTTTTTTACTTGAATATGCTTAATGAGGTAGGCATGTAAAATGGGAATGGGGATAAAGTGGATAAGTAATATGAATAATGAATCTATTAATGGATTGAGAAAAATGTTAATTTTCCATTAATTGATGTTGTTATGATGTTGGCTTGTTGTTGTGATATGGTGATTCTTGGTCAATGATAAATAAGCATGTTTACATGTCTTGATACATTGGGGTATTGACTTGAGGTTCTACACCCACATGTTGATTTGGATTGAGGTTCTAGCTCCTCCCCTAAATGCATGGGTTAAGGAATAGGACATAGTTCTATTCCCCTAACAGTTTCATTCCAACTGGACTGAGGCTTTGAGGTGGGGATATTTGGAATTGTTGTGATATGGTTCCTAGTGAGATAGGACATGTTTAAATTCCCACGTATTGAAATTTTAATCTTGCACAATCCATTAAAAACATGATAAAGGGTGAAATGATAAATGAAATGGGGTATTTTGTGGTTAAACTTAATATAACTTCACTTGTAATTATTTATTATTTTCATGCAGTATCTACCTTGCTATATATTTTGAAGACACCATTGGTGGTGTCCTACTATGTTATACTCACACCCTACTCGGGCCTCCGTTGGGTACCCGAGCAGATTTTATTCACGCAAGTCAGGACAAGGGAAAGGGCCCTATGCTACAGAGATGAGTTGGACATGGTACATGTTTATGTGAGGTTCCATACATTGAGTTCGGACCATTTTGGAGATTATATTATATTATTTATTTTGGGTTTTTTTTACTTGACCATGTAGCATAACATGAAATATTTATTGTTGTTTATGATTGAACGTAGTTTTAGGATTTGGTTATTATGCATGTTATGGATTGTTCTCTTATGTTTCCATTATTAAAGTTATTATCTATTACGTCTTATTTTTCAATTGAGGGTATTGTATCCCCACAGGACCTATTGGAACCTTGTTGCTAGTCAGCAAACTCTTGCATATGGGGAGGCATGCTTGAGGTCATGTAACTGCCCAGCTCAGAGCACCGGTTTAGTGGCTCTCGGGTTGGAGACGTTACAAAGAACATGTATCCTCTTCCATGGTTAGATTACTTGTTCAATCAACATCATGGGGATGGATAGTTATCTAAGGAAGAACTCTAGTCATGATATCAACAATTAAATGTGATGAAGTAAGATATTCCCAAGATTTCCTTTTGAACAGGTTATGGACACTTTGATTTCATAGTGATGCCCTTCTACCTCACAAATTCAATGGAAATTTGTGTGGAATTAATTAATAAAGTCATTACATATTACCTTTAACAATTTGTGGTAGTCTTTATTGTTGATATTTTGATATACTATAATAAAAACGAATAATAAAATTTTTATTAGAGAGTTGTGTGAAAAAAATTGAAAAGAGAAAAACTATACACAATGTATAAAAATGTCAATTTTGGATGGAGGAATTATCAATCATGGGTCATGTAATCACTACAAAATGAATTTATGTGAACTCTTCCAAGAAAAAGGAAATCAAAGAGTCTCCCATTCCAAAATATGTAATGGAGATCAATAGTTTACTTGGACTAAATGAGTATTACCGATTATTTTTGAAAAACTTCTCATGATTGAAGAGCCCACTAAAAAAGATGAATCAAATAAAAGACTTGTTTTTTCTAGACTAGTGAATGTGACGAATGCTTTAATGAGTTCAAAAAGTGGCATATCACTACAACAATGCTCACACTACAAAAAAATGGGGAAACATTTTTGGTGTACAATGATTCATCAATAAAAGGATTTGGATTTGTACTGATGAAAAATGATAAATTGATAGCCTACACCTTAAGGTAGTTTAAAATTACTGAGAAAAACTATCGCACAAATGATCTGTAGTTAGTAGCTATGATTTTTTTCATTGAAAATATTATGGAATTATCTCTATAGAAATAATTTTGTAATATATAAATATATACACCATTAGAATATAAAATATATATTCCCATAGAAGGAGCTTAATATGAACACACATAGTTGGTTATATTTCATCATGGATTATGAATTCTCAATACATTACCATCCTTGTAAAGAAAATAATGCGGTGGATTCTCTTTGTAGAAAGGATCCTATGACATTATCAATAATGAGAATTTATAATGATATAATCTTTTTAGACCATCTAAGGATATACATGGGAAAGAGAATGGAATGATCATTATCAATCATTTCTCAAATTATTTCTCAATTACCCCTCATAGTGAAAATAAGGTTTACTTAAAGAAATGATGTGTAAATTAAAAAAAATATGGAAGCTATTAGAGATGTTACACCATTGAAGTAAAAAATAGATGAAGAAGGTGTCATGAGATTTGGGTCATGAATACATGTACCATCCAATTTATATATAATGAAAGATATTTGGAATTACTAACATGGATCAATATTATTTATTCTCCTATAGAGAACAATGATGTGTCGAGATCTCTAGGAGTACTATTGGTGGGAAAATGTGAAGAAAGATATCACTGCGTATACATCAATTTCACTAGTATGTTAGTAATTGAATCCTGAAAATAAAAGTCTATTCTAATGATGAAACCATTACCCATACTAATATGGAAGTGGGAAAATAGAACCATGCTATTTTTCACTGGAATTTCAAATACATCTAGGGGAAACAATGCTATATGGATTATTGTTGGCCATCTTATAAAGACATCTCACTTTATCTCAATTTGAGAGGAATTATCCCTAGATCAACTTGCATGGATATGCATTAGATAAGTAGTAAGGATTCATGGAGTACCACTATAAATTTTATCTGATTGAGATCTAGTATTCACCTATTTGTTCTAGAAAAGCCTTCAATATGCTCTAAAAACTGAGATGAACTTCAATACAGCCTATCACCCTCAAACTTTTTTCCAAACTATGTATACTATTCACACACTGAAAGACATGTGGAGAGATTACTCAATATACTTCAAAGGAGGATGGGACCATCATATGACTCTGGTGTATTTCTCTAACACCAATAGTTTCCACTCGAGCATCCAAATATCATTATATGAAGACCTTTGGGGGTAATGATATATAATACCAACATGATGGGATGATGTCATTGAACGTAAGCTGATAGAAGCTGAAATGGTTGACGAAATGGTGGAGAAGTAGAAAAACATCCAACATCACATCAAGGTATCCCAATGTAGACAATATAGATATGAAAAAAATAATTAATGAGACAATGATCTTAAAGTCATAGACTTTGTATTCCTTCACATATCCTTATAGAAGAGGATCATGAGATTTGGGAAGAAAGGAAAGCTAAGTTACAGGTACATTGGCCCCTTAATGATTCTTGGTTTTTCAGAGTTGTGTCCAGTCAACTAACACTTCTACCAACCATGTCTGAAGTACACTATGTATTCTATGTATTCTACATGATGAAGTACATTTCAGATCCATCACATTTACTAAATTCCTAGGTGGTATAGTTGGAAAATGATCTCTCTTATGGGGTGAAACTAGTGAATAACATAGACCATAGATATAATGTTCTATGCAATAAGAGCACTCAGATAGTCCAATTACTACGTAAAAACCATATTTATGGAAAGGAAACAACCAAAAAAAAGGATGTGATTAAGTAGAAGGACCCTCACATATTTTCACCATAGTTTATAAAATAAATCTGGAGGGTGAAATTTCATAATGGGGTATGAATGTGATGACCCAAAATTTTACCAATGAAAATTGTCATTTTATAATAATTTCTTATTATATTTATCACATATAATTACAAAGATAAAATGATACAAATATATAAATTAAGAAGGAATAAAATAACAGGTATTTCTTGATGTTAATGAATATATTCCGATGAAATAATAAGTTGACCTTTGGAAATGTAATATGAAACTAATGATCAAAAAATTGGCCAATAGAATAGTAGCATCACCCTTGAAATTATAAATAAAATTTATGCATCTTATAAACGATAATATGATACAATATATCATATTATAAGTAAATAAATGTTTTAGAAATTATTAATTATGTATTGATTTTTTATTAAATGAAATTGTTTATTTTCAATTTTATAATTAATATAATGTTTTAAAAGATTATATATTTCCATAAAATGTATTCATAAAATAAAATTTTATTATCTTATAATTATAAGATAATTTTATGGGATATTAATAAATTTTACAAAGTGTTACAAAATGAGTTATACTTTTAAAATTGGTATTTTCCAATTACATAATATTTT
Source organism: Viscum album (assembly GCA_963277665.1). Classification (NCBI taxonomy): domain Eukaryota; kingdom Viridiplantae; phylum Streptophyta; class Magnoliopsida; order Santalales; family Viscaceae; genus Viscum; species Viscum album. The sequence goes on along the minus strand of OY728142.1, from coordinate 1,398,855,430 downwards.
TAATTAAAAATATAATTTATCATATTTAGAAAATTATTTTCATAAAATGGATTTCATTTTATAATTCTATATAATGAAACATTTTTAGTGTGAATTCATTATATTTTTTTTCTATAATACTTGAATTTTTGTGAATTGTAAAATATGAATATTTATGATAAAAGAAAAACACAATAATTATGAAGTCATAGATGATGTATGGATGATTGATGCACAAAACATCGATCGATCCATAATTATTTTAATATTTTTGTGACAACACCAAAACTATTCACAGTCTTGGGAAAATATAATAAAACAATGAATAAAATAATGATAAATCACCCCTCTCTTCCCCAATAAATACTACCACTCTCCTCCTCTTCTCCTCAGTATTCTAAATAATTGAGGCTTTTAAAGATTCTACTCGAATATACTACCAAGAACCTCCCCGACATCTATGATCCTTTGATTTAATCAAAATTACAAAACATTTTCCATAGGGATGATCTCAAGGATAATGAATTCAATAGGTAAAATCCTCTATCTTTTCTTTTATTTTTATTTCATGTTATTTTCTATTTATTTACTATCCTCACCTCCCCTAGTACCAATTTTATGTTAACTCCATTAACATATATATACCGGAACGTATTTATTCTAATGGACTAATACATCATAGTTTATTTCCCATCTCACATTTTCTAATAATGAAGACATCAACCCTCATGTGTTAATTTACCACATTCAAGGATGAAAAATGTTTTGAATTTCTATTCCCACCTTCAATTCTGCACATAAATCCATTTTTATTTATAAAAAAATTATAATACATGTATTATATTCTATTTAATGTTTTGGATCCATTATTGATACAAATATTAATTAATAAAACAAAACTAGTTCGTGATTATTGAAAAAAGGGAAAAATAATCTAAACGATTATCACTAGCACCATATCTAATAATCCAACCTCACCCAAAACAAATAGTTGAATTATATAACCATTTAATCTTACAGATCTTTATTAATAACATATAACTTCAAATATATACATCCATTATCATTTAACGTGATTATACAAACATATATACATGTAACTAATCAGTAAAACCAAGGAAACAAATGCTACGAAATGATGAAATTGTATATTATAAATAATATAAATGGCCATAAATTAAAATAATAAAATTATAATAAATAAAATTAAAGTTAAAAAAATTCTTCATTAATTAATTAATGTATTTAATTTTTTTATCCATGATACTATGATCAAGTATAGAACACATTTATACATATAGTACGGTATTTTACCCAAATGTAAATTTTTTCCATTAGCTTACACATTCTATATATTTATCCCATTATAATTCTTTTTTTGTTTATTTGTTATAAAATAAGTCTATATGTTCTAAATTCATTTTTAATGATCATATAATAATTATTTAATGGGGAAATACTTTTTTTAAAAATGTTAGCTTCTCAATTCTTCTCAAAAAACAATCCCTATTAAAGTGATGTTCCCGAATGATTACCCATTTTCATGAACTCTATATAATATGTTTTAAGCCACCATTATTTTTATAAAATCAATAATTTTTTCAGGAAAAACTATATTGATTCATTAATAGTTTTTTACATCCAATGGTACCTTTAAAATTTTAAAGACTCTTAAATATTTTCCCATAAACCACACTAAAGTGGGTAATTTCTAAAGTTTATTAAACACCATTTTAATGTTTTCATATCAGTTGGATAAAATTTATCAATATAAATTCCAATTTTTATTAGGGAATTTCCATTCATATTTTAAATAGATTCTTTCATGGACACCCCTGTGATATCCTCATTTGATATGCCTCATAAAATGGATATTATTCCCATTTCATTCCAAGGGCAACCCTTATGTTTATTCCTTATATATTATTCTTCATGTGTCACACTTAATGATGAGCATGTTATGATGGGTTCCTTTAGACAACACTTCAATGAATTGGGTATTTTTTACTATAATGAGATGTCATGTAGGTAATGGTAGTGAACCTGGTTACTATATGGGACTTTATCTACCATGACTTGGAAGCTATCCTTCACTCAGGTTTATGTCATGTAATATATTATTGGGACATTCCTATGATTTCACGGTTGTATATTCCCATGTTATACATGTTATTCTACCATATTTTTATGCATTTAACATTCCTTTTTCTCATCATGTTATGACTTCTATCCCATGTGCTATGTTTTATTCCTATTATTATTCCCTTAGTAGATTTTCTAGATCATCCATTTTGATCATGTATTCACAGGTTATCCTATGAAGATATAAGTGATAAAATTTAGTTCGTATCTAATTATAAAGATTAAATCAAATGTGTTTTTATTTTTGTTTCATGTTTTTTAATTATGTAGCTCATCTTCCAGGTCTGTAGAATTTATGATCCCTAGCTTGTAGTTTTATGTTTTATTATAACTAAAATCATGTATTAGTATTTATAAAAGTCTAGGGTCGTTATAATACAATTCTAGAATTTTTAATGGATAAGGTTCAAATATTCCTCTCTACCTTTGCCTTCTTCAACTTCTTCCAATAAACATGAGGGTTCAAATCCTTCTTTCCATACTATTCCAAGAACTCATATTTTTTAATCATATAAGTCATATCTATGAAACTAAATTTCATTCTTAGAGGACTAAACATATAATCTACTAGTACACACCCATGCATTCACACGGGGCTATAAAACAATGCTTATTTTTAATAATAGAATAATATTTTTCAATGTTAGTAATGAAAAATAATGTTTAATATATTAAAATCATAGATATGTGGTATTAAAAATAGGAATACAAGTGGAGAAACTATTGAGATATAATCATTATAGTAAAAAAAATTCAAAAAATTTTAGAGGAATAAAAATTTATTTTGAGCATAGAGAATTTAAACCCAAAATCAGTGATAAAACTATGTTGTAATGATACACTCCTCCAAAATAAACTACTACTCCCCTATTACATTTTGAATTATTTATTAAAATATTAGTCTGACTCCACCTTGTAACCATGTTTTCAGGATCAAGAACTTTCATCACAACATGAGAATTTTTTGAGGATGAATATTCACCCATTAACACCATTTTAAGGTTGCCTCCCAAATTCTCACCAAAACATTTAGTTAGTTAAAAGGAAAAAAAATCATCCTATATATTGATTAGAAATGCTGCTAAAGAGTGATGATTGATATAAAAAACAATCATCCCATTTAATAAAAAACAACAAAAACACATAAAAAAATAAAAAAAAATTCACTCAAAAAAATAATTCATAAGATAATAGGAATAAGTCAAAAAAATGATTAGTTTAAAATATACATCAATTTGTAACAATAAATATATTTCTTCTATTATCTAATGGTAAACTTAAAAAAACTAAGATATTAAAGAAAAAAAGTGTATAACATTGAATGGAATACATAAGATCATTCTAGAAAATAATGATCATTATATATTGATATTATCTAAAGCAAACAAAATTACATGTAAAAAACACCATGATAGATTTATAAATAGTGTCTACTCTAAGTTTATAATCTCTCCTCCTATAGATGCATTCAAATAGTGAAAAACCTCTCTATTTAAATATTAAATTTTTATCTTTCTTCTACCAGTACATGTTGATAACCCTTTATCAAATAATGGGATCATGCTCAACTAAATTTAACCCTGTTTCTCCGTTATGGGCCTTGAGAACCACACATATTTCCATCATGATTTCCATCATCATGAAGTCAAATAAATAATTACTTCTTGGATATATTTATATCTCATTATAGAAATATTTTAATATAAATTTAATCAACCATTGAATAGATGAAATCTCCCTTAGATTATGGCATGGATCTGGACTTAAATTAAAAGACCATATTTATTGAATCAGTTAAGAACAATTCATGCATTTTTTGAAATTAAATGTTCAATTTTGACACGTCTCTACCCAAAACTCCTTAAAAACACTTTACTTATGGACATCATGATGTATTCTATTAAATATATAGGATAAATTTCCTTCGAAACACCAAGATCCATCACACATTGTCTATTTTCTATTCACTTCGTAACTCTAAATTCCCCTTTCTAAGCATGTAATGAAAACTATTAAACACAAGTTGCACTACACCAATTTTAATCTCATAATTTTTTATTGTTAAATATTCAATAAAAAATGAATGGACTATAACATAATGACAAAATGAATGAGTTGGTTTCCCAATCCATACCCCTAAAAAATTAATGGTTCAAATACAGTGAAAATATAAGTTGCAATGAGAATGAACCATTAAAAAATTGAAAGATGATATTAACATGAATTAAAAAAACATCATATAATGAGGGAAATGAGTGACCGTATGATGCAGAAATTGTAGCAAAAAAACATGTAGAAAATCCTAATGAAGATTCCAATTTTTTTAACCTTCTATAATCATCAGTGCATCACTTCATCAAAAAATCCGTCATATTCCTCTCAGAACAACCTGACAATCAAGAAAATAAGCACTATCCAACCCTTTTTACAAGTTATTTAAATTTAGATTCTACTGAGTGTGATTATATGAACCATTAATTGAGAGAATTATATCATATAGTAATTAATAGATAGTCTTCCATGAGAATGTTCTTCAAAAAATGAATAATGATTCAAAAAGGGTGATCACAATGCAATATGAAAAAATCACTAGTGGTTTCAGATTCAATAGGTAGATCTATTTAATATTCCTGAAAAACCATTCCTACAAACTTTCAACTCCATTCTATAAATTTAATACATTATAAAATTAAAAACACTACAATTTAAGGGAAAAATTCAAGTGGTTTTTCTTGGTTGGAGCTCCTTTAGGTTTGTAATTATGTTTGTTATGTGTTTAATATCCTTATTAATTTTTTGAGTTCTAAAGGTAACAAATCAAATTTTAGATAAAGAAATAGATAAATAAAAATACATAATCATATAATTAAATGTCACAGAGCATTTAATATCATTACAAAATATCTAGGACAAACATAACATGTTATCAATAAATAACTATACATAGTGTCAAAAGATCCAAAATGCAGGAAAATTCATTATGAAAATAAAAATTTTATGGGAAATAATACCTGAGATATTAAATTATTCAAAAAAATATAAACCAAAAAAGATCATTAATCTAAATTAATGGTAGTATATGTAATTAAGGAGTGGCGATAAATAATATATATCAAGTGATTTACTACAATGCTATTTTTAATATGTTAAATATAAAATAACCCAAAAAATGTTATTTTTTGTGATGAAATTGGAAATTTAATAAAAAAATTTGATAATGTGCGAAAATATAGTTCAAAATAATAATATCCATAAAAAACAATAGTTTAAACAAATATACATAACAAAAAATACATGGAAATAATTTTTTAGAAGATGCAACAACATTGAGAAAATTACGTTAAAAACTATTGAGGAAAAAAATATTACGAAAAAATAATTAATTATGAATAATATATAAAACAAATATTGATGATGAAAAAAATGAAAAATTATTTTATAAGAAAAATAAATAGTGAGAAAAAATTTCCTTGAATCATTGTTACCATGCCATTTAAAAAAATGGACATGGTGATAAAGAATCCTGAATCAAAGAAGACATCAATTCTCATTAGGAACTATTATAATGTTCATGTAATGTAGAATCAATGTAGAGAACATTACCAATAATTAATTTGGTATGGCATACATCAAATAATGAAACAAGTGTGAGATAGAAATCTATTACTGGGGGTGTAAAGTTAACACATTACATTTTGGATAAAATAACGGATGAAGTAAAATATAAAAACAAATAATTAAATTTCATAGAGAATTTATTATATTTAAAAAAAATATAATTAAGCTCAAGGAATGATTTTATATTCAAGGAAGGAATGATGAGAAACAATATATATATAGCAAGAGTTGAAACAATTCTACTAGTAATTTGTTAATATGATATATCCTAGAAAAAATGAATTTTTTTAATGGAATTGAAAATGAAATAAAAAGACCTAATAATTTGTGAAAAAAATATTACAAATAATAATAATGATAATAATAGAAAAAATTTGAAACAAATATACATAAAAAAAAGTAATTTATACCTAGGGTTGAATCACTATATTTTATTACAACCTGCAAAGTTCATTTAATCGAGAGAGATTGGTTGAACTATAGAAGTATAGGTTGTAATTGGTGAATCAGAATAAAAGATATAGTTTCATAATGTTTGAAAAAATCATCTAAAACTGGATATACTAAATCCTAGAGAGAATAAAAAAACTCCCAAAAATTATTAGTACACACCTGTTGCGAAGCACTGTATTGTATTACATCCTACAAATTTCATATGAATTGGGTGAAATTTAAAAACTAAAAGGATAGAAAAACCCTACAAATAAGTTAAAAATAAGATAATACTATGATTAATATGAGGTTAGTGAAAATTATGACCGGTTGAAGTACTGTATTGTATTACATCCTACAAATTTCATTTAATCGAGAAAGAATGGTTGAGGAGTATAATTATAGGTAGTAATTATTGAATCAGAACATGATATGTACTATTATAATGTTTGAAAATATCATATGAAATTGGATATACTAAAAATTGGAGAGAAATAAAAAAATTTCCAGAAAATTATGAGTATTCACCTGTTGCGAATAACTATATTGCATTATTGCCTAAGAATTTCATATAAAATGAGTGATATTAATAAACTAAATGGAGATAAAAATGCTACATATAGGTTACAAAGAAGATAATTACACGTTCAATATGAGGTTAGGGAAAATTATGACTACCTGATGAGATCTGTGTAAGGCATATGAAGATAGATGAAGAAACAATAGGAGCCATTTTGGGCGTTAGAACTCAAAGGATTCAAATATAACTGGGAACCCTAGAAGGCAAAGCTCGAGGAGGTGAAGGAAGACTACATAGAGCTAGAGAAACCAGAGGCGGATGCAGAGTAACTAAAGTTGGAGCACCCAGAGGTGAAGGATCTAGTGGAGGAGTAGTTATTAGGGGAGTAGGTCAGAGGAAAAGGCAGAGGCAAGGCGTAGGCAGAGAAGTTTCTAGATAGGGGAGTTGAGGAGGGAGGTGGGGAGGGAGGTGGTGTCAAGAGGGGTAAAAGAAGGAGTCAGTGATGAGAGGTGGGGTCAAGAAGAGATTCAATGATATAGGGATTTGTGGAGGGGGAGGGAAATCAAAGCAGGGGCATGGTTGGGGAGGGGAGTTGGGGAGGGAGATGAGGAAGTGAACTCTAATATGAACCGAGGGGCATAATGAGTGGGAGGGGTTGAGAAAGAGTGAATGTGCGGGGATTGAAGAATATATGTGAAGTGGATCATAGAGAAGATGACATGTTGCAGTGGAGGTACCCAAATTCAGTATATATAGTAGATTACATTCCAAGGGAAATTTTAGATTTTGTTTCTATCATTAGTAATAAATTTGACTTTCTATATATAGGGACCTGACTTATGTTGTCCCATTATCTAATTATTTCCCATTTAATTTTTTAATAGATTGTGATTTCATTATTAACATATGTTATTATAATTTATAATAGTTTTATAGATTTTATCATCTATAAATTCTATGGTGAGGTATGTTTAGTCACATACACTCTACTCATGTGCAAGAAAAACAATATATTGTTTTTATTTTTTAGATATATCACATTTGAAAAATTAAGCATCGTAAGGAACTAATAAAACCTAAGTTGTATTTTAAATAATTTTTCACTTTCATTCTTTATCATCATAGATTTTAAATAGTATATTCATATAATTGTTTTTAAGGAATTACCAATATTATTACATCCCTTTCAAAAATTAGGGACCTTCTCACACTTAACTAGAAAATCTAGTTTGAATTCCATAAAATTTGAAATAGTTTTTGACCAAATTAAATTTTTGATAAATTTTAAATATAACCCATAGAAAGATATTTTACGACGATATTTTGGGTTTCATATCCATTTTTATTAGAAGTCCTATTTTATATCTATTTCCTACACAATTTGAAGGTGACTGAAAAACTACCTCATTTCCCATATCCAAATTCAAACTTATATATGAGAAATTTCACATGGGGGGGGGGGGTTGAAAATTTGATTTCATTACTGAACTCTTTTAATTACATACTTTATAGTTACAAAACACCATCTCCATGCATTGTATTGAAGGACCAAATAAGGGAGGTACATTTTGAAGTATTCATTCCACAATGATTTCATTCTCCAATTATCAAACTCTTATATCCTAAAAAAATTCATAAAATTCAAAAAATACAATATATTTTCTATAAGAAACAAATTTAAATGTGAAATTATTTAGTACCTAAATTAATTATTCCTATCAAATATGATTCCCTTACTCTCTTCAACAATGTTATTGTCCTCTTATTCTTTATTTTCCTACACAATAATTAGAAAATTTGAAATTCATTAAGAGATCAGTAACACATAGTAAGAGTATCATAAAGTTGAGTACCTTGGCCAGGAATGAAATCCTAAGTATAGGCTTGGGTCCTTATTTCTGGTGGTATTATCAAATAATTTGATGATTTTCCAACCAGTATAGCCTTATAATAATTAAGAAGCCACAAGTGAGGAATCACCCCCAATCCTTGGCATAAAAGACCTTTTTCTCTAATGGATCTATAAATCCCTTGAATTTGATAAATTATCATGCATACATGAAAATTTATGAAGAATTATCATATAATTAAGATACATGGAGGAAGAGTTAAATGTGACCTCCACTATAAAATCCATTAGATTGGCACTCAAAGAATCTATCAAAACTGGGGATCAAGATTCATATCCATCCACATCCCATTTAATATAATTATATATATGTGTGTGTGTATGTGTGTGTACACACATATAATGAATTATAAATTGACACGCGCGCACACACACACACACATATCCTCAAAATACATATAAATATATATAAATATATATACATATTGAGATAAATACAAATAAATGTATAAAAATATCTATATATATACAAATAAATAACTATATATATCTATAAAGGTATATATAATTATAAATACATATATATATACCTTAATATATATAATAAAAGATAATTATATATAATTATATATATAAAAATATATAAATAAATATCAAAACACACATAATGATACATACATACACACAAACACAAAACATATAGAATGAGGGAGATACCCACATAAAATATATATATTTATAATGATATATATACATAAATACATCTAAATATACAAAAATAAACATAAATTCATATTAATAAATAGTAATATAAAAAAACTACATAAATATACAGTACTGAAAATAAGTCATTTTATCATCATAGTAAATCACATTTATCAGTAATATCAACTTATATAAATATAAATAATTTTTTTACATACTTAAATATTTATTTACACTGTTATTTTTTATATGTATGTCTATGAAAACAAGCATATATATTTTCTTTTAAATGACACTACAATATGAACACCAATAAATGTTTAACAAAATAATATCCAAATAAATTTAATACTAGAAAATTTATTCAAAATCCATTAAAAAGAAAAGATAATAAGTCCTTTTTAAACAAAGATGATACTCAATTAAATTTTTATAAATTGTGGTATACCAACAAAAAATAGATATAATGCAAATTTAGTAATTTTTACAAATAAAATATGGTATATGGTAAATTTTAAACTAATTATGTAAAGACCCGGAAAATTCAAGGGGATTTTTTTCTTAATTTCTTTGGAATTTTACGAGTCTGTGGCTTCAGACAGTAGCTGATTTCGAGGCCCGGAGTTCCCATAATAAATTTCTTAAGTTTATCTCAGGTACGTTCAGTGAACGGACGAGCGGGTTTTTTTAACTTTTGATCCGGTGCTCAGAATTGAAATCCGAGGGCACCGAAGAAATAGAAGCACCCGTAATTGCATAGGAGGAACTTTCCCAAAGGTGTGTTTTCTCGGGAGGTGTTGTTTAACAAAAGAGGATTTAAATGTGAAATAAATAAAATTTTATCACAATTTTATTTCATATTCTAAGGTGTTATAACCTATGTGTGGAAGTTGGGTGGGACCCACTTGTTGTAAACTCCCCTTGAGAGAATAAAGGTGGATTGGGGTCCACACAAGCCCAACCCCTTACAATCCCTAACTCCTCTAAAACCCCACTTAAGATGTTTAACTCATCTTAACTTTTAATCTTCCCATTAATTGGGTGACTTCATCTCCCCTCCCATTTAATCATGCCAACACACTAATTCAATTAATTGAATTATGTTTTTGAATTTTGAACTCATTTCATGAATTAATAAAATAAGAAGAGCTTATTTTATTTTTGGGGTTAGATTGGTTGTGTTGAGGATTGGAGGAGAGAGCTCTATGTCTCTTGAAGAACTTCATCCTCTCCAGTGAAGAACATCTTCATCCTCAATGAATATCGACCACAATTTGTCAAGGATCATTGACTAAGAGACCCGATATCTTCGGTCATCTTCTTCCTCCATGACAAAGGAGGAGGCACCAACGCAGAAACTCTCCAACGACGTGCTGTCCCTTCTTCTCTCCGTAGCTGGTGTGTGACGCTGTTACCTTCTTGGACGCACTCCAAAACCGTCATCAAAACCACCCCCACGACGCTAGCTTCCGCGAACTTCTTTTGAGGTAGGGGTTTTTCCTTTGATCAAGTTTGGTTATTATCTTCATGAATTATTAAGACCGCTTGTTATCATTATAACGGGAGGAGGTCGGACCACACAAACACGACCGATCCTCCTCCCCTTTTCATCTTGATCTTCATGAATTGTGATGGCAAAGACAACGCGGTGTCATTTCATTGCATGGAAATGGGAGAACCGTGGCTGGAGCGGGCTGTGGCGAAGGTGTGCGGCGCCGTCACCCCACGCCGGTGAAGACGAAGGATGTCGTGGCAAGGATCGGGCCGCTGCGGAGGGGCGGGGCGCCATCGCGCCGCACCGGAGCACCATGGAGGGCCACGACCAGGGCAGAGGGGCACAGTGTCGTTGCGCTGCGACGGTCGGACAGGGGCCACGACGGTGCAGAGGAGGGCGGCCGGACTTCGCCGGCCGCCGGTTCTCTAGTTGGCAGGACCAGTCGGGCGTGCGGTGGCTCTTCGGCCGCCCATTACGGCTGGCCGTTTTCCAGAGGTTCGGTGGTCATAACCCCCTGAAGGTGGCAAGGGAGCCCCCCCCCCAAAGAGGGCGCTATCTTTTCTCAATTAAGGGGATCATTTCCCCCCCCCCCCCCCCGCATCCCACTCGGCCAAAGGCCGAGCCGCCGGGCCGGACCACCTGCGCCGGGTCGGGCCACCCGTGTTGGGCCGGACCCCCACATCGGGCCTGGTCGTGTCGGCTGGGCCGGGCTGCGCCAGCCAGGCCGGGCCGTGCCCAACCGGGCCGGATCCGGACTCGGGTCGGATCGACCCGGTTCGGGCCGACCTAGGGGATATTGGGCCGGGTCGGACTGGGCCCAAACCCCATGTTTTCAGACAGATCCGTTCAAATGCCCATATCATGGGCTACAGACCTCAGATCGACACACTGTCAGTTGCGTTGGGATACATGGATCAAGACAGGCGTTTCGGTATATTATAATCAAGGATTAGAAGAACTTTGGGTATGTCCAGGTTGGTTCGAACACGAAACCAATCGGGCCCTCAGAGCGGAAACACTTAAAACATGAGCTCTAGACGTTTGACTGAAGTGAAGTCGACTTTATTGGAATCCTATTAGTGATACGGTTCTTTTGGATTACTCCTCTTGAGGTTTGGATGCAGTTGGAGTATGTTCGGGTTGGTTTTGGCTTTAAAACCAACCGAGGCCCTAGGACGAAAAAGACAATAACTCTCAGACTGGGCGTTCGATTGACGCGCCGTCTGTCACATTGAGTTCCATTCGACGAGGCTGAAATTTGTGATACATCAACTCTATACATCGTGACTGCTGATGTATCGACCCCTTGGCTCGTGGATCAGACCCTCCCGGAATCGAGCTTGTTGTGTGCGGGAACCCTAGAGCTGGCTGCGATGAAGATGAAGACTTCCATACTAGGATCCTCAGTGGGTTCGGTTGGGATGACTACCGTATCAAGATCCTCAGTGGGTTCGATGTGGAGGACTACTGTACTAGTGATCCTCTGTGGGTTCGACGAGGATGACTACCGTACTAGGATTCTCAGTGGGTTCGACGTGGATGACTACTGTACTGGGATCCTTCGTGGGTTCGACGAGGACGACTACTGTAACGGGATCCTCTGTGGGATAAATGACGACGACTACCATACTGGGGTCCTCCATGGGTTTGACGATGACGTCTACCATGCTGGGATCCTCCTTGGGTTCGATGACGATGGATTCTATACTTGGATCCTCTGTGGGTTCGGCAACAACGACATCTGTACTTGGAAGCTACGTGGCCTCAGTAGAGGAGATGATTTAGAGGCTACATCAATCATCTCCACCCCTCTTTGTGATGAGTATACCTATGTGAGCTGAGTGTTGACTTTCAATCATTATCTTTGATATGATTGACTTTCTTTCTTGTGTGTATTGGGACGCACCTTCCTGTGTGGATTGAGTTATAATTTCTTGTGTGGATTGGATTGTAAATGAGCTCGTGAGTTGGAGCAGAACTAGAATTGATGACTTAGGTATATGTATGGGAATATACCTAAGTAGTGTTGGTTGATACTTGTGTTCATATCTTTCCTTTTTGGATTATCCTTTGTGGGTTTTGGGAGACCATTGGGAGTCTCGGGGTCCCTACTGAGTATCGTATACTCACCCCTGCACGGGCTTCGCCCACACTACGATGTGTTTGTTATAGACGACGGACAATGTTGATCGTGGCTGAGGCTTGAGGAGCGGATGGTACCCGGAGGTGGACTAGTAGGTGGGACGTACACGGAGAGGACTGCCGAACTCGAGGAGCTAACGAGACTGGTTGTACTCACCGTTCAGGTGGGAGTTCCTAGAGGACATCCTGGAGGTTGTAGCTTGTCTTTTAGTTGTTGTTCTTTACTTTTCAGTTGTTCTAAACTTTCGGTTGGGTTTGTATACTGGCCCATTTACTTTCCATCACTTACTTGTGTATACTGTTTACTTAGTGTTTACATCATCTTGCGTACTCTATGGTGTTTTTTTTCTTTTAGAAAAGCAATGACTTCCATTTTTTCAGGATTTACGTTTTTGGTTCTTGTCGCCAGCCCCTGGCCTATGGAAGGCAGGCTTGGGGTAGTCACGGCATGGGACCCGAGGACGAGTCGTGAAAAATTGGTATCAGAGGAGTTCGGTTCTACTATAGAACTCATATGACAACCCTGCTTTTTATTACAACTTAAACATGCTTTATTACATAAAACTTCACTTGATACAACAAAGAAGATCGAGAGGTTTAGTGTTCTTTGGGGCTTAGGATCATTACATAAAAACTTTAAACTTGCAATACAACATCCTTATTGAAAACATCCTTTACATGACCACTACATTCCTTCATACTTAGCATTGCATGGGATAACCTGAGGACATGCATAAGAAAAGGGTGAGCTATAAAGCCCAGTAAGGGAGTACACAATGAATAACATGAGGAGTACAATACATGTTAGGCAATAGGCATATCAATAGAGCATAATAAAGACATGAACATAAAGGCATGATAAAGCATGATAATCATAACATGGAAATGTGGCAACAACACTTAACATTGAATTAGCATGAGCCAAGGCTCATTGCACATGGAGCATGAGTAAACCCTCATTGCACTTGAAGCACGAGTAAACCCTCGTTGCACTTGAATTAGCATGAGTCAACACTCATTGCACATGATGTATCATGATACTATACTTTACCCAATGCATTGGAGCGCTATCAGGGCGCACCCTTCTTAAACATTTCATTTCATGCATAAGTGTGCCACATGGATCATAAAACATGGATTCATAAAACATAATCATTTATTCCACGATAAAGGAATGTGGAATTCATACATGAAACTTTAAAATCGATAAGTAAACGTGCATAAAGGTGAATACCCTTGATGGAGAAATGGGCATGGTATTCACTACACAATGATATTGTCTTAGAAAATCGGTGTGATTTCGGCAGCGTAACGGCGTGACATAATAATTCATAAAAAAAAGGCTGATGAGAGAGAAAGGAGTTCCTCATCATATTTACATGTAATGTACAGTAAAAAGGTCATATAGATACATGTCCCAACAATTGAAAAGGAATTTAGATTCATGATACAAAAGTATTGCTTGAATATAGAAGAGGAGAAAAAGGTTCCTTTCGGAATTTTGGCATAGTAACGGGTGTAATGGGAGGCATTTAATGAGAGAGAAAGGGGTCTCCCATCATTCAAACAATAAGAGGGCAGTATGAGAGAGGTGCGAAACCATACCCCAACATTCATAAATGAAATTAAAAGGGCAATACAACTTAAAAGAAAATTGTCAAAAATGAGAGAGGAAGAAAAACCCTTACTTGGAAGTGTGCTTCCAAAGGCTAGAGAGAGGCTTGTGAGAGGCTTCTTGGGAGCTTGGGGCACCTTGAGAGGATTCTAGAGAGAGTAGGGAAGAGGTTGGACGAACTTCAAGGGATTTGAGTGAGGAGGAAGTGGGAGCTTGGGTGGGTTTATATAGGAAAGGTGAGAGAATTCTTTATTATTTAGGTTTGGGACCCCTTATTTTAAAATAATCCAAACCACAAACCATCCCATGGTATTTGCCCATGGTTTCTGGAAAAGGAAAGAGGAAAACAATATTTTACAAGGCCAAAGTCCTAACTTATTAAAAAATTATGGTTGCTTATGTGGAGGTGAGTCACACTCCCATGGAAATTAATTTAAAAAGGCAAAGTGTTGAATAAGTCTTGAGGGATCCATTAATGCTTTGAAAAGTGAGTCAAACAAACCCAAAACCTCATTATTTTAATGATAAAACACATATTGGACGAACATAAGGATTATGGTATTTTATTACATCACCATTGGGTCATTATGATGTCATAAAACACATTATATATTTAAATGGTATTTAATTTTTACCCAAAAATTTGACTGTCTCAGAAAATTATGAAAAATTCTCCATTGGATAATTTCGACGTCCTGATTCCAAAAATAATATTTATTTTATCTAAATAATTTTCTAAATATGTGAATTTTCACTTTTAAAATAAAAACCGACATTTATAAAAAATTCACGGGTTTTGACAGGAATGGATTTCAAACATTAATAAAAATTTTAATTGCATTCATAAAATTATAAGATCATTTATATTTAATAAAAATTAATTTAATATTAATAATAATATTTTATTAAAATATTATTTAATTCAAAAATCCTTTAATTTAATAAAATATAATTCTTAATTAAATAATAACTAAAAACATCATTTGTACTTTTAAAACTAATTACAATGCATAAAAAATGACTAGAAATTATATTCATTATTATATACAAAAATAATGCACATGAACATGGTGCTACTTATTTGTTACATAACCCCTTAAAATAGCTGCATAAGACCTAAGGGTAAGGTGTGCGATGGTGACAGACTCTTGGGGTTGCTCGGATAACATCGCTCGAGTGGTAATCTCTATCAACTTCCATTTTTCCCGTAGACGATCACGTTCGAGCTTGACTTGATGAAGCTCAGCTTGGGCTTGGTCAAGGGCAAAGCCCAAAGACGCCACCTCTTTTCCGAGCTCCGACAAATGGGCTTCGTAAGGGGCAATTCTACTGGATGAGGCCATCGCTTCCTTTGTCTGAGTAGAAAATTGGTTCGTTAAAGCCTTATATTTAAACTACCCAGATGATCACTGTTCAACGGCTATAAAAGTAACGGTCACAAATCTTAACGTAAAACTTAAAGAAGTTGACATCTTATAAAAACATTTTTCATAAAGAAACATTTAACTGGATCAAGAGGTATTTTCCATTAATGAAACTTTGGGTCGTTACAACATTCCCCCCTTAAGAAATTTCGCCCTCGAAATTTTCCTTTTCCCACACTAAAACAAATGTGGGTAACTTAGCTTCATCATATCCTTCGACTCCCAAGTTGCTTCTTCAAACTTGTGGTTTCTCCACAACACCTTGACGAGGGGCATTGTCTTATTTCGTAGAACTTTTTCTCTACGATCTAAGATCTTTACTGGTTGCTCCTCATAAGAAAGATCGTCTTCTAATTGTACCACCTCGGAAGAGAGTACATGTGAAGGGTCTGGTATGTACTTCCTTAAGAGGGATACATGGAAGACATCATGCACCTTGGCCATAGTAGGTGGAAGTGCTAGTCAATAGGCCACAGCCCCAACACGATCAAGAATCTCGAATGGGCCGATGTACCTTGGACTTAACTTCCCTTTCTTTCCAAACCTCATGACCTTCTTCCACGGAGATATGCGTAAAAACCCCATGTCTCCGACTTTAAACTCGAGGTCTCATCGACGATTATCTGCATAACTCTTCTGTCGACTTTGGGCTGCCTTGATATGCTGCTGAGTGGTTTTCACCTTCTCCACCATTTCTTCGACCATTTCTGGTCCAAGCAGCTTACGTTCACCGACCTCATCCCAACATGCCGGTGTTCTACACCTTTTCCCATACAGGGCTTCATATGGTGCCATTTGGATGCTCGAGTGGAAACTATTATTATAAGAGAACTCAACTAGAGGAAGATGTTGATCCCATCCTCCTTTAAAGTCCATTGAGCACGCTCTCAACATATCCTCAAGTGTTTGGATAGTCCGCTCGGATTGGCCATCAGTTTGAGGATGATAGGCCGTACTGAAGTTCAGTTCAGTATTCAGAGCATGTTGAAGACTCTTCCAAAACATAGAGGTAAATCTTGGATCTCGGTCAGACATAATAGATAGTGGTACTCCATGCAACCGTACCACTTCCCTGATATATATCCATGCCAGTTGATCCAAAGAGAAATCCTCTCGAATAGCAATGAAGTGTGCAGTCTTTGTAAGACGATCCACAATAACCCAGATTGCATTGTTGCTTTTGGATGTCCTTGGAAGTCCAGTGACGAAGTCCATGGTGATGTTCTCCCATTTCCATTCTGGTATGGGCAATGGTTGCATCATCCCCTTAGACTTCTGCCTCTCTGCCTTCACTTGCTGACACACCAGGCACTTTGATGTATATTCGGCGATCTCCTTCTTCATATTATCCCACCAAAAGTTTTCTCAGAGATCTCGATACATCTTTGTGTTCCCTGGGTGAATAGAGAAATTTGAACTATGTGCATCATCCAAAAGTTCCTTCTTCAGCTCCGAACTTGATGGGACACATAGTCTTTTCCCAAACCGCACAATTCCTTCTTCATTAACATTAATCTCTGAGGGTTTTCCCTTTTTGATAGCTTCCACTTTTTCTTGGATTCTCGCATCATCCTTTTGAGCATCCTTTAACCTTACCAAAAGAGATGGTTGAGCAATCATTTGTGAAAGGATTGATGATGTTCCCTTCTTTATGATTCCCACGTCCATCTTCATCAAGTCTAAGAATATTGGATCCTTCTCAATTCTCATCATTGATAGAATTGCTGGATCCTTTCTACTTAGGGCATCCGCCACCTTGTTCGCCTTCCCAGGGTGGTAATGTATTGAACAGTCATAATCCTTTATGAGCTCTATCCATCTTCTCTGGCGCATATTAAGCTCTTTCTGTGTGAATATATATTTAAGACTCTTGTGGTCAGTATATATCTCACATTTCTCTCCATAGAGATAATGCCGCCAGATTTTCAGGGCAAAGATCACCGCCGCCAACTCCAGATCATGCGTTGGATAGTTTCTCTCATGGATTTTCAACTGTCTTGAGGCATAGGATATCACTTTATCATTCTGCATCAGCACACATCCTAAGCCCTTCTTCGAAGCATCACTGAATACCACAAAAAGATCCCCACTTGTGGGTAAAGTGAGCACAGGTGCAGTGATAAGCCTCCTTTTCAACTCCTTGAAGCTTTCTTCGCATTCATCACTCCAAGCAAACTTTACTCCCTTTCGAGTTAGCTTGGTAATAGGGTTGGACAATCATGAGAAGTTTCTCACAAATCGTCGATAATATCCAGCTAACCCCAAGAAGCTACGGATATCAGTTACCGATGTTGGCCTCGGCCATCCCTCAATTGCATCTGTTTTGGAGGGGTCCACAGATATCCCATTGCTTGTGATGATATGGCCCAAGAATGAGACCTCCTTCAACCAGAACTCACACTTACTGTACTTAGCATAGAGCTTCTCCTTGCGCAAAGTCTCCAGTACAGTTCTTAAATGCTCCTCATGGTCCTCCTTGGTTTTGGATTATATTAGAATATCATCTATAAAGACTACCACACATTTATCTAGGTAATCTCTAAAGACTCTATTCATCAAGTCCATGAATATTGCTGGAGCATTGGTGAGTCCAAAAGGCATTACTATGAATTCATAGTGCCCGTACCTTGTACGAAAAGAAGTCTTGGGGATATCTTCCTTCTTCACCCTTACTTGATAATATCCCGACCGCAAGTCGACCTTGGAGAAGTATTGTGCTCCATGCAGCTGATCAAACAAGTCATCGATTCTTGGGAGAGGATACTTGTTCTTTATCGTGATTTTGTTAAGTTCACGATAATCGATGCAAAGCCGCATTGACCCATCCTTCTTCTTGACGAAGAGGACTGGTGCACCCCATGGTGATGCACTTGGGCGTATAAACCCTTTATCCAGATTCTCCTGTAGTTGTTTCTTCAGTTCTTCAAGCTCAACCACAGCCATTCTATATGGAGTCTTGGATATTGGTAGCGCCCCAGGTATAAGTTCAATTGAGAACTCAACATCTCTTCTTGGAGGAAGACCAGGAAGTTCCTCGGGAAATACTTCAGCGAATTCCCTCATAATAGGCATTTCTTCAAGGGTGGTTTCTTCCTTGGACTCAATCATCTGAGACAGATATGCGTGCTCATAAGGCATTAATATCCATGCTTGAGATGATGGAGCTAAAGGAGATTCATCTTCCTCCTGACACTTGTAAAGAATCGGGGGACGATTCTCCATATGGAGTGTGATTTCCCTCTCCCGAAAATTTATGTTGGCTCTATATAAGGAAAGCCAATCCATGACAAGAATTGCATCAAATTCCACCAAAGGGAGTATGACGAGGTTCGCCGGGAAATTCAATCCACAGATTATAACAGGGGAGGACTTATACTCATGGGATGCAATGATTTCCCCATTTTCCGTACTCACCGACATCATTACTTCCATGATTTGTGGTGGTGCAGGGATTATTCTACTAAACTTTTGAGATATAAAAGAATGCGTAGAACCTGAATCAAAAAGTACGTTCTCTATTCTTGAATGAATAACTAGCGTACCTGTCACCACTTCGTTGTCGGGGTTCACTTCGGCAGAAGTGATGGCAAAAGCTCTTCCTTGCTGTCTTGGAGGTCGTTGATTGCCTCCGATAACCCTTGGATTAGGGCACTGATTCGCAAAATGACCCGTTTCTTTGCATTTGAAGCATTAAACAACGCGTTGAGGTTCGAACGGAGCGTTCCTCCCCTCCGTCGCAGCCGCGGGTCCTTCTTGCTGACAGTTAACAGCTAGGTGCCCTTCTCTTCCACACTTGAAGCATTTTCTTGTCCCCCTAAGGCAATTTCCAGGGTGCTTTTTTCCACACTTTTGGCAAGTGGGGTGCTGGAATTTCTTAGCGCCGTTGGATTTATCCATCGGACCACCAGCATTGAAGTCCACCTTCCGCTTCTTGTGCCCATGATACCCCTGTGATTCTCCGATCTCCATTTCAACCTTGAGGGCACATCGGACAATTTCCTCATAGCTGTCGAAGTCACGGATCGCTAATGCTTTCCGCAAGCTAGGCTTCAGCCCACCAAAGAAGCGGTCAACCTTGCATTCGGGGGTAACGACAAAACTGGAAGCGTATCGTGCAAGCCTTGTGAAGTTTTCCTCGTACGCTCCCACAGATTCCTCATCTTTCTGCTTGAGGGAAAGGAAGTCCCTTTCCATCTTAAGACGGAGGGTGCGTGGAAAATATTTATCGAAAAACATCTTCCGGAATACCTTCCATTCCAAAGCCTCGATCTCCTCCTCAGGCTTCGTATTTTTGATCAATGTCCACCATTGATCAGCTTCACCCTCCATACGATAAGCCACCAGGAGGACTTTCTCTTTTTCAGAGCATTGGAGGATGGAGAATATCTTTTCAATGGAGTTGATCCATTGTTCAGCAATCGTGGGATCGGATGATCCACTAAAAGTAGGAGGCCTTTGTCTCATGAAGCTTTCGATAGCGACTTGTTCTTTCTTAGGGGGGGTTGAACGTTCCTCTTGACCAGTGTTTCTATTCAAAACTTGAGTTAGCTGAGAGAGAAGCGTGACAAAGTTCGCGATTCCCGCTCCCATCGGATTGGGCATCTCATTAGTACAATCATCACACTGATCTTCACAACGGTTGTTAGCCCGAGTTCTCCTATTACCGGCCATTGGCTGGAATAAAAGGAAAGTTAGGGGTAACACATAAAGGGTAATACAAAGACAAAAGTTGATGACTTATAAATAAACTTTAATCTCTTTAACTCATGAGTCTATAGGATTCAATCCAGGCTTTTCATGATCTTCCTTCTAACATATATTCTTAGGGGCATTTTTCCCTTAATAAGGGTTCATACTAAGATTGTGAATTTATCAAAACATATCCCCCGGGAGTGTCGTAACCAAGAGTGCAGCAAGGCCCGTTGTCGTGCACCAGTTCCCGTTCGAGTCTAGCTCAAAGCGGTGTTTTCGGGTTTTACCCCTAGGATACATCTGTGCCAGAGCCGCCTCTACCTGCTCGTATCCAGACAGGGATGTATTTGTTTGATAAAACACTTACTTAGTATTTACCAAAATTTAGGGATGTTTTTATTATGCTTAGTCTTGTATCTAAGGCTTTACTAGGGTTTCCTAATCCCAAAAATAACTAAACCTCCCTTTGATACCAACTATGACAACCCTGCTTTTTATTACAACTTAAACATGCTTTATTACATAAAACTTCACTTGATACAACAAAGAAGATCGAGAGGTTTAGTGTTCTTTGGGGATTAGGATCATTACATAAAAACTTTAAACTTGCAATACAACATCCTTATTGAAAACTTCCTTTACATGACCACTACATTCCTTCGTACTTAGCATTGCATGGGATAACCTGAGGACATGCATAAGAAAAGGGTGAGCTATAAAGCCCAGTAAGGGAGTACACAATGAATAACATGAGGAGTACAATACATGTTAGGCAATAGGCATATCAATAGAGCATAAGAGAGACATGAACATAAAGTCATGATAAAGCATGATAATCATAACATGGAAATGTGGCAACAACACTTAACATTGAATTAGCATGAGCCAAGGCTCATTGCACATGGAGCATGAGTAAACCCTCATTGCACTTGAAGCACGAGTAAACCCTCGTTTCACTTGAATTATCATGAGTCAACACTCATTGCACATGACGTATCATGATACTATACTTTACCCAATGCATTGGAGCGCTATCAGGGCGCACCCTTCTTAAACATTTCATTTCATGCATAAGTGTGCCACATGGATCATAAAACATGGATTCATAAAACATAATCATTTATTCCACGATAAAGGAATGTGGAATTCATACATGAAACTTTACAATCAATAAGTAAACGTGCATAAAGGTGAATACCCTTGATGGAGAAATGGGCATGGTATTCACTACACAATGATATTGGCTTAGAAAATCGGTGTGATTTCGGCAGCGTAACGGCGTGACATAATAATTCATAAAAAAAAGGCTGATGAGAGAGAAAGGGGTTCCTCATCATATTTACATGTAATGGACAGTAAGAAGGTCATATAGATACATGTCCCAACAATTGAAAAGGAATTTAGATTCATGATACAAAAGTATTGCTTGAATATAGAAGAGGAGAAAAAGGTTCCTTTCAGAATTTCGGCATAGTAACGGGTGTAATGGGAGGCATTTAATGAGAGAGAAAGGGGTCTCCCATCATTCAAACAATAATAGGGCAGTATGGGAGAGGTGATAAACCATACCCCAACATTCATAAATGAAATTAAAAGGGCAATACAACTTAAAGAAAATTGACAAAAATGAGAGAGGAAGAAAAACCCTTACTTGGAAGTGTGCTTCCAAAGGCTAGAGAGAGGCTTGTGAGAGGCTTCTTGGGAGCTTGGGGAACCTTGAGAGGATTCTAGAGAGAGTAGGGCAGAGGTTGGACGAACTTCAAGGGATTTGAGTGAGGAGGAAGTGGGAGCTTGGGTGGGTTTATATAGGAAAGGTGAGAGAATTCTTTATTATTTCGGTTTGGGACCCCTTATTTTAAAATAATCCAAACCACAAACCATCCCATGGTATTTGCCCATGGTTTCTGGAAAAGGAAAGAGGAAAAAAATATTTTACAAGGCCAAAGTCCGAACTTATTAAAAAATTAGGGTTGCTTATGTGGAGGTG
The DNA here is from genome assembly GCA_963277665.1 of Viscum album. Taxonomy (NCBI): domain Eukaryota; kingdom Viridiplantae; phylum Streptophyta; class Magnoliopsida; order Santalales; family Viscaceae; genus Viscum; species Viscum album. The sequence goes on along the minus strand of OY728142.1, from coordinate 1,398,832,830 downwards.
AGTCACACTCCAATGGAAATTAATTTAAAAAGGCAAAGTGTTGAATAAGTCTTGAGGGCTCCATTAATGCTTTGAAAAGTGAGTCAAACAAACCCAAAACCTAATTATTTTAATGATAAAACACATATTGGCCGAACATAAGGATTATGGTATTTTATTACACCACCATTGGGTCATTATGATGTCATAAAACACATTATATATTTAAATGGTATTTAATTTTTACCCAAAAATTTGACTGTCTCAGAAAATTATGAAAAATTCACCGTTGGATAATTTCGACGTCCTAATTCCAAAAATAATATTTATTTTATCTAAATAATTTTCTAAATATGTGAATTTTCACTTTTAAAATAAAAACCGACATTTATAAAAAATTCACGGGTTTTGACAGGAATGGCTTTCAAATAAGATCATTTATATTTAATAAAAATAAATTTAATATTAATAATAATATTTTATTAAAATATTATTTAATTCAAAAATCCTTTAATTTAATAAAATATAATTCTTAATTAAATAATAACTAAAAACATCATTTGTACTTTAAAAACTAATTACAATGCATCAAAAATGACTAGAAATTATATTCATTATTATATACAAAAATAATTCACATGAACATGGTGCTACTTATTTGTTACATAACCCCTTAAAATAGCTTCATAAGACCTAAGGGTAAGGTGTGCGATGGTGACAGACTCTTGGGGTTGCTCGGATAACATCGCTCGAGTGGTAATCTCTATCAACTTCCATTTTTCCCGTAGACGATCACGTTCGAGCTTGACTTGATGAAGCTCAGCTTGGGCTTGGTCAAGGGCAAAGCCCAAAGACGCCACCTCTTTTCCGAGCTCCGACAAATGGGCTTCGTAAGGGGCAATTCTACTAGATGAGGCCATCGCTTCCTTTGTCTGAGTAGAAAATTGGTTCGTTAAAGCCTTATATTTAAACTACCCAGATGATCACTGTTCAACGGCTATAAAAGTAACGGTCACAAATCTTAACGTAAAACTTAAAGAAGTTGACATATTATAAAAACATTTTTCATAAAGAAACATTTAACTAGATCAAGAGGGATTTTCCATTAATGAAACTTTGGGTCGTTACAACTCAGGACTCTGATCATTCTTCTATGTGAAGCAATAGTGTTAAGGGTATTGAGTGTGGTTATCAGTCCAGGGAGTCCAATGTTGGTGCGGTGGCTGACATATCCATAGACAAGGACCTTGACTTCTAATTTCCGACTCAGTGAATGAAAACACTAATTGTGTGTGTCTTTCAAGAGTTTCATTTGTGGCCTCATTGAGTTAGATCACCAGGTATATTGTTTGATTGTGGCGCACCTGTTCTTTAACCAGATTCCACTACGAAGACAACCATCTAGGGTTCTAGAGAGAGAGTACACAATGACGGCCAACTGAGTGACGATGCTCCAGTGCAGGGCCCTTTTTACTATATTGGAACCCTCGGGTGGTGTACTAGAATCACCTCCACCTGTTGGGAAGTGGATGCAACTAGCCATACTAGCAGACGTTGCACGTCGACAGAGTGCGTTGCTCGAGTCCCAGCAACAGAGGCTTCCAAGGATACGAGGCGAGACAGATTACCATGCAGCAGTGGACTGGATGAAGGTGATTGCTAGAGTTTTCCACCTAGTTGAGACACTAGTGGAGTGGATGGTGGACTTAGCCAACAGTGTTTTAAAGTTAGTGACCATGAGGTTGGTTCATATAGTAATAAGGCCTCAGTACGTGGACTGATGCCTGAGATAGTACCTTCGGGTAGTGTGCCAGCTATATCACTACCTGTTGGTCAGCAGTTACAACCGACTGTACTGGTAGATGACACATGTAGGCTTAGTACCTTACACATGTTTCAGCATCAGATACCCTCAAGTTCCGAGGTGAGCCCGACTCTCAGGTGGCTAAGGACTGGCTTGAGGAGGTGGCTGAGTGTTTTTCTAGAGCATATACAGCTACGGCAGAACAACGTATCAGTAGTTGAGTATTCGTCAAGGCATACCGATCATTCCGCATACACGATGAATACGATGCGAATACTTCTTTAGGGATCAGACTTTTGAGCGTGGTGTGGTTAAGAACAACTGATTCCACACTTTTTCCACTATGCATTCCTACTCACGCTAGGGTGCTAGAGAGAACCTTTTTGGTTCAATGTTCTTTGGAGGATCAGATACAGATAGAGGATGTTAGTAGTAGAAGAGCATGGAACTGGAGTCAGTTTCAGAGACTTGGGCGTGTAAATGTTTCAATAAGAGGAAGTGTTAAAGATAGATGATTCTGCAGAGCAGCAGATGTGGAAGAAGAGCTAGAGTGCATCATGAGGTGGTGTACATTTCAACATGTTACAACCACCCACTTTTGTAGTCCCCTCCAGGATCAGGGAGTTGGAGGTAAGGGGAATATAATAACTGCATGCGGTCAAGGAGTGTGACCCAAGGGCTCTAAGAATGATTTGAGGTACATCTTGTGTCTACTACTAGCTGTCGTATCAAAAGACATAAGTACCAATCATTCCTACCTTCCACGAATCTCGTCCCAGGCTAAGAGTTTCCAGTTAAGTCGTTGACTTCACCTTCACGTCTGGAGATACCTTTGGGAGGAGACTCGATAATCACACTTATGCTGACGGTGTGATATGAACCTTGAGGCGAGAGTTTCGGTTGGAACCACTTGGTGGCAGTGGCAAGGCCTTACGGAATTAGTTTGATTATGGACTAGGAAACCACAGTTCATACACAGATTGATGATATTAGGAAAAACGGTTGTGGTTTATCACCAATGTTGGGAAGGGATTTTCCTTGGTCGACGGAAAGGAAAGCCCAAGCGTCACAGTATAAAATCACTCATAAGAGAGTGAATTCGATCACTCAGATGATGGCCAAACTTACCTTTGTACCAGAATTCTCTAGAGTTGCTTTACCACTTTAAGAAGAGCTTTCAAGAGCTGAGGTAGAGGTTGGCCAGTGCACCCATCTAGAGGGCATTGGTTACATAGTCCAATGTGGCGCATTAGGGACCAGACTTGAGTGTGTCATGATGTAGGAGCGGGCAGTGATCGCCTATGGTTCACAGCAGATGAGACTACACAGAGCAGAGAGAAGACCTAAGCTGATATGAGGGGGAGACTACTGGAGCTCAAGGATGGCGACCATGAATTTTTATGGGTCTCACCTCGATGAGGTCTAAGGAGATTTGGCCAAGGCGGCAAGTAATCTACGAGGTTCTTCAGACCTTTCAAGGTCCTAAGTAGGGTAGATGAGGTGGCTTACCATATGTCCCTTCAACCTCAGTTGCACCGGGTGCACGACGTCTTCCACGTATTTCAGCTGAGGAGATGCGTGCATGACCCGACATATATCATCGACCACGGGGAGATGGAAATCGATGACGGATAGACTATCACATGGTTCTAGTAGAGGTTGAGGATCGATAGGAGCAGGTCCTACGGGGATGGTCGATTCCTCTTGTCCACTTTCATTGGAAGCCCATGAACTTTTAGGAGAGCACATGGGAGCAGGAGGCTCAGTTGCGTACTTGGTACCTCCTTTAGTTTCCCTAGTCTGTGTTATAGTTTTACGAGGATGTAAAGCCCTAAGGTGGGAGTAATGTAAATACCCATAAATTTCAAGGAATTTTTTTTCTTAATTTCTTTGGAATTTTACAAGTCTGTGGCTTTAGACGACACCTAATTCCGAGGCCCGGTGTGCCCAGAATAAATTTCCGAAGTTTAGCTTGGGTACGTTCGGTGGAAGGACGAGTGGGTTTTTCTAACTTTTGATCCGGTTCTCAGAATTGAAATATGGGGGATTCGATGAAACCGCAGCACCGATAATTTCTTAAGAGGACCTTTCCCAAAGGTGCATTTTCTTGGGAGGAGTTGTTAAAAAAAGAGGAATTAAATGTGAAGTAAATAAAATTGTGTTACAATTTTACATCATATTCTAAGTTTTTATAACCTATGTATGGAAGTTGGGTGGGACCCACTTGTTGTTAACTACCCTTGAGAGAATAAAGGTGGGGTGGGGCCCACACGAGCCCAACCCCTCACATTCCCTAACTCCTCTAAACCCCCACGGAAGATGTGTAACTCATCTTAACTTTTAAACTTCCCATTAATTGGGTGACTTCCCCTCTCCTCACATTTAATCATGCCAACACACTAACTCAATTAATTGAATTAAGATTTTGAATTTTGAACTCATGGAATGACTTAATAAAATAAGAAGAGCTTAGTTTATTTTTGGGGTTAGATTGGTTGTGTTGAGGATTGGAGGAGAGAGGTCTATGTCCCTTGAAGAACTTCATCTTCTCTGGCGAAGAACGTCTTCATCCTCAATGAAGAACGACAACACTTTGTCAAGGATCATCGACTTGGAGACCCGGTATCTTCGGTCCTCTTCTTCCTCCAGGAAAAAGGAGGAGGCACTGATGTGAAAAATCACCAAAGACGTGCCTTTCCTTCTCCTCTCCATAGCTGGTGTGAGACATCGTTCCCTTCTTGGACGTACGCCAACGCCTTCATCGAAACCACCCCCACGACGCTAGCTTTTGCGAACTTCTTTTGAGGTAGGGTGTTTTCCTTTAATCAAGTTTGGTTATTATCTTTGTGAATTATTAAGACCGCTTGTTATCATTATCAAGGGAGGAGGTCGGACCGCACAAACACGGCCTATCCTCCTCCCCTTTTCATCTTGATCTTCGTGAATCTTGATGGAAAAGACAGCACGGTGTCGTTGCAGTACGCTGGAACGGGGGAACCGCGATCAGAGCGGGCCATGGCGAAGGTGCGCGGCGCCGTCGCCCCACACCAGTGAAGCTGAAGAAATCTGTGGCCAGGAGCGGGCCGCGACCTAAGGCCGCGGAGATGAAGAAGAGGGCGGCCGGACTCCGCCGGCCTCCGACGCTCCAGGAGGCGGGACCAACAAGTCCCACAACGGCTCTCTGGCTAGCCATTATGGATGGCCATTTTTCGGATGACTGGGGGTCGTAAACCCCGGAAGGTGGCAAGGCCACAACACCCCCCCCCCCCCCCCCCGCAAGAGGGTGCCGCCATTTCTCAATCAAGGGGGGCAGTACCCCCCCACCCCCCCGCATCCTGCTCAGCCAAATGATGAGCTGCCAGAAACGCGGGCCAGGTCCCCCGCACCGGGCCGGACCACCCGCATCGGGCCGGACCGCCTGCGCCGAGCCGGACTGCCCGTGCCGGGCCGGACCGCACGCGCCGGCCCGGACCGCCCGCGCCGGCTCGGACCGCCCGCGATCGGCCGGACCCCCACGCCGGGCCGGTTGGGCCAGGCCGCGCCAGCCGGGTCGGACCCGGACCCAGGTCGGGTCGACCCAGGGGGTATTGGGCCGGGTCGGACAGGGCCCAGACCCCCTGTTTTCGGACAGATCTGTCCAAACACCCATATATTAGGCTACAAACCTTCGATCGATGCACCGTCAGTTGCATTGGGATTCTTGGATTAATGCAGTCGTTTAGTTATATTATACTCAAGGTTTCAAAGAACTTTTTGTACGAACGGTTTGGTTCAAACACGAAACCAACCGGGCCCTTGGAGCAGAAACACTTATAACTTGAGCTCCAGACGTCCGATTGAAGTGTCGTCGACTTTGTTGGATCCTATTAGTGAGACGGTTCTTTTGGATTAATCCACTCGAGGTTTTGACTCAGTTGGAGTACAGTCGGGTAGGGTTTGGTTTAAAAACCAACCGGGGCCCTAGGATGAAAAACACAATAACTCTCATACCAGGCGTCTGACTTACGCGTCGTCTATCGCGTTGAGTTCCTTTCGACGAGGTGGAACTTTGTGATACATAAAGTGTGGACTTCGTGATAGTTGATGTATCAACCCCTTGGCTCATGGAGAGGACCCTCCTGGAATCGAGCTTGCTGTGTGCGGGAACCCTAGAGCTGGCTGTGACGAAGATGAAGACATCCGTACAAGGATCCTCAGTGGGTTCGACGAGGAAGACTACCGTACTAGGATCCTTAGTGGGTTTGACATGGATGACTACCGTACTAGGGATCCTCTGTGGTTTCGATGAGGATGACTACTATGCTAGGATCCTCAGTAGGATCGACGTGTAGGACTACCGTACTGGGATCCTCTGTGGGTTCGACGAGGACGACTACTGTACTGGGATCCTCCGTGGGTTCGACGACGATGACTACCATGTTGGGATACTCCGTGGGTTCGATGACGACGTCTAACATCCAGGGATCCTCTGTGGGTTCGACGACGATGACTTCTATAGTTGGATCCTCCGTGGGTTCGACAACGATGAAAGCTGTACTTGGAACCTACGTGGCTTCTACAGAGGAGATGATTCAGAGGCTACATCAATCATCTTCACCCCTATTTGTTATGAGCATACCTTTGTGAGCTGAGTCTATACTTTCAATCATTATCTTCGATAATATTGACTTGCTTTCTTGTGTGGATTAGGACGTACCTTCCTGTGTGGATTGAGTTATACTTTCCTGTGTGGACTGGATTTTACTTGAGCTCGTGAGTTAGAGAAGAACTATAATTGATGACTTAGGTATATTTTTGGGCATATAACTATGTAGTGTTGGTTGATACTTGTGTTCATATATTTCATTTGTGGTTTATCCTTTCTGGATTTTGGGAGACCTTTGGGAGTCTCGGGGTCCCTACTGAGTATCGTATACTCACCCCTGCACGGGCTTTGCCCGCACTACGATTTGTTTGTTGGAGATGATAGACAACACTAATCGTGGCTGAGGTTTGAGGAGCGGACGATACTCGAAGGTGGACTATTAAGTGGGATGTACTCGGAGAGGGCGGCCGGACTCGAGGAGCCGACGAGACTGACTGTACTCACCCTTTAGTTGGGAGTTCTTAGAGGACGTCCTGGCGGTAGCAGATTTTCTTTCAGTTGTTGTACTTTACTTTTTAATTCTTCTACACTTTCTAGTTGGGTTTGTATGCTGGCCCATTTACTTTCCAACACTTACTTGTGTATACAGTTTACTTAGTGTTTACTTCAGTTTGCGTACTCTTTGGTGTTTGTTTTCTTTTATAAAAGCAATGCCTTCCCTTTTTTCGGGATTTACACCTTTGTTGCTAGTCGTCAGCCCCTGGCCTACATAAGGTGGGCTTGGGGTAGTCACGACACGGGCCCCGATGACGGGTCATGACAAATTATAGATCTATTTTCATGATTTCATTTTACAGCAATAGATTCCAAATAAACACATAGATCAAATGTTATTGTCATTTAAATTTCATGTCATATTTCAATTTACCATAAAATATTAATAATTTTTTATTAATCAATTATATGACTACATTGTGATTAAATTCCAATTACCCAATAATAATATATTCAATTTTTATTTATATTAAATTTAAACTCTTTTATAAACCATTTATCACTAAAAATATCATATATTAACAATAAATATGTATTTAGTATTATATAAATCATATTTAACAAAACATATATTATTTATATCAATATAAATATATTTATATAGAACAATATGAAATTTAGGACTATATAAAATGTTTTTAGTAAGTATAACTTTTATCCGTACTAAATATATATAAATTTCAATATATTTACATGAATATAAATAAATACATATATATTTAAAAAATTAAAAATAATTAAAAAATATATATCGGTATATGTTTTTATATATATATGTAAATGTATACGTATATAAATAATCACTAATTAATTATCAATATTAAGTAAACAATTCATAATTCATAATTAGTTAATCATAATAAATAATAATCCATTAATAAAAAATGATTCATTTTTATTTAAATTTTATATATATTATAATTAATAATCATAAATATTAATTAATATATATTAAATATTAAATATTAAATTATTAGATTTGATCATGTCATTAATATTTTATTTAATTAATAATTATTTTTAATTTCATTGAAGTTTTTTAAAACCACAGTAAAAAATTAATAAAATTTTAAAAATAAAATTTGAAGATAGTTTTATCTATTTCTAATAAACCACCCCAAATTCAAGGAATTTTTTAAATAAAATATCACGAATCAGTGGTGATATTAAAAAACCATTCTAAAAAAATGAGACATTTAGTGGTAGTTTTAAAAAGCATCAATATATAGCATTTTTATTATAGTGGTTCCTAAGGAACCATTTTGATATCATTATGGGCATTTTTTTCATGGACTATCTCATTAGAGTTACCAATTCACATACTATTTTTATGGAATAGATGAAATTAGAGTTTTAGGATTACATTGAATTATTTTTCCATGGTACTCAATGATGACATCCTACAAATTTTTGGTTCACTAGGTTAAATACCCTGGGGGTGAATTAGGTTATGATAAATTAAAACTACTACCCCTTTTGAACTTGTTTCATCATTATAAAACACACTTCTCTCTTTCTCTTGTAGTAATGTATGAAAAAAAATTAAACCATGCACGAGACATATCTATTTTACTTGGATCACCGTCATGGGGCTATATCCAAAGAGTAGGCAATAACGATGTGATGATGTACCAAATACACTAAATCATACAACCAATTACAAGGTTTGGGATATATCACTTCTATTCCCAAGCCCACCACCTTTACAATATTTAGCGAATTCTCACTGAATTACCAAGGGTCCCTTCCTATGAATATTTCTATGGATCACTATCAGTGGAAAGGATCACATACTTCCTCTTCCTTCACTCATTTTTTTTGAAAGGGATCCACTCATATTTTATGGTCTCATAGGTCCCTTTTTTTAAGGAATGCATGCATCCTCAGTTGTAGGTAGATGCTCTTTATTAGTTCCCTTTTCACCTTTAGATGAATTCCACTTTTCCTCATACAATTAGGTTTCTGAAAATTTAGTTTTGAGAACTATTTTAGAGATTTTTCAAGTTTTGTTGAGTCCTCTATGAACCACCTTGCTTTCTACACATACTGTGTATCGGGTATGCATGACAGATTTCATCTCCTCCATGAACAGACACCGCCTCTACAAACTATCCACTATGTTGGAGTTGATTCCATAGAAATCAACTTATTTTTACTTTATGATAATCATGAATTCATTGCATGAAAATTAATAAACACTTTATCACATCATGATTGTTCTTCTTTTTGAAATAATATATGATAATTTCCTATGAATAGTTATCACACTAAAAAGAACATCGAAGATTCCTACTTTGATGAGATCCTGGAAGTTCCATGACCCTATTATTGAATATATGTTTTTTAGTTTGATGATATCATTTTAAGGGACACAAATGATATAAGATATCAGGGGCGGGGACTCATGAAACTTCGAGGCACCTTCCCATGGAATTCTATCTTTATAATATCTAAGAAGATTTTATTAGATCAAGACCTGCCAGTAAGAAATCCACATTCATAATTGTTTTTGGATTTTACTATCTACAAATGTGTGTATTGGTCATTAGACATTAATATTATTATTAATGGATATTTTTACTCTCACACTAATATGTATTAATGAAAACTATGAAAAAATATGTTTGTATAGAGGTAGGATATGTTGGGTGTGTCACAAGTAATACTACATTAATGAAAATTTCAAGAAAGGATTTGTGACTTCTATGGAAGTTGATAACTCAATACCTTTTATGAAAATGTTATAGCCTAACTAAATCCAGGTCCAATGTTGTCTCTAGGAAAGTTCAATTCCTAGAAGTCAAATAATGAGAAATCAATCACATGGGTTGATGGAACATGCGAAAAACCCGCTAGATTGGAGATATCAGGAAAATGAGATTATATTACACAATAAGAATTCGTTTGTTGTGACATGTTGTTACGACATCAACTTATTTTTCATGGGTGTCGTGACCCTTTACAAGATAGTAATCTTGGAATTTAGGCAAGACAGCCAAATTCCAATGAAAAATAGTTAGAGGGTCACACACTAAGTGTAAATAATATCTCAATTAAATAATTTTTTATTTAACATATTGAATAAATATTATTCGTATATATGGTTTAATAATTATTCAAGTATGCCTCGTCGTATTTATTTCGTCTCTATTTTCTCTAGAAAATATATTATGTATGGAATATTTATTATTCATAAAATAATGTAGTTATATGTATTTTAAAAATAAATAGTCATTATTCAAGGTCCAGTAAATATTGAGAAGGATTGGCGGATCATGTCATAGATCAGTTGAAAAATAATATTAATTATTATTTTGATAAATAAAATATAAATATAATGTTCATATTATGAACATGTCATTAAAATAATAGCACTTCTATTATTATTTTACATGGAGTTTGACATAGAATAATAAAATAATTAATGGAACTTGTGCTAATTATTTATTATTTCCTATTGTATTAAATTTTCTTTTATGTTATTATTCTCTAATTATCCAAGATTTCATCCTTCTAGTTAACCAAGGGTTGTGTTCACACAATCCTTGGAAAAATATCTCAAGCCTATAGTTCTCTTCTGTTTCCATGAGTGCTCTCAAGAACGAGAGACATCCTCTTCCACTGGATCAAGTAGATATATTTGGAATAAATTCTCGTGAAGATTAATATTAGACACATCAAGTGAAAGTAACTTCCATGGTAGCTCACAAAGACTCCTTCAACGAAGGCCAAAGATACATGGAGCATGTGTGGATCACTGCTATAGTAATCCCATCCTTGTATTCTATATTGCGACAAAGCCGCAACTCAAACCCATGGTTGAACGCATCAACGAAGAAAGAATCACCTTAGAGGTAATTCGTTAATTTAATTAAAAAAAATTATAAATAAAATTGTTGATCCTATATATGGGTTCAAAGAATCTTTCTTATTTATATAAATATTTGATTTTATTCTATGGATACGGGAATTTATCATCGTATTGATCACAGAATAATTATTGATCATGGTAAAATTTAATGTTGGGTGTTAGCCTAACCATGATTCTACTGCACCCAGTACCTACAAGTTGTATCAGAGCAAGGTTATTTTTCATTTTTAATTATTTAAATAATTCAGTGATGATTTATGATTTAATAATTTAGTTTTTCAATTCATTTTTAATCATTCTAGTTATATGAATTTCAAGATCTATTCATCATATTTATTTTCTCATAGATCTAATAGAAATGAATAATTTTTGGATTAACGTTTCATTAAGGATCTCATTAGGAGGAACTAAAGATTCTTTCCAGGTAACATGGAAGTACACACCATGTATGCAGAATTACATGACGTGTAATATGTCACACACACCATGTAATAAAGATTATAAAAAATGTTGTTGTGTTCAATGAACCTAGAGTAATTTGAAAATAAGACATGCTATGTGAATTGATGAAACACAGTGTAGTTAATTCTGACACCACATAATGACTACGACATAATGGAGCATAACTAGTGGGACTACATGATGTGTAGCATGTGTTGTCCCTACGGGTCAGGGTGATATCATGTGCCCCATACACAGATTTCCCAATGAGTGACTGGGTAACATGGAGTCTAAAAGGCATCTGGCCCACTAGACACACATTTCACTCAAATGATTTCCTAAGTACACCTCACACGCTATTTCCCCAAGCATGTAATTTGAAAAGGCAATGAGGATGATACACATCATATGCTATTTTTCAGATTACATAGATTTTAAAAAAATATTATTATATTATGTAACCCTTGAGATATTTTCCTTCGTGTGGGAGTAATACTGGGACACAATATGTGATAGGTTTCTAATATATATATATATATATGTGTGTGTGTGTGTGTGTGTGTGTGTGTGTGTCTGTGTGTGTGTGTATGTGTTTAATTAATATCACCATAATGTTCAATGATCTTCATATCATGTATGAGTTGAATTACAATTATAATTATTTGTACATGCTACAGGTCACAAATAATAATGTTTATAATAGTATAATACATGATGGCTAATTTTGGATTAGTTTTCCCCGTGTTCCCACCAAGTTACAAGATATGTAAAAGCTTATGGATGAGAATCTCTAAGAAATTTAGAAAAAGATTAAGATTAAATGTATTTATTAATTAAAGATTATGATTAATTGATTACAGAACTATTTATATTAATAAGAATTATTAGTGAATTTAATTCCAGTTTTAGTAAAAGCACAATTCATTTTATGTTTGTGGATAATCTTGAGCTAGTCCATAAAATTGTATGTAATTCGTTCCCTTTTTAATTTATTTATTAAATTAGAATTGTTGCTCTGTGTGCCTTCTCCTCATTAATATTTAGGGCATGCGTCCCCATGGTTTTTTTGTAAAACCCCTTTTACCCCTCACCAACATGTGATTTAAAAGCCTATGCAATATATAGATCTCTCAAGATAGTAGAGGTGGTTCATTTATGGGACGAGGTGAAACCGATCAAAGGATATAAAAAGGTGGACAAGTGGAATGTTGTAAACACGAACCTTAATTGGTTCAAGGTGTTTCTCCCTAAGGTCCTGATTACTTTATCAAACACTAGATAAAATAAATAATATTAAAGATAATGATAAAACCCTTAATTTATTTTTTTCAATTTTATGGTTATTCATTAAGAATGTTTGACGCTATAACTTAATTAATGAACTAACAAGAATACAAGATGGAACTAAAATAAAATGTATTATGTGTTATTATTATCTTTACATGGTTAATCTCTTAATTATACCCCACATAATATTAACAAACATTTGAAAAGATAATAAGTGAAAATTTATGAATAAAGGAAAAAATTTCTCAATTAAATATCAAGTCAGTAAAACCTTCCATTACATCCGTTAGAATCGAACCATAGTTCAATGATCATGACCAAACCTAGTTGGGGTGCGTTTAATTATCGTGGAATTATAATTTGAGGTTAGGGGTATAATTATCATAGTCTACATCAAGGGTTTACTTCCCTAGCAGGACTTCGTTAAACTGAGAGGAAAAGGTTAAGGAAATACAAAATTAAGGATTTCAGGATTGGGGAGTCCGCTCAACAGATCCCTAAGATGTGAGTAAATGCATTTGGAATTTGAAATTCCTACCTAATACTTTTCATGTTTCTTTACCAACCCTATTTGGGTTAATGTGAAGGGTAATTTGGATCCTTACTTCTAGAATAACAAAAAATATGATATTTCTAAGCTAATTCTGAGGGATATTGGGTTTCCACAAAATAGTGGGAGACTAATTAATATTTATTTATTTATTTGTCTTAATTTTATCAGATAAAGTACTAAGAATACATTCATAGTACTTGTATAAACTACAATAAACATGACATAAAATATATCGTTTTAATCCATACTAGAAAACTAAAACCTTAGCACCCTCTCTAATTTCCTAGAGTGGAAAAGGCTCCTTCAGGTTATCCTTCACCCTGAAAGGAAACTATATGTGCTGAATAACCTTTAACAGTTGTACCTAGAAATGAGGTAAGTGTTGTTAAACTCTTAGTGTATGAAAATAATTTTAATGATGCTACAGATATTCAGTGCCTCATACAATCATAAATGACCAATGATCTCTTGAAGAAACGTGATGAAATAGATTCTTATATCATGATGTCTCACTTATAGGATCTCTATCAAAAGATGGTGAGATAGGAGAAGTATGATATCTCCAATCATTTAATCACCATTATTCTTGTAGAGTATACACGAGATGGACAACATGTAGTCACGATTATTGGATACATTGAGCATCTATACATCTTAGTGATTAAATTAAAAGATTAGTTGCATACAGATCTCATAAAATCATAACTTCCTAAGAAATTATCTAGTTTTATTGTGAATTATAATATGAGAACAAATGAAAGGACTCTATCAGTGCTTCTTACCCTGATTCATCATGTTGATAAGGACTTGTGGCATGAAAACCCTATAGTCCTTATGGTGAATCAGAGGATGAAGGATAAGAAAAAGAGACCAAATATTTATAAACAATATAAAGCCTCCGAGAACTATCTGGCCAATAAGAAGAAGATCTAGAGGAAAGGCAACGAGAAGGAGGTAGTATGCTCTACATGTTCCAATTCTGTCCATTGGATGAGGAACTGCACCCAGAGGCAAAGGTAAGCCATATGTGCATTTGTTATCGAGTGAAATCTTTCCATTTTTACACATTGGGTCTTAGATAAAACTTAAGTGACTCACATCTATATTCAAATGAAGGAACCATGTAGATTCTGGAAAATTTCAAGAGGAGAGGTGGATCTATGAGCTGCCAATAGAGCAAGGATGGCATCTCTTTCCATTGGTGAATACCACCTCACATTGCCAACATGGATGATTTTGGTTTTACATGGATGTTATTTTGTACATAGGGTTACCAAGAACATAATTTTGGTATCAACTATAAATATAGATGGATTTATTTTCAAGTTTGGAAATAAATGTTTTTACCTTTATAAGGATAACATGAGTTATGGTATGACACATTCAAATAAAGGTGTGTATGTATTACATTATTATAACTATGTGTTGTTAATTGATAAAAAACCAAGTTCACATGACTCATAAAACACCCAATTGTGTAATCACCATTTAGATAATGTAAATGAGAAGTGTTTGACCAAGGTATGTCAAAATTTTATTTATATTCTTCCGAGATACAACCACATGATGGATTTAACGCTTGTTTTCAAGGGAAAATGTACAAACCACAATTTGGTGGACTGGATGAAAGGTCCACATAGCCTCTAGGATTGGTACACACTAACATATGTGGATCATTTCTAGTAGAATCTAGAGGTGAATATTCTTAATTTTCAACTTTTACTGATTAATTTAGTAGATATAGATAGATTTACATAAAAAGGTATAGGTCATTGTCCCTTGAGATTTCAAGGAATTTAAGAATTAAGTAGAGAATCATTTTGGTAACAAGATAACGAATATTCAATCAGATCGAGGTGGTGAATATCATAACAAAGAGCTCATCAATCTTTTATGGGAGTCTGGGATTCTTTCTCAACTCACTCCACCTTATACACCATAGTGGAATGATGTTAGTGAATGGAGGAACCATAACTTATTGGACATGTTTCGCTGATGATGAGTCATTTAGATTGTTCATTATCCTTTTAGGGATATTCATTGAAAACTATGATATAAACATTAAAAGAAAAACCAACTAAGTCAAAAAAGGGGATTACCTTCAAGCTATGGAGTGAATGGAAACCCACTTTTTCACATACATGTGTATGAGGATGTGAGGCATTTATTTATGCTTTCTCAGGAAACAAACTAGCAGCCCAGGGCATGTAGTGTATCCTTATAGGGTATCCCAATAAAACAAAGGGATAATACCTATATAACCCATCAGACAAGAAAGTTACTATTTACAGATAGGATGTATTTCTTGAGAGGGATCACATCCTAAAAAAGGTGAGTGGGAGAATGATTTACATTGATGAAGTTGATTATCAAGATACAAAAAATTTCATACAATATCACATTCCACAAGTAATGTTGAAGAGGTAATTCCTAAAGAACAAGTGCTGAATGGGAGTACAAGAGAGGTAAGAGAAACAAAGAGATATCATTTCCTTATAACCGAGGATGGTGACCAATTATTGTTGGACAATGATGAGCCTATCTCTTATAAGGAAGAAGTGGATATCTCAAAATATTCAAGATGGATAGATATTATGAATTATTATATGGATTCTAAGTATCAGAACCAATTAATGGGTTTTTTGATGCGCCAGTTGATGTAAAGTCTATTGGGTGTAAATGGGTATTACAAAAGAAATTAGACATGGAAGGTGAAGTAAGTACCTATAATGTAAGGCTACAGGCTATGGGATTTAAAAAACATCATGTAATTGACTAGGATGAATCTTCTTTATAGTTTCAATATTTAAATCCACAAGATTCATACTTTTCATAGTAGTTTTCCTTAACTATGAGATTTCGCAGATGGATGTAAAAACTAAATTCAGTAATGGGAACCTTTAAAACAATTATATATGACACAACCAGAAGTTTTTGTGGAACCAAGTGATACTAAAAGGGTATGCATGATGCAAAGATCCTTTTAGGGATTAAGAAAATCATCCATTTCGTGGATCATTAGATTCAATGAAGCCATAAGAGAATTTGGGTTGATTGGGAATAATGGTGAGTCTTGTGTTTACAAGATATTTGAAGGGAATGTGGTCATTATACTAGTAGTTTGTGTTGGCGATAGATTTCTTATTGGAATAGATATACCAGTTTTACAGTCATTGAAGGACTGGTTGAACAAGTGCTTCTCCATGAAGGACATAGGTGAAGTAGCTTATATTCTAGGGATCAATATGACCTATGATATATCAAAGGGGATACATGGACTAAGTCAAAGTAAATTAGTTGAATAGATACTAAAGAGATTTATTATGGAACAATCCAAGAGAGGATTAGTTCCAGTGTCACATGGTATACATATTTATGATAAAATGTGTCCCTATACACCACATGAGAAATATAGGATGAGTAATATTCTATATGATTAATCTATAGGATCTATCATGTACTCCATGTTATGTACCAAACATGATGTTGCCTATGTACTGAGCATGGTAGGAGGATATAAAGTAGATCTAGGAGAACAATATTTGACTTCTTTCAAGACTATCCTTAAGTATATAATAAAAACTATGTATATTTTCCTATAATATCGAATAGATAATGAACTTTGCATCATTGGGTATGTTTATGAGGGTTTTTAGATAGATCATAATGATATGAAGTCACAATTTGGATATTTTTTCTATCTCAATGGAGGAGTTGTGAGCTAGATTAGTTCAAATAATCTAGTTGTTTCTTATTCTATAGTGGATTCTGAATATGTAGAAACTTTTGATGCATACTTGGAAGCAATCTAGATTTAGAACATTGTCTAGGATATTTATGTGGTACCTTGCAGTAAGGATCCCATTACATTGTATTCTGACAATACTACAACGGTGGATCTTGTAATGGAGCCAAGTTCTCATCAACGGACAACAAACATACTCCAAAAGTATCATATATTGTGTCATTTGTATAAAAGGGGTGAAGTTGTAGTGAGTAGAGTGTCCATAGAAGAGAATGTGGTGGACCCCTTGACTAAAGGTATATCTTATTAGAATATTTCATATCTTCGGAGATCTAGAGGACTGAAATTTGTTAGTAGTTGGATCTAGTGCAAGTAGGAGTCTATTGGAGTCGGTTCCATAGAAACCAACTTATTTGTACATTCTTTTTATCATGTATTCATTAGATGAATATTAATAAACTTCTTATCACATCATGATTGTTCTTATATGTGACCTAGTATGTGAAAATTTTAAAATAATATAAGTCCCAATAAACGACCAAAGAGGATCCCTGCAATGATGAGAACAAGGAAGTTCCCTGAAATTATTCTTGAATATAAGTTCTATGGACGAATGATATCATTTGAAGGGACATAAGTGATACAAGCTATCAAGGGTGTGGACCCATGAAAATTTGAGGCACATTCTCATTGTGTGCGCCCTTGGTAATATCTAGGGGATATTATGAGAATATGACCCGCAAGTTGGAAATCACCATTCATAAGTGTCTTTGGATATTCCTCTCTAAGGATGTGTGTATTGTTCCTTAGACATTAATATTATTATTATTGGGTATTATGAATCACTCACATAGATTTATTGACCAAAACCATGACGACTGATGTTCATGGTGAGGTAGGATATATACGGTTCATCATGAGTAATACTCCATTAATGAATAATATGAGAAATGATTTTGGACTTATAAGTAAGTAAATATCTCAATACTTTTAATGGAAATGATATAGCATAACTAAATCCTCATCCATGGTGTTCTCTAGGCATGCTTAATTTCTATAAGTCAAATAATAAGTAATCGAGCACATGGGTTGATGAAACTTTCAAGAAACCCACTTTCTTAGAGATTTAAAGACAGAGGGGTTATATTAAATATCATGTGTTCATATTAGGGACATGTCATTGGGACATCAAATTCTTTCTCTTGGGTGCCTTAACCCATTTGTTGGTAGTAATCATGGACTTTAAGAAATCCTGTCTAATTCCAATGAGAATGAGGCCTAGAGGTTCACAAAATAAGTATAGACAATATCTCAGTTAAATGATTTAATATTTAACAAGTTGAATAAATACTATTCTTAGTTGGGGATTAATAATTATTCAAGTATACTAGATCACATAAATATTTTCATTAGATATTCATTTGAATATATTGTGGGAGGAATATTTATTTCTTGGATAATAATAAATTTTTATTTATTTAATAAATAAATAGTCATTATTCAATGCTCGGTAAATATTGAGGAGGATTTCTGAATCATGTTATGGGTTCGGTGAGAAATAATATTAAATATTATTTTGTTAAATAATATTTAAATAGAATGTGCAAGTTAAGCACATGTCATGGAAATAATATAATTCGTATTATTTTTTTACATGAGGTTTCACATGGAATAATAAAATAAGTAAAGGAACATGTTCTAATTATTTATTATTACCTAGGGAAATAAATATCATGTTATGGTTTTATTCTCTAATTAGCCACGAGGTCGTCTCACCAGCTGACCAATGGTTGTGTGCACAAAATCCTTAGAGAAAATCTCTCGATCATAAATATCTCTTTCGTATACAAGAACACTATCTATTATGAGAGACATCCTCCTCCACCAAATCTAGTAAAAGTTTTTGTAAGCGATTACCAAGGTGATTATAGCCAAACATCATAGGCAAAAGGATCTTCTGTACTAGCACTTGGAGAGTGTTTTAGTGATGTTCATAGATATGTGGATCATGTGTGGATCATTGCTAGAGGAATTTTATCATTGAATTATACATCAAAACAAATCCACAACTTAGACAAATGATTAAACACATAAATGAAGAATGAAGCTCCTAGGATCTAATGCCTAAATTTAGTTAAATTATGTATAAACAAAATATATCGATCCTCTCTATGGGTTCGAAGACACTCCCTTATATATCTGAATCATTAATTTTATTCTATGGATACTAGAATTCAGCATCATATTGATCTCAAAATAATCAGTGATCTTAGAAAAATTTAAAGTTGGGTGCTGGCCCAACCTTGCTTCTACTGTGCCCAGAACCTAAACTCTCTCCAGAAACTGCCTTCTCTTTCATAAAAGTTTTCCCCCGTCTACATACTACTGTGGCTTTTGTGAACCATCCAAGTTTCTAACTACCATCTTCTCTTCCACATAAAGCCTAAAGAATTCCATCTTCTGAGGACTAGTTATTATTTCATAAGAATCAATACCTAGAAAAATCCTTTTATAGAATTGCTTCCATGAACTGCTTCACCCATCACAGGATTTCAACTATGCGTACCATTTAGGTCTTAACCGAATTCTTCCGAGGGATAAGATGTTCTCTATTGAAAACTTTTCTCACTTAATGATGGGATTATCTCTCTATCTATAGTAAAATAGATCTGAAATATCCACTCATCTGAGATTAACCAAATCTTCAATTTTGTACGACCTTTATCACATACCATGCATCTTCTGCAAACCGCAATTGTCATGCGAACCATTTTCTCTATGCAGTCTACATACCCCACTATTACTTCATAGTGGACAAAATCACCATCAAATTTTCTGAAATGATTTACTTTATGTATTCTAAAACCACAGCCTCATTTCCGTGAACGATATGTTATCCCACATATCATAATCCTTCCACATAACACAAGCCTACCCGCAAACTACTATACTTCCTGTGAACCACCTTCCATCCCATTAACTGCTTCAAAAAACTATTCACCTTCGATGACCATAAAGCATCCCCATGAACCATTCCATGTACCTCCTTTGGAATCCATAACCTATACTTCGTGGTCTACCGACTATTCCCTCCTATACAGAAACCTTTATTTTCCAAAAAACCAAACTACCAATTATAAAGCCCAATAATTTGGATAAAACTAGAAAATTTTCCACATTCTAAAACTACATTTCTAAACACCAAACATACTCGTTCACTTTCATCTGTATTTTTATCAAAACATCATCACACCCAAAACATTCTAAGAGGAAACCATGGGGTATTTTTTCCCAACAACAATATTTGAGAATGGATGAGGATCAATCCATACATTTTAGGATAGGCTTGAGATTTATTCTAATGGGAGATTCAATTCCACATATATGTTATCTCTAATAATATTTTATTTTTGTATTCATTGAAGGATTAAGTGGTTTTTCATGGAATCTTCCCAAAAATATTTGTATGTTGCATTGATTTCATGGTTTATAGGACTATAATCTGAGGTTAATGCATAGATTCTCATTGAATATGAATCATTTGTTAGATTTTATTATGAAATCTCATTTTTTATTAAATGATGTAGTTCTCAGATATTTTCAAATTCATAATGGATAGGTTGACTAGTTCAACAATTGTTCTTTTCTATAATAAAGTGTTTTGTTTATATTTTATTATAATTATTCATATTATAAATTAAGATACATGTTAATAAAAGGAAAATCAAATATTTCATGTTGGTCTAAAAAATTTGCCTTCAACAAACTAAATTTGTTTACTTGTGATTTTGAGCTCAATGAGAAAGTCATTGGTTTGAGGATTTATAGAATTTTTTGAGCACTTTGTGATTTATAAAGTCTATAAGTGGTTTTTTATATATTCTAGAAGGTTGATTTAAAAATAAACAATAAATTTTTTTGGTTTTTTATAGGATTATGACATTGATATAATAAAACCCTATAGAGAAGGAAATGTGGTTACTGACCCATTAACATTGGAATCATATGGTGATGTACGATGTGATTTAAGAGAGGGGTGGGAGATGCTAGTGTATCTTGTGGACTTATATATTGATATAAAATAAATAGGTTTTCAAGATTTCATATATCATTAAATGGAGTATTGTTACAATATACAAAAATTAATTGAGTTTCAATTGGTACATGAGTAAATTAAAGTTTGAAAAGATCATATTATGAGATATGTGTCCCTTGATGGTTCGATCAATGATGTTTACCACCATATTGAATTTCTTTGATGTTTTTTTGGAAAAAATATCACATGAGAGGAGATTCAATATGAATTTTATAGCTCATTATTATCAATAAATTTAGGCGTGATAATGTTATTCCATGATTTGAAAATATAGTTTTCGTGGTTGTGAATGATGAAGTCTACAGTGGAATTTATATCTATCTTATTTAACAGAAAATATGAAAAAACTGGTTATCACGTCGAAATATATATTTTTATCCATCAGGAATTTATTAGAGGGAAAATATATTCAATGATTTTTTAATAAAATTTCAATGTGAATTAAGAGGATATGATGTTATATATGTGCTTCACTATATAAAAATTATGGTAAAGGTTGTTTTTAAAAACTCTCACACATAATCATTTCATGCATGTTTTAAAATATTTAGTAATGCATTAAGCAACGGTATTGGAGTTTATATATATATATATATAATTATAAAATAGTTATTTGAAAAAATAAAAACCTAATATAAATATTTTTTTTCTAAACATTTTAAAAAATTAAATAAATTATTAAAAAAATAAAAAATCATGGCTATAGCTCCACCCACTGGCTTGAAACACTCATACCACACCCTAAAAAGTTTATTTATCAACACACTACCATATTTATCTATCTTTGACAAAATTATGTAAGAATTTTGAAAATTATGTAAATATAGCCCTTTCCCAATGTAAAAGACAAGGAGAGGAATAAAAAATTAAAAATTGGGCATGGTTATAATTATTTGAAAGAAGGCCTCTCAGGAAGAGTGAACCCCCTTTAAACTTCCCCTTTAGTAAGGACATCTGAACATGGCTCACTCTTCTTTCATCCCATGATAGGAGGATAGACCAACATTCAGACATCTTTTGTAAGTTTGAAATAGGTGGCATGAACACAAACATTCGTCCCAATTTTTTTTAAAAAATATATTTTTTCATTTCATATATAAATAAAATATTTTATTTTATTTTATTAGGATTAATATTCATTAATTTAATCTCATAATATTACTAAAAATATAATAGTCGCATCCCTTTTATAATGTAATAATCCTTTACATCCTAAAATAAATTTTAATGTGGTATTTTTGTTCCATATTTATAATAATTTGATTATTAATTATAACGAGCCAGGATTTTGGTTCATGGATGTTACATATTTTTGGATGAATATTCAACAAATTTAATGAAAAATATCCTGAGGACCGTAATAGTATTGTGATTCTGGAAACATGTAAAAATAAACAATAGGATCCTAACACATCTACATCTTCTCTCGCCTATTTCATCATAACTAAAACTATTTTCACATATTAGACTTTATACATTTCTTCATATCGTAAGGAAATGAAATATAATAAAGGGTGGGATCAGATTATTAATAAGGGTATTCAACGGATTTATCCACATTAACCTAATTATAAATAATTTATAATAAACAAGTAATTTGAAAATATAATCCTTTATATCAAATATCAGTATATTATGTCTTGGAATAAATGATATAAGTTTATAGAGAATCAAAATGATATTCTATGGTATAAAAACATATGAAGAGTAGTGGAATACACATAAACATATAAATGATTTGTATAATGATAATGTAATTAATTAAAATTCTATCTTAGTAGTATTAGTTCACTCCCCATACCACCTTGATATTCATGGATCACTCTCATGAACAAATTTTTAGTCAAAGTTAACACCCCAGACCATCATACCAGAAAAAATACTTTACTAATCCAAGTTCAATCTGTAAAGACCCGAAATTCCCATGATTTTTTTTAAATACAAGGGAATTTTATGAGTCCGCAGTTTCTGACACCGCTTGATTCCAAGCCTCGGTGTGTCCAGAATCAAATTCTTAAGTTTTGTTCAGGTACGTTCATTAAACATACGAGCGAGTTTTTATAACTTTGGAACCAATTCTCGGAATTGAAATCAGAGGGCACCATTGAACTTGTAGTGATGGGTTTTGCTTAAGAATCCTTTCACTTCGACGACAGTGAGTTGGGAATAAAATTTAGTTTTTGTTTTTTTATAAAAATAATAAAATAAATTACAACACTTTATTTTTTAAGCTACCATGTGTTGAGTGTGTTGGTTAAAACCACCCCTTGGAGGTTGGTGGTGGGAAGGCCACACCATAACCTCCCATTAGAGTTTATGGTGGTGTGGCCTGCACGAGTATAACCTCCCATGTGAGGATATTTGAGGTGGGGACCACCCGAGATGAAAAACCTCCCTACTAATGATAGGGTGGGGACCACCCAAAGCCTATTGATGGTGGAGGATGAAACCTCTCCACTCTCCCTTATTAATGAGGGAGATCCTTTGACCTCCCTACATAATTAATTGTGCCAAAACTTGTGTTTTAATAAGGAGAGCCTCTTGAAATCCTCCAAATTAATGAGACAACACTCATTCAATTAATTTGAGGGAGATGAGATTTTAATTATCCTTTTTGAATTACATTCCAACACATAAAATAATAGGCAAACTATTATTTTATTTGGGTTGGAATTCTCTTCTGGTGGGATTGTGGGAGAAAGCTCCCAATGAAGAACGTGAAGAACACGAAGAAAGCCGGTGACGCTCTTTTTCCCCATACCCCTTCAACGTGGGACGTGATCGTCAAAAATGGATTGACGGCCATTCTTCCACGATGTCAATGAATGACTACTGGCAGAGCAAAGTTAGGGTGTTGTTTGTTATATTATATTTGTTTATAAACCTCATTCTTCATCCAACAAAGATATGGTATGAGAAATCACTAATTTCTATCACCGTAACGAGGAGGGCTCAGGCTGCATGATCATGGTCCAACCCTCCCCTTGTTTGTTCTTGTTTGATGATGATGGATTGGAAAAGAGGCGATGATGACGAAGACGATGAACAGAGGTCATGCTACCCATGGCCTCCGCAAACGGTGTTGCCCCCATGGCACCCTGCTGTGATTCATTCGCCCAAGCGCGCTACCCCGGCACGCTGCCCGCATGCCCCATAGGATTCCCGGCTCTACCGGCGCCCTACCGTCACGCTGACCAGTGCCAACAAGCCCCACCAGCGCCCCTGTGCCTCGCCGGTGGCCTACTCGGCGCCCCCGCAACCCGCTAGCGGCCTGGCCGGTGCCCCCGAAACCCGCCGGCGGCCTACCCAGCAGCCCCACGCCCCACCGGCGGCCGTCCCGGTGCCCCACGCCTCAATGGTGGCCTGACCAGTGCCCTCATGCCCTGCCCAGCCCCTTTTGGTGGCCGTCCTGGTACCCCGGCGCCCTGCCCGGTGCACCCGCGGCCTGCCAGTGACCAGTTGGCCTACCCGCGCCCCACACGGCCTTCCTGCTGGCCTCTAGGCTACCGGCCTCCCGAGAAGACCTGCAGAATCCCCCGTGGTGTCGCTGTCCAAACCAAATAGGTCTCCCAGGCAGTGTTACCGAGCCGCCTACGTGGCGACTATCGGGCCAAACCACCCTCGCGGTCCGCTGGGCCAGGCCCAGCGGACCGGGTCAATACAATACGCGCTGACCCACAGAATGGGCCAGGTCAGACCCAGAGTGTCTGACCGGGTCGACCCAAATGAGGTCGGCCGAGACTGGGTTGGGCTGAGTCAGTCCGACCGGGTCAGAACGGACCCAGGCCCATTACTGACCCATTTCCTTCTTGTGACATACCTTTGGTACCAGACCTCTGTTTGACGAACCGTCAGCGACGCCGGTATTCTTAGAGTGTATCTGTCCCTTTTTAGTATACCCCACTGGAGTTTAGGGTGTAGTTGATTCACAGTAATGTTGGTTCGTACAAGAATCTAACTGGGCCACCAGGATTAAAATTCTAATGGCTCACAGATCGGGCGTCTGATTGAAGCGTCATCTGCTGCGTTGAGACCCCTATTATGTGGTGTTCCATTGAGATAATTCTACATGAGACTTCGTGACACTTGGAGTATCGACCAATAGCTCGTGGAGTATATCCTTCTAGTGACGATCAGGGAGAGTGCAAGGACCAAGTAGCTGTAGACCTGATGACTACTTGACCGATTCGACTTGGAGTGACTCGACTAGCCCAGTGGGGAGTGCCCGATATTTGGCGGTAGACCCATGGCAGACGGAGTTCCTGTTAGTTGGAAGCAGACCTGTGGTACTCAACAAGAGGAGTACCTCTGTAAGCTATTAGGGGGAGTGCCCGATATTTGGCGGCAGACCCACAGTGGAAAGAGCGCCTGGTAGTTGGCAGTAGACCTGCGATACTCATCAGGAATAGTAACTCAGTAGTCCAAGGTTAGTGAGAAGCACCTCGGTTTCGCGACATGCCCACTGTACTCAATAGTGGAGGTGTTCTCTAGCAGTCTTGGTTTCGATAATGAAAATTCGGGTTTGAGGTGAGTCCCTGACCTTTGTGTTTTCCTCATGATTGAGATGAGTTACATGATAATTTAAGTATATGTATGGGCATATACCTAAGTAATTGTTATCCACTGATTTCATACTTTGTGTTTTATCCTTGTTGGATTTTTGTGAGAACTTGAGGGTCTTGGGGTCCTTACTGAGTATCATTATACTCACCCTGCATGGGCTATTCCCACACCTCATTGTGCAGGATGCAGATGACGGACATCACTAAGAGAGGCCGAGAGCGCCAGGACTGGACGATACCCAGAGGAGGACCTTACAACGTTTCGGTACATGGTAGAGTCTAACAGACATGGAGTGTTGAGGAGGCCATCTGTACCTACCATTCAGGTAGGAACCCCATAGGATGATCAATGAGCTGCTTTCAACTTTAAGCTGTTTATCCCTTTTTCTGTAGTTCCTGTTTTCAGTTGTGTTTGTACTTTATAATTGGGCTTGTATTCTGGCCCCCTTTACATTCAGTACACTTGATATACAGATTTTACTTAGTGTTTGCTTCTTCTTGTACTCTAGTTGTCTGTGTTTGCGATTTATAAAGGCAATAACTTCCCAGTTTTAGGGAATTATGCCTTTGTTTCTAGTCTCTAGCCCCTAGCCTATGGATGGCGGGCTTGGGGTAGTCATGATGCGGGCCCCGGGACGGGTCATGACAAATTGGTATTAGATGGAGGTTGGTTCTACCATAGAACATATGAATATGATATTTCATTTCTGTGAATCAATAGTGTTAAGGGTAGTAAGTGTGGTTTTCAGTTCCGGGAGTCAAGTGTTCGTGCAGGCGGTTGACATTTCCATACACCATGACCATGAATTCTGATTTTCGACTCAGTGTACGAAAACACTGATTGCATGGGTGTTTTCAAAAGTTTTTATTTAAGTCAGTTCAAACCAGGTCAGCTCACCATGTATAGTCTTTGACCGTGTCACATCTATTTATTTCAGGTTGCCTCCTCGCAGATGACTAGCTAGAGCCCCGAGAGTTGTATGTACTCACAGCCCACCGAGCGACAAGGTCTCAGTACAAGGCCCTCTTCCATTTTAGGCACCAGCGGAGGCACCAATGGTACTACTCCCCATTGGGCCACCGATGCCACCCTCCTCAGTAGCATAGAGTGCACGTCGCTTGAGTGCGTTTCATGGGTTCCAGCGCCAGAGACCACCCAGGTTCCACGGAGAGACGGACCCGCATGAGGCTAAGGATTGGCTGGATGTTGTGGTGAGAGTCTACGTACTAGTAGGGACACCATCAGACTTCATGGTGATCCTTGATGCCAGCCTCCTACAAGCAGCAGTAGGCAGATGGTGGAGCCTGATGCTCCAGATGCATGACGAGGTGACACTTCTATGGTCAAAATTTGAGAGCCAGTTCTGGGCGGAGTTTGTACCATCCACCCATTGAGCTTTACAGATACAAGAGATACTTCATATGCTGCAGGGCAGCATGATTGTAGCTCAATACTCAGTGATGTTCATAGAATTATTGTGCTAAAACACTGATATGGTACGAGACCCGTTCTTCAGGGACTGAACCTTCGAGTAGGGACTCAGGTGAGAGATTAGAGCTTCAGTTGTCTCCCATAGCATCCCGACGTAGACATGGGTGTTAGAGCGATCCCTCCTAGTGGAGAGTTTTTTTTGCTGAGCAGTCTCCAGCCGCGAGACCAACCACTAGATGACATGTAGCAGAGTCTTCTATAGATGGTAGTAGATAGATGAAGCAGAGGTCTAAGAGGATCAATACCAAAGGTGGTCGACTGAACAAATCAGGATCGGTTGTGTGGGGCACGAAGAGTGGAGACAGAGCCATTCATGCTAGGAGAAGACAATGTTAATCCTATGGAGGGCTTGGTCACATGGTTCGTGACTGTCCAACCCGCTGATCTGGAAATCAGCAGACTATTGAGGGACCTCCCAGGTAGAGGTAGAGGTTTGATCGAGGCACTCTGTAGGGAGCAGGTGGACGTGGCAGAGGAGCTGGTCGTGCAGCTGGTGGTGGACGACATTATGAGGTGCTACCGCCACTACCACCAAGAGGTCCACCCCAACCACAGGGATCATGTTAAAAAAAGTAGAGCATATCTTCAGGTATCTGAGTCCTACGATCACGACGCTCCAGAGAAGATATGATGTAATATCTATATCTACTCTAACATTGTTGTAGTTCTAATAGACATAGTTTCCAGTCACTCTTTCATTGCCACTTCCCTCGTTCGGAGCTCGGAGATTCAGAAGGATCCGTTTGGTTCGATCATTATGGATAGAGACTCCTACGAGAGCTGATTCGATGATTACGCACTAGTTCCTGCAGTGAGATATTACTCTAGTAGGCGATAACTTAGGATGGGATCTCGTAGTAGTGGCGTCGAGGCCTTATGAGATCATCTTGGGTATGAACAGGTTATCTACATTCTATGCTCAGATCGACTGTATTAGGTGTAATGTGTTGTGTGTCCGCACAGATTGGACCAAGTTCACCTTCACTGGTGAAAAGGAAACCTTTCCAGTGCAGGACATACTTACATGGGGGAGGGTGCGGCCGATCACTCACTAGTTGGCTTCCCTTACCCTTGGAGCAGTTGATGTGGAGAGTCTGAATTATCCTGTAGTGGGGGACCAGTATGCGGATGTTTTCCTTGACAATGTTCTCGGACTACCTCCTTGCAGAGAGGTGGACTTCTACATTGACCTGTACCCCAGGACGACACCAATATCTACTCCAACATATCAGATGGCTCCCACTGAGCTTCGGGAGCCGCAGGTACCGTTGGAGGACTTACATGGGAAGGGATTCATCCGGCCCAATGTTTCCCCCTGGTTAGCCCCAATTCTGTTCACCAAGAAGGCCAACGAGAGCTTGAGGCTCTGAGTCAACTATCGTCACCTGAACCAGGTGACCGCGAAGAACAAGTATCCACTCCCAATAATTGACGACCTCTTTGATCAGCTCAAGAGAGAATGATGGTTCTCAAATATACACTTTAGATCAGTCTATCACTAGCTCAATGTTCAAGACAAGGATGTAGAGAATACGTCCTTCAGGTGTCGTTATATCCACTACGAGTTCTTGGTTCTTCCCTTCGGCGTAACCAACGCTCCAGCAGTGTTCATGAGTCTCATTAAGTGGATCTTACAACCTTACCTCGATCGTTTTGTCATAGTCTTCATCGACGACATACTGATCTACTCGACTACTGAGGAGGAGCATTCCTACCATTTTCAGGTAGTACTGAACTCACTCCAAGAGAACCATCTTTATGGTAAGCTCTCTAAGTGCCAGTTTTGGATTCGAGAGTTTCACTTTTTGGGGCATGTCATCTCGGAGGATGGATTTGTTGTGGACCCAGTGAAGATCGATGTGGTACTTTATTGGGTGCCACCGAGGAGTGTGACAGTGGTACAAAGTTTTTTGGGCTTGGCTGGATACTACCAGAGATTCATTCTATATTTTACAAAGTCGCAGCACCATTTTCAGCCTTGAATAAGAAGGGGAAACCCTTCATGTGGTCAGAGAGATTCTAGCAGAGCTTTCAGAAGCTGAGGCAGAGTCTGACTAGTGCCCCCATCGTGAGGTTTCCAGATTAAGGCATAGGGTACATAGTCTACTGCAATTCATCCGGGACCGGACACGGGTGTTTCCTGATGTAGGAACAAGTAGTGATCACATATGGTTCTCACCAGCTGAGACAACATGATAAGAACTACACTACCCATGACCTGGAGTTAGCATCAATGGTCTTAGCCTTGAAGTTGTGGCAGCACTATCTAATGGGCGAACGTTTTACCATGTACTCTGATCACAAGAGTCTCAGGTATATCTTCTCTAAGAAAGACCTGAACCTGATACATCATTGATGGCTTTAGTTACTCTAAGACTATGACTTCGAGATTGTCTATACTTCTGGGAAGGGGATCATTGTAGCAGATGCACTCAATAGGAGGACTGGTATACAGCTTCTAGGAGAGGCGACAGAGAAGTTAGCTGCCTTACAGATATCATTTGTGGATAGAGATGAAGAAGCCTATCTACAGTCTCTTACAATCACTACCCCACATCTTCATTGAGTCAGGGAGGCGTAGCATGGGGATGCTGACTACGAGACGCGACATGCTCAGATATCCACAAGAGAATATGGATTCCCTTTTATAGGAGAGGGGAGGGACACTATCAGAATTCTTCAGATTATTAAATTAATATAAATTAATTTTATAATCCAAATGGATCCAAAATTATTAATATCAAATATATGATAATATTTTTTTTTTCAAAATAACACCATTAAATGTTAATTAGATTTGTTGACTATTTTTTAATCTTTATCTTTTACCTTTAACCCGTATATACCATTTTTATTATTACCGTGATATCTTATAATTTACACCTCTACAGATGATATATTTATTATTAAATTTAAAAAGTCCAATGAATTTTTCATTTATGATGTTTTATGTGTTATTTGAATCATTTTCCATAAATTTATATTTTTAACAATTTTATATCATTTAGTGTAATATTATTTATTATTAATTATCAATAATGTCAAATTTTAATCTATTTGTCACATAACTTTTTAAACAAATCATAAAAAAATGATACATTAGAAAAATTATTTCAAATAATTAATAAAATGGAAAAGTAATAAAAAAAATTCATTTATGACAATAAATATATGATTTTTTATAAATAATTTTAACATCATTTATTTGATTCGTACATTAATTAAATCCTTACTTCATCATCCTTGTGTCACCATTTAAGGTAATTATATAATTACTAAAAATTATAATTAAATTAACACGATGTAGATAAAAATTTTCTATTTCCAAAAACTGTTTATAATCGAACATACTTCTTATATAACACTATATTAAAAATATTTCACTTTTTAGAATCAAATGTATGTCAAAATTATATTTCATTGAAATATAATATTATATAGTCATATTCTCATCCAAAGAGTAATAAACAGTCTCATAACTGATTTTTTAATTCATAGAGACAAAAAAATAAAAATACAATAAAATTATTAGAAGTTTTAGGGTAGTTTTATAATATTTAAACTATTTTTTACAGTTAATTAAATGATTTACCCTTAAACCTAGTAATTACAAATTACTACTAATGTTGTGCTTCATACTCTCCAAAAATAAAAGGGACCTATTTAATAAATTTTGAAATTATGATTCCAAATATTGAAACCATTTTCCAGAATTATAAGAATATAAATTTATGAACATAATAAAAAAATAATCTCATTGAAGGAACAATAAAACATGCATTTAATGTAAAAGTTTTAAAAAGAATGAAATGATTTTATATCCAAATTCAATGTTAAATTTATTGCAATGACCTAAATTAGATTAAATGATAAAAAATGTTATAATTGTAATTAAAATACATTCATAAATACAATTTAACACAATAAGTTATTTAGATGAAATTGTTTTTTTCAATTAAGAAATGAAATATTTTTTTACTATTTGTCAAAAAATGATTCATACCAGAAAAATAAAAAAAATACAACAAAAAAATATTGATATTATGATTTCATCAAATAATTTTAGTTTTTTTCAAATATAATTTCTAAATGAGTAAAAACCTAGATTTAATATATGTTCCCCACTAAAAGGATGAAAACATCCCTTTTTAAAAAATACAATTTATTTGTAAAATTATATATTTTATGATTTCATGTATATAAAACAAATAAGATAAATTTTAAAAATTATATTTAATATATTATAAAATTATTTCATTTAAATAATCCATAAAGGGAGAATTTTTTATTTTATTGGTATAAAACACAATTATCTTCATTTAAATATTTTTCCAAAAAAAATTATTTCCTTTTAATTGAAAACTGTTTTTTAACATGTGTAAACCAAACTATATTAATTAAGTAAACTTATTCATATCCTCTAATCTAATGGATATGTTATAATTGTATTATATAAATAGTTTAAATAATACATCGATGTTTTGGAGAAACTCATGGTTGTGTGTAATGCAAGTTATGCCAGTGTTGTGTGTAGCATAATCTTAACATGGTGTATCCTAGAATAAAATCTATTAAAAAAATTAATTAATTAAAAAATAGTTTCAATAAAATATCTAGGTGTTACATTCTACCCCACATAAATTTAATTTCTCCGTAAAAATAATTTGGGAAATAAAATATTTAATAATTGAATGTTTCTTTCATAGAAACGTACATCATAAAAACGGATACTAAAACACACCTTAAAAAGGGAAATTTTGAAAAATAATGGTTACCAAAAGTAACTAATACCTATAATTAAATATGAGAGAACATATGTGGAATGTGAAGACATTGACATGGAATATAAATCTAACTATCATGTTCTGAAGAGATTGATAGAGAACATGTTTATAATAAAGCTGAAAATCACAAGTCCATAAATCAGTGATGATATAAGGGACCATATGATTCATTAGAAAATAAGGTACTTGGAATTTTTGACTTTGAAGATCCTTTCCCTATAGTTGAATAATTATAATGAGAATAATACTTAGTTAATTTTTTTACATTTCATAATCATTTACCATTCTTTGGGCATGCATTGATAAATCTCCCCTTTATCTCTTATTCTAAGAAATGAAGGTGAAATTTTCAATCCCGAAGAATTAATAGATCATGATATTGTTTAGTAGAATGATAGGTAATTCCATCTGTCTTTTTCTAACCTCATAAAAATATGTTTATAAAAGTTATCCAATATGCATAAATCTGCATATGGAGAGACAATAAATTAACCTCTAAAACCTCATCCAATTTTCAATATAAAAAATTTCATAAATGGTTACCTTCATTATCCTTCCAAAATATTAAATTCAAAAACATTCAATATAAGGTTAATAAATTTCTAAAATCAACCTCTCATTAATACCCTAAACTACATTACGTAGCTTTTAATTTCCACATACCAAACATGTGAATACCATCATCATATATTGACTTAAAATATTGTAATAACATGAATTAAAAAACCCCATTGTGAAAGCCTAAATGATTTGAAAAATTAATTCTTTCCTCAAACCATAAATCCTAAAATTATATAAACTCAATCCATGATATCATAAACCACCTTGTAATTATATCATTCATAAAGTCATAAATACTATAACATTTCTTTTATCATAATCAAACATCTATGTATTTAGTTATCCCAATATCATGAACATACTAAGGGTTATCCTTAACTTAATAATGTTTTTTCCCAAGATATCTCCTTACCAACTCAGTCACTATTCTAGGTTACTGATACTGACCAACATGTGATTTTAAATCATTATATAAAAACTATTGGGGAACAATACATAGATGATTCATTATTCGATAATACTATAAAAGTACTTCAACAAAAATATCATTGAATTAAAACACCTAAATACATAAATATTTCTTCAAAAATTAGCATGGAATGGGTCCTACTTTTTTCTATAAGTTAATCCATGAAAAAATTCATTTACTCAGATAGTTCCCATGTTTCCGACATTGAATACATTTAAATCCTTGACAATTTTTTAGTCTATGACATTATTCTACACAAATATAATTTCTTCCCCTCTATATGAGATATTCCTCTATGTTATTATTCCCACCTTGAAATATAAGATGCTAAATCTTCTATCCTCTATGTTCATAACCACATGAACTTTCCTAAAAGTCAATATTCTTCATGGTATCCATTTTAGGAACCTAACCTATGTTCACATTGTTGATAATATATGATGACAAATTATTATGAATAATCAAAATATCTTTCTCTCAATCCATAATCTAATTTTGTTTCCCATAGTAACTAATCTATCCATTAGATTCAATGTCAACAAGATTCATTTTGGTTCTATACATAGACTAAAATAAAAATAATAATTTGATAAACATAATTCGTAGTGGGAAAACTGCATAATCTCGTGAAATTACATATAAAATTCCAATCTACGAAACCTATGTTTTTATCCTATTTTATTTATGACCATTATGAAATCTATAGGATTGTAACATATAATTAGACTTGTCTATAAAGAAATACCTAGAAATATCTCTAGGTATCATACTATATATTTCTCATCCTAGTTTCTAAAGGTTTACTAAACAATTTCTCTAATACAAACTATAACAAAAAATGATTTTTGTTGATGGATATTAAATATTCTTAGATGAATTTTCATTACATTTCATAAACACATGCATGGGGACAATAATAACTTAGTGAATTTAGAAACATTGAAACATAAACAAAAACATATTAACATGTCAACTAATTCTCTTGCCAATTTCTTCATAACTAAAACCCTTTTTAACATATCATACATAATATCATTTTTCGTATCCTGGGGAAAGGAAACATTAGAATGGTCATATTCGATTCTCATTAATGGTAACCATAGTAATGATCAGTCTTAAAATAATCATAAAGAACATATAAATATACCAAACATTTGGAAATCATGTTTTTTATGTTAATTATCTTGATATCATGTCACAAAATAAATATTACATGTCCATAAATAATTAATGAACACATTCTATGAGATCCTCACATAAGACATAGAATTGAGTTATACAAATAATCATATAGAATTATTTCTCTTGTAGTCATGGAATCACTACCAATGATATCATAGTAGTATGAGTTTACTCTCTATATCATTGTGGTAGTCATAGTTCAGTACTATGATGATATTAGCAGTCAAGGTTCACTTATAGGACCATCATAGTAGAACGAGTCCACTACTAAAATGAGTTAATTCTTAATTCTATCCATGCATATATCATGAGATATAATTCATTAACCAATTCATTGGAGGGATATATAGGTCTCACTAATCACATAATTAAAACTATACATAAGTGTTCCACAAGAACATAAATCATTCATCATATCAGAATCAATGGAATGAAATGGGTTTCATAAATATCATGACATCATAAACATAAACCATTATTAGAAACAATAAGAATGGTAGCATATAATATTTTACCTAATAAATAATGTAACATAAAATAATTTTATCTTAAATAGAATATAAGTTTCAGAGATCAATTGAATACAATACTTCAAGAAAATATCATTTCTTATTTAAAAATGTTTTATTTTATTAAAATTATAGAAAACTATAAAAGAGAACGTTTTTATTTAAAACTAATCATGGAATTTTGTAAAGGAAACTTAAAAGAATAATGGATTTATGAAAATTTAAAATTTTGTTCATTCTAAATAAGTTAACAAAACCTCAATTCCATATATTTTTTTCAATATAGTCACAAAGGGAATTATTTAGAAAAAAAATATTATTCTCAAACTATGTTGTAAAAAGTCAATAATGATAAAAAAATAAATTCAAATATTCATATGATAATGTTAATAAAATTTTAGAAAAAGATTAGAAACCATGGATGTGCAAAATAAATATTTCTCAATGAATATTTAAAATGAAACAATCCTTAATATTGATGATATTGTAAAATAAATACTCATAACATTATAATCAATAGATACGTATTCCCAATGAAATAAAGAAAATTATATAGAAATGAAAATTACATTATCAAATATATATTCCTTGTAAAATAAATTCATGTGTGTTATATACACCACCAAGAAGAAACAAGTAGTGTATAAGGCTGTGTCCCACAAAATAATAAGTGAGACATAAATCCATTACCTTATATCTTGAAACTCATCATAATCATGAAATCCTATTGTATAATAAATATAATTTTATTATAAATCTATTATATAAACTTATTCAATTATATAATATCAAATATTATTTACTTATTTCATTCTATTAACTGTTTATCAACAATTCCGGGTTAAAGTTATGTTTTGGATAATAATTGCTTTGTTTTTCATTCATGTTTTTACTTATTATCCTTGGTTATCTTTGATAAATTGTTATTTAATGATATCTTTAATGATAACCATAATATAAATAACAAATATATATATATATATTAATTATTAATGTGTTAATTTGTATTCATAAAAGACCGAGATAAAAAATTAAATACACATTTCAAGAAGACGGTAGGCTGCACATGTGAATGAATGCAGTTCTCATTTCATTGATATGGAAAATCAAAGTACTTGATTTATTATGATTAATGATTAATTTTTATTTTATATATATACTATATTTTTATAAAATTTTTTTTTGTTACTACCCATGAAAAAAAGATGAAAAACGAATCACGTCACATCGTGAAGATTGTATGTCACACGTACCCACGAGTGACGTTATAATTTACAAAAATATTTTTTGTTAAAAAGGTAGGTATGATATAACATTCCATAATTATAATATTTTCATTAATATCATATATATACATCAATACCATCATAATACCTACTCATAATATTTGGTAATAGAATATGAATTGTATCGATACATGGTGATTATATGATGTATGTATGCACGAGCGATAGTTTCACTTTATATTCGATGAGAAAGGGGATGTAAAAGGGTGTGTTCATAATAATAATAAAATTAAAATATATTTAGGATTCATAAGTTATTTTTTTGATATATATTATACATTATGTGGAGGTAAAGAAGATTATAAAAAGAGAGTGATTGGTTAGAGCGATTACCTCTTCTTCAAAAGAGGTCATTCGATTAACACCTTAACACTACTATGGATGGTGTTTCACTTAAAATAAAGTATCTATAATTTGGGTAGGGATTATAGGAAGGTATTAGGGAATATATTTTCTGGAGAAATGGGGTTTAATATTGATGAAAGGAGAAGAATGGGTGACCATTTATAGGAGAGTGGAGGGGCAGTCTTTGAATTCATCAAATTATTAACTTAATAAAATTAATTTCATTATCCCAAATGAAAAAAATATAAATTTAAAATACAGGATGATTTTTGTTAAAAATAACTTCATATATTTAAAATTTGATATGTTTTTACTATTTTGTAATCCTTAACTTTTATCATTAACACTGTTCTAACCTTTTTAATTCTTACTCTAATATCATGTAAGATAATCTTTTAAGGATAATATATTTATAAAAAATGAAAAAAACTAATAAATGAGTCATTTATGATCGTTTAAGACCTATATGAATCATTGGGATATAATTTATATTTTTATAAATTTTATTTCATTTAATAATATAATATTTTTTTATATTATCAATAATGTCAAATTTGAAACTATTCATCAATTGAATTTCTAATAATATCACTAAAAAAAGATATATTATAAAACAATATTTTAAATAATCACTAATATATCAACATAATCCCTAAAATTCGTGGATTTAATTAATTATATCAACTTATATTTATTTGTATATTTTAACACCATTTATTTTATTCTTCTATTAATTAAATAACTACTCCATCATCATTTTGTGACCAATTATGTGAATTATATTATCACTAAAAATTATTAATAAATTATAATTATGTATATAATAATGTTATCTTTCCAAATACTATTTATGTTTGAACATATACATTATATAACCCCGTATGAAAAATATTTCTCTTGGTAAAAACAAAATTTAAAAAAATTGACTTTCCTTTGAATATAATATTATAAAGGTCATATTCTAATTCAAAACGAAATAAATGATCTCAAAACTGATAATTTAATTCCTATAGTTAAAAAGTACTCATCCCTTAAAATTAGGACAAGTGTTAGTGTAATTGTAGAATATTTATAATATTATTTTTACCCTTAATTACTCAATTTACACCTAACAATAGTAATAATAAAATATTACTAAAATTACAATTCATTATAGTGATAAATAAAAGGGAAATATTTAATAAATTTGGACCCCATGATTCTTATTTTTTAATACATTTTTCAATATTCCAGACGTAGAAATGGAAATTTTTTATTAAAATTCAATTCTATTGACGAAACTAGAAAACAGGGTTTTAAAGTAAAAACATTCAAAAGAAATAAATATTTTTATATCCAAATTGAATATCAAATCTATTACAATGACCTAAATTGGATTAATTGACAAACAATTATCAAATTATGATTTAAAACAATTCCAATATATAATTTATAACTATAAATTATTTCGATGAAAAAGATGTTTCAATTAATAATTAACATTTTTTTACTATTCGTCAAAAAATAGAATTTTATTTGAAAAATATCAAAAAATTAACCAATGAAAATTCTGATATTACAAATTCAGATAATAATTTAATTTTATAAATTTTAATTTATAAAAACTTTCAAAAATATATTTTAAAATAGCATACTATCAGAATTTGGAAAATCAGCTTTTTTTAAATATTTCGTTGGTGGGAAATACATTATTTATTATTATATAATATCTAGAAAACAAATGAGTTGAATTTAAAAATTAAATTTAATATATTATAATAATATTTAATTAATACAATCCATCAAGAGTGATTTTTTAATTTTATTGGTATTAAACACACTTGTGTTCATTTACATATTTTTTTAGAAAAAGATTTCATTTTAATTTTAAATGGGCTTATTTATATGTGTAAAACATACTATCATAATTTTGGTAATCCTATTACTAACCTCCATTCTAACTAATATGTTATTATTATATTATTTGAATAATTACAATAATAAAATATTTTTTTTGTAGAATCCCTGGGTTGCGTGTAACACAAACTAAGTTTGTGTTGTGTGTAACCCAAGATTAACATGGTGTAGCGTGTAATGAAAGCTATAAAAGCAATCAATTATTTAAAAATCTATTTAATAAGAATATTTTGGTGTTATATTAATATTTTAATAATAACCATACGAAATTAAGTATGAAATAATAGTAATATAATAATTAAATAAAAAAATTAATTTAATTTCTAATTAAAAAAATATTTATAAATATAATTAACTTATTATATAATTACTAATGCACAATTATTTAATTCATATAAATAATTAATTAATATAAATAATAACTAATATTAAAATTAATATAATTAATTATATCAGTAAATAAAAATAATAAATAACTAATTAATACTATAAATATAGAATAACATAATTAAAATAATTAATAAGGTTATTTTTAAGAAAATTAAAAATTAATAATACATTTATTGAAATTAGTAATTATAAATATAATTATAAAAATCTAATTACATAATTAAAATAATTAGATAATCATAATAATTTTAATACATTTAATAATTATGTAAATGTATAGACCTTATCAATAAATTACATTGTGTTTTCTAAGATTTAGAGGTGCAGGGAGAAGGTTTGATGTGAGAATAATGTAGTTGAGATAAATTTTCAGTTGAGGGAAGATTTATACAATGTGGATATTTGTTTTTCACTACCGTGTGTTAGTTGTAAGGCCTGGTTATGGAATGATGCTAGAAATTGCTTCATAAGAACTTGATAACAGATTTTATTGAATGTTTCATCTCCGGGTCCACTGTATTATTGTCCTTTATCTAAAAAAGTGGGTTCATTTGGGAGTTGTCTTTCATTTTGGTTATTCTCCATCTGACATGGAGCTTGAGGGATTATCTTTCAAAGTTTCTACCTTATGCTGGCTCATTTTAGTGTGTTGAATTTACTACATCATGGTGCTACCTTGAGTGTTGAATATCTTTAAGGGATCTATGAAATATTTTCGATGGTGGAGTTTTATGAACGACGTTTTCATCATAGCGTAAGAGTTTTTTCTATAGTTTTCTTAAAAAACTAATATTTGTGGTGTAGCCTTTTGACCATATGTCATGGACTTCTAATTTGGATCCTATTATAAATTTTTGGATCCCCTAAACTGCATTATTATATAATTATTTTACTTGACTCATGCATCAATCAGTATATGTTTTATGAGACCCTTCACCCCCTCTCTAATTCCTTTAGAACTTTCAATTAAGAGATTCATTATTAGTAATCTAAGGAAGTTTACCTACATTCCCTTCAAAGTATTCTCTATGTTCATCATTTAGATGAGGTTTTTACTTTGAGATATCATTGGATTATGCAAGGAAGAAGAAATTGGTTGGTTATAGATGTCGTAATTTAGTATTATAAATATTTTCCCTAGTGTGATCTCCTTTTTTGGATCACCACATCCTTGTAATGTATTTACATAGTGGATACTGATTCTCCATGTGATGTATGAGATTTAGGAACCCTATAATTTTCCATATTAATTTGGGACTATCATTTTTTTCTATTTCAGTATGTTTTCTGGACTTACCAAATGAAGATAAAAAATTGGTCTAAAGAATGTTATGGTAAATGGGATATTCACAAGCGTTTACCCTCTTCCATGTTATTTCACTTGTACGAGGTTCTTATTTACTATATTTATTGAAAAAAAATCATTTTGATATATTTTTGTGACAACTATAATTGAGTTTTGAATCACTATCATAAAAGGATAATAACATAGATAAGGTAATTATCCCATTTTGTGAAAAAATATACTTATATGAAATCATGTAAGAAATGTATTACCATGACATTACTGGATGTGGAAATTATTATTTTTTAGTAACAAAGATTATTGTTGTGTCTATGATTGATTTATTATTATGTGTTGGGGATATTATTTTTTGAGAAGGAATTATAATAAAAAACATTTGGTGGAATAAGGGGGATGTGCTTGAGATAATGGATCGTGGTGCTCGTGATGCGAAAGATGCCTTGGGAGGGGTTGTGAGATATTTATTAGGTTGTGGACTATATAGTTGTTTGTGGATTCCATTACTTTGTTATAAATAGGGAATGAATGGGTTTTTTGGGTGATGCATGGTCTATTTAATGTGGGAGAATTTGGTATTTTTTGGTACTATATAATATAGTTGATAATTAATAATTTGAAAAAATGTTTGACGTAACTGATTAGGATGATTTCCAAAAATGATGAATTAATTATTGAAATGAATAATTAATTATTGGGATTGGTTTCTCATTTAATTATGATTTCAGTGTCTTTATAAATTTAATGTGGTCGGTGAATGGTAAATATATAGTTTGGATAATGATAGGATTAACTAGATAATAGAGTTTTTAGTGCCCTTATTTTCATGGGGTGTGGGGATGGTTGTGATGTTATAGGTAACAATGATGGTAGCACAATGAGATGGAAGTGTTTTTTTGTGATATGATGTAGTTCTGGTTAATGTAAACTCTTTTAGGTAGTGTTTGTCTATGGTAAAATATTTATGATATATATACATAATATTTGTTACAAACCCCACCTAATATAGATAATGTTACTAATACCCAACATTCTTTAGTTACCATGTATTTTCACATAACATTTATATTGTAGAGGGAATTTATGGATGACTTATTCCCCTTCCATACACTCCCTTCTAGGTTTAGTTTGGGATGTGATGGATCGAGGTAGGAATAATCATACTACTTAAATATGTGATATACTAGAAGACCCTATGGAATGTAGGTATGACGATAAACCGATGATGTATAAGAAGACACTATGGGATATGAATAAGGATGTATATATGCACTAGAAGACCTGAAATAGTATAGGGATGTGGATATAAGATAGGTTCACCAGAAGACCACGTTGGGTATTAGTTGAGATAATATTATATTATTGGTGCAGTTTGTTGTAGGAGGATGAAATGAGGTTTATATCCTTCATTATATTATACCAAAAAATATTTCTATAAGATATGGAATTTTGGTTCATAGATTCATAAGGTATTGTGAGCACAATAAGTTTTACATTTTTCATTGTAGATACATATCATTAGGGATGTTGTTTTTTGGTCTCATCCCATTATATTCATTGATATTTTTTTCAATTATTTTATGTGCTATTTTGTGAGTGATATTTTCTGATGAAGTAACCCAACTTTCCCTTAAACTTGGCACCAGTTCTATTCCTCCACATACTCAAAGGGCGTTCTTTATCCACACATGTTGGTGAAAGGAACCCATGAGACAAAGAACACGAGAGAAATAATTATTTCTCCCAACCTGGACAACTATGATGGTAAATCCAGAATGAATAACTGAAGACTAGAGAATATATATGCCATAACTATAGGGAAACAATTGAAACAGACAATAGAAAATGTGTCCAAAATAAACAATATGAGAACTCCAACAGTGAAGGACTAAAAACCACATAGCTACTCCAAATGATGTCATGGATGAACTCTCACCATCTCACCACCATCAACCAAACCATATGACATGATCCTCGCCACCTCACTATGGTACCTTTACTTTATGTACACTGGAAGAAAATCAATGGTCTATGTATTGCCGAAGAGGTTAATATTGTGTGAGATAATATTCATATTATGATCCCACCCTGGTGTTCCATAACCATCCTCTATATAACAATTCATGTATTCTTATTTGATTTAAGAAAAATTCATGATTTGAAGTAAATAATTTTTATAGAATAACATGGTAAACATTTCTCTTTTTAAACACTTCTGAACAAAAGTAGGTATGCCAATTTCAAGGATTATTTTAAATATAATTTTCCTCAATTATAAACATGCATATCAAGGCTAACTAATAAAGTCAAGAAAATTAAAGTAAAAGAAAATATATCGCAACACTAAGGAATACTATATGTATCATACCTACTCATACCAGATTAATCAAGTGCACAAATCCGATCCAAGAACATATTCCTACGATGGATAAGAATATCACCTATGTAAACCCCCCAAAATATAAATATGTGTCCTCTAGAACAATGGGCCTAGTAAACATAAAAATACCCCAAGATAAACCACCTTGATAATCAAAAAACAATGGATGATGGCCCCAAGATAAAAGATCCACC
Source organism: Viscum album (assembly GCA_963277665.1). Classification (NCBI taxonomy): domain Eukaryota; kingdom Viridiplantae; phylum Streptophyta; class Magnoliopsida; order Santalales; family Viscaceae; genus Viscum; species Viscum album. Next base: position 1,398,790,561 of record OY728142.1, on the reverse strand, counting down.
TAATTACCCAATGTTACCTAAGTTATCATTTCCAAAAATCATTTTCAATGCATAGAAAACCTTTTCAAAACCATTTCACAATTTCCATTTCAATGCTTGAAAATAACTATTTTCTATCCATTTATCAATTACTCGGGAAAATATATTTATCATCAAAATATCTATTCAACACACACAAAAGGATCATGCAATTTCAATATAAAAAATACTTTATAAAGTAAAACAATCATGTTCATCGATGTAGGAAAGAGACGGAACCAACTGCATTAAAACTCATGTCACACATGCCCGTAACAAAATGAAAAATCGTTGAAACCCAACAACATCTTCAAAGTCCCAAAAATCCAATCACCACATCTTAATATTGATCCAAATCTAAACAAAAGAGGTCAGTGGAAGAGAGGAAACCTACACACCTTGAGGCCGAACACCCACCACCCCATGACCAACAAAGGAAAAAAGTCCCCTAGAATGAGATCACAGAATGGAACTAGAAGAAGACGAGAAGGAACATCAAATGTAGATCAATGGATTCAGTACCCCAATTCTAGGTCCCTACCATGATCAACCAAAATTAAGAACCGGAATGATCACTTACCCAGAGAGAGGCACTGTAATTGCAATAGAGTTCAAATGAAGAACATATCGATCTAGTGGGAAAGGTTCCTCTGAAAATCACCTAACATGAGTTCCAGTTCGAGATCTATTGGATTCAAAGAAGGATCCATGAAAATATAATTGGTTAGAAATTTTCAAAACTAGACGATGGGTTAGTCAGAATATGTAACACTTTTTCACATCATGAACTTCACGCTAGACAAGTATGATGAAAAATGCATCATCTCCTGTTACAAATAGACATTTTTAACAAGTCACACCATTTATGCCCTGGTAACATTGTGTACCCTTTCATGACATGGCGAGGTCTATCATGACTTTCCTACAACATCCATTACACGACATGTAACATCGTTACATAGAGTGTAACTTCTCTACATCCTCCAAAAAATCTAGAAATCTGATTCTAAGGACATTGAACCAAAAAGGATCCTGGAGAGAGGGAAAATATTTCCCGATCGTGGTATCAAGACTTTACCAACACCCCAATATAAAATCTTTCATTCCCAAGGAAGTAATGTGTAAGATTATACACTGAAAAAAGATTATGACACTATTCCCTCCACAATGATTCATATTCCCATGTCTCATGGGAATTGGATCCTTGTTTCCATAAAACTCTGACCAACAGAATTGAATTCCCATGAAATACTTTCACTTGAGTGTCAAAAATGAAAACTTATTTCTCTAGGATAGAAGAATCTTGATCCAACTCAATTTCAACCCAACTCAAACCATGAGTGGGATCAGGGTGATACTTTATAAGCTGAGAATTTTTGAAAACATCATAAATGTTTTGGAACTGAATCATCAATGATAACTGATAAGAAACATGTCTGCACTGTTCAGTGATTACACACCATTCAACATATCTCAAATATAACTTTTCCATGTTTTCAAGGTCTATGGTGACCCAAATGAGGTAAAAATTTCAGGAATACCAAGTCACCTATGGAAAAATAAAAGGATGATGTCACCGATTCACATATGATATTTTTTCGACTCGGAGATATAACTAGACATTGATGTACATCATAAAAATGTTCAGACATTAACTGAACCTAACTTAGTCCATCTAAAGATACTTCACACACATATTACCAACAAATATTTGATCTTTATGGGTGACCATACAATACCAAAAATGGATCCATTCTTATTGGTGAATGATAAATCTTATTATAAATAGACTCAACATGTCCAAGATGGTTATCCCATTATCCACTGAAATCCAAGATGTAGGTGTGAATAATACCCTTCATGATATGAATTACATGCTCTATCTAACTGTCTGTACAGGGATGATATGATGTTCTCAATTTGATCTAAGATCATATTTCCTCTTGAAGAATCCTCTAGAATCTTGAGGTAGTCCTAGGATCCATGTCCCTAAAATGGAATAAGAACTCCCATGTGACTTCAAAATCTTATGAATGTACAGATTACCATATGATCATACTATATAACCACACACCCAAACTAGAACTGGAAGCATCAAAAAACAATTTGAACCCTTTACCAGGATCAAGTAATATGATAATAGGAGTCGATGATTGAAGGCCTTTCAGTTCATCCAAAATATATCTGTCATTTTTCATCATAGGTGAATTCCATCACTTTCCTAGTAAGAGTAGTGAAATGTGATTCCATATTAGGTAATTACTAGAAAAAATGTCATTATTATATAGAAATAACAAGGATTATTCATATGAGAAAGACATTATGTGGTTACTTCCATGAAAAAACAAACTTTAACTTCTTTGGATCAACTGATAATCCATTCTGTGAAATTAACTACCCTAAGAATATTACTTCAAGAATTAGGAAGCTACATTTTGAAATATTTCTATATGAATGTTAATTTCTAAAACTTTCTAGAAAAAAACATAGAATGTTCCCATGCTCACTGTTTTTTTAAATAAACTAGAATATCATCCATGAACACTACAAAAAAAGTGTCAATAATTTGATTGAATATCCGATTAATCAAAGACCTAAAAACATCATGAGCATTAGCCAGATAAAAAATCATCACATGATATTCATAATGGACATACCTACTCCCCAAGGCTGTCTTTATTATATCACACTCTTGAACTCTGAGCTATGATAACCCAATCGAGGATCGATATTTACAACCCCTTTCCCACCTTTAACTAGTCAAAAAAATAATCTAAATGTGTCAAAGAATATTTTCTTTTTTCCATTACCCAAATAATCACCTGATAGTACACACATAAACGATGTGAACCATCTTATTTCCTAGCAATGAGAACTGAGTATACCATAAGAAAAACACTATGGAAAACAAAACATTTCTCTAACAGGTTTTCCAACTGATTCTTGAGCTCATTCAGCTCCATTGATTCAATTTTATAAGAAGGTATCAATATTGGCTTTGTACCTGGAACCAGGTTAATTATAAACCCTACTACTATCTATCTAACGGAATATAATAGATATTTTCAAGGAAAAAATCATGAAATTCTCAAAAAATAATGGGAAAATCATAAATAGAATAAATTTCATCGATCTAAAATGCAATAGTAACCAACAAACTCTTGATCTCCGGGAAGGAGGGACCTATACAACCTAGCTTTATGTCCCACTCCCCCTAAAACATACAAGAGAACCCATCGACAATATAAAATTAAATGCACTGATCCTAATAATAAAAATTAGCTCAATGATCAATAGAATAATCTATACAGATGATGATGTCAAAGATATCCAAATGAGGAATGTGAAATACCCATACCAACTCTGTATAGACAATTGACAACGAACAAGAACACTGAAACCCCTAATCTTTCCTCCTACCAAGTGGTGTCGTTAACTTCTTTTTGAAGAAAATATGTTTTGTTAGAAGTGTAAGATCATTAAAAAATGTGTAGATATAAATGTAGGGGAGGGACCAGAATTGAATAAACAAATTGATATTAAATATGAAATAACGATAATACCTCTCACGATTTCTAGACCTGTATATTCATCCACTGGACACTCATCTTCTGTGTGAAAATTCTTCTCCTGAGGCCTCTGGCTAGAGAAATGTTGTCTTTGATGCTTCTGACTGCACCGCAGTAGCCTTCAGAGCTGAAAATCCCTGACCATAATGAGGTGTAGTCATAGCCTGACAAAAGTAGTATAGATAACCAACACGTCAATAAAAATTTCATGACTTGGAAAGCATAGGAAAATAATTTCTACTGTGTCCTCCCTTGATGCACCGATAGAAAGTAAAGGGAACACTTCCAACTATGACATTTAATGAACAAGGGGCTTGCTACTTAGACCCACTTCTATGATTATATTACCAAATAATCTTCTTCCCATGGATGCCACTAATGATTCCTTGAGATAGAGGTAAATATGTGGAAAATCTATCATTTTCTACCATATTCAATTCTTTCATCATAGATCTATCTACCATCTCCGCATGGGTATAATTCTCTAACATAAACACCTACGATCTGATATCTGGTTGCAAACCTTCAGATAAATCGGCACCATTAGCTGTGCATTCTTCTATATTCCAAGAGAAAAATGGACAAGAAGATAAAATTGGTCGGTGTCCGTCAACTGAAAATTCTCTCCCTATTGTAAAGATAGGAACTCCATAGACTTTTCCAACATTAAAAACTCTAAAAAAACTAAAGAAAGAACAGGGATTTGAAACCCTTATAATCCAAGACCACATATCAGTCGGCCTGGACCATACAATCCCTCCATTACTAGTTGGATCCCTCGAGTATGAACACTACACCTTTCACAGTGATTTTCTCAAATGTCTCTAAGAAGACAAAGGTTTGATCGATTCTTTCAATCCATTCCTCTACCTCTTGTGGTTTAGTAATTAATTTAAAGGGTGGTGGATTCTCAAGAGAGAACTCTTGTAATCGATCTATCTCTCCTCCGGATTCTGGTTGAACCTCAACCACTGCATTTCGAACATGTGTAAAATACTAATTGAAAGAAAATACTTCTCATATGATAGTATCAAAAATATTCCTATCATTAGGTGGGTTCCTTTGAGTATCATCATCTTCACCTTCTATAGGAACATATGGAAGACGTATCAGATGCATACTAATGCACACAAAAACCCAAGAACTATCACACAACAAAGAAAATATCAATTCAAAATAGAAAACCCATAAGAAAAAACTGATATTTTTAAATAAAAAACCAATAATAAGGACACAAATACCAATATCCCATGTAAACATGAGTCTCGTTATGACAAGAGAGGACTAGGAACATATCAGAACATACTACTGAAGTCCCCAAAATCCCACTTCCTCTCTAACAGATGTCCCAAGTAAAGGATTCTGGAGGACTGACCTAGCTCTGATACAATACTATGATGAACTAACTTGGGTTGCCCTAATACCCGACACCCGACCCATTCTTCCACAAACTCGAAGGGCGTTCCTGATCACCATAGTATGGTTAAAATCAGCCAGGTATCAAAAAACACAATAGAGGTAATGGTTTAACAAAACCTAAACAACCATGTGTCATATGTATATATAAAGAATGAATAAATATCAGAAGACTTGTGAATATATATTCGATAACTATATGGAAATAATGGAAACATACAATTGCATAAGTATCTAAAACAAGCTCCAAGACAAGTCCAACAATAATTGAATAAAAACCACAAAGATACTCCAAACGATGGTATGGATGAACTACCACCATCTCTCCACTAGCTACCCAACCAAATTGCATGAACCCTACTACCTCACTACATCCCCTTGCCTTTCCCTACACTGAAAAAAATAAAGGTCTATAAACTGCTGAATAGGTTTATAGGGTTTGAGCTAACAAGAATAGAAGGATTCCACCCAAGTGTTCCATAACCATTATCTGTATGAAAATTCATATATGATCATTTTATGTAAAACAGAACATGATAAGAAGTAAAGAGGTTTTATATAAAACCTGGTCAACATTTCCCTATTTCATAGTTCTAAACAAAATTAGGTAAATAAATTTTAAAGCATATTTTCCATGTCATTTTGCACAATTATACACATATATATCAATTCTAACTCAGAAATACAAGGAATTCAAAATATGATCAAATGCATTACTACACCAAGGAATACTATAGGTCTCTTCCATAGACTACTCATACCATAATATTCATGTGCACAAATATGGTCCTAGAACAGAAGACATGGATGTAGAGGAATACCCCCCCTGAGTAAACCCCCCAAAATGTCAATATCTCTCCCCTTAAAAAATTGGCATAGAAAATACTGGACATCCCCAAGACAAACCCCCTTTATATACACAAAAAAATGGATGATGTTCCTAAGATAAACCTTCCACCTAAGTACCTATGGTAACCCATGTTCTCTTTTCCAAAAATCATTTCAATTATTGGAAAACCCTTTCCAAAACCATTTTAAAATTACCATTTTAATACTTAAAAATACACATTTTATATCCATTTATTAGTAACCATGGAAAAACCATTTCCCTTAAAAAACCTTATTCAACTCAGACAAAAATACCATGACAATTTCCGTATACAAAATAAATTACAAAGTAAAATAATCAGGTCCATAAACGTATACTGGATACAGAACCACCAACCTTAAAACTCAGGTTGTGCATGCCCACAATGGCATCCAAAATAAATGAAACACAATGACATAAAGGAAGGCCCTTGAATAAAATCCCACATACTAGGATTGATCAAAATATAAACACAAGAGATCGGTGGAAGAGAAGAAATCCATATATCTTAAGGATGAACACCCTCCACAGCCTGAAAAATAAAGGAAAAATCCATCCAGGATGAGATATCTCAATGGATATAGATGATGAAAATAAGTATAATTTAACTTATATCAATGGATATGGTTGTGCAAGTCTAAGGTGATACCACTATCAACCATATTGATGAACCAAGATGATCCCTTACCCAGAGAGATGCACCATAATTACAATAGATTTCGAACACCGAACAGATCACCCTAGGGAGAATGGTGCCTCTAAAAATCACCGATGATGAGTTCCATTTTAATAGGCAAGGGATTCGGAGAAAGATCCCAAAAAAATATATCACTCAGAATTTTTTTAAAACTGGACGTGGTTTGAGTCACTGTGTGTAACTCCTTGTCCAGTTGTGAACTCCATACTTGAAATGTATTTCTAAAACCCAACACCTGAGGATAATTGTTTTAACCCATCATGTTGTGTGAGCCCTGCTCACAATGGGTACAATTTCTCAGTGTGGTGTGGTCTTTCACAGCATACCTTCAACATCCCTTACACAACATTTGACTTGTTTACATGACTTTTAACTACTCTGCAGCCTGTAGACAATCCAGAAAACAACTTCAAAAGACCTAAAACCAAAATTGAACTTTTATAGGGGAAAAATATTACTTAAATAAAGTAACATGATGTTATATATTTTTTTGGATGGTTGTACCCAATCTAATATGTTCTTGTTGGTTATTTTTCTTTCATTAATGTAATATAATTCCCCTTCAACATTTTTATGAGAGGTATTGTGTATGATCTTATTTAGTATACATTTTTTTCACATCCCCATTTATATAAACTATTTTTGGTACTCAATGTAATATTGGTTACATGGATAAAAAATAAAATCTTGTAACTTGGGTTTAGTTATATATTTGGAGCGTTAAATTTTATTCGTTCAATTTTTTTTTTGATTTTTATTTATTGAAATTATTCCCAAATTATGGGATTATTTTGGATATTATTTTTTATATTATCCTATTTATTAGAATTTTACTTCTATTTTCATGTTCTATATTTGGGAAATTCCTCCAATTCATTTATTTATATCCTCAATTTTAGTTTCCAACCCAGGTCACAGTGTAGGTAAGCCTCATGGGTTACTACCATCTTCTTGATTATTCGAGGAGGGCTTCCTACTAGGGTTCGATCATGATAGAGTGGTATCAAAATATCAAATTGAGTGAAAAAAAGGATTTTGGATTTAGGTAGTAATTACGATTTCAAGGTCTATTAGGGAAACAATACTAGTTGAGATGGGATCAAGATGTATGCCACGAAGACAATTTTTGAAATTGGATTTTAGGGCCCCCATTGATCTAATGAAAATAACTTGAGCGTAACCTAAGATAATGTGATGTAGTTATTCTTATAGTTGAATTAACTAAGAGATGTTTGTGAATAATTCTTGGTAACGATTGTGTTTGAAATGAGACAATTGAGGATAAGTTAAATGAATTTAATTAAATTTACATGAATTAAACTAATTATGTTCTATTGAGAGTAGATTTTTGGTTCCTTGTTTTTTGAGATAATAGTATTTCATTATCCAATCATGATTTAGTTTGGTGATGTTTAGTAGGCTTACCTTGTTATCCATTAGAGTGTAGTCTCATCTAGGAAGGGTTAGTTGTGAATGATGAAGTTGTCTGAGTTCTAGCATGAGGGTATGGCTATGTATGAAATAATCATATCTAATATAGAGAAAAAGAACTGGATATAGGAACTTAAGATCTATCTTTGTTCAATACGATCTAGGAATATGTATTGGGATCCATTGGATATCAGTTCCAAAGGAGGAGTTCCAAAATATTGTTATATCGTATATATGGGGGAGTGAATGATGGAAGATGATTCATGACAATATTTTCAGTAGCCTTTTTGTGTTGAATTTCTATATTTGATGAATTGTTTTCTGAAGAGGTAAGAAATGCTCTCCCTTTAGATGGGGAGGGATTGTTATTAGGATCATGGGATTCAGTTTAAGGGCCTGATATTCATCACCCTTGAACTATTTAAAGACGAGAATTCAAGATCTTAGTATTTTTAGGAGGTATTGTGCCTAGTGATTCTCTATGTAGTGACAAATATATGTTGTCTAAATACATGGAGGTACAAATGAAGGATCAGGTGAGTGATGGAATTCTTTAAGATATTGCTTCATCTGAAGAAGGTATTCACTATTGTTACTCAGGAAGATAAAATTTTGGTGCTGGATCACATGTATTGGGGTATTCGAGTTTTTTACTGTCTTAGAATCCTCTTCAAGTGTTTATTTCCTCCTATTTATATAGTACATTAGTTCCTAATTTTCTACCTGGGGATCTAAACTAGTGTGGTCATTCATTAAATGTGTTGTTATAGTTAGATCCATGTTCTAACTATATTTGAGGATAAGTGATGTCTTGGAGTTTAGGGTCATGATCAGAACCACTAGATTTAGTAACCTCAGAGGTCATATCAATAATAAGGACAACATGATTATCTTATTCCACAAGTAGATTGGTCTGGTAGTGGGAAACCCCATTATATCCCTCTCCCTCAAGGACACATGTCTATGAACAACTGTGATGGTGTCATCATTTGTGAGATAATGGTATAGTATGTGGATAACTTAATGCTATGGATTTTCTAACTCTATAAGAATAAATTATCAGTTAAGGAACTATTTAATCTTCATTCGCCTTGGTTTATCATTTTTCGATACTATAGTGTCTCAATAATTATTTACAACTAACATTTTCCTTTCGATATGACTCAAGGTTTAGTAGCTTCGGATGAACCCTATGTTTACTATTCTAGTTAGAGGTCATATTGGGATGATTCATGTGTGTTAGTATTTGGAGATGATAGTGGGGAGGAATTTTTCATATAAGAATATATTTCTATGTTACATATAACCCTTTAAATTCACTCTCATTGTCAACTAATTTTATTATATATTTTTTTGTCAGTATCTCGATGAGAGTCTTGCTTTTATATAAGGTTGAATTTATAGTGTGTTATTTTTGAGAAAAGAAACATAATACATATCATACCTGTTTGGATCCACTGTGATCATCAATAACAGCCTTGTTTTTTGGACACATTGGTGGAATAGGCGGTGGAGTTTCCAATATTAATTGTGTATTTCTCTAGTTTTTTTTCACAAATTTTGTTGATTACCCCTTCAATGTGATACCAAGTTTGGAATTTTGTTTCAACTTGATGGCTATATAATTTTGATACCACCTTTTTAGTTGTATACTTTTGAGATATGGGAGACGATGATTCATGTTGACGATCTGATGGAAAAGTGTTTCTTCTTGAATAATGTGTCACCGTTGGAGCTCATGTGATGTTCATTAAGATGGTTGATGGTGGTCTGAGGTTCTCTATATACAACTATTAGTTAAATTCACCTATGGTCAAGAAAAATTACTTATATTCAAGGATCTATGAACTATTCAACCAATTGAAAAGATCCAACGAGTTTTCAAATGTTGATATGTTGTTTGGATATAACTAGATGAGATGTTAAGAAGATGACATCCCAAAGAAAACTATCCAGTTCCATTATGGGAACTTACATCCCATGTCCATTTAATTATGTTTCTCAAATTACCCAAACATATTCATGGGACTCATAAGTCAATGTTCCATGAGATCTTGGATCAGTTTTCTGTCATGTTCATCGATGAAATTCTTATTTAAATAATTCTACATAAGGAAATTGTTGACTGCATCTAGTAAATTCTATCGAACCATAAACAACATAATAATTATAGACATATGTAAAATATTATGTTTTGGACATAGTAGGATCACATATAAATAAATGTGGTGTATTAATGAGTTTATGAGGGTCATTTGAAGATAGAAGTGATTAAATATTAGGTAGCACCCATGAATATTGTAGAGGTTCATTTTTTACTCAAATTAACATCTTTTATTTGAGTTTTGGGACTCATTTGTCTTAGGTAGAATCCCCATCAATAACCTTGACCATAAAGTACTATGATTTATTATAGACTGATCAATGTAAGATGAACTCTTACCCCCTAAAGGATAGGTTTACAAGTGAACTATTGATTAATTATCAAGGGTAATAGATAATTTTTAATGTATTATGTGATTCTTATCAACCCATTTTAGTTTTTTGTATTAATGTATCAATGAGTAGTGATTCCCTATGGGTATAGGAAGTTATGTCTCTATAATACTTTCTATAGCACCCACGATCCAGAGTTTGAGGTCATGGGGTTTTATATAATTTTTTTTGTGAAATTACATGATCAATGTGGTCATATTAGTCAGGATAAAAAATAAGATACAATAGTAATTTTATCTCTAGGGGAGATCAAAATCATATATAGAATAGGTGGATAGTGTTTCCTGAGGAAAATGATTTTCCGATCTCATACACACTAAGGAGGGGGATGTAGTTACACATGCACTGAGTATGAAGATGTGGGAAAATCATGTTCCGAAATTTTGAGACAACTTGATTTCAATGACAATGATAGTGCTAATAAACCTAACATAGAGGAGGCCAGTGGAAGAGGTTTCTTGATTGATATGACAACATGATCCTATTTATTGAATTGGGGGGGGGGATATAAAAGAGGAGAATCAGAGGTGGAATTAATGTGGAATGTTTCATCAAAGATGATTTTATGGAGTAATGATTAGAGGATGAGAAAAATTATATAATGTTTTAGGGGAGGCTTATTTTAGAGTCAGTGGTGTGCGATGAGGTTCTACTTGAGCTTTATAGCTCAATGGTTGTAGTGAAACATTGTATTTCCAAGATGTATAGTGACATTATAGGTCATCTTTTTCTACCTAAGATGATGTCTTCATTGGTCATGTTTGTCTTATAATGTCTATTTTACTAGTAGGTGAAGTTGGAGGAATATGTTCTAGGATATTTGTTTAGTAGTTTAATGTTTCTAAGTGGAAATGAGAGTAAATATTATTTGGCTTCATCAATTTCCTATAATGAACTTAAATATGATGTTATTCAGTTTTTTTGATCATAGATTGATTGATGAACTCATCCATATTCCAAGATAATGGAGAGTCAACATCCATGGAAGTTTTTTTTGGAAAGGAGGTATTTAGCTAGGGTTTTGTAGAATCATGGTGAACTGAGGATCATCATTTCTGATCAGGATCCTTATTTTAGATCATAGTTATTGAGAGGATTTCAATAGGATTTTGGATCACATTTTCCCCATAACACTATTTTTACACCCTAAAATGGATGGAAAAAATGATGTTTATTAATTCAAATACTGGAGGATATGTTTTTTGAATTTGTCTCGGGATTTGATAGATCATGGATAAATCATTTTACCATGGTTTAATTTTCATATAATTACAAATTCTCCTATTCTATTAGAATGGATCCATTTGATGTTTTTTATGGTTTATTTAATGAAGACTCATTGAACATTATTCTAGACTTCTATAACATAGTTTTGTTATTCCCAATGAAATGAATCATGGTATTTGAACTAAATTATTTGGTGTTTCCATTTTTTCTTAAGGGGAATTCAAAGAATTTTATTATCGAATTAGATAAAATTTATATTTAAATTTGGGAATAGGTTTATGACTCATTTAAGGACACATTTTACCCAAGTAGATTAAGATGAGAAATAAGAATCCAAATAATACATTTTCTCTTGATTAGAGATAATCCATTTATGAGTCTTGATGTAGCACCTTAATATTATATAAAATAAAACTATGCTCGAAATCATATTTGACATACGACACAATTCATAAATGACAAACAAAATATACAATATTTATAACCTAGCCATTAAATTAGAATGTATGAAATTTGTTAAATACTTTATGAAATATATATATTTATATTTTACATTGTATAAATAATTTATAAGTGTTTACTAAATAATTATTCATCATTTAGTAATGTATTTTTATCATTCAAAAATATGATTACTTTAGAAATGATATTTATTTTCCATCAGAAATGAATATTGTATAAAATATTTTAAAATTTTAGAAAATTTATTTGTTATAATTTAAATTTTTTTAAAATATTAATATCAAAATTTACATTGAGAGATTTTTGGGATTTTTTTGGAAAATAAATTTTTTTTAGCGAATAGTAAAAAATATTGATTTTTTGTAAAAATATGTTTTATTTTCAATAAATTATGTAAATTTAAAATGTCAAATTATGTTTTGAATATGATTTAAAATAAAATAATAATAATCTATTTATATTTATTCCAATTAATGGTAATTTTATTGTATTTATATATAATTATAGTATTATTAAATTTTAGGGTTTCAAAATGGGATTTTCTAAGAACAGTTTCAAAGTGCATATTGATTGTCCTTTCTAAAAATTAAAAATACTTATAATGATGAATTAATTGAATTAAATTTTAATATTATATGTCAAAAATATAAATTTCTATTCATATAATTTTTAATACTCAATGTGTAAATATTAAATCACTTTTTTCTTGAAAAATTAACCTATAGAAAACCAGCTTCTTCATAACGTCTAGGAGTTTAATTCTAAATTAAATTTTCCACTTATTTGTATTTAATTTTGTAAAAATAGATTAAATATTTTGAATCAGAATAGTATATAATTTCTAATATGTTATAATTAATTTTTGACCACATCGAATAGTGATAACAATTAATATTAATCAACATCGTTAAGGTGAAAACTATTTTATTAGGGGGTCAAACTAAAAGGATCTTGGTGAAATGATCAAAATTCATGTATTAAAACTATTTTATTTTCCAATTTTAACTTATAATGTTTAATTATTGATAAATTTTCACTTTGGATCCTTTTTACAAATGAAAATATTTGGTTATACCTTTCTCTTTTCAAAAATTACAAATATTCCCCTCACATCACAATTAAAAGACCACCCCCCTTTCAACTCTTTTTAAAAAATTAAAATCAATTTATTTCATAAAAAAATTATTAAAAATTAATACTTAATTCCATTCCGACATACTATATCGCTTATTTTGATAAAAAATCTATCCTAAGTAGCCTTTTGGTTTCAAAATAAGGATATTTTTTTGAAGAAGAGGCATTGTGCTTAACTACTTGTCATTATTTTTTGATTTCTTCCACCTCATTAAAATATTCCTCCATAATAATTATATAATAAAACAATTATTTACCATATATTTAAATTTTATTATGTTATTTTCATAACCTAAATCCATCTTCTCTTCCCTCAAATTATATATGAAATTATAATTCATATGTGTGGTGAACTATTTCCACTCAAACTGATGTCATTTGTTTTCCATCATTTCCTCTCTTTTCATGATATAATGATTGAATAAAATAATATATATTTAAATATTATATTTTAGGATATTTATACTTTTGTAAATAGGATATCATATGTACATTTTTTACATCCCATTTCACGGGATATATGTTAAAATTTCTAGAGTGTATGGGAGACTACCGCCGCATGATGCAACATCATTCTTTTTTCACTAATGCTTTACCAGGAAGGTAATACGTATAAATTTAATTAATATATCTGATAATGGTTAATTATTTATGATATTAATGACATTTTTATCATTATAAAATTATAATATTTCATTTTATCTCTTACACGGAAAAATTGTAGCATCACTTGTGTACATATATTGACTACCGCCTCCACAGAGCGATGGAACTCTTATTTTTTCATCACCACAACACATGGATGAATTATATAAGAAACTTTAATGAAATATTATAATATTTATTATAATATTATCATTATTTAATGATAATACATCACTTACTTTCCATAATGATTGTTGAAAAATGGTAACATTTCCCACACAAATCTATGGCATATCATCTACACGATTTTAATGTTGTTCAATGTTCAAAAACATATATCATGATTGGTTTTTTAATATTCCATTAAAAAAATTTAAAAAAATATTTTTTTCATAAGTTATTAAACAATACTAAGGTTTTCCATAAACAATAAAATTATATAATCTTATTATACATGAGTTAAAGGACACGTGTGGAATGTCCATACTCAGTGTAAGAGCTTATTCATATCACTATGTATTTATGTGAGACGTATGCTATATTTTTAACTTATTTATATTGTGTGGTATATATAATGAATTTTTAACATATAATATCCTTCATAAATTATAGATAATTTAAAAAAAATTAATTTAATGTTATTTAATCCAAGGTAATTTGAATTAAATGTTACTAAATGGTAAATAATTTCATAACTCAATTTATTTTCATTGGGTTATATTACTTATTTTTTTATTTGATATTAAATTATTATGTTTTAAATGAATTTTTTATATTATTTTGTATTTAAAATAATTTATTATTGATATAAATTTGATACACATAATTTAGATGTTGATAAATTGTCAAATTCAAAGGAATGATGTTTTTGTAGGTTAATTATCTCTGATTCTCTTTCTTTGAGACATATGATTATGATATGTACCTATATTCATTCATGTGGTGTATATATATCCTTTGACAAGTTATTTTAGAAAATTTCTTATGTTCATTATATTTAATGTATCAATAAATGTTACTATTTTATGGGGATTAGGATTAATGAATTACAAAATTGGAGAAGGCTTCATGTTATAATCTCCTCTCATTCGAGATTATTTTTGTTCAATGTAATTTTGGAGGAAATAATATGATATTACACTCATGAACCACGTATCATTCATTATTATCTGGTTATGAATTTGATTTATATTTTTTATTTTCATTTCCATTGTTATTTATTAACTAAAAATCAAGGAATTCATTTTTAAGTGATACCGATGTTGTGTTTTCTTTTAGATCAAGTACTATTCTCTTATATATCCATGATTTATAAAATATTTTTAAATTTTAAATTTTTAACTATAAATTATTTCCTAAATCCATTTTACATGATCTAATAACTTCTTTTAAAATTCTTTAAACTAGAAATATCCTAACATTTTTAAATTTTTCACTTTTGACTCCCTCTTTTAATTATATTTAGTAAATAATGTTTATTTTGAAATGTTATAAAATAAATATTTTCCAAAAATCAGTTCAATTTATTTCCAAAAAGTATCCTTTATATTTTTCCATGTTTTTGTTCAACTTCAATAATATTAAATATATTTTTACAAAATTTGGTTATAATAGTGATTTTCAAAATGAAAAGGTTATTTTAAAAAAACTGTTTTAAATTTTCTTTTAATGTTATTTCCATTCATCATAATCAACGAACTATTTTTTTTATTATTCTCCAATGGGTATATTTATCCTTATAACATCCTAATTATTTTTTCACAGGATTATGGTTTTTTTAATTATATAGATATAGAACCCATTTTGTTTTTACATTTTAGTAATATTTTAAAAATAACTTTTGGATCTCATTTCCATACCATGGGTTAATCATGTTTCAAAGTGACTGTTATAGAAACCATTTATTATGTACATATTTCACATGTTTCTAGGATATTTTTATGTAACCCATTTATTTTACAAAGTTTAATCATGTTTCAAATATAATGTTATGGAATACATATCTTTTCAACAAGTTGACATGTTTCAAATTAATTTTTTTGGAACCTTTTTTTTATTTGTAAAACATATTATCAAAGGAATAATTATTTTTATAAGTTTTAGGATGAAACAGATGGTCTATGTATTATATTTATTGTTATTTGATATTTTTATACAATGGGTGGTCCATGCAAGAATCAGGTGAGGTCTATATAGCTTATATGTTGGGTATGGCCAAATAACTCTCCAATTCATTAGGTAAAGAGTATGTTCTCTCAATAATTATGTTGGATTTCGGTCATATGGTTATTTGAATCATAAGGGGTTTTTAATGTTTCAATGATGACAATTTTCCATGATATCATCAACTTATTTTTGTGTTGTTGTGGGTTATAAATATTTCCTTTGATCAATATTGATGTCACAGAGCTCTTTATTATTGTTTGAACATACTCTTTCATTTTTTAAAGACTTATTGAATGATTTTTTGTTCTATTATCCATGTATATATGGGTATTATTACTATTATGTTATTCTAATGCATTTTATTATTTCATCATACCCTAATGGACATATTAATCTCACTGATGAAATTCAATTGTTAATTATTATGTTTACCCTTACTAATCACTTGAACTCACCCTTATTATGTTTGATTTTACATACGTTATCAAGAATGATTTTAAATAAATTATCTATAGAACAATTTCATATAGATGATTATGGTGAAAGAATTTAGAATATGATAAAATGGGTAGAGTGGGAGATTAATTCTACCATCATGAACCAATTCCATATTTTATTCAAATTATTTTTGTTTTTGATGCAGAATAGTTGGTCACATTAATACCTTTCAAATCCAAAAATGTAATGATTATGATTTCAACACCAAATCTAGGAGTATGAGTTCTAGATTATTGTTGTTGGTATTAAAAGATGTTTTAGATAAATTTACAGATTATGATGTATTATGGTGAGTTTATCATAATAGTTAGGGATACCGTCATAGGTCAATAGGAGTAGGGTTGATTGTAATTTCAATGTATTAGAAACCCTTTTTAGGTTTTATGTGATGATATTTTTAAATATATTATTGATAATTTATGATCCATTTTATTAGGTTTTAGTATATTTAATGATTCATTTTAATGTTATGTATTCCTTTAATTTATTCAGTTAAAATATTTAAGGCCTTTATAACCATTATGGTTTATATGTTCATGGATATTATGTTAATTTTGGGAACTGAAGATTTATTTTATATTTAGCTATGGGATTGTAATGTTATTTTGTGACTAAGTAATTAATGATTTTCCAGAATAAGATCACAATATTTTTTTCTTGTAAGATATAAGTTATGAAATAGACTTTTTGATTAAAGAACACTTAAATTTGGACGTTATTAAGGTAATTTTGAATATAGGATCATTTATATATGGAATGATTTATTTTCAAATTGGGCATCATTCTTAACATTTGATGATAAATGTATTATTTCATCATATGATGGTTTATTAATTTTGGGAGTTATGTTACTATGCAAGTACCATTTTTTATTATTAAATTTATAAAGATGGTGGAATAACTTTGTTTTCCATCATATGGTTATACAAGCCGCTAATAGTTTATTTTAGTACTTCCAACATGGAAAATTTATTCTTGTATACTTTTTGTTTGATTAAAATTGGACATTTTGGTAGAAAATTATTAAAAGATGAAATTTAACTTATTAAGAAAGTATATTTATTTATAATCATAGTCTACATGTTAATTTAATACTTGAACTCTAGGAAAATGATATTAAATTAAAATTATTCTTTATTACTATCATTTATTATGATATCAATTACATTTTTCACACCTCTTAGGTTTCTGGTTTGGGGGTTGATATCATTCTTTTGATTATTCACTTTATTGTGATCGATGATCAATATTTATCTATATTATTTTTTTGGAATTAAACTGTTCTTCCATGTCCAAATATTCATATCCTCCAAATTTAATATTTTTTTTAAAAAATGTATGTTATATTCTAAATGACCTTCATACGTTCTTTTCAATCATTTCAAGAGGATGTTTTATTAACCCTATTTATGATGTGTCTTTCCAAAAAAAAATTATTTTCAAATGCCCTAAAATTTATTACTGAGAAAAATTTAGAATTATGAGAAATAAATTTATTAATTTCTAAAGGATGTAAGTCTCTGATATTTTTTAAAAGAACATTGTGTATGATAGTGTATTTAAAACGCAAAAAAATCTTAAACGATCCGCAAATTATTTATAACTATTATAAGATAGATGTTAAGTTTGAGGGTATGAATCATTGTAAATATTTTATGATTTAAATGTATATATTTACTACTTAATATAAATTATTTATAATGGTTTAGTAAATAATAAATTATTTGTTTGGTAATGAATTTTTATTCTTCAAGAAAATGTTTTCTTCAAATATTTTTTTTCATTTCATAAAAAAATATTTTAATAAATTCATGTAAATTTTAGAAAATATATTAAAAAAACATATTTTCTTAAATTGTTATTTAAAATCATAATTTTTAAGAAATTTTGGTATTTTTCAGAAAATATTGATTTTTTAATGAACAATGAAAAACACTCCTTTTTGTAAAAATGTCATCTATTTTCAGTAAAAAAAATTAAATTAAAAATTCCAATTATTTTTTAAATATAATATTAAATTACATAATAATTATTTATTCCACTTAATAATACTCTGTTACTATTTATATTGGATTTCATTACAAGTAAATTTTTGAGTTTGAAAACGAGTGTTTTTTATATCTATTTTAATGTGCCTAATGTTTATCCATTTAAGTTAATAATGAAAAAATAAGGAGGAATTAAATAAATTAAATTTTTATATAATATATGAACTAATATTTATTTAGATTCATATAATTATTATTCATATACATATAGTTAATATAAAATCATCTTTTTCTCAAAAATTACACATCTTGAAAACTTAGTTTTTTATTGAATTTGAGGGATAAAATTAAAATTACTATTTTAAAAATATATGAATGGAATTTGGTAAAATGGATTCAATATTTTCAATCCCTATAATATTAATTATAAAATAATTTCTACATTAATTTTATCTACAATGAATAATGAAAATGGTAAAAATAAATTTCGGCTGTTAAGGTGAAATAGGATTTACCAGGGGTAAAATAAAAATTAAACGTTAAAATTAACTAAAAAAATATTTAAAAACTATTTTATATAGATAATTTTACCTTATAATTTGTATTTGTTGGAAATGTTCCATTTTTTAGCCTTGTTGAAGGTGTAAAACTTGTGTACACATTTTCTATTCAAAAATCACAAGTATGCCACTCACCTCTATATAAAAGGCCTCATCCTCTTCTCTATCCTTCAAACCTTCATAGCCCTTTATATCATCCAATACCTTTCGAAATATATTAATTACTTCTTTATCCAAATCTTTATTCCCTTATTTTAATAAAAAATATATAACCTAAATCATTTTGGTTATTTACTATGGAGGTTGTATGAAGAAGAAGTATTATGATTAACTGATCATTTTTATTTTATTTCATTTCCAACCCCCTTCCGATATTCTTAATATTTAATTATATAATAAAAAAATAATATAACATATAATAGGATTTTATTATTTTATTTTAATATCCTAAATCTATATATTATTCCATCAAATTCGATACAAATAATAATACTTATGTACATAAGACTACCAACTCATTGACTTATGCCATTATTTTTCCATCACTGACTCACATGACTTGATGTCATTATTTTTCCATCAATGTCTTCATGAATGTACGGATTTTGGGGAACATCAAGGCCTCATGACACCTCATTGCCTTCAGGCCACATCAATGACTTCAAGACACCTAATGTCTATTAACCCACAATAAAATTGTACTAAATGGTCCCAGAAGATACTATAAAGAGAAGGATTTATATGGGGTTTCAGTTAAAGGCACATTCACCTTAGCAGGGCTAATGGATTCGAAAGAATGTGGGGTATGGAAATTTCCATCTAGACCAGAATTTTCATCCATGGGAAGCATAGCCTAATAAATATGCTAAGATAGAGAGATAATATCATGGAGTAGCCACTAGGGAGGGGTAGTTCTATGCAGTTACAGTCTATATTTATTCCTCTATGTCCTTCGGGTCATGCAATGTAATGAAACCTATGGGCCATGTAATTGTTTCCCTTAAACCCTTAAAAGGGAAATTATCAAAACTTAATAAAAAAACATGTCCTTTCGTCCATTCAGGATAATGACTTTTTTATCATTCTCAAATGATAATTTATCATTTTCTTTTTTTCATTGGAAAATAATTTCATCATTCATGTGCATGTGTAGAATCCGGCCTACAGGAAGAAGTGTGATTATTTTCATCATAACTAGAGAACATGTATGACATATATTAGAATATGTTATTAAAAAATATTTTATTTATGATATTATTATAATTATTTAAATAAAAAATAATACTTATTGTTTTCCGTAATTCTCGTGGAAAAATGGAAACATTAATCATGGGTACGTATGGCCTATAATCTCCATGATTGTAATGTAGGAAAATATTTATTACCATATTTCATGATTGGTTTTAAAATTATAATGTATTAATAAATATGATAAGTATTTCATTTTTATTATTATATATATTTTGGAATAATTTCTTCTTTTCTTACAATCATCACAATAAATTTATTTTATTATAATCAACTATAAATCCTCAAAACAACTCATGTGGACTTAAAAAATTATGTATTTTAATATTACATTGAAAATATATAAAGAATTATTTCATTTTATGGTATTAAACAAAAAAATGGTTTTTAAAAAATCAAATAATTTAGGTAATTGTATTATTTAAGATTTAAAGGACACACATAGAAAATCTAGGCTCTAAGTAAGGGTTTTCTCATCTCACTTTTTATTTATATGAGATATATATTATATGAACCACATATTTAAATTGTATGTGGTATATACTACCCCTTTTCAATGAAATATCCTTAATCCTATATACATATTTTTTTCCATTAAAATTTATTTATTTCATATGCTAGAATTTATATTGCAAATTACCTAGATTTAAAGAATTTCATAACTCAATTTCCCTTATCTGGGTTATATCAAATTTTTATTTCATTTGATATTATATGATTGTATGTATCATAAAATTTCATTATATAATATTTTATTTCATTTTTTATGTTTATTTACATTTTATACAAATAAAATCAATTCACTGATCAATGGAAAAATTCATTTGTCGGATTTTTGTAAGGGTTATTCATCTCAAATTCACTTCCACATGATACATAATATTATGATATGTAAATATATCAATTTTTGGGGGTGTATATACTATCATTTGACAAGTTATATTAGTAAAATAATTATGTTATTTCAATTTAAATAATAATTAATTGTGATTATTTCATCAGGATTACGATTGAAGAGTTTCCAAAGTGGGAATGTTTTTTTGCTATAGTCTCATTTATTTAAAGATTTTTCATGTTCAAGGTTATATAAGAGTAAATAGTGTGATAATATTTTCTGGATCCATATATCTTTTATTCCCCTTAACTTATGATTTTGGATCACATGTTTAATATCAATTTCTTCTATTATTGATTAAAGAAACATAATGGAAACTATTTTAAGGGATATTAAGGTTTTATTTTCATTTATATTGGCTATCATTCTCTTTAATATACATGTAATCTAAAACATGATTTTCTTTATCAAAATAAATTCTTTCCTAAAAGAATTTTACAAGTTATTTCTCTTTCTTTATTTTTTTTAAAATGTAAGATTCATAATGTTTTCCAAATGGGATATTTTTTACTCCCTTTTTCAAAGTGATATTAAAATAATGTTTTTTACCATTTATTAAATTAATTTATTTCTCTGATTTCATCTACATTATTCTCTTTGAAGTTTCATTTATATTCTTCAAAGGATAATTTCCATGAAAAATATTTTTTGAAATATATGTTAAATTTTAGGTTTTCAAATTGATTTTCAAAATTAAAAGGTTATTTAAAAAAAATATTCATCTTTTAATGGTATTTCCATTAATAAAATTCAAAAATCCTTATTTCTATATATGATGTAATGGGGATATTTTGTAAATATCGAATTTTCAATCATTCTTTATATGGATAATAATTTTTTTCAAATATATTTTTATGCAACCGGTTTCTTTTCCAAGGTATAATAATGTTTCAACAAGATTGTTATGGAACCAGTTTATTTTTCATTGGTTTAACCACATTTCAAAGAGAATGTTATGTAACTTGTATATTTTCAATAGTTTAATCATTTTTCAAATATATCATTATTTTATGTTTCTTTTCCACGAATTATTCATTTTTTAAATATATTTTTATTGGATACATTTCGTTTCTATGGATTACTCATATTTAAAATAGTTTTTTATATAACCCATTTATTTTACCTTGGTTAATCAATTTATGAAATGAATAATTATTGTCTTTATGAGTTTTTAGATTAAAGATAATCTCTATGTACATTATTTATGGTTTGAGAATATTTTTATTTGATGTGTGTTCCTGTATAGCGCTAGGTGAATCTAATGTGTATTACACAATTGGTGTGATCCGATATTGCCCTAGGGAATTTTGTGAATATTTTGTTATCTAGAATGTTATATTAGAATTCAATCATATGGTTATTCTAATTGAACAATTTTTAAGGGTTCTATGATTATAATTTCCCAATATACCATCATGTTTGGTAATTCTAATATGGTTCTTAATGTTTCCCTTGATCAAATAGATTTCACAGTTATAATGATTATTGTAGCTCATGAATCATTCCTTTTTAAACCCTTATTTCTGGTTTTAATGTTTGATGATCCGATTATTGATGGGTATGAGTTCTTTTATTTTATATTAATCAACATTGATTATGTATTCATACCTTTATTATCATATTAATCTCACTAATTTCATTTAATTTTATTGATTATGTTTACCCTTGTTTTTCATTTGATATCACAATACCTACATTTCATTATCAGTATTTTATCATGAATGATTTCAAATGAAATAATTTTTGAATTGTTCCATATGGATGATAATGATTACCTAGTGTGGAATATGAAAAGAAGGGTATAATAGGAGATGACATTAATCAGTATGAACTAGTTCACTATGAATACATGATATTAATAGTTTTTATTAATTATTCCAAACCTAAACCGAAAAAGTATTTTATAATGTAAGTGATCCAATATTCCATTTATATGTTTTTTGTTTTGGATTGAAAAAAATT
This sequence comes from Viscum album, assembly GCA_963277665.1. Taxonomy (NCBI): domain Eukaryota; kingdom Viridiplantae; phylum Streptophyta; class Magnoliopsida; order Santalales; family Viscaceae; genus Viscum; species Viscum album. The sequence continues at coordinate 1,398,767,281 of OY728142.1, read as the reverse complement.
GGGTCTCCTTTATTGGTTTCAGTGTCATAAAATGTAATTTTTATGATTTTAGCACCAGATCTAGGAGTGTGGGTTTGAGGTCTATATACATGGACTTTTTTATTGATTTTCATAGACAATTAAATAACTATAATTTCTATTTCTATGTCATCATTGATGTATTTTATAATTACTTCTATCTTCTGGTCAAAAAAATATTGGTCAATCAATCGGAGGAAATTAAAATGACAAAACTAATGAGGACATGGGATATATTTTTAATAATAAAGCATCAAATTCACAAAAAATAAATTCATGAATAGGATGAGTAAATAGAGGTGAAAATATTTCTGTTTTAGGGACTGAGAAAAAATGTTCAATTATATGAGATAAAGTATCCACTATAATATATGATGAACCAAAATTCCAAAGAAATTAATAATATATGATGTCAAAACAAAAACAAATACAACACTCTCAATTTGGTTTGTTTGGGAATAATGAAATAATTTTCCTAAATTTTGATATGCTAAAATAATAATATGGAAATGTTAACATTACTGGATATGGTCACAGGGTACAATCTAGAGATGATCCCTTCTAAAAAAATTATAATACAGACAATATTAATCTTATAAATATACCTTGGAAATGATAATTAATTCATATAAATCTTAATTTCCATAGTAACCATAATCATCCTATACAACCATTAAAAAAACAAAAAATGGGACGAATCATCTAGTTCCCAGGGGAATATCAAGGGAAATATACTTTCCAGGATAAACCAATAAATAAGTTTATTAAACTCACATGATAGTAAATTTACTCATAAATGGAATAGAACTATTCTTATCACAGTGATATTGATTCAATAATCCTTAACCTCATGCTTCCAATGGGTCAATTATCATGATAAATTACTTCTAGAAATAGAAATATTCTACATATCATAACTAAAATCAATATTTTAGAAAAACTTAATAGTTTAGGTTACTAATAGTTTCATAAATACACAAAAATAAGGTATAAATGTTTTTATAACAACTGAAATAATAATATTAGGTGAATCTATAAGTCCAAAACTACTTAAAACAAAATCTATAAAAATGGTAATCAACCATAAAAGTGATGATATTATTAATGATCATCTTAAAATAAAATCTGAAATAGACTTGAAAATAAAGAAAATACTAAGGATGATATTGATAAAAAAAGGTTAAAAGACTTTATATTGAAAGAACTATTTCCTACCCATCCTATTCTATAAATATATAAAATATAAAAATATCAAAATTGAGATTATCAAATTACTCTTTATTTTAAAAAAGATATAAGTGAATATTTCATTACTGTAATATTTATTTTAGATTCATTAACAATAAAAAGTACACAAAAATATTTTTTTTAAAATAATAGAATTTTATATGATTTTATACTTACAAACTCACTGAAGAGTTTAGCATTTACCATTAAAAAAATCCCACCAAAATGAATATATCTTGGGTGTTTTTTCATTCACTAATCCTTTTAGAATATTTTCCGACTAAAATATCATTGTGTCCTTGGTGATATCATCAACTTTATTCCATTATCACTATTTAAATATATGATATTATATAATTTTCAACCCACCACTACAATTATTAAATTTTATGGAAGATATTTTCACATAATATAGTGAGATTTGATGACTTTGTTAAAAAATGTGGTAATATATTTGTTCATGATAACATTATTTCTTTGTATATTGAGTGTGAAAAATATGTCCTTATCTTCCATAGAAGGAATATTTATCCACATTATGATCTATTATCAATGTGATAGGGGGAATTTAATTATTAATTTTTGAGAGTAGGAAAAATAGTTTCATGTGTTTAAAAATTCCAAGGAACCAATTTTCAGTGAAAAGTATTAAATAATAGTGTTATAGAATATAATATCTCATTTTATTATTTATAATAGTTTAAAATAAATCCATTGGTTTCTAAAATTAATATGGATGTTCAAGTGGCTGTTTCACAGATTGTTGAGTCTGTTCAAAATCAGAATCTGGAAAAAAATTAAATTTTGGTAGAAAATATATTAATTGTGATAATGGGGGAGTTGAATATGAATATTAAATCATTTAACGTAATGAATTTTTAAGAGATATTGAGGTTAGTTTCCCTTAATAAATATATATTGACTAATTTAATAAGTTTGAGGGAGATTTCAAAGAATTGTTTGATTATTTTGATGGGAAAAAAATTCTAAAACATAATTTAGAAACTCATTTGAGTGATCTATCCACTTTGGAAAATTGTGAGAAAAAATGTTAAATTGGTTCCAAAATTAACTAAATATTTTATTTTTCAAATTGATTTTAATAAAAATATTAAAAACCTTATACTAATGTAGCCAAAGTGTAATCGTACTAGTGAACAAGAACCCTCTCTTGAAGCTAATCCCACTCACTGAAAATCGTAAATATCGATTTAATAGTGAAAATTAAACTCTACCCATTATTATCGCTAATGAAATTAAGGAAGATAAATAAAAAAACTCATCTGGAGTTTTAATAATGTTTAAAACATCAGAAGATTAACCAATTGATTCCATCATTTGGGTTATCCCTTTATTTTGTATTCATAGGATTATTTTCCAAACATACCACAAATTAAGAGTTTTTGTTCAAATAGGTTTGAATCCAAACACAAAATATGTTTTGAGAGATGATTTTATCAAAATTTTAGATGGTGGTGTCATATAAAATATTTCATATAGAGCATGGTTTAGTACTCTTCAAGTAGTTGAAATGAAAGGATTATTTAAATTTGGTACCAACATGAAGAATAAGAAAAATTAAATTTAATAAAGTAAAAAAGTGGAGCGTTTTATTATTTATAGGAATATTAATCTATGATATATGAAAGATAAATCTACAATAACATTATTTGACAACATGATTCAAGAGTCTAACTCGGAATGAGTTATTTTTTTGGATGGTTATTTTACTTAAAATAGGATCCATGTATCCTGAAAATACTGAGAAGAAACTACATTCAAAGGCCTCTTTATGATATTTTCCTATCAAATAATGTCTTTTATATTGTTTTTTTCTATTTACACCATTAAAATTTGAATGATGGTAATTTTTTTATAAATTATCAAGGAAATAATTGAGTTGTTTCTAGATGATTTCCCAATTTTTTGGAACATATTTAATATATTTATGGAGAATATATAACATATTTTTAGAGATATGTTTAGTTAATTATATTGTTATAATTTGGGATAAATATGAATTTCTGATGAAATAAAGTATTTTATTATAATATATTGTGTCTAAAATGTCGATTTAGGTTTGGATGGCCATGATATATTCAATCAGAACATTTCCTCCTCCTTTAATTGTAAAGGGTGTTATTAATGTGTTTGGGAGTACTGGTTTTTTATATAGGTTTATTGATGTTTTTAAAAGATAAAAAATCATTAATGTCTAATATTGGTTAAAGATACATCCTTTTTATTTGATGTTGAGTGTTTGGAATATTTTAATTTGTTTAATACCAAAACAGTTCATCACTCATCATAATTGCACCTGATTGGAAATTACCTATTGAAATTATGTGTGTTTCTTGTGATATGGTTCTTTGATCTATTTTATTCCAAAATAATAATATATATTAAATGTGGTTTATTACCCTATTATACATATTGATGATCCACAAAGGAAAAACACCACTAAATAGAAGGATTTTTTGGTTTTTTTTCTCAGAAAAAGTTATCGATGTACATGTTACGTTCCATATACATATGTTTTAAAACCCATATTCCTTAACCTATCTATTGTATAACAGAGGAAAAAACTAGACTCATTTTATGAATAGATTTTTTACATTATTGTTATTTTTATATTAAATATAAATAGGTTATTAAAATTATATTTTATATTATTTTTATATATTTTCTCTTACTAAATGTTACAATCCAAGGGATATAAATGTTTTCTTTCCTAGTGAAACATTACACACTGGTTTAGTTAATTAATATACACACAATAGAGATGTTTCAAATTTTCTAGTATCAAAAGTTATGCTAAAGCATTTCGTACATAAGAATAGTAAGAAGTTCATTTATTAACTAATGTTATATAATTTGGATGACATTTTTCCTTTTTGAAGGTGTGATGATGGGATTCATAATATATGTATATGAGATGAAGATATTTTTACCATATTAGATATTTTACAGTTATTAACATGGGGAGTTCTTCATTGGGGTGAGTGAACAAAAACAAAAAATTACATTCATGATGTATTTTATTTTCCTACTTTTTATAGGATTCTAGGAGTTTATGTTTGGGTTGTGATAAGTGTTAGAAGATAGAAAATGTTGTATAAAAGAAATAGTTTATCGTTAATGCAATTATAGAATTCAATATGTTTTATGTTTGGGGATTGGAATTTATGGGACCATTTGCATCTTAGAATGGGAATGTGTACATTTTGGTAGTGTTTGAATAAATTTATAAATGGGGTAAGTATGAATAACTTCCTTACAACCATGATTTTTTTTATTAGTTTCATTAAAAAAATATTTTCTCATGGTTTGAATACCTATATATTCCATAATGGAAAACGGAATCCATTTAACAAAATTATGTTTAAATATTTGATGGATAATTATGGGTGTCCTTAATGTACATAAACATATTGATATCTATAATAAAACTGATAGATAGAAATTTTAAATATATAGAATATTAATATCCATGAGAAAACTATATATATCTCTAGTAAGGATAGGTCCTTGAAACTTGATGAACCATTATAGAACTATAAAACCAAAATTTTAACCATAATAGGTATGTATCCATAGTGAAAATTGTTTGGAAGATCTTTTCATTTACCCATGGAGTTGAAACCTAATCCATAATGGGATCTAATGTCCCTAAATAGTGGTATTAACACTTCTGGAGAGAAGAGGTTTCTTTAGATATGTGGTCTTGGAGAGATTGGGATAGAGTTTTATGATAATTCATGGACTAATAAAAATAGGGATAAATATTTTAATAATTCCATAGTTAGAAGCAGAGATATAAAGGTTGTAAAAATGGTTCCCTATTCAATTATTGACCTAATTTTCCTCCTAGGAAGCTTAAATCCAAATTATTCTTAAATTTTACCATTCATAGATTCCTTATCAAAGAGGTTTTTGATATTGTAGGCGATTAAAATAAAATAAAATTCTGGAAAATACTAAAATGACTGAACAATAATTTTTATGATTTAAAAGTGTATTGTTGATAATTTTTAAAATACAAAAAAACGAGATTTTATAGTATTATAATAGAATACTATAAATTTAGTTTTTCATGGGAGTTAACCTAGGTCCATTCTAGTGAGGTTTTAACTTTTTTCTGTGAAGAATAATGTGTTTTTAAGATTTGTATTTTTCTATTTGTTATCAAATTAAATTAAATCCTATTCCCCTCTGTTTTTATTTACTAAAGTATCAAGTATAGTGATAATAAAATTATCGAATATAAATAAATTTGATGTCAATGAGAAGTAGATTTATATATCTTTACAGGATAAAAATGTCCAAATAATTAACTATTGAATCAAATTAATTTATTAATAATTATTCATGTATAATTCTAATTTGTTAAACCATGATGGATCATTATATAAACATTTTATACATGTCTCCTCTTCTTTTGAATGTCATGACCATCTTCAACTACACTGTCATTATATAGGGAAGATAGATTCTAGTTCAAGTTTTATTTACATCTATTAAAGGATAATCATTCACAAATAAACCTACTCTTATAATCCTCCTAACATTTACTATTACCTTATTAAAGATGGTGGATTTTTTATTATTTTCCAGTGTTAGAGGAGGTTCCTGTTTGACAATCCAAACTTGGACCCCCCATCCAAATCTATCAAAGAGGTTGTTTTAGGTAATCAACCTCATTATCCAATCATTTAATTTCCCATAATCCATGTAGAGGTTAAAACTAATGAAATAGAGGATAGATTCATTGAATTATTTTTCTCAATGGATAGGATTAGAAAAGTTTATTTTATACAGAAATGCTCTCTAACTAATAAAGATGGATAACATCTGCAATTACATTCAAACTTTGTTCACTTTGTTAACTCTTAGGATCTTTTTATTCCTACTTCCATAACATTTCCTGGTCTAATTTTCTATTACATTCACATCATTTTACTAATCGATGTAATTTTAGATTATTCTAGGGATGTTGTTCCTGTTATTTTTGGAGGTTCCCTCTACTTCTCTTCGATTTCGATGCTCATCGAGGAATAGAATCTCCCATCTCTATGATATGGAGGTACATTCCAAGTCATCCAATCCCCTTCCAAAATACTATAGACTATAAAGGAATTTATTATGGATTTGGAAGCATTATTAGTATAATATATGACACCTTTAATACGGAATCAAACATTTATACTCATATTTTCAGAGAAATTTACTTATCCATCCACCTATCGAAGAGGTTCATCCTTTAAGTAGGGAAATAAATTTAATTTTAGAAATGTATATTCTATTATTATCTTATATGATTAAATTACCATTGTCATTTCTTCAAAAAATTTGATTCAATTTTTAGAAAATTTGGATTTTTTCATCACACATGTCCAGTTTGTGTTATGTTCATGGGTCACTCCTAGATATCAACTCATCCACCCCATATACTAGAGATTCCCTTATAGGATCTAAAATAGACATATTTCATAAAAAATAGGGATTTAGGTTTAAGGATAGATGGACAGACATTGAAGATCATCCTTCTCTGGCCTAAAATGTTTTTCATGTCTCACACATCCTTGTGTTAGCCTCCACTAAAGGACCTTGTGTCACCCTCTCTAGACCTGTTTTCCCTAAGAAAATAAAGCCAATTTTGGTTATCCCGTCGAGTGTGCATCATTTAATCCATGTAGTGCTTTCTCTCCCATGAATCTCTTTATGGTTCCTATAACCATGATCCATTCTATATATTTTATTTTTGGTTACCAATAGAACTCTTAATTTTGCATCAAATACTCTGGTTCAAGAGAATTCCTATAATCCCATGGTGAACATTGTCTCAAATATAAATTATTATGATATATTTAGCATGTTTGAAGATTCCATCGATCTTTCCGAAATAGTTTGAGGTAGCAATAAGATGTCTAATATCACCCCATAAAATCAAGGAAACTCATTCATTATCCAATGATAGTGCACACAAATCTAATTCAATTTATAAGGGACTTCTAGGCCTCTAGGTCTACCACATTCTCTTGATGATTTCTTATAGGTTTTGTAATGTTAGGGGCTTGAGTTCCTTATCCAAAATAGAATTTATACTCTTTTTTTTCTCATATATGTATCATTTATCTTGATTCCATAAAAAATGAATCTCAAATCATAATCCACCAAGGAAATTTCCTTAAAAATTAAATTCATTAATTTGATGCATGGAAACATTTTAAATAATCCAAAATTTATTTTCATGGAAACAAATCACAATGTATAATATAGATTCATAACCATATCACATCCCTACAAAGGAAAAAAATTCATTGTATAATTTTTTATTACCTTTTTCTATACTAAATGTGAGGTTATAAAAACAAAAGTGTTGTGGGAGACTCTTCTCTGCCTTCATTATAGGGTCCAATTCATGGTTTATGGGAGGTTACTATAATTCAATATCAGATCATTCCGATAAACAAGATGGTCCCTATATTCTAGTAGTGTTCTTCTGGTGGTCTAATCATTTATTTCTATTAGAAAACTATAAGATTTAATTTTTTTGGAGAGAACAACATGTAGTGAAATTAAAATAATTATTTCAGTAGATTTAGGAGTATAATCTAATGATTCATGGACAATTTATAGTTTATATTCCACTACTCGGGCACATCATTGAAACAACAATGAAGATACCTCTCAAATCATTATAAAATTTTCCTCCAGTTTCAAAGATTAGGTTATAGATATTGAGGTTTTATTTATTCATGTTTTTTTTGGTAAAAAATCCTTTCAAATATATTTCATAATCCTATTAGATGTAAACGATGAATGATAATTCATGTGTGTATCTTAAAATTATTATTTTAATGTTAATGGGTTTATTATCACATAGAAGTGAACTTTCATGGACCCTATTAGTTGTATTGATGGTCTCCTAGAGGACATTTTAATCATGGAATATATCTTGAAGAGATAATAGAACTATAACACATTCCTTTTTTCCTCCCATAACTAGTAGCAAATATACCAAATTATTATTAATTTTTGAACACCTACCACAATGATATCCATAGAAAATATTTTCAAAGTAGGATACCGAAAATATTCTTACTATCATTCCAGTAAAAAGCAGAAATCTTTTTTTTTGGAAACATGAAATTCTCCTAGATTTTAGATCTATTGAACATGTCGTTTATGTTGCCACCCCCTTGAAAATACACTATTTTTTGTATATTCTTTCTTGTTATTGGAACATATAAAATGATTGGGTCTCTAATATTTTGGAGGATAATTCCTTAGTTGACAACATCATGATCTATGTCATCCCAATTGTTAATTCGTGTCTCAAATACATACTGTATAATGTTTAAATTAAAGAATTCATCAGGATTCTTGAACCCAATAGGGCATGTGGTCTTGATGGTATCCCTAGGTAATTTTACCATACATACTCGAATTTCATCACAAAATGGGTTATTAAGTATGATCATGACCACTTTATGGTGGTTCTCTTCTAAGAGTGGCCTTGGATCCTACATTTTTATAATTCTAGATGTTATACATCCCACTGATTTTTTCTAATTCTATAGTATTATCATGTTTAACTTCTTATATAGAGTGTTGGTCAAGGTCCATAAAACATGGCTTTCTCATAATTTAATTTCTATAATCTATAAAGAGAAACATGGTTTCAAGAATGGGAGAAAAAAATAGGGAACCATTTTCTTAAAATATTGTATATTATCTTATACATTGAAAGATTATTGGTTCGTTTTAACATTATAATGAATGTTGGTATAGAGATGGAATATGATCAAATAGAAGATAGTTTCATTTTAAAAGTTCTTAGAATATTAGGTTCCTCGGAGTGGGAGTGCGACCATCATTTGTAGTGATTTTCTTCTCATTGGTTCTCTATATCCCTAATGGGAAATAGATTTAGTTTTTTCAGGTACATTAGAGGCTTATGCATGGAAAACTTATATCTTCATTACTTTTTGTTGCATTGGATGTTTGGAGTAATAATTATATTAAGGGGATCACTGATGGTATGGTTCATCACAAAAATGTTGAGTGTTTCCTTTTCATTATCTCTCATAATTTATTTGTTTTTATATGATTTTCATTATCAATGATTTTAGTTGTTAAATATGAAACTTCAATAATGATTCTAAATTCCTATATAATTAGAAGTGGCAATATCACTAATATAAAACAATGTATTTTCTCCATCTTAGGAAAGTGAAAATTATGGATAACCAAAATTATTCACGAACAACATGGAATTTCATTAATGGATTCCCATATTAATTATTTGTCTTCCACTCTTTCAATTGGAATGTTCATAATTCAATTCATTGATGGGTTTTTAATAGGATCATGAGTAGGATCCTTCACTAAAATATTTGTTTCATCTCTTTTAGGGTAAGAATAAATATGGGTAATTTTACCTTGTCCTCCATCATGATGAATATATTATTTATTTGTAGGACCCAAATGAAATACCTTTGGATTATCAAAGAAATCCTCCACAACTTCATTTGAGATATTCATTGAGTGGGTCATCACCAATGGGACAACTAGTCAAGGTTTTCCAAAACTATTGAAGAAGTGGGTATTCATATGGGGTATTATGAAGAACATGAGATGCCTAAAATCAATATTGGGTTTGGATGTAATTTCAATAAATAATATCTTATAATATTTAATCATGAATAAGTATAGATTCATTCCTATCCACTGGATAGAATGAATCTCTATATCTCTTCTCTACAAGGACTTCCATGCCCCCTCCAAATCGCTTCTCCCATCTCTTGTTGGAATATTTATAAAGGGAGTATTTTTATTTTATAATTACAATTTGGTGAGTACCCCTATTATTCCCTGGGAATAATTTCCCAGATTTTACATTTAAATATGAATTCTCCTTCTTAGTATTAATTGATATAGTTCTTAATGAGGAAAAGAATGATTTTTTTTGTAACACTAAAATGATATATGAATAGGGTCAATGTGACTTCACCAATTCCCCATAATTAAATTAAATTATTGTAGTTCCAATTGAATCATATACCCTTTACAGAATTTGGACATACATTCTAATAAACTATGATTCAATGAAATCTCATAGAATACCAGCTTCCTCAGTTTTTTTATCATAAATTATAAAATCTCCATTGATGTGAATATTCAAAAAAAATATATCCACATGGAAATAAATGTCAGTGATGCACAAATTATCAATAAAAATTATGGTTTCATTTTTTAATGGAATGTGATTATTCTCCCTTTATGTAGTCTTTCCTAAGAAATTTTATGAGAATCAATGGCCCACTCAACTCTAGATAAGATCTTATTGAAAATATATTTTTAGTTTATTATAATTAATATAATGTTGCTGGGAGGTATATTTCTTTTTGTCTAGGTTTCTGAGTTATTTGGTAGTTGAAAAATACCACATACCAATAAGGTTAGAATCCCAACATTATCACCTTCAATAACACATAATGAATCTTCTCAAATGGATTATCCTACAATGTAAAGTGGAATACTAAACTCAATACTTTTCCACATAAATATTGTGTGATGATCCTTTAGGAATGGATTTCTATAGGGGGTGGGTATGGAGATGAGTTTTTGTTTCATGAAATCTCTTCACTAGATTTTGAAAAATCACATGATGGATCAAGTTTCAATATCATCATTCATAGTGGTGACCTTGTATTAGACTCACAAGGCTCTGTCCTCATAGATTTATTATATTTCCTCTAGGAGGGTAATTCTATTCAATTTTTTCCTCAGTGATGCTCACTAGTATAATCATTACATGAACAACACAATTTTCAATTTATTGATTGATTCTCACGTCGTTTTGATGATTTAAGCCTTATTGGTTGGTCCATCGATGATCACTTATTCCATTAAATCATAAAAAATCATCCTCTACTAGGATTTTGAGTTTAAACATACCTAGTGGGAGTGGAATATGGTGGCCTTCTCTCTTGCTTCCAAGGGTAATCTATTTCAGAGACTAATTATCTATTGATTTATTAGATTTATTAGTTTGAATTTTATCTAATTTTTTGAAGGGGATTCCCTCAACATTTACCATTATTATCATCCATTAAAATTATTTCCTTTTTTCTCCATATAAAAACTATTCATTATTAAATTAGCTAGTAATGATTATGTATTTAACTTTTAGGTACTAAAACATGAATAACCAGTGGGTATTTCACCAAATGTTAAGAGGGAAGAAGTGTTTCTAGAAGAAATCAAAAGAGAAAGCTTCTTAAATTAATAATGTTCTTTTTGTTTTATTTCTTTATTTTCCATTGATTATTTTTATTTCTTCTATTATTAACTGATGCAGATTGATAACATCAAATTTATATTCAATGTTTTTATATATTTAACAGATTATAACTTAATTTGGGGTATATACCATATTTCTAAATTGACATAAATATTTTATATGCTACTAATTGAGAAGATTTTAAAATTCATGTGTCGTTATAGAAAAAAATATAAATGTAAATGTTCAATTAAAAATTATAAAAAAAAACTAATTTGATTTGTGTTATATTCTTCAAAAATAAATTTCAATAATACTCTATTATTTTTTTAAATTTAACCTCTTTTATTAATTCTCAAATGTTTTGGAAAACAAAGGCAAACATTATGGAATTCTATGTGTAGGGGAAGAGTCTTAATTATTGAAAAACCCCACATATATGTAGAACACATAAAAAACTATTAAATTTTTCAAAAATTTCATTATTTTCATGCATCAATTTTATCATTTAGTGGGTCAGAAAATTTCAGAAGATTGATTTTATAGATTCTACCTTCAGGTGGTTAACTATTTATTCTTTTCCGTGAATTTCTCCCAGTTAAACAATTTCATTCTCTCTTTTTTTTTTTAATTTTTTAACCTTATAGACAATGAATTTTAATCATTATTTATTTTTAATCTTTAAAATGAGTTTAAAACTTTTATTTCATGAATTGAAATGGACTATGAAACAAAAATATAAATCCAGAATGAGCCTCATTTACTTAAATATTTCAGTAATTTATTTTTTAATTTTATATATGCCTCATTTATGATTCATTTTAATAGATAACAATTCTCATCCAAATAGGGATTCTGAAAATAATATCTTCTTTTAATGTTTTTATATTCTCTTCTAGGTAAAGATAATTTTATACATCTCTGTTAAATATACAATAATATTTGTTTAAACACTTTAAAAATTTCCAATTTCAATAATTTTTTATTCCAAATCTAATTTTTACATGGAAACCTATATTAATGAGAAAAATAAGTTTTTTACTCATGAAATATTACATGGGGAGTAATTTATTTTTGAAAACTTATTCTTAACAGCACTTCACTTTTTTTCCTTCAGAATTATTTTCTTCCATAGAATAATTTAAAATTGATTTCTTAAAGACAAAAAACGATTTTTCTATGGGGAAATTTGATGTAGATCATATTTATGTATGTTTATATATACATATATATTCAATTTAATGAGGGTTTTAATTAAAAATTGTATTTTATTAGAGTAATATTGGATGTTATTTTAACTATAAATGAATATGAAATTTTATAAATATATTTACGAATGTGTGAATTTTTTATTTTTATCTTCTCAATGGGTTTTTTAATTAATTATACATATTTTAAAAATAATACTTTTATTCAAAAATATTTATTATTAGTTTTTTGAATTTAATTTTTTCATCATTTTATTAATTCATAATTTTTATATTAAATTCATGGAATAATTTTCTATAAATTTAGTTTTCATTTTAAATATTTCTTTTAGTCATGGGACAAAATAAAAAGTAATTGAAAACTAATTGAATTATCTTTTAGTGATATGTGGTTTTTAGTAAATAATTTTGAGTGTTGAACATTGAAATTAATTTGGGGTCAAATATTTCATTTTCTGTTTTTATATAATTACATTTTTTATATATATTAAATTAATTTTAGTAAATTAAAAATTATTATGATAGTTGGATATTAAATATAGAATTTATTAAAGTACCTAATGATACAATGAGAAACAAGTTTTTTTACCATGGACTGGAGGGACTACTCCTTTGAATAGTGATACTATTTTCATGATATCATCCACCTTATGACTACTATGACTTAGATGAAATTATACTACCCTATAAAATTCCACTTCACAACTATATTCCTAGTGGCAATTTTTTCTTTCACTACAGTGCAAAGTAGATATTATAATGTGCCATTTCATCCACCCAGGGAACCACACTTCTACTGGAATGCCTCATACTTTTTCTATTTAATATAGGACTTGCGATCATAAGATGGAATTTCTTCTTCCATGAAGAATTTTAGGGGACCATTCCCAAACTTCCATCATGAAGCCTTGATTATTCTACTATCCATTATGCCCTCTTACCATGAAGAATGGCTTCCACTATCTTCCAGAATTGACTGAGGGATGGGGGTCGTATGGAGATATATTATTGTTAATGTGGGGCACTTATATTTTTATTTGAGAGTTATTGATTATTTTTTATGTATTCTAGATGATTATAAAATAATATTTTTTTGATGAGGTTGTAGAGTTCATCTGGTCAAGGAAGTGAATCTATGAATCTAAATTTTGTTAGTATTTTTAGATTGAGAATTTAAGTTTAGATTAATTCAACTGAGCAACATATATAAGATATCGTGAAGAAGGAAAAGGAACGTTGAAAAATGACCAATTTGAACAAATAAAAAATAATCCAGATTTTGGAAAAGATAGATTCCTGTAACTAGGATTAATTCCTCAAACTAATTAAGGTCCAACCAAAAAATCATTATTGTTTAATATGATATCCAAACCCAAAATAGAATTATTTCAATTTAATTTATAGTGCCCAATTGATTCATACGATATTAGCTATAGTTTTAGGTCTCAAATTTCAAATACCACTAAATATTTCATCCAATATTAAAGGTTACAGACTAAATAGTTCATGTGATATAGGTAAGCCATGCTGAAATTACCCTAAGATGATGCTTATAGATAATAATTAATAAATAATTCTTTTTGTAGATTTGAATTGAAATAGATTTTTGAAATCTAAATTATCCAATGTTATGGCTGTGAGAGTAGATATTCTTACACTCTGACTATTTAATGAAATTTCACTCATGAGATTTTGGCCATCTATAGCTAATAATTTTTTACTATAGTGTGTTGGGTCTGCAAAATTTTCATAATGTCTATTATTTCTAGTGTTTGATTTGTAGTGTGAATGATTTAATTTTTGTGAAAGTGTTATGAAGAAAGATAATCATTATGCTTATAAATTTAATAGAATAAACATGATTGTTTAAAAAAAATAGAAGAGAACGGATTTTCTCATATGATGGTGATAAAATAAAGTGAAAAATTCCATGTGGTTGGTGAATAATTGAAAATTAAACTAATTTATTGGAGTGAGGTCTTGGAAAATCCTGAAAATAACAAAAGTAAATATATTACAAGATTATTTTTAAAATGTGAGAACTAGTAGGAGGTTAATGATTAAATAATTATTGGGATAGGATTTATGGGAGACAATTTAGGAGTTTTAGTGAGGTGAATAAATAAATATTGGGTATTTTTTTTCAAGAACATTGACGTGGATATTTATGTCTCTCAATTTTCATTAATCATTTCATTTTTAACTATTTAGGAATTATATTTCAATTAATGAAATAAAAATATTTCTAAGATTAATATTATCGTTAGGGAATTAAAAATTACGATAAACACTATCTTAATTCTCATTTTTTTTCTTTTAAATTTTATGCATTATATCCAAAGAATATCACTATGATGGATTTCCATTTTGATATATTTGGAAAATTACCATCAGATTCAATAAAAGATTATTTAGTTATTTTTATCACACTTTTTAATTATCTTATATTTGATTTCTTTTTTGAGGAACATATTGATTGAAATTATAGTTGTCACTTCTCAATAGTTTATGTTGGATTCACCATAAATGTGTAAAAGTAAAAATAAATCTTTTGATGTGAGAGAATTGATATTAATATTCCAATCAATGTTTTCCTAGAATGTGTGTTTGATATTAATAAGTTCATAACTTCATCCCCTTTTTCATCAATTTTTTTCAATCATAAATTAATTTTTTTATTTATGTTTTTAGTAGTATCTATTTCCACATGATTTTGGGTCTATGATTCATATATATACAATTATATTACCCCTATATGTGGTTTGGATAACCTCCACATCATTTTTTAAATGTCATTAAGAATATATAAATAAAAGAACATAGTCCTTTCTAAATGAAGAATAATATATCCATCTTTTAATAAATATTAATATGTATCAAATGTAAATTTTATTTGATAATCTCATCGTAAAAGGGTAAATAATTCCGTATTGAAAAGAACCACTAAATAGTTTTTATGGAATTTATTAATGACATTTCATGATAATTAGAATATATAATATTCATTAAAACTATAGGTAAACCAAAATTGTTATCCCAAAATATTAATATTTTTATAAAATCAAGAATTTTAAAATGACTTTAAAGTGATATATGAAATAATTAATGGAAGGAAAAGTTCCCTATAATTTTCTTTGATTATAAATATCGTATTAATAAATGAACATGAGGAATATATAATAATACAAAAAAAGGTAGAATAATCTGTGTTCAAATGTGAGAGACATATATATTGAATTTAGAATAATTCCATAATTTTAAATATATAGACAAATTTAGATATATATAAAATGAATTATCTCTAAAAAGAGTGGTTCAATGAATTCCCTTACCTCACGTTCGATTCATTATGTAGTTCCCATTATAATCAGGAATGAAAAAATATGTTAATATAACACTTTATTTGGAATATAATTCATATAAATTTGAATTATTATTAGGATTCTATGTTTTTTATATTCTTTTAATTTATATAATAATTCATTATGAACTCTCCCTAGGTCATTCATTTCATGTGTTAAATGTCATATTAGATAGATGTAATTTGAAGAGTTCATATGGTTTGGTTACATGTATCCAAAGTAGTGATAAATTAGTTTTTTTTTATTTTATATAATTTAATAAGGGTTTTATTATCCAAAACTATTCATTAAAATAAAGATTTAGATAGTATAGTATTTATTGTTATATTCTTAATCCATTTAGGTGGGTTTTTTTACCATGATGATCTTACTTTGTTTTATTTTACATTAATAAAATTTTATTATTAGAGAGTAAGAAATAGTATAAAATAAACTTATTATTATAAATTTTAACCCTAATTAATCAATTTAAACCACCCATTATGTTTTTTATGGAAAATTAAATTCTTTATTAATGGGATCGACAAAACATCCATAATATGAACCACTTTTTTTAGAATCGATTGAAGGGATTGTAGAAAATGGAAATTTTAAGATAATAATAACATATATGTATATTTAGGATATCATGTTACTATTTAATGGTGTATTGAATTAATATATCATTGGTAGAAGAAGAAAAGGAGTAAAAGTGACCAAGTTGGGAATTTTATGTTTTTTTCATTCAGGAGTCTTATCCCGAGAACACTTTCTGGCTTCTTGGGATGGTATTTTTGTAATACTAAGACTATATAAATGTAGGGAGGATTATTAAGAGAAATGTTTTATATTTTGTGCTAAATCAATGTTTTTTAAGGTGTGAGGAGAAGAAATGTTATTTATATGGTGTGGAGAGGGAATGTTTTGTATATATTATTCATTATTTTATAATTTTTTCTTATGGTAATCAATAGTAATGAGTATTTTTGGTAAATAAAGTCATTTTTACATGTTAATTTTTGATAAATGTTTCCTTCATCATCCATGTCCCAGTTATTCATGAAAATTACTTATAATGTTAAATATCAAATTCTGTCCTATTTTCTATTAAAAAAAATAAACTATTTTAAAAATACTAAAAATCAACCCTTATGAATGATTATATTACAAAAAATGAAAAATAATTTTATAAACAAATTCCCCAAATTATAGATAAGTTTTTTAAAATAAAACATTATCTATTTTAAAAAATGTCAATTTTTATATTACAATCTATTTTTTGGAACATTTAATATTTCTTATAGTTACATAAAAAATATATTATCATTTTAACAAATCATGAGTTTATTTTATAAAAAAACTTTTTAAAACAATTTTTTTTTAAATTTTTATATTTATCATCATAATGAAACCAACACATATATGTTTTTACAAAAATAGAGACAATTGTTCATTTAGAAAACTTATATTTAAGTGATTAATGGTATAAATTTTATATATTTCATTTTATTAGATACAAAAATATTATTTTTTAATTTCACCAATCATGTAGATATTATAATGTTTAGGTTACTATTCCTAATGTTAGGTTACTATTATAGTCGATATAAAACTATTCCAATTTCCATATTTTTAATGGTTATGTGGATTTAATACAAAATATAATAACCTCATATTTCATTCATTATTAATTAACTTATATTCCCTTATAATGTTATTTACTATCATATTTAAAATAGACGTTTCATTAATAATGTTTTACATTATTTCTACATATTTTATCTTTAGTGCTATTATTATAGTGAATAGAACATTTATAAATTCCTATATTCGAGTTATCATGTTTTATATCTTATTTACCATGTCAATGTTTTCATTTTAATGATTATATTTATACTCTAAATGTTATGTTGTAATTAAAAAATTAAATTATTAATTTTTCTATCATGTGCTTAAGGTTCTTTATATAATAATACATTACTAAATAAAACACATCTCTAGATTAAACAGGAAAATTTTGTTGTTAAAATTAAGGGATTGTTAAATTATTCCCCTTTAATAAATTTCTCCATAAAAATTTATTTAGACCAGAAATATAATAATATTTGATGGTAACCAGGTTTAATTTATTCATCTACTTCCCATGTCCCTTTTGTATACTTATGGTACTACAATAGTACTTTGAATATGTGGGTACGCTTGTTGCAAAGAAAATTGTATATATAGAATTGTATCATCACTGGATACTCATCATAAGATAGTTCATTCTCTCTATGTACCTACTTTTGATTATGTAAATATGATAAATCTATAATATACTTCCATAAGTGGGATCTATGGAACACTTCATTTATATGGGAATGATTGTGGTCATTAAAGTCAATAGGGCATATATTGTATTAGATCAAGAATCTAAAAGGGTACAATATATTTATGATTTATATTCCCCTTTATACAAAACATTCAAACTCTCTTCTAGGGTGATATATGAAGGATACTGTTCTCACAATACTCAAATTATAGGTCACATTGATGGTTATATGTATAAATATTTCATCAACTATGTGTTGCATTGATGTGTTACTAAATTTCCTTGACCCTCTCATCCATTTTTTATATATTGAGGTATGAATTGAATTGTTTCTTTTACATTATCCCAAAATATTATGCGGTTTCATTTCATTCCATAATTGGATTCATATTGAGCCTATTTTAGGATCATGTGAAATCTATTATTTAATGATAACTAAACCAAAGGATGCTATTCATATCATCCTCTTTTTATGTCCATTGAAAAATATCCTAACACATCCTAAAGTCTCTAGATTTTCCAATCAAATCAGATATCAGTTTTAGGGTGATACGATATTCTAAAGTTCAAATTTTTGTTAAAATCATGTAAGAAATTTTCTAGAATTTTGATTTGAATCTCATATATTTATCAGTGATAACTTATAGTGTTGTTCCATTCTATACCCCAATATCTCCATTATATATCCTTGCAAGTTTATAGAGTGAGAATTATTCCCAAATATAAGCAAAATGTAGATTCTATTTAAGTCAGTATAACAAAAACCATATGAAATTATTCCCTTTATTTTTTGTTCAATGGCTTATGACAAAATAGAAGGTGATATTCTCAAATTTCCGTGATGTTGTGGTTTTTGGTTTCATTACCCATTGTTATTTTTTCCTTTATTCATATACTTTTTGACATATCACTCACTTTGATGTGTATTTCATTATCTCTTTATTCATATTATCCCACCAATAGTTCTCTAATTGATCATGATACATCTTAAGGATCTCTAGGTTGGTTTAAAATGTTGACCTATGTCCACCATTCAACATCTCCTTTATCTCAAACATCGATAGTAAACAATTTCATTCCCAAAATATTAAAAATACTTCATATTAAATTTTGAATTCGGTGGATTTTCTTTTTCCTATTTCGTTCCCCTTCTTATATATTTTTACATAATCAATTGGATCGTTCTTTAACATCTCTAAAGTGGGAATTTGTAAAGTAATTTATCCTATACAATATATTATTCCATCCTTTATTATTTCCATGTCTATTATTTAAAAGGCTTAGAAGATTAGATACTTCTAAATTCTCATAATTGATATGGTTGTAGCATCCCTTCTGTCTAGAGCAACTAACACTTTCTTGGCCTTCCCTAGATGGTATTGTATTGAACTATCTTGGTAATTGATCATCTCTATCCATATTATTTAGTGAATATTAAGGTACATATGTTCTAATATATATTTCTGGAATTTAGGATCTATATATATTTCACACTTCTCCCCAAAGAGATAATTATACCAGATCATAAATGTGAATACCAATATCAAAAAATATTGATCATGTTTTTTATAGCTATTCTCATGGAATTTAAACGTCAATTTGGAATATTATATTGATTTATCATTTTTCATAAGCACACAACAAAATACCTTATTTAAAACATCATTGTATCCAAAAAAAACTTCATGCACGACTGTAGTATAAGTACTAGTGTGGTGATTCTCCTCTTTTTGAATTCTTATAAATTGTATTTGTAGTCATAGATCTAGGAAAAAATTCACTCCCATTAGAATTATTAAGATCAGTGGGTCTGATGATCGTGAGAAATTCCCCATAAATCGTCAATGGTACAAATATTTATCTTTTAAACTATAGATCTCCATCACATATGTTCATATATACCACATTTAAATCATTTTCATTATTATAAGACCCATATATATTATCTTTTAGAGATAACATACGCCATGAATTATACTTAATCTATGAAAAACTAAAATTTACTATAATTTTCATGTAGTTTTCTGATTCACAATATCTTTTTCATAGTACTCAAATACTCTTCATACTCCTCTTTACATTTAGAGTATATCAAATATAATCTAAAATTTCTACCAAAAACCTATTGAGCTAATGATTAAAGGCTATATTAATAAAGTACATGTCTTTTAGAGAATTATTACATTTAAAGGGATTCACTATGAACTCATAGTGTCGATATAATGTTTGGAATGAATTATTGGGAATATCATTATTCTTCAACCTTAATTAGAGATATTATATCTAAATTTACATAGTAGGTATGTAATACACACCATTTAGTTGATCTAACAAGTAATACATATGTGGTAGGGTATACATGATCTTTATCAAGATTTGATTATGTTCATAGTAATCAATGTTGATGTTCAATGACCCATACTTCTTCACGATAAAGAGGACAGACACATACCATAGTGATGCACATGAATATATGAAAACCCTTTCGAGTTTCTATTATAGATAAATATTTATTTCTCTTATTTAAATGGTTTCCATTATATATGTGATCATAGATATTGGTGGAGATCCATGTATTAGTTCAATTGATTACTCAAACTCTATATCAGGCAGAAGACCATGAAACTATTCAGTGGATACATCAATATTGTTTATCATAATGGGAATGTATTGATGGATGATTCTATCATTTCTCACAATATTTTGAGCTAGATAGCCTTTATCATGAGGTAATATATCCTTTCATTTAAAGAATATTCCAAAATATATTTATCATCATCCACAAAATTATAAAAAATATGAGGTTGATTTGTGATATAGAGAGTAATTTTACTCTCCCAGTAGTTGGTGTTAGATTTATATAAGAATATTCAATAAATTCCTATCATTTCTTGAAATACCTCAAATGGAATATGAAATAAATTGATGGGTATTACAATACATAAATATTTTCAGGGGAGTTGTTTATAAGTCCCTAGCTTTAAACATTACTTAATCTTGAGTTATTAAAAGATTACACATTGAGGATCTTTTCAGGTTTATAGTTTTAGAGAATTAGATCATAAATCATGAATTGCATTCCACATTTAAACAAGGTGGTTATATTAAAGATAGTTCTCATTTTTCCAATCATCAGAAACATATTTAAAATAAAACATAGATTCTTTCTTGACACTTCCTTGACACTATCATCACATCACATACCTTTACCTTGACCTGTGAATAACATTTCAAAAACATGGGATGAGCATAAAAAGCTCAGCAAGGGATAGAAAAGTACGAAATGAAAACATTAATCCATGTATGAAATCGTACTTTTCTCGTAAAACATATGCATTTTAACATACCTCATCAAATCATGAATAAATCATAGAAAAAATTAGACATAAAGGTTACTTGAGGCATTCATAATGTAACGGCCCAATGTTTTTCAATGGAAATTCCCTTCTAATATTTATGTCTAAAATGACATGAAAACACAAAATAATGAACTACTAATTGATAAGTGACCTTTAATCATAAGTTTTTCACAACTATGTATTGAATTTTGAAAATCTGACATAAACGGTTGTGTTCAAGATGGTTTTTGGAGTCTAATGGAACAAAAATAATTTTTGGTGAATAGTAACCTACCCTTGTGAATAGTAATATGACCCTTATGAATAGTAAATAATAGTAACATTACCTATGAATAATAAAATAAAATTTATACATCTTAGAAAGTGACAATTTGACCTTAGTAAATGTTTTTGGTATTTTATAAGTCATAAATAATTAATTATAATTAATTAATTAATTTAAAAGAATATTTATTTCCCTGAAATTTATTCATAAATTATTGAATCAATTTTTAATAGTTTTTAGATAATTTTATAAGACCCTATATAATTTTTTAAAGAACTATAAAATCAGTTTTAATCATAAAAACTGTTTTTTAAGTAAATTATGATTTTAATTAAATATTAAATTAATAATATTTAGAAACTTATTTTTGAAAAATGGAATACATTTTTGGATTATAAATGTCGAAAAATATTTTGGGGTATAGTTTTGGGAATTTTCTGAGATAATTGAATTTTTGATGAATAGTAGAATCCGATAATTCACAAAAAATGCTAAATAATGTATTAATTGAGTCATAAATGATTTTCTGCTGATGTAAGCCCACTTGGTTCAGTATTAAATTATATAATTACTATTATTGGTCATACATGACTCACTATTCCTTTTCCTAGGGGAAATTAATAAACTAATGAATTTTATATTAAGGAAACCCCTCTCCCCTCCACTATAAAAGCAACCCTTCACCCCTGTTATCCTCACACCTCTCAAGCTCCAAGCCTTCTCTAAACTCTTCCCAAACACCTTCCCTAGCCCATCCCCCACGTCCAAAAGCTTCTGGTATCCTCAAAAGACCAATCCTAGCTTCCTTAATGAGGATTTCAAGAGGAAGATTCTAGAGGTAATTTCTCTCCCTCTGCTCCTTTAATTTCCTTTCATGTTCAAGTTCCTTTCTTGATCTCTCCCCACCTATATTCATCCAAATTGTTTTTTAACTCCATTATTATACATATAATGTAATTTTATGATTCTAAGGGGATATTATATCACTCCACCCCCTTTCCCTCTTCCATTTGTTTTATTAAAGAGAACGTTGTTCATGAGGTGTTAATTTATCACCTTCAAAAACGACATTCTCTCTTCTTCCATTTCTAGATTTCAGATCTGGTCATAAAAACATTTTTATGGTTGAACCAGAATATTTTATATTTATTATGTTCTATTTTATGTTATGGAGATACCCTATTTCCATATTATTAAGTGAAAAGTTAAAACAAGTTCCTTATGATCCAAAAACCGCTCAAATTAACCTAAATAACCATCATTAAATTCTTATCTAATGATTCATCCACACGGATATAATATAATTAATTATAAAATCATTAAATCTCCTATAATATCATTAATAACATTTAATATCAGTTCTGGATATTTACCCATGATCTACCCAAACATCAATTTAAGAATACAAGTGAACCACTCAAGAAAACCATGAAAAGAAACATCCCCGAACAATGTTTTTAAACTCTATAATTCATCCCAAGGAACATAATATGAAATAATGAAACTATAATAAACCCTATTAATGTATAAAAGGTTCTGGAATTTCTAAATTAATTAATATAATTTCATTATACAGGACATTAAAGAGAAGGAGGCATTCGAGTACAAGGTAAGGGGAAATCTCGAACCCAGTTTTCTTCCTTCGAGTTTTCCCACTTTCACTCCATTTTTTGATATGGTTACTCCTCAAAGATCATTTTTTCATCATTTAATTTCCTTTTCTGGGATATAAATTTTTTCACTGGTTTTTATTTCCAACATAATGTTTTCCAAAAGAACTCTTCTTTTAAGAATGCCCCTTTTATTTCTCACTCAAAGTGGATGGTTCTTGTAACATGTGTCTTATTCCCTCTTTCTTTTGGGAATCCAATGATTATGAATCTGTTATTATGAGATGAAACCCATTTATTTTTATGGGTTCATTATTTTTATGTTTATTGTGGCCTGCATGATAAATGATAATGCTATGATGTGATGGGTGCGCCCGGAATTATATAGCGCAATATGAATGTATTAAAGTGACGGGTGTGCCCGAAATTATACAACGCTCCAATGCATTGGGTAAAGTGATTAATCTCATGAGTAAATGTGAAATGATGTGTGAACAAGATGATATCTTGGTTCACAAATATGTGTGGTAGTTAACCACTAAGACATGATGTTTCATTTTTATGCATTGCGACATTTCAAGTCTTTTATTTATGCTCCTCTCATGTTAATGATCATTTTCCTATGTCAGGATTATTCTCAGCCCATGCTATATTGTTATTATCTATCCTCTTAATGGGATTCTATCTCACCCCATTTTATGTATATCCTTATGTGGGTACATGTACTAAGGAGAGGACAAGTGCCACTAAGAAGCAAGTGAAAAAGAAATTAAATAAATGTTTATGGTTAATGTTGTATTTGTTATGTATTTTCCTAGTTTTCCCAAGACACTAAACCATTGTATACTCTTTGTGTAATACTACTATGCTGTTTATATTTGAAATGATGTAATAGTAATTTAAGAAAAGGCCGGGATTCTGTAGTTGGTATCAGAGGAATGGTTTAGTTAATTTGGGAATTAGGATTAGTGAACCCTAAAGAAAACCTCTAGAATGAGACTAAGTACAAAAATGCACCTAAGAATATTTACCTGGGGATCCCATATGTGATAATTTTGGTATAATTGTTTAAATTAATAAGTTATTCGTGACTTGTTTAATTATGTTTTGTTCTAACCTTATCTATTTTAGAAAATGGTGGGAAGCAGGAGAAATCAGGCCAACAACTCTTGCGAGGGCCAATGCAACGATTTCCCGAACAACATCCCCAATGATTTGGGAGGTGTAATTCAAAACCTCATGTTAATTCTTACCCAATTATCTCAGTTTATGAATAATAACCATAATAATTGGGAATGTCATCCTTCACCAAAGAGGGAGCAACTGGCAATCGAATGTTTTGTGCGGAAATGACCACCGACGTTTTGCGGATCTTCTAATCCACTAGTTGCAGAAGAGTTGGTCAAATCCATGGAGAAGATCTTTTCTGTTTTTCAATGTTCTGAGATGGAGAAGGTGACTCTAGCCGTTTATTGTCTAGATGGATAAGCCGATCAATGGTAGGCTTTGATTAATAACACCAAGCCAAGGGCGGAAATTGAAGAGATGGAATGGGAAGCCTTTAAGATAATGTTTCTTAATAAGTACTTCCCACGAAATCTTCGCTCGAAGATGGAGAGAGAATTCATAGAGCTCATGAAAAAATAAGAAGAATCTATCACAACTTATGAAGAAAATTTTATAAGGCTCTCAAGGTTTGGTTCGGGTTTTGTTATCAACAATGATAGAAAAATTGATAGATTCTTTAGTGGATTAAAACCACATCATCGAAAGCCTCTTGAAATTCGAGACTTTGGGAGTTATGAAGAAGTTGTTCGGTGTGCTCTGAAAGTGGAGATGGAGTTTGGAGAATGGTACCATGGATATGGTGATAAGAAAATAAAGATGGAGTTTCAACCTGGTGGATCTAATGATAATGGTGGGAAGAAAAATCAACGACCCACCTGCCAAAAATGTGGGAAGTTGCACCATGGGAACTGCATCAAAGGTACAGGGAAATGCTTTATGTGTGGGAAAGAGGGACACCAAGCTCAAGAGTGTCAAAAAGAAATGAAAATGAACGAGACTGTAGTCGATGAATGGGGAAAACCACTCATGGTTCAATGCTATAACTATAGGGAGCTAGGGCACTACGAAAACCAGTACACTAAACCTCGAGCTCTCGAGGGTAATCAGCTTCAGCAGCCACCAAAGACAAAGGAATAAGGGAAGCCTTATGCCATCACTACTGTAGAGGTGGAGCATGATAATGAATTCGTTCAAGGTACACTTCCTATTAACTCAAAAATGGAAAAAGTATTATTTGATTCTGGTTCTACGCATTCCTTTATATCTTGCAAGTTTGCTAGAACTATAGAATCAAAGTCCTGAAACCATGAAGTAGAGATATCTGTAAAAACAACAAGTGGTGCAATCATTACAACCCAAGTGTTTGACTTTTATCTTGTTGGCGTATATGGGAACATTCTTCCAAAAAATCTCGTAATACTTCCCTTGGTGGAATTCGACGCTATAATGGGAATGGACTAGCTCTCGTTATATAGAGCACATATCAACTGTCGGGAAAAGGAAATATCTTTTCATATTCCGAACAATCCCATGATCCTCTACAAATGCAAAGAAGATCATGAATCTCATTTCAAAAATCCTTCAATGGTGTGGGTGTTGATCCCTGCTGAAGAATCATACGTCGCCCAAATGGTTGACTCGAAGGAAAGTTCCAACCTTGAGGAAATTCCCATCGTGAGGGAATGCAGCGATGTATTTTCGGAAGAGTTACCCGGAATTCCCCCAAATCGTGAGGTAGAGTTCTCAATTGAACTCATACCCGAGGCTACTCCTATCTCAATGTGCCCATATTGGATGGCTCCTATTGAACTGGAGGAGTTAAAGAAGCAGCTGCAAGAGAATCTAGACAAAGGGTTCATACACCCTAGTGAATCACCTTGGGGTGCGCTAGTGCTCTTTGTGAAGAAGAAAGATGGAACAATGCGGCTGTGTATCGATTATCGGGAACTCAACAAGATCACCATAAAGAACAAGTATCCTCTCCCAAGTATTGATGACTTGTTCGATTAGTTAAGAGGATCTCAATACTTCTCAATGGTTGATCTTCATTCTATATATCATCAAGTAAAGGTGAAGAAAGAAGATATTCAGAAGACTACCTTCCGTACAAGGTATGGCCACTATGGGTTTTTGGTGATGCCCTTTGGACTTACTAATGCCCCTGCAATCATCATGGATTTGATGAATAGTGTCTTTAGACATTACCTCAACAAATTTGTGGTAGTTTTTATAAATGATATTCTCATCCACTCCAAGAGCAAGGAGGTACATAAAGAACATCTAAGACTTGTGTTGGCGGCATTGAGAAAGGAGAAGTTGTACGCCAAGTTCAGAAAGTGTGACTTTTGGATGACTCAAGTCACATTCTTGGGAAATGTGATCACAATTGAGGGAATGTTTTGTTGATCTTTCAAAGAAAAAGGGAAATTAAGGAATGGCCCAGACCCTCTAGTGTCATAGAAATATGAAGTTTTCATGGATTAGCTGGGTACTACCGACGTTTTGTGAGAAACTTCTCACGATTTTCAAGCCTGCTAACTAAGTTAACAAGGAAAGTGGTAAAGTATGTCTGGATGGATGAATGTGAGGGAAGCTTCAAGGAGATAAAGAGAAGGCTGATCACTACACCTGTACTCACACTACCGAAAAGTGGAGAAAGTTTTGTGATATACAGTGATGCTCTAATGAAAGGCTTCAGTTGTGTACTCATGAAAAATGATAATGTGATAGCCTACGCCTCACGACATATGAAGATCCATGAGTAGAACTACCCGACACATGATCTAGAGATGGAATCCATGATTTCTTCCTTGAAAATATGGTGGTACTACCTTAATGGAGAGAAGTGTGACATATACACTGACCACAAGAGCCTAAAGTATATATTCACACAAAAGGATCTCAACTTGCATCAAAGGAGGTGGTTAGAGCTAATCAAGGATTACGATTTCTCTATTCACTATCATCCTAGAAAGGCGAACAAGGTAGCTGATGATCTAAGCAGAAAAGAACCTACTACTCTATCCATGTTGAATATTGAGAAAGACCCTATCTTCTTTGATATGCAAATAATGTATTTGGAAATCATAATAGTAGGGGATACATCCTTCCTTTCCCAAATGATTGCACAACCATCCATCCAAGAGAAGGTTAAGGAATCACAAAGGTATAATGTGGAGGTACAAAAAAGGGTTAATGCAGTAAAGGAAGGAAAGATTCAAGAGTTCCATATCGAAGATGATGGTGTGATTCTATTTGGAATGCAGCTTTGTGTGCCTTAATCACCCAGGATAAAGAAGGAGCTATTGGATAATGCACATAGATCAACTTTCTCTATCCATCCTGGGAGTACCAAGATGTACCGTGATCTCCGAGAACACTTCTGGTGGGATAACAGGAAGAAGGATATTACTGAATATATATCAAGGTGCTTGGTATGTCAGCAAGTTATAGCTGTGCGGAAAACGTCCAAAGGTATGATGCGACCATTTCCTATACCCATGTGGAAATGGGAAAATGTTACTGTGGACTTTGTCACGGGACTCCCAAAGACTTCAAAGGGGAATAATGCGATATGGGTTGTGGTTCACAGACTCACCAAGACTACCCATTTTATCACTATTCGAGAATACCTATCTCTTGAACAACTTGAAAAGATATATGTGAAGGAAGTGGTGAGACTACATGGTGTTCCACTCTCAATTTCCTCTGACCATGATCCAAGGTTCACATCTAAATTCTGGAGGAGCCTTCAACATGCTTTGAGTACTGAATTAAATTTCAGCACGGCCTATCACCCCCAAACTAATGGCCAGTCTGAAAGGACTATTTAGATGCATGAAGATATGCTAAGAGACTGCTCTCTAGAATTCAAAGGTGGATGGGATCAGAATCTCTCATTGGTTGAGATCTCAAACAATAATGGATTACACTCGATTATTTAGATGTCTCCATATGAAGCTCTTTATGGGAAGCGATGTATAACTCCAACCTGTTGGGATGAATTTGGAGAAAGAAAGCTACTTGGGCCCGATATTGTTCAAGAGATGACCGAGAAGGTTCAAGTCATCTAGAAACACATCAAAGCTGCTCAAGGTCGGAAAAAGAGCTATGCTGACAACCGTCGAAGGGACTTGGAGTTCGACATTGGAGATAAAGTCTTCCTTTGAATATCTCCATGGAAGAGAGTCATGCGATTCTGGAAGAAAGGGAAGCTAATCCCAAGGTACATTGGCCCCAAGCTAATCCATAGAACAAGCACGTAGCATATCTTCCAAAGTCTGAATAGTTCGTTCTGACTACCCATCTGATTGAGGATGAAATGTTGTACTAAAATTTAATTCAGTGCCCAATGAATTCTGAAGGCCTTTCCAAAAGTTAAAAGTTAACCTGGGATCACGGTCAGATACAATGGAGAGAGGAAATCCATGTAATCTAACTATCTCTTTAAGATACAAACGGGAAAGTTGATCTAGGAAAAAAGTATCTCGTATAGCAAGGAAGTGAGCAGATTTAGTCAAGCGATCAACAATAACCCAGATTTCATTATTACCTTGAGGTACCTTCGGCAATCCCACAACGAATTCCATGGATATATTCTACCATTTCCACTCTAGTACAGGTAAAGGATGAAGCATCTCTATTGGTAACTTCTACTCTGATTTAAACTGTTAACATGTTAAATACTTCACAGTAAAATCAGCAATATCTCTTTTCATTCCATCCCACCAGTAGTACTCCCGAAGATCGCTATACAGCTTAGTACTGCCTGGATGAACTGAAAACGGAGAACTATGAGCTTCACATAACAACTCTCTCTTCAACTGTGAATCACATGGCACACACAATATCTTCCCAAATCTCAAAACACAATCATTATCAATGTTGAAGTCAGGTAACTTACCCTTCTGAACCAGCTCTACCATTTTCTGCAACTCACTGTCTAGCTTCTGTGCTTGCTTAATTCTGTCTGATAGAGATGATTTCACTGATACCTGAAACAAAACCAAAGGACATCCTGCACCAACAACTTCTATGCCAAAGTTCATCAAATCCTTATCCAAAGGATCACGTTCCAAACGCAACATTGTTAATGAAGCATTGCTTTTCGACTCAAAGCATCATCCAATTTATTTTCTTTTCCCGGATGGTAATGAATTTTACAATCATAATCCTTGATTAATTCTATCCATCTCCTCTGTCTCATGTTCAATTATTTCTATGTGAATATATACTTTAAACTTTTGTGATCGGTATATATTTCACACATTACTCCATACAAATAATTCCTCTAAATGTTTAAAGCAAAAACAACATCATCTAATTATAAATCATTTGCAAGGTAATTTACCTCATGTGTTTTCAACTATCGTGAAGCATAAGCAATTACCTGATCATTCTACATTAAGAAGCAACCAATTACTTTAAATGATGCATCACTGTAGAGAAAAAAAATCACCAATCCTGGAAGGTAGTTCCAAAACTGGAGCATTCACCAATCTTCTTTTCAATTTCTGAAAATAGTCAACACATTCTTTT
This sequence comes from Viscum album, assembly GCA_963277665.1. Classification (NCBI taxonomy): domain Eukaryota; kingdom Viridiplantae; phylum Streptophyta; class Magnoliopsida; order Santalales; family Viscaceae; genus Viscum; species Viscum album. Next base: position 1,398,737,048 of record OY728142.1, on the reverse strand, counting down.
GTCCAGATAAAATTAACACGCTTCCGAGTTAGCTTAGTCATTGGACTAGATAACCGTGAAAAATTTCTAACAATCCTTTGGTAATAGCCTACCAAACCATGGATGCTACGAATCTCAGTTAAATTTGTGGGTCTTTTCTATTCTTCAACAACCTTTGTTTTTTCAGGATCAATAGTTATCCCATATTTAGAAACAATGTGACCAAGAAAAGAAATTTGTTGCAACCAAAACGTACAATTTATGAATTTCCCACACAATTTCTTTTCTTTTAAGGTTTTCAAAATAACCCTTAAATGTCTTTCATGCTCCTCTTTACTTTTAGAAAACACAAAAATATCATCAATGAAAACAACCACATACTTATCCAAGAACTCATGGAAAATTCTATTCATAAGGTCCATGAATACAGCAGGTGCATTGGTTAGCCCAAAAGGCATTACTACAAATTCATAATGGCCATATCTTTTTTGAAACGCGGTCTTCGGAATATCTGCTTCCTTTACCTTCAACTAATGGTACCCTGATCTCAGGTCAATCTTTGAAAAATACTGAGCTCCCTGGAGCTGATCAAACAAATCATAGATATGAGGCAAAGGATATTTGTTCTTAATATAGATGTTATTCAGGGCTCTATAATCAATGAAAAGTCTCATAGAACCATATTTCTTTTTAACAAATAAAATAGGAGCACCCCATGGTGATGTGTTAGGTCGAATGCAACCTTTCTCTAATAAATCAAGCAATTTATCCATCAACTATGAAACTTCAATTTGAGACATTCGATAAGGGGGTTTTGAAATTGGCTTAGCATCAGGAACTAATTCAAAAATAAATTCAACTTCCCGATTTGGAATTATTCCAGGGAACTCATCAGGAAAAACATCAGGATACTCATTTACCACTGGCACATCATTAATCTGAATAGTTCCATTTTTTTCAATGATATGTGCAAGGTAACATTTATTTCCATCTTTACAAGTTTCTCGGCCTCTTAATTTGTTATCAACAGTAAGGGTTCATTCTTGTACACAAACTGAAAGTCTTTCTGAAAAGAAACATCTTTAGCTCTACAGTAAATCTTACCATGGTAAATAGAGATCCAATATATACCCAGGATAACATCAAACTATACTAGAGGTAAAACAACAAGGTTTTCAAGTAGGTTCATCCCATGAATAAGGACATGAAGATTCTTATAAATTCTTTTTTCCTCAACATTTCCCCTGGGTGTTTTTACCGAAAGTTCAGGAGTCATTTCATGAGATGGTATTCCCATTTTACTAGAAATGTTTTTAGAGATGAAGGAATTTGTAGACCCTGAATCAAACAACACACTGGCATAATCTGAAAAAACAAACAAATTACCTGATACCACTTCATTTGATGGCCTAACATCTGCTAAAGTAGTTGCAAAGGATTTCACCACCCCTTTCTTCTTGTAGTATAACTGCTTACCATCACTCAAGCTCTTTGTCGGACACTCATTTGCATAGTGACCCATCTCATTACACTTAAAACATTTCACTAACTGTAAATCAAATTTGGTCTTACCATCACCCTGATCTCTTTTAGTGCAATAGTGAGCCTTATGTCCCATATTACCGCATCAGTAACACTTCCCAGAATTCAGAAGACATTCCCCAGCATGCCTTTTACTACATTTTTCACAAACAGGAAACTTAGTTTTCTTACCATCAGACCTTTTTGAAGAAATCTTTCCTTTCTCCTGCCACCTCAGTCTCTTCATATGCTGGTTGTTATAGAACACTTAATCATCAGAAAACTCCATTTCCACCTTCTAAGTACATCGAACAAGCTTTTCATAACTCTTGAACTCGCGATAAGCTAAAGCCCTTTGATATTTTGGCTTTAATGCTGAGTAACAATGAATGATTTTACTATCAAGGTCCTAGATAAAATTTGGAGCATACCTTTCCAATCGAGTGAACCTCTCTTCATAAGCAGCCACTGAGTCATCCTCTTGCCTCAATTCCAAGAAATTTTTTTCCATACTAATTTGAACAGCCTTAGGAAAATACTTCTCAAGTAACATAACTTTGAATTCATCCCAATCGAGTGCATCAATCTCATCAAAGTCCCTGATATTTTTAACCATCGACCACCACTGATCTGCTTCACCCTCCAAATGGTAAATAGAAAGACTAACCTTTTGATTGTCTGAACACCCCATGACATCAAAAATCATATCCAGTGCTTTAATCCACCCCTTAGCTAGCATAGGGTCAGATGATCCTCTAAATTATGGGGGATGTTGCCTTATGAAATGTTCCACCGCTGACATGTTCCTCTACAGTTGATCTGGCTGATCTCGTGCATGGATACCACCACCATTTATCGCTTGAGTCAACTGCGCCATTACTGCAACAAACAGTTTAGTTCCAATTCCAACCATCTCAGGATGGTGATTCGGAAGGTTATTTCCTTCTGTATTCCTTCCTAACACTGCTTCCCTATTTCCTCTACGGAAAACCATTCTGAAGAAACATGTCTTAGATGAAGCAACATTAAAAACCTAAAATGCTATATCATTCCAATTTGACCATTAAAAAAAATATTTTTGGATAATAATTTTATAGAATTATAACTCCTAAAGTTATCTAAACCGACCTATGATACCAACTATAAGGCCCCAGCCTTAATAATTACTTAATCTTGAGTTATTACATGATTACACATTGAGGATCTTTTCATGTTTAGAGTTTTAGAGAATTAGATCATAAATCATGAATTTCATTCCACATTTAAACAAGGTGGTTATATTAAAGATAATACCCATTTTTCCCATCATCAGAAACATATTTAAAATAAAACCCAGATTCTTTCTTGACACTTCCTTGACACTATCATCACATCATGTACCATTCCCTTGACCTGTGAAAAAAATTTCAAAAACATGGGATGCGCATAAAAAGCTTAGCAAGGGATATAGAAGTACGAAATGAAAACATTAGTCCATGTATGAAATCATACTTTACATGTAAAACATAATTATTTTAATATACCTCATCAAATCATGAACAAATCATAGAAATCATAAGACATAAAGCTAACTTGAGACATTCATAACATTTTTATGTAGGGAGTAACCCTCATGGTTACGTTTGGAATACCCATCACAGTATATTCCCTAAATATCATCAGAGAAACCTTAAGGTTTAACCCCTTCATGGAACCCAAGGCATTGCAGAGCTATGTCGGGCTCACTCGCCCTTAGTTTATCACAGAACAACCCATCTTCATAAACAATTCCCAAGAACCGTAACATAATCGTATCACATAAAACATGCATAATAGAAACATAACATTTTCACATTTCAATCACAGGATATCAATAACACATTGATATAATAAAAACATTATCAAAACCATTTTCAATACCAAAATAAAATAAAATTAAAACATTGTATTTATTTTTCATTAAAAAAATTTATGGCTTGTAGAGGAAGCCAAAACTCAAATAATGGTCACGGTGGCAGAAAAGTCGTTGTCGCCGCATACGTATGACAAAAAAAAATTCCCTTTTGTCATTTAGTAAACGCTTCATATTAAAAATATTCTTTTTTAATAAACATAAAAGTCAATGGGGGGTTTTACAACCTATAAAAGAATGTTGTGTATAAAACAAAATATTCCTCAATGAAAGGAGATTGAGACGAAGTCCCTTACCTCCTATCCGAATTGACTCGATCATTCTTTAATCTCCTGAATAATAAACATGAGTTATTTTCAACTTGCTTAAGAAACTTTTTCAAGTTCATTAATCCTTTTATATCACTTATTACCATGTCATGAACACTATGTAATTATTTAAGTTAATAATGGTCATTTTAACGATCATTGGTACTTGAGTCAAAAATAAACTCTTTATAATTACAAGTTTTTCATGTATCCATTATATCCAGAGTTATATTCATGATTTAGATATCATATATATCAAATATATCCAGTATATACATGCATTTATAATATTACATAACATTTAGAGGTAAGAAATGAAATGCACCATTCATGGAGACGGTAAGCCATACATACGCATGAACGCTACTTTCATTTCTATTTCGTATTTTATGGAATGGAATCATAATGATATAAAGGAATATTATATTTCCAGTATAATATCATATACAATATCATTAACTCCATCCTTTATACGTCCCACATATGGCATTAATGAATCAAATCACTTTGAGGGGGTGGTAGTCCATACTTCCTAAAATGAAGATATCGCGTTTACCCATAATGGAATCCAAAAAGGTATGCCAGAAATGATAAATACAGAAGCTTAAGGAAAACATAAACATATTATATATTATATATAAATATAGTGTCATCTTAATGGCCACCTTTGAAGGTGTTAGAAGAATATTGAACAATCATCGTTTTGTGAGGCAGAAATTCACCATCCATGGAAACAGTATGCTCTATAACCATTAGATTAAGTTCTGTGTAAGTGTAGATCGAATCCTTCTTATAAAAAAAATCCTATTATATTAAATATACTGTTGGTGTTACAAAATAATTGAATAAAAAGAGTTTGGGGGTTGGAGAAGCAAAATAAAACAAAATAACACAAGTGAAGACATTACCTTTAAATCGGGTAACTCTTCTTGGTTTGAACCAAAATGGTTTCTTGAAGAGATTTATGCCTAAGGTAAGGCTTCAAGGATGAATAGAGGAATGTGGAGAGATAAAATGAGCAGATCTTAGGACGAGAAAAAGGCTTGATATGTGTGGGTATGGAGGTAGAGGTGGGGGCCTTTTATAAGAGGAGAGGAGGGCACTCTTGGAAAGTTACAAAATGTTACTTTATATCGAAATGTGTTTTGGATTTAAAAGGTCCCACATTGATGTATTTATAGGATAAGGTTATAAGGGTTCGAAATATACTCATCCAATAGGTCATTGACAAGTGTAAGTCTTATATTTTACATTATATTTTGATTTTATTTAAATCGTTCATTAATGAGGTAATTGTTGTATCATCATGATGTCATAAATAATATAATTTATTTTCAATATCAAAATTATAAAATAATACTATGATGTAGTAATTATTTTTATCTTTCCAATGAATATTTATAGTAAAATAGATCATTTATGTAGACAAAATTAAAAATGTTTTACTCAGGTGATACATTCTTTATCATATTTAACTTTCTTTAAAAATAAAAATATAAAAAATCATTATCACACAAAAGTGATTCCATGGGGTCCCCAAGATTGGAACAAGGCATCCCATTGTCAGCCACGACACAACCAGTAGCATTAGGTGTCACGAACCGTCCTCGGGGCCCATGCCATGACTACCCCAAGCCCGTCTTCCATAGGCCATGGGCTGGTGACTAGCACCAAGGCGTAATTCCCAGTAAAAAGGGAAGGCATTGCCTTTGTAAAGTAAACAAACACCACTGAGAAAGCAAGCATAAGTAAACACTAAGTAAAAAATGGGTACAACAGTAAGTGCAGAAAAGTAAATGGTCCAAAATACAAACCCAAACTGAAAGTAAAGTAAAACTGGAAAGAAAGTACAGCAACTGAAAAGTAAAGCCGCTACGGCGAGCTGTCCACTGGTACTCCCACCTGAAGGGTGGTACAAATATCCTCCTCAACTCCTCGGGTCCAGCCGTCCACTCTATGTATGTACCGCCTAGTGGTCCACCTCAAGGTACTGACTACTCCGCAAGCCTCAACCACGATCAGTGTTGTCCATCGTCTGCAACCAACACAACGTAGTGCGGCCATAGCCCGTGCAGGGGTGACTATAAGCTACTCAATAGGGACTACGAGACCCCCGATGGTCTCCCAGAATCCACAAAAGATAATTCACAAAGGAAAGATACAATCATGAAGTAACATCCGACACTAATTAGGTATTTGCCCATACATATACCTAAGTCATCAATTCCAGTTCGTCTCCAACATCCGAGCCCAAGTTTGATCACATCCACATAGGATAGCACAACTCAATCCACATAGGAAATCAAAACAAGATTCATCTCACACAGGTATACTTCTTCGTATGACGATAGAGATGATCAGATGTAGCCACTAATTCATCTAAACCATCAGACCCACACATGATCGATAGGTACTAAACCCCGCAATGACCCACAAAGGATCGAGAGGTACTAACCCCCACAATGACCCACAAAGGATCGACAGGTATTAACCCCCGCAATGACCCACAAAGGATCGATATGTACTAACCCCCACAATGACCCACACAGGATCGGACCCACACATGATCTGTAGGCACTAGCCCACACAGGACCGTTGAGCGCTAACCCACATAGGATCTGACCCACACAGGATCAGTAGCACTGATCCATGTAGGATCGCTAAGTGCTGTAGTCGTCGCCGTCGAATCCATGGAGGATTTCTGTACAGTCTTCATCGTCGTCGTAGTCGCAGCCAGCTCTAGGGTTCCCGCACACAGCAAGCTCGTTCAAGACGGTCCACTCCACGAGCCGAGGGGCTGATACATCAACTAACACATATTCCAGAGTTTATGTATCCAAAAGTTCCATATCGTCAACGGGAACTCAACATCACAGATGACGCATCAATCGAATGCCCGGTCTGAGAGTTATTGGCTTTTTCGTCCCAGGGGCCCGGTTGGTTTTTAAGTCAAAAACAACCCAACCATACTCCAACTGCATCCAAACCTCGAGCGGAGTAAGCAAAAAGGTCCGTCTCACTAAGATGAATCCATCAAAGTCGACGGCACATCAATCAGACGTCTGGAGATCATGTTATAAGCATTTCCGCTCTGAGGGCCCGGTTGGTTTCGTGTTCGAACGAACTCGGCCAAACCCAAAGTACTCCGAAACCTTTAACGTAATATACTGAAATGACCGTCTCAATCCCAGTATTGCATCTCCGATGAAGGTGCATCGATCGGAGGTCCGTAGCCCAAGTTATGGGAAACAGACCGAAAGAGGTCCGGAAGTGGGGGTTTTGGGCTTGGACTGATCTGGCCCGAGACCCCCTAGGTCGGCCCGAACCGGGTCGACCTAACCCGGGCCTGGGTCCGGCCTCTTGGTCACGGCCCTACCTGGCCTGGTGGCTTGGCACGGTGCGCTGGCGGTGGCCAGGTGGCTCAGCCGAAACGGTCGAGCGGTGAAGGGGGGCCGCACTGCCCCCCCCCCCCCCACCCCGCGTAGTGAAATTGCGGCCCCCATGTGGGGGGGCCGCACCTGCCGTCCGACCGGGGGTTACAAACCCCCTTGTTTTTCCCATGACCGGCCGGCTGCTGCCGCCGCGGGACCGGCATGGGCCGATACCCCTGCTCCGCCGCCGGCGGCCCGGAACCGGTCGCCGGTCCCTGCTCTGCCATAGCCTAAGCCGTAGGCTAGGTCCATCCGGCGCGGCGCGACGGCACCGCACCCCTCTGTCGTGGCCCGCTCCGGCCGCGGTGTCTTCAAGGTTCTCCGGAATGGGCGGCGGCGACACGGTTTAGTTCGTCTTCAACGGCGTGACGCGACGGCGCCGCGCTTCTCCGCCCTTCATTTAATATTTCCCGTGCGGTGCTCGACACCGCGCCGCCTTACACATTCCATAACAAAATCAAACCAATAAGGGGGAGGAGGGTCGGCCGTGTTCGTGCGGCCCGACCTCCTCCCATTATTGCGATATCAAGCAGCTCAAATTGAAATGAAGAATGGCGACCGAAGTAATCACGAACAACCAAATAAAATAAACCCCTACCTCGAACGTTGTCGTCAAACGAGGTTGTCATGGAAATGGACATCGCATAATTGATCTCCACAGAAGAAGGCGGATCGTTGTGTCACGGAGGAACGGTGTCTCCCTTCCTTTGACGCGGAACGAAATAACGAGGTGATGCGCGTCGGGTCGTCGATCTCCGAGGAAGGCGTCTCTCACCGTCGTCCATAATCGAAGGTCGGCATTCTTCGCGTTCTTCGTCGAGGAGGAAGAACTTCAAGAACTTGAGAAAAATCCTCCCCAAGCCTTCACGCACAATGAACCCCTTAATAAAATAATATGTGTCTTATTTTATTAACACACAAGCCAGTGCCTTTGAAATTCAAAATTGGAACAATCAATTAATTGAATTAATTGAGGAGTTTAAACCGCCCAATTAATGAGGGGTTTATTATCCAGAATAAACGCAAGGGTTGACATTATTAAAAAGGGGGGTGTGGGTGCATTACTTAATTAAAGGAGGGGGGTTGAAAAAGGTGAAAGATATGGTGGGGCTCGTGTGGGACCCACCTCACAAATATCCTACCTAGTGGGTAGGATCTTGTGGGTCCCACTTCATCCACATAGCTTAGGTTAAACAAAAAATTAAATAAAATTGGTTGCACCACTTTTATATTATTCCTTTACTTAATCCCAAAAATTAAAAACCACACCCAAGCAAATGCAACTCCGGAAAAGGTGTTTCTAAGCAATTACTGGCACTACGATTCCCTCGGTGTTCTCAGATTCTGATTCTGAGCACCGGTTCAAAAGTTAGAAAAACTCGCTCATCCATTCGCTGAACGTACCCGAGCTAAACTTTGAAAAATGATTCTGGGCACACCGGGCCTCGGAATCAGGTGCCGTCAGAAACTGCGTTCTTGTAAAATCCCAAAGAAAATTAAGAAAAAAAAATTTCCCTTGATTTTTACGGGTCTTTACATTACTCCCACCTCAGGGTATTATGTCCCCGTAAAGATACATAAAAAACTAGGGAAACAAATGTGGGTACAGAGCACGCATCGGGGCCTCCCGCTCCCAAGTGCTCTCCTGGAGGTTCTCGTGCTACCATCTGATGCACACAAGGGGAATCAACCGTCGACGTAAGACCCACTCCTGTCGATCCTCAATCTCCACTGGGACCTCCGCAAAAGTCTCCTCATCATCAACTTCCGGCTCCCCATGGTCAATGATATGTGTCGGGTCATACACGTATCTCCTCAGCTGTGATACGTGGAAGACGTCGTGCACCCAGTGCAACAGAGGTGGTAGAGACATGCGATAAACCACCTCTCCAATCCTGCTGAGGACCTGGAATGGTCCGATGAAGCGTGGAGATAACTTGCCGCCTCGGCCAAATCTCTATAATCCACGTCGAGGTGAGACCCGCAAGAAGACGTGGTTTCCATTCTCGAACTCCAGTGGCCTCCACCTCCTGTCAGCATAAGACTTCTGCCGGCTCTGAGATGTCCTCATCCACTCCTGGATGACATAGAGCTTCTCCGTTGTGGCCTGGACCATCTATGGTCCCACAAGTGATGACTCCCCAGGGTCTATATGACACAAAGGAGATCTGCAAGGTCGGCCGTACAATGCCTCGTATGGTGTCATCCCGATGGTGGAGTGGTAGCAGTTGTTGTACGTGAACTCCACCAAGGGTAGGTGTTCCTCCCAGCTACGACCAAAGTCGAGGACACATGCACGGAGCATGTCCTTGAGAGTCTGAATGGTTCTCTCTGTCTGACCATCTTTCTGAGGGAAAAAGGCAGGGCTCAGACGTAACTACGTCCCGAAAGCCTCCTACAACCCCTTCCAAAGCCGGTAAGTAAAGAGAGCATCTCAATCGGAGACGACAGATGATGACACACCATGAAGCTCTACAATCTCCGGATCGTAGAGATGTCCCAAGATCTCCACTGAGCCCTGGTCTCTGATGGGTAAGAAGTGGGACGAAATGGTGAGTCAGTCGACAATCACCCAAATGGAGTCGTGACCTCTGGAAGTGCGTGGAAGTCCAGTCACGAAGTCCATAGATAAGCCATACCTCTTCCACTCCGGGACCTCCCAGGGCTGTACCAAGATTGCTGGCACGTGAGGCATCGAGAAATGAACTCTGCCACAACCATCTTCATGCCTGGCCACCAATGCAGTCATCTGAGGTCCTGGTACATCTTCGCCACTCCTGGATGTACCGCCAAAGGGGAAGTGTGAATCTCTCCCAGAACCTCCTCCCATAAAGAAACTGGTACCAAGGTACGTCCTCTGAAAAGGACATCGTTCTCTCCTCCTAAAGAGAAACTGTTAGGTGCCTGTCCTGAGGATATCTGTGCATGCCGCGTCTCACAGACGGCGTCCCCACGCTATGCCTCTCTGACCCAATGCAATAGTGGAGGAGTGACTCTGAGTGACTGAAGAAAGGCTGCTCCTCCTCTATCCAAGAAGGATATCTGCAAAGCGGTTAGCTGCTCTGTCTCCTCCCCAAGTAGTTGAATGCCCATCCTCTTGCTGAGAGAATCAGCTACCATGTTCCCCTTTCCAGGAGTATAGAATATCTCAAAGTCATAGTTCTGGTGGAACTCGAGCCATCACCACTGTCTCAGGTTCATGTCCTTCTGCGAGAAGATGTACCTAAGACTCTGATGGTTAGAATAGACTGTAAACCGCTCGCCCATCAGATAGTGTCGCCACATATTCAGAGCGAAGACCACTGCTGCTAACTCCAGGTCATGGGTAGCGTAGTTCTGCTCATGCTGCCTCAACTGATGTGATCTATAGGTGATCATGGCCTGCTCCTGCATCAGGACACATCCGAGTCTGGTCCCTGATGCATCACAGTAAACTACGTACCCAACTCTCTCCTCCAGTAGCCTCAAGATAGGTGCGCTGGTCAATCTCTGTCTCAGCTTCTGGAAGCTCTGCTGACACTTGTCTGACCACACAAAGGGTTTCCCCTTCTTCTTCAAAGCTGAGAGTGGTGCCGCAATTCTAGAGAAGCCTGGCACAAATCTCCGGTAGTATCCATCTAGTCCCAAGAAACTATGCACCTCCGTCACACTCCTTGGTGGCTCCCAAGCAAGAATTTTCTCGATCTTCCCAGGATCCACCGCAACTCCCACCTCAGAGATGACGTGTCCCAAGAAGTGAACCTCGCGTAACCAGAACTAACACTTCGATATATTTCCATAAAGATTGTGCTCTCAGAGTGTGTCCAGTACAACCCGCAAGTGGTAGGCGTGCTTCTCCTTAGTTGTCGAGTATATCAAAATGTCTTCGATGAAGACCAAAACAAATCGATCGAGGTATGGTGGAAAGATCCTATTCATGAGGCCCATGAACACTGCTGGAGCATTGGTTATGAGAATGGAATAACAAAGAACTCATAGTGGCTATACTGACATCTGAAGGTCGTCTTCTGCACGTCCTCATCCCGAACTCTAATCTTATGATAGCCTGACCTGAGGCCTATATTCAAGAACCACCATTCTCCCTTGAGCTGATCGAAGAGGTCATCAATCCTCGGTAGAAGATACTTGTTCCTCACTGTCACCTGGTTCAGGTGACGATAGTCAACACAATGTCTCAAGCTCCCATCTGCCTTATTGGCGAACAATATCGGGGAAGCCCAGGGTGAAACACTGGGTCAGATGAATCCCTTAACCTACAAGTCCTCAAACTGTACCCGTAGCTCTCGAAGCTCGGTGAGAGCCATCCGATATGCTGGGGTGGATATCAGGGTTGTCCCGGGGTACATATGAATATAAAAGTCTACCTCTCTATGAGGAGGTAGTCCTGGAACGTCGTCGGGGAAAACGTCTGCATACTGATCCACCACTGTAGGAAAACCAGGACTCCGAACATCAACTGATCCTAAGATGAGGCTATCCAAATGATGACTGATGGGTTGTCCCCTCCTCTGCAAGAGTCCATCCTGTTCTGCGAAGGCTCCCTTCTCGACGGTGAAGGTGAACCTGCTTCCGTCGGTGCGTACACACCACACCTTGAGCCTAATACAGTCGATCTGAGCATGGACTGTAGATAACCAATCCATGCCCAATATGACGTCGTAAGGCCTCGACACCGCTACAAGAAGATCCCAGCCAATGCTCTTGCCTCCTAGAATAAGCTCACACTGCCAGCACCAGTGCGTAATCATCGAGTCTTCTCCCGTAGGAGTCTCTAGCCATAAGGATCGAGCCAACGACTCTGTAAGAATCTCCGAGCTCCGAACAAGGGCAGCGACTATGAAAGAATGACTTTTTTCCTGTGTCTATAAGAACTGCAGAAAGGGTGGAATAGACACAGATAGTACCTCGAATCATCTCTAGTGTGCCGTGGTCGTAAGAGTCCGCTGCCTGGAGCTGTGCCTGTCTCTTCCCACCAGCTCCCTGTGGTCAGGGTGGACCTCCTGAGGGTGGTGGTGGTAGAGCCTAAAAGCGTCTCCCACAACCTGCTGCTCGGCCAGCTCCTCTTCCTCGTCCGCCTGTTCCCTACGGACCGCCACAGTCAACCCTCTACCTCTTCCTGGGTAGTCCCTCAACCGTCTGCTACTCCTCGGCATGGTGGTTTGGGCAGTCACGAGCCATGTGGCCCCGCCCGCCGCATGCGTAGCACTATCTGCCTTTCCAAAGACTGGATCTGCGCTGAGTGCCCCGCACCTCTGAGCCAGTGTCCTGAGGTCGTCCGCCTGAGGGTCTGGTCCGCTAGGACCCATGAGTCATCCATCAACTGCCTGCTGTAGATGACTCTGCTACGTGCCGCCCTGCAGTAGGTCTCGCTGCTGATGTAGGCTCAGCAAGGAAGATCTCGATGATAAGGGCTCGCTCCAGTACCCCTGCTTGTGTCATAATGCTGAGGAAGATCAGCGATGCCCTGATCTCATGCCTCAATCCCTGCTCAAAGGTCCGGGCCCGGAAGAATGGGTCTCGTACCATGTACGTTGAATAGCACAAGAGATCTGTAAATCTCGCAGAGTACTGGGTGACCGTCAAGTTGCCCTACAGCAGCTGTAGATGCTCTTTGATGCGCACTGCACGGAGGGTGGCTGGGATGAAATCCGAGCGGAAGAGGTTCTCAAAGTCCGTCCAGAGGAGAGATTCCTCGTCATGCACTTGGAGAATCAAGCTCCACCATCTTCTTACTGCCGCGTGCAGGAGGCTCACTACGAGGATCACCATGAGGTCTACTGGTGTTCTCACCAACCTGAAAACTCATACAACTACCTCCAACCAATCCTCGGCTGCTTGAGGGTCTATCTCAATGAGGAACCTGGGCGGTCGCTGATGCTGAAACCTGTGCAGTGCACTAAGGCGACATGCATCGTCAGAGGCTAGGGTTGGAAGCATCGGTGGCTCGGCAGGTAGAGGTACCGCCGGTGCCTCTACTGTCAAAGGGCCCTATACCGAGGCCTCATCGCTCGGTGGGCTGTCATCACACACAACGCTCGGAACGCTAGCTGGCTGCCGTCGTGGGTCTGTATTGGAAAGAAACAGGTGTTCCACGGTCAAATAGTATACCTGGTGAGCTGACCCAAAGTAATCACAAAGAAAACTTGAAACACACATGCAATCAATGTTTTCGTGAATTATGTCGGAAATCAGAAGTCAGGGTCCTGGTGTACGGATATGTTGGCAGCCGCACTAACACTGGACTCCCTGGACTGATAACCACACCCAATACCCTTAGCACTATTTCTTCACATAGAAGAAAGATCAGATTCCAATGTTCTGCGGTAGAACTGAACTCCTTTGATACCAATTTGTCACGACCCGTCCTCGGGGCCTGTGCTGTGACTACCCCAAGCCCGCCTTCCATAGGCCAGGGGATGGTGACTAGCACTAAGGTGTAATTACCTGTAAAAATGGAAGGCATTGCCTTTGTAAAGTAAACAAACACCATAGAGAAAGCAAGAATAAGTAAACACTAAATAAAAACTGGGTACAACATTAAGTGCGGAAAAGTAAATGGGCCCAAATACAAACCCAAACTAAAAGTAAAGTACAACTGGAAAGAAAGTACACCAATTGAAAAGTAAATCCGCTACAGCGAGCCATACACTGGTACTCCCACCTTAAGGGTGGGTACATATATCCTCCTTAGCTCATCGGGTCCAGCCGTCTGCTCCGTGTATGTCCCGCCCAGTGGTCCACCTTTAGGTACTGACTGCTCCGCAAGCCTCAACCACGATCAGCGCTGTCCGTCATCTGCAACCAACACAACGTAGTGCGGGCATAGCCCATGCAAGGGTGAGTATAAGCTACTCAATAGGGACCCCGAGACCCCCGACGGTCTCCCAGAATCCACAAAGGATAATCCACAAAGGAAGGATACAATCACGAAGTAACATCCGACACTATTAAGGTATATTCCCTTACATATACCTAAGTCATCCATTCTAGTTCGGCTCCAACATCTGAGCCCATGTTCGATCACATCAACACAGGATAGAACAACTCAATCCACATAGGAAAGAAAAACAACATTCAGCTTACACAGGTATACTTTTCGTATGACGATAGAGATTATCAGATGTAGCCACTAATTCATCTAAGCTGTCAGACCCACACATGATCGATTGGTAATAACCCCCGCAATGACCCACAAAGGACCAATAGGTACTAACCCCCGCAATGACCCAGAAAGGATCTATAGATACTAAACCCCACAATGACCCACAAAGGATCGATATATACTAACCGCCGCAATGACCCACACAGGATCGGACCCACACAGGATCTATAGGCGCTGGCCCAAATAGGACCGCTGAGCGCTGACCCACACAAGATCTGACCCACACAAGATCGGTAGCACTGATCCACGTAGGATAGCTGAGTGGTGTAGTCGTCGTCGGCGTCGAATCCACAAAGGATTTCTGTACAGTCGTCACCGTCGTCGCAGTCACAGCCAGCTCTAGGGTTCCCACACACAACAAGCTTATTCGAGAGGGTTCGCTCAATGAGCCGAGGGGCTGATACATCAACTGACACATAGTCCGGAGTTGATGTATCCAGAAGTTCCGTATCGTCAACAGGAACTCAACGTCACAGACGGTGCGTCAATCGGACGCCCGGTCTGATAGTTATTGGCCTTTTCGTCCCAGGGGCCTGGTTGGGTTTTAAGTCAAAACCAACCAGACCATACTCCAACTGCATCCAAATCTCGAACGGTGTAAGAAAAAAGGTCTGTCTCACTAATAGGAATCCATCAAAGTCGACGGCACGTCAATCGGACATCCGGAGCTCAAGTTATAAGCGTTTCCGCTAAGAGGGCCTGGTTGGTTTCGTGTTCGATCCAACCCGCACGAACCCAAAGTATTCCTAAACCTTGAGCTAAAATTATCGAAACGACCACCTCGATCCAAGGATCGCATCGCCACTGACAGCATGTCGATCGGATGTCCGTACCCCATGTTATGGGAAAAAGACCGAAAGAGGTCCAGAAGTGGGGGATTCGGGCCCGAACCGATCCGGCCCGAGACCCCCTAGGTCAGCCCGAACCGGGTCGAACCGACCTGAGCCTGGGTCCGGCCGCTTGGGCGCGGCCTGTCCCGGCTGGCGCGGCCTGTCCTAGCTTGGGCGCGGCCCGGCCTGGCGGTCTAGCCTGGCGGCTCGGCCTAGCGCGCCGGTGCTGGCCAGGTGGCTCGGCTGAAACGGCCGAGTGGTGAAGGGGGGCGCGCTACCCCCCGCATAGTGACACCGCGACCCCTATGTGGGGGGCCACACCTGCTGGCTAACCGGGGGTTACAACCCCCCATCTTTTCCCCTGACCGGCTGACTGCTCCCGCCACGGGACTGGCATGGGCCGGTCCCCCTACTCCGACGTCGGCGGCCCGAAACCGTCCGCCGGTCCCTGCTCCGCCACGGCCCGCTTCAGCCGCGGTGTCTTCGAGGTTATCTGGTGCGGCGCGGCGGCACGATGGTTTAGTTCATCTTAAACGGTGAGACGCGACGGCGCCACGCTTCTCCACCCTTCCTTTAATATTTCCTGAGCGGTGCTCGGCACCGCGCCGCCTTACACGTGCCGCAACAAAATCAAACCAACAAGGGGGAGGAGGGTCGGCCGTGTTAATGCGGTCTGACCTCCTCCCATTTTTGTGATATCATGCGGCTCAAATTGAAATAAAGAATGGCGACAGAATTAGTCATGAACAACCAAATAAAATAAAACCCTACCTCAAACGTAGTCGTCGAATGAGGTTGTCGCGAAAAGGGACGTCATGGAATTGATCACTGCGGAAGAAGGCAAATCGTCGCGTCGCAGAGGAACAATGTCTCCCTTCCTTTGACGCGGAAATAAAGAATGAGGAGATGCGCATCGGGTTGTCGATCTCTGAGGAAGGCGCCTCTCACCGTCGTTCGTCGTCGGAGGTCGACGTTCTTCGCATTCTTCGTCGAGGAGGAAGAACTTCAAGAACTTGAGCAAAATCCTCCCCAAGCCTTCACGCACAACGAACCCCTTAATAAAACTAGACTTCTCTTATTTTATTAATACACAAGACAACACCTTTGAAATTCAAATTTTAAACAATCAATTAATTGAATTAATTGAGGAGTTTAAACCGGCCAATTAATGAGGCGTTTATTTTCCAGAATAAACGCAAGGGTTGACTTCATTAAAAAGGGGGGTGCAGGTGCATTAAATAATTAACCGAGGGGGGGGGGGTTGAAAAAGGTGAAAGAAACGATGGGGCTCGTGTGGGACCCACCTAAAATATATCCTACCTAGTGGGTAGGATATTGTGGGTCACACTTCATCCACATAGCTTAGGTTAAACAAAAACTATAATAAAATTGGTTGCACCACTTTTATTTTATTCCTTTACTTAACCCCAAAAATTAAAAACCACACCCAAGAAAACACAACTCCGAAAAAGGTGTTTCTAAGAAATTACCGGCACTGCAATTCCATTGGTGTCCTCGGATTTCGATTACGAGCACCGGTTCAAAAGTTAGAAAAACCCACTCATCCGTTCACTGAACGTATCCGAGCTAAACTTTAGAAAATGATTCCTGGCACACCGGGCCTCGGAATCAGGTGCCTTCAGAAACTGTGTTCTTGTAAAATCCCAAAGAAAATTAAGAAAAAAAATTTCCCTTGAATTTTACGGGTCTTTAAATTAGGACACATGTTGGGGTCATTGGTTATTATTATGATATTATTTTATTATCCTTAACTACCTGATTACTAATTAATCAAGATAATTAAAGACAATTACCGTCTTTACTATTCATAATGTCCAAAAACAAAATAGTCTTGATTACATAATTTGGACCTTCTGATTCCAAATATGTAATCCATTTTACCAAATTCCAAACATAGAAATTTCAATAATTAATTTAAAAATAATTCTCGTTGTCAAAACAAATAGCAGTTTTTTTAGAAACATTATCGATGAACATTATGGCACTTGTTTATGCCCAATTCCAAAGTGAAATTAATTCTAATGACCATCATTGGATGAAATGGTAAAAAAATATTCTAATTACACTTTAAGACCAATTAAAAAGATAATCTAACCATATAATTATATTAGATGAAAAAGAAGTTTTGATGTAAAATGCAGTATTTCTCACTATTCATTAAAAAATGAACATTGTCAGAAAAATACCAAAAATTATCCCAAGGAAAATTTCAATGTCCCAATCATAATGAATATGTTTATTTTGACACAAAAAGCTTATAAAATTGTCAAAAGTTTGATTTTAAAAATGGTTCTCCATCAAAAGGTAGTAAAACAATCTTGTAAAAATATTCGTGTATTCCATGCTTAAGATTGAATTTATTCTCATTTTAAGCCTCTAAAACAATATCTATTTCATAAATAAACATAGATAAAAATATATATTATTCATTACTTACTTGGGATGTTACAGTGTTATATTCTTTGGATGAAATAATTTCATTATTTTTAATTTTCAGTGATAACACAACCTATATATGTGCATGTGGTTTATGAATAGTTCTACAAAACTTGGATGATCTAATTGAATGTGTAGATCATGATTCGAAATATATATTTTCCATTTTAGTGAATATCTAGAATACTTTACATCACATAATTATTTGGGTCCACCTATGTAGTTTTGAGGGAATATTCCCTTCCTATATCTCTTTTCATTAGTTTTTTTCATTGATTATATTGTATAACACTTGTCTCAGGGTATTAGATTACATATTTTATATTTTTCGTGAAGTTGAAAAATAGGAATATAGGCTAAGAGTTGATCATAACCATATTTTATTATATTTCATTAGTGGGATTCTTCATCTATATTCAACGTTTATTACCACAATTTAACAGTTTCTACTCCTGAAGTTCCTCCCTATTCCCTTGATATAGTTTCATTAATTCTTCCAACAACACTTTTGACATAGGGGTAATTGGGTATTCTTTTCTCCATGACATTTATCTATTGATCCTATATAATTAAACTCTTTTATAATTTTAATCACCACCCCCTAAAGACCACTGAGATTCACCCATATATATCTCAAAACTATGGACACAATAGAAAATCTCTTCATATATTTTAATGTCTCTAATCATAAAATCATTTCATAGACATGTATTTAATCAACACAAGTAGTAGTTCACCTAAAATTTTGTTTTTTTGAGAATTATAGAGTTAAATCATGAGAACCTTGTAATGTTTAACTCATAACAGAAAATATACTCATCATTATTTTTCTTTAATATAAGGAAATCCCTCTCCATTTTATAATGGAAAATTCCTGGAAAATTTTATTGAAAAAAGTTTCTACAATTATTCCCATTACATAGATTCAATTTCCTCCTTGATATTATTTTCTAGATTTGTGTCCACTAGTGATTTCCTTCTCCCCCTTAGTGATTGAGTACCAGTATGAATTTATCTTATTTAGTCCATTAGATTACAATGAATATAATATTGATATATTCATCCCATTGTACCATGATAATGGGATCAAATTACCCCTAAAAGTATTAGACCTTTATCAGAAGATAGACACAACCAAAATAAGGCCATTTTGAGGTAAAGAGGGTATTTCACAATATTCAAGTTATCATTTATAAAATCACGCATTTGAGATTATACTTCCATGGAGATCACATACATTTCTACTATTAGGTTATCCATCTCATTAAGGAAATAATTACATTTCCATTCACATTGGTTTGTTTTATGACTCCTCTTAATTACCTCTATTAACAAAAATAAAGGAAAATTATCTATGCTAATAAATAAAAAAATGAGCATATAAAAGGGTAAATATGAACATAGAAGACATAAATTATACATTAAGTGAATATCCTAACTTATGAGACACTACATATTAATCCAAGTAATCTATGGTAATTTTCCTATTATGTTTTCTATCCAAAAAATAAATTCATGACCTATATAATGGTTCTTATAAATCATTGTAATATTACAATGAATATCCCTAGAGAGTGTCTAACCCAATGTGAAATATGGTCCCTTCGTTATACACTATTTATAGATATATTTTATACCCAATTGCCCCTTTTATAATTATTTCCCATAGGTTCATATATTCTAGATCCAAATCCACTTGTAGTATCGATATAGGAATTTAATTTCTTTGAATCCACTTCCTCAAAACATTACAAAACATTTCAGGAAGTTTTCCTATAATTATTATTATACATAATATTTTTACTTATTTATTCCTATCCTAATAACTAAAAATGACTATAACTTAATTAGATACCAAAAATAATAACCCAGGCCTCTCCAACAAAATATTATAGCATTCATAACATAAATATCCAATCAAACAGCCCAAGGATCCAGAGGTAATGTCTCTTAGAGACACTATTTTCAAGCATCAACATGATTCTAATATATTAAATAACTATTTTAAACTACATATTTCACTACTAAATCCATTTTAGTTTCTAAAACATCATAGTATTACCTAGGGAATACATAAACAAAAATGGTGAGCTATAAATCATGTTAAGGTATTAAGTATGATAATAAAGTGTAGAATATCTGTCAAATTGAATAACCTGATTTCATAAATGATAAGACTAATAAATAATCATTATTTATCTTGACATAAATAACATTTACTCTTAATATCAATGCATTATATGAATTTAGAAACAAAAAAATACAAGGCATCATCAGTATAAGCCAAGGATCACACTAGTGAAATTATTGAATGGATTAAAGAGATCCATAATTGATTTGTCCCACTCCCTAATTCAATTCCTATAATATAAGGATATATAATCATTACTCGATGCATTGGATTTCTATCTAAGATAAACCATGATAACATGTACATGAATATTTGTGTCACATATATGAATCAAACATAAGGCGTAAGCATAAGGAATTACAATTGAAAGTAATTGGTAACATAATATTTCCTCATAATCTATTCAAATGATATTTGATAAAGATTAAAAGGAGAAGAAGGAATTTAATATTGTAGAATTCCATAATTGAGCCAATCACCATATATAAAAAATATGGACTTCATTTGAAATATTCATGATAAATGGTAGAGAATTGGGTGTATAAATGAACCTTTAAAATGGTGTTTAGACAAATCTTCGATAGTCTTTTGAAGAAGGAATGAATGTTAAATTTTCTTTGAAACATGAGTTAAATAAAATAACTTCAAAAAGTTCTCATTTTATAAAATCTTGAATGGGTAAAATTATTTAATTGAGTTTAACATGAATTGACAAAGGGATATCAAAATTTCCCTTAATCGAATTTGATTTTAAAGAAGGTATTGAAAAATTAATGCAAGGAATGTATAACAAAAAAATAGAATGGAAAAAATATAGGTAAATATTTATGAGAGATATATAATTAATTTATTAAAATTCCAAAATGTTTAATAGAGATATAAATATAGGTAGAGAGAAGAAGGAATACTCCAAATAAAAGAAGGTGGCTCTAAGAGTTCCCTGACCTTATGTTCTGATTCCTTCAACACATTTACATAACGATTAAAATGAAAAAAATAGATTTATTAAAAAATTGACTGTGAACCAAATTCATATATATTTTATTTATTATTATGATTATATTTCATTTTACATTTATATTATTGAGATATTGAGTCTATATTAAATGTTCTAAGGTTATTCATGTCATGTGTCAAAGGTCAAGTTAGTTTTACTTAATTATAAGAGTTTATAAGGTTTTTCCATAATTATTGTGATTGGGTTACATGAATTTAATTATTTACACACATTATTAATGTTCTTAGTATCTTAAATTATTTTAAAATATTCATGATTTAGAAGTTATATGATAAAATGTTATATAATATATTCATTTACGTGGGGTTTCTAAAAATGATAAATTTTCATGGTTTTAGTTATCCTTAAAAGTATTAAACCATTATAAAATAAGAATATATTTAAAATAAACTTTTTTTCCTATTTTAAACCATATTATTGGGTCTAACCTATACATGAATGTTTTTGTGGAAAATATAATATGTCTTTCATGGTAGAGTTGATCCAACCATAGTATGAATAATATTTTACTTTTATAATTGATTTAGGGGAGGGATGAAATGGGATATTCAATCTTAATATTAAAATATCAATATGTATGTGGTACTTTTGTTACTATTTCATGGTTTATGGAAATATTATGTGTGAGTTAGAAGATGAATAAAAAGAGGATTGGTTTTTAATTTAACCTCTTCAATGGGAGTCTCCTATTGGAAACCCATTAATGATCATTGATAACCACTTTTTTAAGGCCAAAACTATATTTACAAGAATTAAAATGATAGGGAGGATATTTATATATTTTGGGCTTTCTCAAAATCTTATAAGGTGTGTGTGGAGGGGGTGGTGAGTGGTGGTATTTATAAGGTGAGGAGAAAGGTGCTTTGAATATACTATTCATAACATTTTTATTTGTTCTCAACACTATCAATAGTGATGTATATTGTTAATAAATTTATTAATTTGTAATATTTATTTTGAGATCATGCATATGTATATCATACATTGCTCATTTATTTGTGTTTTTTAGCTTATAATGCTAAATACCATATTTTTTCATATTTTATTAATCAACATAAATTCAACTATATTATAAAAAAATTAAAACCATCCTAAATTTTTTTGATATGTAAATTACAAAACTAATTTTTTTTTATAAAAATAATTTTTATATATGCAAAATTTATATTTTAAATTAAATTCATTTCATTTTTAAAAATTATGATTTTTTATTTATGATCAAGTTTTAAACAATGGGAAAATTTATTTATATTCTCATAAAATTATATTTTCCTTGTAATGAAATGTTATATTATTTTTGAAGCCCATTTTTTCAATATGATTTATTTTATATTTATATATTTATCTTAAAAACAATAAGACCAATGTGATTTTACAAAAAAAAAATAAAACACTTATTTTAACATTCATAAAACTATAAATAATTTGTATAATGATATAAACTAAATATATTTTCACATTATCTAATACAAAAATTCTGTTTTATAATTTCATCATTCAATATACATTTCAAATGATCAGGTTAATATTGTTATCTATTATATTACTAAATTAATTTTTTGATTACTATTCTAAAATTTCTATTTTTAACAATCAAATTGATTTACTAGCATTAATAAACACCTCGTATTTCATTATTTCTTCATTAAATTATATTTTTTCTCATGGTTATATAATTTCACATTAAAAATGGATGTTTCATTTCATATAATCTAATTTATTTATAATGTGTTGTTCATGAGGGATAATATTCTATGGGATCAATAATATCCCAAATTCTATATTCTAGTAATATTGATTTTTTCTCCCATTGTAATTTTTACATTACAATTATTATATTTATATTATAAATATAACGTTCAAATGAATTTAATAATGTGTTATGTGATATATGATGTTTTCTATGTGATTTATATTAGACCAGATTACTAGATACAAAACATATATAAATTATTAATATAAATTAAATTGATAAAATTATGTATCATTACATTATTTTTATTATTTTATGATTAAGAAAGAACAAAGTTGGATTTAAGATTTGGGAAATTTATCATTTTAGAAGACACTAATTTTTTGAAGTGGTATTTTTGTGGGACCCCACTTCCAAAAAACTTATCATCAATCGAGATATCATTTTTATATATGGTAAGCTGAAACTAATTATTATGGAAACATGTATAAGGAGAATAAAAAATTTATAATATTTTATCTGTAAGATGGATAAAAGTATAAAATTGTTTTCTATGAGGAAATAAAAGTGTGTTATGCTCTAGTATCATTTGAGTCCTAGCCACAGTGGCCAACATTGAAGAAAATATATCTACTATGGATCTTAAACAATGACACTGAGAGAATTTTCTTTCACTACGTATTGATAAAAGATAGAGAACGACATTTTTTTGGAGGTGACTCAGAGTATAGGAATATCTTCAATTTTCGTAGTGATGTATGTGGAACATAATCACCTACATATTAACAAGACATGGAATATTTTTCCATTACATAATTAAAGGAATGATATTGGGAATTAATGGGTGTTTATGATCAAGAGTGTTTGGAAGGACAAGGTTGAAGGATATCATATTATTCTTTTGGTAAAATGATATTCTCTAAAGGAAGTCACTTATTTCAATGGTGTTTTTCTCATATTAGATAATTAAATAAATTCAAACTAGGTTAAAGATAAATCTTATACATGAGAATTGATACATATTTAAGAGGATTCATAGATACATACATGATCCTTCATATTTTATTTTATTTTATAGAATATATAACTTCACTATCAGAGTCTATTTTTATTTATATTTGATAGGTGATTATAATGATAGGATATCCGCAAATGGTTATGTTTTTACCATGGTAGAAGTAATAGAGAGCCATATTTTAAAGTTAAAATTATTCTTTTATTTTTCTTAGAATACGGTGAAGTACATTGAACTACACATAATTTAAAAAAGATTTTTTGAATGATAATGGTGTTAGAGGAGCA
This sequence comes from Viscum album, assembly GCA_963277665.1. Taxonomy (NCBI): domain Eukaryota; kingdom Viridiplantae; phylum Streptophyta; class Magnoliopsida; order Santalales; family Viscaceae; genus Viscum; species Viscum album. The sequence continues at coordinate 1,398,713,325 of OY728142.1, read as the reverse complement.
CATATATTGACTAGATAAGATTCTATTTTTCTGTGATAGTATAAGTACCTTGTAAATTCAATGTAACCCAAATTTTATTTCTTTTACCAATAAAATTGGAGTATAATATAACTTTTTTTTGATATTTAGTTGAAGAAGGATTTTGGATACTTAAATAATTTACACTAAATAAAATCTATAATATTTCATATTTAAAGATATTGGATCTAACAAGATTATATAATTATGATCCTTGAGCATCCTTTTAGAGGCATGAGTGGTATCTTGGGAAAACTGTACGGGTATATATATATTTTATTGTTTCTTAATAGTATATCTAAGCAAAATATATGTTTACGATTGATTTTTTAATCATTTTCTACAGATACATGATTTCGAATTTCTCATGAGTCTAGCTATTTGCCATAATATTATAAGGATATGTATAATCCACCAATTATTTTTTAAAGTGGGTAAACATTAATTCTTGTAGTGGGTCAAAATATCCCATAAATTACTTCAATGAATGATGAAACAAATGGTAATATTTGTATACGTTTTCCTATAAAAGTTATTTAATTCCTACAATTTCATCATCAATCATTTAATCATTTATCTTTCATATCCCGATTTTGTTTTCAACATTAAGTATTATTTTTGAGGTGTATTCAGATTATTAAATAAAGATTGTTTTATGTATTTTTACCCCTACAATAGTAATAGAGTGTATACAAAAATTAATTATAGTTTTATCGTATTATTTTCCAATTGTGAATACACCTCTTATATTGGTAATTTTTCTTCATTAAATCTAATATTCATTTTAAGCATTTTTTCACTTCATTTTAATCTGACAATTACTATTTCATTGAACATGAAATCATTTTTTCTCCAAATATTTTTCATTAATCATATATTAAAGATACAAAACTATTAATATTTGGAACTTTTAAGATTATAAATTTTGTATCCACAGTGGAATATATCCATAGAAGGTGTACTTAATACACAAAATATTTTATTTGTGATAGTTTAGAATCAAGAAAAATACTCATTGACTTATTTTCCTTATTTTGCATTTGTTTTTTTATATTTGAAAAAAGTCTATGTATATGTTTTTGTGAATGTATTTATGTTTTAATGTTTGGGATTTATGATACGAATTTTATTTTTAGCAGAAATATTTTTAATGGATTTTTCATTATACCAATATATTTGTGTTTATCTTATTTTTTTCAATAACATTACACATGCTCTGGTTATCACACAATTGATACCTAATTAGTAATCATGAGTGGGAGAGCATGATAGAATTTATTTATTTATTACTTAATATCATACATGGGATAATAATAAATTTCAAACAAGAGAATTAATTATAAATAAAAATATTTAAATGAAAATTTAATTTTTTACTATTTCTAACCAGATTTAAATATGAGACACCTAATAATTAATCTAATATGAGGGTTCCTTAAAAATATAAATAAGTTAAATTTGTGAGAAGTGGGTCATATTATTTTACCAATAGATTTATTTTTTAATGCACTAAACATTATTCATAATACTACCAGATGATATCATAATTAATTTTAATGGATATTAATAATAACATATAATTTAATTTCACTTATAATTAAGTGGGTGACTTTTGATTAATAGTTTTTAATACAGTGGATAAATGTGTTGATTTTCCTTCATCAAGGAGGAAAAAATCAACATTTTATTTTGGTGAGTTATGTAATATTAATTGTAAGTCATTGCTACTAAAAAAGCCTCCAATATTATATTATCCTATTCATTCTTCCAGAAACATCCGCAACTCACCTTCACTAACCCTGACCATCCATCCATGATGCCATCAATTCCCCTAACAATCTTTTTTATCAAAAACTAATCAAAAATGCTTCCCCCAAAACCTATAAGACTAAATCAACATTTTCCACGATGAACCACAATGTATATGACCATTATACATCCTCTATTGATGTCAATCACTAGGGATAAAAACCAAGATTATCTAGACTCTGAAATAGTTTTCCCCAATAACACTAATGTGTGTTTTGTAATGGAAAACATTTTTGACTACAAAACGGTGTTTTCTAAATACTTTAACAAACACCCAAAAGAGACTCTTGTTTTTTAGTTTTTAAAACCCATATTTCTAGTAGTTTTTGTTTCCCAATAATAATGTAGCCTTTAGACTAGGTGATGATTAAGTAAAAATTATTCAAATTATGAGTGTATTTATTTCGTTATAAATTAGAGTCACAACATTGATATTCTCAACTCAATTTTCATTATCTAAACATAGTTTAATATATTTAAATTAATCATTTTTAGTTTACATCACATTTAACTTCAAATACAAAAAACTTTCTTGGAAGAGTATAACACTTCTTTTAGAAACATTATCCTTATAAGATAGACCATAATTCCATTGCTATAAAATCATTATTCTTAAAAAATTTCTTATTTAGAACATCATAACAATATGTAGAATCGTTTTACAATGTTTTTTATGAGAAATGAAGCTTTAATAATTTTAAAATATTAGGTTGTTTTGGAATTTTAAAAAATAATATATAAAACAATGTATAGAAAAGTGTACACTATTGTTAGTATTTTTGGTTTCTGTATGAAAATTTTAGGACATTCATCACATTAAAATGGTGGGGTGAGAAACAAATTTTTATAATCAATTCACATGCTACCCAACCACAATTCATGATATGAATAAAAAAATTATATAGGAGTTCTCTAGTTAAGTGGTTTTATTTTAATCATTACCATTTAAATTAATTCAATAATCTATTGGGGAATGAATTATCACATTCTTATAATTTTTTTAACTTCCATATAATTATTCTCAATGTTGAAATATTAATTTAAATGAAGAAACTAATAATTAAGTGACACAATCTTTGTTATAAAACCATTTAGTGAAATTTATAAATTTGATTGCAACATAAAAAAACTGTGTTGCATACCTACTACCTTTTGAAATGCTAGAGTATGATACTCAATTCTATCCACCACTATGTGAACCCAACACATCAAATATTTTGAAAATGTTGTCTACCATGATTAATAATATAATTAATATATTTTAAATCCAATAATATTTTACTAATTTATTTGAATCCACAATGAAATATCTATATTCTCAATGAGTCAACTACTCAAACTAGCCTCCATACTACCAATATACATCTTATTTACTAAAATCAAATCCTTAAAAAGAATGGGTGGTCAACATTCCATATGAAATCCATCAGTTTCCATATATAGTGGATGTATCATATTTTATTTCACCTTCTTAATATCACACCACCAATGAATCTTTTCAAATATAACATTATTATTAAATTATAATTATATTTAAAAACTATTATCATCATTTATAATATTCTATTATATATAATTGTCCAATAGAAAAGGTTATTTTTTCCTCACATATGAGTTGACAAACTATACACCCCATGATGAAAATTTATTCCTTTTATTTCTATCATATTTAACATTTTATGTATGGTAACATATATTAGTCTATGGTTGAATTTAATTTGGACCCTTATTCACTATCATGGAGTGGTAATTTAATCAAGATAATATAGATTTTTATATTCTAATGTAAATCAAGTTAAATTACAATCACTATCCACTTATCTTAATAATTTTGGCTTAGAAACATTTTATAAAATATAATAATCTAAAATTGTTCACAGATATAAAATATATTGGTAATAGTGATAAATAGAACTTAAATTTCAATAATACTAGAATAATAGGATTCCATGGAGTATTTTGAGACTCTACTGACATATTTTCCAATGATAAAACATTATTATTAAAATATTAATGATGTATTGGGAGAGGATAGTATTACTAAACTAATAGAGTAACCTACTAAACATAAGATCACCCCACTTGATCATATTATTCAGTTATTATATCTCTAAAACTCAAGCACTAATAGTTAGTTACAATAATCATAACCATTGTTTTCTCAATGAAGTTGCAGAGAATGATTTGAGTTATAAACAAATATATTTCATTTTTTTGTTTTCAAATTATGGAAATTATTGACTTCACACAATTTAGAAATACAATACATTAAAGGATTTGATAGATATAAGATGATTAATAATGGGGTTTATAAAGATATATCTTTGATTTTACACATTCAAATTAGTAATATTATTTATCTTTGATATAATTTCCTTAATCAAAATTTTTATTATTCATTGGGTATTGTTACTTTATTACCATCAATTTGAGGGATACCTAGAAAATTTATATACAATTACATTATGAGTAAGATATTTGTGTATGAATTACATTAAATGATTTTTATGGAGTATAAGAAATGTGTGTCTCTTTTATATAATACATTATTATTGTTGTTTTTTTAGGTTTCATTATAATTCTTCATATCTCAACTCGATTTTATAATTATTATTTTATATTAGTCATATTTTAAAAATTTATTATGTAAAAAAGAATGATTATATAGTTTTCCTAGGGCCATTTAGTGATTTGTGTGTGTGGGTGTATGATTATGAGAATGACACTTGTATTAACATGTCATGATTATATTTCACAATTTTTCAAAAAATTGATTGTGATAATATTAAAAAAAATGGATTCCTACCACCCCAAAACCTCAAAGATCATTTTAACATAATGTCAATTCCTCAAGATTATTATTTTTTGTTTAAGTTATAAAATAACTGAGATATGAAATTCCTGACATGTCTTTTGTAAGATTTTTTTACCTAGGAATTGAGAATTACTCTGATTATATTTTTCCTGAATGATTAGATTGATTATAAGGTGGGTCAAGAAGATATAAGAATTCAGATACATGTTTTGTAAATAATATGAGTAGAATATTTTTTTTTTGAAAAATGAAATTACAAATTAAGAAATAAATTTTATTGATAAACGAAATCAGTGAATTTTTCACATGTAATTTTATTTTTTCCATAACTGATAGTGTATTCCTATTTTTTATTGATTCATTTTTTAGGAGTACAAAAGTTTTAGTTGGGAGATCAGACTGACATGGTTTTCAGAATTAATTTTATAACTTTTTATTTTTATTTTATAGCTTAACATTTTAAATTTTGTATTATTATATTTATTATTATTACCTTCTGTATTATTATTATTATTACATAATTTGTAACACCCTGAGCTTCCACGATACACTTCTCATTCAATAATGCAATAGCTTGCATTGTACGCAACTTCGAGTTCTAAAACACCGCGACTAATCAAAGTAGCCGTTATGAATAGTAATAACCACTTTTTAAAATTATAGAAATTTTATATTTCAAAATGGACTTCATTTTTGGATTTGGAATATCAAAATTAGCCTATGTAGAATTTTTTGTATTTTTCTTAGAACTTCTAATTTTTTATGAATAGTGAAAAATACTTAAAAACAACTTTTTTAATCAAAATAATTTATAGTGATAAATTATACTATTTAGTGTTTTTAAAGTATAATTAGAATATATTTTTACCATTTTATCCAATGGTGTTCATTATAATTAATTTCACTTTGAAATTGGACTTAAACAATTGTCAATCTTTTGATATAAATTGTTTCTTAAAAACACGCTATTTGTTGTAACAACAAGAATTAATTATAAAATTAATTAATGAAAATTATATGTTTGGAATTTTTTAAAATAGACATCATTTTTGAATTCGGAATATCAATTATAGCTTAGGGTGAAATTTTGCCATTGTTCTGAAAAACATCAATTTTTGATGAATAGTGAAACCACTAAGTGGTAGTTAAATAACTGATTTTTTGTTTAAATGAAATATTACCACTTCTGTGATTTTATTTTCAAAAATCCGACATAAATTGTTTTCATTAAGAAGTAAAATTTTGTTCAATGAGATTAAAATAATTTTTGGTGAATAGTAACTTTTAAGTTCTTAATCGCGATTAGAGGTGATTAGTGTAGTTTAAGGTAAAAATAATGTTTTAATAATATGAGATGAGCTTGAAACATGTCCTACCCTCTTTGTATGTTCCATGGCCGACCAAGACAATCCATGGGTCAACATTGGGACCCCATGGAGCCACTTTAGTTAGAAAATGACATAAATACATTTTATTTAATGTTAAAGTAAAAAATGACACAAACATGAAATGTTTTACTAAAACAATTTTTAAATGGGGTGATATAAGTCATAATTTTGACTATAAATAGTAATTGGAAAGTTAAAAAGTTTTCCTAAATCATAGTATTTTTTTTATAATTTTTAGACATTAAATAAAATAAATTATTTATGACATCATTATGATGCAGCGATGACCACATTATTTAACGATTTTAATAAAATGAAAAGATAATGTACAATGCAAGGCTTACACTTTTCCAAAGACAATTTTATGGGTATGTTTCGAACCCTTATCACCTTATACACGAATTATATAAGTGTGGGACCTTTATAATCCGAAAATCATTGTATAATAATGTAAAATTTCCTTACTTTCCAAGAGTGCCCCTCCTCTCCTCTTATAAAAGGCCCCCACCTCTACCACCTCATTCACACTATAAAGCCATTTGGCTCGGCCAACATCTGCCCAAATACTCTCCCAACTTCCCCCTCTTACTCCTAGAAGCCTCACTTTGGGCAGAACTCTTCCCAAGGAAGCCTTTGGCTCAAATCAAAAAGAGTTACCCGATTTTGAGGTAATGTCTTCTCTAATGTTGTTTTGTTTTATTTTTCTTCTCCAACCCCTAAACTCTCTTTATTAATTTCTTTTGTAACAAAAACAGTATCCTAAATATACTAGGATGTTTTTATAAGAAGGATTCTAGCTACACTTACACACACCTACATATAATGGTTAAAGAACATACGGTTTCTGTGGATGGAGAATTTCTGCCTCACGAAACGATGATTGTTCAAAACTCATATAACACCTTCAAAGGTGGCCATTAAGATGTCACTATATTTATATATGATATATAATATGTTTATGTTTTACTTATGCTTCTGTATTTCTCATTTATGGCATTCTTTATGATTTCCATTATGGGTAAACGCGATAATTTCATTTTAGGAAGTGCGGACTACCGCCCCCTCAAAGTGATTTGAATCGTTAATACCAAATGTGGGATGTATAAAGAATGGAGTAAATGGTATTATATTCTATATTATAATGGAATTATATTATACATTTATATCATTATGATTTCATTACATTAAATACGAAATAGAAATGAAAGTATCGTTCATGCGTACGTACGACTTACCGTCTCCATCAACGGCGCATTTCATTTGTTACCTCTAAATGTTACGTAATATTATGAATGAATGTATATACTAGATATATATGATATATATGATATCTAAATCATGAATATAATTCTGGATATAATGGATATTTCACCACATGAACAACTTGTAATTATAAGAAGTTTATTATTGACACAAGTACCAAAGATCGACAAAACGACCGTTATTAACTTAAATAATTACATAACATTCATAACATTGTAATAAGTGATATAAAAAGGATAATGAAATTAAAAATGGTTCTTAATAAGGTAGATATTAACTCTAGTTTATTATTCAGGAGGTTAAAGAACGATTGAGTCAAGTCGGACACGAGGTAAGAGAACTTCTTAACCCAACTTGCATTCTTTGGGTTAATCTCATACTTTCAAATTATGTCATGATATTATTATGTATTATTTTGTATTTTTACTTTCATTATGTGTAACTATAGTGAATACACACAATAGATCTATTTTATTTTAAAAATGATCTTTTTAAGACTTCATATCAATCTCCTTTCATTGAGGCATATTTGGTTTTATACACAACTTTCTTTTATACGGTGTATAAACCCCTTTGAATTTTATGTTTATTCAAAAGGAATATTTTTATACGAAGCGTTTTACTAAACGAAAAAAGGGAATGTTTTTATTTCCATACTTATGCAGAGACAACGACTTCTCCACCACCGTGACCATTATTTGAGTTTTGGCTTCCTCTACAAGCCATCACTTTTTTTAAGGACAAATAAATACAAAGTTTTAACTTTCTTTTATTTTGGTATTGAAAATGGTTTTGAAAGTGTTTTTATTATATCAATGTTTTGTATTGAAATCTTGTGATTGAAATATGGAAATGTTATGTTTCCTTTATGCATGTTTTATGTGATATGATTATGTTATGGTTTATGATATGTTTAAAACCATTCATATGAGGAATGCATTGGACTTAGTAAGTGACGAGTGGAGCCCGCTATAGCTCCTCGATGCATCGGCAGGTCTCATGAGACAAACTAGTGTCTTGGCATGAGGCCTTGACAAAATATTATTTGTGGTCTTGGCACGAGGCCTTGGCTACGTGGTTATGATAGTCTGGCATTATTCATTCCATCATTATGAAAGTGGTTATTGATATTTCATGTGATTATTTGACTAGTAGAATATCCATGTGAAGAAGTGAATAGCATTATCTCATTTTACTTTTTCCATATTATGTTGAAGTTCATGTTTAAAAGGCTTTTGTTTTAGTTATACATTGCCTTAAATGTTTATGTTTATTTATGAAAGCTTCCGCTATATTGTTATCCTTACTGAGCATCTGAGCTCACCCCTTTCAATGTTTTAATATTTTCCAGGATGTGAAGAAGTATTTTAGGAATGACCTGCAGGGATAGTTAGAAGAGGATATGAGTGTGGAATATGAAGACTTTGTTGTTAGTTTTTCACTTTATGATGTAATGTAAGACTTATGAATGTATCTAGTGTTTTCAAGGCTACTAAACTAATCGGTCTTTCGAGACTTGATATTTTGTGATCATGCCAATGTTACGAAGTAATGCACCGACTCTGGGTAGCTGGGGTTGGTGCGTTACAGTTAGTATCAGAGGCAGTTTAGTACTAACCTTGGAAGCTAGATTTAGATAAACTCTAATTAGAGCACATAGCCCGAAGATAGACATTGAGGATTAGTATAGAAGAACTTCCTAAAATTTTGGTATTGTAGAGATGTTGTGAGTTTTCCGAGCAATACATCCGTGTCTGGATACGAGAAGGTAGAGGAAGCTCTGGCATAGACGTATCTTGGGGAAACACCCGAAAACATCGCTTTGAGCTAGACTTGAACGGGAACTGGTGCATGAAAAAGGGCCTTGATGCACTCTTGGTTACGACACTCTCGGGGGATATGCTTAGGATAATTCTCGTTTTAATTACAAACCACTATGAATGGTTATGAGTATATACTTCCTCAAAGAAATCCTTTTTATGATTATGGATTATATCCATAAATAGTTCAATTTATGTTAAGTATTTTATAAGTATGGAATTATGTATTTTGATTCATAAACTAATCTAGTTTATGCCATTGTATAGAAATGGCGCCTAGTGGAAGGAATGGAAACTGTATCAATGCACGAACTCCGTGTAGGGATTTACGTCCTACTCAAGATAATTATTGTGGATCTGGAGATACAACTGGTGCTGATCAACTTATTACCATACTGGGACAACTCACTCAAGTTATGAATAATAACCTTACTCGTATGGATCACCATGATCCACAATGTGCAGGATCAATGTTAGACCGCTTCATGAGGAAACAACCGCCAACATTTAATGGGGGTACAAATCCATTAGTAGCTGGGCAATGGATAAACACCTTAGAGAAAATATTCAACGCCTTTGGGAGTAGCGAAAGGGAGAAGGTTATCATGGTAGTTTACCGCCTCACTGGAGATGCTGATCAATGGTGGTCATTGACTCAAAACACAAAGGAAGATGATGACGTATCGAATTTGGAATGGAGGGATTTCAAAGAGCTTTTCCTAGAAAAATACTATCCTTGTGAACATCGAGCAGATATGGAAAGACAATTTTTGAGTCTGAGAGAAAAGGAGGATGAGAATGTCCCAAAGTATGAGGGAAACTTTACAAGGTTAGCGAGTCATGTTGTAGATTATATATGTAACCCAAGAAGTAAGATTGATCGTTTCTTTGATGGGTTAAAACCATTTCTCCATCGAGCATTAGTCTCAAAAACCTTCTCGTCATACGAAGATATTGTCTCGTGTTCTATCAAGACAGAAAAGGAATTCTCTAAATCTTATGACAACAAAGTAAAGCAGGAGAAGAAGAGAACGGTGGAACAAGAGACAGCTAAATGGAAAAAGGGAAAGAAGGATTTTCCATTATGTGATAATTGTGGGAAGAATCACCCTGGTACTTGCCTAAAAGGAATGAGAGTTTGTTATAAATGTGGGGAAAAAGGTCACCAGGAATGTGATTGCAAGGGAAAGAAAGAGGCTATCAATGTTGAATGATACAATTGTAGGGAAATGGGGCATTATGCAAATAAATTTCCTAAGCGTTAGGGAAACTTACCTCAGAAAAGGCCAAGGGATCAAGGACAATCTTATGCTGTTACTACAGTTGAAGCAGAATAACTAATGTATTGGTTCTTTTGGACTCATGGATTATATTCTGGTTATTAGAATAATGTGATATATATATAAGGATTGTACTGCAATACTTGTTTATTTCATTAAGGTTTTAATATGATGAATGTAATTATATTTTTAGTATGTGACAATAAGAGTAACTTTACTTTGTTTGGGGAATCTGATAAATTGATTTTGGAATTAAGAGACCTTTTAGAGAAAGTCTGGATAGAGGTATTTTGGATAACTATAAAGGTTGGAGTGGATTAAGTTGATCTTTGGATAGTATTGTTTAAGGATAAAAAATTTATGAAGATTATTTTTGGAATATTATAATACTATAGTTTTAGGAAAAGGACAACCTGCAGGGTGGGGCATAACCCGTCACGTCGGACAAAGCTGCAGGAATCGAACCCACAACCATAGTGCGACAGGCCTTTATTTCCTACCACTAGCCTACAGGAAGTCCCTGGTTATTACAAAATAATTTTACTAATCTAAATGGTATGTGTTAACATTTGGAACCTTATACAATTAGGATAAGTATAATATTTTTGAGTTCTATTATCTTTTTGAGTGAAAGATGAGTTGAAGGTTGAAACTCTAATTGTCAAGAATAAATATATATATACCAATCTTTTATTCAATGAATAAATTAATTCTTAAACTTTAGTAAAGGGATATTAAAACAAATTTTTTTTATCCTAATAACTTATGTCTTGTTGAACTGATGATATTTTAAATCAACATAGATTGAAGGCTTTGAGGCCCTCAATTGGACAATTGATTGTAATTGATGACCTCAATCACTCCCTACAAATATTTACGTTTTTCTTCCAATTATATGTCTCTAATTGCCACCAATGTTCTCCTAATCGAGATCATAATTGGGTGGTGACTTTTTCATTTCCCTTTCCCTCTTATTAAGGCTAAATTTTATTAATCTTATTTCCGATGTGGGTTTTCCACAAAGGTATTTTCTCTTTTCAAACATTTATTTTCAACGAAAAATTTCAAATTGCGAGGACGCAATTTATTGAAGGAGGGGAGAATGTAACACTTCGAGCTTCCACCATACGCTTCTCATTCAATAATGCAATAGCTTGCATTGTACGCAACTTCGAGTTCTAAAACACCGCAACTAATCAAAGTAGCCGTTATGAATAGTAATAACCACTTTTTAAAATTTTAGAAATATTATATTTCAAAATGGGCTTAATTTTTGGATTCGGAATATTGAAATTAGCCTATGTTGAATTTTTGGTATTTTTCTGAGAACTTGTAATTTTTTATGAATAGTGAAAAATACTTAAAAACAACTTTTTTAATAAAAATAATTTATAGTGATAAATTATACTATTTAGTGGTTTTAATGCATAATTAGAATATATTTTTACCATTTTATCCAATGGTGTTCATTAGAATTAATTTCACATTGAAATTGGACTTAAACAATTGTCAATCTTTTGATATAAATTGTTTCTTAAAAACACGCTATTTGTTGCGACAGCGGGAATTAATTATAAAATTAATTAATGAAACTTATATGTTTGGAATTTTTTAAAATAGACATCATTTTTGAATTTGGAATATCAATTATAGCTTAGGGTGAAATTTTGGAATTGTTCTGAAAAACTTCAATTTTTGATGAATAGTGAAACCACTAAGTGGTAGTTAAATAACTGATTTTTCGTTTAAATGAAATATTACCACTTCTGTGATTTGACTTTAAAAAATCCGACACACATGGTTGTAATTAGGAAGTAAAATGTGGTTCAATGAGATTAAAATAATTTTTGGTGAATAGTAACTTTTAAGTTCTTAATCGCGATTAGAGGTGATTAGTGTAGTTTAAGGTAAAAATAATGTTTTAATAATATGAGATGAGATTGAAACATGTCCTACCCTCTTTGTATGTGCCATGGACGACCAAGACAATCCATGGGTCAACTTGGGGACCCCATGGAGCCACTTTAGTTAGAAAATTACATAAATACCTTTTATTTAATGTTAAAGTAAAAAATGACACAAACATGAAATGTTTTACTAAAACAATTTTTACATGGGGTTATATAAGTCATATTTTTGACTATAAATAGTCATTGGAAAGATAAAAAGATTTCCTACATCATAGTAGTTTTTTTATAATTTTTAGACATTAAATAAATTAAATTATTTATGACATCATTATGATGCAGCGAAGACCTCATTATTCAACGATTTTAATAAAATGAATATATAATGTACAATGAAAGGCATACACTTGTCCAAAGACTATTGGATGGGTATATTTCGAACCCTTATAACCTTATACACGAATTATATAAGCGTGGGACCTTTATAATCCGAAAAGTATTGTATAATAATGTAAACTTTCCTTACTTTCCAAGAGTGCCCCTCCTCTCCTCTTATAAAAGGCCCCCACCTCTACCACCTCATTCACACTTTCAAGCCATTTGGCTCGGAAAAACTCTTCCAAAATACTCTCCCAACTTCCCCTATTACTCCTAGAATCCTCAATTTGGGAAGAACTCTTCCCAAGGAAGCCTTTGGCTCAAATCAAAAAGAGTTACCCGATTTTGAGGTAATGTCTTCTCTAATGTTGTTTTGTTTTATTTTTCTTCTCCAACCCCCTAAACTCTTTTTATTAATTTATTTTTTAACAAAAAAAGTATCCTAAATATACTAGGATGTTTTTATAAGAAGTATTGGAGCTACACTTACACACACCTACATCTAATAGTTAAATAACATACAGTTTCTGTGGATGGCGAATTTCTGCCTCACGAAACGATGATTGTTCAACACTCATATAACACCTTCAAAGGTGGACATTAAGATGTAACTATATTTATATATGATATATAATATGTTTATGTTTTACTTATGCTTCTGTATTTCTCATTTATGGAATTCTTTATGATTTCCATTATGGTTAAACGTGATAATTTCATTTTTGGAAGTGCGGACTACCGCCCCCTCAAAGTGATTTGAATCGTTAATACCATATGTGGGATGTATAAAGGATGGAGTAAATGGTATTATATGATATATTATACTGTAATTATATTATACATTTATATCATTATGATTTGATTTCATTGAATACGAAATAGAAATGAAAGTAGCGTTCATGCGTATGTACGGCTTACCGTCTCCATGAACAGTGCATTTCATTTGTTACCTCTAAATGTTACGTAATATTATGAATGAATGTATATACTGGATATATATGATATATATGATATCTACATCATGAATATAATTCTGGATATAATGTATATTTCACCACATGAACAACTTGTAATTATAAGAAGTTTATTGTTGACACAAGTACCAAAGATCGACAAAACGACCGTTATTAACTTAAATAATTACATAACGTTCATAACATTGTAATAAGTGATATAAAAAGGATAATGAAATTGAAAATGGTTCTTAATAAGGTAGATATTAACTATAGTTTATTATTCATGAGGTTAAAGAACGGTTGAGTCAAGTCGGACACGAGGTAAAGGAACTTCTTAACCCAACTTCCATTCTTTGGGTTAATCTCCTACTTTCAAATTATATCATGATATTATTATGTATTATTTTGTATTTTTACTTTCATTATGTGTAAATATAGTGAATACACATAATTGATCTATTTTATTTTAAAAATTATCTTTTTAAGGACTTCGTCTCAATCTCCTTTCATTGAGGCATATTTGGTTTTATACACAACTTTCTTTTATACGGTGTATAAACCCCTTTGACATTTACGTTTATTGAAAAGGAATATTTTTATATGAAGCATTTTACTAAACGACAACAAGGGAATGTTTTTCTTTCCGTACTTATTCGGCGACAACGACTTCTCCCCCTCCGTGACCATTATTTGAGTTTCGGCTTCCTCTACAAGCCATCACTTTTTTTTAATGGCAAATAAATACAAAGTTTTAACTTTCTTTTATTTTGGTATTGAAAATGGTTTTGAAAGCGTTTTTATTATATCAATGTTTTGTATTGAAATTTTGTGATTGAAATGTGGAAATGTTATGTTTCCTTTATGCATGTTCTATGTGATACGATTATGTTATGGTTTATGATATGTTTTAACCCATTCATATGAGGAATTCATTGGACTTAGTAAGTGACGGGTGGAGCCCGCTATAGCTCCTCGATGCATCGGCAGGTCTCATGAGACAAACTAGTGTCTTGGCACGAGGCCTTGACAAAATCTTATTTGTGGTCTTGGCACGAGGCCTTGGCTATGTGGTTATGATAGTCTGGCATTATGCATTCCATCATTATGAAAGTGGTTATTGATATTGCATGTGATTATTTGACCAGTAGAATATCCATGTGAAGAAGTGAATGGCATTATCTCATTTTACTTTTTCCATATTATGTTGAAGTTCATGTTTAAAAGGATTTTGTTTTAGTGATACATTGTCATAAATGTTTATGTTTATTTATGAAAGCTTCCGCTATATTGTTATCCTTACTGAGCATCTGAGCTCACCCCTTTCAATGTTTTAATACTTTCCAGGATGTGAAGAAGTATTTTAGGAATGACCTGCAGGGATAGTCAGAAGAGGATATGAGTGTGGACTATGAAGACTTTGTTGTTAGTTTTTCACTTTATGATGTAATGTAAGACTTATGAATGTATTTAGTGTTTCCATGGCTACTAAACTAATCGGTCTTTCGAGACTTGATCTTTTGTGATCATGCCAATGTTTCGAAGTAATGCACCGACTCTGGCTAGCTGGGGTTGGGGCATTACATTATTGTTAAATAATATTTGTTATTTTGGTATTATTATTAATATCATTTGTATTATATCAATCATGGGTATTATTAGTTATATAAATTTTTTAATTATTATTATTATTTATCAATATATTGAAATTAAATTATTATTATCACTATATGAGTTTTATATCAACATTAGTTATAGTTATTATTATTACATCTTTAACATATGGTATTTTTTTAATATATTATTATTTATAATTAAAATAAATTATTATATTTATTTAAAAAATCATTTTTATTATATCTTATTATATGTAATATAATAGTTGATAATGAAATATAGCGTAACAATTATTACTTATAGTTATATATGTTAGTAGTATAAGTGTTATATATGTTATTATAAATACCTCTAATTATATATAAAATTAATACTATTATTATCATTATTATTATATTAATATTCCAACATATATAATATTGATTTTTATTAGATTTTTATTATTATTAATATAGTTTAAATAAAAATAAAAAATATTATTTTATTTAATTTTTTTAACATTTAATAATAATTATACATATTTTGAATATTATAATTATTATTATAATTATGTTTATTATTATTACTAATTATTATTATTATTGATATACATCGGGTAAATGGGTTTGGGGGAAATTGAAGATGGTGATTAAAAAGTGAAATATTATCGAGGTCCACCTTTAGCTACGGATAATTCAATCTATGGTTATAAAGAGCATTTTGATGCTTATGGGTTTCATATCAATCATATAAAGAATGAAATAAATTATGTGGAAGGATTAAATTGGGATAATGATATTAAAATATATATAAATAAATTATTATTTATAGATGTTGATGTCTTCTTTATAAGAATAATTAGAAGGAAGGTTATTGTTTTCGTCGTTTTAGTAAATCACGGAGAGATTTTTGAACTGATTGATTTATTTAATCATTACATTATGGGGAGTGTTTTTTACTATAATGAATGGATTAACCAAATACTAGTAATCTTACCTAGAATCTAAATATGACATTGGGATTAAATTATTTGAATATGACAACTATTGGTAATAATTTTTATCATGACTTTCTCCCATTTTATGATAAAATTTGAAGAGTTAGGTGATTTGGTTCAATTTATATTATGGAATGAACCTTTTATATTTAATAAAAGGATATTCAAATTAATACATATTATATTATGAATACCAATAAATAAATTTTATCATGGTTTTTTGGTTTGAATTTGGTTTCTTAGCATCTAAAAATCTTATGGGATGTTATGTCCTTAATAGAGGTGAAAAATATATTTAATTACTAATATAACAGTGTTATATATATTGAATTTTTTCATATAAAATTTGTTGGAGATATTTGTTTATATTTTATTTAAATATTGATCCAATTCATAGATAATGATAATATCTCTCTCAGAGTTGAAAATAGAATATTTTCAATCAATTATTTTTACTATAATCCCATTGGGGAAAAATCTATTGATTACTGTAAGAATTAAATTTCACATGAATCCCATAAATTTAATGTTCATTTAATTAAATAATTCAAATGTTATTTCATTATACAAGTAAATAAGGGAAATAAGTTTTTTTAAATATAGGGGTGACATAATACCGTTCACTAGTTGACTAATGAGGGTATAATATGTAGGTAACAATACTCATACACTTACTATCCTAGCTATCCAAAATAAAAAAACTAATATTTAAGTGTCGATATACCATAAATCATAATGATTCCTCTGTGTCATTTGTTTGTTAGGTTTATATAGTATATGGTAATACTTTCTTTTTTCTAAAAAAGGATCAAAAATAGGGAGAACCTATTATGGATTGTAAAAAGGTGGATAATTTAAAGGATCAAATTGAATTTTTACATGGTAATGGTTTAAAAAATGGGTAAGATACATAGTAAACTAAAATAGTAGGAACAATGGGGGACGATCAACCAGGATCCTTAATATAGGGTAATAATGAAAGAGATATCTCAGTTGTTCAATCCCAAGGTAATGATCACGTACTGAAATTTAATTGCAATAATTTTATTCACCCTAACTAATGAATAAAAAAAAGTGAAGAATATGTTCGGGGGAAGAACAGTCAATTTTTTTTAGAACTATCATTGAGGCACTTAAGGATATTGATATATATTTACCTGAAATATATGAATAATATTTCATTCTATATGACAGAAAAAATTTATATTATGTTTCAAATGCACAAGGTTCATGAAATATACTACCAAAAATATTAATAGTATGAATAAATTAACTGAATCATAAAAATATAATGAATACTAGATCTTATAGTGGAAGATCTAGATCATTTCCAAATATACCCAAAAAATTGAAAGCTAAAAGTATTATGTATTCTCTTAACATCAATGTTAATCTATGGAATTCAATGAATGGATTGGCGAACAAGATAACATAAAATTCAAAAATTATGAGTACAGTCCTATATATATATTGATTATTTTCATTAAATAAGAAATTATTAGATATTTAAAACTAATGAAGTTGAAAAAATATAAACATGGATTGGAAAAGTCTATTTTGGGAATTTGCTTTTGAATTCCAAGTGTAATTCATATATTTTCTTTGGGTTTTCCATTATTCTATAAATATCCAAAATTATTGTTTCTAAAGTCATCTAGTTTGTGTTATTTGTTTTCTATTTTTTTATAAATATACTTGGAATATTTATATGATAATTGTTTTTTCACTTTTCATTGACATGGAACATAGTTAATGATGTGGAATGTTTCTATAGTATTGCAGATGATAAATGTGATGGAATACATTTTTCATTTATATAATGGTTGAAATTGGTATTGGGAGGTTTTTTTCCTAGCTTGATTCATGATTGCTGGTTATAAGAAGATTTATCTTTTGGAGTTTCATGAACTGGTTTGATCTAACATACTAAAACAATCATTTTTGGGTTTTTGTGTTTCTTGAACTATTATTAGAGGGTATTTTTGTAATATCTCGGACTCCAAGAACCTAGATCAAGCAGTTTTGTTTCAATATCGATGGATAATTAAATAATATATAAATAATAAAATATCTTATTTTTCTTTAAATACTAGATACTCAAATACATAATATTTTAAAACCATAGAAACAATAAAAAACACATTACTCGAACATTATTAGACCCTTCTATTATATCCCTATATATTCTATATATTCCTCCTCATTATTTATTTGGGAAAGGGTAAAAATGGTGAACATAGATACCTTGTAAAAAGTAGTGTAAAGCATAAGATAACAAGATATAAATAGTGAATATGTGATATAAAAATAATAAATGAACAATATGAATCCTTAATCAACTAAAACTGAGGGCCTACTATATCCAATACAATATTTGGAAATATATATACTAATAATTATTGATCTCAAAATGAAGGAATTTATAATATTTTACATCAAAACAAATTTTTGAGGCTTTATTTCAAGACACATATTCTATAATATAAAGAGTTATACAAAGAATCCTAATGGCTTCTATCTCATGATACATGTCGATGTGATATATTTCCAAGCCCCACCCATCATCTGATTAAGACTAATGCTTTCGCCATAAGATTAATCAAGGACCTTCATAATGTTCCTTGAGGAAACTCTTGATGATCAATAAAGTGATATCCCTATATTTTGAAATATGAATATGAAATATTTCTCTATTAAATAAAATAATTTCACATTTAATAAAAAATCCCTTAACCAACTTGGAAGTTGTGAGGTATCATTAATGTAAGAGTTCATTACCTTATTAAATAAATATAGGTTTAATGGTTCCTTCAATTTTTTGGGATATCCATTGGAGTAAATATTTGGTTTTAATATTTTTTATTAGTAGGAGAACAGATAAATGGTTGGAAAATACATTATCATGGTTTATTATGGGTATACGAATATTCAAAATCATATCCTTCTAGAGTGTCCCATCAGGTGGGTAGACATAGGTCCCGTCATTATAAATTACGATGAAGATTGAGGAAATGCTATAAAAAACTACACCGATTCCTCTTTCACGAATCTATACAAAAAATGAATCCACTTTCCAGTATTTAGAGAGGGTTATATTTGTTAGGAAATTATACAACATTACATTAATAATAGGTGGGATAGTTCTTCAACCATAAAAAAGGAAACTCATGAATGCAAAGAATATGAGATATGGATAATAATATATACTATTAAATCCCTAAATTTGAGGAATAATTTATAAAAAATTATTCCATGTAAATGTTAAAATGACATAAAAGAAGGCATGTGGTGATTATAACATGCATCCAAAAGAAAGAAAATTAAGACAGAAACCCCAAATGGTTTCTTTTATAGAAATAAAATCATAAATCTTTAAATATATTTATAAAACATGAATATAAAATACCATTTATGATGTAATTTAATGATATAACATATAATATTGGTATTATATCTACCATATAATGAAAATTATGTGCATAATAAAGAACATGTCTCCAAAAAATAAATTTCAGATGGAAAGACTTACCTACTATCTAGAATACCATGAACGTACACTAGAGTCATTAATAGTAAACATTTCTAAGTTCCTAACATGATTAATAACAGTATTATTATCTATTTTCATATATATACTCTTTAAATAGTAAATTTTTGTATAAATTCTTATGATATCTGACAATAGTGGTTATTATTTTGATCACCTGAACTTTATTAATAATAACCATGTCTATATTAATTAATTTTAAAATGATAATTATTAGTCATAAATTTAAGATAAAATCATGGTTTATTTATTATATTTTATGATGGTTTATAATCACATCAAGAATTTTTGGACAATATCAATGAAGATAAATCCATTCATAAGCATGTTTGGGTGATTTTAGATGAATACTGGGTGTTTCCATAATTGACGAATTATAGAATGATATAATATCTATAGAACTAAAAAAAATAAATATTTATAATTTTTTCTATTATTATACCTTAGTTTATATTTACATATTAACTCATTTCATAAATTCTAATTATTGTTCATGTAGGTTGTTAAACCGGACCAAACCTTATCGTGCCCTGATTTAATGAGTCATTATGAGGTATTTTTGTTGTAATATCATCATAAATGAAAAATAATTCTATTATTTATTTACCATTACCTAGATATATTATATTTTTTGGAATTATTATATTAATTAATTTATATGAAAATATGACCCAATTTTATTACCATATTATCCTCTTAGTATTCATATTTTAAATGATTAAATTAATAATGATCATTTTTTGATCATATCATTTATATTTTTTATAATTCATCATAAATAATATTATTAAAATTATAATAATAATATTTATCTTCTAATAATATCCTTTTATCCATCATTGAAATGTTGTGAAGGGGAAAAACATGTTATTTAATGGAGGCATTACTCTACATAATGCACAAACAACAGTAATATTTTTCTCAATATATAGGGTATATTAATAAATAATGATAATACAAATAATATTGTGACATTAATGTATAAAAATGATACTAATTTCATTATATATTTATGGATATGGCCCATTTTAATGAAGATAGTTAATTGGAAATGTTATGTAGTCGACAATACCCACACAAAGGATTTTAATTTTTACTAGAAAGCTCCACCAAAACGAAGGCCTCATGCTAAATAATAGTGAATGAAATATTTTTAGAGTGGATGATTGATCTATTGGATGAAATAAATGGTTATTTAATAGTATAAAATCTAATGTTTTAGGTTATCCATAAATGGGTGGTGATATGCCCCTTTTATATCTAGTTAAAATTTAATTATTATCAGTATATCTATATAACATGAAGGGAGCACACATTATACTTTTTAAGTGTATCAAAAAATATTAATTAATATAGTGGTGAATGGTTAGGTTATATATACACAACATCTAATAATAAATAGATTTTTTTTTATCAATTTTCTATCCTATTACCCATTGATTCATTACATTTATCATTTTATCTTTTACCGAAGTAACTTGTTTCTACCAAATGTAACTGTATCAGTATACATAAAAATAAATATATTCTTATTAGATAATTTTTACAAAAGATTATAAATTTTAAATAAATTTTATCTTAATGAATTTCTGTATTTGTTAATATTTAATTTTAACATGATGAATGTATAATATATTTTTAAAAAATGAGGCAAATTTTTCTTATGTTCCAAAATTCCAATCATGTGAATCGCAGCTAAACTTACTATTTAAAATAAATAATTTCAATTAAAAAACCATTTTTTAATTAATTACTTTAATATATTTATTGTATGTTAATAATTCAATTAAAGGTTCAGTATTATAAAAATATGTATATTTGACTATTAGCCTAAAACTCAATTTTTCGTAAAAAATAAAAGAATCAATATTAAGTTTATATCAATTTGAAGAATTAATAAATGAGTTATTTTTAAAAATATAAATTTGAGTATTCCAAAATTAAAATTCTAAATATAATTCCAAATAAATGATCATTATAGTTTTCATTGTGTAATTGTTTAGTATATAGTGTTTATATACTAAATTATGGTATTGGGTGTCACATTACCACCCCCTTATATAATTTCAACCTAGAAATTCTAGAATATATTGATTATTGAAAAAATGTTAATATCCCTTTCTCATATATTATCCAATATCCCTAGTTTTCGTTTCTTTTTTATGATTTCTATAAAGGGATTTTCCCTATCAATATGCTTGATTATACAATACAAGTTCTCTAGTATCAAAAATATTGACATGTTATTCATTATAAGTCAAGTCAAGCTATTACTCTATTCCATTATAAGTAAGCAAATTCATTGGATTTTTATTATATTTCCTCAGTAATGAAACGTATTATATTTCATTTTGAATAAATATGTTAGGTGGTATATCTAATTAGTAAGCTGTAGTACCAGTTATTTATATTATTTCAAAAGGTTCAATGTTTAAAATGCTTATCTAAACCTTTTTACCAAATATTATAAATCCATTCCACAGAATATCTCTCAATAATTCATGATCTCCAACTTGAAATTCATAATTTTGTTATATTTATTATTAGAATAACTATTTTTTCTACTCAGGGATTCTTCAATATAATATTGAATAGTATATAAATTAATAATCATCTCATCCACAAGATCTATACCAACTATCTTTATTTCTCTAACTTCCTCCCATTAGGTTGGATAATTCAACCTCTTCTAATGAAATTTTTCTTATGTTTCCATTAGGATGCTACAATGGGAGGTATTAGTGTATGTGAATTCCACCAAAGTTAGATATTAACCCCACTTACCATTGAAGTCAAGACAACATGTTCACAAACATTTATTATAATGAATGGATATTACAATCATACTAGATATAAATTTTGGGATTATATGTAGTTCTAAGATATATATCAATGTTGAATGACCAATGAAGAGTCCTCGAATATTTGAATGTGAAATAAGGGTTTATATTAGATATAATGGATAAATGTTACTAAAGAAGCTTTATGATTTCATTGATATAGAGTTATAATGAAATTAAAGAGTAGTTCATTTATTATCACTAAGAAATGATCAAACAAAGTATATTTATCAATAATTACCCTTATTGAATAATTCTTTTTTTGTTTCTTAGAGAGACAAGTAATAATGTTTTCTATAAAATTTACCCAATTCCATATAGGTATAAGAAAATATTTCATGTTTCCATTAGTATATAGTCTTTTATCCTTCCCAATATATACCATTATTCATCTATAAAAATAGTCCACAATTTCAAACTTCATACCATCTCACTATAAATATTCTCTTAAATAATTATACAAGTTTTTACTAATATAGTTTATAGATAAATTTTAACTATGTGCTTCATCTATATGTCCCCTCATCAATTATGGTATAGATTGAATTCATATATTCTTCAAAAACATCAATTATCCATCCTTATAGATGAATTATATCAATTTATCATCATTTACTACTTTCATATTCTGTTTTAATTTCTCATTTTCCCAATGGGGACACTCTTTCTTTTTCGGTAAATATGGTCTAAAAATTAATTAACAATTATATGATGTATCCCCTAAACTGAAAATCACCATATCCATCATTAATAGATATCTTTATATAAGATCCTTATTAACCTTCATCATAGTTATACCTCCAAGGCCCCTCATACACAATGCATCAACCACATTGTTTATATTCCCTAGGTGGCATTGTATCGAAAAATCAAAGTCTTTGTATAGTTCCAACCATCTT
Source organism: Viscum album (assembly GCA_963277665.1). Classification (NCBI taxonomy): domain Eukaryota; kingdom Viridiplantae; phylum Streptophyta; class Magnoliopsida; order Santalales; family Viscaceae; genus Viscum; species Viscum album. The sequence continues at coordinate 1,398,689,815 of OY728142.1, read as the reverse complement.
ATTTTTCTGGTGTTGAGCTCCTTCTAGGAGAAGATATAATTGAAACTCTTTTGGTCCATACATATCACATCATTCTCCATATATGTAGTTCCTTTATATTATAAAATAAAATATTAGATTTTCTAGAACCGTCTCATTAGATGTAAATTTCTATTCTCATATTTTCATTTTCCTTAATTCTTAATAAATTACCATATCATTCAACATAATGAAACAACTATGTCCATTCTTTGATGCATCACTATAGATTATAATTCACTCATTAAATGATTTTAGAGTTAACACTGGTTTATTAATATGTCTTCTATTTATATCCTTAAAAATTTCCTCACATTACCTTGACAATGTGAATATAACCCCTTTATATTTTAACTTGGTAAATGAGTTTGAAAACGAGTATATTAACATGAAAAAACTACTAATAGTATCATTTTAGTCTCATGAAACATTAGATAAAAGTTATGTTCATTGGTGTAATCTATTCATTTTATACCTTTTTATTTAGAGGGTAAACTAATATACCATCCATGGAGACAATATGGCTAGGATAACAATATTTGTTATGGCATAATACACACTACTATACATTCTATAAAAGTCTTTTTTAGGGTCCCTATAATTATTTACAGATTATTCTCTTTCTCTTCATGGGTATTATTGTATATGAAGATATTTTTTATGAATACCATCCCAGATTTATCAATATACTATATAAATACTGTATTTATAAGTTTATAAATATAAACAGTGCATTTTTCAATTCCAAAATAATTATCATATACTCATAATTCCTACACATTGTTCAAAATTTCATCATATATATATAATCCTTATTCAATATTAGTTGTTAATTAGAAGAGAGAAGATAAATATTTGAAAATTTTTGTACTCCATAAAGTTTATCAAATAATTTATCATTGCATGGTAAATGGTACTTATTACATATAGTGATTGAATTTATCTTTATATAATCAATTAACAATCCCATTGACCCATCCTTATATTTCAAAAATTAAATTTGGGTACCCCTAGGGATGCTCTACAGTGTATAAACACTTTATTTTTGAACTATTTAAAATGTTTCTTTAACTCCACCAACACCACTAGTTTCATTATACTGGTAGTTTTAGATATATGCCTTGTATCATGAATGAGTTCAATAGAGAACTCAAATTTTCGCTATTGTTGATGACCTTGTAATTCATCTAGAAAAATATCAATGAATTTTTTTTTACCATAGGTATATCATATATTCTTAGGATGTCTAACTAATCCCTTGATAACACTTATTCATAAATCCTAACTAGAATTTTATTTGGGAGATCATCTAGGGGAGGATATAAAAATGATTTAGATGATTAGGTCTATCATATAAAGTTAAGGGATTAAACATCAAATTCATGAATCATAAAATATTTCCCTTGGTAATAAAATTTTCTACTATAATTTAAAAATAATTCGAATAAAATTACCATATCAATGTCAAACCTAGGTATTTTAAAAAAATTAAAATTTGTTCTTCCCAGTCATCATAATTTTATCTTCCAAACACATCATTATTGTTATAAGACTCATACTCAATGTCTTAAATGATAAATACCTTAATTTGGTTCTAGGTATGTGTCTATATTTTTTCGATTCATGGAATATATAAAAGGGTGAAAAGATCACAAAACATATATTTTCTGACATTGATAAAATAATTTAATTTATAGAAACTATGTGATATGGAACTTCTTATTTAGCGGTGGTAATTGTGTAATCCTACATTTTATACCATTTCCTTTTATGATGTATGTATATTTGATATTTTGGGAACCTGTTAGAATAATATCCCTTCTCCCAATACATAAATAATTGAACATAAAAAACATTTACATTACCCCTGAATTGGTGAGATTGATGGGATTTTCACTTCCCTTGTAGCAAACTTGTGTTCCCTTATTTCAGGACCCAAGTTATTTCTTATTGTAATAATCACATTTTTGAAATCAAATATTTCCTTTCTCCACATTTTCTATATTGTTCTTCCAATGATTCTTGATTTCCTTCTTATTCTTCGGATTTACCTTGAATACATATGTCATGGAGAAATACTTTTCTATATTAATAGATCTTGATACTATATTATAATATGATGAAAATTTATGCTAGATCATATATCTTTTAAGGCTTGGTTTTAACCCATAAAAGAAATTATCATTTTATTTCTGGATAGTAGATATAGTCCACAACCTTCTTAGATGACATTATAATGTTATCCTCATATTAAACAAAATTTTCCTTATCCATTTTTATATTATTTATAAATTTACATTTCCTTTATAATATTTATTCAATAAGGAAGTATTTTACATAGAGTACCATGTTAAAAGATAATAATTCAATGAACATAATCACATCTCCCTCTATAGTGTTTTGAATTAGTGACCGATGTTTTTCCACATATCTATTTAGGTGAAACACCATCATGAAAATTGTATTTCTTTTCACTACATCCAAAATTGAGAAATATCTTCTCTAGTGGTAATATCCACTATTAATTCACTATTATATTAGTAGTTTAACAAAATATTTGAGGTTGTTGTCACATGAAGAGGTCTAACAAAGATACACCATATTGAAGATCTTCATGTCACTCTCTACGAGTGATATTATTTAGTATAACCTTTCTTAAATACACTAATATGGTTATAAACAATTAGAATAATATATAAAATCAATAAATTATTCAATATGAGTATCCTTGTATTGAATATGAGGGTTTATATGGTTCAAATTCCTCCCATTAATCTCCATCATTCTAGAATTTCATAAAAATAATAAGGTCATGACATTGAATTTTGAAATAAAATTCATTTTATTCATTATAGAGTCTTCCATAGAAATCATGATGTTTTTTCATAGAAATAATATTCTATAAATTGATTCCTTATGATCTTGACCACTATGTTCCTACTAAATATTTTAAATACTAACTATAACATCCCGAACTCCAAAAACATGTGGCGGGTAGTTATATTAAATTATTAGTAAAAAATCGCAGATTCCCCATAGGATCAAACATCTTAGTAGTCGTGGAAGAATAAATAAATACATATAAATAACTTGATAAAAAAATAAATTACATTAACACATTTTGAGAACATTATTATACCCTCTACTATATCCTGAAAAATTATATATAGTACTCTTTTACATTTCTTGGGGAAAGGAAAAAAATATTGGGCAGCTTGGATGATCAGTTATGAGTAGCATAAAATCGACTATTTCATAACATTGAAGATGAAAAAGGTATATAGAATGAATAAATAATCTAAATTAACCCATAATTAATGTACACTCTTGAAAAAATGTATCTATAAAAATAAATGAAAACAAGGATAAATGTAATCTTTGATCTCGTACAGATGGAATACATATTTAATGATTTTAAAAATTGATTGAAAAACATTATTCCAAGAACCTTATCATATTAAGGTAAGAGGTATTAAAAAAACATAACATTTTTGGTATCATAAGATTTATTTATGAAATTATAGGTTGTATAATTTTATGTCCCACCAAACACTAGATTAAGTCCAATTATTTCAAAAAAATAATCATAAAGACCTTTTCTACCATTTGTAAATGGAAAAAATACATAATAAAATTTTGTTGACTATATATTCGAAAATACGAGCATCAAATAATTCCCTATTAATAAAAAATGTGTATGTCTAGGAGAAATGTTTTAATCAACTTGGAAGTCGGGGGTGTCATCTATGTAATAGTAAGTACCCTTATCAAAGAAATATAGTTGTCATAGTACCTTAATGTTAGTGGGTAATCTATAGAAGATATTATTTTTGTTCAATAGTTTCCATTGGTTGGAGACCAAGTCAATTATTGAAAAAATTCACCATCATGGTCAATTATGAGTTTCTAAACATTCCAAAGTATATACGATGGGAGTGTCTCACTAGATGAATAGTCTTAATCCACTTGGTGTGTATCTGGGTGATGATTTATTCAATGATCAAAAAACCATTTTTTATGAGATAACCCTAAGGATCATGTATTCCACATCAAAATCAAATTTCCTATATCAATACATATATGCATTTTCTAATAATTCTCACACACTATTACATTACTGAAACATTTAATGGGTATTCCACAAAGGAAAAGGTAACTCTTGAATAAAAAATAATGTATGAGATAGATTAAATATATAATTTTAAAACCCATAAATTTTATGACTAATATGTAAAAAAATTCAATTATTAGAATTTATTCCCCACATAAAATAAAATAGGTAGTGATTATAATAATATTCTCAATGAATGAAAATCGAGATAAAGAAATCAAACTTATTGATTTGGTATAAATAAAATCATATACATTTGGAATAAAGGGAATAAATGTGATCTCAAATGTCCATGAAAAAAAATAATTTCAATATTTGAAATATTAAATAGAAATTACATACATAAGATAATGTAAATTAGGCACATAATACATTATTTGTCTCAAAGAGTTGAATTTTTGAAGGATTCCCCTTAACTATTCACCTAACATCAACAAACATAAATTGATCACTTTTATTATAAATTTGTATATATTAATCACATCATTCATAACATTAAACATATATAATTTAATCAATAATCATCAAAAATAGTAATTTTCTACATGTATTATTCAGATTTTCTATATTAGTGTTTATAGTTTTGATCATTTATATTAGTTTCATAATAGAAGATTTAAAATTAATTTCTATTAAAATGTTATTTATTAATTTTTAATTAAATTTAAAACTTATTATTATTTATAATAATTTATGACGTTTAAAAATACCTTCATGAGTGTTTTAGATCTTATCCTTGAAGATAATGTCAATAATAAGCATGTTTTGGTGATTTTGACAAACATGTGGTCTTTTAATTTTAGATGAATTAGAAATTGATATAATAACTTTAAACCCATAAAATTTATTTTCCCATTTATATAATATTAATCCAGTAATTATATTCCCATAGATATTAATCATATAAAATTAATGTATTCTTCAAATATAAGGTTAAACTGACCAAAATAGAAACATGCCCCAATTCAATGAATGATTACATGTTTTTTCATAATATCCTTATACCATAAGCATAATTATATATATTTTATTATGGATATGTATTATAATTAGAAGAAACTATAACAATAATTAATGTATATTAAAATATTAAATAATTTGAATAAAAGATTACCCTCTTTTTATAATTATTTTAAAAAACTTAATTAACGATTGTAGTTTACTGATCGAATCACTAATATTACATTAATTTATTATACAATAAAATTAATGATATCATAAAAATTTATTTATTTTCTAATCACATCCTTAAATTTATCCTTGTAATTTGGTGAAGGAAAAAAAAGTTTGTTATGTCAGGGAGGTCGTGGGAAACACCATGCATGAACAATGATTTTTTTCTTAATGGATGTGGTATATAAATAAAAATAGAAATAAATTTAATATATTAAAATTAAAAGATTTAAATGATAATAATATGATTATATTATTTTAGATAAAATAAATTTTAATATATTTAATTAATATGAAATGAAAAGTATTCCATAATACTCATGTTGGTGGCCGAACTTTTCCATAGAAGTTGTTGTCTAAATAAAGGCCTCTTACTACATAATGGTGAACTAAATATTATTATAGTGGAATATTATTCTATGTAAAGGAATAATGATTGGGTTTTATGAGTAAATTTTTTTTTATTAGTTTATTTAGGGTTGGTGATGGGTGCCATTTAATATTATTGAGAGTGGAAGTTTTTGTAAATCATTCTACTTAACATAATGGGAGAACATGTTAAACATTCCATGTTTGTCGGAAAATAAGAAATAATGAATTTGGGAAGAGATAAGGCCAATACAGACCTCATACAGTCATTTATAGACATTATATTATGATGTTTCAATTCAATTACCCATTTAATTATTTTATTTATTATTTTAGCTTTTACTATAATAACTAATTTTTTCCTAAGATAACATAATATTTTGGCCTAAAATGATATAATATGTATTCCATAATTTAGGCCAAATAATTAAGAATTTTAAACAATTTTTTATTTATTAAATTTTAGAAGTTTTAGAAATTCATTTTATATAGAAATTGTAAAATATATTAAATAATTTTTGAGAAACTTTAACTTGGGTTCCAAAATACCAAGAATGGGTTTGTAAAATATAATCAATATTTTAAAGTGTATAAAACCCAATATAAAATACATACTGTTTAATTATTTTCATTAAATAAATTATTATATAATAATAAAGGACTAAAGTATATGGTATTAGTAAAACCAATATATTTCACTATTCATATAAAATGAAATTATTTTAGAAAAATCAAAAAATATTAATATTAATATAATATCATTAGATATAATTAATATATAAATTTTATATAGTTAAAATTAAATTTTAAAATTGAGAAATTAATATTTTAAATATACTTATAAATAAAGGATCATTAGAATGTGAATTGTATTGTGTTATAGGATATAATGGTTACTGATACAACATGATGTTATGTATTGTATTTTCTAGAAGATTGTTTATACATAAATTGTTTAGATGTTTAGAGTGAGAAAATTTCTCAAATATTATACACCACTGTAGATAGTCTGGTTCTTGTAACCATGACCAACAATTTAGGATAATATATTGAATTTATTTCTTAAGTCATTCCTAAAGGGAATGCATGTATGGTCAAATGATGTGGGTTTTGATATGAAGATTCATGAATTTTATTATTGGTGTTTTCTTTTATGAATATAATTTCATTCCTACCATAACTACCCACCCAATTTCCAAATGTTATACTTTTCTTTTTCATAAAAAATGATCATGTTTTTGGTTTCCATAGTCAACTTATTATCTATTTATTATTATTGTTGGTATTACTATTACTATTACTACTAATATTACTATTATTGTTATTAACATTATTTTTATTAGAACTATTACTAATACTAATACTACTATTGTCCCTACTATGTAGGTGAAACATAATGTTTTTTACCCATTCTAAGTGGATATTAAAATTATTTATGAACCAAAAGAGATCTTGGTGGATGTTTAGGATTTTCAAAATGACTCAAATAAGGTAATAATAAATTCTAAAGTTCATAAATCACTTGATATGAAACATGGAATATGGATGAATACCGTATATCATCTTATGATATTACCTTATATATCATTATAAGATTCTTATGGTAGGAGTTGTTCTTGATCCCCCAAGTAATCCTTACACAGTACAATATGGTGACACTATCGCAATATTGAATTAAAATGTGTTTTTTATTACCAACATTAGTAGGACTTCCTCTCTCGATTTTTATGTATTTATTGACGACCATATTTTGAATAATATTAAATTTATTGGGGGGGGGTAGTTCAAATGGACTTGACACATGTTATTGGGTAATATACTAGTATAATTGATCTATCGTCCATCTCTATTATTGTTGGTGAAACCACACATGTATTTTATATTGGATTATTTTACAATTTCACTATGATAATAAGCATATTCTCATCACATTAATTATTATTAAGAGTTTTCCTTCCTATATTTAATTTAAAAATACATGTACATCTCTTGAATAATGTTGGAATATGTTTATGAACTATTCGGTTGAGGTAAATAGTGTTGATTCTTTTCAAAAAAATTATAAATAAATAAAGAGGACTAAGATATATCATAGAAATTTTATTAAATAAAATTGAGTAACCTGGATTCAAATATTTTATAAACTAAGAGTGGAATATAGGAATTGAAAAACTAAAACTCATCAAAGGATTTTCTCTTAGTGGTGAAAACATAAAATGGATAACATATTGATAAGATAAAGAGTATGATCACTTTATTGATAATATATAACATCAAAATTATGTTCCTTGAGGAAGGCTATGTGAATTATATTTTCTTCTACATCATTTTATATAAAAATAAGAATAAAAAATAAATCACTACCACATGTCACAACGGAATAAAACCATTCAATGAGGATTAAATCTGTTAATCTTTGGTGGGTTATTTATTCATATTCTAAAGGAATAAGATAATTCTAACATAGTTATGGCCTTAAATGACATTATTACCTGCACAGTGAATGTAATACATAATGTTTTACAAACTATTAAGCCTTTTGATGATGAATGATGATAAATATTTTCTATTAAAATCAAGAATGTTTTTGGGCCAATATATTTTCCCAAACAAATGCTCTCTACATTGTTGGTATATCATTTTATTCAAGACTATCTATGTTTTTAAGAAGTGTTTTTGGGGTATTAATTTTCTTCATGGTTCAATTATATTTTTATAAATCTTATCCCCAAAATAGAAAATGCATAATAAGTCATACCTTATGTCTATAGTGACGGGTGACACATATCTAATGATTACTCAATTGATTAGTGCTCTATGGATATTGGTTATTTATAATTGGATTGTGACACCCAACCAACTTGGATTCCAACTAGGAATAATAATATATGACTACATGTACACTAAATCCTAAGGGTTCAACCTTCTTCACAAAAAAAACTATGAATACTATCGTTAAACTAATATTAGACACCACAAATTCCTTTGATACAATATGGTGCCCTTTTCTGACAAGGATCATACATTGTTATAGAATATTTAAAATGTTTATGAAACTAGTGAGAACCCTTCTTGTGTGTTCCAAGATATATTTTTTTGATTGGTACATGTATATTCTACTTAAACTATGCAATTTTAGTTAGAAAATGGATTCCCTTCTTCGATTTGTTATTTATATTGATTTAAAAAAAACCCAGACAATGTATTCTTAAATATGATAAACAATTAAGGATTCATCATTTTAATAAAATAAGGATTCATAATGTCCCCATACATATTATATATGTTGATGATATTATCTTCATTGGTTAATATCATAATAGGTATTTCAATTCTCTCATTGATATTTTCATTCATTATGAAATTGACTTGGGTAGGCCATCTCTTAGAATAAATTAGTAGTCATCTATAAGAGAGGAGTCTCTAAATGAATAAAAAATCATCACCCTTATTGATATTAAGAAAGGTATATTTCCATTTAATTATCTTAGAGTTCCATTATTTATATGTAGAGTCAATTCCATCGATCTGGATTGAATTTAAAATAATATATCATCATAAATATATTATTTTAAAGGGGAGATCCTATCACTTGATGGATGAATTTTTCGTGATAATTGAGTCATTACCTCGATATTTTTTTCCTTAAACAATTATAGTTGGTTTAGTTATCTATTGATAATGATTAATTATCATTTTATGAACATTGGATGGTCTATTTGAATTCTGGATAAGGAACAAGATGTAGTGGCCTATAGTAATTGTGTTATGAGGCCTGACATGTGTGGGTCTATAATTATGAATCTATTTATATTTAATAATGCTTTGATTTTGAGTTATGTTTGAATCTCATGAATTCTAGAATTTCTTCAAGAGATTTCTTGATAAATGGTGTCATTCATAAATTTCAAGGGGGAATCAATTATATATTTCTTCATTAGTGTGGCCTATATTAAAAGTGGTGTTTACTAACTCAAGATATATATAAACTTTGTTATCTTCTCAGATCTTATAGTAATAACGTATAGAATAATAAATGGAATAGATAATCTTCCTAATAATTTATCACACATTTATAAATATAAATATAATCTCTATTACTATGGAACCTAATGATTTTATTCTAGTGTATTACATTATCCTATAAATTTTTATATAGAAAATTCCATCTTTCCTTTTCATTATTTAGGAAAAATAGTGACGGTTTCTGAACTATCTTTTTAAATTGAATATAAAGATCCATCTCATATTTCAATGTGTAAATGATGATCATTTAACAAGGTAGATCATCATCTTTAGAAAGCTATCCATTCCTCCTGTAGGGCTATTATTTATTTTTATGGAATTGATAAATCGTCTTACTATAAATTAGATCTTATGGAATGTAGGTATACACCTTGCATCAATAATATCTTTCTTTTATAACATATCTAATGACTATTTTATTTTATTTTTATATTACTCTTATGATTTGATGATATGGAATGATTTAAAATATTTATCAAGCTATAATATCTCTGTTAATGGTACAGTGATTGAAATTTTCAATGAGGTGTTTTAGTTGGAAAATATTTTATAGATAATGAGCCTTATATATTTTGTAATTTAATTTAGTATTTATCATATATTGAACTATTTAAATATATATATATTTAAATAATAATCTACAAAAGAAAATTATTCCTCACATGTATAATTACTGATGTATGAATGACATTCGAATTAAAAATGGGGTGTATGAGTAATAACATTAATGGCCTTATTAATTACAAAACACCAAGAATCATTGGTGTTTCTATAAAATTGAAATGTTTCATATATATTCATTGTATTCCATATTCTTTTTCAAGTATAAGAGTTAGTATAGATGGTGTGGCCTTCTAGAACCCTGGTCATAAATTATATTGTCGAATCATTCAGACCATACAAGTATTTTAATAGTGGTTCCTATAATCAATTACATAGTTGTTTCAGGTCCTTTAAATAAATGATATATATGGTAATTCATGAAGTTATTTATTCCAAACATTATACCAGTGAGATGTTATGTATTGATAGAAAATCGATGTTGAAATTAAATCTTCTAAAAACTAAAACATTTTTGGTATCTTCGATTATCTATAGGTAATGGATTTATTTTGTTGTAAATACATTACAGTACTCGGTTCGTGGTTTTAAAACTCTATAGGTAATCCAATATGGTGGTGGATTCACATTCAAGGAATGTGGTGGAAAATTATAATTTTGTTTGTCTCTTCGATATTTTGGCTACATTCTCACATTTACATTTTTTATGTTCATGGGGATTCATTCATGATCAATTAACGTCTTTTGATTCATCATTACTTTTACATTATTAATAAACTTAGTGGGAATGAGCTATCATGTTCTAATACTGAAACCTTCATGGATTGTTAATAATAATAATAATATTATTATTGTTGTTATTATTTTTATTTTACATATATGGTTCTAGCCAAGTAATTTGAAAACCCCCAATTATATCCTATTAGTTGGGGTACAAACAATTTCCACTTCCCATTAACCCCCATTAAATAGGAGTTGGTATATTCCCATGTGCATTTCACGTAGATGGTATATATTGGTTTTAGCCTTTTAGTACAATTTGAGTCTTAGGTAAGGATTTATCACTTGATGAATAGACATGGGTGGTTTTTTCATGGACGACATATAATAAGGGGAGCTGTGAATGAAATTAAATTGTAGTCAGTGTGAGAGTACATTGATGGTAAAAAGATTTCATGTATAGTTAAGGCCATTTGGTTCATGTTAAAGGGTCTTCTATAGGATTTGAGAACTAAGGGGGAAAATATAGAGCATTAGACCATAAATAATGGAGTATGAGAAACTTCGACTTTGGGAAATATGGTTATTCTAAATATGTATTAAATGTCCAATTTTCTATCAAAAAATCCTATTATATGGGTGAAGAGCAAAAATAAAGACTTAAGTTTTTTCAATAAGAGAATATACCATAATCTAATAAGTTGTTCAACATTTTTTGGGATATATACAAAGTTAAAATTAATTCATTACTCAGATATATAAAAAAAAGGGAATGATAATTTATACTCATTGGAACATAAGTATGTATTGAATTTAGGAATTTATTCCATAAATCATACAATTGGTTATCATCAAATTGTGTCACAGAGGAATTTTAATGTTGTAGATGTTTTTTATGTAATACATTATAGAATTTGAGAAGAGATGGATATGTTATACTATGTATAACTATGTTTTAGAAAATAGAAATCCATCTGAATTCATTGAGAACAAATCCATTGATTACTAAATATGACCATTGCTCAAATAAGTGTAGAAATATTACTTAGACAATGGTTTGATATTAAAGAATTTTTTATAAAATCAAAATGAAGGGAAAAGTTCATCATAATTCTCAGTGTTTATTTTTTAGGATTTAGGAGACATTAAAATTATGTTGAAGCCATTTGGAATAATTCTGAATATTAATAAAATAATTTTTAGTCTAATAAAAATTATTTTTAGTTATTTTAGATCGATTTTATTGGAATTCTGTAAGATCTAAATTTATTGGAAGATATTATACAATTCAGGGTATAATATAAATTTTGGAGAATTATGGATTCGTAAGAGTTATCCAATGCAAATGATATTGATCAAACAAGAGGCAGGAGACTCATTGGACATTCAAATCATACATAGTGTGTCTATAAGGGTACTTAGATGCCGTGGAAGAGTAATCGATTACTTTTAAAAGGTAATTTAATGATTGAAAAGAGAAATGGTGGTATTAAAAAGTGTACTTGTCTAAAACCCTTGACATTAAAACATTTTACTTTTAGAATAAATATCATTTTTGTTCCAAAATTTATTAATCTGAAGTAACATGTTAAGCTTACATTATAGAAAACATAATTCTGTGTGTTATTTATAGAGGATATCTATAGTATCTTGCATAACATGCATGATCGAGTTTTACCGAACTATAATATATTTTCAAAAAAATTATTTAATATAATACAACATAACCTAGATATTAAATTTATGGTTATGAATACAATTTAATACATTATGTAATTATAATTTTTAATTCATTGGTTAAAAATTAATAATAAATACATATAAGAACCAACTGAATATAAAGTAAATGTTTATATAAAAACTATTTTCATGTTCATGAAGTCATTTTCTTCCAAATAAATAGAATTAATTACAATTAGTGAGTAATATTAATGTATTATATCTATATATATTATATATTCAATAAAATATTTTTTTACATTCATCCAATTGATTTGATAATAATAAGATAAACATACACAAAATATTATCCAAAAAACCTAATTTTTATGATGCCAATCATGAAGCCTTTTAATGGGTTACCTAATATAAATATGAATTTTCAAAAATTTACAAAAATAATTTTAAAAAATATACATCAATTTAGAAAAAAATAATTAAATTATTTTTAAGATATTTTTTTAGTTTTTTTCTACGATGTTTATTTTTTTTCGAATTGTGAAAAAATACCAAATTTTAATTAAAACATTTTTTCTACTTTATATATTAGGATAAATGATATTTTAAATTTAGTTTAAATTTTAATAAGAGGATTTTTATTTATTAATGAATCCAATTTATGTCATCGGAATCAATTTCTTTTAAAAATTGGTTATTGAACATTCAACTTTTGGATGTTTTTAACTTTAAAAACCAAGATTGTCTTCCCATCTACACGATTAATTGTAATTTAATTTACCCCACATTGGTGATTGAATTTGAAAAAATGGATTCTATTTTTGGTGTCAGACTAATTTTTTATTTCTAATAATGATAACATAGTTTTTTATAAAAAATTTATGAGTTAATGTAAATTAATTAATATATAATGATTTAGAAAAAAAATTAGCTTAAAAGAGGTCTAATCCTCAAACGTAAGGCAAACAATTAACAATAAAAATGTCCAAAGGACATTTTATAGAAATATTTAGACCTATACTCCATTATATGAAATTTATATCATTATTGGTGTCACATTCAATTGGATAACGTGTGTGTAATTCCCCTTCCAAAAATATAAAATAATGCCACTCCTCATCCACTATAAAAAGGTACTTGAGAATCTAACTTCCTCACACGTATCAATCCCATTAGATCTAACAAGATCTCCCAAAATATATCCTCAAAATAACTAACGTTAACCTAGAAGCCTCAACATAGTCATAATTCTATCCTAGGAATCCCTTTGATCTAAAACAAAAGGTGTCACTCGAATAAGAGGTAACACCCATTCTCAAGCTCTTTAGTTTTTTTTATTTCACTTCCCACCAAAATAGTTTTGCACCAAGAATATATAATAAAAATAATAATCTAAATATACTGGTATTTTTATTTTTAAATTTCTATCTAAACATACACACACATCCATTTAATGGGTAACGATCCTACCGTTTATGAGTACAGAGAACTACTACCCCATGAAATGATGATTGTTCATTTTTCCATTTCCACCTCTCAATGTTGGAATTGTGATAGAAAAAATGTTCATATGTGATATTTATAATTTCTCCATGATTATATAATTTTCATTTAACAAAAACCCTTATTCCTTCCATTTTGTGTAAGTATAATAAAACCATTTTTGGAAGTGCGGACTACCGCCCCCTAAAAGTGATGTGACTCGTTCACACAATAAATGGAACATATAAAGGGTTATTTTATTTAAAAAATGAAAAATATATGAAATAAAAAAATAAACAAATTATAATATACATATATAAAATTTACATATCATTATTTAAATATTAAAAATAAATGAAATTTGCGTTAATGCGTACATGCGGCCAACAATCCCAATGAATGGTGAATTTCATTTCATATCTACAAATATTTTGAATTTTTAAAAATACATTTATATTGAATAAATATTATATTTACATAGTTTTCTTCATTATGTTGATGATGAAACCAAGATTTCATTTATAAGAACAACTAGTAACATGTTAAAACACACTTGACAAACTAGGAAATTAACACCATAAATAGTAAAAATAATGAATGATTGTTTTTAAACGGATAATAAGACTTTATAAGAAGATAATATATGAAACAATAATCATGAATAATATCTTATAATTAATTATTAGAAATATTTAAACCATTATCAATAAGGATTAATGTTGTCTACGTGGAAGGAAGTGCAAGGTAAGGGATTTTGTCTTAATTTACATTCTATTCAGAATTAGTAATTATTATACACCAATTCACTTTTATATAGTCTATATAATACACATTTAAATTTTATATCATGTAACTCATTACTCTGATGATGTTTTTTTTCATTTAATTCATATGGAATTATGACTTTAATTTTTCAAAGTGTTATGGGACACTTTGTAATGTTTAATGACTATTTTCCTCAAGAATGTTCTCAATGATTATCATTCCAATCTCACTTCATTTTGTGATTGTTAAATTTATATTAGAACAATCACATTATTGTAATCATTATTCATTGTAAATTTCATTTATCTACATATTATTAAATAATATTCATTATTATTTCCTAAACCTAATATCAGTTTTACATACAGTGTTTAATTTGACACTTATTTAATTTATAGGGGAATTATTTATAAATCGGTATTCATTATTCAATATAGATTTCTAATAAGAAATATTGGTAAATTATTTATTAATAGATATGAGTAATGATTTGGAAATATAGTTATAGTTTGTTTCTACACATTATATATCCCCTTGATGCATGGATATGTTATCATGCGACAATGAATTTTCCAAAATAAACTAGCTTCCACTAATAGTTTTAAAACCTTTTATGAATGATGTTGGCAATATAGGTTTTTATGTGCCTCACATGACATGAAATAATTACGAGTTTCCCTCATTTAGACTTAGTTATTATTTATTCATGATATATCTTTATTGACTTATTTGTGGACGTATTATACTCTCAGTTTATTGATTAAATGTCACATGTTTCATTTTCTTACCTTTCCCTACTGGTTTTTTACTTATCTAGTTATTTTATTGGAATGTGTTATTAGTTATTTACCTTTCCAAGTTGAATATTCTGTTCAATAAATTATTTCTTCCAGTTTACCTACCCTTACTTAGCATTTGAGGACACCATATTTCTTTTTCATTTCCCCAATTTATAATGAATAATTATTTTAATAATCCTTCATGAATAAGATTTTTATCAATTTATTATGTATCATGATATATTTTTATTTCCCTATTGTATTATTGGTATCATGTATGGAATCTGGATTTAAAAAACTTCTACACAGTTTGGTACTTTTGGGTTTTATTCCTTGTAATCAATCCAATTTAATAATGTTAGGTGCCTACTTGGGTATTATGGGGTTGGGGTGTTATAGTTGATATCAAAGGACGTTTAGATGCAACAATGGAAAATATATTTACTAAACATTAAATAGGTAACAAAACCCTATGATTTAAATTGTGGTTATTTATAGTATAAAAACTTATTATTTTTGTAAGGTAGAGATTATGTGGGTCATCATAACCATACATATCTGTCTATATATTATAAATGGATATGGTTTTGGAACAGATGTACATAGGGTTAACAACTCTAACAAGGTGTATGAGGCTTCACTCAGCATAACCTGGTACATGAAAATGTGCCTTACTGTGCACCTGGTTTATACACCATGAGAAAATTATTAGGATAACATTCATTTTTTTATTATAAAGGATTTGGATGAAAATATATCTCCAAAGAAACCATGCAGTTGTTTATGAGATTGTATATAGACAAAATTTTCATTTTATGTTATGTTTTATAATGATATAATATAATTTAGTGCATGTCATAATTTGGAAATGTATCTAAGAACAAGGATTGTGAGTCTCACCATTGGACATGAGCCAAATAGTAAGTAGGATCACGTTTTTTATGGTATTAGGACAATATTTCAAAATTAAATAGTCTCCCAAGAATTCTTATCATATAAAGAAATAGTATCATGTGATAATGGTTTTGGTGATGAATCCTCCATGTTCAATGGATTCTAAGAAAATAATGATGAAAGATGATTCTAGTTAAAAAGATATATAAAGGGTAAAATATAAATGAGTCTTTTCCAACTTGTGATAATAGTGAAATAAAACACCTCGTAACTTGACTGAATGAAATGGGAGTTTTCTATAACTGTTGAAAAATGTCCAAAATGTTTTTTATTAAATGGGAATAAAATAAAATTTCAATCTTCTATGCTTTAACTACAATGAGATTTGATTTTAAGCAAATCAATGACTTTTGTGCCAAAGAAATGTACCCCACAAGAGGCTAAGGGATCCTGGTAAGGACTATTCTACTTACATATAAGAAGAGGAATTATTAATGGGATTATATTTGGATGTAATAATTATATAAGGGAGATCCATAGATCGGATGATCCCGTAAGGGGTTCCGCATCCTAGGGTTTCTTTCTTCCATTCGCTGACTTCATCTTTTCCATCTCAGATCAGCGGCATACCCTCTACTCGGCGCTAATGTTCACCACGATCGTGGTGTGTGACCCCTCTTTCAACGACGACATCGTGCAGCTTCGCGGGATCGTCCACTCGGCCATGATCATCGTTGATGTCTCCTCTTCTTCCAATATCTAGCTAGGGTTTCCATCTTCAGTGCAGTTAAGGTCTAGTGGGCAGGTACTAGCTACTGTGTTCTGAGGGATACTCCCTCGTTTCAGCATCAGATATGGGTCCGTTAGGAGGTTTTCGGTGGTATTCGAGTACGGTCGTGAAGGCAACGACGATATTGTGGTTCTACTTGCGGGGAATCCATTATTCTTTGGTGGCTTCCAATTCGGTGAGGTGTTTTGTTTTCTTTTTTTGATTTGGTTTGGTTGTTGATTCTTTTTGGTGCACATGATTCCATCTTTGCTGTGAATTTTCTAGGGTGTTCTATGTGATTCACTATGATCTGAGGAGTTGAGCTTGATTTGGATGGATTCGATCTTGAACGTTTCTATTCCCTTCTGTTTATTTCATGTTCTAGTTTTGGATGTGTATGCTTTATGTCTTGCAGTTTATGTTCTATTTGGGTGGATTGTCTTCGCTGGTGAAGCTGTGAAGGTTTTTTGGTGTCAGTGGTCTGGTTGTGCCGTTCCATGGAACTGAACCAATAGATTTAATTCTTTGAGTGAGTAATTGAGCAGGAACATCATTTCTGCAGTAGAAGGGTGCAAGGTATCGTCTTGCATTGGTTTTTTGGATGGATTTTCCCAAACATTATATAAATAATGACTTCAGAATAGAATCGGAGCAGGTGATTTCACCGTGCATGACTTTTTGGATTTGGAAGTTTGAGAGGGTATGGATCATCCATCGGTACATGGCCCGTGCACTTTTGCACAGGAAAACTTGCTGAATAGTCATGCAATGGTGCAGGTTTTCCATAATGTTTTTGTTTCTGGTTTGAAGTATTTCTATATAGTCTTGTTATGGGTTGTGGCCTTCATTTTTTTTTGAAGTTTGTACGTCCATGAAGTCATGTGAGGTTTCCTCCTATATCCTTAAAAGGGGGTTTATCCAAAAAGAAAAAAATTTAGGCCTTTGGGCCATTTAGTCAGTAATAATTATGTAATTTGAGTATGTCATCAATGATTCAATATTTATATGAATTATATAATATATGAGGATTATACTGCAGTATGTTTTTTGTTAATAATTTGAGATCATATGCTAAATATTACCAATATAAGAAAGTCCCCGAAACATAAAACGTTTTTCAAAATAGATGTTTGAGGGAATGATAACCCTCAATATATTTCTAATGTTATGATCATGATTTTGGGATAAATAAATGTTTGGTTTGGATAAAATCAATATGATATGTTCTGAATAACATTGTAATCAGTAATAATTTTCTGAAAAATGTGTGTATGCTATCATTTTTAGAGTTAAAATCTTTTTTAGATTAATGGAATATATCCAAAAGTCTATATTCTATTTAAGTAATAAAAATCATGCATGTTTTCAATAATGTTTTATAGTAATTCAAGTAATTTCCATATTAACAAGTTTGGAATATAATTATTAAAAGAAACATCATATTGGCCGCTTCATGTTTTGTAATATCATTTGGTGTCCTATCTTTTTTTTGGATCATAATCATTTGGAAATGTTATCCATTTATGAAATGGTTCAAGTTGACACTTGGATGTGGTTATATATATTATTGTGTTACTTCACCATATGATGCATCATTTTCTAGTAAAATAACTATGAAAAGATCAAGGTATGACCAAGGGATAATAATATACTTATAGAAATGTATCAAGTATGTATATTTATTTATATTCTTAAAGAGTTAATGAATTCATCAACATTAGAAAAAACGGTCATAAAAACAATTTTTTTTCTTATGATCATATACTTTTATGATGTATATTTCTTTTAATCACACCTATGGTGTATGGTTTTTTGCTCAACAACTTTCAACTGAATACGTTCTGTATCACTTTCCATAAAAATATGATGGTTAGGTTTATCTTCCATATCCATGTTTTTACAAATATTATAGTATTTGATTGACTAGATTTTTGGAGAACATTAAATTTTAATTTCATTATTAATAATAATATGTTATATTATCCTTACTTATGATGTGGGGTTTTCAATAAATGTTTATTTTCAAATATGGACCCCTTGATTATGGAGTTCAATTTTTAACTATAGGGAAAAGATTTATTTTAGAGGGGGAGAATGTAACAACCCAAGATATTAAAATATTTTTATTTTGTAATAAATTAAAATTTTGTTCATAGATTTCTTTATAAAAACCAATATTTTAAGCTTATGTTACTTGCAACATAAGTTTTATCCTATTTTATATATAATATCAAGATTAGCTTCTATAACACGTTCGACAGAGTTTTATCGAACAATAATATATTAATAAAAATATTATAATTAATAATATTTAGATTAATATTATCCGTTAAATTGATGGTTTTTTAATGTATAAAAAAATTATAATATTAAATTATTTAATTCATTGGATAAAAATTAATAATAAAATAATATATTAACTTATTGAATATAAAGGGAATGTTTTAAAAACACTATTTTTATGCTCATGATGTCATTTCAACCTAATTAATTAAATTAATTACCAATAGAGAGTGATATTAATTTAGTATTGTTATTATATATTCAATATGATATATTTTTTACATTAATCTAGTACATTTGATAATCATAAGATACGAATAAACCAAATATTAAGCAAAAAAACATGTATTTTTATAAAGGAAATCTCGTTGCATTTTAAAGGCACACCGACAATACATCTTCATATTGAACCTTTTTTAATTCAATATGAAAAAATAAAATTAATTTTTTGACTTAAAAATGTCAAAATTATTTTAGGGTGAATTTGGGGTATTTTTATCTGATGTTTCATTGTTTGATTTATAGTGAAAAATACTGAATTTTAATTTAAAAACACTGTTTCTTTTTTTATAGGGATAAATTATATTTTAAATTTGTTTTAACGTTTAATAAGTTTATTTTTTTATTAATAAATCCATTTTATTTCATTTTAATTAATTTAAATTTAAAATTAAATATAAAAACATAGTAATCATTTGGTTGTTTTTACATTAAAAAGTAGAATTATTGTCTTGTTTTGTGAGATTAATATTAAATTAATTTCAATCACTTATATGAATAGAATTTGTAAATATGGATTAAAAATTGGGAGTTAAAATAATTTTTAATTTATAATAAGTTCAAATTATATTTTTTCTAAAAATTTTATTGAATGTAAATAAATTTAATTATAATTATTAAGAGGAAAATTAGCATTAGAAAGGAAAAAACCATAAACATAAGGACCACAATGACCTATAAACATGTACAAATTACATAATATGGACATATATAAACCTTATTATACCTTTTATATAATTTTTACCATTATTGTTTCAACATTAAATGTGAAATATGTGGGTGGAATTCCCTTTCCAAAAATATACAATAATGCCACTCTTACCCCACTACAAAAATGCAGTAACCCCTCTCAGTTCGTCGAACCTATAAATCCCATTGGATTAACCTAGATCTTCCCAAATATCTCCTCAAAATATCTTCCCTCAACATAAAAGTATCACCTTAGGAATAAATCTATCATTGGAATCCCTTTGCTGTAAACTAGAAGAGTTACCCAAATAAGAGGTAACATCCTTCCTTAACCAGTTTAGTTTTATTTCAATATACATCCCTAAAATATTTTTATTCCAAGATTATATACTAAAATAAGTATCACCAGTATAAAATTATTTTTATGTTAATTTTTTGTCCTAAACTTATACACAAAAGAATCTAATGGGTAATGGACCTACCATTTATGTATACGATGAACTACTGCCTCACGAAACGATGATTGTTTTTTCTTTTACTTCCTATCATTATGGAAATTATGATAGAAATTATATTTATATATTATATATATTAAATTTATAATGTATTATTTCTTTTTTAAATTTTATATTATTTTACCCTTATTCTTCCCATGATGCTTAAATACGATTACATCATTTGAGGATGTGTGGGCCACCACACACTCAAAATGATGTGAATCATTCCTAGTATACATGGAACATATAATGGATGGTTTTATTAAAATATACGAGACATATAAAACTTAAATATAATAATATACTTTATAATATACATATATATCATTGACATATCATTCTTTTAACACATCAATGAAATTAGAGTAGTGTTCATTCATACGTACGACCTACTATCTCCATGAATAATGCTTTTCATTTCCTATCAGAAAATATTATGAATAATTATAAATAAATACATAATGAACTTATATATTTTATTTAATTAATGGTTTAAATTCAAAATATAATTAAACTATGATCTAATTAATAAGAACCAGTATTAAATTAAAACATACAATGCAACGGTGGAAATTAACAACTAGAATAGTTAAAATAATGAAATATTGTTATTGAACGGGTAATATAACATTAAAAGAAGGTAATATATGACATTTTAAAAATTTATATGTTTCTTTAATAATTTATCAATACTCTTAAAACCATTATACATGATTTTAAAGGTTGTTCTTATAAAAGTAAACACACCGTAAATGATCCCTTCTCAATTTACCTTCCATTGATACTTATTTATTATTACACACCAATTTAATTATATATGATGTATACAATGTCCATTGAAAACTCATATAATTGCACCCCTTATTCTCGTTATGTTATAATTTTAATGTTATTCATGTGTACTTATTATTTAAAAAATTTGATGTGGTATGGGACACATTGGACTATTTAAAAATTATGTTCCTCAAAAATATTCTCAATGATTATCATTACAATCTCACTTATTTTTTTGATTGTTACCTTTATCTTAAAACAATCACATTATTATAACCACTGTTTATTGGTAATCTTTTTGAATATCTATATTATTATACAATGGATATTATTATTTCCTAAAATATACATCATTTTTACATATGTTATTCACATGATAGTTATTTAATTAACTGGGTAATTATTGATAAATTTGTAATATTTATTCAATATAGATATTTTTTATAAAATATTATTTATTTGTTTATTACAATATATGTGGAATTATTTTTAAAGGCAGTGATAAGTGGGGTCCAATCATTATATAGCCCTTCGACGCATTGACAAGTTCTCATGAGAAAAATAATTTGGTTAAATTAAAAAAGTTTCTACTCGTATTTTTGAATCATGTTATGAAATGTATTAATGGTATATGTTTTCATGTGATATATACATGATTTCCAATAATTATGAAATTCCATCATTTATACATTTTTTTATTTATCTTATATATTTAAACTTTTAAATATCTATGGATGAATTCTATTCTCGGTTTATTGATTAAACAATATGGGTTTGATTTTTGAGAATTTCCAAATTAATTTTTCATTATCATGTTATTTAAATGGAATATGTTATTAGTCATTTAACATTCCATTTTGATTATTATTTTCAATATATTGTTAATTTTATTATACATAACCTAAATAAGAATTACATATTACCGTTATTATGTTTCATTTCCCTAGGTGATGAAGAATAATATTTTGAATAAGATTTCAATGATGTAGTTTATTTAATATTATTATGTATCATGATTTATTTTATTTTCCCAATGTATTATGTATATCATTTATATAATATGGACTTCAAAAACTAATAAACTATTCAATACATCTATATTTGACTCCATTTAATAATGACAATGTAAAAAAAGTAACCCACTGGTACCGATCTTTTTGGGTCAGGGCATTACAGCTTGGACACTTTATAAAAGTACTGGAAAGAATTCTAAAGTGTAATAATTGTGTTTGGATTAGTAAAAAAGACATCCAAAGAGTAATATATGACATCGTAAGTACAATTTTAGAGGTCTATAAGAGTATTTAAAGAATTTTGAAGAGTAAGTAGTTTGGTAGTATGCAAATTTTAACTAAAAAAAAGTTTGAAAGATTTAATTATCTCTTTTAAAATAATATTAGATTTGAAATTATAGAAAAAGAAAGGAAACAATTTTTTCCAAAAAAGATGTGACTATGATAAGTAAAAATATTAATCCTAGGATCAATAGTTTCAAAAATTATTAGAATTCACAATGTCTTAAAATATATGATTCCTAAATTTAAATCTTCTAGAGAAAATTAAATATGATGATGCTGAATTTTTTATTCATATTCAAAATATCATAATGATTTTTTAATCCATGATTGAAGCTTTGATTCCAAATAATTAAATTTGGAAATTTCTGTTAATTTATTTAGTAGAATATATTTCATAAAATTAATTGTGAATTAATCATGAAATGGTAAAAAACAGAGTTACATTTAGAGAATATTACCCTGAAGAAGGTACCTTTTCCCAAAAGTAATGTGATGTATAATTTCTCATACAAATATAAAGATTGTATAATAATTATTTTATGGAAAATTTTGAGTAAAATAATATAATGAACGTAGAAAAGATATATAAATATTTATTTGTTTGGGATTAATATTTTAATGAATTATAAAAATGATTGCAAACATACTAACTGAATCAAATGATAGATTAACTTGGATGATATAAAATTTGAAAAAATGGGAAATGCTAATTTTTTTAAGATCTTTAAAGATTAGTGGTTGATGAAAAAAATATCAAGGGGAAATGGGGACATAACAATAAGAAAATGTTAAAAAAAGAGGACATATGAATATCTTGAAAAAATACCAAAAAAAGTTGGGGAAATGAGATGGAGGATAATTACACTGTGCTTAAAAAATATTCCCTACCAGAAATATATAGAAAATATATTTGGGGATCGAAAAATATAAAATATATAAAGAGAGGGAGAGATTGAGAGAGAGTGCATGTGTGTATGTGTGTGTGTTTGTGTGACACACTTGAGAGGGAAAAGTTGATTCCTCGATGAAACGAAAAACTCTTCAGAAAATTATAATGAGACCCTAATATTATAATCAATGGATAGGATTATAAGTGACTATGTGAAACTAGATACTATTTCTGTCATCAAAAATAAATATTTTTATCAAATGAAAACAAGAATCTAGCAACATAGGGGACAAAAACCCTAAGTGTCTAAGTAAAAAGAGAATAAAAAATACTAACATAGATTTGGAAGAAGTGTAAGGAAAACATTCTACTACCAAAAATTGACAGAATATGTCAATGTACTACTCAATAGTTCATCGAAATGATCCATTAATGAACTTTATGTGGCATTCAACACTGGTGGGAGGCCATACCCGCTATGAAGGATGAATATTGTGTGATATGTTATAAATATCTTCAAATGTGATGATGTAACAAAATGTTTGAATCAATATAACCATGGTGTGAGTCCATTCCATATATCCACACGTGTTTATAGTTTATGATTTTTTGATTTCGGAATCTAACCAATCATAACATGTATTGAGACTCCAGGAAAGGGGTTATACTTTGTAAAACCAATTGTGTCTGGTTCCTTCATTTCATTCATTATTTGAGTAAGGATAGGAGACCAAATAATAGTGGGTAGATATCTTAACAAGTCACCATGTTTTCTTAAAATGGAAACTTATACATAAAAAAGGATCTTTTATTCACTCCCCTCCATATCTAACTAATAAAAAATCATGGAACATAATGTAATATCAATTCTAACCAAGTTACTTCTGAAACATCCAACACCGGATGAAGTTGATGATTGAAAACCCTAATTAAATTATCCAAATATGATTCCATAAATTTGTTGTAAAAAAATAATAACTATAATAAAATGATTCTCCCTTATGTTAGATCACAATTCCGAGAAGTTTTTGACTCTGTAATAGTGGGTTTTGCGAAACATATATTAGATTATCCATTAACACATGCTGATAAGAGGAATCATTATGAAGATGAGGAATCTAAGAAATATATCATGTCATCCATATATAATAATGTTTATAAAAATTTTATATGGATAAAATTAACTAAGGATATATAATAGAAACTTGAAAAATGTGTATGAAAATAGTTTGATGTTTTAAGATGTCAAACATTTGATTTGTATACTATGTTAAACGGAATACAGATAGATGCTGATGATATTGGGGATGACTACATTTCATGTATAAGTGAATTATTAATTTATATCAGAGAATTTTGGGATTCTTAATACAATTTAGGTATTTTAAAAAAGTGGTTGAGTAGTTACCATGATAGATTTGACACAAATATTTCTAACTATGTATAAATTAGAGACTTATCCCTTGAAGAGTTTCATAATACACTTATCAATTAAGGAATGAAAAAATATCAAGTATTCAAGAAAAATGAAAATAAATAAAGGTAAATATTTTCATTGGGAAGCCACCAACATAATATTGAAGAAGATGAGGACTTTCTGAAATCTAAAAATCAGTAATATGATGACAACAGTAAGGGAGTGATAGATTTCCTATCAAACAAATTCATATAGTGAATAGTAATTAAAAAACAACCAAACCAGGTGTTATAATTGTATAATTTCTAAACAATTTAATATAAATATCTATAGGATTAAGATCTTCGAATATGTGTTAGATGAGTAAGACACATCAAGTAGTATGAACTGTCCAATAAAAAGATCTACAAAACTAAAAACATCCACACTATAAATAATTATAATACTTAATGAAAATATAGATTAAATATGATGACTGGGGAATGCTATTACTTCTCATCAATATAGATTGAGTCAAAATATTATGGTAAATCTCAAAATCAAAAAACCTTTATGTCTCATTTCTAAAAGAACAAAACCTATTCAAGAATTGGCGAGGAATAAAATGTTATATTAATTGAGTACATGATGGGATCAAAACTCAAACCATTCCTTGATAAAAATTATAATTTCATAAAAAAATAATTATTCTAGAAAAAAACATATGAAATGATGATATTGAGGATAATTATATAATTTTTGAGATAAATTTTTTTTGGTGAAATTATGGAGTCAGATAAGATGTTGAAAGAACATAATAAAGTTTTTTATGTAAAATAAAAAGAGATAAATGAGGAATAATCTTGGTGTAATAAATTAGAAATTTCATTTAAGATCATGGAGGATAAATACTAGAAATTAGTGGATTCTCTTGTTAAATCATATAAAGTATTTTTGAAGACCTGTCTAAAGAATAAGTTAATGATTTTTTCCTATTAGTCATGTGGTGCTAAAACCATATTACTTAAATTACATTTTTTACTATAAAAACTAGAAATTTAGGGATGATGAAGTTCATGTAAACATCACTCTTGTATATAGAACATCTAGAGACAATGTTTGAAGACATTATTCTCCAAAATAAAAGTAAAAGTGGTGGGAATAGGTCTAGTTAGCAGTCCAATCGACACTAATAATTTAATAAAAATTAGAAATATGAAATATTAGATTTTATTAATGGTGTTGATGAAAATTTTAACATAAATAATAAAGATTATTTTTTAACAGTTAATTTCAAATGATATGGAATTAATCAATGGGGAATGTCAAGAAAAACGATAAACTACTGTGTGAAGAAAAAAACCCTAATGGGATGGAATTTTTGTCATGAATATTTAGAAGAACTGTATAACTAAAAAAGTATTATTATTTTGTGGAAAATGGTAGATGGTGTGTCCAGCATTATGACTATATTAAAGATTTCATGGAATGTATACCTAGATAATAACTATAGTGAGTTGAAGATGAGAAAAATCAATGAATAGAAAGGAAATATGAGAATTGAGACAATAAATTCATTTCCTAATGGAAATATTATTAAATAATTAGAAAATCATTATGAAAAAAGTAAAGTGAATAGTTAATAAATGATTGTTTTAAATATTAGATTTTTGTTCAAGAGTGTACAACAAGAATGGAAAGGTGAATCCATTTTTTATTATTATGAATTATTAATTTAAATAATAATTTTACATTGGTTAAATCCACTTTCTAATAACCTTTTGTCTCAAAAACTCAACAGAATTATACAATAATTTAATGGCATGAAAAAAAGTCAATAAAAGTATTTGGCCTATAAATAATAAAAAATTACAAGTTTGGGTACATTTATGATTCTTGGATCCTCCACTATATATAAACTTCACTACATGTATGAACTATACACTAAAAATAATTATTAGAAATCTATAATATACAAGGTCCTTAAGGATTCTACATTTCTCTCCAAATAGGTTATTTATATTGCATTTATATAATTTAAATATACCACATTAAATTATTCTCCTTCTATAGTCTCTTAAATGTTTCTCTATAGTATCATCCACTATTATGGATGCGGTCCTCTACACAAATTTAAATAGGTCTTCAACTCCCAATGTCACCAAATTCAATATTGGTTTAGCCTTCTTCATTATCAATTCTATGCATTCTGGAATTCAAAATAGTAACTAGATTTTTCATACTGGTTATATTAGACATGATAAGAGGGGGGGGGGGGGGTGGATATTCATATTTAAAAAGCCAAATCCAAAACATAAATTTTAAAATATATTTTTTCAATATATAAATAAAATAAGTGAATGAATTAGATTAATTTATAAGTTACAAATTAAATTCATATAAAATGTTAATGTCTATGTTAAACTAGTGTTTAATAATTTTTCAATGAAGATGGATAATTCATATTTAATATATATGTATCAATATTAGATTGTAAAAATGGATTAAAATAATTATTTAAATTGATAAAAAATAAATAATTTAAAAGTATATAAGACATAATATTTGTTAAGTATATTCTGTAATGATTGAAGAATATATGCTACAACAACAACCACAACTTTATGAAGATTTAATGTATTAATCCTTCAGAACTAATAGTGTAAAATATTACTGGACAATATTAATTTTAACGTTACATAATGAAACAAGAAATACAATTGAATCACAAATTTTAATGGATATAGTTATCAAAGTCAATGATAATAATCTCTTACTTTTTTAGTTCATGGAATAAAGACCTCAATACCTCATTTGAAAGTTATTTTGAACCAATGATAAAATATAGATTAAGTAGAGAGGATATTTATATGTTATTACGTTTTTAGTAAAGTATAAATTTTATCAAATTAAAATAAAGAGAAACTAGGAGGGAATGATAAATAAGATATGATTGAAAAAATATTACAATAATCACACAATATTGTTTGCAGAAGGAAGTATTTAGAAAAAAAGATATTGTTGAAAGAGATTTGGTGATCGATTAAATGGGGGAAACGATTTAGAAGTTGATTTTTGAGATCCCAAAACCAAATATCTTTATTAATAGGCTTAAGAAGTATTGGAATAATTTTGAAATTATATGAATTAATTAAGAATGAGGATTTGTTACATTAGTTTATTTTTACCATAGTTAATGAAATATCAAAGGTAATATTCAAACACCTCTAGATACAAGGCAACCTTCACTTGGAAGCATGATGTTTTACTTAACAGAACCCACAACTGGATATCTCCCACTGACTAACTGATTCACCTCTACCTCTTGGATAGTGGTGTCATGCAATCTTAGAGAACTCTTTTAATGCTATTGGATATCTGGTGGCGTAGTTCTGAGTATCTAGTGTTTCCCTTTTAGTTTCTCTTTAATTTAGTGGTATTACCAATTCCATCATTTCCATTCGTAGGTTCTTCTAGCCTCTATCCAGGGTTATAAAAAATGAGATAATACATTTCCATACTTTTAATAAAATCAACATGTCCACTATGAATTGACATTAAAAACCCACTTGAATGGTTAGTGACATGAAATAAAGTCAATATGAGGTATTTCAGAATTACTAAAATGAAAACATTAGAAAGAGAAAACAAATTATAATCATGAAAACTCCATGATATATTTTGTTGAAAAACAATCTCCCTTTTTTGATGATCGCAAACACCTAACATAAAAATATAAAGAAATATTAAACCATGACATTATATAAATATCAAAATAATTTCAGATATTAGGATTTAATATGTCCAATACGCCAAATATTTTAAAGTATATTCAAATTATATAATTGAAAACAATTTAATTTCACCCTAAATAACCAAAAACGTCTCCCCCTCTGTGATATAAAAACATATCATGGTTTTTGAAATAATAATAGGATTCTTTCCCATTTCAACCAAAATATTTATCTCCCGTTGTGAAAATAAAAAAGAATCTTATAAGGGAAAAAAAGAAATAGAAATATTTTAATTGAATATAATTTAATATAAGTATAATATTCAACATTTTATCCTCCTTACCGATTACTATAAAATTTGAAAACAATGATTATATAAAATACATTTAATGTATATGAAAATTGTAACGCATAAATAAGTAAAGTGCATTTTGGAAAAAATTAATAATATAACATTGAAGTTCATATAAACATAATTACAATGTAAAAGATAATGTTTTATCTTATTAAAATATACCAAATGATTTAAACATTAAAATTTAAGAATAGAATTTTTTCAAAAGATAAGAAAAGAAAAAAAAATATAAAAAAAGATAAGAAAAGATAAATAATGAAAATGTTGAAAAGGAAAAAAAATATAATTTTAAAAGGATGGTAAAATAAAATTTTAAAAATTTAATCTTCTCAACAATTAAAATAAAAAAGGAATGTAACAGATGAATATATATAAAGCGAAAGATCTTGAAAAATGTTTTATTAAGAATAAAAAATAAATATATTGAATGTTTTTTCCCATATAGATCAATATTGATGTGAAAATTTATATAAGAGGGATAGGGAAAGCCTCACCCATAATTTAATAATTAATCTTGGTGACCAATATGGTAAATATTTTAATAACTGATTCAAAATGTTAAAAAATAGTTCTTATTTAGATCCCACAAAAGTATGGATAAATGAATCTATGTAGTATAGATCTTACAAGAAAGATCAAAAGTAGTTATGTTTTGGTAGCCTTTAGGGTTAGAAAGTGTTAGGTAATAAAAATTAAAGTAGAAAAAATTTTGTGTCTACAATTATTAGATAATATGTATTAAGAAAACAACATTAATTTAGTTTAATTTTTAATTGACATTTTAGGTGAAATATTAATGTCTTTAAGTCCTCCATATCTAGAATATTTATAATCATATTAATCAATTACAGAACTAAATTTTTACAATAATTAAAAACATTATTTTTAAATGATGATTCAAAAAATTAATATTTATTAAGAAAAACTAATATTTGAAAAAAACATTGATTATTTATTTTTAAAAAGAAAAGAACCAATGATCATGTTGAGATGTTGTTCACCTTGAGTGAATTTCAAAAGATCATTTTTTTGATCCTTGATTCATGTTTTAAAAACATAATAAATTATTTGATATTTTAATTTCAAAACCAAATCATATTCATATTAAAATAATTTATTTTCCAATAAAATTGATATTTACATAAATATGAACATATTTATAATTTAAAATATATATATATATATATATATATTTGAAATATATTCTTAATAGAAATTTCCAATTTTATTTTCATGATAAAAAGAGAAAGAGGAAGAGAATGAATTATAAGAAGAATATGACTAAGAAATAGATTGATAACATACCCCATCACCTACCTTTATATGAAAATGGATGAATTCAGGTGTTGATTAACATGATTCATGTATTGAAATGGAATCATCTTTTACACTATATGCTAAAACATTTAAACCATTATTATCTTTATTATTTATTTAGTTCTTTTTCCATATGATAATCCAGATTTATGTGACTTTTAATTTTGAAAATTACATTTTTAACATCCATTTACTGAATTTGATTTGGGTTTTGGTGATGTTGGAAGGAATTCACTTTTTTTAACTTTGTTTAGTTTTTTTAATTATATCCTTAAGAGTTAAATTTCTATTTGATAATTTGGGACACATTCTAGAGAATCATTATCTTTTACAAATTTAAAATAAATAAATATTTGGGATTCATTTACATACTTCAATACATTATTGGATTTACTCTTCATCAATGTTTCTCTTGTCATATGAGAGACGATGTTTTCATGGAAAACTATATTCTATATTTCCTTAGCATTATAAATTGTGGTATCTTAAGGTGGAAATGATCTATGTAATCTGTATTATTTTATTCATGATAATTTCTATAGATAAATCTTTACTAATATAATTCAAAAAATTTAAAATCTCAATAAATCTCACAAACATATCAAAAAATGATTAATTTGGGCACATGGTAAAATATATGAAATACTGATGATACATTTTTCAATATAATTTCTTTAAATTTATTTTTTCATTAATGTGTTTTTATTGGATTTGATGAGTGTTTTTTAAGAATAAATATTATTAAATAATTTTTTCTGAAGCCTTTAATTAATCGAGTTCATGGATAGTCCATTATGTTCAAAACAAATAATTAATTGAGGAATAAATTTATAATAAAATATTTTTTTGGGGTATAACAATTTATATCAATTTTACATACAAGATAACCAATAATAATATGGATTAGAGGGCAGAAATATTTAAAATATGAATAATTAAAACCATTTAAAAATTGATTACGTCTCAAGGAATTTATTTTAATTTCATTTCCAAAATAAAATTACATTAAAAAAAATATTGCATTGTAAAATCGGTTAGGTTTTTGGAAGACAATATATGAACCACTTAAAATAATAATGTGTATGATAAAACCCCAATAAACCATTTATTCCATGTCTTTTTATGAGATAAAATGAAAAGTGGTGGTGAATTTCTTTTTAAAAAATAAAAAAATGGAAGTGGAAATTTTATAATAAAATGATTTTGAATGGATAAATTAATAAAATTGTTGAAATAAATTAAGTGACAATTGAAAAAATTTATTCATAAAAAATTAATTTTCAATGTTAAATTAAAATTTATGCACAATTGAAATATTAATAATAATATTTATGAAATTAATGAGTATCATTATTAGAATGATTCAATATACCAATAGAATGAATGAAAGTGATAAATAAATAAAATTGTAGAAAGTAAATATAAAACATTATTTTACAATGATGTTTGGAAGTATATCGTATTGACACACTTTTTCTAACAAATAATTTTAATAATGATTTAATTTATTAGTCACATTGATTTAACGAAATCCATGATACCAAAAAATCCATTTATTTTAAGGTTATATAATGAAATTTGAAACACATTCAATACTAGATTTTTAATGGGAATAGTTGGAAACCTAAAATTGAATAGTCCCATCCATTATATTTTTATGATAATATTTCTAAAACACTTCACATTAAAGTTACTGTGACCCAATAATTGAAGTTCAAGTGATAAGAAAGGATTTGTAGGAGCATTCATGTTTTGGTATAGTCTTGATTCTCTAAAAATAATAAGAAGAAAAACTAATATAGATTGAGGAATAATATGAGATTGAAAATATATTACATTAAAAAAACACTATATATTAGAGAATGAATGATTTAAAAAATTAATTTTGATAGAAAATTGGTGACCAATTCGATGAGAGTTTTTTTCAAATGTTTATTATTAAAATCCTATCCCCATGGACATAGTTTAGGGGAATCAATAATACCGATTACATTCTATAGTTGTGTATATCCATTAGTAATGGAAACGGCCATCATTAAATCATTTTGAGGCAGTATTAATGTAATCATGTCGATTCTGTTTTGATGAAAATCGATACTCGATAGTCACAATCAAGTAGATGGTGGCTAACCTAGAAAATACTACTAATTGTAATCTATAAAAATTTAGTTGTTTCACCTCTATCAAATAGATGGTGGAATCTTAATAATCAGATCATTATGTCCATACCATCATCCATATAGTGGAATTCTACCAAGAAGTTCGTTCTTCCATGCTGGTTCCTCCTTCAAGTAGTGGCTCAACCATATCATTTTATATCGATCAAAGGTTCTTCTAGTCTCAATCCATGTTCTTGAAATAAGAGATATGAAAATTATAATACTCAAATAAGATAAACTTGTCCTATTTGAATTGAATTTAAGAACATTATTTGTATAGTTAATAAAATTAATTAAATTCAAAATGTGGAGTCTGAAATTAGCTCAAATGAAAAAAATAATAACTGAAGATAGTGTTTGCGATCATGAAAACACAATGATATAGATATAGAGTTATAATTTTTCTCAAAATAATTTAAAAAAACAAATTTTATTCTTCCTCACCAAATATGGATCTTTGAAGGGATACTTATTTGAACTTGAAGCTTGAGACCACTAATTTTCAAATCGGAACAACATCCTCTCTTTAGCCTCAAAATCGTATTAATCATGGTAACACTCATTCCATGACATTCTCTCAATATATTTTCTCATTTTGATTATTATGTCACCTTGATCAACTTATTCTATATAGGTGTAACATTTAATTCATGGTTCATTTGAATATACCACAAATTGTTATTTTTTATAATTTTTTAGCCTCCCTATAAGATTAACAAGGATTAAAGAAACTTCTTTGTCACGCATGATATTTTATAAACTAAAAACTATCCTATTCATGTTGGATATACTCCCAAATTATCTCTTACAACATTCAAAAAGTATTATTTCCTTTATGTTGTTAAGAACTTTCCGGAACACAATTGATCTCCCATTATAACTATAGCTATATAATTTACTTTTTTTATACTAGAAATACTGATACTTGGTTGATAATTTATTTCCACAAGACAAGGATTGTCTTTAGTAATCTGTGTCTTACTCATGGAAAGAATAGTTCTTCACTATACAATAACCCATTTGATAACACAAACACTTGAAAAATTTAAAATTCATCAAATATTGATTAACATGTGATTTATGACCAGACTAATATCATAGAATCATATCATTTGGTTTATTGTTAATATTTAATATTCTTAAAACTAAGTATTTATACAACATAATTCTCAAAATATGGGTAAGGTTTGAACCCTAAACTTCTCAATCAAATCATTATATCCATATCTCAACACTATGATGGCATGTATAAACATTTTGAGATGTTTTTATATACCTTACATTTTCATGGATGAACCTCAAAATTTCATGTCACAATTTTTTTTAATTGTTCTACAAACAGTATATGAACATAAAAAATATTATATAGATGTGTATAAACATTGTGACCTAGCTTTATAAACATTATATACTATTATAAAAACCATACACTTGGTCTACATCAACCTTATACCTATCTAGATTTCATTAAATTTGTTCAAGGATTTTTCAAAACATCTTCAAGATTTATCAATTACATTAAACCATCATTTATTATCATCAAAATATATTTTGAATTATTATAATAATTCCATACACCTATAAATTAATTCTGATTTTCTATGAAACATCTAAACAGTCATGATTAGTTATAAATTTAATGAATAATTAATTTTCTTTTCCAATTCACTCTATATTTTTCTGGACATCATCCAAGTTGTTTTCCATTCATCTCATGTAATTTTTGTAAATATTACTCCAAACATTAGTAATTTCCATTGACTCTAGGGATAACAATACAATCATTATGTTTGATCTTTCTACATGAATATATTCAATAATGTTATTTTAGAAGTAGTATCACAAATTCCATTTCCTTATATGATTGAATACATTTATGCTCAAATTCCATAAATTCGTAACACATATTGACATTCCTCATAAAAATCATCCTTATTGATAAAAAATGAAATTCATATATGGGAACAATAATCTCCACCATTTTATTTTATGGAATAACATTAAACCAAAATTCTAATATTTATAATTCAAGGAAGTCTCTTCTTCTTCCAAATATTCAAAATAAATGAAAATTTCATATAGGGGTTTCTCCACACAAATTAAATCCTTATATTCATTTACCATTCGTTGTACCAACTTGATTCACATTCAAATATAAGGATGGAATAATTCACATCTTAGAAAGGATAAATTATTTAGTTAACTCTATGTCAGTAAATAAAAATATATTATAGAAAACAATGGTAATTTAATCAAGACATTAGTGGTTTTTAGTTTCAATTCCAATATGTGACACCAATTACAGACTTTTAATTTTAGTGGATTTATAATAAATTTATCTTGAAATCATGTATCCTCTACTAATTTTTTAAAAAACATTATAGCAATTCATGCGAGATAAAACTAAATTCCACATTCACCTGGTTTCCTCATCAACCAACTCTCCTCCACTATACACATGTTTGATAAATTAAAAATAATGATGGAATGTGTATTTGAAATACTTACCCTTCTATTTTTGAATGAATATATTAAAATTTTATATTTATAAAAAAATCAAATAAAATTCTATTTATTTTTTCTCCCCATAAAGGGATGCACTCACATCCTCTTCATCATGGATATTATAACCCTCTATATAGAGAAACATATTTTACATTCCATATGTGACACGCACATCAATTTACCCCTTAATTTTTTTCCAATAATTTGTTGGTATGTTATTCCAAAAAAATAAGGGACTATAAAGGGGTTATCCTTTCTCTTTAATGATATAAATAATTATAAGAGTTTTCTCTCAACAAGGATCCTTAATGATTTATATCTTTTCCACTTTATGAGACCTTCAAGACCCCTTCATCAAATTCATTTTTATTTTCTTCTAGGGAATGAATGGTTTTCATTTTTAATTGAACTATTTCTTTTTTAGGGTTCTCATTTTTATGGGGGATAAAGTCAAAAATACATTTATATTCTTGTTTTTTCATTTTTTCTTCTTCTAATGTTGAGATTGTTGAACTTGTGAATTGCCTTAAGAGTTTTATTCATATTTCTTAAACATTCCATGTAGTATCTGATGTTATTATGAATTTTACGTTTTTTATAATGTTTAATATTTTCTTATAAGAATAAATTTATATATTCCACATATGATTACATATATGAATTTTCCACCATCATATTTTTTTCAGAGTCACATTGACTAGAATAGTAATATTTCTCATTTCCTTTTTGATTTCTCTTCACTCCAATAGCCTCTTTTTCCTGTCCTATAATAAATTTCATACAAAATTCAGTATTGGGACTTGTTGGTCACATCGTCCATAAATATTCTCTAGTAATCCATATTTATTTTTTATAGACAAGCCTATAAAAATTTAAGACCAAACTTCTTTCTTCTATGACTGTTTCTTTCTTCAAATAGAGATACTTAAAATCATTCCATATTTTTCCCCAGTTCATCATTCCAATTTAATAGGAATAAAATATTTTTATATTATATTTAGTCTTTGATCCCATATGACTCCAAACACTGACAATTAACTCAAAAGATTGATTTTTATTGACATTAATAAAATAATTGGTATAAATATTATTACTATCCAAATATACTATAACAATTTTATATTCATATTCATGTGGAATTTTCATTTATCAATGTCTATATATTTATTTTTATAGTAGGAGAAGATATTTTAGGACTTTATATAGTCAAAAACCTCCATTTCTAGTTTTAATGTCTAAAAATTGGATAAAATAAGTTTGGAATCAGTTAATAGGATTAAAATATTATGTCTCATATTCATATGGATATTATTTTCATTAGATTTGGATGATTGTAAAAAAATCATCCAATACTTTTTATAATCATATCCCAAGTTTTTTTAAGGTTTTTAGCTTTAATACACTGATATATCACCTAATTCTACTCTTTATAATTTTATATCTACTTTAAAATGATGATCTTATAGTACCTTTTATTTATTCGATAATTTTTATCTCTAAAATGTTTATCTCCTCTATGAGATATTTATCCATATCATATTTACTTATTCTTAAATTTTCTAATAGTTTTACTTCCTTCTTCATCTTATAATTTTTCTCATTATAGGAATAAATATCTGATATGAGCAAGTATTTTTTTATTCATATCATTATTCCTCCTCTTAACATAATGATGTGTCATTATGCTTCCTAACCAATTACATGAAATACTTTTGTATGAATATTTTCATCAATAGACTCACTCATGGTTGATGAGTGCTCAAATTAAATCTTTTTCATTATATTTCTTATATATTTATAGATGACATATTCTTCTTTTCAATTGTTTTAAACAATTTTATTATATATACATCCTATTACAATTCATCAATTTAGCATTATAATATTTATACATTATATATTTAATTGGTAAATACCCAATTCCTCTTGAATAAATGAATTTTAGAGTATTTATATCTTTTTTCCATTTATAATATATCTTCTTGGAGATAATAGGTATGAATTTAATTAGAAATTACCTTTCTCCTATCATCAGTTTTTGAATTCGAATCAGATTGAACCTTCATTTCATTGAATATTTTTTATTTTTTATAATTTAAATCCATATTCACTTTTTATTTCTTTTTAACTACACGCACATTCGTTTTTTAAAATTTAAGGATGGTATTTTTTAGCTCATCAAGGGATAGATCTGAAATATCCTCAAGAGATAAAATATTTTGGTCAAATCTATATTTGAAAATTCACATAAGATAATTTATAATTTTGCACTCTTCCAAATTATCTCCTAATAGATGAATATTATTGATATTCTTCGTAACCCTGGAAAAGTTGTCATGTATACTCATATCATCATTTAGTCAGATTTCATTAATAATTTATCTCCCACTCTAGTGTTTGGTTTCCATAATCTTTATATTTCTGTCACACATATTTTACATCTTTACACACATCTTTATGGAAGTTTGAAGTCCTATTATTTTGGTGTATACTTTATTAGACAAGGATAAAATGATGAAATTTAAAAATTTCCCATAAGATTCATTATATATATCATTATTATATGTAATGGGAATATCTATTCTATATCGTTTAAATCCCAGTATGATAGATTAATTTACCTATAAGTCTTATTCAATTAGATGAAAAAGTATCATGATTTTTTATTTAGGGATATTTTCTCCATGAAAAATATATACACCTTTACAATTGAACAGATTGATATTACCTATAATTTACCTTGAATTTATCTGAGGAAGACTATAATAGATTTAATATAACTTGTACTTCCCAGATATAATGATATGACATAGAGGAGGGAGGGGGGAATCAATGATCACTTTTATGTTTATGAATTCTTATTTCACTTCAACCACTATTTCTTATTAAATCCTTTATCTAATCTTATTCTCTCTCACAACCACACACAAATATTTTAGAAATTAAAATGTATATGATGAAACCATTTCTATTATTCATCATTTAAAGACTAATTTTAATTTTATGACCGATTTATAATATGTAGTTTCTATATTATTAATAATTATGAGTATTTTAACAAAATATCTCTTATAAATTCTATTAGTAAATCTATTAATATTTCTAGTACCATTGATTCAATTTTCATATCTCAATGGGTTTTTTATATAGGATCCCTATAATTAATTTCTTAAAAGGTTGGGGATGAAGCCTCAATTTTTAATTAAATCAAAGAAAAAACCCCTTTTTATGGATATAGGGAGGCCCATTACATAGAACAAAGGCACCAAGGCATGAAATCCCATTCTTTGACTCAAAGGACCCTCTGGTGAATAGTACTCCTACAGTAGTCGGGCGGCTACAATACCTGCTTTAGTACCACCAACGCTATAACACCCGCTATAGTACCTCAACAACTATAGTGTCACCATAGCTATAGTCCTGCCTCTGCTACAATACTGCTATAATTCCCTACTACATTAACTCCATAATTTAATGCCTACCTAAAACCAATCTTGGGTCTTTTGGATTCCAAGCAGGATCCTTTACCCCTTGGGTACCATCTCGTTGGTAGGATCCCTGTAATTAATGATTCCTTTCAAAATCTTCTTCTTCTATAGACACTGGACCATTTCTGTATATTAAATATCCCATGAATTCATGTGATCTGGAAGACTCTAGTGAATAGTTATTTAATGTCTTCTATTATCTAATGTAGTGGTGTGTTAGCTTTATATTCCCTCAAGTCCATGAATCCCTACCTTAAAAAGGATCATTGGATTTTCAAACTTATTCTAATAACACTGAAAATAAAATCAATATCATTGCATGTAGATAATTTGTTGCCTTTTTATTATATGTACTAAAATCTTGGACTCACTACTTTTCAAATATAGATTGCATCTTCACTTTTTCAATACCTTATTTTTCATATCTCACACACCCCTTCATCAACATGCCATGTTTAATTTTTCATAGTTTCATTCTTTTTTATCCTTTGTCTAAATTTTTATAATGGAAGAACATTTAATTGATGTTTCATTTAAATATACAACAAATTGATAAAAATCAGAATATTCCATGACTCCCTATATAAAGCACAAGTATAAAATAACAATATTTTTCTTGTATGAGATTTCATGTTATTCCCACCAACCACTTCACATGATTCATACTCAAACATCCTAATTTTCTTCATACCAAATTTATTATTTTCCATTATGTTGATATCATCTTTCTAGAACAAATTAGATTAATATCCTATAGAAAACAAAAATTTTGGTGTGTGTACTCCATAAATACTCATCAAATATTACTTATTTATTTCATTTGGATCATGGACAACTATCACATTCTATATCCAGTAGTCCAGTCTGTGAAAAAACATCTTTGATTACAAAGACTCATGAAAAACTAAACTTGAATAATAGCATGATTAATATCTGATTTAGGTACTAATAATCATAAAATAATTTTCTTATTTAATTTCATCTAAATATTCAATATCACGGTAAAATGGTTTTTATACCATAAAATTAATAAAATTTGGAAAGGACTGAACCATAAAAAACTCAATATAAACCTTATGACCATCTATATAAACCTTATGATTACATGTCAAAAACTTACAAAATATATGTTTGTACCATTTAATGACATGTTTTAACCTCACAAATAATTTTTTCAACTATACAATCTTGTTTTCCCAATCTTATGAGGATCTAATTAACATTACAAAGACATTTCAAAACATTAATAGATGACTATATGTACCATATAAATATTTTTTCCAAACCATACACATGGTATATCTGAACAATATGAGTATCTATATTTCATTGATAAAAATCAATACATCTTAAAAATAATTTTACGCCATGAATAGTTTTCCAAACTATGTGTATTATTTATCTCAATGTTACATGTATCCTGCCATATCTAAAATCTTTCAATAATTATTAAAAATAATTTTAGACCATATCAAAAACATTAATACATATTCAATTAGAAAAAAAATATTACGGTAATTAATAAAATAACTTCAAAATCCAAAAAATTTATTCAATGGTTATTTACAGCACATAAATATAAATATTGAGTATATCATGTATGCCTACTACCATCTTATTCAATTATCACTCTTAATCATTTCATCATTTATCGATGTGGGTTTTCAATATTTACATGTATCTATTATATATATATTACACGAAACTTCACTAATATTCCATTAAATTGGAATTAAATGTATAATAATAATGTTTAATGTTGTTATAGGAATCTATCCAACCATGTTCTTCATGTAGTAGCAGTATACACTTTTTTATAATTTCTTATGGTTTCACCTTTATCTACACTTCCAAACACCCCCAATATATATTAACATTTCTCATGTACTCACATTATCATTACTTATTTGCATCAATTTAAATCTATATATTATTTCATTATAGTGTTGTTCAAAAATATATAATCAAGTGTTATATGGGATGTTTGGGAATCATCGACATAACTCAAATGATTGTTTGAAAAAAAATGACATCTCTTGAAATAAAAAAATGGAAGAACAATTAGATAACTTAAAAATTAATTTCATTTTATGTATAATGACATAAATAGTTATTAGGTGGTGTATTTTGAATATGGGTAGTGTACATTAAGACAATAAATCCTCAAAATAGAAAATTCAGTATTGGTGTACTGAATAGTTCCTCTGGGGATTATGATTGAATGTTTGAAGGATCTGTTTTTAGGGGAAAATATGGTAGTTTTTTCTATAATTAATGGGACATTAATACTGTACTTATTCTATTTTCAATTATAATATTAGTACTAACATGTAGGGAAATTAAATAAATGTTTTAGGGGGATATCGATGAGTGTCATAATCACTTTATAGTAAGAAATAAGTGTCCGTTGAGATATTCAGTGAATGATAATAAACCATGAGGTATAGGTGAGTGAATATATTAATTGAAGGATATGATGAAGAAGAAATGTGATCGTAGATGTTTTATCCTACTAAATTTGGTAATTATAGAAAAAATAATAAAATATAAAGTTAATGCATTCCAATAAAACATGGTATCCCTACATTTATTTTATCAAATATGTATATAATTGGAGAGATATGCTTCTCATGTAATATAATTTTAAGTGGGGTTAATCTAAATTACCCCTAGATATTTTTTATATAATCTTTTAGTATGAGTCTAGTATAAATAAATATTGAGAATGTTGTTTATAAAAACCCATCAGTAAGAAATCCAATAAATCATAACATGTTATAGAGATTAATAGATAATATTGATAATTTGGTAAAATGAATCTCTTTTCTACACTGATTTATCCTATGTAGACGTAGATATGACTATTTACGGGCTCATTACTATGAAAGTGTGTGTTGTCATCCTTAATATACTAAATAAAAACCATATTTTATTTATTTTTAGGACAACAACTTTATGGTTTAATAGTAACCGAAATCAACACAAATACTAGGAAAAAACTTTGATTCAACCAACCAATATAATGTATGAAAAGATATTCCTCTATTTTATATATTTGATTATTTTTTCAATAAGTGGGATAAAGTAAATGTTGAAGCATACATATTGAATTATATATTTAATGGTTTTAATGAACAACAAAAAATCGGGAGACTGAAGATCCCAAATAAGGATTATATTTTTTTCAATAATAAAAGCATCAATTATATAGGTAATCTATTATTATATGTTTGTAACTCGTTTTAATAGACCATAATGTTATAATATTATAAAAATTATATATGGAAATATAGTCACTACACCTTGGAACATCATAATTGATAGGTTCTAGGATAATAACCCACATATATGATGTTTGGTGGGATTATCCTAATATCAAAGACATTTTCTAAGGATATGGAAGTGTAGTCTACAAGATTGAATGAATTTTTATAATAAATGGGTATTGTATATCACATATAGAATTATTTTAATGAACAAAAATTTGCCTAAAATGTTTAAGAATATATACGTAAAATCAATCATTAATAATGATTAAATTATTAAAGAAGTTTAGCTTGAATAAAATTTTGAGATTAAATAATTGAGAGTGATATTACAAAGGTATTAATGGTTTATGAGAATACTCAAAATTGAGTCTATATTCTTCAAGAAACATCAATATTATTTTCGATCAATTCGGAATGATTTTGATAATTTCCAGAGTCATTTTAAATATCGTTGGAGTAATTGGAGATTATCCAAACATAATTTTAATAAGTTCATTTTTAATTTGATGTAATTCTTGGATTTAGAGATAAATTTTAATTCATAAATTTAATTCTTCCCAAATAACATCCAATGAAGTTAATACTAAAACAATGACAACGATGTGAAACTCAATAGTCAATCGAAGCGTACCTTGTGAAATTGAAAGGGTACTAGGATACTTAATGATTGTAATTATAGAAATTATAAATCTAATGTTGTAAATTATAATTGTAATGAGGATCTAGGGTAGATTACATTGAAGTTTCATAGAAGTATTTAAAAGACATCAGAAAACAATTTTGTTCTTTGAGTGAGTAATTTAAAACATGGAATATAATCATTGATTTTATAAAATGATTTATGGGACTTCAATAGAGTATTTAGAGACTTCATAAGAATATTTAGGTGATTAGTGAGGAAAGTTTAGATGTGTAAATATCTTCATGGAATATTTTACACTTCTGAAATATTATTAGATGTGAAAATTTAAAATAAGATTGTAAACTCATTAAAAATTTGGAAAAGTAACCAAGATACTTAAGAAGAAAATTCCTAGAGTCAATATATTGAATTTTTTTGATAATTCATAATGAATTGAAATCTTAGAATCATATAATTAAATATTACAAGGAAAATTAATCTGTATGATGTTTAATAAGTGACTTAAATTAAAAATAACTTGATTCTTCAAAAATCCATGATCCAAGATTTTATTTGAGTAAAATTCCATGATGAGTGATTCTAGAAATTATATTTTATTATTGATTAACTATTAATCAATTTATCAAAAATTAAAAAATGAATTTTGATACATGATTGGAATGAGAAAGTAATGTATTGATTTATTCATTGGATGATTGATTCATGCTAAAACTATACTGGTTTTTCATGTTCTCTCATGTCATGAAGAGATAGCTTCACAATAATAAAAATATATGTTTGTTATTTTTTCAATAGTTTTTAAGATTTTACTAATATGGTTTTGGGAAAATTTTGATTAATAATAATAATGAGAATTTACAGTTAATAAATGATATTTAAATT
Organism: Viscum album; assembly: GCA_963277665.1. Classification (NCBI taxonomy): domain Eukaryota; kingdom Viridiplantae; phylum Streptophyta; class Magnoliopsida; order Santalales; family Viscaceae; genus Viscum; species Viscum album. The sequence continues at coordinate 1,398,646,013 of OY728142.1, read as the reverse complement.
AGACTTGGTTAATATGTGAAAGAAATGGCGAATTATCTTGTGTCATCTAGCTAAATGAATTTGTAGATTTACATAGATAATAATAAATGAGGATATATATAAAATTTCATTTCTATAATACCTCTAGTGACACGTTATTCTAGGAAAAAATATTATTTGACAATGGGGACATAACCGTGTGCAATAGTTTTGAAAAGGAGGTTATGTTGTGATTATAAGAAATGGAACATGTAAAATGATATTATTAAATGAGATGGAGGATCATTCTACCATGATTTTAGAAGACATTATAAATGAAATATATAGAATATATACTGAATGAACCATAATATATAAAGGATAAAGTGTGTTTTTGCATGTGAGTGTCTATGACTCTTTAGGGGAACACGTGGTCTTCTTGAAGATACACTGAACATTGAAAAAGGAATAGAGAACCTTGTACTATATTTAATACATATTATAAAAAATATAGACGTGAAAGCTGATACTATTACTACCATTGAAGATCATGTGTGTTTTAATGAAAAATAATATGGTGAATTTATTTAAGAAGAAAACTCTACATATCGAGGAAAATTTTAATTGAGAAATATATTCAATTATATTGAGAAGAAAAGAATATCCAATGTGATAATAAATCAAAAAGATGTAATTGATCAAAGGAAAACTCAATGGTTTTCTAAAAATAGATATCTATGTACTAAAAGAGGAGTTCAATACGTGTAGGAGGTGATAGAGGGTTCAAGGTATTAAGACTACTCTATGATGTAAAAATATATTCTGGAACTGGAACACATGAGGGACTTTTTTATGTATTGTGTGAGGATATGAGTTGTGAACACCTGCAATTTTATTTTAGAAGTATGTAAATGGGAAGAAAAAAAAAATAATATTTCAGAATTCATAGATATAGAGTAACCTTATAAAAATGGTTGTGTTTGGTGGAACTTTTTAGGAATTACTTCAGTAATGGTAAGAGGAACATTAAGAGGTTATTGAGATCGTAATATGTCATAGATGTAATTTAATACTGAAAAGTAATCATAAAAATAATCACAAATTAACCCCATCAACCCTTTAGTGATCTGACCAGACTTGGGAACCTCAAGAAGTATAAGGCTTTCCCCAATAATATAAATGAATGATTCTATTACTATTTCTGGAACTGACTCAACGATCCATGAGCAGTGACTAACCCTAGAAATCCTCCATAGGGCAGGGGTGTAGGTAATTGATGAAAGGAATATCTAAAATAAGAGGTATTTTCGTAAAGTACATCTATGCACACAGCTGCCTATCTCTATGAATAAATTTATAGAAATGAAAGAAAATGATTCAATATCTTGAAAATAACCATTGATAAAAATCATCAAGGGTGTATAAGAATGTGATGGTGTAAACTAAAAATTAAAGGGGAAAATATACTCCCAACCAAAGAGATGTCTTATCCTGAAAAAACCAGAATGTAAAATGCTGAGGGAGAACAACTCTAGATCTCTAATAATTGACAATCATATGTAGCCTAATACACCAAGTATCCTTATGCTCCTCTATATTCAGTAACAATATGTCTGTCATCTGCATAAGAAAAAACAAATATAGAAATATCCCATGAAAGAGTGTGTGATTACACACTCAGTATGATTATTCAAAGACTACTGGGGAAAAATTAGAGTTATGATCGGAATAACTAAAGCCCAACCCAATGAAAGAGAGTAAAAAAATACAACAACATGGATACATATATATATATATATATTCTCAAACCAATGAATCGCATGTAAGATAAAAATGGGATATCCAACTGATAGCCCAACCCAGGAAATGGGTTATGTCAGTTATAGAAGTCTATCAATGATGTCCAATATATCTTGTATCTTCTTAACGATACATCCATGTTAATACACACCTCACCATTGTGACTCATAGTCAAGGAGAGAAAATGTTATGTCAAGGACCCATACCCAAGAACAATATGATGCTTTCACATAGAAAATAATAGAATCCTCATGACCATCCTAATAAAATGGTGCCACTCTAGTTGTCAGTAGACAACCCAAGCCCAACCTAGATACAGTTTTCCAATCTAGTTGTCTAAAACCCATTCCCATCTTAGTTGGAGGGTTCCACTATTGTATCCAAGAACCCATGACTCGATACAATAGTTGCGATCCACATTGATAGTAGATAGAGGACACATTCTATTTCTAACAAGAGGGTGCCACCCTCATAGTCAAGGACCCATACCCTGATTACATATGAAGAATCCACTTAGTGGATAGGTAGAAGAGACATGATCAATCATAGTATGAAATAGTCATTCTATTTTTTTGGATAACAATGCTCAATCCATATAGAGGTTCCACCCAGATTTGTGATCAAGGAACCATGCCTTATACTATTGGTGGGTTAGAAATTAATTCCTCTAATGATCCTACATAATCACTATCATCATCATGAAACACCATAATAAGAGTAATGTCTATAAAATCTCACATCATATCTCAAAATATACTATGGAGGCCTTTATCTTGTTCTACATGGATGAACACTTAGGATATGCTACTCAAGATCCTATATCAATGTCCAAATGAAGGATGTGTGAGTAGTTGATGTTTACTTGAAAAGATAGAAGTGGTACATTATGTTTAAGGGGACCCATATAAAATTTCTATCTGCAAAAGATCCAAGATATTTCCCTATATTATATAGATCACTACTAATTTTTTTCATACACATAATGCAGAGGGACTACATGGTGTGTTCGAGTAACTCGATATCCTACCCGTACTTCTAGCCATGTCAATCTATACTTTCCGGAATATGTGTACATCAACACACAAAGTGTTCTTAGTAGTATATGTAACTCCGTTCTCCCAAAATATGTGTTTTTATTATATCACTAAGTCACAAGGCGTGTGTGTGTCATCCATGGGGTGTGATTCTTATAATTATGTGGAAATAATGTCGTCATGGATTCTTGTAGAACAAGTAGTGTGTTCTTCAGAACTACACGACATGCAATCATATATTTCTTGAAAACTCAGATCTACTCCATTGATTCCAGATCTAGAAGTTCTACCAATTATTCTATCATTTGACCACCCAAAACTGGTGGGATCATCCTTAGGATATCATTTTTGTCCATCCAATAGCCGAAAAAACTAATCTCGATGGTTTATATAATGCCTAATAATCCATGAATGTGTTATCTTTTCCTTACATAGTTGTTGAGAATTCAATATCTCCAAAATAATCACTTTTATCTCATGTTTCATCCCTATTCATTGAAGATTCTACAAACCATTCCTGACACAGAAATACATTGTGATTTCAGCTGTCGAATCAGGCTCTATCCCTACCAGTAATGTCAAAAAGTTTCCCTAAGGGCCTATTAGTGAAGAAAACGAGGAATATCTAGGATAAATACACAATATAAAGGGTTTAAGGATAATTATACTTGTTATAATTCCCAATGAAAAAAATAAGGATGCCTGAGTCTGACAAATCTGAATAAAAAATTAAATTTGTACACTACTGTAAACAAAGGATTGGAATTGTAATACAACCTAGGGATCAATATTATTAGGGGAAATAAATTTAATAAAAGGGGTAATAATTATGTAATTTATGAGTCCATCCTAGTTTTATGCCATTCTTTATCGAACAACATGATTTCCAATGAAGAAGTGCATTCATTATGTTCATTGTATCCTAATCTGACTAGATCCAGATGTTCGTCATCATCTAATTCTGATTGTACAATTGAGGTGGAAGGAGAAACCTCACAATAGAAACTAGAGATATTCTACTAACCCTGAGGATCACTCAATAATTTTACATTATTAAAGAAAATAAAATTATGTTAACTAGATTAAACAAATATATTTAATTATTTTTTTACTCAACGCACCCTCCCATGGTTGCTTTTATCTGAACGCCCAGCGCAGATCTATTCTAGGTCGTGATTAGGTTTAATAACAAGTTCTAGACTCATCCTTGGCCTGATATTTCTGATATGATATTCCATTTATGTGTTATCTGATTTTATTTAACAAAACATGTGATCATAATATAAAATATATTTAATATATTTATAAGATATATTTTGGTCATAGAAGGAGCCAGAATCATAAAAAGTATTAGAGTCTTGCTCTAAAAAATATAGAAATATTAAAACATCATTCAGAGTAAAAAATGGTGTTTATGTCACCCCATCCTTCATTATTTTTATCCTAAAAAATCTAAACTATTCAAAAACTCCAAATACTGAGCCTGTATATGGATCTCTAACTCCCATGAGTTCTACTTCATGCTCTTATGCTGCCACAATATACTAACTTGGTGGATGGTCCATCCACAGATGGGACTCTCTTTCTGACCATCAATAACCACAAGTTGCTCTATATTGCGGGTTCCATTCATGATTTCAACCTCTCCCCAGTCAATGATGTGTGTGGGTTCATGAACGTATCTCCAAAACTGCGACATATGGTAGAGATCATGCACTCACTCCAACTATTGATGTAGGGAATGTTGGTAAGAAATAATTTAAACCCCTTATAGAGTCTCAAACGTTCTGATGAACCTCACAGGTATATGCCTTCCTTGGATGATTATCTATATTCCTCTTCACGGGGAGACTATTTAGAAAATGTAGCCTCCCTACATGAACACAAAGGGTTTATGATATCGATCTGCGAAAGAGTTCTTCTTGGTCTACACTATCCTTATATTCTCACATTTGACATTGAACATTTATATCATCAATTTCACCATCTCTAGACCCATAAGAGATGCCTTACTAATCTCTATCCATCATAAGGGTAACCTACATGGTATCTAAAATTGGTTCTCTAAATGTTCCAGGCCGATAGTAGAGAGTTAGATATTATTGTATAAAAACTCTACCATGGGGAATTAATCTACCTAGATTTTAAAAAATCCTGAAATACAGTCCCTCAATATATCCTCCAACACCTAGATAGTGTGGTGGGTATTACCATCTGTTTGTGGGTGAAAAGATGTAATCATCCTTAAAAGGGTCTCGAATGTTTCCTTTTGGCCCCTCTACAATGATGATGTAAACCGTGTATCACGATCAGATAAAATATTTAAGGGAACCCCATGAAGGGTAATTATATATCCTAATAACATCTACCCCATACCCAACATTGAAGTCTACTCCCTGATAATAAGGAATGTGTTCTAGCTTCATGATTCAGTCAACTATCAACCATATGGCATCATGACCTCTCACTATCCTTGAAATCCCTATCATTATGTCCATGTATTTGTTATCCCATTCCTTCTCTATAATAATTAGGGTATGAAAAAACCTTTTGGAACATGGTGCTCGGCCTTCACCTATTGATAGTAGAGAGACCATGAAATGAACATATCCATGCATCATCTCATTTCACCTAACCAAAAATTATGAGGAAGGCCTCCATACATTATTCCCACACCTAGATAAACAAATATAGAAGACATGTGGAACTCCCACATCTAATCCTCTTGCGTCATTAATGGGACCATCATCCATCCCGGAAAAAGGATGATGTGATTCCATCCATCAGAAAATCCATCTGGTGAATCTTCTAGGTATATATTTCCACATAATACTTCACGGTCGATGACTTGCATCTTGGAATCTCTCACGTGATCGAGGCACGAAAGATTTAACACCATATAATGACAAGAAACGGAACTCACCTACTCAACTAGGACCAGCTTCTTGGAAGGAATCTACTCAGAGAACACCAACACCCAATGAGTCTGGGACCTCCCATGAAGGGAATATACTACCAAATTTCACTTCCCTAGAGTAAATAGCATCATAATGTCATGTTCATATATGAACTCTAATAATTTCCTCTATCAATGGTTCAAGTATCTTGGTGTGAATACATATAAGAGACAATAATAGTCTAATTAAACTGTATTGTTCTATCCCATAAAGTAGTTCTCCATATCCTATGGTTAAAGACTACTGGTATCACATGGTCATTGGTCATGTATTTCTAATTGCGGGGTCTCAACCACCTTAACCGATATGATATAATTTCATTGCAATTCATAAATACTCAGTCGAGCCCATATTTCATGGAATCAAAATACACTACATACTACACAACCTCTACATGTAGTCTCAAAACAAGAGTGATTTTTAACCTCAACCTCTACTCATTGAAGGATCCCTATTATTTCTCATATTATGTGAATGACCTACATTTCAATGTAAGTGCAGTCATGGGGGCTGAAATCTTGGTGATTTATTCACCAAATCTCTTGTATTACACCATCACGACAGAAAAAATGCACACCTATGACATATTCTTGGGTATCCCACAAGCTAAAACTGCATCTATCTTTGTGTGGTCCATATAAAAACCATGTGTATAAATGACATTCCAATGGAAGTCAACCTCACGAATATAGAACTAGAACTTCGAGATATTACTATAAAGCTGGTGTTCCTAAATAATATATAGGTTCATATTCATGTTCTCTAAATTATCCTACTCTAACATTGATTATATCAGTATATCATTAACAAAGACAACTAAAAATAGGTTTGAGTATGATTGGAATGTCTAGTTCATCCAATCCAGAAGCATAGAAGAAGAATTCATCACACCAAAGGGTATCACGAGGAACTCATAGTGTATGTAGACACATTGGAATTATAATATAAGAATATCATCTTCATGAACTATCAACTGGTGGTAGATAGAATTGAAATTGAACTATGATAACCATATATCACCTTAAAACTAGTCAAAAATTTCACCAATCCTCAGAAAGGGGTGATTATTATTTATTGTGTCCCAGTTTTGGTGATGATAATCTACAACAAATTTCAATATCTTATATTTCATTTTCATAGAAAATACTGAAGACCCCCAGAGGGACACAATAGACCAGATAAAACTCTTTTCATGAAGGTCCCCCAACAACATCCATAGCTCCCAGAGTTCCATAGGGGCTATCTGATATTCTAAAAAAATATCAGTTTGGTCTTGTATGCAAGTCTGTGAAAAAATCCATCTCTTTAATTGGTGGTAGTCCAATAACTCCATAAATGAATACATCCATAAAACCCTCCACAAATAAATGAATCCATATTATTGAATATCCTTGTACACTGATGGATAAACACTCTAACTGATGGGTGATGGTATACATCATCATACTCACAAAACCCAGTCGTACTACCCTGAGATCTCACATTCCCACAAAGGATAATTTAATCCCATTAGTTTGGAGGCATGTGTGTCATCTGTATTGGTAGTCATTCTAGGACCAGACCAGGTAAAATATATCCATAGCCAAGATAATGTCATAGGGTTCCATTCTGATGACCAAAATATCCCATTATAACTTCTCCCAAACAATTGAGAGCTCACACTGATGGATGATAAAATATTAAAAAGAAGAGTTCCCCAATGGATTCCCATGATAAAGCTGATAGTATAGGGGATGAATTGGGATCACCAACTCTTACACCAGGAGATAATTGATGATTTAATGAATAAATAATATGTATACTAGTACTAAATAAAGATTATAAAAACATAGATCGTAGTTCTAATCATATCGTGTTCCACTGGGTCATAATCCTCTATATCATACTATTGTCTGTGACAAAGGCTGCCAAATCCCTAAGAATAATTAGGGATCCCTGGTAGTGGTAATGAAAGGATCTAAAAGAATCGTCCCCATCCCATATCTCCTAATATGGTAGGTATACCTTCCCTTCTTCCAGCTCTTCCTCCCTTGGGGCTATGATGGACTCTCCTAGGAGGTCCCAGATCATGGCGCTACCACTTCCATGGTGGTCCATCTACTATATAACTATTATCCCCACCATTTATGGTTAGGAATTTGAATTCTATATGACATTTCCAATCACAAGAATTATACCACTACAATCTGGGCTTCTTTAGTCAACCTACTTCCCCTTTCTACATACCTGATCATGATTCTAGGAAGATCTCATGTGTTCAGATCCTATCGATTGGCATCTAATAGCTTCAGAAGATGACTTTGTTCTATAATTCCCAAAGCTAGATACAACTACCTAGAATCCCTATTATAGTAATCCCTCTATCATTAAAACATTCTCCAACACCCAAAAATAGGTTGGAATTCATAAGATAACATCATTGGCATTGATATCTCTATATGGGACATTCTCAAAATTTCAATCTCATGTATCAATCCTATATCATGTCATTGGTGTACTGTATAGGGTCATTAAAACTCTCAGTATACTCATCCATATCATCCCTTTCTACTACAGTTATAGAGGCTTCTAAATCTATATTGGAAATGAATAGGATTGGTAGCACACAACATGAAAGAGCTACATGAAGTTGTTCCATGAGAGTGTTGGCTAATGAAGAATCTTTTTAACAAGACTCCCCAACACCCAACTAATACACGGGAATGGATATCTACCAATAGAGGAACACAATAATTTAATATCCATATATGTCTAAAATCATGGATCGCAAACTCTAGCTAATCTTCCTCTTCGTTGGGATCTTTATCATCTTGGATCCTCATATACTTCTACCATACGAACTCACTAAGTGTTCTAATCCAACGTGCATCCTCATCTTATCCTACTTGAATGATCTACAAAAAAATAGTTGGCAGTGTTATTACCTATCCACATGGAGGAATTATCTCACCATATGGACACTAAATATAGGCCTCATCACTAATTGGATCATCATCATGATATTCAACCAGTATCCAGGAAGGCTATCATCGCAGAGGAATCCTAAAATTTTAATCAAGGAATACGATGGTATGATGTGAAAATATATATACAATATAGATGTTGATAAAGAAGTAAAATAAATGAAACAATAATATATGATCCTTGTACAGTTGATCCATTCAATAATTTTATTGGTATGTTGAGCTGGAAAGCTGGTAGTCAAGGTCCTAGTGAATGGATATGTCGGTCGCATAAACAAAGGATTCCCTAGCCTAAAAGAAACACTTAAAACACATTGAATCAATTTCTATAATTACAACCAAATAATCGTAAGGGAAATACTCCAAATATCATCCCTATGAATTAACACCTCTAATAACGATCTTTCATGACCTGATATAATGGGGCACAAGCTGTAACAACACAAAGCCCACCTCATTGGCTAGGGGGTGACAAAAGTTTCCAAAATTCATATCTAACATGGGATTCCTTTTCTAAATTTACCTATACTCACACACCGAACCATATCAATGTAGAAGTTCATAGTAATAAAAGAAAAAATATGAAATATAGAGAGAATAAAAATGCATAAAAATCCACTAGGGGGTATAGGAGTACGATAGTGTAAACTAAAAAGTAAAGGGAAAAAATTAAATCCCAACCAGAATGATGCCCCCACATGAGAATCTAAATAGTAAAATGATGAGAGTGCCTAGCTTTGGATCTCTATGCTACGACCACTATATACGGGCCAATGCACTAGGTCACACTATGCGCCCCCGTAGTCACCACTTAATTATCGTTATTCTTCATAAGATAAGACATGTGTAGGAAAAATATGCCCTTGGGTGAGTGTATATATACCGATTAGGATTCACCAAAAGATGAAATGGAGCAGTAAGAGACATGATATGAATAGATAGGCACTGAACCCAAATAATGAGAGTAAAAAAATACAACAACTTGGATACAAATATATATACATATATGCTCAATCTAAATAATCCTAAATCAGAGATAAATGTGATATCTATCTCATAGATTAGCCTGGAAATGAGGAAGATCAGTTTTAGAAGTATTTCCATGATGCCCAATATATCACGTGTCTTCCTAAAAAAACATAAAAATCAATCCACAACTCTCCATTATTTTGTATATTCAATGGAAAATATATATATGTAAAAGTCCCAATCCATAGATCAAAAATATGGTTCCACATAGTAAATGGTAATGGAAAAATGTCCAACCAAGCATGAGGGTGCCACTCTACTAGCAGGTAGTGATCACATGCCCATCCTAGATTGAGGATGTCACTCTACTGATAGAGGACCCATGATTATCCTAGCTTGAGGGTTCCACTATAGTAGTCACAACCCCATTCTCTATTTCAACATAATGGTTTTACTTAGATAGAATAAAGAGGACCAATGACATGCCATGTATGAGGGTTCCACTATAATACTTGAGGACCCATACCCTAATTCATCACTAGGGTTCCACTTAATGGATTAGTAGGAGACCCATGACCTATCCATGTAGGATATTTCCTCTCTAATAGTCGGTAGATGGAAAATGTAATGTCCAAATAGGGTGTTCAACATAAACAGTCAATTGAGGACCCATGCATTTCCCAGTAGGAGTGTCAAACTCGGATCTCTCAAATGATCTTGACTTGTCATTGATGTCGTCGATGATTTACTTCATATATATAACACCCAAAAATCACTATATCTCAAAATACACTGAAGAGTCCATCATCACATACTATTTAGAAAAAACACTTTAAATGCTACTTGCTATCCAAAATCTGAGTCCAAAAATAGGTGATATGAGATGTCTATGTTTCCTTAAAAATAAAGATGGGGTAAACGGTGTGTATGGGGACACACAAGATGTATGTTCCAACTCCAATTCCTGGTTGAGTCCCATATAGTATATGGATCGCCACTCATTTAGGAATACACATCATGTAGAGGGACTAAATGTTGTGTCTGAGGTGCTCAAGGTCTTACCCATTCTCCCATCCAAGTTCACAAAGTCGTTTTCGTGACAATATACTTTAGCACATATAATGATCCTAGCCATTACCATTCTAGTGTACTTCTAAAGAATATTTATGGCTACTATATCTATGTGACATAACATGTGGGGGTCCCTCATGGATTTTGAAACTTAAATTTTCATGGAAGCCCTAATATCATAGATTCTCATGGAACACGCCGTGTGTTTTTGGGAACTACATCACATGAAGTCAACTTTTTCCCAAAAATGGAGATATTCTCCATAAATTCTAGATCTAGCCTCTCCTCCATCAAATCCTTAATTTTACCACATGAAAATTTTGATATCTTCATTCAGTTATCATTTCTTGCCATCCAATGGCAGAAAATCAAATCCCCATGGTTTTTCCATCTCACAACCACCCTCACATGCATTTCTATCAGATGAAATATTTTCTCAGATCTAGTATCCACACAATAATAAACCACACATCACTTATCATGCCTTCTCTCCCCTGATTCGCTAATCCATTCTTCACACTTGAATCCTCCTTGATTCTGGTGGTCTAATCATGCATAATCCCTCTATAAAAAAATTCAAACAAAGACCATGTGGTCCATTTAGTGAATAATGTGTAGAATGTTTGGGATAAATGCACATGAAAAAGTTAGAAATGATAATTTACCATGTTTTCTTGACCAATGAACATAAATATGGATTCCCTAGGATGAGAAAACAAAATAATCAATTAAATATTTACCCAGGCGCATGTAAAGGATTGAAATTTGAAAACTTATCAAGAATCAATATGGTCATTCTCAATAATTTTAATCAATAAGAAACTAATCCAAAAATTGAAGATTCATACACGTTCTTTGATGGATTGTCATTAAAGAACCTTCTTACATATGAAGAATATGATTCATTGCGTTAACTTCCTCTCAATTAGCCTAGATCTAGAGTTTTGTCATTGTCTGATTTTGATTCACCAGCAAGGATGGAAGGAGAAACCTTTCAAAATATCACATGGTTATTAATATAACCATGGAGGTCCTTAATTAATGGTGCCTTAATTGTATAAATAGATATTTTGTTAATTATATTAAATTAATAAATTTAATTATTTATTTAACACAAACACTCGACCACAACTGATTTTTATCCAATTCCATAGACCTATAGATTTTAGGTTGTACCTAGGGTAAACAACACATTCCAAACACAACTATGGTCACATATTTATGATCTGATATTCCATTTAAGAGTTATTCCATTTTCATTAAAATTAATGCATGCATACTAAAAAACATATATAACTATTTATTAAATTAATTCCATTCACATACAGCCTTGGAATATCATGTCATCTTTGCACCAAGATATGGAAATATATGTTAAAACATTTCATATTATTACAAGGGAAAATAGGGTCTATACAAGCTTTTAGCTTTTGTTACCTTTAACCTAAATTATTATTATTACTGTTATTATTTTACAATAAATATTATTACTGAGAATTATTGTATTATTATAATCATTTTACATAATATACAAAACGAAATGAATTTATTTATAATCTCATTTATATTATTCATATATTAATATTTACCACATTTTTATATCTATAAAATTTGAAATTGTTTGATACAAGGGATCTTATGTGCCATATAAGGTGTCTAATCCATCTATTAGACCAGTTGGTCCTACAATCTTATTCAAATCTTTTGAACCATATGAGGTTTCACCACTATCTCCATATCCACCTGATCACACCATCACACCCATTAGATGATAGTATCCACCACACCATCCTACAACCTATGTTATCCCCACTTATCTTTATCCCTTATTAGGATGAACCATGAACTCTCCACTCATCAACTTCTCATGCCTACACCATTGCAACATGAGCTCTCGATCAGACCATCACTAAGAAAGACCCTACTCCATTCCACCCACCATCCAATATATGTTAGCTTTTAGTTTCCCTCTATTACACATAGACACCCTCCTCCTCCTCTTCAGATATGATGTGATATCAAGATTTTCATATTGATCAATGTTGAAATAGGGTGTCTCCTCATCAAGATATCCCCTAAACATAAATCACTATCCTAGAAACCTGATACATTTTTCAGGTATAAATTATCTTTCTATCCTCACAATGTCAAACATAGAATACACATAAATAACTTTTAATGTTGATTATAATAAGGTGAGGTTACAATATTTTTATTTTGATAGATTTTTTTGTGCTCATCAAATACTATGAACACTAACTGGTTGATTTTTTATTTATTTATAATGTTTATGGAGAAAAATGATAAATTTTATGTTCTTTGGATATCATCATGTGTTACATTCATCGTAAATGGTCTATTTATTATAGTGATGTGGAAGTATTTTGGATGCAGCAATACACAAATCAAATGTGATAGAGATTCCAAGAAGATTCTCTTCATGGAGATGATGAATCATTAGTGACAACATGACACATTTATGCAATAAATCGATTTATTTTACCTTTTCCCATTATTGTGTGATTATGTTTAATAAATTTAGTTTTTTCAGGGTTTCTTAATGTAATTGTATTTTTTTGACTTCTATTTATGATCTATTTTTGATTTTTTATTGAATTATTTTTATCACATTTTATTTTATCTAAGTATCTATATGTATGATTTATTTGTATCTAAAATTTTAACACATTATTTGGTTTCTTATTATGTGATACATAATAATTAATCATAGGTGGGATAACATTAGAGAATTTTTTATTCATTATTCATGAGAGAATCAAAATTCACATGTGTGAATATTTAGATTAAATAAATTAATTAAATAAAAATTTTAAATTTAAATTTTTTTATATACACACTTAGATAGGTAAGACCTAATAATGAAATCATATACATCGGATGTTGAAATAGATAAACACGTTAACCTTGTTAGAAATGTGACTTATTATCTCAATAATATTTTCAATTTTTAATTCCTCACAAATCATTCAAAACAACACAGAATTAGACTTCAGATGATTTTTGAGTGTTATTATGTTTTTTAAAAATAACATTGTCTTTATAATTAATGTGATTAAGTGATTAAATATTCATATGTTAAATGTATTTATTTCTCTATTCTTTCACCAAAATAGGATTCCCAACTATGACATTGTATCCACATCATGTTTTCCTTATCGTAGTTATAGTTACATATTTATTTATTTACTTTTTAGAATATAATTAGATTCATTTTTACTTTGAATTTAAAAATATTTTGGAGAGAGGGTACCTGTAGTGTCTACACACATTTTCCATATGGGATCAACCAATCTTATAATGCTACAATCATTATAGGGGTATAAATTTCTGAACATGAATCATTATGACAATGTGTTCATCCACACAACTTAATCTATATTGGACCAATATTATTAAAATCATCCCATTAATGACAGAATATATTTTAGTGTTTGGTTTTAATACCTCATTTATTATTTGGAATTTTATAGATACCAGAAATATATATAATATATAAGAGAGGGAATAATAAGAGAATGAATTAAAAAGACAAATAAACATTGGAATAAGTGACGAATGGGAATGAGGAAGGGTATTCCAAGGTTAACAAGCATTAGAAAAAACATGAAACACAATAATGATCATCAACTAACCATGAAATCCAAATTTGTGTAGTATCATTACTTTATAAAGTATGCTTAGGGTTTGTAAGAAGTTGGGCATAGTGAATGTTAGGTTTTGATGTCTGTATAATTTTTCTTATTATATCTAAAAAATATAAGTACTTAAAAACATGACACTAATATAATTAAAAAAGGAAAACATATTATAATTAATAGTTTTAAAAAAATAATATTATGATCTCAATTTACTTTTTACTATTTTTTTTGACATTCGTAATTTAAATTTATATTAAAATATTAACATAATTCAGTGTTCCTCTTAATATATTCATGTATTAATTGAAAATATTGGGATATTCATTTAGAAATCTCATATACTAACACAAATAAAACCTGTTATTTATTATCATAAATTTTTCTCATGTAATAAATTCTATATTATTCTCTCTATAAATATTTTAAGAAAAGGGGTTCCTCTCATTTGAAATATATCATGTCAGGACCTAGAGATTAATAGAGATATTTGGAACATAATTTTTGGGACATATTTTTATTTTTCATAGTTAGTAATAAATTTAATTATTTGAATAATTAGAATTAAATTAAATTAAATTATATTATAAACTCATGTCTCTTTTATAAAGTGTTGTGGCCTCTGAGTTGCATAAACTACCTCTCCCTCTCACCCCAATATTTCCCTCTTCATCGACATGGAGTGTGGTGGATAATTTTTCCATCTACAATGCCTTCTACAACCCCTCCCTCTCTTTTCATCATATACTCATTTTGTAACACCCCAAGATTTCATAGTACATTATTTCTTCAATGTAATTAAATATCTTGCACTACACGAAACACCGAGTTCAAGCGCAACATGACTAACGAAACTAGCCATTCAAAAAAGGTTATGAATCGTATTAACTAAATTTTGAACCTTACATAATACTTATAATTTTAGAATCCATATTATGAGTTTCTTAGACGTAATGAAAAAAATAAATTCATTTTTTAGATAAAATAGGTATCTTTTTAAATGCAATTTTTCCGCCTTTTAATGGTAAACCCTTTTTAAATACATTATTTTAATATTTTATACATTTAGTTTGAAAAAATAAACTTCCACTTTAGAATCGAGTCATAAGAATTTAGTTTCAATAAAATTTTGGGGTTTTTCTGATAACTTTCACATTTGGGTGAATAGTGAAAAATCCTATATTTCAACTAAAAACAACTTTTTTAATAAAAAATATTTGTAGTGTTAGATTATACAATTTAATTTTTTGTAAGTATAAGAAGATTAAATTTTTACCATTTAATCAATTGTTATTTACTGTAAATAATTTCACATTGAAATTGAACATAAACAAGTATAAATCTTTTGATTGTTATTATTTTTTAAAAACACACTTTTTGGTTTTGATGACCGGAAATAATTTTTAATTAGTAAATGAAACTTCTATGTTTATAATTTTTTAAAATAGAAATAATTTTGGAATTAGAAATATCAAAATTAGCTTTGGTTGAAATTTTGGTATTTTTCTAAAAACGTTCTATTTTTGATGAATAGTAAAAACACTGAGTTATTGGATAAAACCGACTTTTTATTTAAATAATTTTTTTTAAATTAAATTAATTGTAGGTAAAATAGATAAATAATACCTATATATTCTCAATATAATTAATTGGATTCATTTTATAATATGTTTAGATATATAAAAAATTTATTGAAAACTTTACCCTCTTTTACTCACGTCCTAGGAGCATTTTTAAATTTGCATAAAACATAACTTAACCGCTTCCGTGAGTTGAATTAAAAAAATCCTAGAGACATGGTTAAACTCATTATGTAAAATTTGGTTCAATATGATGAAAAGAATTATTTTAACAATAGTAACTTTTGCCTTTTTTTACCATAGTTAAAGGAAAATAGGGAAATTCATGGTAAAAAGAATATTATAATAATAAAAAATTACCTTAACACTTGTCTTAACCTTATTTTATGAGTCATGGCCGACTAGTTTCATACATGGGTCGCTTTTGGGACCCCATAGAGTCAATTATGAATGATAATGGCAGATTATTTTAATTAATCTAGTGTAAATGGAAAAATGACATAAACAAATATCTTTTAGTAAATCAATTTTTACATGGGGTTATATAGGTCATATTTTCGACTATAAATATTAATTGTAAAGATAAATATATTTAATAGAAGATGATATTTGTTTATAATTTTTAATCATAAAATAAATTAAATTATTTATGACACAATAATTATGTTGTATTTACCTCATTAATAAATGATTTAAATAAATAAGATTATTAATAATAAAACTATATAAAAACCTATCCAATTATTATTGGATGATTTTATTTAGACAATAAGTCATGTTATATTCGACTTTAATTAGTTTTGGACCATTTGAAACAGAATATCTCTTTATAATAAAATATTATTTTCACATTTTCCTAAAGAGCCCCTCCACCCCCTTATAAAAGATAACCACTTCTAACCCAATACACACACCTCTCAAGCCCCTTGGATCATCTAAACTCTACCCAAATAAGATCTCAAGATCCCTATATTACACCTAGAAGCATTACCTTAGGTAGAAATCAGTTTAAAAAAGTCATTTTTGTTCAAACCAAAGGAAGTTACCCAAATTAATGGCAATAGTTTCTCTTAAATTCATTTCTTTTATTTTGTTTTATTATACTTCAACAACCACCTAAACATTTTTTTTATTTTATGACAACAAATGTATCCAAAATATACTACAATGTTGTTATGAGAAGTATTAAAACCACACTTACACACACCTCTATCTAATGGGTGAAGAACATATTGTTTCGCTCATCGGTAAACTAACGCCTCATAAAACGATGATTGTTCGATTATCTATTACCGCCTCTCATAGTGGCCATCGAGATGGAAATGTATTTATATTTGATATATATATATTATGTTTATTTCTTCATTTTTCTTCTGTATTTTCCATTTATATCATACCTTAATAGTTTCCATTATGGGTAAAACGTGATAATTTCATTTGAGAATGTGCGGACTACCTCCCCCTCAGTGTGATATGACTCATTAATGACTTATGTGGGACATATAAAGTATAGATTTAATGATATTATATATGATATTATACTGGAATTATAATATACCTATGAATAATTATCTTTTAATTCCATTAAAATACATAATAGAAATGAATGTAGCGTTCATGCGTACGTATGGCTTACCTTCTCGATGAACGGTGCATTTCATTTATTATCTACCAATGCTATGTACTGTTATAAATACATAAATATACTGGAAATATATTATATATATGATATCTAAATGGGTAATATCATTATATAGATAATTGAATTTTGACCACATGGACACTTTTTAATTATTACAAATTCATTTTTGACTCAAGTTCTGAACATCTACAAAATGTCCCATATGAACTCAAATAATTAACTAATTGTTATAGAAAGGAAATAAGTGATATAAAAGGAATAATAGACATGAAAATATTATTTATAATGTATAAATTAACTTATCTTTATTATTCAGGAAGAACAAGGAATATACAAGCGAGTCAAGTTGGACACGTGGTAAAGGGTTTCTTATCTCACTTTTAATTCCATGAGATTTCCAATGGTCACAACTTATTTATTGCATGTGTTGTATTGTGTACCAAAATTTGATATATATTATATTCATTATATTTATATTAATGATATTATATGATTCATTTGGTGGTTATTGACTATTTATCATTTGACTCGATAGATGACATCGAGGTAAGGGTTATTTCCTAAATTGCATTATTATCCGAGATTGTTCATGTGTAAGTATTTTATTTGGAATACATATCATAGATACCCATATTTTATAAAAAAAATTCAATAGGAATATTTTAAGGATTTATGGGAGGGTATATTTGACTATATCATCATTTTAAATGTTTTAGAGATTTATATTTTTAAACCCTTTTAATTAATGTCCATGTTTCCAAAATGATATTAAGGATTTATTTATATGGACATGAATGTTTAGAAATGATGATTATTTTAAAAAATTTTAAAGTGGTATGGAACACTTTAATTAAAAAATATTTTTTAAATGACTACCATTATAAATTGTGAGAATTTTAAAAGACTTCATGAAAATGGGTATTTCTCTCAAAGCAATTTACTAATCATTTTCATCTATTTCAACATCCTTTAATGGATTTTAAACCTGTTTGAAGTTGATTTAGTACGATGCTAATCGTTCATATTGTATTGAATGTTTTGTGATATGTATGACTTTGGATGTTTCATTTTTATACCATTCATGGTTTATGGATAAATTATAGACATATCGTATGCTAGTTTTAATATGAATGTTTATGTTATATTTCATCATTTTATAATGATGAATGTGTTGTAATAGTATGTTCCCGGTTAGGGAGTGGTAAAAGTAAGCCCTTTGTGTTTGGTTCATGTTACGGAAGACCCTCTGGGTTTGAGTCAGGTTACAGAGGCTCTCCGAGTTGGAGTCCAGTTGCAGAGTCTCTCCGTGTTGGAGTCTGGTTACAGAGGCTCTCCAGGATGGAGTCAGGTTATAGAGGCTCTCCGGGATTGGGTCCGGTTACAGTTAGCCCATAGGTCCTGGAACGATGCCTTGACAAAGAAATTAAATTATGGTACTATACATTTCCTCAATATGAAATTAGTTATTACCTGTGATTATTCGACTAGTATAATATTCATGTTCATGTTTATATTGTAATTCTTGATTTATTTTTTCAAGATTATATGAATTTTTATGTTTAAAATGGATGTTTGTTGTATTACACATTTTTCCTTAATAGTTTATAGCTTCTGCTAAATTATTTACCCTTACTGAGCATCTAAGCTCACCACATTCTGATGTTTTAATTTCCCAAGATATGAAGAAGTTAGTTATGAGTGACTTGCTAGAATAATTAGGAGGCTTGGACATTTCTAATGGAATAAATTACTATTGTTTTTTTTCAAGTTGTAATGTTGAACTTCCTGTATATAATCTATTTTCCAAGACTGCTAAACTGATCTGTCCTTCAAGACTTGATTCCTTGTAATCATGCCAATGTTATATAATAATGCACTGACTCTGGGTAACTAGGGTGGGGAATTACAGTTGATATCATAGGAAGTTTAGAAATAACCTTGAAAACTAGATTTAGATAATCTCTGATTAGAGCACATTACCCTAAGATTGACATTGAGGATTAGTATAGAATAACTTCCTAGAATTTTGGTAATTTTGAGATTTTGTGAGTTTTACAAACAAATATATCCCTATCTGGATACAAGAAATTAGAGTCGACTCTGTCATAGATGTTCCTATGGGTAAAACCCAAAAACACCGCTCTGAGCTAGACTCGAATGGGAACTGGTGCATGACAACGGTCCTTGCTGCACTCTTGGTTAGAACACTCTTGGAGGATATGCTTAAGATAAATCTCATTTTATTAAAAACTTATTATGAAGTATTTACGAGTATATACCTCTTCAAAGAAAATATTTTTATGATTATTTATTATTTACATTAACGGTACAATTTACGTAAGGTATTTTACACGTTTGGAGTTATTCATTGCAATTCATAAACAGACCTAGTGTATGCCATTATATAGAAGTGGCGCCCAATAGAAGGAATGTGAACTCCAGCAATACGTAAGATCCAAGGATTTAGAAGGATCATATCTTTCATGGTATTAAGCCAACATTTAGAAGGGAAATAGTCTCCCATATATTTTCAAACTATAAAGAAATAGTATCATGTGTTAATAAGATAAGTAAAGAATTATTTGAGTCTTATGGCTTTGAAGGGAAGCAAGAGAAGAAAAGGACAAAAGAGGTAAAGATGGATAAAGGGAAGAGGGAAAAGAAGGATTTTCCCACATGTGATAACTGTGGAATGAATCACCTTGGTAAATTCTTGAAGGGAATGTTAGTTTGTTATAAGTGTGGAGATAAAGGTCACCAAGTATGTGATTGCAGGGGTAAGAAAAAAGTTTCAAATGTACAATTCTTCATCTGGAAGAGTTGGAACACTATGCGAATCAATGCCCAAATCTTCAAAGTATATCCAAATGATACTATTGGATAATAATATAGTTATGATACTACCAAAGATGAAGAGGAGTGATTGTATTTCTTATGTTTCAATTAAAGTATTGTTTCATTTGAGTATTGTATTAATGATGTACATGTCATAAGAATTATAGAGCATATAAGGATTGTACCACAATACTATTTCATTAAGGACTTGAGATTGTGTGGAACCAAGAAATGTAACTCAATAGTAGGTTAAATATTTGGAAAATATATATTTAAGAGAAAGATAAACCATAATATGGTTCCGATACTGAGGTAGTGATTTTGGAATAACACATGATCGATTTGGATAAATTATATGGGATATTCTGGACTACCATGAAACTGATTAATGAATTGTATAAACCATCATTGTTGGAGTATACAATATTTTTTAATAGATGGAGTATATCCAGTATTCTATAAGGAATAATGGAGCATTAATGTAATCAATAAGGTTTTATGGTTATTCAGGATGTCGTAGTGTTTTAAAAGAATACATGATGAAGGTGTTCACATGTTATTAAATGGAAAAAAGGATCTTTATTTTTTTACCTTCATTATAAATTTTGGACTATGAGTTTGGGAAGAAGTATTTTGGATAAGTCTAGTTTGAGATTACTTTTGGATTTCCATAAATAGGACAACCTGGAGGTTGCACGATAATCCATCGCATTTGGAAAGGCCGCGAGACTTGAACCTGCAACCTAAGGGAGAAAAGGGTGTATCAGCTACCATTTTCCGACGTGATGTCCTGGATTGAATAATGTAGTTTTTTTAAAAGGTCCGGTAGATGAATTACAAATTCATTTTTGTGGAACCTTATATGTATAATATAAATAAAATATTTTTAAGTCTTATTTTCTTTTAGAGTGAAAGATGAGTTTGTGGTAGAAATTAGAAAAAGGATATAACTCCACTTGTCATGTTTATATTTTTTTCTTCTCTTATTATATGTATAAATTAATTATTAAACCATAATTAAGTGATATTAAAACAAAAATGGGTTATCCTAATACCTTATGTTTTGTTGAACCAATGATATTTTAAATCATCGTAGATTGATGGCTTTGAAGCCCTCAATTCTACAATTGTTTGTGACTGATGACCTCAATCACTCCCTATAAATATTTATGTTTGTCCTCCAATTACGTGTCTCTAATTTCCACCAATTCTCTCTTAATTGATATCATAAATTTGTGGGGACATTTTCATTCCCCTTTTCCTCTTATTATGAGTAAATTTTATTAACCTAATTTCTGATGTGGGTTTTCCCACAAAGGTATTTTCTATTTTCATCCTTTTATTTTAAAGAACAATTTAAAATTATGAGGATGAAATTTATTGATGGAGGGAAGAATTTAACACCCCAATATTTCAAAGTACATTATTTCTTCAATGTAATTCAATAAATCACATTACATGCAACACCGAGTTCAAGCACCCCACGACTTACCAAACTAGCCATTCAAAAGAGGTTATGAATAGTATAAACTAAAATTTGAACATTATATAATATTTATAATTTTAGAATCCATATTTTTTGTTTCTTATACATAAGGAATAAAAATTCATTTTTTTCAGATAAAAGAATTATTTTTCAGAAAATGCAATTTTACAGCCTTTTAATGCTGAACCCTTTTTAAATCTAATATTTGAAACATTTATATTTTCAACTTGACAAAATCAAATTATTCTTTATAATAGGGACAAAATAATTTATTTTCGATATCTTTTTGTTGTTTTTCTAATAACTTTCATATTTGGGTGAATAATGAAAAATACTATATTTTAATTGTAAACAACTTTTTTAATCAAAAAAATTTGTAGTGTTAAATTATAAATTTTAATGGTTTGGAAATTTAAATATATTATATTTTTACCATTTAATCTAATGTTATTAATTGGAAGTAATTTCACTTTGAAATTGAACATAAAAAAGTATCAATCATTTGATAGTTATTATTTATTAAAAACACGCTTTTTGGTTTTGACAACGGGAATTAATTTTAAATTAATAAATGACAATTTTATGTTTTTAATTTGTAAATTAGACTTACTTTTTGAATTCAGAATATCAAAATTATCTTAGGGTGAAATTTTGGAATTTTTCTGAAAACTTTCAATTTTTGATGAATAATGAAAAACACCGAGTTATTGGTTAAAACCGAATTTTTATTAATTAATTAATTATTTTATTTAAATTTATTTTAGGTCAAAATAGATACATAATACCTATATATGTTCAATATAATTCATTGGAGTCATTTTATAATATTTTTTGATATATAAAAAGTTTATTGAACTTTTTACCGTCTTTTACCCACCTCTTAGGAGCATTTGAAAATTTGCATAAAACATAATTTTACAGCTTCTGTGAGCTGAATTTCAAAAATATAAGAGAGAAAATTAACCATAGTAACTAAAATTTTGTCCAATAATATAAAAATAATTTTTGGAGAATAGTAACTTTTGACTTTTATTTACTGCGGTTAAAGGAAAATAGGGAAATTCAAGGTAAAAAGAATATTATAATAATAAAAACTTACCTTAACACTTGTCCTAACATTATTGGATGAGTCATGGACCACAATGGGTATCCTTAGGTCTATTTTGGGACCCCATGAAGCCACTTATGAATGATAATGACACTTTATTTTAATTAACATAAAGTAAATGCAAAAATGACATAAACAAATATCGTTTAGTAAATCAATTTTAACATGGGGTTATATAAGTAATATTTTAGACTATAAATATTCATTGTAAAGATAAAAAGATTTCCTACATTATGGTATTTGTTTTATAATTTTTAGACATCAAATAAATTAAATTATTAATGACACAATTCTGATGTAGTATTTACCTCATTAATAAATGATTTAAATAAATAAGATTATTAATTTTAAAACTATTTAAAAAACCTTCCCAAATATTATTGGATGATTTTTTAGACCATGAGCCATATTATCTTAGACATTAATTAGTTTTTTACAATTAGAAACCAAATATCAATATATAAAAAAATAATATTTTCACACTTTCCTAAAGATCCCCTCATCCCCCTAATAAAAGAACACCACTTCTAACCCATTCGACACACATCTCAAGACCCTTGACTCGTCCAAACCTTTCCCAAATAAGCTCTAAATATCCATATATTAAACCTAGAATACTTATAGTAGGTAGAAGTTACTTCAAATGTCCTTTTAGTTCCAACTGAAAGAAGTTACCAAAATTAAATGTAACAGTTTCTCTTAAACACTTTTCTTTTAGTTGGTTGTATATTACTTCTCCAAACCCCATAAACAATTTATATTCCTTTATTTTATGAAAACACCAGTATAATCAATATAATAGGATGTTTTAATGATAATTTTTAAAAATACAGTTACACACACCTCCATATAATTGTTGAAGAACATATTGTTTCTGTGGTTGGAAAACAAACGCTTCACGAAATGATGATTGTTCGATTATCTCCTACCGCCTCTCATGGTGGACATTAAGATGGAAATTTATTTATATATGATATATATATTATGTTTATGTTTTCTTTGTGCTTCTTTATTTTCTATTTATATCATACCTTTATGGTTTCCATTATTGGTAAAACACGATAAATTTTTTTGAGGAAGTGCGGACTAACGCCCCCTCAAAGTGATATGACTCGTTAATGAATTATGTGGGATGTATAATGTATGTAGTTAATGATATTATATATGATATTATACTGGAAGTATAATATACCTAGGTATCATTATTTTTTAATTCCATTAAAATACAAAATAGAAATGAAAGTAGCGTTCATGCGTATGTACAGCTTACCGTCTCAATGAACGGTGTATTTAATTTCTTATCTCCAAATGTAATGTACCGTTATAAATACATATATATACTGTACATATATGATATATATGAAATCTAAATGTGTAATATCATTCTATAAAAATGATATTTTGACCACTTGGACAATTTATAATTATAAAAAGTTCATTTTTGACTCAAGTTCTGAACATCAACAAAATGTCCAATATGAACTCAAATAATTAACTAATTCATATAGAAAGGTAAGAAGTGATACAAAAGGGATAATAAAATTGAAAATATTATTAAGTATAAATTAACTTACATTTATTATTCAGGAAGAACAAGGAACATACGAGCGAGTCAAGTCAGACACGTGGTAAGGGGTTTCATATCTCACTTTTAATTCTATGAGATTTCCATTGTTCACCATTTATTTATTGCATGTGGTGTATTGTGTACTGAAATTTGATATATATTATCATGATTAACTTTATATTCCTGATACTCTGTGATTCATTTGGTGGTTATTGACTATTGTTCATACGACTCGATTGATTACAATGAGGTAAGGGTTATTTTCTCAATCTCATTATTACCTAATATTGTTCATGTGTAAGTAATTTCTGGGACATACATATTATAGATACCCATATTTTATAATAATAATTTCAAAAGGTATATTGTAAGGTTTTGAGGGAGGGTTTATTTAACTAGATCATCATTTTAAATGTTTTAAAGATTTATCATTCTAAACCCTTTTTATTAATGTCTATGCTTCCAAAATGTTTTTAAGGATTCATTTATATGGACATGAATGTTTTAAAATGATAATTCATTTTAAAAGATTAAAAGTGTTATGATACACTTTAATTCAAAAATACCATTTAAATTAATACTTTTATAAATTTGGATAATTTTAAATGATTTCATGAAAATGGTTATTTCTCTGAAATCATTTTACATATCATTTTCATCTATGTCAACATCCTTTAATGGAGTTTAAACATGTTTGAAGATGATTTATTATGATAAAAATATTACATATTGTATTGAATGTTCCGTAATATGTTTGACCGTGGATGTGTTATTTTAATTCCATTCATGGTTTATGGATAATGTATTGACATATCGTATGCATGTTTTAGTACGAATGTTTATGTTATATTTCAACATTTTCTTATGATGAATGTATTCGACTAGTATGTTCTGGGTAGGGGACTGGTAAATGTAAGCCCTCCAGGTTGGGGTCCAGTTATAGTAGACCCTCCAGGTTGGAGTCAAGTTACAGAGGCTCTCTGAGTTAGAGTCCAGTTATAGAGGCTCTCTGGGTTGGAGTCTATTTACAGAGGATCTCTTGGATGGAGTCCGGTTATAGAGGCTCCACGGGTTTAGGTCTAGTTACAGTTTTCCCATAGGGCTGGGAAAAATACCTTGAAATTGGAATTAAAGTCTAGTACTATACATTCCCTCATTATGAAACTAGATATTAAATGTGATTATTCAACTAGTAGAATATCCATGTGCATGTTTATATAGTGATGTTTGATTTATTTTTCCCAGATTATGTACAAGTTTATGATTAAAAAGTCTGTTGTTTTATTACATATATTGACATAAAAGTTTATAGCTTTCCACTAAATTATTTACCCTTAATGACCATCTGAACTCACCCCTTTCTTATGTTTTATTTTCCAAGGATTTGAAGAAGTTAGTTATGAGTGACTTTCAGGAATAATCTAGGAGGCTTGGTCATTTCTAATGGAATAAATTATTGTTGTTTTTCTTTTCAAGTTGTAATGTTGAACATCATGTGTGTAATCTATTTTACAAGACCGCTAAACTGATCGGTACTTTAAGACTTAATTCCTTGTAATCATGCTAATGTTATATAATAATTCACCAACTCTGGGTAACTGGGGTGTAGGAATTACACTCTTCCTCTTATATATTCTCTTGAATCTATTTTATTTTGGGATCTCTCATCATGGTTTTAATGTTGTGTTGGTGTTATGTTGATTGGTTCAATGTTTTTTTCTTGTTTCATGGTGATGTCTCTCAGGGAGGTTTTGTGTGCCTTGACCAAAGTTGAATTCTATTAAATCCCTTTCCACTCTAAACCTTCTCTAATATCAAATTAAATAATTCCTCTTTAAGTCAAATCTAGTGTGAATGTTTCACAATGGTTTTGTAATATGTTGTTTAGTGGTCATAGGTTTTCTAGGTTCTCCTGATTCAGCTCGATCTAGCCTATAGTTTCTAGTTTCATCCCTTCTATGATGTTCCAAGACCTTGATCATTCATTTCTTTATCCTGACCTCAAGTCCCTCAACACTTCTTCTAGTCAGATCTATATAAGCGGTGAAATAATGGATTTTGGGATGTGGGTTTTGGTGGAAGATGACGCTTCTCATGAAGCTTGTTTCATTTTTATTCATTGATGGAATTAGGGTTCTCTTCCTTTGAGGTGGAAACAACATCATCTATAGATTGTTTAAATTTATTGTATTTCTTCCCCATGTGTTTTATAATGGTTTGTTGTCTTCTATTATGGAGGTATTTTGGTGAAGGTTAATTTTTTGTGTCCATTGTTTTTTTTCATGTTTAAATATGGTTTTGGCCATCGGTTTTTTCATGAAGATGTCATGATGATGATATTTTTGTTTTGATGGATGGATATTAATGAATTTGATGGCCTTTAGGATTCTATAATGGTGTATGTATGATGATAATGATGGTGGCATGGACAAAGACGTTAATAGTGGAAACTCATGACATTGATGGATGGTGATGTGATTTTGAATGATGCAAGTGATCATGGATTAGGATCATCTTGGGTCTCATCATCCTTTGTTTTATTTTTGATATTTGAATTTTGTGTTTAGAAATCCTTCGATCTAGTTCCCTATTCCAACATTTCATTTTAGTTACCACTCAATCAAAAAAAGTCTTTGAAAAATAAAATAAAATTTAAACTTTTGGTTATGTATCTTTTTAAAATAATATATGTAGTTATTTATCATAATTTTATGTGACATAGTAATAATATTTCATTTCTCAAATTAATTATCTATTAGAAATGATATAAAAAATACTTCCCTTACATCAAATTAAAACTAAATTATTTTGATCTAGAATAACATTATATTGGATTTAATTATAATTTATATAACTTAAATAAATATAATCCATCAATATGTGTGCAATTTTATTATAATATATTGATTCATCTAATAAAATGAGTTTCCTGATACCCTTAGTTTTCACTGCTCGAATTCCATTATCTGAGTGATAGTAGGATTATCTTATAGACAATGAGTAGTTTCCAGAAATTCATCATAACCTTTTATATTGAACCAAATTTGAATATCTAATATAGGTAAATGGGTTAGTCAGTTACAAGTTCTGAGGTAAATTCTTGATTCTCATGAGTTTTGAACTAGTTCCCTTGGCATCAACCATACATTATAGGAATTTTCTTCCTATAATAACTATATAAAATAAATTAGACTAGATAATTAAAAAACTATACAATTTAGTAATCAAAAGTATAATGAAAAAATGTATTAGAAAATATGGAAACTATGGCTACATGACTATTATAAATTATTCAGCAACAAATATGAAAAAAATGAAACATTCTAATAACTATATGTGACACATGAAATCTATCACTTGGAACAACCTTTTTTTCATTATAATGGAGTGAATAGTATACGCCTTGAAAAATAAGTGTTTTTATCCACACATAAAAAACATAACCACACATGATAATCTACACACACATAGGGTTGTATGTAGGGTGTGAGAAAATTTTCATTGTTGGATTGAAATACACGATCTATGTATAACTATTATAACATAAAATTCAACTCTCCAAATTAAAATATAAATGTGACAGTGCCATTAAAATTTTAGTAAAAAAATTAATATTTAGAAATGAAATTTAAACCATTTCATTACAAATAAAATTGTTTAATATTTTATTGAATAGTTAATAAAGAATAAATGAATACATAATATAGATATTTTATTACGTAAAAACTCCATAAAATGATTATGGGAGGGAATGTGATGGTATTTGGAAATGGAATCCATGGATCCTCATTTATAAATAACTACCAATTGGCCATTGGCTTCTAACCGAAGAAGAATCCAAAAATTGTGGAAATCACTATAGTGGAGGTAGAAAGGTTATGATATTAAACTAGTACAATATATCAAAATTTTAATAAAAATATCATCTATGTGAAATAGTGTTGGGGAGAATCATCCCCCAGATAAATATCTTGCCTTAAATTCATCCAATTTTCCTAGGAAATTCCAATCATGCATTGCCAATACCTAGGATACTAACTAGTTCAAAATATTCATGTAATAAATCTTGTTTTTATAAAACCTAACAGTACATAATCATGTAAAGTAAATATAAATGAAATTCACATCTAAATGGTATAATATATATAAAAATAGTTCATGTAATAAACACTTTAATAATGAAAATACCCATTTATTCATAAACATTATTCATTGTAAACACCTTATCAAATCAATATAAATCATGATATAAAATTTCATAAAACACGTTGAAATAATCCGATTAAACCCATCATTTAAAATTATATAAATTATATGAGGGAGCCTTTTTAATATAAGGAAAGAAATTTATCTTTAAAACCATCTCTTTAACATATCTAGTATCATATAAGACTTGAAATTCATATATTTTTTTAACAGGATCATATGAATCATATTTTTCTTTAAAATCATTAACTATAGTGGATAAAAATTAATTAAATCATGGTTTCATGAATATAGGATGATATATTGATCTACTTACCTTTATAGAATCATTAATAATATCAATGGGTATAATACAAATAATACCATATTAGAATACCTTAAGGGTTATTATTAATAAATATGAATCCATGAAGCAAGAAAATCAAATAATTTTTCAAATACTTGGAAGTGTGAAAACATTCCAATATATACATGTTTAAATGGGATCTTCAAATTTGGTCTGTATGACAAGACAAGTTATATTGTAACCCTTAAAATTAAATTCCTTGAGGATTTTGGGTGTTGATACTTCTCATGGATAGAAAATAACAACTCAAAACAATTATATACAACTGAAGAACATCAGAGGAGTGAATTGAAATAATTAATTGGAAGAGGGGAATAAGAGTATAGAGATTAAACAGTATATGACATTCCTTGAATCCTTTAATGGATTCATCGGGGAGAAGAGTATGGATGTGTGGGGATGAGAGTGTCCCCTCCCCCCGCACATTACCATTGTAAATGAATATAATGGAAAAAACCCCTTATACAAATTAATATTTTAATAACAACTATAAAATAATATATCAATAAATATAAACTATTAAAAAACAAAATTTATGATTCTAGTGAAAAATAAAAATCTTATATTTTTAATCAATTGAGAAATAATTCCACACATTTTTATATAAGAAAAATTTAAATAAATTTTTATTAATAATATTAACAAACCAAAATATATTCAATACAAATTTTACATTTATTTTTTAAACACATAAACAAAAATACAAATCAATGGACTTCAAAAAATTAGATAACCATAATAATAATACTGAAATACCATTACACATATCAATAACTCAATTATGGATGGCATCAATCATTATTAATATTTCTTGGGTAATTATTCTAGGAATAGATATTAATCATGCACGATTAAAAAAATCATGCACCTAACCTTGAATATAAACTTCCTTAAAAATAGTAAACATAGTAAGATTTCACGATCTAAAAAAAGCATATGGGTGTCTAATTCTTCTATGAAAGTAATTTCTTCCAATATAATCACTAAAGAATGCAAAAATAATAAATATATTAAAAATTATAAATTTGAGAGTTTCAATTCTATCAATATTATGTTTTACACTAATAAATCCCCTTTCCTCATTGGGTGTTATAATTTATAGTTATAGTTCATTTTGATTAAATAGAAAAGAATCATTTTTAATATTTTATAATATAATAAATTTTAATTTCTTTTATAAAGACACCTTAAGTAAAAAAATTCTAAAAATCTACATAATTATTTTATATCCACAAATATTTGGCTTTATACTTAGAAACATTATCAAAAACCTTTTTCCTCAGATTCAAGAATTGTCTCTCTATATCCTCTCATTTCTCACAAGAGAAATATTCATCTATGAAAATTTCCTTCAAATACACTATTATATATTTTCAATTTCATCCTCTTCATTCATGGTTTGAATTAATTAACACCATTGATATTTATCTCTCGATGGATGATAAACATCCATGATAACCTTCTCCCATTAGTTACATTCGAAAGTAATAAATATATTCTATAAGAAACATATCCACTAGTTTTCTAGAAACGGGTTTGTATTCCAATTTAATGATGATGTTTTTAGTCTCCTGAAGTTGTCTAACATTGTTCATCCACATTTTGGATTGAGATACTCATTATTGGCAGGGTTACTCTCCTTAACTTGTGTCAGTTTTCCTAGCATAGATATAATTTCGTTAACTCTTGTTGTTGGTCCTAATAAAACATCATTATCTTTCATAAGATGGAAATCTATAAAGAGGATACACGTAATGATATGGTTTTTATTCCATATACTAGGTTCCAATTATAAATAATTTAATTCACTAAATTCAAATGGGGATCATAATTCCTAATTTCAAACTAGAAAATCATATAACATAAATTGAAAATTTTATTCATAGATAATCTCATAATCCTAAAAATTGTTTCTTTGAGGACATATTCGCATTTAAATCATTAATAATGGTATGTAAATAATATTTTAATTATCCTTATTATATACCTAGAGAGTATTAAACCAGGTTTTTGGTAACTCATATTGTTATCTACAACATTAGGCTGAGTCCAGCCTGACACACCTTGTCAATGATGTTCCCCAAGGTACTTATGTTCTAGAAACCATGCCCTTGTAGTATCAAAGCATGGGTATAATGCTAGGAAGACCCATATAATATATACAGTATCCAAATTCTACGATCTTCTTTTATTCTGGTTATCAATGTATATATTATGGTTATCTTCCCTAATTTATGTTTTCTAAATCTAGTTTCTAGGGTTTTCACTAAACATATTGTCAGACCCACTGTAAACACCACAACTATAGTAACATCAAGTTGGTTCCTTACTTTATTACATTGGTATAACAACAAGATTCATCCTAAAGGACTGAGTTGTTTTCTAACATTGGAAAACCATATAAAAATATAATTGTGACATCAACATGTGAATGGGAAAAACAACATGGAGAGTCCATTGGAAAAACCCATACTCTTATAGATTATCCATGAAAGTCATTAATAATATATATCTTCACATACTATGGAAAAATAAAACATAAGAATTGGGTGAGCTTTATTTCTCGGTATTGAAATGAAATACATCAGAATATATCATAATCATAAACAATAAGGAATGGTGAATAACAAAAACACATTCCATTAAAACATAATCTTCAGAATAATATAGCCGGAATAAAATCTCAACCAATAATGTCTAAGAAATAATCACATGAGTATAAAAATTTACCATGGATGTTCTACTAGTTT
This sequence comes from Viscum album, assembly GCA_963277665.1. Taxonomy (NCBI): domain Eukaryota; kingdom Viridiplantae; phylum Streptophyta; class Magnoliopsida; order Santalales; family Viscaceae; genus Viscum; species Viscum album. The sequence continues at coordinate 1,398,614,085 of OY728142.1, read as the reverse complement.
TATAATCAAATGGGTATCAATTCCTATTATAATAACGAGGGAATGTTTAATTCAGGACATCATAAATTTAACATAACTGCTTCAGCCAAGAAACCATACATAAATTGGTAGAAATTTCCATCCAATTTGTATCATGTGACTTACTGAAACCTCGAGGTGATAAATTAGGCCCCACCCATCCCTTACTATGTTCAATTCATTCATCCAATGAAAGTGGTGAAATATAATCAACATATACATTCATTTTTAAGCTATCACATGACATGTTTATCATATTCCAAAAAACAGTAAACATAATTATAATCCATCAAGAGTAATATAGTGAATGGTGTCCTGATAGTACATCCACATAAATAATCAAAAAAAATAAATAAAATGTGGTGTATTTTAATATAATAGATCAATTTCTATAAATCATAATATTCAACATTGGGTGTTTAAATATATTTAAATAATAAAATTAAACCATTGAAAAATTCTTGAAAGAAATATAGTTTTTCTTTGGAAAGAAGATTTATTTAGGAAATCATTGGTATTTCTCAGTGAATTTAGACTATAAACATGTATATTTCAGAAAATAAAATTGAATGAATTTATATTTTTGGAATATCAAAAGAATATTCACAATGAAATTTGGAAACTAAAGTGTAAACATATAAAAAGTGCATTTAAGAATCATTATAAATGAGTCACATAAGTGTGGTTTAAGGGAAAATTTAAATGATAATTAGAAGAGTAAAAAGGAATAATTGTTTTCATAAAACTAGAACAGAGATAAGATAGTTTTCAAATGATAAAAATTGTTTTTTAGAAATTTATTTGTGGTTATAACTGATTAAGGAGTGTATTTTTAAATTGAAAAGAAGTTGGGAAGTTCCCTTTAATTGGGCTTGCTAATCAGGATGAATTGAAAAGGAACCCTACAAAACATGTAATTGACTATCATTTAAAGATGAAATGGTAAGGATTTGTGATTATGGAACATATAAAAATAGTATAGTAGAATAAAATAAAATTAAATAAGAATTATATCGAGGTAAATAGGGATAAAGCATAACCTAAATGAAAAATGGATGTTCAGGGAGAATCCCTTACAATATGTCAGAGAGAGTTATACACTCCTAATTAAAATCATGGATAATGAAATTATATTAATTAATAATTCAATTAAAAAACTATGAAATATTTATTTAATTTTATTTTATTTAGTTCATTTATGTTCCTTTTGATGAGTTATGAGACTCTATTTCGTCGTTTGAAAGTGTTCATTTCCTTGTTTTTCCTAATTGGTTCACTTGTATACTTGTATGAAAGATCAGGTGAAATGTGAATAGTCTTCCAAAATTTAAATTCTATGATATTAGTGAAATTAAAAAATATTTATTTGTATTATATATCATTTTTTAGATATTAGTTTGATTCATTTGATAAAATGTGAATGATGATCCTTTAGAATATTTTGGCGTCTTTTCAATCATCACGCACTATATTTGTTTTATTAATAAATTCTATGTTTATATACTGATTACAGGAAATTAAAAAAGATTTAATACATATATTATAGACTTTTAACCATTAGATTTTTTATTACCATCCTTGAAGATCGAATTGAAAAATGAAAAATCATCATCCACGAAGGCGGTAAATCGACACCACACATATGATGTTTCATTTTAAAAATAAAAAAGAGAATAGAAAAGAATTTTTGGTGGATATCCCATTATAAAATATAATTCTATCATATATATGATCAGGGATTTATAATAAATATCTTGACAATGGTTTTAGGAAATTTATTAGAAAAGAAATGAAATTGAAAGAAAAATAAAAGTGTGAAAGGGGATTTTACCTCTTGAATTCCTCTCCTCGAGAACCTCCTCATAGAACAGTAAAATGGTATTTTGGGTGAGATTTGGATTACAAGAACACAATAGAGTGGTTTTGGAGAGGTTTTGTGTAGAGATTGGATACTCTTCAAGGCTTTGGTGGTGTGAATAGAAGAGGTGGTGAGGGGTGATATTTATCATGGTGGAAGGGTATTTTCTAATTATTTTATTCATTAGGATTTTATTTCCACTCGATAAAATGAATAGTTTGAGCCTTATCAATAAATATATTTAAATAATGTATGATTTTTCAATATTATAGTCTTTAATCAATCATACATCATCTTTTAATAAATAATTCATTTTTTAAAAACTGTAAATTATCATATTTCACTATTCATAAACAATTAATTTATTTTAAAGAAGACCCAAAAATTTTCCATAGAAATTTTTTGATTTCATGAAATAAATAATGGACCACATTGTAGGAAAATAATTTTCTAATAATTATAAATTTAGTTTTGAAATATATACATCATTTACTCAAAAAATACTGATTTTAATATTTTACATATTTTTAGGACACTCTGAAAAAGTAATTACGGTCACATAAAATTATATTTTAATCATAAGAAAAAATATTAATTTGTTAATATATTTTTAAATATAAATTTTTATTTTAATAATAATATTAATTATAAAATTGTAAATAAAGTTTTATGTTTCAAAAAAATTCAAACGCATAATTTATCCTTTTGAAAACATTTATTTACTTATTCTATGATATATTTATATACCCAATAATTTGATTAATATGATATACATATTAGATTTATTCATCAATATATAAAGTCACTTTTCTATTAGTCATATTACTATTCATAATGGCCACATTACTATTCCAATGATCATATTTAACAGTATATTATGTTTATAAACTCTGCGTTGCATGTGGCATAAACTAACAATGATGTTAAATTTCAAAAGAGACAACCCACAAGATATTACAGTGTTAAAGATAATCCAATTCATAATAAAGTACCATATAATCATTATTTCCATAGCATGGATTCATTAAAGAATTTTTTATTTTACAAATATAGTAACCATGTAATAAAATTTAGACTCAATGTTTTCAGAAGTACAAGTGTTATTTGATAAAAATCATCTTTAAAAAAACAATTCATGAAAAATAATTACATTTTTAAATATAAAATAATTCATATAAGACTAATTAAAATATAAATATGGTTAACAAAAAAAATAATCTAAGGTCCCATAATAGTAACTCACATTTTCCAACAAACATAGAAAATTAAATACCATAACTATATGTTGTGCACTGTGTTGCATTTTTTGTCAATAAGGTGTCAATGATTTAATGGATGACAAGGAGTGTCAATATGTGAATGAAAAAAGAAGTGATGGTGATGGTGATGTTGTCAATAAGGTGTCAAGGATTGAATGGATGACAAGGAGTGTCTACATGTGAATGAAAAAGGAAGTGATGGTGATGGTGATTATTGGAGAATGACCATGGTACTGAGAAGCATGTCACTTAGTAGAATCACTAAGTGGAATAAGAGATAATGGTTGAAGCATTCTCCATACAAATAAGATGATTGTAGAGCTGATATTTAATTCAAAGAACTTGTATCAAGAAGATACAATGTCACAACATTGTTAGAAGTCCATGCATTATCTTCACAATTCATGATGAGATAAAGGAGATCCATCCATCATACTAAGTGGATGAAGTGAAGATGAACCATCCACATCTACTAAGTGGATGAAGTGGTTTGAAAAGACCATTCACTATCTCTTAGTGCATGAGGATTTGAAGATGATTCAACCTCGTCTCTGATTGGATCAATGAAGGACATTGAAAGAAGCATTGAAGATCATGGAGTTGATATTTTAAAAAGGAAGGAATAATGTTTGAAGATGAAGAAGAAGGGAGAATATGTTTATAATTAAGAAGAGGAGGTGAAGAATAGGAGAATGGAATGAATAAGACTTGTTCCTACTTGGTTATTTAACCAAGTATACAAGGTGGAGCTTTGGAAAAAAAATATGCCTATTATTGTTCCATCCTTAGGGCCTCAACCCAAGGCACATGTGGGACTAGGTCACCACGCCCATGGGGAAATAGAATAGGATAGCCCAATTAGCGGCCGGGCCATGTGCAAGCCCGAGCCACGTGGAGGTCAAGCCCGCGCAGCGTGGGCGCCAACGGTGCTCCCTTGGATGAGCATAGTGGGCGCTAGAGCGCGCCCGCAGAAGAACCGGTGCGGGGCGGCACTGGAGGGGGGAGAGGAGTTATCTGGCCTCAATGCGGTGGGAGATGTTTGTTAAACCATGCGAAATACTCTGTGTGTTTCGATACAGGATGACATTTTGGAGACGTGGATCTAATCTGGGTCGTCCATCTGATCTCGCAGCTGATCTCATCCGCATGATCCTTCTCGCCGCGCCACATTATAATCCTGACCGTCCGAGATCATTAAACATTGATCCAACAGATGAAGTGACAAAATGTGGTTGTCTTCAACCTCTCGCCGGTTGAGGGTCACCCCGCGACGCCTCCTACGAACCAGAGTCACCCGAGAAAGGCATAAGGAGCTCCCGACCGCCTCTGATAAAGTGAAGGCCTCCGTTGTGTTCGTCTCCCCTTTAAGAACACATGCAAGAGTTAAAAGTTTCATGCATGCAACGAGATAAAGAAGTTCGAGGGAACCCCAGGAAAACGAAGATTCCATGGGTGCACTTCTCATTCTACCTACCAGGACAAGCCTTGTATGCATTCTAAAATGTGTACATGAGATGTACTCACTGAGAATAAAGAAGACAGCATTGAATGAAAGAAATTGTGATTCTTGGCCGTATCTTGATCTGTGTTTGAGGATCTCAAAACACTGCAGATCTCAGGCTTTCAAAGTTTTGATCCCCGCAGCTTCGATCGAACTCTTTTCCTACAAAAGGAGAAGCCTAAACCGAGAAGTGGCTGCTGATCACTTGAGAAAAACAGAAGTCCTGCGAAGCTCCCAAGCATCGCGAAGCTCCGGAGCTTCGCGAAGCTTGAAGCTCCATGCACCACTTGCGGGGAAGAACAACCCGGAGCCACCCAAGGATCTGAGAGAACCTCTCACGCAACCCCTATGTGAAAGACGTAAGAGAGGGAGTCAACCCTGCGCGCTCCCCTTGCACGACAGGGAAGAGGCCGAGCCGCGAACTTGCGCGCCCGCAGACCACATACTTGTGCGATAGCATGTGGCCGCAACCTGCAGGCCCTCTGTGCCCGCGAACTCACGCGGCAGGAGGAAGCCACCGTGCCACTTGCGCGGTAGGAGGGAGCTTCCGCACTTTCACCACTATTTCTTTCAAACACATGCGCGACAGAAGAAGGTGCCTCACCACCAGCAGGGTAGAAGCCACTCCCGCACCCTGCGCGGTTGATGATAGGAGTTGGCCACATCATTTGTGCACCCTATATTGGTGAGGTGTAGGGTTGAAGAGGAAGTGAACACAAATGGGTTGTGTGTGCACGGGCTGAAGAAGGAGTGTGTGCACAATTGGAGTGTGCACACTTTGAAGAAGAAGAAATAAATAATAATTTGTGTGTGTGCAAAAGGAGAGGAAGGCCACACCATCATTGAGTGTGTGGGTGCAAAGAAACAAGAAGGCCGAATCCTTAGTGCGTGCACAAGTGAAGGAGGCCATACCTCTTGTGTGTTCCCAAGTGAAGGAAGAAGATACATGCATTTCCATGCATGTATGAATAAGTGAAAAAGTGTGTGAACACTTTGAGAAGAAAGAGAGAAGGATAAATTCACACTAAAGCACAACACACAATTTGGTGTGTGTGAGAAAGAATAAAAGAGTGTGAATCCAAGAAGAAGGTGTGTGTGCTAAAAGAGGTTACACCCTTTAAGGGTTTATCACACCAAGAAGAAAAGGGGAGAGCATGCTTGCAATGCATGGACATGCACACGTAAACAAATTTTAAATTAGTGTGTGTGAATTTGAGAAGTCCAAGAACAAAGGTTCATGAAGATAATTGAGAAGCCATGCAATCAGTGCATGAAGATTCAGAGATTCAATGCACTCAGTTCATGAAGTTGAATTGAAGAGAGACTGAAGCCAGACTAAAGTTAAAGTCATCATTCATCTGAGTTTTCAGTAGTTGTGAATACCAAGAAGGTTTAGTGGGCATACTCAGTGCAAGAACATATTTTCCCATAAAGATTCATGAAGGCAGAGGTCGGTTCATCCTGAGAAGAAGGAGATAAATCCCCAGAAAAGAAGATGATTCATTATCACCACAAGTGATCAGAAGAAGTGAGCAAGGCCAACATACCTTATCCAAAGCTGTTGTAGACTCTTGAAGAGCTTCAACAGAAGAAGAGCTACACGTGTGACTCGAGGATCCAGGAGAAGACACCCTGTGAGACTCAGGGAGGAGAAGTCTTCGGTGGAAGGTGAAGCAGGCCAGTGGGACACTAGTAAAAATGTGGGATGTAGTATAATCACCCTCCTGTGGGACATAGGAGTGGTACAATGTGACTATGTACCGAGCATTGTAATAGTAAATGATTATAGTGGAGAATCCATGTCGGGGTGTTTAACCAACATGCAAGGACCTATGAATTTGAAGATGAACCTTATAAATCCTTGTGTCATATGCCTTACAATTACTACATCACTCGAGGATAGGCTGAGAGGTACAAGAAGAGTGGATAGAGGCCTTAACAAGCCATATATGTTTAATTGATAAAGAATCAATTAGTAAAAAGTTTAAAAGGATCACTGATTCACCCCTCCCCCTCTTAGTGATCACACTGATCCGGGCACTTCAATTGGTATCAGAGCGAGGTTACCTCTAAAAGATCCAAGGGAGTCTTTATGAAGGGAATATTTGAGGAAATGAGTGAACACCCTCAAATTGAGATATCTGCCAAGCTCAGAAAAATAGAAAGAAGAAATAACCCAAGAAGATAAAGAATAAGGTTACTACTATTAGAGAAAAACCTTCTATTGAAGGTAATGTGAAAGTCACAACAGATGAAAATTCTTTTTATCACTCTTCTTATGAAGCCTGCTCTAGCTGTGATGATGATGGAACAATCAATGATCTTCTAAATTCACTCAAATATATTTGGAAGACAGTCCCCAGGGAAGTGGCAATGTGTATTGCTACAAGTATCCATGAACTTGAAGATGAAAAATTACATCTAGAAGAAGAAGCCAATTCTATAGAATATCAATTGGAAAGAAGGGTTGTCATAACCAAAACTCTCACAAAGCTGGTGAAGGCTAAAGAGGAAACCATTTCCCTTTGCAGTGAAAGAATTGATGATGACACTGAAGAACAACAAAGAAGCATTTGTGAGAAAGAATTCTTTGAGATAGTGTTCAAATAATTTATGCATGCATTGGAAAAGTGGCACATAGTGTCAATGGTTGTCAAAGATTCTCAAGTTGAATAAAAACTAAAAAGGTTAAAGGAGATTGACAATTCATTGCAAGAAATTAAGAAGGTGCATGAAGACCAGATGAAACAACTAAAACTGAATTGGGAAGGAAGGCTACGATTTTTTGAGGATGAGAAGAACTCTCTGTACATGAAATGCTTAGAACTAGAGGTGATATTGAAAAATCAGCAATCACCCAAAGCCAAAACCTCCCAGTCATCTGGAAGAAGAAATGTTTCCACTCAAGTGTGCATTGAGAAGGATGATTCCAAAATAATTAAATCCTCTAAGGAAAGGGCAACATATTCTAAGAAGAAGGAACCATCCATCCCATCTTGTAATCATGCTTCTAAATGTGTTTCCACAAAAATTGAAGGATGGAAGAATAACTCTAAACAATTATAGATGAAGAAGATGAAGAAAGATAGCTCTCCTGAAAAAACATAGCTAGTCAAGAGAAAGACCCAACAATAAGAAAAAGTCAGGAAGATAAGATTTGTGTGTCAATGTTGGTGTTGCAATTGGTATGGGAATTGTGCATTGTATTGTTGGTAAAATCCTCTAAATGTAAAAGTACAAAGGAATCCCATGCCAAGGGGAAGCGAGCCATAGAAGAAGAAGCAACATCCACAGGTCCAGAAACATCTATTTACTGCAAAAAGATTTGGAATGTTTGATAACATATGGGATGAATGAAAAAGTGGTCATAAGAATGATACATACCAATCTCCAAATGTATCCAAAGATGAAAAGAAGAGAAGATCATAGAACCTAGCTATAAAATAACAAGTATACTTGGGAAGAAAACAAAAGAAAATAAAAAATCATCCCAAGAAGATTTTTCAAAAGAAAGAGAAGTCCTTGCATTCCAAATCCAAGAAGGGTTATGCATCCAGAAGGACTACCAATAAAAAATGATTCTACTGTGGAAAGAACGGTGATACCATGGATCTTTGTAACCAATCCATGGAACTAAATAGAAGCAAACTGCACTCAACAGGACAATCAATCAAGAAGAAGAAGAAGGGATTGATTGAAAATAAGCTGCCTATGAAAGGTAACATAAAAGCATCAAAGGAACCATGTGGAACATCCAAATCTGAAGCTTCACTTCCAAATGACATATTAATCATCTGGCCAGAAGATTTGGAAAGAATGAGAAAGGAAGAAAATTCACATTCCAAATCTCGTGAAAAAAGAAAACAAAAGATTTCACATGAATATGAAGTTCTATTTGTGAGGTGCAACAAAGCTTGTCATATTAGTAATAAATGAATGACACTCATTCCAGATCAAAAAGAATTCTTCAAGAGAATGAATATTGCACCAGGAGATTCTAGTGCTCAGAAGGCACTTAGAAAGAGAAGAGTCAAACACAAAGAAGTTGAAGAGGTGTTAAGATCCACACCATCACAAACATCAATGATGATCAAATGTGCAAGTGTGAATAATGGAGAAAGTGGAACATCTCGGTTGAGAGAATCTGCTCAACATTGTTGTTCAAACTGATGAACTAAGGAGGTTCCATCTTATTCCCTAATCACTGGCATATACATGTGCTTACATTTAGGGAATTGACTATGATGATCACACTCAAATTTATAATGGTATGGACAGAATGGAGTTCACCCCTTGAGGGGGATCCAATCTGTAGAAGATGATATTTTTAGATTCATATCATCTTGTGAAAAATGTTGGTATTCCAATCACACTATCATCCCTCATTTCTTAATTGTATTTAACATGTCAATTAAGGGGGAGTAATTGATTGATGGAAAATGGATGAAAGAGGGAAATTTATCTTGGCACATGAACTTTCTAATGAGTTTGGTGATGAATGTGAATGATTTAGCAATTCATTGATATATCTGAAAAATTTCATCCCCTTAAAGCTTAAGAATGATCTCACATGTATAGTGAATTGTGGACAACATTGAAATCCTTGGTTACATAACGCTTGTTTTATACACCGGGTTATCCCAATTAGAATTAGAAATGATTTACTAAAGGCTCTTTTCTAAAGTAAACATGTGGCATCATCCCTCTCTTAGTGATTTTCAAGAAGATGCTATTCAAATGGAAGAAGAAATATTTTGATGAGAACCACAACAAACCTTTGCATTTGGTTGCCAATAAGGGGGAGAAAAGCTTGGCACACATATTGAACCATTCACATGTGTTGTAGTGATATTGACAACAAATACAAAGGGGGAGATTGTTGTGCACTGTGTTGCATTTGTTGTCAATAAGGTGTCAAGGATTGAATGGATGACAAGGAGTGTCAATATGTGAATGGCAAAGGAAGTGATGGTGATGGTGATTTTTTCAATAAGGTGTCAAGGATTGAATGTATGACAAGGAGTGTCAATATGTGAATGAAAAAGGAAGTGATGGTGATGGTGATGATTGGAGAATGACAATAGTACTAAGAATAATTTCACTTAGGAGAATCACTAAGTGGCATAAGAGGTAATGGTTGAAACATTCTCCATACAAATCAGATGATTGTAGAGATGATCTTTAATTCAAAGAACTTGTATCAAGAAGATAAAATGTCACACCATTGTTAGAAGTCCACACATTGGCTTCACAATGAACGAGGAGATAAAGGTGATCCATCCATATTACTAAGTAGATGAAGTAAAGATGAACCATCCATAGCTACTAAGTGGATGAAGTCGTTTGAAGAATACCATGCAATATCTCTTAGTGCATGAGGATTTGAAGATGATCCAACCTCATATATGATTGGATCAATGAAGTACATTGAAATAAAGCATTGAAGATCTTTGAGTTGATATTTTAATAAGGAAGGAATAATTCTTGAAGATGAAGAAGAATAGAGAATATGTTGTTAATGAAGAAGAGGAGGTGAAGAAGAGGAGAATGTTATAAAGAAGACTTGTTCCTACTTGGTTATTTAGCCATGTATACAAGGTGAAGCTTATGGAAAAAATATGCCTACTATTGGGATAGCCTTACGGCCTCAACCCAAGGCACATGTGGGACTAGGTCACCTTGCCCAGGGGGTAACCGCATAGGCCAGACCAATTAGTGGTCAGGCCGTGTGAAAGCCTGAGCCACATGAAGGTCAAGCCCGCATAGCATGGGCGCCAAGGGCGCGTCCTTGGATAAGCATAGTGGGCTCTAGAGCACACCCGTAGCAGAACCAGTGTGGGTCAGCACCGGAGGGGGGAGATGAGTTATCTGGCCTCAAGACGGTGGTATCTATTTGTTAAAACACGTGAAAAAATCGATGAGTTTCGATGTGGGATTGAATTTTTGACACGCGGATCTAATCCTGGCCTTCCATCTGATCTCTCATCCGATCCCAGCCGCCTGATCCATCTCGTCATGCCACATTATAATCCTGACTATTCGAGATCATTAAACACAGATCCAATGGCCGAAGTGACAAATTGAGGTTGTCTTCAACCTCCTTCCAGCTGAGGGTTACCCCATGATGCCTCCCACAAACTAGAGTCACCCAAGCAAGGCATAAGGAGCTCCCAGCCGCCTCGGATGAAGTAAAGGCCTCTGTTGTGTTCATCTCCCCTTTACGAACACATACATGCATTAAAATTCGCATTCACGAAATGATATGAAGAAGTATGAGGGAACCCGTGGTAAACGAAGTTGCCGAGGGTGCACTTCTTGTTCGACGTACAAGGAGAAGCCTTGTATGCATTCTAAAATGTGTACATGACATGTACTCACAGAGAAAGAAGGATTCCGAATTTAATTAAACATACTATGATTCTTGGTCGTATCTTTATCCACATTTGAAGATCTCAAAATGCCGCAGATCTCAGGAATTCAATGATTTTATCCCCGTGGGTTCGATCGAACTCTATGCATACAAAAGGAGAAGCCCAAACCGAGAAGAGGCTGCTGATCACTTGAGAAAAATAGAAGTCCCGCGAAGCTCCTGAGCATCGCGAAGCTTGAAGATCTGTGCACCACTTGTGCGGCAGAACAGCCCGGAGCCACCCGAGGCTCCAAGAGAACCTTTCTTGCGACCCCTGTGCGAAAGAAGTAAGAGAGGGAGGCTACCCCATGCGCTACCCTTGCACGACAGGTAAGAGGCCGAGCCGCGAACATGCGCGCCCGCTTCCCGCATACTTGTGCGGTAGCAAGTGGCCGAAACCTGCACGCCCTCTGTGCCTGTGAACTCACATAGTAGGAGAAAGCCACCATCCCACCTACGCGGTAGGAGAGATCTACCGCACTTGCGCGGCTATTGAACTCATTCACTTGTGCGGCAGTAGAAGGTGCCTCACCACCCGCGCGGTAGAAGCCACTCTCGCACCATGTGCTATTTATGATAGGAGTTGGATGCATAATTTTTGCGCCCTCCATTGGTGAGGTGTACGGGCTAAAGAGGAAGTGCACACCTATAGGTTGGGTGTGAATGGGTTGAAGAAGGAGTGTGTTGACTAGTGGAGTGTGCACACTATGAAGAATAAGAAATAAATAATCATTTGTGTGTGTGCAAAAGGAGAGAAAGGCCACACCATCTTTGAGTGTGTGTGTGCAATGAAACAAGAAGGTCGAATCCTTAGTGTGTGCACAAGTGAAGGAGGCCATACCTCTTTTGTGTTCCCAAGTGAAGGAAGAAGATACATGCATGTCTATGAATGTATGAATAAGTGAACAAGTGGGTTAAAACCTTGAGAAGAAAGAGAGAAGGAGAAACTCACACTAATGAAGAACACACAATTTGGTGTTTGTAAGAAAGAATAAAATAGTGTGACTCCAAGTAGAAGTTGTGTGTGCTAAAAGAGATTACACCCTTTTAGGGTTTATCACACCAAGAAAAAAAGGAGATAGCATGCTTGCAATGCTTGCACATGCACACGTAAACAATGTTTAAATCAGTGTGTGTGCATTTGAGAAGTCCAAGAACAAAGGTTCTTAAAGATAATTGAAAATCCATTTAATCAGTGCATAAAGATTCAGAGATGCCATGCAATCAGTGCATGAAGTTGAATTGAAGTGTGACTGAAGCCAGACTGAAGTTAAAGACAGCATTCATCTGAGTTTTCAGTAGTTGAGAAGACCAAGAAGGTTGAGTGGGCGTACACAGTGCTAGAACATATTTTCCCAACAAGATTCTTGAAGACAGAGCCCGGGTCATCCTGAGAAGAAGGAGATAAATCCCGAGCAAAGAAGAGGATTAATGATCACCAAAAGTGATTAGAATAAGTGAGAAAGCCCAACAGACCTTATCCAAGGCTGTTGAAGACTCTTGAATAGCTTCAAAAGAAGAAGAGCTAATCGTGTGACTCGAGGAGCCTGGAGAAGACCACATATGAGACTCCTGGTGGAGAAGTCTTCGGTGGAAGCTGAAGTAGGCCAGTGGGACTCTGGTAACACTATGGGATGCATTATAATTACCCTCCTGTGGGACTCAGGAGAGGTACAATGTGACTCTGTACCGACCATTGTAATTGTGAAAGATTATAGTGGAGAATCCATGTTGGGGCGTTTAACCAACATGGAAAGGACAAAGGCCTTTGGAGAAGAACCTTGTAAATCCTTATGTCTTGTGCCTTTAAATTTACGGAATCACTCGAGGAAAGACTGAGAGATACAAGAGGAGTGGATCGAGGCCTTAACAAGCCATAGAGGTTTAATTGATAAAGAATCAATTAGTAAAATGTTTAAAAGGATCACTTATTCACACCCTCCCCCTCTCAGTGATCACACTGATCCGGGAACTTCACTATAGATGAATTTTATAGGTATTGTTGACATATAGTATACAAAAAAACTTGATGCCATGCTATCCAAATATTAATTGTCATAGTTCTCATCAAAATATTTTATTTGAAAACTCATAGAGATTAAAAAATACCTATATCAAAATTTAGGAACATTTATAGTTAAAGTACTAATTTAAAATTCCCCTTAAGAATTTTATATTTCCCAAATACCATAACTACAATTTTGGAGAGGGTTAAAAGGTCAAAATATTAAAAATCTAACTATTCTTAGTTATAATGTATGGTTTTGAAAAATATGCAATTAATTCTTCTTTTCTACTTCCACACTATATCGCTCTACCAAGATAGCATCCTTGGGGTGGAGAAACTGTGCTCACTAACCATGTTTCATGTCAGTATAGTATAAAACATGATTTTTTTTGTTTTTTTAGATCTAATGATTATCAGTTAAAAAAATTCCTGAGACAGGTTAAACACCACAACTCATATATCAGAGATGATATTTAAAATTGTTAATCAAATTTGAATGGGTGATATCTATCCCATCAATTGTTCTTATAAAAAACATAAATCTCATAACTATTCATAAACTAGATAGTTTTTTTCATAATTCACAAAAATCAATAAATCTAAATTCTAATATTCCTATTTACGCATAATACACATGGATCAAATTTTCAGTTATCTATTTTGAAAAAATTTGAGACTCAAAAAATTAATACCATATAAACATCAAAAAATTGACTAATAATTAATAAATTTCATAATATATCAACCAATCAAATATTTCATAATTTGAAGGCATCACACTACCATTCACAAATACATCAAAATCAAAAATGATCAAATCGACACAATTTAACACAACCAATAATCACCCACCAAGACTAATAATAGTAAGACTATATTTAACCTTAAAACAATAATTATTAAATTTATCCAATATAATACTCAACTATACTTTATTAATGTCAATCCCAATTATTATTATACTAAAACAATACTAGAAGCTAAAAACCAATTATTCTTAAAAATATAATTGTATAGAATACACCATAACAATAAAAGACCTTGTTCATTATGATAAATCCATATTTTTAAATCATTCTAAAAGAACCATAAATAGTAATATTAAAAAATCATTCAATCCCATTGATACCAAATAGAACTACGCAAACAGTAACCAATAAATAATTTAAACCACAAATTGCTATATATAAAATTTCACAACATATATAAAAAATAATGAATAAGTTTTTTTCACATATTTACACAATTAGATATTTCTTAAAGATTCATATAAGACTTTAAAGAATAATATATACTTGTTTTATGTAGAATTCCATTGTAAAAAGTTAATCAACCAATGAACAATTTAGACATTTTTAAAATATTACTCTATATTGGAAGAAGAATTTACCTATTAGAAGTAAGTATCAATTCAAATAAAAAGTGTAATATTTTTATTTCATTTAAACAGGAAAAAATAATAATAAAAGTTCACAAACCATGATTTCAAAGTACGTTATCTCTTCAAAGTAATTCAATAACATGTGTTACAAACAACACCGAGTTCGAGCGCACCACAGCTTACAAAACTACCCATTCAAAAAGTGGCTATGAATAGTATTAACTGAATATTAAATTTTATACACTCTATATAATTTTAGAATCTATATTATGCATTCCATAGACATAATATATGAACAAATTCATTTTTTTAAATAAAAGAAGTATTTTTCAAAAAATGAAATTTTACCGCCTTTTAATGGCGACCATTTTTAAAAAAAAATTGACACTTTTATATATTCAGTTATCTGAAATTATATTATTATTTATAATTAGGACATAAAAATTTTGAATGGATAAATTTTTGGTACTTTTTGATAACTTTCATTTTTTGATGAATACTGAAAAAAACTAAATTTTAATTAAAAACAACTTTTTAAATCCAAATAATTTATAATTTTAAATTATAAATTTGAGTGGTTTTAATGTATAATTATATTATATTTTTATCATTAAATATAATTTATGTCATTGGATATAATTTAACATTTAAACTTGACATAAACAAGTGTCAATATTTTAACAGTTATTTTTTTTAAAACACGCTTTTTGTTTTGACGACGGGAATTAATTTTAAATTAATTTTTGTCACTTTTGGGTTTTCAATTTGGAGAAATGTATTCCATATTTGGAATCCATAGTTCCAAATAGTGTAAATAGGTTGCTTTTATTTTTAGACAATATTAATATTTACTTCAGTAAATATTTTATTTTACACGGGTAAAGGGTAAATCTGGTAAATAAGGGTAATCAAATATTATTATAATAGTTTTAAACTAACCTAACATGCATTATATACCTATTTTATGATATATTTCCGATCATGGGAATCCTTGGGTCGATTTTGAGAACCCATGGAGCCACTTGAGAGTGATAATTACATTTTATATTAAATAATTTAAAGTAAAGACAAAAATAACAAAAGCATATACCTTTTAGTAAAACAATTTTTATATGAGGTTATATAATTGATATATTCGACTATAAATATTAATTATAAATATATAATTATATAATACATGATGATATTTTATTTATAATTTTTATAAATAAAATAAATATATTTATATACGACACAATAATGATGCAGTATTTTCCTTATTAATGAAAGAATTAAATACATGATATTATAAATTTAAAAATAAATATAATTTGAAATTTTTGATGGCATAAAATAATTCTAAAGGTTAATATTACATTTTATTATTGATTCATTTTATTTTTTTAGAAATAATCAAGTTGTTATGAATTTTACAAAAACCAAAAACAAAATAAAGTCAAAATTGAGATAAATGAGGTTTTAAAATAAATACTATATTACATAATGATATAATTGTCCTTAAAATCTAAGGTTTGGCCAAAAAACTTATATAATAATATATATGTCATTAATTAACCCCTTTTAGTTCTCATGAAATTTTATAGTATGTTTATTAACCATTTATTATAATAATACAAGAATTCATGGTAAAGGATAAACTATTTAACTAAGAGTTAAATATAAAAGATAAGAATAATATGATGACCTAAACCTGTCTAAAATATATTTTTTGAAAGAATTTATACCCATACCTACCTTATCCACTAAATATTTTTTTTTGAGCAATTAAAACTTGAAAATTATTGTATTAGAATCTAATATTTCAAGCCTTTCCTAAAGTGACCCTCACCTCTCTTATAAAAAGGTACTTCTCCTTCTCTCAAAATCACACATCCAAAGCCATTTGTCTCGGCCAAAACCTACCCAAATATCATCCCAACTTCCCTTAAATCAACCTAGAGTCCTTAAATTGATCATAAAGACAACCCACGGAGCCCTTTTTATAAACTCAAAAGGAAACACCTGAAGAAGATGTAATAATTTCATGACCCTCTGTCAAGTTCTTTTCTTTTTCCACTTCCTCTTTATTTGTTGTTTCCATACCAAAATTATTAATACAGTACCTTATACATTCTATGATATTATTATAAATATTTTACAACAATATTTATTATTCTATCCATCCTATAAATGACAAAGTCACCATACTTTCCTTGGTACGGCATACCGTCTCCACGTCGTGGTGTTGTTTGTTATTCAAACACTTAATTATTTGGATGGGTATAATAATGAGTATAACTGATGTAAATAATAAATATAACATTTAAATTATTTTATATATATGATATAACATCCAATTACATATTATTTCACCATCAATACAGAGATATTGTCGCTCATGCGTACGAACAGATTACCGTCTCCATGACGCGATGCGATTCATTTCCACATTCACCATTCATCAATGATTATAAAAATATATATTATTAATAAGTATTTAATATATGAAATAATAATTCTACTGGATATATATATATATATATTTACTTTCATATATCTTATTCACTTTCATCTGTTCAATACAATATGATAACGGAATCAACGTTTATTCATACGTACAACCTACCGTCTCCCTAAATGGTGTTTTCCATTTGATAAATATATCTATTAAACATATTTATAATATATATATATATATATATATATATTATATAAATCATGTTTTATATTCTGGGAGTATTTAAATCACGATCTAAGTGATACGATCAAGAATAACAAGTTAAAACACATATGATAAAGAAAGTGATTATTACCCGAAATATTAATTTAACATTAAAATCATTATTAAATGGATAGTATAAAGTCATAAATGAAACCTATATGATATAATAAAAATTAATAGTGTTATGGTATAATTTAATAACATTCAATGGTTATTATACAAGAGGTTAAAATTACCCTCGAATAAAGGAATGTGCAAGGTAAGGGTTAATTCTACAATCTCTTCTTTATTCGAGGTTATTTTTACGTGATTATCTACTGGGACCTCTTTATCATCCCCATCTATGTTTCATTAAAATATTTTCAAAATGAATATTTTATGGTTTTATGGAAGGGACTATTTAAATAGATCATCATTTTAAATGGTTTAAATATTTATTCTTCTAAATCATTATCATTAATTACCATGTTTTCAAAATGGTTTTTTAGGATTTACTTATACAGACATGAATATTTTTGAAATGTTAATTCCATTCAAAAGTTCAAAAGTGGTATGGGACACATTGATTCAAAAATTTCATTAAATGTATTCATTTTTAAATTTTGTGACATTTAAATGTTTTTATGAAAAAAGGGATATTCCTCTCAAAGAGTTTTACAAATCATTTTCATCTATATCAAAATGCTTTGATGGATTTTAAATTTATTTGAAGTTGATTTATTATGATAAAAATCTTCAATATTTTATTTATGGTTTTGTGATATGTTTGACTATGGATATGTTATTTTTATACCATTCATGGTTTATAGATAAAGTATTGACATTTTTTATGCTAGTTTTAATAAAATGTTTATGTTATGTTTAAACCTTTTCATATGAGGAATGCATTGTACTTAGTAAGTGAAAGGTGGATCCCGATATAGCTCCTCAATGAATCGGTAGGTCTCATGAAACAAACTAGTGTCTTGGAACAAGTTATTGACAAAATATTATTTTTAGTCTTGGAATAATACCTTGACTATGTGGTTATGAAGTCTGGCATTATGCATTCCATCATTAAGAAATTGGTTATTTGATATTTCATGTGATTATTCTACTAGTAAAATATTCATGTCAATCATTAAATGGAATTATTTGATTTTTATTTGTCCATATTAGGAATAATTTTATGTTTAAAAGGATTTAGTTTTAGTCATATACATATCCCTAAATGTTTATGCTTATTTATGGTTGTTTCCTCTATATTGTTGTCCTTACTGAGCATCTGAGCTCACCTTTTCTATGTTTTATTTTTTCCAAGGATGCAAAAAAAGTTTATTATGAATGACCTACAGGGATAGTCTATGGGATATTTATGTGGTCAATGGAGACAATGTTGTTGTTTTCTTTTATTTTATAATGTATTGTAACATTCAAGTATGAAATATATTTTCCATGACTGCTAAACTGATCGGTCCATTGGGACTTGATTCCTTGTAATTATTCCAATGTATTAAAATAATGCACTGGATCTGTGTAACTAGGGTTGTGGCATTATAGTTAGTATCATAGGAAGTTTAAAAACTACCTTGTAAATACATTTTGATAAAACATTGATTAGAGATTATTATAAAAAAGATTGAATTTTAGTATTAGTATAGAAGAACTTCATATAATTTTGGTAATGTAGAGATTTTGTGTATTTTTCAAGAAATATATCCTAATAAGGATATGATTTGGTAGAGGTGGATCTATCCTAGATGTATCTTGGAGTGAAATATCCGACAAGGAGTTTTGGGCTTGTCCCGGGGTATCCTGGTACACAATAATGGTCCTTTCTACACTCTTGGTTATGAAACTCCTGGGAGATATGAGTAGGATAATTAACATTTTCATTACAAGACATTATGAATAATTTAAGAGTAAATACTTCCTCAAAGAAAACATTTTTTTTAATTATAGAATATTTGCATAATCTTTTCAATTTATTTTAGGTATTTTACAAGTTTGTAATCATGCATTGCGATTCATAAACTAACGTAGTGTAATCCACTGTTTAGAAATGGAGACCAGCAGAAGGAATGAGAACTCCAGCAATATTCATGATCTAAAGAGTAAGAAGGATCATATCTTTCATGGTATTAATCAAACATTTAGATGGAAAATAGTCTCCCACGTATTATCATCCTATGAAGAAATAGTATCATGTTTTAATAAAATATGTAAGAATTCTATGAGTCTTATGGATTTGAAGGAAAGTAAGAGAAGAAAAGGATGGTATAGAGAAAGATGGATAAAGGGAAGAGGGGAAAGAAGGATTTTCCCATATGTGATAATTGTGGAAATAATCACCTTGGTAAATTCTAGAAGGGAAGGAGAGTTTGTTATATGTGTGGAGAAAAAGTACACCAATTACATGATTGCAAAGGTAAGAAAAAGGTTTCAAAGGTACAATGATTCATCTTCAAGGATTTGAGACACTATACGAATCAATGTCCAAATCATCAGAGTATGCCCCAAATGATGATATTGGATAATAATCAACTTATGATAATACCACAGTTGAATAGGAATGACTCATGTTATTATGTTGTTATTAATTAATTATTTTATTTGAGTGTTGAATCAATGATGTACTGGTTATATGTATTATAGAAATAAATAAGGATTTTGCTGCAGTACTATTTCATTGACGATATGAGATTATATGGTTCTAAGAAAAATGAATCAATAGAAAGTTAGTATTTTTTTTGGAAAATTAATGGTTAAAGGAAAGATAAACCTTAAAATGGTTCAGATACTGAGGTAGTAATTTTGGAATAAGATATGATTGATCTGGATAAATTATATTCGATATTCTTGACTACTTTGAAACTAATTAATTGTTTGTTTATTCCATTATTTTTGGAGTTTATAACATTTTGGATATAAGGAGTATATACAGTATTCTATAATAAATAAGGATGCATGAATGTAATCAATATGGTTTTATGGTAATTCAGGGTGTTACTATGTTTTAAAAGAATACATGATGAAGTTATTCACATGTTATTACGTGGAAAAAAGATCTTCATTGTTTATGTACTGCTTATATATTTTTGACTATGAGTATGGACAAAAGAATTTTGGATAAGTATAAAAGATGGAATGTATTAAGTTTGAAATTGGATACTATTATAAATGTTAAATCAGTTCTTAAGATTATTTTTGGATTGTAATAAAAAGGACAATTTGGAGGTTGGGTGACAACATTTCGCGTCCGACAAGGCCGCAAGGCTTAAACCCGCAACTGAAGGGTGAAAAGGGTGAAACACCTTCCACTGGACAACGTGTTGTCATAGATTTTATAATGTTTTTTAAATGTTATTATTGAAGAATTATAAATTCATTATTTTTCAAAGCTTATATTATTAGAATAATTAGAATATTTTGGAATTCTATTATCTTTTGGAGTGAAAGATGAGTTTTTAGTTGGAATTATTTAATGGATGAAACTATATGTTTCAAGTATATTTTTCACTTATTATATGAATAAATTAACTCTTAAACTATAGGGAAATGATCTTAATACCATAAATGTGTTATCCTCATAATTTATGTTTTGTTGAACCGATGATATTTTAAATCATTGTAGATTGATGGCTTTGAGGCCCTCAAATTTACACTTTTTTGTGATTAATGACCTCAATCACTCCATATAAATATTTATGTTTTTCCTATAATTATGTGGGTATAATTTCCACCAATTGTATCCTAATATAGATCATAACTTGGTGGTTAATTGTTCATTTCCCTCTCCCTCTTATTAACTGTAAATTTTTTTAACCCAATTTCCGATGTGGGTTTTCCACAAAGGTATTTTTTTAATTTTTAACCCTTTATTTTCAAATAACAATTAGAAATTGCAAGGACACAATTTATTGAAGCAGGGGAGAATGTAACAACCCATGATTTTATAGTACATTATCTTTTCATAATAATTCAACAACATGTGTTACACGTAACAATGAGTTCAAGCGCACCACGACTTACCAAACTAGCCATTCAGAAAGTGGTTATGAATAGTATTAACTGAATTTTGAATTTTATATAGTACATATAATTTTAAAATCCATATTATTTGTTTCTTATACATAAAATAAGAACAAATTATTTATTCTCAGATAAAAGAAGTATTTTTCAAAAAATGTAATTTTACAGCCTTTTAATGGAGAACATTTTTTAGAACCAATTTTTGAAATTTTTATATATTAAATTTAATGAAATTAAATTATTTTTTAGAATAGGGACATAAAAATTTAGTATGGATAAATTTTTGGAACTTTTCTGATAACTTTCATATTTTGATGAATTGTAAGAAATGCAACATTTTAACTAAAAACAACTTCATAAATCAAAAAAAGTTATAATATTAAATTATACATTTGAGTTGTTTTAAAGTATTATTAGATTATATTTTTATCATTTAATATAATTTATGTCATTGGATATAATTTCACATTTAAACTGGACATAAACAAGTGTCAATATTTTGATAGGTATTATTTCTTAAAAACAAGATATATTTATATATGACACAATAATGATGATATATTTTCCTTATTAATGAAAGAATAAAATAAATGATATTAAAAATATTAAAATAAATATAATATGAAAGTTTTAATGCCATCCAAGAATTTTATAGGTCGAATATGACATGTTATGATTGAATCAACGAATTTTTTCGATGTAATATATTTTTTATAACTTTCACAAAAACAAAAAATTAAATAATGTCCAAACATGACATAAATGAGTTTTAAAAAAAATACTATATTATTAAATGATATATTAGTTCTAAAATCTAAGGATATGCCAAAAGAATTATATAATAATTTATATGACATTAATGAACCACTTGGGGTCCTCTTGGTATTTTATAGTAAGTTTATAAACCATTTATTATAATAATACAAGAATACATTGTAAATGTTATAATATTTAACTAAGAGTTTAATCTAAAATATAAATTAAATATGTTGAACTATAACAATCAAAAACCTATTTTTTTATAGTATTTAGACCCATACCCACCTTATCCACGAAATAAATTATTTTTTATCCATTATAAACTAAAATTAATTGTATAATAAACTAATACTTCAAGCCTTTGGTAAAGTGAATATAACCTCTCTTATATGAAGGTACATCCCCTTATCCCAAAATCAAACCTCCAAAGCCATTTCAATCAGCCAACCATAGCCCAAATATCTCGTGTGATCAACTCAAAAGAAAACACCCGAAGAAGAGGTTATAATTTCACCACCATATTTCAAGTTCTTTTATTCTTCCACTTCCTCTTTCTTTATTGTTTCCTTAACAAAATAAATAATCAATTTCCTTCTACATAATTTGATGTTATTTTAAATATGGTACAACAATATTTGTTATTCTATCCATCCAATAAATTACAATGTCACCATATGTGCATATGTACGGCTTACCGTCTCCACGTCGGGGTGTAGTTTGTTATTCAAACACTTAATTTTTTGGATGGGTATAATAATGTGTATAACTGATGTAAATAATAAATATAAATTTTTAATGATTCTTTATATATGATATAACATGAAATTACATTTTATTTCACCCTTAATATAATGATATTGTCTCTCATGCGTACGTACAGATTCCCGTTTCCACAACGCGATGAGATTCATTTCCACGTTCACTATTCAACGATGATTATAAAAATATATATTATTAATAAGTATGTAATATATGAAATAATAATGCTACAAGATATATATATATATATATATATATTATTCACTTACTTATGTTCAATATGATATGAAAATGGAAACAACGTTTATGCGTACGTATAGGCTACCATCTCCATAAACGGTGTTTTCAATTTCATATATCTATCTATTATACATATTTATATTATATATATATATGATATATAAATCATGTTTTATAATCTGGAAGTATTTAAATCATGATCTATGTGATATGATCAAGAATAACAATTTAAAACACATACGATAAAAAAAGCAATTATTACTCGAAATGTCAATTTAACATGTAAATAATTATTAAATGTATAGTATAAAGTCATAAATGAATCTTGTATGATATAATAAATGTGAATATGGTTCTGGTATAATTTAATAACATACTATGGTCATTATACAGGAGGTTAAATGTACCCTCGACCAAAGGAAAGTGCAATGTAAGGGTTAATTATACAATCTCTTCATTATCCGAGGTTGTTTTTATGTGAGTATATACTAGGACCTCTTTGTCATCCAAATCTTTGTTTCATAAAAATATTTTTAGAAGGAATATTTTAGGGTTTTATGGTAGGGACTCCTTAACTATATCATCATTTTAAATGGTTTAAATATTTATTCTTTTAAATCACTCTCATTAATGTCCATGTTTTCAAAATGTGTTTATGGATTTATTTATATGGACATGAATTTTTTTAAAATGTTAATTCCTTTAAAAAGTTTCAAAGTAGTATAAAAAACTTTGATTCAAAAATGTCTTATATTATCTCCCTTTGAAAAAAATTTGACTTTTAAATGTACTTATGAAAAAGGGATATTTCTCCCAAAAAGTTTTACAAATCATTTTCATTTATGTGACCATCATTTGATAGATTTTAATCTTTTTTGAAGTTGATTTATTATGATACAAATATTCTATATTGTATTTTAGGTTTTGTGATATGTTTGACTGTGGATGTGTTATTTTTATACAATTCATAGTTTATGGATATAGTACTTACATTTCATTTTCTAGTTCTAATAATACTGTTTATGTTATGTTTAAACCTTTTCATATGGGGAATGCATTGGACATAGTAAGTGACTGGTAAAGACCACTATAGCTCCTCGACGCATCAGTAGGTATCATGAGATATACTACTATCTTGTAAAAAGGCCTCAAAAAATTTTTATTTGTAGTCTTGGCACAAAGCGTTGACTATGTGGTTATGAAGTCTGGCATTATGCATTCCATCAGAATGAAATTCTCTATTTGATATTGCATGTGATTATTTGACTAGTAAAATATCTATGTTAATATATAAATGTAATTATTTGATATGTATTGTCCATATTATGCATAATTTTATGTTAATAATGCTTATGTTTTTGACTTATACATTACCTTAAATGGTTATTATTTTTTATGAATGTTTCTGCTATATTATTATCCTTACTAATCATCTGAGCTCACCCATTAAATGTTTTATTTTCCCCAAGATTCAAATAACTATATTATGACTGACCTGTATGGATAGTCAAAGGGATATTAATATGGTCAATAGAGATGATGTTTTTGTTGTTTTTCATTTTATAATGTAATGTAATGTTCATGAATGAAATATATTATCTAAGACTGCAAAACTGATCGGTACTTTGGGAATTTATTGTTTGTAATCATTCCAATGTATAAAAATAATGCACCAGCTTTGGGTAACTGGGGTCAGGGCATTACATATACAGAAATAAAAAGTATATAATCATCAAATTAATTGAACAATATCTAATCATTTATTGGGGGAAGTAATCAATAAAATTAATAAACACTATAATAGTATTAGTTATTTAAAATTTTAAAATTATAACCCAAATACTTAAATAATAAATACATTTAACCATAACCATATAATTTGTATGGTTTTGTTTTATTTATTTTCAAGTATATATCAAAATAATTCGATGTTATTGAAGATTATCCTAGATTATTGGAATGTATTTAATTTAGAGAGAATATGGTCTTGAAATTTGTGCTGAGAACCCTAGTGCTACATTAATGATGTTACATATTTTAGATAAATTATTAAATTAAAAAACCACATAATATTATGTCAATATTTTCATAGTTAATATATATAGGTGTATTAACTGAATATAATTGGAAATATGATATAGAGGTCTTCCTATGATATATGATATCACTCAAAACACTATGATGTGTAAAAGGAAAAGTTATCACTTATTTATGTAACATTATTTAGGATACGTAACATTTTTTATAATACATAACATATTTGATAATTATGATTTTTTTTAAATTTTTTTTTGTATCTTAGAATAAAATATTGAAAATATCCTGAATGTACTATTATATGTAATATATTTGAGTATATGTTATATCCTTCATGGTGATTCTTAATATAATTCTACTCAAAATATGGAATATTTTTTTAGATCCCCAATACAACGTCTATGATATCTCTAAAATAATGACTTTCAATTTAAAAAAAATTTGAAGAATCATGATGTTCCAAAATTATATTTTTTTCTATTTTATTCAATGAATTATTCAATATATTGATTTAAATGGATATGGAAATTCTTGTTAAGGATTGATAGGTTAATCGTTATATAGTGGAAGAAAATTATTATGTTGTACAGAATAATTTGGTGAAAAAATGGTGTAGATGATTTTGTTATAATTTTTATAGTCATAGTGTAAGAATAAAACTATGACAGAAGGAGAAATCAAATGAGAATCATCAATTAAAATCATTTTAAATATGTGAATCCAATAAATAACTAATCAATACCAATAAGAGTACAATGATTTTCTCACACCATGAAGAGTATTATCACATTGTGATGATATTTTTATATGTGAACATTGATTATAGTTTTAATTATTTATTAATCGGTTTTTTGGATTTTGTGAAGATGAAAAATCCAAAGTCTATAAGAATATTAAATGAATATATCATTTACTAGGATTAAGTGTGAATATAATACCAAGAATTATAGAGAACATCAGACAACCAAGATTGAAGCAGTCTACCATATTCAAATAATAGAAGAAATATTCATGTGATTTTATGATTATTTAAATGGAGAAGAAGTGATTGTGAGTTGTATAACTGAGAATATATCTGAAACTATGTATTTGTGTAAATTATATTTTTCAATATAATATAAATAGGGGATGAGACAAATGAGTATATATAATGGTTTCCAATCATCTATGTCAAGGAAATAAGAACTCAAACCATATTATAAAAGGATTTCTATTATAGGGGGATAATTCAAAATATTCTTGAATTATCTAAAGAGTACTTTTATCATTAGAAAATGTTTAGAAGAAATTTTATATTCATTCCATTATGCTAATAATATTCAAGTTGAATATGTCTATAATGTTAAGTAAAAACCTTATATGGTGACTATATAACATCTAAGAGATTAATGAAGATATTTTCTATAATAGAAGAAGGAGTATCATATAATACCATTGGGATTTTATATATTATAATCCAACTACCTAATATCATGATATATTGACTTTTCATATATATATATATATGGATGAAAATTAGTCCCAATGGTTTTAAGTGGAGTAAAAAATCGTATTGATCAAGTGATGGGTAAATTATAATACCTCCCATATTTTGTGACCACTTTTATACAATGCTGATAATGTTTCTTTCAAGACATTTCCTAAAAATAAAAAAGTGAATTTACCCAAATTGGGGTGGGGGGGGGGTTTGTAATGAACTCTTGTTTATTATTTGTTTATTTCATTCTAAATAGATCTAGGTTATTGTGATATTTCAAATAGAGTGGATCATAAGATTAATCAATCATTGAGTTTAGTTTCAAGAGAATAAAATTTTAAAAATGGCATCACAAATAGATCCTACATATTAATGATACACTACCACTTATCAGGAACATCAAATGTTTTAAAATATAACAATTTTTACTATGAGTGACACAATCATGAATTAATAATAGATTGAGAATATTGTTTTTTTCAATATAAATTTTGTTTCCACAATATATGGGATTATTTTTCTTGATTGTAATTATATAATGATTCCTTATCTTCTTTATCTTGTACTATACGTTAATGATTCTTTGAATGTTGGTTTTACACTATTAAAGAGATATTGTCCTATTTTGTTTGAGGGTAAATGAATTTAGAAAAATATGAATAATATGTAAGTGAAAATTTAATGCCACAATATAACATTGTTTTTTAAGAAGTTAATGGATTCAAAACATCCATGTATTTTGGATAATATTGAAAACATTATTTAAGTGAATATCGTAGTGAAATATGATAAAATATAGACTTGGAGGTAAAATT
Source organism: Viscum album (assembly GCA_963277665.1). NCBI lineage: Eukaryota > Viridiplantae > Streptophyta > Magnoliopsida > Santalales > Viscaceae > Viscum > Viscum album. The sequence continues at coordinate 1,398,586,852 of OY728142.1, read as the reverse complement.
TTAATTATATCAGTATGGATAAGGATTAGAGAACTGGTGAAAACTTTATAGGGGTGCATGGAATTTTTTAAATACATCAGAGGTTTTAGATAAATTTCTTTACATTAAACCAATAACAATAAAATGGTGATAAATTTTCTAGAATGTTTTAATGTAATGGTTTCAAAAATCTAATACATATATGAATTATCCCCTGATGAACTACATAGAATAATTTTTTATAGTGAAATTATAAATTTTCCTGATATTATAAATAATATAAAGATGGATATATCATTTAATGTAATGAAGGAGATTTAGATTATGAAAGAAGAGGATGAGTCCTCTAGTAAAATTCAGGATTATGGGGAAAGTTATTAAGAGCATAATAAGATAATTTATTCTATTTCAAATGAATTACATAATATAAAGGGTAATTATAAAGGTAAACAATAACTAAGTTTCTTCAAGTGTATTTTGTATAGGAACATTTAATCAGTTTTTAAAGGAAAAAAATTGTAGAGATGATGCATGATAAGCCAGAAAAAATTACCCAAAAAAGTAATGGGAAATCCCAAAATAACTAAAGGTTGAAAGAATATTTTTAATAAGGATGAGGATTAGTCTAATTATAAAATATGAGGATAAAAATTCTGAACAATACAGTGAGTCAAAAGATGATGTCATAGGTGAAAAAAATATATTTATGTATCATATTAAACAAGAATAAATGAATTTAACTAGTGATTAAGACAATAAAGATAGCCACACTGAGCATTTTATTAAGGTTGATGTTATAAAATACCTATAGAATAAATCCATTATTAGGAAAAGTGTTGACCATATGTGTTAGTGATAGAAGCTAGTGATAAATAACTCAATAATAATAATAACTATAAGAAATAAATTAAGAATATCATGGCGAAACTTCCATAATAATACAAAATATGGAAATATCATTATGTAAAATTATGTTTTAATAAATAAGAGTTGAGTAAGACATAATATCAACGTCTTAATGATAAAAAACTATATATATGATAGAATAATTTTTTCACAAACATATGGATATTTAGGCTGAATCATTTGAAGATACCATGAAATCTAATCCAGAGAAAAAGATATTAGTTTTCCCTACTTATTACAATGTCACCCAATCTATTTCACCTAAAATTATCGGTCCAAAATCAAAAATTAGACATTTAATGGATGAGAAAATTCATGATAATATTATTCATATATTAAGGAGAATTTGAGGTTATTTGAGAATAGATAATTACCCAATACAATGGTGGAGTTATGGTCTTATTTCACCTATATAGAGAGTATATTTTCATATAAAACCATTCCATTCTTATAAATGATCACGTTTTAAAGGAAAATATTAGTTATTTTGAGTCTTTGATTATATACATAATGGTTTATGAAAAAAAAAATTGATTTCTAATGTACAATAGAAGTAAATAATTCTAGAGGATTTATCCAATGAAAATAAATAATAAATATTAGAAGAATAATGTTTTGGGAAAAAATTAATCAAATATTTAATATTGTTTATTTATTTGACAACTTTTATGAAATCTATTGATTATACATCTAAAAGGATCATTTTGATGTTGAATATATTATTTATCTACTAGGATAAACACTTAAGAATTATAGATATAAGAAGGTTTATATATTAGATAATGCTAAGAATTGCCTTCATTGATAGGTTGATTATAAATAAAAATAGAATCAAGAAATTGATATTTGATAGTGGTGGTTTATTTAATATAATGGGAGAAAAAAATTCTTATATAATAATGTATTACTTTACATAAGTTTTTTTAACTTTTAAAAATGATATCTTTTTATAATTTATAGGAACTTGGAATTCTAATATTGAAACATAAACTATGATGTACATATATGTTATTTAATTTATTTCCTCAAAAATAATTTATTTAATTTCAATCTGTTTTTTAAATGTGGGAATTAATTCATTTTCCGGATGAATTCTTGTATCATCAATACCGAAAATATGATATAGTATCACAAATATATAAATAATATGTGGTGACTCTTCTAAATTATATATTCTGGTGAATCTTGTTATTTATGGTCAAAATTTGAGATTGAAAAATGAAAGTGAACTCTTGACTATCTCAAGTAAATTAGTTTAGTAAATATTTCAAATATTGATGTGTTAATAGATTATCTCCAACTAAAAAGAGAAAGGAACAATATTTTTCAATCATGATAAAAGGGAAAAATGAAACAAAAATTTGATAAGAGAGTATAGGTTCAATCCGTGCGGGAAATTGAATTGATTCAATAATTTTTATGTGGGATAATGAGATATTAATCCAAGAAAATGGATCTTTATTTATATAAATCTATTTTTGATTTTACCATAATTGAAAATTTTATATTGTTTAAGAAAAAATTTGATGTCATACAAATGTTGATGATATTTAATTGAAAATTTGACAAAAATTCAGTGTCTTATATTAATAATCTTAGAAAAAATAATAGAATATAATTCACTAGTAATTCATTTAAATCTAATATTATAATCATGTGGTTAAGAATTAGTATAGTTATTTTTATATGCCCCAATTGAATCATAATACAGAGAGAGACTATAGAAAACTATTTGAGATGGGGTGAAATATCCTAGGAAAAATAAATTTATCAATGTTTTCCAAGAGAGAATTTCTAAATGAAATGGAAAATATTCATATTACGTTTGAACTAAAGACTAAATAAAATATAAATTATTATGAGATGTTGTATAATAAGAAAACTAATTTTAGAAACAACAGTCTTCAAAAGATATTATATTTTTCTCATATGAGAATTACATAAAAATAATAAAATGATGATAATAATGATGAATATGTTGAGTATGTAAAATTGCAGAACATTATAGAAAAGTGAGGGAATTAAAAACATTAAATTAACAATATTAAGTTAAATATGATTCATATTATAATAGGGATGATGATGTTGTTATGGGAGATGATAATTTGTAATCCTAGAGGAAGAAATTATGTTAGTTCTAGAAAATATAATTTTAATTCATAAGGAACTAGTTTAGACTAGAAGAAGAATGATAATTTACATCCAAAAAACTCATATTTTTCATGTTGATGCATAATTAGTTATTGATGCCATTTAACCTAATTAATGGAGAGAAGAAAAGACCAAGGGGGTTTAATATATTGAAATAAATTTCACTTTGGATATTTTTATGTGGAAAAATTAAAAGTATTCATTTGAACTAAGGGTATGTTATGAAATGTAAATAATAATAACTATGAGGTTTTAGGGGGAAAACCATATTATATTGAAAAAGGTACTCAAAAACTAAGGGTATAGATTTTAAAGTGTCATTTTATAATGTTGAAAGACTATAGTCTACTATATCTTTATTTATTATTTCATCTCACCAGAATTAAAAAATTATCAAATAGATGTGATGTCTGCATTATTAAATGGAAATCTTCAAGGAGATGTATTGAAAAATGTTAATCCCTTATTCTTAATAGCTATAGAACATTATTGTGAAGGATAAAGAATGGTTTAATTGGATGAAAAAAGAAAATTCAATCACAGTCATAAATAATGGATAGTTTCCTAATCAACGTGATATTTACTAAGGGAATGTTGAAGGAAAACATTATGTAAAAGAAATGTGAACATGAACTCTTACTATAAATGTTTATGTTCAGGAAATAGTTTTTATACGTTATAAATATAATTATGGTGAGTAATTTATTAAAAAAATTATGAAACACATTGAAATGTATATTCTTTTATAAATGAGTTTCTTCCTGGGATTGAATGTTTTGTAAATAGATCATTTCTTATTTCTATATCAAGAAAAACATGCCATGTAATTATTGATTATTGTGGGAATAGAATATTCCAAATAGTTTTTCCACAAAAATATAAGTTTATGTAAAACATATCATGGATAATAGAGGATAAAATATAAATTTGATCGAATTCAGAAGGATGACTAGAAGATTAATTTGTCTCACTACATCAGGATCATGAATTTAATATAATGATTCTTTATCCACACAGTATCAAAGTGGTCCTAAATAATCAAATACAATGAATACTTAAAACATTCTCAAATTCATTAAAGGGACTCTGAATTTGGGATTATTATTTAAAGAGGTGAACAAATAATTCTATCCAGATACACTAATACTAATTGGCCTGAATACTATAATGATGGAAAATCTACATTACGTGGTATATTATTTCTGTGATAAATCTACAGGAAATGGAATTAAAAGAGGGTAAAATTAGAGACATTTAGTACTACATAGGTTGGTTATATGGGATATATTTTTGATTATACCGATATGATCAAGAATGAGGGATCCGTTATATGATTTCTAGGTGAGCATTGAAAAGCCATTAAGAATTGCCTATGCTAATCAATGTTCAATAGAGATTTCAAGAAAACAGTGTATAAATCCTGATAAAAAACATTGACATTATTTTATCTATTAAAATTTATAAAATAGATTTGTGTTGATAAAATTTATTTTTATAGAGAATATAATTGTTCATATCTTCAAAAATTCCACTACCATAGATAAATTAGAATGTTTGAGTATTAATAAAAAAAGTCATCCTTTCACTCTCACATAATCTTATTCGACATTTCCTGCATTCCATTAGAACATATTTCTATAGGGTGATATAATTATATAACTATGTTTTATTATATTTTGATTAAAAATTTGAGTTTATAGAAAATATGGGTAGTAGTGAGTGAGTTGATTAAGAGTGAAAGCATCACAATCACCTCACCAATGATCCATTATCACAATGGAATTTAATTTTTCCAAAATATTGATCAATATAGAAGTGTGCAATTAGGAAATTTGTATTTTATAAAGGTTATGATTTTATGAAATTTGGTTTGAGTTATTTGGGTTCACTATACTTTCAACTGTGGGATTTAAGAAACTATGGAATTTTTGGGGGTGTGTTGTATTCATTTTCATCCATATAATAGAATCATTGAAAGTTATTAATTATTTCATTGATGAGTTTATATTTTTTTGAGTTAAATAAAAATAGGTGAGGGTATTTATGTTGAGTTAAAATAATAGGTGATGAATTTTATATGTTTCTTATTTTACAAAAATATCTAAATGAAAGAATCATATGATAATATGAATGTATTTTAATAGGAAATTCTAAAGGGTAGTTAAAGTGATAATAATTAGAAATGTTCTTAAGATGTATTAACATGATATATAATTTCATTCAAAACTCTAATATGTAAAGAAAATGTTTTCAAGGTGGTACATCACATTTTTCATTATATGTATCATTTTTATGATATAAATGATATTTAATATGTAAAATATTAAAATAATATATAGGATATTTTTTGGTGGTGTGACTTAAATGTGTTAAAGGCATGAAGGTACTATGATGTATAATATATTTATGGATCAGTAATATCATTCAGGGCGACATGTAATATTCTACCAATCCAACATTGGAAATTGTAATCTCACATATTTAATAAAGATGATATTTTCTTTGTTTGGTATTTTAGTTTGATGAAATGGGAGAAATCCAGATATTCTAGAATGATGATGTTGAAGATATTCTCTAATGAATTTAACATCCAAACGATTCAAATGGATTCAATGATTCAATATATAGGATAAAAAGATGTTCTGTTAACCAAATAAGAAGAATCTTGTGTCGTAATGAAAGTCATAAGGAGAAACATGATTGATATGGTTCTATTAGAATCCAAATAGTTTCATCAAAAGGTTAAATTAAGGTTTTAATGAGCTATAAAATGATAACCATTGATTTAATTCAATAAATGACATGAGAATCCAGTACTTAATTAAGAAAGGCTATGAAAAGAATAATTTTTATCTTGTTCTTTAAAGAGCAGTGTGACATTTGGATGATTTTCTGGTATGAGAACATGGATGATAATATAGATTAAATTCCTTAATATTTTGTAGATTTTTTATGAGGGAAAATATCAAACCACCTAGGAGATTATTTGAATTCATATTTTAATAGTGTTAAATTAAAATTTAATACCACAAGTTTTGTAGAAGATAATTCTTTAAATACTATATAATTATTCAATATTCCAATTATGGAAAAAAATGTGATTTGGTGAATATATAAATGAATAAGATATTGTGATTTTGATATTTGGAAAGAAATATAATACTATATTTTTATATTGATGTCATGCATCAACGGGAGAATAAGAGAGAGCGAGATGGGTGATTATCTTGTACTGTTTTTTCCAACTATATTGACACAATTTGAATTTTTTAGACGACATTTCGAAGTCTTTTTGTTAATAAGGAAGAAGAAAATATGTTCTTACATGATCTCATCCATATATATATCAATTTGAATTATTGATAATAAGATGGATGAGTGTACATTACTAGGGGTAATATTCTAGCACTCGAAATCCTAAAAGTTGTGGAGGAAGATCTTTTTTGTTGATGTTGTAGCATGCAAGATCATATCGAATATTGTATTCATAAGAGAAAATGGTGGACCATGGAAGACTAAAGAGATAAAATATAATCTAATATAGAACATTATTATTATGAGATAGTTATTTTAATTAGTTATGTCAATGTCGAACATACTTTAATAATTTATATTCAGTAAGAACTCACAAACTGTATATTTTTTGTTTGTCCCGACCCTTCCCAGTGGGGCCCACGTTGTGACTCCCCAATCCCAGCTCCAATAGGATAGGGGCTGGTGACTAGCACCGAGTAGGCATATCACTAACATATGGGGCATATACTATGTACTTATACACACAAAAAAACATCTCCAATCCCACAAATTAGAAAATATAAAAAACCACTAAGGGACAAAATACTTGCATACAACTAAATCCAACCAACAGACTACGATGGAGGGAAAATTACTGAATGTAAACTGAGCCAAAAAAACAAGCCCACAAAAAAAGAGAGTATGCAAGCTACAAAATCCAACCTATAATCATGAGAGCCACCATGAATGATGCTCATAGCCGTATAAACCCCCTGACATATAGGGAACTCCGAAAGCACAATCCTACCCTGGTCTGCCCTGGACTCCTTCAAAAGGCCGCTCATCTGCAGATGGCATGACACGTACGAGAAAAGCCCATGCTAGGGTGAGTACAATGATACTCAGTAGAAGACCCCAAAAACCAAAAAGAAATATGCAAAGGAAAGGTATAGACAACTATACACAACATATGACTACTGAACATATAATCGGAGAAACAAAATCCAGATATACTCAAATCCTAGACCTGTACTCTATAGACAAGTCACACAATTGCATACCCATTCTAGGGATTCAGTTTCATGATTCTAGGAAGATCTTGTCCAGGAAAACTCACTCCACGAGTCTGATAGCTCTGATAACGTATGAACTTGAAGTGCCCTTCATCGAAAAACGTTTGCAGAGATGGATACACTCATTACAGGAGAACACACTCTTGAGTGGGGAAAGATCATGATACCCAGATGAGGATAACTACCAAGCCTTGGTAGATACCACAACTCATCTAGATTCACCTAATTGGTATAGGATCAGTGCCCTGTGGAAATATTCACAACCATACCTTACTCTACCTAGGGTCATGAATAGATAGAGGATCTCACTCCGGGCCTCTCAGGGGTGGGGGGGGGGTCCTGACTATATCTTCGAATACCCTATGGAATGGATCGTACTCTGGTAGAAGAAAATGATACATGAACATAAGGGGAAATAGAAAAAGGGGTCACTAACCCAAACAAAACATGTCCAAGTTACGGTGGACAATAAGATCTAGCCATGTAATGAGAAGTAAACAACGTGTAGAAGTGTCACATGTCGTGTCTTCTGACCCCATGTACTGCCCATGTACAACATGTCTTTCCATATGCCTTGTCATGTAAAACAAAACTACACAGTGTGTAAAATGGATGACAAGCCGTGTCAAAGTATCTGAGGTTTTCTCCAAGTACGCTGGCCATTTACTCGTACACAGCCTCAACCCATGTATACCAACCCGTGTAGTCGGCACACGGGGTGACCTGCATTACTGGCCTTGTATGGCCGTGTGGTGGAGTACGCGGTTGTCTAACCCACCCCATTTCCATGTTTCACATAGGATACAAACTTAGTCCTGTATAAGGACCCACATGCCTTGTTCTTTGATGAACACCCTGTGTCATCACCTCACACACTGCAGAACCCTAGCTGACACATATCTGGACCCACACGTCGGGTTCTTTGGGTTACACGTTGTTTGTTTTAGAAATTTTTAGAATAAAAAACCTGCTATTCCACACCTCAAGAACTCATCTAGTCTTCAATCCTGTTGTCATTTTTCCACAAAATGTAAAAATTATGGTCTCCCCGACATCCCAAAGTTGTCCCCATTGTTTTCGGGCTTCCGATCGGGACTGAAAATGTGTATCGATCCACCCATGCAAAGAATGATTGATGGATGTTCTCTCCCGATCCGATCTGATTCATAGTCCAACAATGTCGTCACACCTCTGCTAGGTATTCACGATGTCAGATATCCAACTTGGGATCGTCATGTTTCAAAACAGATGCACAACGATCTATAGTTCATAACCCCATGAAACACGAAGAATGTGGGGTTGATGGGGAGGAAGAAATCACATAAACCAATTTTAGGAATGAACCTCCACTTTCGTTCATCATGGTGTTTATCTTCTCCCATTAAAAGGTTTGAACATAGAAAAATCAAATGATAAACAAACAACTATCTTAACAATCTCCCAAAAACCCCCAAATAAACCAAAAATAGTAACCCTCTAGCCAGAATGCACGTTCCACAGATCATCTTGTTTGTGGATTGATCTATGTTTGTCATTTAATCTAATAATGAGGAAAATAAGAATATAAATAACAACCCCAACCTCTATCCGGTTGAATAACGATCTCTATGTCTCATTCGTTGGAGAGGTTTTTCGAATCTGAGATGCTTCGATCGATTGCGTCATCCTCATCCACCAACAATTTCTCCTCCAAAGCTCCTATGGAAAAGCTCAATTCACATGGTTATGTGGCTAAACCTCTAAACATTCAATAAGAAAGTATTAATAGAAGAGTATTAAGTCTTTGTACAAAATGGAAATATTTTAAATAAAATAAATTATTGATTTATTTTATTTCTATTAAAATGTCCAAAAACTAACTATTGCAGCTGACCCACACCAGTTGATGTTAGGCCCCACCTAAAATAAAGTCTCTGATCTAAACAAAATGGTGCCCTTAAATTTATGATTGAAGCACCAATTTTAATGTTATTCAATATTTTCAAGAGAACTGCTAGCGCGTGCTATTTCAATTTTAATTAATATTATACATTTATTTTGGGACTCCAGGCCTCAAAATCCTATGTTATAAAAAGGTATAGACATGAAATAAATTCATATAATATTTAAAAATAACACACAGAAAATATGAGACATGAAATTCTCCCCCACTTTTGGGCTTTACATCTCTGAAAGACAAAACAAAAGGCTACTCAGAATGATGTGTGTACTAGGCATGGATCTTATTATCCCTCTCCCATGTGCCCTCCTGGAGATTCTCATACTGCCACTTAACGTGCTCCAAGGTAATCGATCGACCACAAGGGATCCTCCCCAGTTGATCCCCAATATCCACCTTTCACTCAGTAAAGGCTACTACAACCTCGATTTCCAGCTCACCCTAGTCGATAACGTGTGATGGGTCCTACACATACCTTCTTAGCAACGACATGTGGAAGACATCATATACACATGAAATTGTGGCCTTAGATCTAGGAGGTACACTACCTTTCCAACTCTGTACAGTTTCTGAAAAGGGTCAATAATCCTCATAGATAGCTTGATGCCCCAACAAAATCTCTGCAACCCTCACTGAGGTGAGAACCTAAGGAAGATGTGGTCCCCTTCCTCAAACTCCAAAGGTCTCTACCATCTATTAACATCATACTTCTACCAGATTTATGCTGTATTAATACACTCTCGGTTGATCTTCACCTTCTTAGTGGAATCTCACACCAAGTCTGGACCCATAAGTACTGACTCTCTAGGGCCAGTCCAGCAAAACAGAGACTGAAGGGGTCTCTTATATAAATCCTTGAATGGTGCCATTCCAACGGTGGAGTGGTAGCTATTGTTGTATGGAATCTCCACCTATGGTAGTTGGTCCTCCCAAATATAACCAAATTCCAAGATATATGTCCATAACATGTCCTCCATAACATGAATGGTCCTCTCTGTATGACCATATGTCTGGGGATGGAATGTTTTTCTCAAGAATAGTGGAGTCCCAAAAGCCCCCTACAATCCCTTCCATAACCGGGATGTGAAGCAGGTGTCTCGATCTGAGACTTTTTTCGAAGGGATTCAATGAAGATGAAATATCTCATGCACATAGAGGCGTCCAAAACTATCTATGGTACCCTAATCCCAAATATCTATGAAGTGGGCCAACATGGTGAGTTGGTCAATGATCACCTAGAAGGAATCAAGCACCTTGGACATCTATGGTAAACCCATCATGAAGTCCATGGATATTCCATCCCACTTCCACTCTGGAACATCTAGGGGTGAGCTAATCCTGTAGGAACATGGTGCACAGCTTTCACTTGCTGGTACATAAGGCCCTGAGAAACAAACTCTACAATTACCTTCTTCATGCATGACCACCATAACTGTCCTCGGTGATCTGATACATCTTATACACTCGAGGATGTACCACCAAGGGGGATGTCTGAAACTCCATCAAGACTTCCTCCCACAATTCAACAAGTACAATAGTATGTCCCCTTAAAAGAACTATGTGCTTCACACATTGCAAATATCCATCAGGGGAATTCCCTAAGGATAACTGAGCATGTAAAGCCTCATAGTTAACATCCCCAAGTTGTGGCTCCCTAACTTGCTGTAAGAGTGGAGTGGTGACAACCATCAAATAAAGGTAATCTGCATCCTCTCTGTCCAAGAAGGATAATTGTAACATGGCTAATTGTTTTGTTTCCTCACTCAGCACCTGTGATCTCAATCTTATACTAAGAACATCAGCCACATTGTTACCCTTACCAAGAGTATAAATGATCTTGAAATCATATTCCTGAAGGAACTCTAGCTAATTCTGATGTCTCATATTCTGATCCTTCTGCGAGAAGATGTTCTTGAGGCTATTGTGGTCAGATTAGAAGATGAACCGCTTGCCAATAAGGTAGTGTCGCCACATATTCAATGCGATGAATACCAATTAAAACTTGAGATCATGACTAGAATAGTTCTTCTCATGTGGACCAAGATTCTGTGAACCATAATAAACCACTGTCAACCTCTGCATCAGGACACAACAAATCCTAGTCCCCGATACATCGTATAAAACTACTTACTCGATGCCCTCCTCCAGCAATCTCAAGATTTCGGTGCTTTTAAAACACTTCCTCAACTTCTTGAAAGCCTATTGTAAGTTTCACATTCACATGAGGGGTTTCCATTTCTTATTCAAGGCTGTCATCGGTGATGATATCTGGGAGAAATCAAGAATGAATCTCCGAAATATATCCCTACATCCCAAGGAAGTTCCGCACCTCCGTCACACTCCAAGGTGGGTCCCATGCTAACAATGCCTCACCCTTGGATGGTTCCATAGATCCAACATCTTTTGAGATAAAATTTCTAAAAAATAGGACCTCCCAAATCAATAATTGGCACTTTGAGTAATTCCCATAATGTTGGTTCCCTTGGAGTACGTCAAGAACCATCAGCAGGTGTCTCGCATGCTCCTCCTCTGATGCCGAGTATGCAAGGATGCCATTGAGAAAGACCACTAAAAACCAGTCTAAATACAGTTGTAATATTCAGGTTATAAGTCCCATGAACACTACGGGGGCGTTCTTCATGCCAAAAGGCATCACCAAGTACACATAGTGACCGTAGCGGCATCTGGAAGCCTTCTTTGGTATATCCTCTTCTCGTAATCGTAAATGGTGGTCACATGGCTGAAGGTAAACCTTAGAGAACCATTGTTCCCCTATCTTCTGATTGAAGATGTTGTCGATCCATAATAGTGGGTACTTGTTCTTCACCATCAACTAGTTCATGCACCATTAATCTACGCATAACCACAAAATCCCATCTTTCTTCTTGGAAAACAATACTGGGGAAACCTAGAATGAAATATTGGGTCTCACGAAAACCTTTCTCTACAGATATGACAACTACACCCTCAGCTTATGAAGCTCTTCAGAATCCATCTGATATGGAGGTGAGGAAATTTGTGTTGTCCTGGGGCTTAAGTCGATGAAAAATTAAATCTTTCGATGGGGAGGTAGTCCTAGAACATCTTTGTGAAAGAAATCCTCGTACTCTGCCACTACTACAAGGAACTAGAAGATCACAACATCTACTACTCTGAGGATAAGTCTATACAACTCATGAGTGATCGGAGACACCCTCTTGTGCATGATCACATTCTATGCTTTCTGAGACTCTGTTTCACCGACAATGGAAAACCTCATCCCATCGATGCAGAAACACCTCACTCTTCGCCTAAAGTACTCAATATGACAATGGACTGAAGATAACCAAGTCATACTGATAATGACTTCTTATGGAATCGACACTACCACCAAGAGGTTCCAACCAAAACTCTCGCCTCCAAAGGTGAGATCACAGTGTCTGCAAAGTTGTGTGATCATCGAGTCTCCTCCCATAGGTGTCTCCAAGCATAAGGGTCTAGTCAACATCTCTACAAGAATATTAAGGTTTCTCACAAGATATGTGGTGAGTAAGGAATGACTGGAAGATGTGTCAATAAGTATAACAAATAAGACAGAAAGAACACAGATCGTACCTCAGATCATTTCTAGAGTCCCTGGATCGTTTGCCTCGACCACATGCAGTTGTCCCCGCCCCTATCCCTTAGCTCCCTGAGCCTGGTGCGGACCTTCTAGTGGTGGTGGTGGAAATAGATCGAAGCTTATTCCACCATATAGAGATCCCCATGCTCCTCTTCCATGTCTACTACTTGGCAGGTCTATCTGCTCCACTCTCTATCTCAACCTCGGCCTCGGTGGTCCATCCACCACCTCGCTCTCAGCAGCTTGATGGGTTAGAAAATCTCTGGAGAGATGTCCTTTACCATTATACTAGTAGCATCACCTCTCCCTAGGATGACTAGATCCATCCTAAGATCCATGTACTATAGAACCCCTATCATGGGTCCTCCTGTGATGTATCCCATGTCTTGATCCCTATGCCTGATGTCGGATCCCTGCTGTCGAGGTCTCCGCACCTGTCTACCTGCTACTAACTATCATCAGTTGTCTCTGCTCCACCAAGATGTTCTCGATCACCAAAGACCACTCGAGCACTACAACATAGGTCATTATAAATAGATTCACAACACTAGCTCAGATGACCCATCATAGACCTCGATCGAAGGTCCGAGCTCAGAAGTACTGATCCCATACCATATCCATCGAGTACCTGGAAAGGTAGTAGAAACTCGATGAATAATCATCCACCATCAAACATCCCTATTGAAGCTGAAGAAAAGCTTGGATAAGCACTAATCTCAGAATAACTGGTGATAACACATCCCTAAAGAGTCATCCATACTCCGTCCATGAAATAGTATCCTTGTCGGGAGTCTGTGTGGTCAGATCCACTATCATCTTGTTGAACCCTGAAGAAGGCTCGCTACTAGGATCAACCTCGGGTCCCCCAGTTTCCTTAAAATATGGAAAACACTAGTCATAGTATCATTCTAGTCCTCATCCTCCTTAGGGTCGGGCTCACCTCGGAACCTGAGGGGTCTCTATCTCTGGAACTCAAGGAGCACGCTCAGCCTGTTCCCCTCACCAGTCAAAACTGCAGGTACAAAGGGCTTCTCCACTGGTGGTGGTATATAAGGTGCACCACCTGGAGGTAACAATTGGGGAACTGGTCCATGTATCATAGCCTCTTCAATGAGGGGGTCATCCTTGTGATCGTGCTACTAAATCATAGAGGGTATGCATCACAGAGGCATCCTATAAGGAAACAAGATGTACTATGGTCAAATATTATATCTGGATAGATGACACAAAGGAATTGAAAAACACAACCCATTCCTATATGATGTAAGTACGAACTTCTTATTTTTTCCACCAATAGGGTTTTCATGTACCGAGTTGATAGTAAGGTTATTAGAGTCCTGGTGTTTTGATAGGTCGACCACCTGTGCCAACACTAGTGTCTAAGGCCAAAATGATGACCTCGAAAAACATAACATCATTGGCCCAAAAAAATCTAACAAACTCTTGGTTATAAGGTAGAAACGACGACCGCTAATACCACTCTGTCTCAACCTATCCCAGTGGGGACCGTGACAAAACTCCCCAAGTCTGCCTTCAATACTCTAGGGGCTGGTGACTGGCACATATTAGTCATATCATTGGCATGGATAAATTTACTAAGTACCTGTACACACAAACACACACACACACATCTTCAAGCCCAAAAATACTGAAATGTAAAAAAATCACTAATGAAAAAATACATGTATACAACTAAACACAAATAAAAATGTATGAGTGAAGGTAAAGTACTAAATGTAAACTGGGCCAAAATACAATCCCAATAGAAACAAGAGTCTTCAAACTATAAAATCTAACCTGTAAACATGAAGAGGAACTGGGACTTATACTCATAGCAGTAGGAACACCTCGGCCTATATGAAACATAGAATGCTTGTTCCTTTCCTGGTCCGCCCTGGACTCCATCAAAAGGCCGCTCGTCTACACTAGAAACGACTTGTGTGGAAAAATCCCATGCAGGGGTGAGTAAAACAATACTCATTAGAAGACCCTGAAAACCCCAAAGAAAAAATAAAAGGAACGTTATTATCAGCTATACATAACATATTTGTACTCAACATATAATCATAGAAACACAATCATGACATACTAAAATGATGGAACCTCTTGAAGCGCTCTCCAATGGGTGACTGGAAACCCTAAATTTTTTCACTGATTCTCTATGATTTTAGCCGATGGAAAGGTTTCATCCAGTGTGGGAGCTTACCCATCCTTCTTCTGTGCCTCCTGTCCCTGGTTCATCAAAAATTGACGTGGGAAATCTCGAAGTCCCCCTTCGATCCTTACCTATCTCCTTCCGCAATGCTCTGCAAGGATACGATCTAAGCAGTGTGAAGTAGTTCACACAACCACTCTTAAAAAATCATGAAGATGGGAGTTTCATGGTTGATGTGGATCCAGATGCCTTGAAGAAAAGAGAGCAGCTGTGAAAATACTCGGTTCTTGGCCGTGTTTCATACAACACAGTTGACCGGCCCTGGCCTTTACTTGAATTAAATAATCGGATTTCTCACTGCTGGGGCTCAGATAAATAAAGGATGGTCCCCATAAGCAAAGGCTACTATCATATCCTCTTCAACTCACAAGGTGAGCTTGATCAGGTTTGGAAACTCAGGAATCCTCAACTTAAACCTGGATTTCTTAGAATTTTGGATTGGGATGCTGCTTTTAACCTGTTCACACATAAAAATTATATGGCACATGTTTTGGTTAGAATTCATGGTCTCAATTGGTTTTATTGGCACCTGAAGATTCTTAATGATATAGCCTCCTGGATAGGTTCCCCCATTAAAATTGATCACAGGACATTGAATGGAGACCTTTCCCTTTATGCTAGAATAATGGTTGAAGTTGATCTGGCCAATGATATCCCATCTAATATTGGTTTCAATGCTATTAATTTTAGAACTGATCTTAGAATTGAGTATGAAAAGAAACCACCCTTTTGTGAGGTGTGAAAATTGGTTGGACACGGCCTTTACAATTGTAGGGTGGTTAGAAAACAAATGGATCCCCCAATCACTATTGACTGGAAGGAAGTAAAATATGGTAAAAAGGGGTTCACCATTTCAGAAAATCTTGATCACCCCAAAAAGAAACAAGACATCTGGGTTAAAAAATCCTATGTCTCTACATCCCTTGAGGGTAAATCATGGAGGGATTTAGTTGAGGAAGAAGAGTCTCTTCAAAAAAATTAGAGTATTGACACTGGAATAGGGGAAATAGTGGCTGGAGGTAATAGAAATAACCTGTATAGGTGCACCCCTGCCACTATTTCCAATTTTCCTACTTTTGCTCTTACCTCTAGTACAACATTTTCAAATGAGCATGTTTGTAGGGATTTGGAGAGACCTATTTCGGTTCCTTTAGAACTGTATGGGGTCTCTGATACTACCAATATGCCACAAGGTTCTATGGATAAAACTGTAGAACCATGTACTTCTGTTCTACCATTAACTATTCCTAAAATCAATACTCCTGCTCCAGGATTTACTGTTCTGGTTACTCAGGACGTTAATGCTGTCAATACTATGGCTCTTATCTCACAAAACACTTCACACACTATTCCTGTCTCACATGCTGAGTCTACATTTTCTCCTACTAGCTGTCCTGTTAACGGGGTGATGCCAAGCCCTGCTATTGGCATGCAGAATCCTGTTTTGTTACCCTCTATTTCTCCAATTTCTACACCCACTTATATTGATAAATTTATTTCTTCTAATACTGAAATTGTTGCACATGCAACTACTAATAACATCGCTACAACTCTTATTGCACACAACAATTATCTCTCCCCGCAGAACTGCACTTCTCTTCTGCATGTCTCTAAAACTACCTCACCTACTTCCCCCTCCTTATGTCTGGTGCAGTACTCAACAATATCCAAAGACCTGGTCAGAATTGAGACTCCTCCTCCTCTGGAACAGCCTGCTGTTCCTGTTGTTGTGCAGAACCACTCAATGGACAGTTCTGCTTTAGATACTCCAGGTTCTGACCTTAATTCAAATTCTTCTTTGAAAATAATTCCTCTCCTAGCTCTAAAACCTATGAGATCAAACAAAAACCTCCTTCCTCCCCTATGGTCATGCGATCCCAAGGGAAGAAAGAATCTAGAAAATCAAAAACAAAAGAAGGGTTCTAACCCAAAATGAAAATAGTCATGAATTTTATCTATTGGAATTGCCAAGGCTTGGCCAACAATGATACCTCTAAAACTCTTAGGAGGTTTTTAATCACTCATAAGACTCGTCTCTTTTCCATCTTAGAACGTAAAGTCAACTTCATTATGAACTTCATGAGATTTGGTTATCTTAATTACAGTTTTCTAAGCTCTTGTAAAAATGGTCATGAAGATGACCCTATGAGGATTTTTTATCACAACACTCTTCAAAATATCAACATTTTTAAAAATATTGAGCAGCAAATCACCTGTGATTTTTTGTGGAATGTTCATCATACCCATTACACTATGGTTTATGCCAATAATAGATATCAGGAAAGAGGAGTTTTATGGCATGAACTTCTTGATATGGCCTACTCCATTCAGGATCCATGGGTTGTTATGGGGTCTTCAATGCCATTCTAAACTCTTGCGAAAAAATTGGCCCGTCTCATCTTTCTATATCCTCTAGGGAATTTAGATCTACTATTAAAGACTGTAACCTTTTTGAAGTTATTCTAACTCGTGCCAAATATACTTGGTACAAAAAACACTATAATAAAATTGTTGCTAGTAAGCTTGACATGGATTTTGTTAACATGAAGTCACTTGATATATGGGACAGTATATCCAGTGTTACTCTGCAGAGGCTTAACTCTGACCATCATCCTATTCTGGTTAGCTTCATTATGAATGACCATAATCTTGTTCTTCCTTTTAAATTTAATAATGTTTGGTCTTCGAATCCTGATTGCGTCACCTTTATACATAACACTTGGAACTCCATGAATCACCATAAGGATTCCTTTTCCTATATATAAAAATTTAAAATATTAAAACAGGCCCTTAAGGGTTGGTGTAAAACTGCAAATTCTCAAATAGACCTAGATATTTCCTCCTTTGAAATGGATCTTAGCCACGTCCAAACTCAAAACACTAATTCAAACTTTAATATGGACCCCAATTGGAAGAAAATATATCCCTTAAACATAATTCTTTTCTCAATTTTATGGATAATATTCGTAAGCAAATTTTTAAGACTAAATGGCACACTGATGGTGATCAAAAAAATAAATTTTATAATTCCCTTCAAAGAATCAGAATGGCCAATCGTCCTCTTTCTAAACTTATTCATAATGATTTGATCATAGACTCCGAAGAGGCCATAACAGATCATGTTATCTCATACTTTTACAACATTTTTAATGGTCTGGAGATGAATATTGATATCAGATCTGACATTATTCTTTCAATGGTCGATGAAAGAGACAATGAATAAACTTTAAGCGCTCCACTTGATCAGGAAATTAAAGATACTATTTTTTGCCTTAATCTAGATAGTGCACCTAGACCAAATAGGTTCAATAATGGTTTTTATTAAAAGAATTGGGATATTATCCACAATGATGTTTGTAGCCTTGTTAAGAAATTTTTCATTCATGGATATCTCCCTCACTGAATAAATGCTCAATTTTTAACTTTAATTCCTAAGGATGAAAATTCCCCAGAGATCCATCAATTCAGACCTATTTCTCAGATTAACACTCTCTATAAAATAATTACCAAAATTATTGCTAGCATACTTGCACCTATTTTCAATAAAATAGTCTCATGGAATGAGTTTAGTTTTATTAAAGGTAGGTCCATCCAGGACTGTATTTGTCTTGCCTCCGAATGCACCAAAAGTATTAATAAAAACACTAGAGGGGGATGTGTGGAAATAAAACTTGATATTAGGAAGGCTTTTGACACCATTGATTGGATCTTTATTTTATAAGTTTAAAAAAAATTCGGATTTCATGATTCATTCATTGGAAAACATAAAACATTATTTCGCTCATCTTTTATTTCTATTCTGATTAATGGAACCCCTAAGGGTTTTTTCAAATGCTCTAAGGGTGTCAGGTTGGGAGACCCTCTCTCTGCCATCCTTTTTGTTATTGATGAGGACTACTTAAGAAGACTTCTCAATAATTTAGTTGATCAAGGTAAGATCAAGCCTATAAAAGCTTCCAGAAATCTAAATACCCCTACCCACATTTTATATGTTGATGATATCATCCTATTTCTCAACGGTGATAAAAAAATATACATTTCCTCAAGAAAGATCTTAATCACTATGAGAAGGTTTCTGGACACGTGATTTCCTGGAATAAATAGTATATTTTTTTCGAAAGAGCTTCCCTGTTATAAGGAAATCTATAATTACCACTTCTCTTGGAATTAAATAAGGCCTCTTACCTTTCAATTATCTGGGTGTCCAACTTTTATGGGGTTGTCTTAAGGCATGCTACATTGCTAATATCACTGATCAGATCATAAATCAACTCTCTACTTGGAAGGGGAAATCTCTCACCATGGTTGGTAGAATATGTTTGGTCAAATTGAACATTGTATCAAAAATGGTTTACTCTCTTATGATTTACAAATGGCCTGTCAGCATCTTTAGAAAAATTAATAATTATATTAAAAAATTCATTTGGTTAGGAAATATTTTTGAAAGGAAACTTGTCACTATACCTTTGAATTCTTGTTGTAAACCCCTTGATAAAGGTGGCATTGGTATAAAAATTTTAAAGCTCTTTAATAATGCTCTTCAAGCCTGTCTTACATGGCGTATTATTAATAGTTCCTCTAAAGATTCTGAATTCTTAAATAATAGATTCATCTCTAAACTATTGAATGGGAACTGTAATTACATCAACTACATGATCTGGCCCTCTATTAGGGACTCATTTCACAAAATCATCGAAAACCCTAGATGGATGGTTAGTGCTGTTTCTTCCATCAATTTTTGGTGTGGAAAATGGTGTGATAACATCTTGATTTCATTGTTACCTCCAAATATCATCCCTGATGATACTAATCATTCTATAAAATAGGTCCTCCTATTTCATAGACATGACCTCCCTGACAATATTGTGCAGATCATTGATACTAATTATTTTACTCATATTGGTGACTTCCTAGTTTGGGAACCTACACCAAATGGCATCCTAGACTCAAAAAACTTCTATAAGTAATTCTTTTCTGGGAATGAATCTAATTGTCAATAGGTGATCCAATTTAACATGCCTTGGATTAAAAATTCTAGGATCAACCTAATTTGGCGCATTTCTCACAATAGATTACCCACTGCAGCCTTTCTGCAATCTTTTAGCATTCATCTCTTCTCTAAATGTCACTTTTCTAACCAGCACAGGGAAGATGCAGATCATATTTTCTTGTCTTGTGCGACGGCCTCTGCTCTATGGAATTATGGTCTTGAATTATTTAATTTTAGATGGACCTTATCTTACTCTATTTGTTTATTTCTAAAAATGCATTAGATATGATGCCTCTCTACAGATTAAAAATATTATTCTTGCGGTAGTGGTGGAGCTCCTGCATGAGATCTGGTATGCTCGTAATGACCTTATTCATAACAATCAATCATTTAGTCTCAATGCAGAAAATGCTCAGATTATTATTTTGATTCATGAAGCCGCATCAATTCAAAAATACTCTTGCAACAACTCGGTTGGCTACTTTGAGATTCTTCGTCATCTATGTGTGCCTGGTATTTACCCAAAGCCCAAACGTTTTATTGAAGTTTTCTAGAAACCACTGATGCTGGGATGGATCAAATTAAATGTGGATGGTGCTTAAAAAGGCAATCCTGGCCCTGCAAGTTGTGGGGCCATATTCAGAGGCTCATCTGGTCAGTGTCAGGGCTTCTTTTATGTTGGATTTGGTCATTCTTCATCGCTAGAGGATGAGATGCTGGGGGTCATCCATGCTGTTGATTTTTCACTTCAAAGGGGTTTGGAGAATGCTTTGGGTTGAAAGTGATTCCACCACTATCATTCATGCCATATGGAATGGTATCACTCATCTTTCTTGGTCACTTACCACTCTTTGGATGAATTTTCTGAACTCGCTTCATGGGTTAGAATACATAGCTACTCATGCTTACCGTAAAGCGAATGCTGTTGCTGATGCTCTCGCTAACAAAGGAGTTCAATAGAGCATGACATGGCTTTACACTCTTCCAAATGACCTATTATATATTTTTGGTAGAGATTGTAAAAAAATCCCATCTTTCCATATTTTGTAACCCTTTTGCTTTTCAATAAATAAATTGTGCTTTGGTCTTTGAACGAAGCATTAACTTTTAAAAAAAACTAAAATCTTAGACTTGTAGTCTAGAGGCAAGTCACACAACCACATACTCACTCTAGGTAATAATTTTCAAGAATCCACAAAGCACTTGTCTGGGAGAACTCACTCCACGAGTCTGATTGCTCTGATAATGTTCATACGAGATGTATCATTCATCGGGAAAAGTCAGAAGATATGGATACACTCATTCCGGGAGAACACACTCCAAGGTGGGGAAAGATCACGATACAATAATTAGGATCACATGCAAGTCCTTGGAAGATATCTTGTCTCATCTAGATTCACCTACTAGGTAAGGTATCGACACCCTAGGTAAATAGTCACGTTGATACCTGACTCTACCTAGGTTCAAAAAAGGATAAAGGATCTTTCTCCGAGCCTCTCGGAGGGATTCCTGACTCTATATCAGAAAGCCTGGCTGAAGGGATCATACTCTTGTAGAAGGAAATGATATCGGACCTTCATGGAAACAAGAAAAAGGGGGCACTAACCCAAATGAAACATGTCATAGATATGGTGGACATGATGAGAAAGAATTGTACTGATAAGTATGCGGCGTGTAGAAGTGTCACACACTATGTTTTTTGACCCTGGGTTTTGCCCGTGTACAATAGACCGTGTCATAAGGCATGTCATGTAAAATGAAACTACACAGCATGTAGAATAGATGACATGTTGTGTTAATGTATGTGAGTTCTTCTCCATGTGCGCTGTCCAGGTACCCATACATAGCCTCAACCAATGTATTCCAACCTGTGTAAACGGCACACGGGGGTGACCTACGTTACTGGCCCCGTATGGAAGTGTTGTGGAGTACACTACTGTGTACCCCAGCCTGTGTCCATGTATCATCAAGGATACATACCGAGTCACATTTAAGGACCCACACGCTATGTTCTTTAAAGAACATGCCATGTTATCGCCTCACGCACTATGGAACCCTTGCCGCAACTTAGCCGGACCCACATGTCGTGTTCTTCGAGATACATGCCATGTGTTCTAGAAATTTACAGAATCTTGAACATATTCCTTCATGCCTCAGGTACTACTTCGGTCTTCGATCCGACCATCTTTTTTCCACGAAACATGAAAATTAAGGTCACCCCGACATCCCTATGTCATCCCAATTGTTTCTGGGCCTCTGATTGGCCATGAAAATTTGTATCGATCCTCCTACATGAAGACATATCGAAGGATATTCTATCTTGATTTGAGTAGATTTGTCATATGCCATTGTCTTTGAACCTCTACTAGGTAGTCATGACATCAGATCTCCAATTTTGGATCGTCACGTGGCGAAACAGATGTGCAACGATCCATTGTTCATAACCCCATGAAGAACACGAAGAACACATGGTTGAAGGGGATGAAGAAATCACATAAACAAATTTGAGGAATGAACCTCCATCTTCATTCATCGCGGTTTTGATCCGCTCCAGTTATAAAGATTAAATAGGTTGAAATCTAATGATAAACAAACAACTATCTTAACAATCTCCCAGAACAAACCCCGATGAAATGAAAAATAATAACCCGCCCACAAGAACACACGATCTACGGATCACCCTGTTAGTGGATTGATCTTCGTTCATCATTTATTCAATGAACGGGGAGAATAAGAATAGAGATAACAAACCCTACCTTGATCTGGTTAAATAATGATCATTGTGTCGAGTTTGTTGGAGAGGTTTGTCGAATCTGAGATGCATCGATAGATTGTATCATCATCGTCCGCAAACAGCTGCTTCTCCAAAGCTCCAAAGTAAAACCTCATTTTGCAGGGTTATATGGATAACCCTACAAACATTCCAGAAGAAGGTATTAATAGGTGAGGATTAGGTCACTACACAAAAATGAAACATTTTATATAAAATAAATTATTAATATATTTTATTTCCATTAAAACATCCAAAAACAAACTCTTGTATTTGACCCGTGCCAGTTGATGTTAGGCCCCACCTAAAGTGAATTCACCACTCTGAACGTAACGGTTCCCTCATATTTCTAATCTGGAAACTTATTTAAAATTTATTCTAATTTTTCAGGAAAACTGAACATGCATGCTGTTTAAATTTTAATTAATTTCAAACATAGATTCTCAGCACTCTAGGCCTCATAATTGCATGACTTTGAAAGGTATAGTCTTTAAATAATTCCATATAATATTTAAATATAACACACTAAAAAATATTAGACATTATATCATTATGAATGATACCTTTCCACATATTTTAATCAATGATTTATACTACTGATAAATTTCTATATCAAACTCAAATAGACCACAACATGAAGTTTCCATGAAAATTGGGGGTGAAATATTTAAAAAAATCATGAGTGGCTTCTGTTTCTATCATTTAACCTATATATTTTTTTGAGTGAGACATCTAAGGGAGTGGATCATGAATTTAACTAGTAAAAGATATTAGATTCATTAGAATAATTATTTTATAAAATAGAACAATCATTTTTTCCCAATTCATAATGATAAATCACTACATACCTGGGCACTTCACAAGTCTGCATTCAAAATCGTAGTATCACATTTAAAAATAATAAAAATTCAAAAAGAATCAGGAGAAATAATTTTCAATTTATAATTATAAAATAAACCACTATATTTCCAAAAATTCATCCAAATACCCTTTTATTTTTATGTATAACATTATATGATTGTATTAGTTTAATGTAACAACAAAAATAATTTATAAATCATGGTAAGTTCATTTTTTATAATATTTCTAGAAAGGAATTAATTAAATATCTTTCTTCACAAATATCTTAAACAAAATAACTTTATTAGTCCCATAAATTATTTACTAATTCATTTAATCATAAAATTCATAGTTTTCTCAATACAAATGAAATATAGGGATCCATTATTCAACAAATTAATAAATCATTTAATATATGATATAAATATATCACCAAAACTACAATGTTATTGGAAATGTGACTTTGAAATGAATCATTTAATCATCTAAACATGATAAATATTTCCAAATCAAAAGTGATTTTCAAAAATTAGCCAAATATCATATAACACAAAATTTTGAAAAAGAGATAAAAAACTTCACTAACTATTACCATGAATATATTCATTCATGATATTGTTATTCACTATTATTGTACTTAAATTAATACAATCCATAAAACAAAGTTTCAACCAATATCAAATTTGGACATCATAGAAATGATTTTTTATCCAATCTTTTATTGTTTTCCATTAAAAATTTTATTGACCTAAGATCCACAATATTTTATGGAAATATTTAATCAATAAACAACCTTACCAAGTTAAATACATTTTTACTAAAACATAAATACAATCAAAATATATTCAATGAAAGGACTTAAAAAAGAATACCAATCATATAAGAAACACATTTAATAAGATCAAAGTACATAAAATACATCATGATAAATTATAATGAAACATCTATAAAAAACATTCAATTAATTTCGTTAAAAACTCCCTGATCAAACACTCATAAATATTCCAACTCAATCTGTTTATTTTTTTAAAATTTGAGAGTGTGGTGGAATGACAAATTATATATCTAAATTAATTTCATAACAATATATTCATTGATATTAATTTTTTGGAAATGAGAATCCTATCCTTTATAAAAAAATAACATTGAAAACATCATTCTTATCATAAAATTGTTTTATCATGTTGGAATAGAATCTTTTAATACTAAATATATGAAAAAACTAACTTAAAAAATAAGATAAATTTTAAAATATTTTGAAAACCCATGAATGTATTGATTTAAATATTCATGATTTTCCAAATTTCCAAAAACACTCATCAAAACTTATTTCACCACCTGTAAACAAATTATGTTGTATAAATAAATTAATAAAAAAAAACACACATATATCCTTGAAAAATAAAAATTATCTATAAATTAATAATTAGTAAAATTATGATTATTTAATTCTTGATATGTGTATAATATTCATTAGGGATATCTAATTAATCAATATAATTTATGATATATAAGAAAAAATGGAAAAATTTAATTTAAATGTTAGGGAATCCTCATTGTGATAAATGAAAATAAGAAATAACCCAATGAAGGGTTGACTGGAACCATTCAATCATAGACATTCTAGGTAACTTGAGTATCTAATATTAAGAGGGTGATAAAACCTATTTATGGTATTCTTCTTATGTTTTGAAAATATTTCTATAACCTACACCTTTACATATATCCTGATCATATTCTAATACAAATTTTCAATGAACAAAACCATAATATTCAATCTCAAGGATCGAGGCATGTTATAAAGAAATATAAGATAGTAACCATTTCTATATAGTTATTAAAAAAAATTGAGAATAATTTTAAGCATAATAACTATAAAAAAAATGAAACCACATAATGAAACAACTATACTATTTAACAAATAATCTTTCATCGAATAATATCCATCATAATAAAGGAAATATTATCTAAATATGTTTTCAATGGATAAAATCCCAAATAGAAATAACACAATAGACATTGCTGACACTATGAGGAACATGAGCACCCTCCCAAGAAACCACCGCTATTCCCACATTTTATTAAAAATAGTAATATACATATAAATAAAATACTTTTCATTAGAATTTATAAAACAAATCCATTGATGCCAATCTATATTATCTTGAAGAAATGAGTATACTACAAGTAAAAATTATTATTGGGATTGAAACATATGATCTATATATACAATTTATAAATTAAATGATAATAAAATACATGAACTTTAGATATTAAAGATCCATTTTCATTGTGGTCAAAACATGTAACATGTAGATGTAACATTATTAAAATTATGTTCAATCAAAACATGTTTTACAAGTTTAATGTGTAGTGAATAAAGAATAAGTGAAAAAATAAAATTAAAAAATATTTATATCAGTAATATATAAACGAATAATGGGAGGGATCCTATTGGTACATGGAAATGGAAACCGATGATACTCATACCAAGATAACAACCAAATATGTGTAGGTTACTAGTCAATGATGAATCATAAACTAGTGTTAATTCCCATTATAAAACATCCCAAAAAAGAATTATAAATGAGTGTATGATAGAAAGTGGAAAATAATAAGTCATATTAGGTAAATAAAGTAAGTGTTAAATCACTTTTTGGATACTCACTTGTCCTAAAATACCTCTTATGTACCCTATGAATTCTCATGAATCATCACCATGAAGTAATGGTATATTCAGTTAAAAATAATCCTTTAATAAATTATTATTTTATAAAAAATACTAAGATTATTCATATAAAAATTTAATTTAAATTAATATATTAAATATGAATGTTCTCAATGAGAACATGCCAAATAAAAAAAAATTTAATGACATAAAAACCCTTATATTCTCTAAAATTCATCATTAAAAATAGCTCAATAAATCATTATAAATCTTGTCATAACATTTGATAAAAACACTTTGAATTAATCACATATATAAACCTATTTAAATTTCCACAAATTTGTTGAGTGTACCTTTTTAATATAAATTATAAAATTTTATTTATATTCATTTCATTAAGATATCAATTTTCAAAAAAGAGGCCATAGTAATAGATTTTTTAACATGATCATTGGAATCATATTTATCTTTTTATATTGTTATAAACCTGGATTAAAATATGAAAAAAGTTCATTGTTCTAGGAATAAAGGATGATAAATTAATACACCTACATTAAATGTATATTTAATAATTAAAATAGTTATAATTTATATAATACCTATTTATAACCACAAAGGGTCATTATTAATATATTATAATCCCCAAAAATAGAATTAGATACCCTATTGAACCGTGAAAATACATACCATTGATCCATATATTAAAAGTGGGACCTCTAACCGAATGCATAAGATAATAATTGTGATTCTCTAAAGCTTATAATGGATAGGAATTTATGTTTTCAGTGTTTCTACTAAACATATTGAAACTCCAAAAATCAATTTTTCCTATGAAAGAATATAAGTGGAGAAAAAGAAAGAAATAAGTAGAGGATGATGAGAAGAGGATAAGTAGTAAGTAGATGACATTCCTTGATTCCTTCTATGAAATACATTTTAAGAATAGTAACGAATAGTAGGGATGCGTGTTTTTCCTACACCCATGCATGAAATCCACAAATGGGTTTATAGTGATGAATCCCCAAAAAAATAGGTTTTTTGAAATTACATAATAAAATATAAATTTATATTAATTATTACCAAAGATACAAAATAATGATCCTAATGAAAAATACATATCTTTTATTTATAATCGATCAAAAATAGTTTAACAGTTGTTTGTTTCAATCAAAATTTTTCATTATTGGAAGTATAAAAACATAAACCCAAAATAAATGCAGTAAAATGTACCTTCATATTTTGTAAATATATTAATCAAAATAAAATTAAATAGAATTCATAAAATAAGATAACTACAATAATTATCCAAAATGTTACACTACACTCACCCATTAATCTATTATGGAAAGCCTCAACTAGTCTAGATACAAAATTCAAGGTATTGTGTAATTATTATTGGAGGACATAATTATCATGCATGGTTAGGTTGACTATGATATTAACAATTTATTTATATTCTCTCTAAAACACTACACATGATTAGATCCAATGGTTTTAGAGACTATGTTTCTAACCGTGTTTCCTATAAATTTTTTAAAAAACTAAAATTTCAATTAAAAACAATTGAAAAATAAATATATATAAAATAATAAGATGAAGGGTTCACACCCATTTAGGTCAAATTTAAATTCATAGAAATAATAACCTTACTTAAAATTTAATTTTTTAATATAATACCTTTATCAATTCATATATCTACAATCAGTATTCATAAATTCATAATCATCATTTCTGTTTTATTTTTCATTCTCTTACTTATGAAAAAGAAATTTCATATTAACATTATGGTAATAGAGTGTATAAAAAGTCTTCCATATCAATAAATATATATAACACATATTCTTCCATAAATTCTATGGAATAAATTATGTCATGATAATTCAATTAATTTCAAACACCTAAGAATACACATGGAAAAAGATACTTATTTGTGATAATATTAGTCATGGTTTCCATCATTCATTCAAATTCGTGATTCATGATAAGAATCAATAGTTTCCTCAGTTATAATTGATAATACAAATCCTTAGTGACAATAAAAACCAACGACACTCAAAACATACAGTGTTCATATTATTGGGTATCACATTAAGTTATCCTTACTTTGAGATCACAAAAAATGAAATTATTGTGAATAATTATCAACGTCTTATGAGTCACTATAATATTATAGTTAGTCATAAAATTTTTTCTACCTGGATGGTGTATCAATAAAAAAATACAATGTTATGAATATTGTCATAACATCTCTAGGTTCTCATTATAAATGGAGTTTAATATAACCTATAAATGAAATAAATACATTAATTAAATTATCATTTATTTAATTCAAAAAAAAATTATATGAATAATATATTTATATATCCCTAATAATATGTGGTTTGATAATAAACATTTACTAAAAAAGGATTCTTCTTGGGTGATAACTCTGAAAAACAGCCTCTAAACTGAAATCCACAACTACTAATCTTCACACTATAAGAATTAATATGATTAATATGATTCTTCTAGGAAATGGATTTAGTATTTGGGTAAACCATATATTTACGGTTACCAATCTATTATCCATTGTACAAAATCTTTTATTAAAATCCATAAAAAATGTAATGTTTTTTAAGAATATAATTTATCCATTAGTGTGATTTGGTATCATTATCAAGCATAACCACCCTAATATTATCATAACATATTTTGTTGAGATCTATATAATTATTTTTTATTTGAATATCTATTTTATATATATATATATATATATATATATATATATATATATATATTCTTAAAAATTATTTTACTACCTAAAAAGTTTAAAATACCTTCATTATACTATTGAATGGGTGATTATGTGTTACTTTGATACTTTTTTGTATTATATTAATACCATTCATGTTGAAATCATAGAATATATTTTATTTAAAAAATCATAATCTATTTAGACGCTACTATATTTATATATATCCACAAACTTTTTCCTCACTATCTCATAAATAAGTTATGAATATATTCAACATATGTTCCAAGTACATTATGGACTTTTTATTTCATTTATAATGAATCTCTCTTTGATTTTTTTTATATTTATGGATCACTCGAATGGGATAAAAAAACCTAATACATGTCATGAAATAAATTATATATTTGATCATTTATTTTTATGTAGTTATTCACATTATTTCTTTCTCATAATGTATCTAAGGACATATCTTCATAGAAATGTTTATATCATTTAACTCATGAAATATTCCACTCATGATGTGTTCCATATTATATATTTTCAATACATTTGTGATGTATATATTTTTTAATTAGTCTATACAACAACCTAGATGTGTTTTTATCTATATCCCAATAATATAAATATTTTCACTTCAATTATTCAAAGATAAAAATATATTCAACCATCCATTTACGAATTATAATACAAGTATATGATTTCCCATTAATAATATCAAATCTACATATAAGACTTTGAATATCAAGGAAATATAAATCTCCTTATTATAAGAATATTCCCCACTATCATTTTCAATGAAACAAATTATCCTATCAACTCATTGAAATGAAAATTCCATGATATGGATGTCTGAAACAACACATAAAAGGTTATATGAAACTTGAATAAATTTCTGTCATCGATTGATTTTAAAAATATATTTAGAAGTATCAAATTCAAATATTCCAAATACATCATATACATGAATTTGGTATTGAAACACATTTTTCAACAATTTTAATCAGGTTAATATTTTATGGTGAGTAAATTAATAATATATATTAGTATAAAACATTGAGAAATGGGATTTTATATTTTATTAAATTATGTTATCTGAAACCTTTATAAACTAATGATGTTTTATTTATACCTAAATTTAAATTCATGTACAACATTTCATTAAATATACATTTACATGTAATGGTACTCACTCATGTTAGTGGTTATACAAAAATAAAATCATGATTATTGTTTATGAAACCAATATTTGAATAAATTACTCTTGTATATTTAATATTTTATGCATCAAATCATTCTCATACTCCTTTTGCATCAAATTAAATAATTTTATCTCTGCATATCCACTCATTGTTCATGAGGGAAATATTTTTCTATGAAAATTATCTTTAATTCACAATTTTATATTTCCAATTTCTCACCCATACTTCATGTTTTGAATTGATTCCCTCAATTTATTTTATTCTATCCATAGATGATAAACAACCATGGAAAACTTCTCCCATTCATTACTTCCCAAGGTGATAAATATCTTCTCTAAGGAACTTATCAAATGCTCGGCTACTAATGAGTTTGTATTCCAATTGAATGATTATGGTTTTTGTATCATGAAGTGGTATAAAATTGGTCATCCACATTGTGATACAGGATGATCAATATGGGTAAGGTTATTATCTATAACATGATTAAATTGTCTTAAAATAGTTATAATTTCATGATCTCCAGTTACAGATCCTCAACCAACATCATTATCTTTCATAGGAGGAAAATCATTGCATAAGATACATGCGTCGATATGGTTTCCATTCCTTCCAATAGGATCTATTTATAAACTATGGAACCCAATAAATATGATATGAATCATAATTAATAATTATTAACTAGAAACACACATAATTAAAATTGAAAAGTCTATTTATAGCAAATCTCATTATCCAAAAAATTGCTTCATTAAGTATATATTTACTTTTAAATCCTTCATAATGGTTTGTAAGTAAAATTTGAATTACTCATATCATTTCCCTGAGAGTTTCAAACTACCTGAGTGGTAAAGAATGTTGTCATGTACCTGGTTAGGCTGAGTAAGGCCTGACAGACCTTGTTGATGGTGTTCCCCTACGTACTTATATGGCCGAACTATGTCCCCATATATTATCCAATCATGTTTGTATTTCTAATAAAACCCACATAATCTATACTTTATCAAAATTATAGTATGTTATTCTTTTATTATTCCTAATGTAAATCTTAGATTTATGTTCCCTAATATATGTTTTCTAAATATAGTTTCCATGGATTCTACTAATCTTTCTCTAATACCCACATTGAAGACCCCGACTCTAGTAACCTAGAGTTGGTTCCATAAATTATTAAATTGGTATAATAATCATGGAAGTCACACCCCAAAGGACCGATTAGTTTTATATAATTATAATAATAGATGAAAATATAATAGTTACATCACAACTTGATTGGAAAAAACAACATTGTGACTCCTTTAAAAACATCCCTACCCTAATAGATTATCCCTATACATCATTCATAATATATATGATCACAAACTAGGGAAAAATAGAACATAACGAAGGGGTGAGATCAGATTATTAGTAATGTTACGAAATATAGAAAAATATATCACATGAATAAACAGTAAGACAAGGAAAATAACTAAAGCACAGTTGATTAAAACATAATCCTGAGAGTAATATGGTAGGAATAAAAGCTCAATAAATAATTTCATGTGTATGAAACATAACAATGTAAATTATACTAGTAAAATAATCACATGGGATATCAATTAGTAATATCATATTGAGGGAATTAATAATTTTGGACATCATAATCATAACATCATTGTTTCGGCCAAGACACAATACATAAATGGGTAAAAACTCGGTCCAGTTTGTCTTATGAGCAATACCAATATATCAGGGGGATTAAGCGGGCCCGAACCGTCACTTACTATGTCCAATTAATTCCTAATATGAAAGTGGAGAAACATAATCAATATATACATTCATATTGAATCATTCATACCAAATGTTAAAAACTTTCCCCAATTAATAAATATAATTGTAAACCATATAGAGTAATATAGAGAATGGTTTCAAGATAGTACATACCCATAAATACTCATAAATTATTAAATAAAATATCATAATTTGTATCATAAGTAATAAATATCAAAAAATTATAATATTTAAAATAGGGTTTTGAAATATATGTAAATAATCTAATCAAATCATTAAGAAATTATTGATAGAAATATCTTTTGTCTATGGAATGAAGTATTATTTTTGAAAATAATTTGTATTTTTCTTTAAAATTAGATTTTAAACATGTGCATTCTAGAAAATAAAGGGAATTAATTTTATTTGAGAAATACTATAATAATTTTCACAATGAAATTTGGAAACAGAGTTGAAAACATATAAAATTAGGGTTTATGAACATTATAAATAAGCCACATAAGTGCCGTTTAAAGGAAAATATAAATGAGTCCTTGAAGAATATAAAGAAATAATTGTTTTCATTAACAAAATTTGAACTATGGTAGTTTTTAATGATAAAAATAGATATTTTAGAATGTTATCTGTGGATATAACAAATTCTTGAGTATACTTTAATATCGGTGAGAAATTTCGATGTTCCATTAAATCGGGCTTGCTAATCGGAAGGAATTGGAAATGAACTTTACAAAACATGTACTTCAAAATAAAAGAAAGATGAAAAGATTTGGATTCATGAGTTAGGAACATTTAAATATATCATTTAAGAATAAAATAAATATAAATAAGAATTATATTGGGGTAATGAGGGAGAAGGCATAACCCAAATGATATATGGTGGTTCGGGGAGAATCCCTTACCATAGTTCTGAAAACGTTCTACACCTATACGTAACATCATGGATAATGAAATTAAATTAATTAATAATTCAATTCGTTAAATATTAATTTTTTATTTTATTTTATTTTATTTTGTCAATTTATGTTCCTTTTGATAGTTTTTTAGCTTCAATTTCCATCATTCCAAAGTGTTCATATCCTTGGTTTTAATGATTGGTTCACTTGTATACATGTATGAAAGATCATGCGAAATGAGAATGGTTATCTAGAAATGAAATTATATGTTACTAGTGAACTTAAATAATATTTTTTGGTACTATATATCATTTTTTCAAGATAATAAGATTATTCATTTAGATAAAATTTTAATGATTATCCTTTAGATTGTTTTCACTCCTTTTGGATCATCACACACTATATTTGTCCTATAAATTAATACAATTTTTATATAATGATTATAAAAAATTAAATAATATTTAATAAATATATTATAGTATTTTTAACAATTAAAATTGTATTATTACCATCCTTTAATATAGAATTTATAAATGAAAACTCATCATCCATGAAGGCTGTAAATCGATATCTCTCCGATGATGTTTCCATTTTTAGAATAAAAAGTGGATGAGAAAATAATTGGTTATGGAAATCCCATTATTATAATATAATTCCTGTTTATATATGATACGGTAGTTATCATAAAGGTTTTTACAATAGAGTTATGGAAATGATAAGAAAAGGAATGAAATTGAAAGAAAAAAAGAGCGAAAGGGGATTTTTTCTCTTAAATTACACTCCATGAGAACCTCATTATGGAACATTGGAATAGTCATTTGGGTGAGTTCAGAATGACATAAACATGGTTGAGAGGTTTTGGATAGTTATTTTGTAGATATTGGACAATCTTCAAGGATTTGTGGGTGTGAGGCTAAGAGGTGGGGAGGGGTGGTATATATCATGGAGAGGGGTGTCTTCTGATTATTTTATTCATTAGTTTATTATTTTCACTCAATACTATTTATTTTTTGGGAATTAGGACTAAATATAGAATAAAAATTTAATTATTATTTTATATTACGGTCTTACGTCGATCATACATCATATATGACTCAATAATTCATATTTTTTATAAATACTATAAATTTTCACATTTCACGATTCAAAAATAATTCATCTATTTTAGAAAAATCTCAAACATTTAACCATGATATTCTTTGATGTGAATAATTTTAAAATGGACTCCGGTTTATGAAAATAATTTTCTAATTAAGAGAATTTTTTTTAAATTAAATCATCATTTACTAAAAAATACCAATTTTTAAACATTAACAAATTTTATGACACTCTAAAATATTGATTTTGGAAGCATAAAATTAAATTTAAGTCTAAGAGAAAAAAATATTAAATTTTTAGTAATTTTTTGAAGAAAATTATTTAATTCATTATATTAATTATATAATTGTAAATACAAATTAATGTTTCAAAAAAAATCCAACACAAAATTTATTATTTTTAAACAATTTATTTACATATTCTGTGATATAAATATACC
This sequence comes from Viscum album, assembly GCA_963277665.1. Lineage (NCBI taxonomy): Eukaryota > Viridiplantae > Streptophyta > Magnoliopsida > Santalales > Viscaceae > Viscum > Viscum album. The sequence goes on along the minus strand of OY728142.1, from coordinate 1,398,552,356 downwards.
ATAACTTCATTCATAATATATCCATATTATATTAATACATTAATAAGTGAATTTAATTTTATATTGGTAATATTTAAATTCTTAATGGTATCATTAATATTCCGATGATCATATTTATGAGTATATTACGATTTTAAACTCTATTTTTCCTGATGAATAAACTATCAAAGATGTTTACTTTAAATGAAGACATACCACAATATCTTGGGGTGTTATAGATATTCCAAATCATAATAAATAACATTATAATCATTAATTCAATAACATCGATTCATTAAATAATTTTCATTTTACAAATATAGTAACCAACTAATAAAATTTAGACTCGACTTTTTTTAAAATACACACGTTCTTTGATGAAAATCATCTTTTAAAAAAATAGTTCATGAACATTAATTAAATTTTTAAATCCAAAATAATTTATACAAATCAAATGAAATTATAAATATGAAGAAAAAAATAGATCTATTATCATATAATAAAAACTCACATTTTCTACCAATCTTTGAAAATTCTATATAATAACTGAAAATTAATTTTATAGGTATTATTGACTTATTTATTAAAATAAAAAATGAACACCATTATATCTGAATAGTAAATGTTAGGGATTTCATCAAAAGATTTTTTTTTGGAATCTCACAGAGCATAAAAAATACCGAGATCAAAATTTATGTACATTTATTGTTGAAGTACTAATTTCAGATTACCCTTATGAATTTTATATTTCGAAAATACCATAACTAAAACTTTGGAGTGGGTTAAGGGGTAAAAATATAAAAAATACAAATATTCCTTGTTACAAATCATGATTGGGAAAAAATGAAATTAAATTTTGTTTTCTAATTACAATATATATCGCCCTGTTAGGATAATAGCCATGGTGTAGAGAAAATATACTTACTATCTAGGTTTTATGTCCTTATATTATTCTGGTTGATAAAGTTTTATGTTTTTTTTCAGATCTAATTATTATCAATTCAAAACATTATTTAGACTTGTTAAACACTATAATTCATATATTAAATATTATATTCATATTTTATAAAAACAAATTGATGGGAGATATCCTTCCCATCACATGTTTATATCAAAAAATATATAAATATCAAAATTGATCATTAACTAGAAAGTTTGTTTTCATAACTAAAAAAATACAATAAAATTAAATTATAATATTCAAGTTTGATCATAATACACATGGTTTAAATTTGAGCTATCTAATATGAATAAATTTGTGTCTCAAACAAATCAATACCATATAATCTTCCAAAAACATACTAAGCATAAGAAATTTTATAAGATATCAACCAAAAAAATATTTCATAATTTAAAAACATCATTCTACCATACAAGAAATATATTTAAATCACAAATTATCAAATAAATCCAATTCAACACACCAAAAATCCTCCCACCTAAAATATTCATTACAAGATCATATTTAACCTAAAAATAATTATTCATCAATTTATTCAATTAAATACTCAACTATAGTTTGTTCAAGTAAATTTCAGTTAATGTTATAGTCCGAAATATTAAAATCTTAAAACCATATATTCTTAGAAATATAATTTTATAAAATACACCATAACCATACAACCCCTTGTGCTTTATGATAAATCTAAATTTTTAAATATTTCTAACAGATTCAAAAATAAAAGTATAATAAAATCATTCAAAAACATTGATCGCAAATATAACTACCAAAAAACAGACTAATAAATAATTTAAACCATTAATTTCTATATATAAAATTTCCTAACATATATAAAAAAACATGAAAAATATTTTTTCACTCATTTATAAAATTAGATATTTTTAAAAAGACCAAATCAGACTTTATGGTTGAATATATAATTTTTAATGTTGAAATCCTTTATAAAGATTTAATCAACCAAAAAAAATTTAGTTTTCATTAAATGATAATCCATATTGGAGGAAGCATTTACCTATTGGACATAAGGCTGTATTCGAATAGAAAATTGATTATTTTCATTTAATTTTAATTGATAGCATAAGAATAAACACAAATAACAAGAAAATCATCCTCAAATTCATTGAACAAAGTTCAATCATATAAAGGGGAAAATATCTAAGAAAATAAAAAAATTATAATAGTAGTAGTTATTTAAAATATGAAACTTATAACCCCATTAAATTAATAATAAATACATTTGACCATAACAATATAATTTTTATAGTTGTATTTTATTTGCTTTCAAATATATGTTAGAATCATTGTATGTGGTTGAGGACATACCTATATTAGTGGGTTTTTTATTTTGGGTTTAGGATATTTTTTGAAGTTTACATAATAACACTATAGATATATTCGAAAAGTTATATATTTTAGATAAATTGAAAAATTAAAATACCTATAAATAATATATCATGATTTTCATAGTTAATATATAATGATGATTTTAATGAAAATAATTGAAAAATTGATATAGATATCATCCTATGATATTTTATATCATTCATGACTCTATTTTTTGTAAAAGGAAATTTTGCCACTTAGGTATGTAACATTTTTCAAGATAGGTAAAATTCATGATAATACAAAATATATTTAATACATAATATATTTAAATAACACATAATCTATTTTTTGTATATTAGAATAAAATGTGTAAAATATTATGAATCTAATATGATATGTCATATATTTGTTGATATGTAATATCCTTCCTGGTGATATGTAATATTTTTCTACTCAGAATATGCAATAGTGTTTATATCCTCACTGTGATTCCAATGACATTTCTCATGTAATGTTTTTAAAATATAAAAAATATGAGAATACTAAAATTCAAAAGTTTTAATTTAATATATTTTTTTAATTAAAAATAAAATTTAATTATTAAAAGGGATATTGTGATTAATGTTGTGTATTGATAGGTTGGACATTACATTGTGGAAGAAAATGATTATGTTGTAATGATTGATGTGGTAAAAAAACGTCTAGATGGTATTCATAGAATTTTCATCGTCACACTATAAGAATAAAACTATGTACCAAGGATCTATCAAATTATAATCATATATTTAAGTAACATTGAAATATATTAATCCATTCCACAAAAAATCAAGATCAGGAAAAGTACAATGATTTTCTCAGAACGAGAATAGTATTATCATGTCGTGATAGTATATATATATATAAACATGGATGGCAGTTTAAATGAATTACTAATAGATTTTTGGATGCTTTAAGGATGAAATATCATAATCCTATAAGAATATTAAATGAATATATCATTGACTTGGATTAATTAGAAATTTAATGGAACTAATTATGGACAACATCATACTAACAAGATTCAAGTAGTCTTCCATTATCAAATTATGGAAGCAATATTCATGTGATTTTAGGATTATTGAAAAGGATAAGAGTTATTATTAGTTGGATAATTGAGTAGATATATAAAAATATATTTTATTAATTATTTTTTTAAAAGAATAGTGTGTATCAGAATATTAACCAATCATATTGGTTAGTTTTAAGAGAATAAATTTTTAAAGGGATATCACAATTCATCCCACATCACAGCAATACACCACCATTTACCTAGGAACATAAATTGGTATCAAATACAATAATTTTTACTATGTATGATCAAATAATGATTGAATAATAGATTGAGAATGTTATTTCATTCAATATAAATATTATTCCAACACTATATGGGTGAAATATTTCTAATGGGAGGAATATTGTGATTCCTTGTCTTCTTTATCTAGTCCTAGAAGTTAATTATTCTTATAATGTTGGTGTTACACTGTTAAATATAGATTTTCCTATGATTTTTGAATATTTAACTAATTTATAAGAAGATGTAAAATCTATGATTGCAAATTTGATGCTATGGTATAACATATTTCATGAAAAGGTAAATGGATTTAAAACATCCATGCAATTTAGATAATCTTAAAAAAAAATTATTTAAGTGAATGTAAAAGTAATGTAAGATAAAATAAATATTTGGAGGTAAAATATAAATGATATTATAATGGATAATGATTAGAGAATTGGTGAGAACTTTATACGGGTTAATGGAATTTTTTAATATATAATAGATTTTATATTCTTTTTTTAAGATTCAACCAATTAAAATATGTTGATGAGAAATGTTATAAAATATTATAATGTAATTGTTTCAACAATAGAATATATATATAACTTATCCCCTAATAAACTATATAACATTATTATTTCTTGTGTAATGAAAAAGTCTTCTGATTTTACAATGAAGATAATGAAGGATATGTCATTCAATGTAATGAATGTAATTAAGATTATGGAAGAAGAGGCAAAGTCCTCTTGTGAATTTGAGGATTATGGAGAAAGGTATAAAGAGCATGAAAAATAATAGATTATATTTCACATAACATCTATAACTTAATGCTTATGTATAATGTTACACACCAAATAAGATTTTTTATGTGTATTATTATTTGAAAAAGTTCATCAGTTTTTCCAAATAATAAAAATGTTGTGATAGAGTATGATAAGTGAGAGGAAAATGATCAAAAAAGTAATCAGGAAAACAAAAATAATTGAACGTAGAAGAAGAGTTTCTTAATAAGGATGAGGATTAGTCTAATGATAAAATATTAAGATGAATAATCACAATAATTCATTTTGTCAAAATATAAAGGAACCTATGAAGAAAAAAATATTTATGCATCAAATTAAAGAATTGGAAGTCACTTAAACTTGTGATGAAGACAATAAAAAGTTCTATACTAAAAATTTGATTAAGGGTGATGTTATAAAATTCAATGAGAAGAGATAAATAATAAGGAAAAGAGTTGGACCACATGAATATGTGAAAAAATGTGGAAATTTATAACACAGTAATAATAAATACAATATTGAATAAATAAATAATATCATGGTGAAACTCGCAGACTATGAAAAAAATATTGAAATACCATTATGTTAAATTATTTTTTAATGATGAAAAGTTGAGTAAGAAAAAATATCAATTAAATATTGATAAATGTACTATATATATGGTATAATATTATTTCCACAAACATATAGATATTTAGGCTGAATCATTCCAAAATACATTAAATATAACCCACTAAAAAATATATTTTTTTTCTATAACTATTAAAGTGTTACCAAATCTATTTCACAGATAAGTATAGATCCTAAATCAAAAATTGGACATTAATGGAATGAAATAAATTCTTTAAATCATTAAATTTATTTCAATGTTATTTTAACGTATTTTGAGTATAGATAATTACCCAATACAAAGGTAATGTTATTGTTTTATTTCACCTGTAAAGAGAGTATATTTTCACAAAAAAACCTTATCATTCCTATAAAAGATCTTATTTTAAAGGATAATATTGGTGTCTTTGAGTCTTTGGTTATAAATATTATGTTTTCTCAAAAACCATTTAATTTTAATGGTTCTAGATAGGTAAATAATTCTAGAGGATACATCCAATAAAAATAAATAAGAAATCTAAAGAGTATAATGTTGTGAGAAACAAATAATCATATATTTCCTACTGTGTATTGATTTAGAATCTTTGAATAAATCTATATAGTATATTCCCAAATGGTTCATTATTATGAGGAATGTATTATTGAACTTCTAGGATAAACTCTATACAATTATATATATAATAATGCTTATATATGAGATAAAGAAAATAATTCGCTTCTTATAGTGGTAGATTGTAAGAAAAGAAATAGAATCAATACATAGATATTTAATAGTGGTTTTTTGTTTTATATAATGGGAGAAATAATATTCTTAGAAAACAACTAATAATGTTTTATAAGATTTGTTACTTTTTTGGATTTTTTTTAATTATAGGAATTGGGATAACTAATATGGACACATTAATTTTTAATTCCAAAATTGTTCTATTAATTTATTTCAACAAACACAATTTATTTAATTTTAATATGTTTTAATGTGTCCATGAATTCATTTTTAGGATGAATTCTTGCATAATCCATAATGAAAATATGAAATAGTTTTCCCAAATATAGAAAGAAAAAATGGATAATTTATCCAAATTATATATTCTATTGATACATGTTATTTATTCTCAACATTTGAGAAAGAACATTGGAATAAAAGCCTTGATTTCTCAGTTAAAAGCATATAGTAACAATTACATTGATTAATATGGTAACAGATTTTTTCTAACAAAAAATATAAAGGAAATATATTTGTGAATCATTATAAAATGGAAAACCGAACCAAAAAAATTGATAAGAAAGTATGGATTTAGTACACATGGGAAATAGTTTTGATTCATTAATATTTATTTGGGAAAATGAGATAGTAATCAGGGAATGGTGATCTTTATTTCAAAAAATTTATTAATGATTTTATAAGAAATAAAATTTTGATTTTTAAAGTAAAATTTTGATGTTGAGAAAACGTTCAATTTCATTAAATGAGAAGTTGATTAAAAGATAATGTTCTATATCATGATTTTAATAATAGATCATGGAATTTAATTTTCTAGTAATTCACCTAAATCATATTTTCAAAGCATGGGATCAAGAACCTGTATAGTTAATTTTAAATTCCATAGAAAATTGGGTTACATATAGATACTGTATAAACCTATTTGAGTAGAATAGAAATATGGTAGTAACATTCAATTTATCAATATATTCCAAGATTAAAGTTATGAATGAAATGGTCCATAGTCAAAATACATTCATATTAAGGACTTAATAAAATATAAATTCTTAAGAGATATGGTATAAGAATAAAAATAGTTTTACAAACAATAGGCTCCAAAAGATATTATATTGTGTTCATATGAGGAATAATTAAAATAAAATAATGGTGAGATTAATGATGTATATTTTGAAAATACAAATGTGGAGAAGATAAAGATTTCTAGAAATGTGAGTGAAGAAAAAATATATAATGAAATAAATTTAGTTAATTTTGATTCATATTAGAGAAGTGATGATGATTTAATTTTGAAAGATAATAAATTATAACTCTGAAGGTAAAAATAATAATTTTTATCTAGAAAATATAATTGGAAATAATAATTTACTAGTTTAGACTATAATGTGAATGAGAAATTACACCCAAAAAACATTTATTTCTCGTATTGAGCCATACTTACATATTAAGGCTATTGAACACAATGAATGGAGAGATGAAATGACCAAGGACGTATAATATATTGATAGAAATTTCCATTTTTATCTTTTTTCATGGAAAAAGTGAAAAATTTCAATTGAAATAAGTTGGTGATTAAAAAAATTATAATAATAAATTTCATGTTTCAGAAGAACAACCCATATTACATTGAAAATTAAACTCTCAATATGATGGAGTATATTTTTAAGTTTCATTTTCTCATGATTAAATAATTTAATCTTTAATAATAATATTTTTTATTTCATCACACTAGAATTAAAAAAATTATCAAATATATGTGAAGTATGCATTATTGAATGGATATCTTAAAGAAGTTGTATTGAAAAATATCAATTTTTATTCATAATAACTATAGACCTATATTTTTTAGGATGAATAATGAATTAAATGAATAAAAATATACCCTTAAATCATGGTAGTCAACAATGGATAGATTCTTAAAGAATATGAAATTTACTAGGGGTACGTTGAAGGAAACCTTTATATGAATGAAGTGAGAATAGGTACTCTTATTATCGATGATTATGTGTATGAAATCATTTTTATAGGTTAAAAATAATATTATTTTGAGGTATTTATTATAAAAACAATGAAACACTTTGAAATGTATATTATTTTATAAATGAGTTTCTTCATGGGTTTAGAATGTTTGTAAATAGAATATTTCATCTTCTTGTATCCTGAAAATCATCCAATGTATTAATTGAAGATTATTGAAATGGAATATTCCAAATAGGTTTCTATACACATATAAATATAGGTAAAACATATCATGGATGTTATTGAATAAAATTTGATTTGGACGGAATTCAAAATGTTGATTAGAAGTATAATTTTCCTCATGAAATAAAGATCTTTCATTTTATATAATTTTTTTGAATACAAGGTATCAAAGTTGACTGAAATAATCAATAATTATGAATTTCAAGATGTATATCACATTGAATAAAGGTACTATGAAGTTTTGTTTAATTTTTGAAGATTTAAACATATAATACCAACTGGATAAAAATATATTAATTGGAATGGAGACAATAAGGACAGAAAATCTACTTTAGATTGTATATTATTTCTATCATAAATCAAAATGAGATGGTATTTAAAGAGGATAAAATCAGTGAAATTATGTACTACATAGAGTTATTATTTGGTTTTTCTATTTGATTATACACAAATGATCACGAAAGAGGGAGTAGTTGGATGATTTGAAGGTGAGCGTTGAGAATTCATTTATAATTTCGTATACTAAACAATGTTCAATTTCTATTTCAAAAAATCAGTGTATAAATCTAGATAAAAAACATTGACATGATTTAATTGATTAAAATGTTTAAAATAGAGTTTTGTAGACATAATTCATTCTTATAGGGTATATAATTGTTGACATCTACATAATAATTTTCATCATTTCACTCTCACATGATCATCTTTGTAATTTCCCACATTTCATTAGATCATATTGATAAATGGGGTATAGTTATATAACCCTTTTTTTAATACTATTTTCAATCAAAATTTGAGTTTATTGAATATGATGGTAGTTGTGGGTGACTTGATTAAGGGGGAAACCATAAAAATCACCACACAAATGATTCATTATCACAAAGGAATTAAATTGTCGAAAAACAATTAATAATATATAAGTGTGCTACTAGAAAATTTATATTTGATAAGGGTTGTGATTTTATGAAATTTTCTGTGAGTTTTTATGGTTCAAAACACTTTTAATTGTGGGATTTAAGAAACTATGGAATTTTTTGGGGTTTGTAGTATTCATTTCCATCCATATATTAGAATAATTAGATGTTTTTAATGATGTGTTTGACGAGTTCATAATTTTCTTGAGTTGAATAAAAATAGGTGACAGTATTTATGTTGAGTTTTGAACACAAGTGATGAGTTCTATAAGTTTCATATTTTTGAGAAATATGTTAGGAAAAAAAATATATAAATATATATATTTTTTCATAGGTAATTAATAAAAGAAATTAAAGTTAAAATAATTATAAATGTTCTTTTTAAGTATTCATGTGATATATAATATCAATAAAAACTCTAATATGTGAAAAAAGGCAGGGTTCTCAATGAGGTATGTAACATTTTTCCTGATACATAATATTTTTTATGATATAAATGATATCTAATAAGTAAAATTTTCAAATATTATATAGGATATTTTTTGGAAGTCAGAGTGAAATGTGGTAAAGGCATGAAGGTGTTGTGATATATAATATATTTATGAATCAGTAATATCCTTCATTGTGATAATTACTATTCTATATATCCAAATTAGAATTATGGATCTCCCTAATTTAATGTAGATGATATTTCCTATGTTTGGTTTTTTAGTTTGAAGAAATGGTAGAACCCCAGTTATTCAGGATTAATGATGTTGAAGATATTCTCTAATTAATTAAACATAACAACAAATCAAATGGATACTAATATTCAAGATATGTGATGAGAAGATATTATTTTCACCATGGAAAAATATTATTATGTCGTAATGAATGTTATAATGAGAAAAAGGATGGATATTTCCCCATTAGAATTAAAATACTTTCATGAAAAGGATAAATTAATATTGTATTGAGATATAAAATAAGAATAATGGATTGAATTCATTCAATTATATAAGAATCCATTACTCAATTAAGAGATACATTGAGGAGAATATTTTTTACCTTTTTCTTTAAAGCGTAGATTCATACAATGATTATTTTCTAGTATGAAAACATACAAGACAATATGGATCAAATTCCTTAATTTTTTTTGGATTTTTTGATGTGGAAAAATATCAATCTTTATGGGAGATTAGTAGATGTTTTCATTGAATTGTATTATATTATAATTTAATACCATAAATTATAGAGGCAATAATTGTTATAATATTATAAGATTATTATGTATTAAAATTAAGAAAAAATGTTAATGTGATTTTTTGAATATATAAATGAAGAAGATAATGTTATTTAGTTATTTGAAATGAAATATAATACTATATTTTACTATATATCTCATACATAAATGGATGAACAAGAGATAGTGAGATGGGTCAGTATCTTGTACTACTTTTCACCAACTATAATGAAGTGATTGAAATTTTAATATGGAATTGTTATGTCTTTTTGTTGACGAGGAAGAAGAAAACATGTGCTTCCATGATTTTATTCATACATATATCATTATAAATTAATTATAAGAATATTAATGTGTATACATTACTATGGTTCATATTCTATCACTCTAGGTCCTAATAGTTTTGGGATAAGAACATTTTTTGTGATGTTGCTGCATCGAAGATCATATCAAATATCATATCCATAAGAGAATAAAGTGGACCGTAGATGAATAGAGAGATATTGCATAATCTAATGTAAATAATTATTATTAAGAGATAGTTAATTTCCCTAGGGACATCAATGTTGATCTTACCTTAAGGATTTATCTTGAGTAAGAAGTCATCAACTTTATGGTGTGGGTTATGGATTATACCATTTCATATATTCTAATCAATATTTTAAACTACTAATAAATTTATTTATGAAATTAAAATAGAACATTATAAGTGATTTTCATCTACATTGGAGAGGAATATGTAAAAAATCACGAGTGACTTATGCTTCATTAATTTAAACTATATGTGGTTGAGAGTGAGACACATAAGGGAGAGGAATGAGAATTTAGCCAGTCAAAGAGATTAGATTAAATATAATAAATTTTAAAAAATAACAATAATTCATTCACCATTCAAAATGATAAATCAACACTTACCTAAGTACTTCACAAGTCTCAATTCAAAAATATTAGTATCCCATTTCAAAAAAAAATTAATATTTCGAAAGAGATAAATAGTAATAATTTTTAGTTTCTAATTATAAAATAGACCACTATATCACCAAAAAACCATCCTAATAACCTATAATTGTTATGTATCACATAATATGATTTTATTAGTATAATTTCAACTAAAAAACTCATTTAAAAATCAATGTAAGCACCTCTTATTATAAAATACCAATAAAAGGAATTAAAAAATTGATTTGATCACAAATAAAAAAACAAAATAGCATTAATAGGCCAATGAATTATCAAAAAAATCATTTAATGTTAAAATTTATAGTTTTCTTAATAATAATAAAATATGGGGATCCATTATTCCAAAAATTTATAAATCATTTATTATATATCATTAATAGTTCACCAAAACTATAATATTATTAAAAATTATACTTTGAAAATAATAGGTTAATTATCCAAGCATGATATATTTTAACAATTCAGAAGAGATTTAAAAAATTTACCCAAATACCATAAAAATCCAAATTTTGAAAAAGATACAAAAAAATGTCACTAACTAATACATAGAATATATTCATTCCGGATAATGGTATTCACTATTATCATAACTAAAGTGAAACAACCCATAAAATGAAATTTCAACCTATGTCTAATTAGTTCATCATAGAATTAATTGTTTATCTAATGTTCTATTGTAATATATTGACATTTAAGTTGACTTATGTTCCACTCCATTTTATAGAATCCAATAATCAATTAAAGATCATACCAAGATAAATAATGTTTTCGTAAACAATAAATATAGTCAATATATATTCCAATAAACACATTTAAAATAATACCAACCACATAGGTAACCTATTGGATTATATCAAATTATATTTGATACATCATGAAACATAATAAATAATCAACTATAAAAAATACTCAATTAATTTCATTCCAAACTACATGATAAAGCACTTGTAAAAATATGATATAAAACTATATATATGTTTAAAATTTTAATGCAAAGCAGAACAAACCATTCTATATACAAATAAATTTCAAAACTATATGTTTATCTAAATTCATTTATTAGAAATGAGAATCCTATCTTTTATAATAAAAAAACAATCAAAAGATTATTCTTAACAGAAAATGTTTAAATAATGTTTAAATAAACAATTTTATCACTAAATACATATAAAACTTGTTTAAAAAATATTTTTAATTTTAAATGATTTAAAAAAACATTAATTTATTGATTTAAATATCCACGCTTTTCCAAATTCCAAAAAATAACTCATAAAATCTAATTTCACCAGATCTATACAAATTATTATGTTTAAATAAATCAAAAAAATACAACAACAACATAACCTTGAAAAATAAAAAATATCAATAAATTCATAATAAGTTAAATTATAACTATTAAACACATGAGATGTGTTGAATATTCATTAGGGATATCTAATCAATCAATATAATTTAGGATATATAAGATTAAAAATGAAAATAAAACAGAAATTTTCATGAAACAAAACTATGAAAAATGAAAATAAGAGACAACGCAATGAAGGGTTGACTGAAACCATTCAATCATAGACATTCCTGGTAACATGAGATTCCAATACAAAGAGGGTGATAAACCCTATTTGTAATATTCTTCTTATGTTTGGAAAATATTAATACAACTTAAAACTTTACCTATAGCCTAATCATAATATAATATAATTTTTAAAGGAACTATCCTATAATATCTAGTCTCAAGGACCAGAGCACGTTCAATGGAACTATGAGAAAGTAATCAGTTCTATATAGTTGTGAAACATAAATATTGGGAATGATTGTTTAGATAATAACTATAAAGAATAAACAAAACCAGATAACAAAAGAACTAAAAAATTTAATAATTAATCATTCATGGAATAATGTCCATCATTGCATAGGGATATAATGTCTAAATTATTAATTCAAAGGATACAATGACAACTATAAAAACATGATAGAAATTTACGACTCTTTGAGGCACATGAACACCATCTCATGAAACAACCTCCATTTCCTAACAATAGGAAGAATAGGAAGATACATATTAATAGAAGTCTAGTCATTCACATTTATAAAACAAAACCATTGTGTTCAATCTATATACTCTTGGGATAATGTATAAACTATGAGTTAATATGATCATTGGGATTAAAAAATATGATATATATAAAAAATTTATAAAATTAAATGTAATAAAATAGTTGAACATTAGATATTAATGATCAATTTTCTTTATAGTCAAATTGTGTAACATGTATATGTAACATTTAGACCATTATGTTCAATGGAAATATGTTTCACAAGTTTAATGAGTATTAAATAATGAACCAATGAAAATATAATATAAAACATTATTTATATCATTAATACATACAAGAATCAAGGGAGGGAACCGATAGGTCATGGAAAGGGAAACCTAGGATACTCATTCCAAAATAACATCCAACTCTGTATACGTCACTAGACAATGATGAATCCTGAACTAGTGGTACTTACCATAATGGAACATTAAAACAATAATAATACTTGTGTCTATGATATACATAGTAAAATAATAACTCATATTAGGTGAAACTAGGTAATGTTTAATAACATTAGGGATACTCACTTTTCCCAAAATCTCTCTTAAGTAGCCCAAGAATTCATATGAATCATCACTATTTTGTAATGGAACATTTAGTTCAAAATAATCATTTAATAAACCATTATATTATAATAATCACCTTGATTATTCATACACAAAATTAAATTTTAATTAACAAATGAAAGATGAATGTTATGAAAGAAAACAAGTTTAATAAATGTAAATTTAATGATCCAAACTCTCTTATATTCCCTAAAAATCATCATTCAAAACACCTCAACAAAAAATTATAAATCATGTTATAACATTTTTTAAAAACCTATTGAATTAATACTTTATAAAACCCCATTTAAATTTATGAAAACTTCTTTCGTGCACCTTTTCTAATATAAATTATAAATTTTTATTTATGAAAATTTCTTTAACATATCTTTTATCAAAATAGAGTCCATATTAATTGATTTTTTATAACATAGTCATGGGAATAATATTTAAATTTTATATCATTTTAAACAAGGATTAAAATAGAAAAATGATCATTTTCCTATGAATAAAGGATGATATATTAAGCCACCAATATTTATTGTTTCTTTAATAATTAAAATTTTCATTATTCTCATAGTACATATTTCAAATAATAAAGGATATTTATTAATATATTAGAATCCCAAAAAAATATAATTAAATAATTTATTGAATCACTAAAATACATATCGATGATCCATATGTTAAAAGTGGAACCCTTAACAAAATTATTTAATAATAAATGGGATCCTCTAAAACATTGAATGAAAATGAATTTTTATTTTTCATGTTTCTATTAAACATAATTAAAATCAAAAAGTCAATGAATCCTATAAAAGAACATAAGAGGAGAGAAACAAAATAAAGAAGTAGAGGATGATGAGAAGTGTCACAACTTTGGGAGGCCTTTTCCCAATTACCTATACACACACACACAACACACTCAATGAAAAAGTTTAGAGTAAAAGGGAAAGTAAATTACCAACTGATATAAATAAAACACAAAGTGCATCGACCTCTAAAAAGTACAAAGCAAGTGCTGAAGGTAAACTGAAAAAGAAAAGGGGAAAACATGCACCCAACCAGAAAAGATCACAATCCGGCAACAGGTAAACAAAAATGAAATAGCTGGGGGAGTCCCTCACCTGGAACCAGACTATGACCACCGCACGCGGTCAATGTTCTGGAACTCATAAGCTCCTCTAACATCACAACCAACTTGTCCGTCATCTGCAAGGGAACACCAAGTGCGGGAAATGACCAAGAAGGGGTGAGTATAAAAATACTAAGTAGGATTCCCCAAAGGATTAAGGGAGAAACAAAGGAGGTACCGAAGGGTGAGTAGTAGATCGAATAGGGGAACGTAAAGGAGTACAACCAAGAGTGCAGTAAGAGTAACAATAGAGAGTCCAGCTCAACCTAACAATAGAATGGAGGTAGACTCATCTAGACATAGGGAGCTGGAAATGGTGATAAGATGAACTTCCCGTCGAGTCATTGCTACCTATAACAGGAGAGTAGACTCTCCCAACCACGAGAAGATAGACACGTAAATCACGTGGCATACCCCCGCACATTTTCTCTTCTCCTAGAAGTAGAGTAACAAAAACCCAATGAGTGGGTACTGGATGAAGGTATATACATATATAAATGCTCTATAAAGAAACCCAAACAAGATCAAAAGGGGATATTTGTCCCATATCTCAGCCCAAGAACGTGAGTAGCCAGCATTCCCAGATGTAAACACTATCGATGCCTAGCATCCCGCACGTCTTCCCCGAACTGCAAGTCAAGGGGCTCAAATCACCGCACCTTGACACTATCCGCTTTGGGCGGCACTGACTCGCCCGCACGGTTTTAGGTCACATCGCAAGGACACGTCTTGGTGGGGAAATCACCCCTCGTACTTGAGAGTTCTGGGGAAAAATCAAACCACACCTCGTCACTGCCCCACAGTCGAGAGGTCTCCTCAAAGTTGACAGGTGACCCCCTGCCTAGCCCCACTGGAGGGTAATCCCTGGAAGTCGACGGGTTTCCATTGGAGGAAGACCAGACAAGAGTCGATGTGTGCCACAATGCCCAGTCCCATAAAAGTGTAATCCACTATAGAGAGACCCGATAAAAGTCATTGACCAGTCCCAATGCCTAGCCCCGTAAAAGGGTACTCCACTGGGGGGAGGTTCGGAACTGTCATCAGGGACCACTTCCCTGCCCAGCTGGAGGTAAACCCGACATCGGGGACCACTTCCTAGCCCATCTGTAGGTAAACCCGACATCGAGAACCACTTCCCACCCCCACTGGAGGTAAACACAGAACTGCTCTAGCCATCCCTGTTGGATGGTACTCCTCGGTGAACACGGCTATACTGGCCATCCCTACTAGATGGTAACCCAC
The DNA here is from genome assembly GCA_963277665.1 of Viscum album. Classification (NCBI taxonomy): domain Eukaryota; kingdom Viridiplantae; phylum Streptophyta; class Magnoliopsida; order Santalales; family Viscaceae; genus Viscum; species Viscum album. The sequence continues at coordinate 1,398,536,350 of OY728142.1, read as the reverse complement.
TGGCCATCCCTGCTGGATGGTACCGCTCTGGCCATCCCTACTATATGGCACAACTTGACACCCCTACTGGATGGTACCCCACTGGCCAGACCTACTGGAAACAACCTCCTGGCTAGATCTTTTGGAAATAACCTCCTAGGTAGAGGCTCAGTGCCCAGGTAATGTGTTGGTCAAACTGAATCCACAAGAACTCTACCAGGGAACGTGAAGAAAATCTGTCAGCCAAATCATCGAGAACAGATCCAGGGGAAAACCACTCACCCTTTTGGTTGAAACCATTGTGAACAGGACCAGGGGAAACTTAACCCTGCTGGTCAATCAAACAAGAACAGAACCAGGGGGAAACTCAACCCTGCTGGTCAAACAAACAGAACAAGGGGGAAACTCAACCCTTCTCGTCAAAAAAACAGAACAGAAGGACCCTCTACGTCATGAGAGGTTAGGGGTATGCATATATGAACACAGTATGCACATGGGTCCCACATGACGTGTGGCCCCAAGTCAACTCCAACCATGGGCACAAACATTCTCAGGTACAAACAACCACATGTACATCCATGCATTCCTGTATACTCCCAATGTATACCACATTCTAGCCCAAAGTCTATCGTGCACATGACACCCAACGTCAACCCGATGGGGGTAAAAAAACTCCAATTTTCCACATCATCAGCCCAGGCATGTCCAACTACATATCTTACAGCATTACATCACTCACACGGAAGTGCATGCGATCGCACGCCAATGGGCTGCTACAAACACAGTAGGACGAACCAATACCGGAGCACCTTACTTTCTTCCGCATTTAAAAAGATCTTGATAGAGTCTTCATACATCCAAATGTATCATACCATTTTAATCCTCGTGGAAAAACATGCGATATAGAATATCTACTCACCTCCAACAGATATCCGGCGTAAAAGTTGTCCAACACCGCTTTACGCCCGAACAACATCCTGTGATCCAGAGGCTCTACACTGAAAACAGTGCGGCAAATCTCACCATTGTGATCCCCTCAAGAAAACACGTCAAAAAGACTGCTCACTTGAGTGCCACAAATATCCAGAGAAAAATATGCATTCTGACATACTGAACACGAGCGGTACTACGTGGGACCAGCGCCCTAGTCTCGAATCACAATGAATGGATCGCACCGTTGCGATCCTATCGACAAAGTAAACAAGATAGAGTATTCACTTGTCTAAAACGGACACCCGGTGATAATGATGGAAATCACTGCCAACTCCCAAAATGGCACCTACGGGCCCCGCACCAGCGTGAAGAATTAAAGCGGTCAGATTGCACTAATGTAATGTCTTCGAAAAAACACCCAAAATCAACTACTCGCACGCCCAGAATGGATGTCCGATGAAAAAGTTATAAAGCGCTGCACACAGCTCCAAAGACGGGACGTGGCACCCATGCCTCAACTCCGGCTTCAACGCCCAAAACCCTAATGGAAACCTCTGGCTCAAAGCCAGGGTTGTAACGCCACTGACGGCGCTCAAAACAAACATCGGATGTGTCTGCGCCACCCAAGACAAGAACCCCCGACAGAAACTCCTGTCCACTTAACGTCGTGTCGCACCACCGAACCCCTCGTCTTGGGAATTAAAAATTCCCAACACCAACTCAAAAAGTTCGCCTTATCTTCTGGAGGGCATTTCCGTACACGTCACACAAAACGGAATCCATAATGAAATTTATGGGCCTCCGATGAGGGGACGAATCCCCTTGGGCTGGACCGGCCTCGGCCGACCCGCACCGGTTGGCCTGGCTCGCAGCTCCAGCCCACGGCATAGCCGCGTGGGATGGGCATTATCACTGCGTGAAGACCCGCGAGACGCGGTTATTTGTCCCCGTGTGGGGGTCGCATGCCGCGACCCTGCGGTCGTCGCGCCCTGGCAGCTCGGCCTCACAGCCTGGAGCCGCCGCCTCACCCCATGTCGTCACGTCCTACTGAAGACCGTCGCCGGCATGAGCTACTGCGTGCCACTGCCTGGAGTCGCCGCATGACACCACACCTGCTCTCTAGATTTCCGTGCCTTCTCGCCGGAGTGCCCAGATCCTATGGACGGGTGCGCGAAGCTGCCGGACTGCCACTACCCCAGGCCGCTGCCGCCCGGATGGCCCGGACCTCACTGGAAAACACCAAAAAACCCGCTAAATTCACAGAACGTTTGCAAACGCGTCGGGACTCGGATTTCAATTTCAATAAGGGCGTCGGAGAGATCCAAAAATATAATACATTATGATTGGATTTTCTTAACAATTTGACGTCAATTAGATGCATATATAGCAATTAAAAGAAAGAGGTATGGAATTGAAATACGCAACAAATCCCTTCCTCTTTGGGTGTAGCCCAAAGCTTTGCAAGGTCTCACCTTCGCCGAATCTGAAAACATAGAGAGGATGAGAGCTTGGTACTGAGAGAGAGACTCCTTGGTTGGGAGCTCCTTCCGCGAGGAGGTGCAATGTGAGGAGAGGGGATGGGTCAAGTTTTAAATAATGAAAATTTAATTAAAAATTTAATTAATTAGACCCCCAATTTAACCCGCATCTGAAACCTTTGACAGAGTCGAGGTTAATCCTCCCCTAGGGTAAAAACCACCTCCTAAGCACAATAGAGGTCTCAAAATTTTAATCCGAGGCCCCGTTCAAATTTTATTATATTCATCGCTCAAGGCCACCAAATTAGAAAAAAATCCCCTGTGGCCATTTTTCAATGACGGCCCATGCCCAAGAAACTTATACCCCCGCGTCAACTTGCTTTATGTCGTTCCTAGAGTAATCACCCCATTTTGGACCCATCCATACACTCAGACCCCAGATCCAGATCACTGTTTAAGATTTATACCATTTATTTGGTGTGCCCAGTGTGAACACCCAGAAAAATTAATTTTGGCCACACCGGGGCTCAAAATCACATGCCGGATTAAGGTGCTGATCTACAATAACATAAAGATTATTCAAAAGTCTTTTATAGAAAAAACAAGGTTCTTAAATAAATCCCTCCTTCATGATTTTCGTCCCTATAATGTAATACCAGGGAACAACTCAGGGTTCTAAGCCCACACCTGGCTCTCACATACCCAAAAGAACTCTTGCACAGTCCCGCATCACCGCACACAGACCAAAGGATTTGATCTGGTCCCATGAGGTCTAACCTTTCTGATGACGTGCATAGGAGCACACACACCTCTTCTCAGGTGATCCATGCGGGAGACATCGTGTACCCACTCTAGTCTTTGGGGGTTAGGTCATGGCGGTAGGGAACCTCTCCATCCCTTTGCACGGTCTCAAAAGGCCCGAATTCTCTCAAGGGTAGCTTACCTCTCCGGCTGAACCACTATGTCGCATGCCACGACTGAAATCACCATTTATACTTGGGACAATGCTCGGTGATTACATCCTTCAGAATATCCATATGGTGGAACACCCAAGGATATATGGTCACACATGTTTTCACTGTCGATGTCCCATGACTAAGACTCTCTTACACACTCGAAGAGCGAAGGAGTCAACACCATCGATTGATGAAAAAAGTATCATGCCTTCTATCTTACCAACCAACACAGGGTGACACCAACACCCCGCGCCACCCTTGTAACAACTCAAACAAGGAGCAAGAAGAAAAACAATTTCACACAGAGTCTAATAATTCTACTTGAAAAAAGTAGAAGTGCTGTAGAGAGTACCTCCTATCATCACATGCTTCGCAAGATCATAGACATCCAAAGCTCGCGGCTGTCTGCGTCCCAAACTGTCAGCTCTCGGAGATGGACGTGGACTGCCTGGTGGTGATGGGAAGACCTCGTAAGGTCTTCCTCCACTTCCAGATCCTCTCGCTCCTTTTCTAGCACCACCTCTATGGGTGCTACTCTGATCAAGGATCTTCCTCTGTTGCAGTGGTGCACTTGCTACCTGCCCGACATTCTTAGCATGCCTGGTTGGGCAGTCTCACACTAGGTGACCTCACCCATCGCAAGCATAACACCAACTCTCTCTAGGATGAACTCTTTCCCTCGGGTTCCACTGTGGTGTATTACCACGCCCTTCAGTCTGGTTGTCAGAAAGCCACTTGTGTCAAGGTTCTGCTTGCCAACGCCCACTAGCTGTGGCAGACATCTCGGCTCTGTCGAGCCTGCGGCCACCACCAACTGTAGAACACGATAAGAAGCTCTCTGTCACCAGCGCCTGCTCTAGCACCCCAGCATATGTGGGAATTCCCAAGGGTACTATGATATCATGAATCTCTCGGAAGAGACCCTGCTCAAACTCCCGCGCTCATATGTTTCCGTCATGGACCAAGTCCAGGTAAAAGCGTGCACGGTCTGCAAAACTAGCCGCGTACTCGGCCACAATCATCCCTCCCTACTGAAACTGCTGGAGCTTCTTCAATACAAACGTAGTGTAATAAGGTGGGGCAAAAATACTCACAAAACAACAACTGGAAATTTCCCCACGAAAGAGACTACTCGTTAAGAAACTGTGTCACCAGACTCCACCAATGCCAAGCTGCTCCGTGGAAAATGTTGGTGGCCAAAGCTACCATAAGATCTGTCAGCGTCTGCATAATCCTGAAAAGGTGAACCACTGTCTCTAGCCAAACCTCCGCTACCTGAGGGTCTGGCTCACCACCAAACCTCAGTGGTCTCTTCTGCTGGAACTCACGGAGCGCGCTCAAAATGCGCCCAAGCTCAGTCTGCTCTGCTGAAGCTTTCTGTTACTCAACAGGTGGGGCTGCTACTACCATCCCACATAGAGAAATGGGCTCACGTGATGGGTCCTAGACTGAGGCTTTGTAGCTCACAGGGTCATCGTCATGCACCAAAACTGGTATCCTGGCTGGCTATCTTCGCGGAGACATCCTGAATGTTATCAAGTAGTGTTGCGGTTAAATGAACATATATGTATATAATGGTAATAATAATGGAGAGATGACTCAAGAAGGACATTCAAAGACTCAATCTTATGCGATGCACAAACCAATTTTCCATGCAATGAGTGTCCCAGCATGCCGAGTCGACAAGCGGGTTATCAGGGTCCTGCTGAATGGATACATCGGCCTCCGCACCATCACTGGACTCCCTAGTTAGAGAGCTGCTCTTGAGACACATTAACATTGTTGCCCTAAATCCCATCCAATTACTTTTTAGGGACATATGAACAAAATCCCAAGGAACGAACCACCTCTGATACCTCCTTGTCAAGACCTGCCCCTACCTAGGCTCGAGCTGTAACTACCTCATGCCCGCCTCCATAGGCCAGGGGCTGGCGACCAGTGGTGAAGGAACAACAACTCGGGGAGGAATTTGCCTAAGTACCTACACACACACACAAAAAACACTCAATGAAAAAGTGTAGAGTAAATTACCAACTACAATAAATAATCCACAAAGTGCATCGACATCTAAATAGTACAAAGAAACTGATGATGGTAAACTGAAAAAGAAAAGGGGAAAACATGCGCCCAACCAGAAAAGTGACACAACCCAGCAATGGGTAGAGAAAAGTGAAACTACTGGGGGGAGTCCCACGCCTGGAACCCAACTACAACCACCACACATGTTCCAAGCTCCCGAACTCTTAAGCTCCTCTGACGTCACGACCAACATGTCTATTGTTTGAAAGGGCACACCAAGTGTGGGCAAAGCCCAATTAGGGGTGAGTATAAAAATACTCAGTAGGATTCCCTGAAGGCTCGAGGGGGCAACAACGGAGGTATCGAAGGGTGATAAGTAGATCTAACAGTGGAATGTAAAGGAGTAAAACCGAGAGTGCAGGAAGAGTAATAGAGTCCATATCAACCCAACAAGAGAGAGGATGTAGACTCATCAAGACACAAGGAGCTGGAAATGGTGAGAAGATGAAATTCCTGTCGAATCTTCGCTACTATAGCAGGAGGGTAGACTCGTCCAACCACGAGAAGCTAGACATGGAACGAACATGGAATACCCAGCGCGTCTTCACCTCTCCTAGAATGAGAGTAACCAAAACCCAAGGAGTGTGTACTAGAATAAGGTATATACATATATACATTCTCTGTCAGGAAACCCAAACAAGATAATAAGGGGATCTTTGTCCCATAAATCAGCCTAATAAAGTGAGTAGCCAACAGTCCCATAAGTAACCACCATTGATGCCCAGCATCCCGCACGTCTTCCCCGAACTACAAGTCAAGGGGCTCAAATCACCACACCTTGACACTATCAACTTTGGGTGTCACTGACTCGCCCACACGGTTTTAGGTCGTGTCGCAAGGACGCATCTTAGTGGGGAAAGCACCCCTCATAATTGAGAGTTCAGGGGGAACGTCAAAACCCACCTCGTCACTGCCCTGTAGTCGAGAGGTCTCCTCAAAGTCGATAGGTGACCCCCTGCCCAGCCACGCTGGAGGGTAATCCCTGGAAGTCGACAAGTTCCCACTAGAGGGATACCCGACAATAGTCGATGAGTGCCACACTGCCCAGCCCCGTAAAATCGTAAACCACTAGAGTTAGACCTGGCTAAAGTCGTCGTCGAGTCCCAATGCCCAGTCCCGTAAAAGGGTACTCCACTGAAGGGAGGCTCGGAACTGTCATCAGGGACCACTTCCCAACCCAGCTGAAGGTAAGCCCGTCATCGAGGACCACTTCCCAGCCCCACTGGAGGTAAACTTGGAACGGATCTGGCCATCCCTGCTAGGTGGTACTACACGGTGAACACCGTTGTACTAGCCATCCCTGCTGGATGGTAACCCATTGGCCATCCCTTCTGGATGGTACCGCTCTGGCCATCCCTATAGGATGGTACAACTGGCCACCCCTTATGGATGGTACCCCACAGGCCAGCCCTGCTGGAAACAACCTCCTAGCCAGATCTACTATAAACAACTTCCTGGGTAGAGGATTGGTTCCCACGTAATGTGTTGGTCACACTGAATCCACAAGAACTCTACCGGGGAACACGACGCAACTCTGCCGCCCAAACCATCAAGAACATAACTAGGGGAAAACTACTCACCCTGCTTGTCGAAACCACCATGAATAGGACCAGGGGAAACTCAACCCTACTGGTTAAAGAAATGAGAATAGAACTAGGGGGAAACTCAACCATGCTGGTCAAAAAAAAAGAGAACAGAACTAGGGGGAAACTCAACCCTGGTAGTCAAACAAACAGAACCAGGGGGAAACTCAAACCTACTGGTCGAAAAAAAGAACCAAGGGGAAACTCAACCCTTCTATTAAAAAAACAAAACAGAAGGACCCTCTATACCGCGAGAGGTCGAGGGTACACAAATTAGAACAAAACACGCACATGGGGTCTACAGAATGTGTGGCCCCAAGTAAAATCCCACCAAGGGAAAAAACGTTCTCAGGTAAAAACAACCAGATGTACCTCCAAGTATTCCCGTATACTCCCAGCGTATACCACATTCCAGCCCAAAAGCTATCATGCACACGACACCCAAAAACAACGCGAAGGGTGTAAACATAACAACTCCAACTTGCCACCTCATCATCCCAGGCACGACCAACTACATCTCTTCCAGCATTACTTCACTCACAAGAGAGTGCAAGCGATCACACGCTAAGGGTCCACTACAAACACAATAGGACGAACCACCACCGAAGCACCTTACTTACTTTTGCATTTAAAGAGTTTTCGAAAGAGACTCCGCACATCTAAAAGGATCGTACCATTTTTATCCTCGTGAAATAACATGTGAGATAGAATATCTACTCGCCTGAATTGGATTTCTGACGTAAAAAGTCGACCGACACTGCTTTAAGCCCAAATGGAATCCCATGATCCCTAGCCTCTGCCCCGAAAACAGTCAAGCGCATAACACAACTGTTATCCCCTCAGTAAAACACGTCAAAAGGACTACTCACTTGAGTTCCATGGATATGTAGAGAAAAAGATGCATTCCAACATAGTGAACATGAGTGGTACTATGTGGGACCTGCACCCCGATCCTAAAGCACAATGAACGGATCACACTATTGCGATCTTCTCAGAAAAGTACACAAGGATGGACTATTCACTTGTCCAAAATGGGCACCCGGTGATAAAGCTGAAAATCACCACCAACCCCAAAACGGGCCTCATAGGACCCACACCAGTTTGCTAAATTAAAGCAGGCATATTGCGCCAATGCAATGCCCTCAGAAAAACACCCAAAATCGACTACTCGCACGCCCCGGACGGACATCTGATGAAAAATTTGTAAAGCGCTGCACACAGATCGAATGATGGTCCATGGGGACCACACCTCAACTCCATCTTCAATGCCCGAAACCCCTCTGGAAAACTCCGTCTCAACACCAGGGTCGTAACACAACTGAAGGCGCTCAAAACGGACATCGAATGTGTCTGCACCGCCCAAGACAAGAATCCCCGAGAAAAACGCCCATCCAATTAACGTCGTTTCGTGCCACCGAACCCCTCATCTCAGGAATTAAAAATTCCTTAGACCATCTCAAAAAGTTTTCCTTGACGTTTGGAGGGAACTGTTGCAGACAACACACAAAACAGACACCTATAATGAAAATTATGGGCGTCCGAAGAGGGGACGAATCCCCTTGGGCTGGACCAGCCTGGACCGGCTGGTCTGCCCGGCCTGGGTCGACCCGGCTCGCAGTGTCGACCCGCGGCTCAGCCACGCTGGCTGGCCATGGACCTGCGGTCCACTCGCAGATCGACCATGAGGGCTGGTCGTTCTCACCAGGTGAAGACCCGCGAGACGCGGGTCTTTGTCCCCGCGTGGGGTCACGCTCCGTGACCCCACGGTCGTCGCGCCCCGGTGGCTTGGCCTCGCCGCCTGGAGCCGCCACCTCACCCCGTGCCATCACCTCCTACTGAAGACCTTCGCCTGCCTGAGCTACCTTGTGCTGCCACCTGGGAGCCACCACACACCGCCACACCTGCCCTCCGGACTTCCGCGCCCGCTCGCCAGAGTGCCTAGATCCGCTGGACCGGCGCGCGAAGCCACCGGACCGCCGCTACCCAGGGCCGACGCCACCCGGATGGCCGGGACCTCACTGGAAAACACCCAAAAACCTGCTAACTTCCCCGGACATTTGCGAACTCATCATGACTTAGATTTCAATTTCTAGAACGGTGTTAGAGATCTCAGAAAATATAAAACACGGTTATGGTATTTCCTCAACAATTCGATGGAAATTCAAAGAATATATAGAAAATCAAAGCATGATGTATGTAATTAAAATACGTAACAAATCCCTACCTCTTTGGGCATAGCCCGAAGCTTCGCAAGGGTTCGCCTTTGTTAGAACTGCATCCTTAGAGAGGAGGAGTTCTTGGTGCTGAGAGGGAGGATCCTTTGTTGGGAGCTCCTTCTTCTAGGAGGTGCAAAGTGAGGAGAGGGGAGAGGTCAAGGTTTAAATAAAGAAAATTTAATTAAAAATTTAATTAATTAAACCCCCAATTTAACCTGCATCTGAAACCTTTGACATAGTCAAGGTTAAGCCTTCCCTGGGGTAAACACCACCTCGCGAGCACAACTGTGGTCTTAGAATTTTAATCTGAGGCCCCGTTCAAAAGTTATTAAACTAAACGCCCGAGGCCGCCAAATTACGAAAACTCCCCAGGGCTATTTTTCACTAACGACCCACGCCAGCAAAACTTATACCCCTCCTAGGGAAAACAACACGCTCCGAACTAAACAGTGTGATTAGTTTTCCAATCTGAGATACCTTTTAAGATATCTTTGAGTTAAGCCATTAAATGAATAAATTAATTATTTTAATTATCTGTTTAATGTTCTGTTAACAGGTGAGGGGTCCAAACGTCCCGCGCCGACATGCTTTATGTTGTTCCTAGGGAAAACACCTCATTTTGGACCCATCCATACACTCAAATCCCTGATATGGATCAAATTTTAAGATTTATCCTATTTGTTTGGCATGCCCAGTGTGAACGCAGAGAAAATTTAATTTCTGCCACACCGGGGCTCGGAATCGCATGCTGTCTGAAGGAGCTGCTCAGGAATAACATCAAGAATATTCCGAAGTCTTTTATAGAAAAGACTAGGTAATTATAAGAAGATAATAAGTAGTATGTAGATAAAATTCCTTGAATCCATATATGAAATACTATTGAAGAATATTATGTAAGACCATTGATGAGATTTTCCCCTACACACAGGCATGATATCCACAAATTGGTCAAATGGTGATGGTTCCCCCCAAAAAAGTTGGTTTTTAAAATTGTATAATAAAATATAATTGGTTATAAATTATTAAAAAAATATACAAAATAATTATCCTGATGAGAAATATGTATCATTGATTAATAATCGACCCAAAATAATTTAACACTTGTTCTTGTCAAATAAACATTTTCCTAGTAGAAAATGTCATAACACTAACCCAAAATTTATATAATAAAATTTATATTCATATTTTGTAAATAAATTAATCAATATATATTTAAGGAGATTTCATAATATAATATAAGCATACCAATTTTTTCAAAATTACAATACACTCAACTATAAATCAATTATGGAAGGCCTCAACAAGTCTAGATAAGAATTTAATGGTTGTGTGAAATTATAATTGGAAGGAATGATAATCATGCATGGTTATATAGATTATGATCTTAACTAATTATATATACTAATTGTAAAAAACAACAACTTTTTAGATCCCATGTTCTCAGAGACTATGTGTCTGACTATGAATCCAATAAAAATTAAAAAAATTGAAAAAATAATGGGAAAATAAGTATAATTAGAATAATAATTTAATAGAGTTACACACATGTATGTGAAATTGAAATTCATATAAATAGTTACATTCCTTCAAATGAAATTATGTAATATAATCCCCTCATCAATTTATATATCAACAACCAGTATACATAAATTTGTAAACTTTATTATTGTTTTCATTATCATTCTCTTACGCATGAAAATCAAATTTCATGTAACCACCATGGAAATGGAGTGTATTAAAAGAGTTAGATATTGATAAATGTATCAAATGCATATTACTCTTATCTTCTAAGGAATATATTATATCACGATAATTCAATTAATTTCATACCACTCAAAATATACATGACAAAAGCGACTTCTTTATGATCATATCAGTCACGGTTTCCATCATTCATTCAATTTCATGATTCATGATATGAATCAATAGTATTCTAAAGTAAAATTACTAATACATATCATAAGTGATAAAATAAAAAAATGAAACTCAAAACATGTACAGTTTCTATTAATGTGTATCTTTTTAAGATAGCCTCACTTGGATATCAAAAATTATGAAATTCAGGTGAATAATTCTCAAGGACTTATGAGTAACTAGCACCTTATAGTCAATGATAATTTTTTTACCAGGATGGTGTGTCTAGACTATGAAATATAGTATTATGAATAATTTCATAACATCTCTAAGCTCCCGTTATAGATGGGTTTTATTGTAACCTATAGATGAAACAAATACTTTAAGGAAATTATAATTTATAAAATGTAAGAGAAAACAAAATATTTGATATGAATAATATATTTATATATCACATTTAACATGTGGTCTGATAATTAAAATTAATGTAAAAAGGTTTATTCTTGGGTGATAACTCTAAAAAAACACCCCCTAAACTAGAACCAACTACTAATAACCGTCATCCAATATGTACTGATATGATGATTATGATTTTTCATCGATATGGTTTTAGTGAGTGGATACACCATATATTCACTATTCCTAATAAATTATTTATTTTATAACATAATTGATTAAAATCCATCAAAATATAATGTCTTGTATGAATACAATAAATCCATTAGTGTGATTTTGTATCTTTTTTAAGAAGAAGTACCTTAATATTATCATAATTTATTTTGATGAGATCTATATAATTACTTTATATTTAAATATGTATGATATATATATATATATATTCATTAAAATTCATTAACTACATAAAATGTTTAAATATACATGTAATATACTATTGAATGGGTGACTTTGTGTTACATTGATATTTTTTTAATATATTAATTCCATCAATGTTGAAAACACAGAATGTATTATATTTAAATTCCTTATAATATATTTAGAATCTTTCACACACAGATATATATATATATATCATCTCACTTTTATCACATCAACTCCCCTAAAAGTTATGAATATCTTTCACATATCTCCCAAGAACATTATATTACCTTTATTTTTTTCTAACGAATCCCTCATACATTTTTTCATATTTTTCGATCAATAAAATGGTATCAAAAAAATAAAACCTAATACATGTCATGAAATGCAATATATTTTTCATAATTGATGATTAAGTGGTTCTACACTTTCTTTATTTCTCATAATGAATCTATGGACATATCTTCATAGAAAGGGTTATATCATATAACTCATGCAATAATCCCCTCTTTATGTGGTCCATGTTTTATATTTTAAATACCATTATGATGTAAATATTTTTTAATTAGTTTGGTCAGCCACTTAGATATATTTTTATTGATATAAATCCCAATAATATAAATATATTCACTTCATTCATTCATAATTAAAAACTTATTCAACCAAACATTTACTAATAATAATACTAGTGTATGGTTCCACCTTAATAATATCACATCAAAAAATATCACTAAGAATTTCATGGAAATATAACTAGATTTATTATAAGAAAGTGACCAACTATAATTTTCATTGAAAAAAATTACCATATCAACTCATTGAAAATAACATTCCATTATATGGATGTCAGCAACCACCCATAAAAGAAAATATAAAACATGCTTACATTGTAACACCCCGATATTTTGTGAAAAATATTCTTTTAATTTCATTGATGTATTGTGTTGTACGCTACACCAAAATTAGTGTGTGCTATATGCAACACCGTATTAGCTTGTATTATATGAAAACACTATTCTTGGCTTGTGTTGCACGTAAGAGAAACCGTCCTCAATAGCGTGTGTTGTACGCAATACTGAGTTTCACTAAACAATGATGCATTGTTATAATATTATTATAAAATAACCATTATAAATATTAGTAACTAAATTTTGAATTTTATGAAATTATAATTTTATAGAACATGGTATGAGAACAAAATAAATTTTTCAGGTAAAATAAGTATTTTTAAAAAAATGCAGTTTGCCACTTTTTGATGGCTTACCCACATTAAATATAATTTCTGACATGATTATAAGTTAAATTTGACAAAATAAAATTCTTATTTTGAATGAGGATATAAAAATTTACTTTGGATAAATTTTTGATATTTTTCTTATAAGATTCTTATTTTGATGAATAGTAAAAATACAGTAAATTTTAATTAAAAACAACTTTTTTCATCAAGATAATTTATATGGTTAAATTATATTATTTAATGGTTTTAAATTATAAATAGAAAATATTTTTTCCATTTAATATAATGTATGTTATTATCATTGATTTAAATTGAATTAACAGGTAAAATCATTTGAATCTTTTGTAATGTTTTATCTTTTAAAACCTATTTTATTAACAACGGGATTAATTTTAAATTAATTTATTAAAATTATATTATTTGAATTTGGAAAAATGGATTCTATATTTGGAATCATTAGGTCCAAATTGTTTTAATAAGCTACTTTTTATTTTTAGTCATTATGAATTGTAACTACAGTAAATTTTATTTACCATAGTTAAAGGCAAATCGTGTAATTTAGTGTAAATATAATATTATAAATTTACCATAACACTTGTCCTTATATAATTGGATGTTTATATTTTACTCTAAATAATACTTGGGTTAAAATGGAATCTAATGGAACCCACTTGTATTTGATTAAGACCTTTTATTTATTTTATTTGAAGGAAAGTGAAATGTCTCACTCAAACTTTAATAATTAGATTATTTTTAATATAAGGTTATATAGAATATAAATTAGATTATAAATACGTATGTGAAAGTTAAAATGTTTTTCTTTATCATGGTAATGTATTTGTAATTTTTATGAAATATTTAATTACCTTAATAGCTTATACATTAATTATTTATTTAGTGAAAAATCAATAATATAGTTTTTATTAAAATAAAAATACCTATAAAAAAGACCATTAACTTTAAAAAACATTATTGGTCGAATATATCTATACCCTAATCATCCAAGGGTTTATTTGTGGAACATTTGGTGACCTATAGAACCGATTAAGACATTTATATTATTTTATTTTAAATGATGTCAAAGATGACACCTTCGTAATTTAACAAATATTACAATTTTAATGTTGTGATTTTAAGATGATAAATTCGAGTACAAATATTATTATTAATTTTATTATATTTATATATATCATAGGATTTTATTTCTACTTTTTATGTAACAAATAAGTATATTAAATAATTATACAAAAATGTTGTACTAATTATCTTATTAAGAGATATATCAAAAAAATGTTTTTAAAAATGTTAAAATAAATAATATATTAACAAATTAATGTTCCCCATGATTTTTTTGATGGATATGACATGTTAGAAATATATTATATATTTTTTTTCGAAGATATCTTCTGTGTGGTTTTTATTTAAAGTCAAATAATGAATAGTGTCAAAAATGACACTATTGATATTTTATAAAAATAATATATTATTAAATTATTTGAAAATAAAAAAAAATATATAAAAACTAAAAATTGAAAACTATATTGTCTAAAAGTGTATAAAATATCCAATCATGGAAAATTGAAAAAATTTAAGTATGTATTTATAACAAATTAATATTTAGAAGTTTATTACCACAAATAAAATTAAATTGATTAAATAATGATAAATCTAGTGGATAAAGTTTAAAATAAACTTAAAACGTGTCATAATTTTATTGGTTGATGATATTACAACACTATCTCACCTCATCTTTGAATTGAGTCATGTTTGGAGGTTTTTATGTGGGGTTTCATTTTATTATTAATTAATATTTTTGAGGTTTCCAAGAGTGCCCCTCTCCTCCCTTATAAAAGGGGACCTCCTCCCTCTCCTCCTCACACAACTTTGAGCCTTCAAGATCGGCCAACCCATAAAAATTTCTCTTATAAACATCCCTTGAAACATACTAGAGGTCCTGGTCTTCTTCAAAGACCAACTTTAGTGCCCTAAGAGGATGTTAAGAGGAGGCGAGACAAAGAAGAGGTAATATCCTTTACCAATTCTTTCCAATTTTTTTTTTTCTAATTCTTATTATTTATTTTTTTCATCATAAATTAATAAAATCAGTATAAATCATATACTGATATTTTATTATAAATATTAAACAACCCTATTTCACTTTCTATCCATCCTACGGAAAATAAAATCACTGTGCGTGCGTACGTATGGAATACCGTCTCCACGCCATGGTGTAATATGTTTTTCCTCCACTATCTTACTTAGATGGGTATAATGGTGTAAATAATAACTATATATAGTTATTATAACATCATACTAATTCTGAGATATTACATCATCCACTCCAATTCAATTCAATAATTATGGGAACGATATCATCGCTCGTGCATACGTACGGATTACCGTCTCCACGACGCAATGAGATTAATTATCCATGTTAACCATTCAGGAATGATTATAATGTATATATAATGAATAATAATGAAATATATGACATGATAAAGCTACTGTATTTATGTATATATACATGTCATCTACTTATTTCCATTCAAGTCAATAAGGAATGGAAAACATCGTTCATGCGTACGTACGACCTACCGTCTCCATGAATAGTGTATTTAATTTCATTTATCTATATATTGTGTATATATATATAATGAATATATATGATATATATTTCATTATTTAAATTCTGGAGGTAAGTAAATCCGGATATTATTGGATCGAATATGTATATATATATATATATATATTAGACGGAACAATACAAGAGGGGGGGTGAATTGTATGTTTAAAAACATAGAGTTTAAACACATAAAGAGATTATTTTAAAAGATCTTAAACTAATAAAATTCAAACCACCACAATTGTATTGAATATAATGGTCTGAAGTAATGTAATACTTTTCAAAAAGTGAAGTAATTGTATTCAAGATGAATACAATAATCAGAGTAAAACAAGTGAGAGACTCTACCATAAAGAGTATAGAATCTTTTAATACAAAATGTAATAGGATAATTATAATTGAGACAATTACAATTGAACGTATAAAGAACAAAGGAAACAATACAAATTCCTTTCTAATACAAACAACAACAGAAATGTAAAAGTATTACAATTCTTTTTACCCAAAGAGGAGGGTTATCCTTTCACCTAGGATAAGAGGTCTGTCTTAACACCACCTTGGTAAGCCCTCGATATGATGATCGGTTCATCCGTCTGCCTATCCCCGGCAGCCCTCAATACGATGATCGGAACGTCTGTCTGCCTATCCCTAGAATCCCTCGATACGATGATTGAAACGTCGGTCTTCTTATCCCCGATAGCCCTCAATTTTGTAGGTAATCGGAACCTCTGTATTTCAATTACTTGAAAGCCCTCGATACGATGATCGGACGCACAAAGCACAAAGCATGAGAGAATTAACAGCGTCTCTCTCTAGAACATGACAGAAGCCAAGTATTTCAATTGTACACACACGTTCACACATGTTCTCAGTTGTCTATGTGTCTTTCTCACCTTAAAATGACCTCCTATTTATAGGCCTCGGGTTCCAACGGTCACATCTCCTCCAACGGTCATATTTCTCTGAAAAACACGGAGGGACTTGGACACCTGGCATTATAATTGTCATATTGAAACAGAAAGCATGACATCATTTTGATTAGTTTGTAACTAACTAAATGACATCTTATTGGTTAAAACAAGATATATGAAGATGATAATCAAGAGTACGATTAATATGAAACATGTGTTTTTGACTATGTACCAAAACAAGCAAGTAATGAAAGTATGAATAGCAGAGTCAGTACGATACAATTGATAGAGTCGGTATGATATGATTGACAGAGTCAGTACGATATGATTGACAGTGTAACACCCCAGGTAAATAACGAATACGACATTTTTATATTTATCTGTATTTGTGAATAAAATATTATTATTACTTTAAAGGGGATGCTATGCTCGATGGCATACCCAATACACAACAACGAGTTTCTTGGGAATCTTACGTTGCACTCTAATAATAAAATAATATTATTTTAAATAGAAGTTAATGCCTAGCCATTATAATGGTGGGAATGAACAGAACTAACTAAAAAATGATTATATATGTTTTTCAAATATTTTTACTTTTTATAATAAATTTTATAGGATTAAAAATGCGAATGAATCCAATTTTAAGCGTAAACATTCTAATATTCTTTAAAAGGTCGATTAACCGCCTTTTGGTGGAGAACCACTTTTAAATCCACTTTTTGACAATATTATGTCTTATATTTGAAAAAATAAAATTCATCTTTAGAATCAGGACATCAGAATTTATTTGTGTAAATTTTTGGTATTTTTCCGAAAAAGTTCAATTTTAAATGAATAGTGAAAAATGTTGTATTTTATTTCAAAACCACTTTTTAATCTAATTTATTTATATTGTTATATTATCTTTTGATTTGGTTTTAAATTGAAATTAGAATATATTTTTACCATTTAATCCAATAACAGTCGTTGGAATTAATTTCACTTTGAAATCAGACTTAAACTAGTGTCAATCTTTTGATACTTTTTGTTTCATAAAAACAGGCTATTTGTTTTGACAACAGGAATTAATTATTAAATTAATTAATGCAACTTATATCTTTTTAATTTTGTAAAATAGACATCATTTTTGAATTCAAAATATCAAATATATCTTAGGGTGAATTTTTGGTAATTTTCTGAAAAACTTCAATTTTTGATGAATAGTGAAACCACTAAGTGGTACTTATAAAAACTGATTTTCCGTTTAAATGAAATTTTCCCATATTTGTGTTTTGAATTTAAAAAATCCATCATACATGGTTGTCATTAAGAATTAAAATTTGGTTCAATGGGATTAGAATAATTTTTTGGTGAATAGTAACTTATTATGTTTTTAATCGCGATTAGAGGTAATTTGTGTATTTTAAGGTAAGAATAATGTTTTAATAAAAATAAATGACCTAGACATATGTCCTACCCTCATTGGATGTGTCATGGACGACCATGAAAATTCATGGGTCAACTTGGGGAACCCATGGAGCCACTTTGGTTGGAAAATGTCATAAATATCTTTTTATTTAATGTTAAAGTAAAAATGACACAAACATGAGATATTTTACTAAAACAATTTTTACATGGGGCTATACAAGTCAGATTTTTTACTATAAATAATCATTGGAAAGACAAAAATATTTCATACATCATAGTAGTTTTTTTATAATTTTTAGACATTAAATAAATTAAATTATTTATGAAATCATGATGATGCAGCGATGACCTCATTATTTAACGATTAAAATAAAATGGAATGATAATGTAAAATCTAAGACCTACACATGTAAAAAACCTATTAGATGGGTGTATTTCGAACCCTTATCACATTATCCTCGAAATACATAAATTTGGGACCATTAAAATCCGAAACTCATTGTAAAATAAAGTAACATTTCTTTACATTCCAAGAGTGTCCATCCTCTCCTCTTATAAAAGGCCCCCACCACTACCTCCTTACCCACACTTCCAAAGCCTTTGGCTCTGCCAACCCCTTCCCATTTTGTCTCTCCACGTCCCTCTATAACTCTTTGAAGCCTCACTTTGTGCAGAATTCTTCCCATGGAAGCCTTTGAACTCAATCCAAAGGGATTTACCCGATATTAAGGTAATGTCTTCACTTGAGTCCTTTTGTTTTATTTTGCTTCTCCAACCCCCTAAACTCTTTTTATTCATTTATTTTGTAACAACTCCAGTATCTTAAATATACTAGGATGTTGTTATAAGAAGTATTTGAGCTACACTGACACACACCTTCGTCTAATGGTTAAAGAACATACTGTTTCTGTGGTTGGCGATTTTATGCCTCAAAAAAACGATGATTGTTCAATAATATTTTAACACCTTTAAAGGTGGCCATTATGATGTAACTGTATTTTATAAATGATATAAATGGTATTTATTTTTACTATATGCTTCTGTATTTTATATTTAAACCATACCTTTATTCTTTTCATGTTGTGTAAGTGCGATAATTTCATATGAGGAAGTGTGGACTACCGCCCCCTCAGGTGATGTGACTCGTACATGAAATACATGGAATGTATAAAGAATGAAATTAATGAACATATGTGACCAATATAACATATATATTATACTGGAATTATAATATATATATATATATATATCATTTATTTTTAATTCCATTAATATGACAAAGAAAAAATGAAAGTAGCATTCATGCGTACGTATGGCCTACCGTCTCCATGAACGGTGCTTTTCGTTTTTTATCTCCAAATGATATGGAATAGTATAAAATAAATATGTACTGGATATATATGATATTATAATCATTAATACTATTCTGGAAATTATTTACTTATAACTACATGGACAATCATTTTTCCAACAAGTCCATTTTTGACTCATGTACAAAACATCGGCAAAAACGTCTGATATGAACTAACATTATTAAACAATTATTATAACATTATAATATGAGATATGAACTGAATAATAATCTCTAATAGATGTCCTAAGGGAATTATAAATTGACCAAATTTTATTATTCAGCAATATAAAGAAACGAACAAGACAAGTCGGACTTGAGGTAAGGGATCCTACTCCTCTCTTTATTTTTAAGTACACTCTATTATGTCATTCCATTTAAAGAACATATTTCTTGATATTGGGATGTTATTTTATATTACTCTTACTGTAAACCTTGTGTTAATATGATGAGAGACCTTATTCTCTCTCATCAATCCATTTTGGAAGTTTTGAGTGGCGCCGTTAGGCTGCCGAATTTTCGTAAGAGATCTAACCTCTCTCTTTCTTTTTAAGTACTCTCCTTTATGTCACTTATTTTAAGCTCCTCTTTGTTATGTTGGGGGATGTTCTTTTATATTCCTCTTTATGTAAACTTTGTGTTAATATGATGAGAGACCCTATTTTCTCTCATCAATCCATTTTGGAAGTTTTAAGTGGCGCCATTAGGCTGCCGAGTTTTCGTAAGGGATTTTTCATATCACTTTTATTTCCATGAGATTTAGGCTACATTTGCCACAATTTTCTTTTAGTGGTGTATGTACTTCCCATTTTTTACTCATTGTGTAATATACTTTCATTTATGAGTATTTACATCAATTTTTTATTTTCCTTCTTTCACGAGGTGCATGTCTCGAAAGATACCCATGTCGGTAACGGAACCTTTCACCCTCCTCTTTTTAAAAGACTTATTTTGTTATGTCATTTTATTCACATAATATTATGTTGGGATATGTTATTCTATATACTTATTGATGTAAAGTTTATGTCCAAGAGATGAGATACAATTTTTTTCTCTCATCAACTCTTTTTCTGAATTTTGAAGTGACGTCGTTAGGCTGTCCAATTTTTGCAAGGGAACTTCGTAACCCAATTTTGATTCTTTGGGATAAACTTGTACACCTTGAATATGTCGTTCTATGATTATGTGAGAATTTTTTCTAATTTTTTTACACTTAATACCCACTTATATTTCATGTATTATTTTTTCACACATAATTATGTAACTGATTTATCCTTAATCCAAGGATACCATCTTTGTATGGGACTTCGTCTCAATCTCTATTCATTGAGGAATATTTTGTTTTATACACAACGTTATTTTATACGGTGTATAAACCCCTTTGACTTTTACATTTATTCAAAAGGAATATTTTTTATACGAAGCGTTTACTATTCGATAAAATGGAATGTTTTTGTCATACGTATGCGGCGACAACGACTTCTCCGCCGCTGTGAGCCTTATTTGAGTTTCGGCTTCCTCTACAAGCCATACCTTCTTTTTAAAAGAAAAATAAATACCATGCTTTACTTTTATTTAATTTTGGTATTGAAAATGGTTTTCATAATTTTTTTATACCAATGTGTTGTATTGATATCTTTTTATTAAAAGGTGGAAATGTTATGTTTCCTTTATGCATGTTTTATGTGATAAGATTATGTTATGGTTCTTGGGAATTGTTATGAAGACGGGTGGTTCCATGATAATCTAAGGGTGGGTGAGCCCGATATAGCTCTCCAATGCATTGGGTAACGCGACAGAGTGAAACGTTAATGTTTCTCTGAAGATATTTAGGGATTATACTGTGGTGGGTATTCCAAACGTAACCAAGAGGGTTACTCCCGACATAAGAATGTTATGAATTCCTCAGGTAACCTTTTATGTCTTATGATTTCTATGATTTATTCATGATTTGATGAGGTATGTTAAAGTGCCTATGTTTTGTGGGTAAAGTATGATTTCATTCTTATGTATATATGAACTCAGGTTTCCTTTCCATATTTTTATATCCCTTACTGAGCTTTTTATTCTCATTCCAAGTTTTTTGAAATGTTTTTCATAGGTCATGGGAAAGGTACATGATATGATGATAGTGTCAAGGAAGTGTCAAGAAAGAATCCATGTTTTATTTTAAATATGTTTCTGTTGATGGTAAAAAATTAATACTAACTTTATGTAACAACTTTGTTTAAATGTGGAATGTAATGCAAGTTTTATGATCTAATTATCTAAAACTCTAAACCTGAAAAGATCCTCAATGTGTAATCTTGTATTAACTCAAGATTAAGTAAGGTTTAAGGTTGGGGCCTTATAGTTGGTATCAGAGGTGAATGAGGTAGGAATGTGTCTGATCTTTGGGAACTCTCACATGTGAGGTTTGGACGAAGCTTGGCTCTCCGCCCAAGGGCTTCATGAATAAATTGTTGCCACTGGGGATGGTGGTGTGTCCCACCCAGGGGGTGTAGCCGCCCATGGAGTGCCCTAATAGGTATCAATTATAGTCCAATGGAAGTAATTACAGACTATTATAGTTGGTATCAAAGGTTGGTTTAGACAAGTTTAGGGATTATGAGTTTTTGTTAGACACATGATTAGTCCCTATATCTATTATTTCAGTTAAATCCTTGTTTTATAACTTTTTTTCAGGTCAAGTAAATTCAGTTACGAATGGAAGGAGAAGGATCTCAATCGATATTACTATCTCTTCCTGATGAAATGCTTGCAATAATCATTGAAAAGTCATGTTCGGATTATTGTGAAACTTTTTCTAGCATACAACTCACTTGCAAGTAGTTGTTTGAGATATCAAACACCTCCACTATACCTCATTATCATCGTGGATCATGGGTTGTTTTTAGACAAATACTATTTTCACAATATTCTCATATTTTCAAGAAAGGTAAATATTATTAATGTATTTTGAAATATTTTACCTTATCAAACGAATTTGAAGCATATTATGATTTTAAAAATGGTGCTAAAGAAGGAGACTGTTGTGCAACCTATTTATATTTCATTTTAAAATATAGTATCTCAGCACATACTTATGGTATTTTAAAAGGACCAATAATAGAAAGTTTCAACTCAAATTCTGTCCGACTATTTTATAGAAATCATGTTTTATCAGATGTTTTTGAATTATATGTCATACATGATTATTTTCCAAAACTGTTTTTCTGTGAACACCCATATGACCCTTGTTGTAAAATGTGTATTTGGATGGAGGAAGCAAATGATTTTTAAGGATCTCTAAATCATTTTTGTAATGCATGGGACGTCTACCTATGTGAACAATATTACGATGAAACTGAGTGGACTCCATGATAAAGGTATGTTGTTATTCATTTTGGGAATCGTTTTATTTTATCTTGTGGTGGTGAAATAAGACTTCAAGAATTAAGATTTTGAGATCATAAAGAATTTTGATGAAAATGAGAGGTATAATGAAAATATTGAGGTTAAAACACTTTAGGGTTATTTTTGGAGTTTTATAAAAAGGACAACGCACAGACCATGTGACAACCCGTCGCGTCGGACAAAGCTGTGGGAATCGAACCCACAACCAAAGTGCGACTGGTATTTATCGCCTACCACTAGATTACGTGAAGTACCTGGTTAGTTTGAATTATTCTTTTTAGTTAGATGATTTTATGAATTAAGAGTAAGTTGATTTTGGGTTATCTAAGGAAATTCATTAACCTATCATGGAGGATATGTGATTAGGTTAATTACTTTTCAATACGAGACATTAAGAGAAACTAATGTTGTTTGGAGATAAATGTTACGATTTAACTTGGATGACTATGTGACTAAATCCATCAAATATTTGGGTTTCAATCTTAGTTTGGTTTACTTCGAAGAATTTTATGGACAAATTGTTTATCGGATGGTCCTCGTTGAACTTCGGGATTTGTTAGACAAAATTTTGGAGATTAAGAATAGATTTTCTTTTTATAAAGGGTTATCCTTTTCTGGATTATCTGATCTTGTACTAAACTTTTTCGTTTTAGTTTTGGTTAAAGTATAAAGACATGGGAAGTATATAGTTCTCTTTTGTGGATTAAGTGATTCTATAGAAGTTGATTATAGTACTCTTAATGTGAATAAGTCTTCCTAAATACTCGTCTTTTGGAGAAAATATGAGTTTGTGTAAGGAATCTAATAAAAGTTGAAAGTCAACATGATAAGTGATTATGTTTCCTTATGAATAAATTTCTCAATAAAAAGTAAATTAAAACAAAAATGTTGTCTATTAACTTTTCCTACTGGGGAATCGAATATTGTTTAACCCATCACAAGTTTGTGATTTTCTTGTGGTTAACTTTTTCATAAACATGTTTTCTATCACTCTCCATCAGAACAAGACCCTATGTTTTCTCCTCCATGTCTATGTTTTCCTACATGGAACCCTAGTATTGGTTAACTTAGGTGACCTCTGTACTTATCTTCCTTTATTTTAAAGTGATTATTTACCGACTCTTGTTCAGATGTGGGACATTCAAGGATGTTTCCAAGCTCATTTTTAAAATTGCGAGGACACAATTCCCAAAAGGGGGGAATGATGTAACACCCCAGGTAAATAAAGAATATGACATTTTTATATTTATCCGTATTTGTGAATAAAATATTAATATTAATTTAAAGGGGATGCTATGCTCGATGGCGTACCCAATACGCAACAGCAAATTTCTTGGGAATCTTACGTTGCACTCTAGTAATAAAATAATATTATTCTAAATAGTAGTTAACGCCTAACCGTTGTAATGGATGGAATGAACATAACTAACTAAAAAATTATTATATATGTTTTTCAAATATTTTTACTTTTTATATTAAATGTTAGAGGATTAAAAATGCGAATGAATCCAATTTTAAGCGTAAACATTCTAATATTCTTTAAAAGGTCGATTAACCACCTTTTGATGACGAACCTCTTTTAAATCCACTTTTTGACAATATTATGTGTTATATTTGACAAAATAAAATTCTTATTTAGAATCAGGACATCAAAATTTACTTTGTGTAAATTTATGGTATTTTCCGAAAAAGTTCAATTTTTAATGAATAGTGAAAAATGATGTATTTTATTTCAAAACCTCTTTTTAATCTAATTTATTTATATTGTTATATTATCTTATGAATTGGTTTTAAAGTGAAATTAGAATATATTTTTACCATTTGATCCAATAGCGGTCTTTGGAATTAATTTCACTTTGAAATCGGACTTAAACTAGTGTCAATCTTTTGAAACTTTTTGTTTCATAAAAACATGCTACTTGTTTTGACAGCGGAAATTAATTATTAAATTAATTAATGCAAATTATATGTTTTTAATTTTTTAAAATAGACCTAATTTTTGAATTCTGAATATGAAATATAGCTTAGGGTGAATTTTTGGTAATTTTCTGCAAAAACTTCAATTTTTGATGAATAGTGAAACAACTAAGTGGTACTTATAAAAACTGATTTTCCGTTTAAATGAAATTTTTCCATCATTGTGTTTTGAATTTAAAAAATCCGACATACATGTTTGTCATTAAGAAGTAAAATGTGGTTCAATGGGATTAGAATAATTTGTTGGTGAATAGTAACTTATTATGTTTTTAATCGCGATTAGAGGTAATTAGTGTAGTTTAAGGTAAGAATAATGTTTTAATAAAATGAAATGACCTAGAAACATGTCCTACCCTCATTTGATGTGTCAAGGACGACCAATACTATCCATGGGTCAACTTGGGGACCCCATGGAGCCACATTGGTTGGAAAATGACATAAATATCTTTTTATTTAATGTTAAAGTAAAAATGACACAAACATGAGATGTTTTACTAAAACAAGTTTTACATGGGGATATAAATGTCAGATTTTTTTCTATAAATAATCATTGGAAAGATAAAAATATTTCCTACATCATTGTAGTTTTTTTATAATTTTTAGACGTTAAATAAATTAAATTATTTATGACATCATGATGAAGCAGCGATGACCTCATTATTTAACGATTTAAATAAAATGGAATGATAATGTATAATGTAAGAACTAACCATGTCCAAAACCAATTGGATTGGTGTATTTAGAACCCTTATCACCTTATCCTCGAAAAAAATAAATTTGGGACCATTAAAATTCGAAACTCATTCTAAAATAAAGTAACATTTCATTACTTTCCAAGAGTGTCACTCCTCTCCTCTTATAAAAGGCCCCCACCTCTACCTCTTTACCCACACTTCCAAAGCCTTTTTCTAGGCCAAAACCTGCAAATTGTGTCTCTACACATCCCTCTATAACTCTTTGAAGCCTCACTTTGGGCAGAAGTTTTCCCAAGGAAGCCTTTGAGCTCAAACCAAAGGGAGTTACCCGATTTTAAGGTAATGTCTTCACTTGAGCCCTTTTGTTTTATTTTGCTTCTCCAACCCCCTAAAATCTTTTTATTAATTTATTTTGTAACAAATACAGTGTCTTCAATATACTAGGATGTTGTTATAAGATGTATTCGAGCTACACATACACAAACCTTCATCTAATGGTTAAAGAACATACTGTTTCTGTGGTTGGCGATTTTCTGCCTCACGAAACGATGATTGTTAGATAATCTTTTAACACCTTTAAAGGTGGCCATTATGATGTAACTGTATTTTATATATGATATATATGGTATTTATGTTTACTATATGATTATTTATTTTATATTTAAACCATACCTTTATTCTTTTCATGTTGTGTACGTGCGATAATTTCATATGAGGAAATGTGGACTACCACCCACTCAAGTGATGTGACTCATAAATGCAATACATGGAATGTATAAAGAATGAAATTAATGAACATATGTGACCTATATAGCATATATATTATACTGGAATTATAATATATATATATATATCATTTATTTTTAATTCCATTAATATGACAAAGAAAAAATGAAAGTAGCGTTCATGCGTACGTACGGCCTACCGTCTCCATGAACGGTGCTTTTCGTTTTTTATATCCAAATGATATGGAATAGTATAAAATGAATATGTACTGTATATATATGATATTCTAATCATTAATACTATTCTGGAAATTATTTACTTATAACTACATGGACAATCATTTTTCAAACAAGTTCATTTTTTACTCGGGTACCAAACATCGTCAAAAACGTCTGATATAAACTAACATTATTAAACA
This sequence comes from Viscum album, assembly GCA_963277665.1. Taxonomy (NCBI): domain Eukaryota; kingdom Viridiplantae; phylum Streptophyta; class Magnoliopsida; order Santalales; family Viscaceae; genus Viscum; species Viscum album. Next base: position 1,398,509,712 of record OY728142.1, on the reverse strand, counting down.
ATTATTATACCATTATAATATGTGATATGAACTGAATAATAATCTCTAAAAGAGGTACTTAGTCAATTATAATTTGAACAAAGTTTATTATTTAAGAATCTAAAGAAACGAACAAGACAAGTCAGACTTGAGGTAAGGGATCCTACTCCTCTCTTTCTTTTTTAGTACACTCTTTTATGTAATTTCTTTTAAAGCCCATATTTCTTGATATTTGGATGTTATTTTATATTAATCTTATTGTAAAATATGTTTTTATATGATGAGAGACCCTATTCTATCTCATAAATCCATTTTGGAAGTTTTGAGTGGCGCTGTTATGCTGCCGAATTTTCGTAAGAGATCTAACCTCTCTCTTTCTTTTTAAGTACTCTCCTTTATGTCACTTCTTTTAAGATCCTATTTGTTATGTTGGGGGATGTTCTTTTATATTACTCTTTCTATAAACCTTGTGTTAATATAATGAGAGAACCTATTTTGTCTCATCAATCCATTTTGGATGTTTTAAGTGGCGTCGTTAGGCTGCCGAGTTTTCGTAAAGGATTTTTCATATCACTTTTATTCCCATGAGATTTATGATACATTTGCCACAATTTTCATTGATTGGTGTATGTAATTCCCATTATTTTACTCATTTTGTAATATAATTTCATTTATGAGTGTTTACATCAATTTTGTATTGTCCTTCTTTCACAAGGTGCATGTCTCGAAAGATACCCATGTCGGTAAGGGAAACTTTCAACCTCCTCTTTTTAAAAGACTTATTTTGTTATGTCTTTTAATTCACATAATATTATGTTGTTATATGATCTTATATATACTTATTTATTTAAAGTTTACATCTATGTGATGAGATACCCTTTTTATCTATCATCAACTCTTTTTCTGAATTTTTAAGTGACGCCGTTAGGCTGTTGAATTTTTGCAAGGGAACTTCGTAACCCAATTTTGATTCTTTAGGATAAAATTGTAATCCTTGAATATGTCGTTCTGTGATTATGTGTGAATTTACTCTAATTTTTTTACACTTAATACCCACTTATATTTCATGAATTTTTTTGTCACACATAATTATGTAACTGATTTATCCTTAATCCAAGGATACCGTCATTGTATGGGACTTCGTCTCAAACTCCTTTCATTGAGGCATATTTTGTTTTATACACAACTTTCTTTTATACGGTGTATAAACCCCTTTTACTTTTATGTTTATTCAAAAGGAATCTTTTTTATACGAAGTGTTTACTAAATGGCAAAAGGGAATGTTTTTTTCATACGTATGAGGCGACAACGACTTCTCCGCCACCGTGACCATTATTTTAGTTTCGGCTTCCTCTACAAGCCATACATTCTTTTTAAAAGAAAAATAAATACCATGTTTTTATTTTCTTTAATTTTGGTATTAAAAATGGTTTTCATAATGTTTTTATATCAATGTGTTGTATTGATATCTTGTTATTGAAATTTGTAAATGTTATGTTTCCTTTATGCATGTTTTATGTGATAAGATTATGTTATGGTTCTTGGGAATTGTTATGAAGACGGGTGGTTCCGTGATAAAATAAGGGCAGGTGAGCCCGATATAGCTCTCCAATTCATTGGGTAACACGAAGGAGTGAAACATTAAGGTTTCTTCGAAGAGATTTAGGGAATATACTGTGGTGGGTATTCCAAACGTAGCCAAGAGGGTTACTCCCTACATAATAATGTTATTAATGCCTCAAGTAACCTTTTATGTCTTATGATTTCTATGATTTATTAATGATTTGATGAGGTATGTTAAAGTGCCTATGTTTTATGTGTAAAGTATGATTTCATTCTTATGTATATATGAACTCATGTTTCCTTTCCATATTTTTATAACCCATACTGAGCTTTTTATGCTCATCCCATGTTTTTGGAAATGTTTTTCATAGGTCAAGGGAAAGGTACATGATATGATGATAGTGTCAAGGAAGTGTCAAGAAAGAATCCATGTTTTATTTTAAATATGTTTTTGTTGATGGGAAAAATTAATACTATCTTTATGTAACCACTTTGTTTAAATGTGGAATGTAATGCATGTTTTATGATCTAATTCTCTAAAACTCTAAACCTGAAAAGATTCTCAATGTGTAATCTTGTATTTACTCAAGATTAAGTAAGGTTTAAGGCTGGGGCCTTATAGACAGAGTCAGTACGATGCGATTGAAAGAGTTAGTATGATATGATTGATAGAGTCAGTACGATACAACTGATAGAGTCAGTAGGATACGATTGACAAGGTCAGTACAATTCTATTGATAAAGTCAGTACGATTAAAAAGACATTAGTTATTTCCAAAACAAGATATAGAAGTCAAAAGGAAACATTTGACTCAACAATATCCCCCTTTTTGGAAAGCACAAAACAAATATTAAAGTCAACAAGAAATACTTATCTCCCCATGAGTTATTGGAAACTCTTCTAAATATGAATTTGAATACAACTAACACCCCCATAGGTTTATACTTTCCTAAGGATTGTATTCATAGATTTTCCTTGGTTTCGAAGCATTTGATTAAATAAATCTCCATTTGTAAAACATTATCCCCCTTTGTAAAACATTCACCCCCTTTGTGGTTTACAAAAATAATGGGGTTACTTTGAGTTGCCTGAAAGGGTTAGAGAAAAGAAATGTAGGACAGAAGAGAAGAATCATAACAGTTATTACAAAACAGATAGGTTCCAAAAGAAAAACAAAAACAACAGTCATTTGTTTTCTCTTTCCTTTTCCTTCTTTATGAGCTCATGAAGAACACCTTTCATCTTCTTGATTTCTTTCTTGTCTTCAGAAATTGAATCACCCTGATTTATGAGAAGCTCTTGTTGGTCCGCAAAAATCTGATCTTCATTCTTGAAAGTCTCCTCCTGGACTCTGATCACTTTCTCAAGGGTATCAATTCTGTCTTGCAGATTCTTGTTATCTATGGATAGCACATAATTTTGTTTCTTCAACAAAACCATTTCATCCTTGAAAGATGAAACCTTTGAGAATTAAGACTGAAAAGAATTCATTCTCACTTTCAACTCTTTCACTGAAAGAATATCGGCTCTATGAGTTATCTGATTCAGCCTTTCAACAGTTTCTTTTTCAAGCTTATTAAAGGAAATAGCAAGATCATTTGACAACCTTTTTATATATTCAATTGCTATCTCATGGTCATTCAACGAGCTTTCAGTTTTATATGACCACTTGGTCATCCTGTTGCAATCTTTCTTATGAGCAGTCGAGGATTCAAAAAAAACTTTCAAATCGGCTTCAACTGACAAAACATTCTTTCTCAACTCTCATACATAACCAAACTTCTTTTTCTGATTTTCAGTAATGAAATAAATTTTCCCTTCCAGCCTAGGAAAGTAAGGAATGGTCTTTTCAACCCTTTTTAAAACATGAACAATATAATCACTCTTCTTGAGAGATATTGTATGTTCTGAATCAGTATCCTCATCATAGGAAGGAAATTCATTTGATCAGCTTGAGTCAACAACTGGTTGTTTTCTTTTTTCTTTTTCTTTCTCTTTTCTTTCTTCTACTACTTTGTCACTAAGGACAATAACTTTTTCAGTATGAGAATATTGAGAACCTTTCTTTTCTTGAGGGGGTGTTTTATCCAGAGTTTGAGAAGTTTCAAAAGGTGCTTGATCGGCATGAGGGGTTTGTTGAACTCATTCACTCTGTTTTTGAACCGATTCTTCTCTACTATTTGGCGAACTCTGAAGGAATTCTAAAATAAAATCTCCTTCCTATTCTTCAACTTCTTCTATCTCTTCCAACATTTGTTTTCCATTATCCTTCTCAGGAAGACTCTATACAATTGGCTCTTGATGCACTTCTATGGTAAGTTGAGCACTATCATCCTCAACTCCTTTTAAGATATTTGAAACATCAAATTCCTGTTCTTTTATTTTCAAAAGAACCTTCTTCTTCTTTTCAGCCTGAAGGGTATCCTCAACCCTTAATCTCTCAGCAAAGGCTTCCACTGGATCAAGTCCAATCTTTGGATCACCTTCCTCTCTCTTTTCCTTATCCTTTCTCCATTTGGCTATAACCTCCTTACTGTACTTAGGCTTCTTCTTTGGATTTGAGCTAGTTTGCGGATCAGACTTTTGAGTAACACCAATAGAAGGAATGTCTTTGGATGGCATAGGTGCTGATTGATTTTGAGCCGATTTAGCTTCTACATATCTTATAAAAAGTTTTTAATTTGGATCAAAACAAAAATTCTGCTTTTTCATCGTACTCTTACTAATCCAGGATGGCTTCAGATCTATCAGCTTTCGTTTCAAGGTAATGTTTCAAAACTTTATTCTCTCGAGATTAAAATTTGTAAAGATAGATAGATACATAATCATTGGGGACTTAATTCCTCTTGTCTTAAAATTCTTGATGGTTTCAAAAACATATCCCATGAGATTTACTTTTCTCATATTTACAGGATAGTCAAGCATAAAAATATTAGAAACTTTCAGAGTTTCTTTATCCCCTTTCCTTGGGATAAGAAAACCTTGCATCCATAAAGTCACAAACCGATTTTCTGGAGAAAGATGATCCACTTTATCTTCTATTCATTTATAACAAACAAATACATCTCATCACTTTATCTATTAAATGTACCGACCTGCTCTGTTAGTTTATGAGATGGACAGAAATAATCCCCTTCTGTTGGGACATTAAAAAAATGAGCCGCTTGTTTCACAAACATAGACAATTTTCTATCGTACACAACAAAATTGGTAGTCATGTCTTTGTCGAAAGATACGGTTTTATAGAACTGACTGACTCCATCAAAGAGAACCGGATCTTGAGAAATAGGTATTTCCACACATAAATGCTCTCATCCTTGAAACAAAATGATTATTATGATTGTGGACTCATACAATTCAAAAAGTCCCGAGAAACTATCTTTTCTCTGAAAAAGTCTTTCTTTGTAAAAGTATTTGAAGACATTTAGGAAGGAGTATTAGTAGAGGACTGAGACATATAGGTGATGCCGATGAAAGATCGTACGATGAATTAAAAACAGTAGAGCAGAGCCTTGCCTCAAAACCTGAAAAACCAATGTGGTTTTGGAGAGGGGGAGCTATTTATATGCGATATAGTGGTGACCATTGATCTTCTACGGTCATGATTAGAGGAAAAAATATCCACAGTTAGTATTAAAAATAAAGAATTTTTTTTAAAAAAATGGAAAGTACCTGCCGGAGAACGTAAGGTAATTGTTGGTTTTAGTAGAGTTCAAAAGAAAACACAATCGTATGAAAAAAAATATCAATCATCATACCGAGGGAAAACAAAGTCATTACCATTAACTGACGAACCAATGGAAAACATTATTGTTACTATGAACTGACAAGACGATAGAAAAAAATCTTGTTACCATGAACTGACATGCCGATGGAAAACAATCTTGTTACCGTGAACTGACAAGCCGATGGAAGACAATATTGTTACCATGAACTGACAAGCTGATGGAAAACAATCTTTTTACCATGAACTGATAAGCCGATGGAAAACAATCTTGTTACCATGATCGGTCGATACGATGGAAAAGAAATTCATTACCATGCTCTGACGATACAATGAAGAAGCAATTCATTACTCTGATCTGACGATACGATAAACATAAAAACAAATGATACGATAAAATCATCAATACGATAAACAGAAAATTATAAACACATAGAAGTAGAGTAAATAATAATAAGATAAAAGAAAAATAGAAAAAAATGTCCTCCCCCTTTCTAAGGGAGTTTTTTGTTGCAAGGGGAAAAGTAAAATAGGAAGTAGATATGAATGATTATTTTAATGTAATCATTCAAAAGATTCTGTTTTATAAACTCAAACCTATCGGAAGGTGAAGGTTCTATAAAAATGTCAGCAAGTTGTTCTTGCGTTCCGATAAATTGTAAAATAATATCTCCTTTTTGTGTGTGATCCCTAAGAAAGGGATGCCTAACATCTATGTGTTTTGCACGAAAATGATGTGTTGGGTTCTTACTAAGAGCTATGGGACTAGTATTATCACATAGAATTTTAGTTTAGGAGAAACTCAATCCATAGTCAGTGAGTGAGTGTTGCATCCACGACACTTGAGCACAACAACTTCCAGCTGCTACATATTCAGCTTCAGCAGTGGGAAGCACTACTGAGTGTTTTTTCTTATAGGACCAAGAAACCAGAGAATCTCTTAAGAAATGACATGTTCCAGATGTAATTTTTCTATCCATTCTACAACATCCAAAGTCAGCATATGAAAAATAAATTAAAACGAAATCACTTCCAGAAGAATAAAAGAGACCTAGATCCATAGTGCCTTTTAAATACCAAAAGATTCTCTTTACGACTTTTAAATGAGACTCTTTTGGATTAGATTGGTATCTCGCACATAAGCATACAGAAAACATTAAGTCTGGTCGACTAGCTGTCAAGTATAGAAAACTTCCAATCATACCTCAAAAGTTTTTTTGATCTACTGGTTTCCCTATTTCATCAAGATCAAGTGTATTTGAGGTACCAATTAGAGTGCTAATACTTTTACTTTTTTCATATACTTACTTTTTGTGTATGTATTTAATATACTTATGTTGAGATATATATGTCCCTTCTGGTTTTTTAGAAATTTGAAAACCTAAGATGAATTTTAACTCACCCATCATACTCATTTCAAACTCAGAATTCATTAAATTTTAAAAAGAATCAATTAAAGATTGTTGAGTTGATCCAAATATGATTTCATCAACATAGATTTGAATAATCAAAATATTTTTATTTTCCATTTTTATAAAAAAAATTGTATCTGATGTACCTTTTGTATAATTGTTTTGTAAATGAAATCTTGTACGTCTATCATACCATACTCTAGGGGCTTTTTAAGACCATATAGAGCCTTGGTAAGTTCAATAAAATGACCAGGATGTTTTAGGTCTTGAAAACCATGAGGTTGTTCGAAAAAAAATTCTTCTTCAACAAAACCATTTAGAAAAGCAGATTTTACATCCATTTAAAAACGTTTTAAATTAAAGTATGATGAAAAGGCTAATAGAATATGAATAGATTCATGTCTAGATACCGGAGCATATGTTTCTTCATAGTCTATTCCCTCTTGTTAATTATTTCCCTTAGTAACAAGTCTTGCTTTATTTCGAACAATGATTCCATTTTCATCACATTTGTTTCTAAAAACCCATTTTACACCAATTACAGTTATTTCTATAGGTATTTCAACTAAACTCTAGACTTGATTCCTCTCAAATTCATTTAGTTCATCTAGCATTTCTTTGATCCAGTCATCATCACCTAAGGCCTCACATGGAATTTTAGATTCAAATTGGGAAAGAAAATCAAGATGTTCTATTTCATTTCTTAAGGAATTTCTGGTCCTTACAGGTTGATTTAAATCACCAATGATGTTATCACTGGGATGATTCTAAAGAAACAATTGATTTGGGTTTTGTAAAACATGTTCATCAACATATGGTAGAAAATCTTCTGTGGTAAATGTTTCAAAAGTATCTTCTTGAATATTTTCCTTATGAGAAGGATCTTTTATCAAAGGTTGATAATCAGTTTTTGAAAAAACATCTGTGGATATAGGTTGGGATAATTTAAAATCAAGAGGATCAGATTTATCAAATCTCACATGTACTGTTTCTTCAATAGTACATGTGTTTTTATTAAAAACTCTATAAGCTTTAGAAGTTGTGGAGTAACCTAGAAATATCCCTTCATTAGAATTTGGTGAGAATTTGTGTAGATTGTATTTTGTATTCAGAATGAATACTTTTCACCCATATACTTTGAAGTATAAAACTTTAGGTTTTCGTCCAGTCCATAACTCATAAGGTGTTTTATTAAGAAAAGGTCTAGTTAAAACATGATTTATAGTATAACAGGCAGTACAAACAGTTTCATCCCAGAAGTGCTTACCAATTGAGTATTCACTCAACATGGTTCTAGTCATTTCCTGAAAAAATAAAATTTCTTCTTTCAACAACACCATTTTGCCGAGGAGTTCTTGGAGATGAGAAATTGTGGGTAATACCTTTCTTACTACAAAAAGTTTCAAATTCTGAATTTTTAAATTGATCACCATGATCACTATGAATAGTTATCAATGGTAGGTTTTTCTCATTTTTAACATGGGCTCTAAATTTTTGAAATAGGAAAAGGCTTCATATTTATTTGTGAGAAAATAGACCCATGTGAATCTTGTAAAGTCATGAACTAAAACAAATACATAGTATTTTCCTCCGAGGCTTCTAGATTTTGAAGAAACAAAAATATCCATGTGTACTAACTGTAACGCATTAGAAGTTGAAACTTCATTAATTGATTTAAAGCTAGTTTTATGTTGCTTTCCAAATTTACTAGGATCACAGACTTCTGAGGAATCATATCTAAGGTCCGGTAATCCTTTTACAAGTCTTTTCATTGAGAGTTTACAAAGGTTTCTTTATTATAGTGTCCTAATCTTCTATGCCATAGCCATGAATGGTCTTCTATTTCAGTTAAGCATGGTAAATTTTGGCTCCTAAGGTCTTCTAAGTTAATAGGGTATACATTCTCTTGCCTATGGGCAGATAGAATGAACTCATCCTTAGAATCGTGGACTAGACACTTATCATTCCTGAAATTCACAAGCTAACCTTCGTCCCATAATTGACTTATGCTGATGAGATTGTGCCTAAGACCTTTAACAAACAAAACATTTGAGATAAGAACATTTCCACGAAATACAATATTACCTATACCAAAAATCTTTCCTTGAGCACTATCTCTGAAGGTAACATTTCCACCTTTTGTTTTGATAACCTTTTCAAAGAGATCATTGTTTCCAGTCATGTGACGAGAACAATCACTATCCATGTACCAAATATTCTTGTTGGTACACTTCTCTTTTTCCTGAAAAGAATCTAATTAATTTTTCAGAATCCAAACTTCTTTGGATCCAAAATGGTTAGATAACAAAATTTTAGGAATCCACTTTTTTTTACAAAAGGAGCTTTATGAAATCCTAAAGATTGAGTTTTATTGAGAGAACACTCTCTTCTCTAGTGTCCACCACATTGGCACTTAGAACAAAAAGAGGTTTTTTGTGGAATGAAATAGTTATTACTAAAAACAGGTTTGGAATGGGTATAACCAAGACCAGAACAATTTCTAAAAGGTCTAATTTCAGAATACATATTGTAAAAGTTTTCCTTTCCATAAGTAAAGTTTGACAAACATTTATTTATGGAAAAAATATCTGACTTTATTTTTTAAACTATGTTTTTATTTTCCAAAACATTTGATTTTAAACTAGAGTTAGGCTCTAAAATATTTTCCTTAGAAATCACAATTTCGGTGTCCTTAGAATGTTTATCCTTATCAGATTTGACTTTCTCAAGGGTTTTTAAAATACTTTCAAAATCAGAAGTTTTCACATCAAGATCATTATAAAGATTCGTTTATTCTTTTGTTAAAACTGAAATTCGAGAGTTTGCTTTCTCAATATTCTTCTTGAGTTTAGAATTTTCATTTTCAAGTAATTTAGAAAATCTAGATACTTTCTCAAAATAAGGTAATGTATCATCTTATGATGATGAAGATTCATCATTTGATGATTAATAATATTTATCATCAATATAATTTTCATTTAAAGAGACATTTGTAAGAGCTTCAGTATTGTCTACCTTAGCCATGAGACAATGATCTTCGATTGGTAATCTGGCTATAAGTCCAATATTCCTTTGTCCGGAGGACTCATATTCTGAAGAATCATCTAACGAATCACTACCACTTTCACTCCAAGTATCATTTGACTTCAAGACTTTCTTTGTCTTATAAAAATTTTTCTTGTTTCTTTCAGAGTGTTTCTCCTTTCTGTCTTTCCTCTTCAGTAAAGGACTATCGGGCCTTATATGTCCTACATTCTTACATTCATAACAAGTTACCTCTGAGTCTTTCTTATCCTTTGTATATTTCTTTTTGAATCTATAATGGAAGTCTTTATTTCCCAAAATCTTGTTTATACTTCGAGCAAGATTGGCTTGCTCATTATTCGAAAGATCACAACCACTTCAATCAGATATAACTTTCTTGGATTTGGATATTGTAAGCCTTTCAGGTGTTTTAGCTTTAGATGTAAAGGATACACTTCCATTCCCATTCTTCTTCTTGTTGAAATTAGTATATCTCTTCATGCTTGTCTCGTGCTGTAGAAGAGTTCCAAAGAGTTCATCAAGAGTAATCAAGGAAACATTTCTGTTTTCATCAATAACTATCCTTTTTTACTCCAATTCATTTGGAATTATATCTATAATCTTATCTTCTAGAGATTTATCATCAAGGTCTTTTTCTCCCATAGATTGTAAACTGTTGATAATTGTTATAAATCATTGTTTCACTTTACATACTGGCTCTCCATAAGGAAAAAGAAAACCATGATACTCTGCTCTAAGCATCGCTCTTCTTGTTTCTATAAACTTGGATGTACCAAAATGAGTGACTTCTAATTTCTTCCAAATAAAGTTGGCTGCTTCACATGAAGATATCTGACTGTATATATTCCTGGTCATAGAGCATAATAATGTATTGTGTTCCTTGTAATTCAGTTGATATTCATGCTTTTATTTATTAGGGAAAGTACGTACTTCTTTGTCTGGAATTTTGTAACCTCCAGTAAACATTATAAAATTGTCTACAGAAGTATTGATCACAAAATTCTTCATATGATCTCTCCAGTACTCATAATCATTCCCATAAAATATTGGTGGTCTAGAAGGATTCAGGTTATCAATTGACCCAATATTCATTCCTGTCATCTAAAGAAACAATATCTTTTCCACTCCACACGTTAGTGTAGTAAGAAGTAAGAAAATAGTAATATGAAAGAAATAGAACAAGTAATACAAATTAGTGGAAAACATCCTCTGATACCAACTGTTGGATAGAATATGTAGAGATATATATATATATATATATATATATATATATATATTAGATGGAACAATACAAGAGGGGGTGAATTGTATGTTTAAAAACTTAGAGTTTAAAAACATAAAGAGATTAGTTTAAAAGATCTTAAACTAATACAATTCAAACCACCACAATTGTATTGAATATTAATTTATGAAGTAATGTAATACTATTAAAAATGTGAAGTAATTGTATTCAAGATTAATACAATAATCAGAGTAAAACAAGTGAGTGATTCTACCATAAAGCGTATAGAATCTTTTAATACAAAATGTAATAGAATAATTGTAATTGAGACAATTACAATTGAAAGTTTAAAGAAGAAAGGAAACAATAAAAATTCTCTTCTAATACAAACAGCAGCAGAAATGTAAAATTATTACAATTCTTTTGACCCAAAGAGGAGGGTTATCCTTTCACCTAGGATAAAAGGTATGTCTTACCACCACCTTGGTAAGCCCCCGATACGATGACCTGTTCGTCCGTCTATCTATCCCCTGAAGCCCTCGATACGATGATCAGAACATGTGTCTGCCTATCCCTCGCAGCCCTCGATACGATGATCGGAACGTCTGTCTGCCTATCTCCGAAAGCCCTCGATTTTGTAGGTAATCAGCACCTCTGTCTTCCAATTACTTGAAAGCCCTCGATACGATGATCAGACGCACAAAGCACAAATCATGAGAGAAGTCACATTGTCTCTCTCTGGAACTTGATAGAAGCAAAGTATCTCAATTGAACACACATGTTCACACTTGTTCTCAGTTGTCTGTGTGTCTTTCTCAGCTTCAAATGACCTTCTATTTATAGGCCTCGGGTTCCAACGGTCACATCTCCTCCAACGGTCATATTTATCCCACAAACTCAGAGGGACTTGGACACCTGGCATTATAACAGTCATATTGAAACAGAAAGCACGACATCGTATTGATTAGTTTGTAACTAACTCAACAACATCGTATTGGTTAAAACAAGATATATGAAGATGATAAACAAGAGAGCGATTAGTATGAAACATGTTTTTTTGACTATGTACCAAAACAAGCAAGTAATGAAAGTATGAATAACAGAGTCAGTACGATACAATTGACAGAGTCAGTACGATACGATTGACAGAGTCAGCACGATACGACTGATAGAGTCAGTATGATTCGATTGATAGAGTCAGTATGATACGATTGACAGAGTCAGTACGATACGATTGACAGAGTCAGTATGATACGATTGACAAGGTCAGTACGATACTATTGATAAAGTCAGTATGATTAAAAAGACATTTGTCATTTCCAAAACAAGATATAGAAGTCAGAAGGGAAATTTTGACTCAAAGGATATAAGTAATAATAATATCCAGAACAACAAGACAAAACACATAAGATAAATAAAACGATTTTACCCAAAACGCTTCCTTAACATGAAATTTACAAAACAATAGGTAATATAAAGTCATAAGTGAACCATATAAGATATAATAACAATAAATATGAATCTTTAATAAGTCAATTACATTATTTAAATCATTATACATGATGTTTGGATACATACGAAGAATATCGGACCTAAGGTAAGGGATAACTTTTCCAATCTCGTTTTATCCGAGATTTTATATTCATAAGTATTTACTGGGGTTATATTTATCATCCATGTCCCTATTTTCTAAAAATGGTTTCATGTATATTTAAATTCTTTTTTACCCATTTTTGAATTATACTACATGGTATGTAAGGAATCTTTCTTTTTTTACCATATGAGGTACTATTTGACTTTTCCAGTAAAAGTATGAGAAGAATGTTTTTTAACTTATATGGCATGAAGGGATTTTTATGGTTTCATAAAGCATTATTTTCATGAATCTTACTCTATAATATTTAATGATTATTTTCAAAAAAATCATTTTATTTTAAAATTTAATGGAATTTTGTGAAAAGAAAATGATTTTTAAGAAGAAAGGATATTTTCCTCAAGAATTCATTTCAAGTGTTTTGTCAAAACTATTTTCCATCTATGAAAAAATTATTTAGTATGATTATGTTTCAAGTATAATAACTATTTTATTTAAATGGTTTAACTTTTCTTATGATGAAATGATATCCATTTGTTTTATATGGATTATTTTATAATGGGATGATGATTATGAAACCCATTTTATTATTTGGATTATGATGAATTATTTATGTTTATTTTGTGGCACAAGTAAGAATTATTTCATTATGAGATAGGTGGGACCTATATCTCCTTCCAGTGCATTAGGTAAAGATTAATATCTCATGATATATACATGGCTGGAATGGTATGTTAATCTGGTTCAGTGATACAAGATGAGAATGAGGAGTGAACTCGATTCAGAAAGGGACATTGTCCACTAAGATAGTCTTGGTAGTAATGCCTTGGATACTATAGAAATCCTATCATGTTCATAATGGTTGGCCACAATTACATGTTTTATTACAATGTTATTTTATCATGATTGATGTTCCTTTATGATGTATACCTTACGTACTAACAAGATTTATGTCTTTGCTCACTATTTTGATGCTTAGATTTTATGTTCATGTTTTTGCATTCAAATGTTTATGGATTGTTTTATGTTATCTGTGTTTACCCTTACTGAGCATTTGAGATAACCCTTTTTATTTTTTCTTTTCCCTAGTATATAAAGAATTGTTTTAGGTAAGAAAACATAAGGGGAAGATCTTTATGGGAGATGTTGAAGATCTTTCACTGTGATTAGAAGATTGTTTTTTCGAGTTTTCAAAGACACTAAACTGTTATGGTCCTTGTGTGTTTGGTTTTTTTGTATTAATTATTCCTCAAAAGTAATGTAATGTACTTGTACATCAATATTGGGTCTCTACAGTTGGTATTAGAGTAAATATTTAGTTAACCTTTGGAAAATAGGATGCGAAAACATTAGTGAGATCCCTAGAGATATTTCTAAGGTATGTCTAGGGATGTCCCTAATGTTAAGTATAAGTATATGTTATAGTCCTAGAATTACGATAACGATATTTGAATTAATCCTAAATGTTATATATTAAAGGTAATCCCCCTTTATAATGATGTTTTCCAAGCATTATTTTTTCCTCTTACACTATTATTTTTGGGTTTTAGGTGATGGATGGAATCCGAAAGAACCGTGTTGATCAATGTAATTGGAAATGCAATGATTGTCCTCCAGAACAAACTAATGTTATGGGAGATGGAGTGAAAAATCATATTGCTATACTTACACAAGCTATGAATCATTCTGGACTACTGAATGAGTAGAGAAGGGAACCATATTCTTATTGAGTCCTTCATGAGGAAACGCCCACCTTCTTTCAATTGGTCTTCTGATCAACTTATTACTGAACAATGGATCAGTACCATTGAAAAGATATTTTCCATACTTCGATGTTCAGAACATGAAAAATTCATTCTGGTTTTTTACTATTTAGAAGGTGAAGTAGACCAGTGGTGGACTCTAATTAAGAATACAAGGCCCCAATGTGAAATTGAATCCATGGAATGTGACGCGTTCAAGAACTTATTTTTCAATAAGTACTTCCCTCGTATTCTTCGAACAAATATGGAAAATGAGTTCCTTGAGCTTAAGAAAAAGGATGGTGAATCTGTTGGTATATACGAGGCAAATTTTACAAGTCTTTCATGGTATGCATCTGGCTTTATCATCTAACATGAAAGTAAAGTTGATCGATTATTCAGTGGCTTAAAACCAAGTCTTTGAAGGGAATTAGCTCTAAGAGACTATAGTCTCTTTGAAGAAATTGTTTGTTGTGCTATCAAGGTAGAACTGGAATTTTTTGTTACATATCCAACTCATGGTTTTGAAAAGAAATGAAAAATGGAGTTCACGGAAAAATCTCAAAAAAATGGTGAAAAGAAGACGAATGTTTCTTTATGTTCAATGTGTGGAAGGAATCATGGTGGAGATTTTCTTAACGAGACTAGAAAATGATTTATGTGTGGAAATGAAGGTCACCAAGCATCTGAGTGTCGAAGTAATGGAAAAAGGGTGGGTCATGATGTGAATAGGGAAAAGACTATAGAGAACGTACCACCAACACTTCAATGTTTCAAATGCATGGAAATGGGGCATTATACTAATCAATTCCCGAATACAAGGGTTAATGATGATCGACGTAAGCAACCTCTTAAGGCAAAGGACATAGGGAAGTCACTTGCGATCACTATTGGTGATGTTGAATATGACAAGGATGTTGTGGAATGATTAAGTGTTTATGTAATGGGAATCCAAAATAATGTTGTATATAGTATCGTGGAATATTAAAATATTTATGTATTGGTCTATTGTGGTTTTCAATAATTTTATGGTACCAGTAACCATGAAAAGTGATTGAAACATTTTTAGAGAGCAGATGACATGCTCATAATGAAGGGATAAGGAGAAAATGAAATGTTTGATAGTATTAATGAGCTTATGATTGATATAAGGACTACGTGATATCATGGTTTGAGTATATAGAATAATTGGGATTTTGGTATGTGGAATGAGTTAACTTTTAACTCCATTCATGTTTTCACTGAGGTTCAATGGGTATTCATTTTTCAAGAGAATACATGATTAAGTCATTCGAATGTTTGGAATGTGACCAACAATACATATCTTATGATATATGGGGATAAGTGATGGTATTTACATGCTTGGTAGATGACCACTCTATCAATATTTTTCCTTAAACTGTGAGTTTGGGTAAGCCTAAAGATTGGAATAGATTATGTTATACATCATATAGTATTGTTTGAGGCTACAACTTTTTGATATTATTTTTGTAATGTTATAATAGTATAGTTTTAGAAAAATGAAAACTCATAGGACGGGCGACAACCTGTCGTGTCGGACAAGGATGCGACAATCAAACCCACAACTGTAGTGCAACTGGCCTTTATCACATACCACTAGCCTACATAATGTCCCTAGTTAGTAGAAACTAGTTTTATATTATTAAGCGCTATGATAGATGAAGTATATGTCCATTTTTTGAACCATATACGATTAATCTCACCATAATATGGACTTATAAATTTTTCTAACCTTATGTTTGAGATAGATGGAATGACCTATAATTCTATCTCATGATTTACTAATACATCAAGGAAGACAAATTCAACTTTATTTCTTTAAGAGATGAAGTGGAAACTGTTCAAGGCACAAACAACAGTAAGATTATATCAAAATAAAGTAGTTATTTTAATTCAAAAATTCTTCAACATTAGGGAAATGATCTTGAAAACCAAAAATGTTGTCCTAGTGCCCTCATATCAGATGAATCAGAGGGTACCTTAGATCATCACATGTTTATGGCTTTGTGATTGTTGGATTTTTCATAACCATGTTTTCTACCACTCTCCATCAGAACTTTATGGGTAGATTTCTCTTCCATATCCACATATTCACCTATGTTCTCTTATGTGGAAACCCGGTGATTAGTTAATTTGGGTAACTGTTACATTTCATAATTTAGTTTTTAAAGATATGTTTTGGTATTCCTTTTTTTGATGTGGGTTTTTTTTAAAGAAACTTTCAAGTAGTAAAAAATTTATAACCCCGAAGAATTTCAAGGGAAAAATTCATTTTAAGGGGGGTAGAATGTAACCCGCCAAGATTTTATGAAAAATATTCTTTTAATTTCATTGATGTCTTATGTTGTATGCTACACCAAAATTATCTTGTGCTATATGCAACACCATATTAGCTTATATTATACGCAAACACTATTCTCGGCTTGTGTTGCATGCAAGAGAAACCTTCCTCAATAGCGTGTGTTGTACGCAATACTGAGTTTCACTAAACAATGATATATTGTTATAATATCATTATGAACTATCCATTTTTAATATTATTAACTAAATTTTGAATTTTATGAAATTATAATTTTATAGAACATGGTATGAGAACAAAATAATTTTTCGGGTAAAATAAGTATTTTTCAAAAAATGCAGTTTTTCCGCCTTTTGATAGCGCACCCACATTAAATTTAGTTTTTGACCTATTTATAAGTTCAATTTTACAAAATAAAATTTTATTTTGAATCGGGATATAAAAATTTACTTTGGATAAATTTTTGATATTTTTTTGATAAGTCTCTTATTTTGGTGAATAGTAAAAATATGCCAAATTTTAATTAAAAACAACTTTTTTCATCAAGATAATTTATATGGTTAAAATATAATATTGAATGGTTTTAAATTATAAATAGAATATATTTTTACCATTTAATATAAGTTATTTCATTCACATTGATTTTACATTGAATTCATAGGTAAAATCATTTCAATCTTTTGCAATGTTTTAACTTTTAAAACTCATTTTCTTAATAAGGGAATTAATTTTAAATTAATTTATGCAACTTCTGTGATTTGAATTTAGAAAAATGGATTCCATATTTAGAATCAGTAGGTCCAAATTATATTAATAAGCTACTTCTTATTTTTAGTCATTATGAATAGTAACTACGGTAAATTTTATTTACCATAGTTAAAGGTAAATCGGGTAATTAAGGGTAAATATAATATTATAAAATTACCCTTTCACTTGTCCTAATATAATTGGATGATTATATTTTACCCTAAATCATAATTGGGTAGAAATGGAATCTAATTGAACCCACTTGTATTTGATTAAGACCTTTTATTTATTTTATTTAAATGAAATTGAATTGTGTCACTCAAACATTAATAATTAGATTATTTTTAATATAAGGTTCTAGAGAATAGAAATTATATTATAAATACATATTTAAAGTTAAAAAGTTTTTATTTATCATGGTAATTTATTTGTAATTTTTATGAAATATTTAATTACCTTAATAACTTATACATTATTTATTTATTTAGTGAAAAATCAATAATATAGTTTTTATTAAAATAACAATACCTATCAGAAATGACCATTAACTCAACAAAACATTATTTTCCGAGTATATCTATAACCTAAGAATACAACGGTCTATTTTTGGACCATTTGGAGCTTTATAAAACTGATTAGGACATTTATATTATTTTATTTTAAATGATGTCAAAGATGTCACCTTCATAATTTAATAAATATAACAATTTAAATGTTGTGATTTTAAGATGAAAAATATGAGTAAAAATATTATTATGAAATTTATTATATTTATCTTCAACATAAGAATTTTGTTTTAATTTTATATGCAACAAATATTTATATTAAATAATTATACAAAAATGTTGTAGTAATTATTTTATTAAGCGATATATCAAATAAATGGTTTTAAAAATACTAAAATAAATAATATATGAACAAATTAATGTTCCCCATGATTTTATTTGATGAATAAGACACGTTCAAAACCTATTATATATTTTGGATCAAACATATCTTCTCGGTGGTTTTTATTTAAATTCAAATAATGAATAGTGTCAAAATTAACAATATTGATATTTTATAAAAATAACATATTATTAAATTTTTTAAAAATCACAAAAATATTTAAAAACTAAAAATTGAAACTTATATGGAAAAAAGGATTATTAAGTATCCAATTATTGTAAATTGACAACATTTAAGTATGTATTTATAACAAATTAAAATTTAGAATTTTATTACCAGAAATAAAATTAAATAGATTAAATAATGATAAATCATGTTTATAAGGTTTAAAATAAACATAAAACAAGTCTAAATTTTATTTTTTGATGATATTACAACCCTATATCATCTCATATTCAAATTGAGAAATTTTGGAGGTTTTTAACTGGGGTTTCATTTTATTATTAATTAATATTTTAAGGTTTCCAAAAGAGCCCCTCTCCTCCCTTATAAAAGGGAACCTTCTCCCTCTCCTCCTCGCACCACATTGAGCCTTCATGATCAGCCAAAACCTTCCAATTTCTCTTCTAAACTTCCCTAGAAACATACTATAGGTCATTTTCTTCTTCAAAGTCCAACTTTATTTCCCTAATAGGAGGTTAAGAAGAAGCACATCAAAGAATAGGTAATATCCTTTACCGATTCTTTCGAAATTATTTGTTCTTCTACATATTATTATTTATTTTTTTCATCATAAATTAATAAAATCAGTATCAATAATATACTGATATGTTATTATAAATATGAAACAACCCTATTTCACCGTATATCCATCCTACGGAAAATGAAATCACCGCACGTGCGTACGTACGGAATACCGTCTCTACACTGTGGGGTAATATGTTTTTTCACCACCACCTTACTTGGATGGGTATAATGGTGTAAATAATAACTATATATAGATATTATAACATCATACAGATTTTGTGATATTATATCATCCACTCCAATTCAATTCAATAATTATGGGATTGATATCCTAGCTCGCGCGTACGTACGGATTACCGTCTCCACGACACAATGAGATTCATTATCCATGTTAACCATTCAAGAATGATTATAAAGTATATATAATGAATAATAATGAAATATATGAAATGATAAAGTTACTGGATTTGTTTATATATGTATGTCATCTACTTACTTCCATTCAAGTCAATAAGGAAAGGAAAACATCGTTCATTCGTTCGTACGACCTACCGTCTCCATGAACGGTGTATTTCATTTCATTTATCTATATATTTTGTATATATACATATACTGAAAATATATGATATATATATCATTATTTAAATTCTAGAAGTAAGTAAATTCATATATAAGTAATAATAATATAATGAACAACAAGACCAAACACGTACGATAAATAAAACTATTTTACCCAAAATACTGCTTTAACATGGAATTTACAAAAGAACGGGTAATATAAAGTCATAAGTGAACTATATATGATATAATAAAAATAAATATGATTCTGTGATAAGTCAATTACATTATTTAAATCATTATGTAGGAGGTTTGGAAACATACGAAGCATATCGGACCTAAGTTAAGGGATAACTTTTCCAATATCATTTTTATCCGAGATTGTTTATTCATAAGTATTTACTGGGGTTATATTTATCATCCATGGACCTATTTTCTAAAAATGGTTTCATGTATGTTTAAAGTACTTTTTTCCCATTTTTGACATTTACTACATGTTATTTAAGGAATCTTTTTTTACCATACAAGGTACTTTTTGACTATTCTGGGAAAAGTATGAGAAAAAGGTTTTTTAATTTATACAGCCTGAACGGAATTTTATAGTTTCATAAAGCCTTATATTCATGAAGCTTCCTCTAAGATATTTCATGATTATTTTAAAAAATAATCCTTTTCTTTTAAAATTGAATGGAATTTTGTGATACGAAAATTATTTTGTAGAAGAAAGGATATTTTCCAGAAGAATTAATGTCAAGTGTTTTCTCAAAACTATTTTCCATCTAAGATGAAATTATTTAGTATGATGATATTTCAAGTATAATGTCTCTTTGATTTAAATGGTTTCACTTTTCTTATGATGAAATGATATCCATTTTTTTATATGGATTATGTTATGATGGGATGATGTTTATGAAACCCATTTTATTCTTTGGGTTATGATGAATGATTTATGATTATTTTTTGGCAAAAATAAGAATGATTTCATTATGAGATGTGTGGAAATTATATCTCCCTCCAATGAATTGGGTAAAAGATTTATATTTCATGAGATAGACATGGCTGTAAAGGTATGTTAATCCAGTTCAGTGATACAAGATTGGAATGAGGAGTGTACTCGATTCAGAAAGGGACTTTTTCCACTAAGATGGTCTTGGCAGAAATGTTTTGGCTACTATGGAAATCATATCATGTGCTTAACGGTTTTCCAAAATTAAATGTTTTATTCCCCTGATATTTTATCATGATTGATTTTCCATTATGATATATGCATTACATAATTCCAAGATTTATGTCTTTTCTCAAGATTTTGATGTTTAGATTTTATGTTCAAGTTTTTGCATTCAAATGTTTATGTATTGTTTTATGTTCTTTATGTTTACCCTTACTGAGCATTTTAGCTCACCCTTTTTATGTTTTCTTTTCCCCATGATATAAATAAAGGTTTCAGGTAAGAAAAAAGGGGAAGATATTTATGGGAGATATTGATGATCTCTCACCGTGGATAGATGATTATTATTTCTTTTCAGAGTTTCCAAAGACACCAAACTATTACGGTCCTTGTGTGTTTGTTTTTTTATGTATTAAGTATTCCAAAAAAGTAATGTAATGTCCATGTACATCAAGATTGGGTCTCTACAAACATTATTTTCTTCCATTTATTTTACAATAACATTTTATAAGTATAAGATTCAAATATTCTACAGACTTAATATTTAGTAATGTTGTATTGAAACTCATTTTTCGACTATTTTAATTATGGAAATCTTATAAGGTGAGTAAAATTATAATGTGTTTTAGTACAAAACCTACTAAAATGGATTTTGCATATTTCATATCATTCCATTGTCTAAAACAATTAGAAACCAATCTTATATTATTTGTACACAAATTTCCATACATATTCAACATTTCATTAAGTACCCACTTACATCTAATTGGTAGTCACTCATGTTAGAGGTTCTTCCAAAATCTACTCATTATTTTTTATGGAATAAATTTTTGAATCAATTACTTTCGGATATTTGGTATATTTTGAGTCATTAACTATATCTTTTTGGGGATTAATTTTTTTATTGTCAATGAATAATGTTTCACCTTACTCAATGAATATAAACCATATATCTATCATTCTATAACTTCTCTATTTAACTTATACATCACTTGTATATATATAAAAACTTAATCCAAAACATCTTATGGTATTTTTCCTTATTCCAAATCTAATTAATATAGAGAAACCACACAATTAAATTTTATCTTAGTCACATTACCTACAATGAAGAAGAGATAACTTTATAGAAATAATGTATATTCCTAGACTCTAACATTTTTATCTAAAGGGATGTATGGGTAATATCATTTTTCTGTATGATACCATAAATGAATAACTTTTTACCTCAATATGAATGTTTAATTCTTGAATTTTTGTTAGAAAAATTGTTCACATACCCAAATAGAAATATATTAATGAACATGTATATTTGCATATCATAATACATAATGAATCCTCCCATTATTCTTGGATAGAACATGATTAAATTTATTAGATATTTGATATAGAGGATATCCTTAAAATGATAATATAAGACTCACAAGGCTCATAATAAATCTCACCATATCTAAGATGGTGGGATTCTTAATTGTACACACATAATAAAATTAAACTGTATAAGGAGGAGTATTTTAGGGTATTATAAAATAGTCATTAATAATATTTAATGAAATATTGGTAAATATATTTTGCATAATCATGATCATTTATCTTCTTACCAAATTTATTTCAAATTCAATTTTATATTACATAATATTTTTGATGTAATTTCATTCATTCCAAATGATTTATGACTATCCATATCAACTTATTCATTTATAAAATTTATTCTGTTAAAGAGTCCACTGCAAGATTCTATTAGAAATGGACAAAATATTTATTTTTGAGATAATTCTAGTGTCTAAATGGTTCTTTCATCGTTACAACTAAAAAGTGTCATTTATATTTTTCTTTACAAACAATTATGAAATCTATCAAAACATTCCACATCAAAAGTGTTTAAATACCCATTTTATTCATCTTTATTTAGAGTTACTAATTTATATTACATTATAAAAATTTTATAATTTAATGAGATATGAGTTACATATTTTTATTATCATTTATTTATATTAAAATATCTTTTATTTACTTTACATAAAAATTATTATTTGAACATAGAATATTATATCATATCTTCTCTTAATAAAATGAAATAGCATATATTATTAAACATATTATAACAACCATCCTTATCAAAACTCAATATATCAAATATGTTCTTGCTCGTTTTATGAACATTGTAAGTGTTTTATAATAGAAGAATTACACCACTTAGTAAAGAGATATGATAACATTTTATAAATAATGTTACAATATTGTAACCGTTAGAATATAATATATCCACTTTATTTCCTTGAAATCATCCTTACAGTACATTTGTCTCATATTAAGATAAAAAACACTATCAAAAATGAATATATAATTAAAAATATATGAAAATAGAATGGATATATTCTATTAGGAATATATATAATACATAATATTCTATTTTCATATTGTTCATCATATTTTAATTATTCATACAATGAAAACTATAAATACAAGAAAATAAATAAAAAATCTTTCCCATTTCAATCCCTTTGAATCTATGACTTCTTAGTGGGATATATATTAATTGTGTCTTGACCTTTTATACTATCATTGGCCCTTATTAATTCTATAATTATTCATCATTATAAGGACTAAAAAATATCATTTTTTATGACCTTATAATATTTTTACACCATAACCAAATTTCTTATTTCCTTCTCAATGTTATTTAGAATAAGATTAACAATGAATGAATAGAAAATTATACGAAATGATGAAATATTCAGAAACATGTATAACTCTTTGTTAATTGAAATTCTAACTTATTTTGTAAAACAATGTAAACAATCATCATTGGTATCTGATAACTATCCTAGATTAATACTAAAATATTCCATAAAATTGGTGAATTAAAGATCTTTTATCTTAATTGACTATATTTATTCAAATAAATACCTTGGATTTTAGATATCATATTGTATTAATTTTTGTCTTCATATTGATTCCACAAATCACTATACATTGAGGAAAATATGTTGAATTTGACATCCCATGCATTATCTATATTCTTATTGTAGTCATCCCTATTATAACAGGTGGCTCTATGAGGTAACACAACTGGTATACGGGGATCCATATTATAGTATTTTATTTCGTGGTGTGGTACTATATACATAAGTTCATACCACCCCAGAAAATTAAAACTAATAGGATAATTTTATTTATCAATAATTAACCATAGTTATAATAATTTCATGGTGTTTCATTCAATTAATTACAAAAAAATAGTTGTACTACTTCATTAATTTTTTAAAAAAACCAATTTTTGATTGACTAATAATACATATATTTTATTTTATTACTATATATTAATATCCATCACCATTAAATTTGGAATATTCAGCTCCATATATATTTTAGTGAGAAATTATCCATGTTTTCCTTTTCAATTTATGAATTCATTATACTACATGTATGTATTTATTATTGATTAAATCAAGATAACTACATTAACTCATATCTACTTGAATGTTGAGTGGACTCAACCATTGAAAAATCCTATAGATGTATTTACTCAATGTTTACCTCTAAAATTGTACAAAACTATATATTACTACTTATTTATGAACATTTATATTTATTTCAAATGATTTATTTCATTATTAAACCCTCATCGAAAAATATTCTCTTAACTATGGTCTGAAAATCATTTGAACAATTATCTCATTACAATTCATGTGATTAATGTCTTGTTATAACATAATATTTTCATTTAGGAATATATAATTATTTTGGTGTGAGAAAATATTTTTTTTCTATCAATTATTTTAAAATATTATAGTTTATAATTTTTATATATATTTAAATTGAAACTATATAAAAAATGAGATATTTAATTTTATAAAATCATATTTTATAATTTTACTAAAGTATATGATCAAGTAAATTTACAATTAAAAATGAAAAGATAAACTAAAATATGAAATGAACATGAATATTTATCTATTTTATCAAATTTAGTGGTGAATAAGATACAATGAGCCATGGGGGAAATCCTTGATTCTAGAATAACCTAGGATGTATGTCCTAGTAGATCTAATTATTATTGAATTCACGTTGAATTTGGGATTTTAGAGGATGGAAGCTTCATAAAGTTCAATTTGTTTTCCAATAAGAGAGTTAATATTTTTATTTTTGGGATTAATTCTACAATGTTTTTGTTTTAAGATGATATTATCTATCTTTGGGGGTGTTTTGATGTTTCAAGGAACGCTTTGGGAGAATGAATGTATTCTAATGGTGGTACCACATATAGTTCTCAATTAATGGTGGCTTCGGGTACCCAAAAAAGGGTACCAGTTACCTAGTGAGGTTTCATAGTGATGGATAGGTTCTTGAGGGTCCATAAAGTACCCAATGAATTTTTAATGGCTACCTAATTAAGAAAGAAGTATTTAAATATTTAAAATTTCATTTTTGTTAAATTTTCATTTATCCTTTTACCCCATTATAGATTCATTAGAAATTATTCTACCTTGACCTTTGAAATACATATATCATGGATCCCTTCGGTCATATTATTCCTATCTATATCTCATGTTATTCATAGTGGATTAAATAATATTCTTTATGAAAATATAAGGATAATTTTTCCTCTCATCTCTTCCTTTCCCTTTTCTCATTCCCTCTTCCTCTTCCATTATTTCCTCCAATGTTTGTTGGGAAATTTAATAATAATTTCACCATGATATTGGGAAATCACCATAAAACCTAGGTATTTCAATTACTTATCTAAAATAAATCCCAATAAATATTTCACCTCCCATTTTTACTGTTTTAACTAAATGAAAATAAGATTTCATTTATTATGGGAATTTTGTTCCCTAAAAATGGAATAAATGGAATATTTTGGTAGAGTTATTTAAGGATTAATCATATTATCTATTTTATTTAAAATTAATTATTAATAACATGGTTTATTGTGAGGATTTATTATTCTTGGTTTTTGGAAATTATTTAAATGTGATTCTTTGTTTATGAAATATGTTCAAATGGTTTTTAGGGGCTATATGAGGTACATGAGGATAAACATAGACGATCTTTGGATGGATAAACATGAACCAGCCCACTGGGTACCTACTTGGTATAGTAGTAGGCGGTGTATAGTAACTCAAGATTATCTCTAATATGCCATGGATGGGGGGAAAGAACAAAAAAAAGAAGATCACACATATTTTATGCCATAGAATATGATTCTAAAAATATAAACATTAGTGGGAAATGATATATAACCATGAAACCCGATAATAAAAAAAATAATTAATGTAAAAGATTAATTTGAAATGAGTATCAATCCCAAAAATATATTATAATTTAAAATCTAATAGATATGGAAATTTTAAAATGTAAAAAATCCCCAAATAAATACCAACGAAAAACTACAATAGAAGATGGTCTCTAAATCATGTAAACACTTATGTGTCTTTGAAAAGAAAAAAACATTGGAAGGATCTTCCATTAACTAATTCTACCACTATATTAGGGAATCATCTACATATATAAAACACTCATAGAAATAACGACCATGTAAGGGTATGTAAAATTATATTTACTAGGAAACCTCAAAAATAAAATAGAAAAATACGTTAGACAGTAAAACCATAAGAATAGTTCCATAGATGATTTTTGTGAAATAAAGAAGAAAGGTTTAGAAGGTAATCATTCATCATAACACATCTTTATTAAATATATACGCAAAAAGGAACCTAAATTATTTACAGCACTACTAGAACCAAGGAAATTGAACCATCTCACATGTTTCACTAACACATCATCCCTTTGTAGAAAATGTATTGGGGGATTTGTGCCTTGTTGTAAAAAACCTCATTCGAGATGGTCATTATTCCCTACAGGGACCCACAACCTATCATGTTTATTGTTCATCATCTGTTATGTCTTACTAATCCCATATTGGAGTACCTACACTTCATAACAATGTAAATACCATTCATTAAACTAAATACACAGAGAAACCAAGCCCTAGAGATAGTATACTACTATGTTTGTTTTGGCCCTACGGTTAATCTATAATCATCCAACCATATTTTTAATTATATCTACATAATAATGATATTAAAACTTTTGAGGCACATAGAATATAATCCTTAGATGATAATAATAATCATTATTTCGGGTTCTATAAGAGGAAACCCAAAAAATGAACTGCTCTTACTTCCAAAACGAGTGGTCGGGTGAATAATTTGATGATTACTAGAAACTACCTAGTAAACATGCATTCCCTACATAGTACATGACACATCGGTCACATTAGTATGTTTAGTCCTATAATCCCACCACCCAATCCATATTTTGAATATATGGATATGGAATATACTTAAAGTACCCAATTTATAAAACTACCCAGAAAGGATGTCATGTAACCTGGGTACACAGTAATTTTTATCTCCAATTATATAGCGAATCTCTTCAATATACAATTTTTTTTGGTCCAATGTGACTATTTGGCATGTATAACCTATAAACAAAAAAACATTCCCAATATAAAATTTATGATTGATATGAAACATGATATGTGTGTCAAGCATATTGACCAAGTGTTTGAAAAAAATTCATTGCATGGACCACAATCCAATGATGCATGGATTGTGGCATATACTATCACAACATATGATATTTATAAAATAATGATATGCTTCTTCAAATGGTAGGGGATTCCATAGAACATATACTTATATATTACATGATGTGCAATCAAGAATCCTATATCTATAGTGAATTGAACATTATGAATCACAATTCTATCTCCACCTCTACTCGGACCACTTGTGTTCCCAATCCGTTTCCCACATTTGGGATCCTTCAAGCCTCATTGGGATTATTTTGTCCATTCATCATCTTCTGTTACATTTTCATCCATCTCTTTAACTAACTATTCTAGAAACTCATCTGGTCATCATAACCATAAGACTGAACATGTTATTAAATAATTTTACTCTATTGTAGAATCATGAAACTATGGTGAAATTCATCTGGGAATAATTGAGAATGATATCAAATAAATGGATGATTTGTTTAATACTCAGCCCTTGTTGAGCAGGATGGGTTGAGGGTTTATCAAAGAGTGTAAGAATTTTGGGAGATTAATTTTAATAATTATCCTTTTAATTTTTCTATGAAGGATATAAATATTAATTTTTTATTTTTAAAATATTTATTTATCAATAATATTTAATAATATTGTTTTTAATCATCATAAAAAATTCCTATTTATGAAAAATAATCCAAGGGATATTGTCAAAATAAAACACGTAACACAAGGAGGCTTCAAAACCATGTTAATATCATGCTAAAAAAATAAATAATTATCTAATTTATAGTTTTTGAACGATTAGGGAAAAAATAAATTAAATGATAAAATTAATTATTCATGTGATGATATTTTTTATTGATGATCTGATGTGAATCATGGACGTGGATTTTGGGTTCCTTACAGGCCTATATTAAAAAGGAATATAGTTACTGGGAAATTATAATCTAACCCTTCAGATATTTCTCCATCGAATGTTTAATTTCACAAACTAAAACACTTCAAGGTCATTTTGTTTCATATCTTCATATGGTTCCCATATATCTACTTATATCTTGTGGATCCTCCATAGCACTCTGACTAGGTGCATTATCTTATTTCATAAAACATTGTCTCTACAATCTATCAACTTCACCAACTACTCCTCATATGAATGATCATTTTCCAATGTTACCAAATCGGGATCAAGTACATGTGATATGTTTGGTATATACTTCTTTAAGAGTGATATGAGGAACACATCATGTAATTGAGATAGGTTAGGTGAGAGTTCTATTCAATGGGCCAACACATTGATGAAATAAATGATATCGATTGGACTGATGTATCAGGGGATAATATTTCCTTATTCATAAATCTAATAAATTTATTATTTCAAGATATAAATTAGAAGACATTATATACAACATCCAACTCTAGGAATAATTGATAAATGTTAGTATACCTCTTTTGTAATCTCTAATAATCCTTGATTTTATTTTTAATTGTCTTGAAAATTTCCACAATTCCTCAACTATTTCAAGAACTATTAGTTTGTGTTCCCCAAATTCATCCCACAATACATGTTTTCTATATATTGTCCAATATAGTCCTTCATAGGGAGCTATTTAGATGATTCATTGGGAAATATTATTGTTTGAGAAATCAAACAGTGGAATATGCAGATCCCATCTTCTTTTGTAGTCAATTGACCATGTTCTAAACATGTTCTATACTCCCAAGATAGTCTTCTAATATTTTCTATTAGTTTGAGTGTGATAATACTAACATATTTTTCAACTTAGTATTTAGAATCTATTGCATAATCTTCTCAAAAAGGGAGGTAAATATTAAATATTAATCAGATTCAATCAATAGTGGTGTTCTATGTTGCCTCCCCACTTAACAAAGGTATGTCCTTGTAAGTATATTGAGTGATAATTCCTCAAAAATTGCAATTATGTGAGGAGTATTTATAAGTAGATCCACCACAGACTATATATAATTATTTCATCTAGATGTATTCAGAAGACTGGTGAAAAAGCCTACAGTTATGTTTTTTAATTTCTATATAGGTATGGGTATTGGATGCATCATCCATTTGGTTTTTTTCATTTCCTCTTACACGTGTTATGATAGAAGACATCTTGATGATTATTTCACAATCTCATTCTTCATATTGTCCCACCAAAAGTTCTCTCGAGAACTAAATACATATTTTTCTCCCTGGATGGATATAGAAAGTCAAGATATGATCATAATACAAAAAATCATTTATTAAAAATATATTCTATTGTATACATACTCTTAACAAAAATCTTATAACTCCTTTTTTATTATTTTTGAACAATAAAGATTTCAATTTTCTTATAACTTATAACCTATTTTTAATTCCCACATATTCTCTTTAAGAATCCTTTAACATCTCTATAATGGACGGTTGAGCAATAATTTGTCAAATGATTATTGATATTCCTTCCTTTATGAATCCTATGTCCATTTTATTCAAGTATATGATGATTAGGTCCTTCTCAATTATCTTCAATGACAAAATTACTAGATCTTTTCTACTTATAAAATTTTCCACATCATTTTCTTTCCCATTATAGTAGTAAATTTATCAGTCGTAATCATTGAAAATACTATTTGAATATATATATGAGACTCTTATGATCCATATATATTTCTCACTTTAACCGATATAGATAATGCCTCCATATATTAAATTTGAATATCAATACAACCAACTATAGATAATGTGATGTGTAGTTCTATTTGTAAAATTTTAATTTCCATGACTACTAGTCTATCACCTTCTCATTTTACATAAACACACTAAAAAATCCCTTATTCCAAGCATCATCGTATACCCAGAAAATTTCCCCACTTATGGGTGGAATAAGAATATATGTAGTGATAATAATATTTTTCAACGCATTGAATCTCTTTTCACATTCATCATTCCAAACATAGATTACTATTTTTTGATTTATTTTGGTTTATGGTTTTTAGAATATTTAGAAATTTAACACAAATCAATGATATTACCCAAAAAATCCATGGAATCGATTGATATCTATCACATATGATGGCCTCCTCCATCATAGAACTTGTTCTTTAATTGAAGGTTCCAAGTATATCTTATTTATTATGATAATAGTCCCTAATACAAGTACTTACATCATCCAAATACCATATTTTTCCTACATTTCATAATCACTCCCCTTTAATAAGGTCTTTAGAACAGTCCCACATGCTCCACATACTTCTCCTTTCATTTCAAATATATTATAATATTATCCATAAAGATTACCCAAAATTTTCTATGTAATATCTAAATATTATATTTATCAAGTCCTTGAATATGTTTATATAATTATTGAGTCTATATGGAATTAATATGAACTCATTGTTCCATTAATTTATATTGAAATCAATCTTGGGGATATACTATTTCTTCATCCTTGATTAATAAATCCCCAACTTAAGATCAACCTTGAATAAGTATTGGGATTCATATAGTTGATCAAATAATCTATAAAT
Organism: Viscum album; assembly: GCA_963277665.1. Taxonomy (NCBI): domain Eukaryota; kingdom Viridiplantae; phylum Streptophyta; class Magnoliopsida; order Santalales; family Viscaceae; genus Viscum; species Viscum album. The sequence continues at coordinate 1,398,478,919 of OY728142.1, read as the reverse complement.
CCATTAAATAGGATTTTTTCATTATCATTATCTATTTTATCTAATTATAATAAATTCAATGGAACATTGACCCACCATTATTCACAATGAAGAGGACCAGGACACCCCAAGGTGAAGAGCTTCAGCATATAAACCCTTTATGTAGATTATATTAAAGATGTTTCTTCAAATAAATAAGATATATAATAGTTATTCTTTATTGATTCTTAAATAGTTGAAAATCTCTTGGTATTAGCTCAATTTAAAATTCAACATCTCATCTAAGAGGAATACCATGAAATTATTTGTGAAACACATCAATATATTCCCTTCCAATGGGCATGTCATCAAGGATGTTCTTTTTAATAAACTTAACAATTTGAGCTATATATGCTTTCTCATATCCAAATAATATCCATGATAGATATTTTTCTGCTAAAGAAGATTCATCTTCCCCCTTGAACTTGTACAAAATCAGCGGATGATTATCAAAACATAGTGTGAATTACTTGTTAAGGAAATTTATGTTTTCACTATATAAATATAGTCGATACATACCAAGAATTACATCTAATTCCACTAAAGGGAGTATCTCAAAGATCACTAGGATGTTCGAACTAAATTATTTTGTTGGGGGAGTTATATACTTGGGATGGAATAATATCTCCATTCATGATTTTCACCGACATATATACTTCTATTATTTATAGTGGTGTATGAATAGTTCTACTAAAATTTTAAGATATGAAGGAATGTGTAGAACAAAAATGAAAAATTGTGTTATCTATTATTTTATACCGGCCGATTTTTATGTGTTACATTCCATTCAAGGCTCTTGAAAATATTATCGATAGATGAATTGCGGCTCATCTTCCCTAATGGGTCTTGGAAAATCAGTAGGGTTTTATCAAAGTAAGGTCCACTCAATCTGCCATTTCCAGGGTTCATGAGTTTGTAGGAGATATTAATCTTAAGAAAAATGGGTCCAATGTGGTTATTAAAGTGGACATGCTCAAATCGTATGATAAAATGGAATGGAATTATATCATTAAAGTGTTGTATCACATGGGTTTTTTCAGAGGGGTTGTGGATATACTGTTTAGAATTTTCGGCTCACCTTGGCTTGCTGTCTCTTTCATTGGGAAGCGGTGTGGTTTCTTCAAACCCAACTAAGGCTTACGGAAGGGAGACCCTCTTTCTCCTAGTTTCTTTATCGTGGTTCAGGACTCTCTAAAAAGATATTTTGATGGGAAAATTCATAATGGGAGGCTTCAGGCATGTCATGGTAGAGGGAATTCCAGTGATGTTTCACAAATCTTCATTGCAGATGACATGTTATTCTTCTTGAATTGTAACAGAAAGAACATTAGATAATTTAATAGGGTAATGGAAACCTATTTGAAGTAGAGTGGTCAGTCCATCAATAAAGAGAAAAGTAGTGTGTCTATCTTGAAATGGTGTTTAGAAGGAATGGAGAAAATATTGAGGAGGAATTGGGCATACATAAAAAATTCTTCCCGATGGAATATCTTGGAGCTCATATTGTACCAGGTAGGGTCCAAATTCACCACTTTGACGGGATCATTGGGAAATTAAAAAACAAAAAACAAATTTGATGAACCAGTTTAACTTTTTGGGGGGCATATTATGCTTGTCAATTGTGTCATGTCCTCTATTCCCATGCATGTGATCTCATTATTCAAGGATCTAAAGGCGGTGATAATTAATATTGAAAAGGTATTGACCAACTTCATATGAGATTCTCATAATGAGTGATGAATTCACTATACATCATGGGAAAGGATGGCTAGAGAGGGTTTTGAAGGTTGTATTAGTGTTCAGAGTGTAAGAGGGAAATGCAAGGTATGCAAGCTATGTTTTCTTGGGAGTTTCTCGAGAAAAAGTCATTTTGGGAAAGATTTATTAATAACAGATATGGAAATCACTTAACCAGTAGTAGAATAATTGTTTCTCATCTTTGGTTTACAATCTCTAGTTACTTAACAGTGTTTCAAACTAACTCCAAATAGATGACTGTTTGTGGAAAAATAAGGTTTTGGAATGATAATTAGGTAGGTTCAACAGTTGGCATCACAGGTTTTCTGACTCTAGAGATTTCCTTTTCTCTGGCTAGATGTTTCATAAAAATTATCTAGACCATTCTCACACATAGTAAACTGATGGTCTTTTATGGCATCAAGTTGAATGATGATCCTGATAAAATCATTTTCACAGGGTCGGCCCTGGGGAGATTCTCAGCCAAGGGGTATCGTTCGGTGACACGGTGCATGGATTTTCCGATATCTAGAATGAAACAATGTAGTGTAATGATCATCTAGTGAAGTATAATTTCCTTATTTGGCACCTTCAGAATTAGGTTGTTCCTACGAATGATCAGGTGAAGAGAATGGGGATTCCTCTTGCATTTAAATGTTTATGTTGTTCGATTCCCACCTAAGAGTCAACTGATAACCTCTTGTTCTCCAATAACTGGGCGGACATTTCTTGGGGTTTCCATGGTGAGATATTATGATGAAGAGGTCGATCAGTCTCAGTTGTGTCTTTTATGCAGTCATGGTTCTCAGGAACTGATGAAAAATACTCTGAGAAGAAGGTGAAGGTAGTGCTATTTACTGCGGGATGATGGAGTCATTAGAGTGATGGTAACCATAGGTGGCATGGGGGTACGGGATGTTCGAGTATGTCTATAGTGTTTTGTGCCAAGTTTACTAGGATTGATTAGATCCCACTTGTTTAGGGGGGGGGGGTGGCCATCCCCCTACTAAAAATTCTCATGGTAGTTAATTCCTGTAATCCATTTTTTTAAGTTATGAATAAGCAGAGATGTTGGGTGTAGTGGAATCCTTCGAGTAGTGTCCTGAAGCACAATATGGATGGGTCTTGTGTGTCTAGTTTTTTGAGGGGGGGAGGGAGTGTTTCGTGACTCCCAAGGGTTGGTGATATTGGCTTTTGGTGAAGATTTCGGAATGGGTGACTCTCTTATGGTAGAGTCATGTGCATGTTGAAAGGCATCGAGATTTTTCATTCTCGTAATCTTGTGCATGAGTTGGTGGAAATTGACTCAGCTATTCTTCATGGGTCACTACAAGGGACGCTACCCATTCCATGGACCATTTCCGATATTTTTTACAGATGCAAACATCTTCTGGACCCCCAGGTTATTCTTAGTCACCCTTGGCATGAGGGGAATAATGTGGCATATTTTCTAGCCTCTGAGATTACCACTGGCGATCAATGTCTTTTGTTTTTTACCTTGGGATCTCTTCCATAGGCATGTGGTAACATTGTTATGGTTGATTCTTGGGGAATTAATTACATTAGGCCACCATAAACGTGTTTTTGTGTGGGGGAACTGCCCAGTTTGAATGTTTAATAAAAATTTATTGATGGATGACAAAGAAAATCAAATATCATAATTTATAAAATCATAAAATTATCATAAGTCATGAAATTGGAGAATACGAAAAATCATGTAACTTTGTGAACATTTATAATTAGTAATTTGTTCAAAAATAAAATTAAGAAAAATAAATCAGGTCCTTGCATAAGAATGTGGAAATGAAAACAAGTTCCACTCATTAAATTGTGGCCCTGAAAACTAGGTCCACAGATAACATTCTTAATATGAAATTTGGTTCACACGTAACATATATAACTCATGAGTTATCCATATTTAACCAATTCATTAGAGGGAGATATAGGTCGCACCCATATTATAATTAATTCATATATACATGCTTCACATGATAAAAAACTATCATATCATAACCCATGAAAAAATAGGAATCATAAAAGATTAATCATATCATAACTCGTGGAAAATAAACATGTTTCTTAATAATTTCTTAAGAAACATAACCCATTAAAAAAGTGGGTTCCTTAGAAATCATGAAAACAAATCATACAACATTTGGAGCATGAACATGAATATTATTCTTGATCAATAAAAATATATGTAATCTTAGATGGGCAAAGATTTCGAAATGCAACATCAAACATGACATATCCTGAAAATTAATTTTTTTAAAAACTAAAAACAATTTTATTACCCTTTCCTTTAAAACCAATTTTAAATATTATAATGAATCATGAAAAATAATTTAAAACATATCTTAAGGAAAATATCCTTATTTGAAATAATTTTCTTCTCTAAATATACCGCACAATTTTAAAAGAATATAAATTATTTTAAAATAACCTTGTATGTTTGTAATAGATGATTCAAGGTAATAATGATTCATGAAGCATAAAAATCCATTCATTACATATATATTAAGCTAAACTAATTTTATTGATATTTGTTAGAAAAGTAAAAAAGTACCATATTTGGAAAATGAAAGAGATATTCTTTTCAGACAATTTACTAATTTTTTTTGGTAAAATGAAATTAAACATCCATAGGAGAATAATAAAACATCTTAGAAAATAATTTTTAGGAAGCATGGACGTGGATGATAAATATACCCTAGTAAATACTTATGTATAAAACATCTCAAATAATAATGAGATTGTGAAATTACATGTTACCAATTTATAATCAGTCAATTTATATGCCTCATAAAATAAAATAAAATTAAATGAATATGTAAACATAATGAACATCATAGTAATAATCATAAAAACATTCATGGTCATCAGAAAAACCACAAAAAATAAATAGGTGATGTATAAGGCATATGTCCCATGGAAATGAAGTTCAGACTATATAATTCCTTACCTTAGATCTGACATCCTTTGAATGTATATGAACCTCATGTATAATGATTTCAATAATTTCATTCACTTATTCTGGAATAATAATCGTTTTTATGATATCAAATATTATCTTATTATCATACCTTTTTAATGACATTTCATTTTTACTCGTTATTTGGATAATAACTGCTTTATTTTCTTTTGTATGTTTTGTTGAGTAAGTTTTGGTTCTCTTTCATAGGTCATTGTTATGTCATTAAACAATGATATTATCATAATATATATCTTATTTATTCATTCTAAATATTTATATAATAATTTTTAATGGATATCATGTAGAATGAATCACATCACATCGTGGAGATGGTAGGCCGATCGTATGCATGAGTGATGGTATCATTCCATTAATAGTAAAATATTATTGAGGTTTATGGTATATAAGTTGTTATAAAACCAATATCATGTTATAATAACTGTATATTTATATTATTTCCATCATTATACCCATCCAAATAAATTGGTGATGAAATCATATTACACCATGGCGTAGAGATGGTAAACCGTTTGTACAGACATGTGGTGATTTCATTGTTCAATGGATGGATAGAATGTAAAATATGGTTGTTCCATATACATAACAAAATCTGAGTATATAATTTATACTGGTGATATTACATTATAATTTAAACAAAAAAGGAAAATGAAATATAAGAATAAATGATCTCTAATGAGTTGGTAAATGACATTACCTCTTCATCCCTGAGTTCCCATTAGATTTCCAATTAAAGGCAGTAGATATGGTATTTTGAGAAGACAAACACGTCTACAATGTAGCTGAGAATGTTAATAAGTAAAATTGGAAGGGTATGTCTAATATTTAAGGCACATTATTTTTTGAAGAAATGAGGGTGGAGGTTCCCTTATACAATTGAGGATGGGGAATCTTTTTAATTTTTAAAAATATTAATTTATAATAAAAAAAAATCTCATAAAAATCCTAAAAAATTTCAGAGTTTGAAGATTAGAAGGGACATGGTTGTAATCTCATCATCAAATAATTTTTTGACACATTCTTCTATAAAATTAAACCTTAACGTATCAATTAACCCTTAGTTATTCTATTTTACATTTATCTAAATGTAACAAATTATATAATATTAAAATAGTGTATTTTGTACTTATTTGATGTCAATTAGACTGTAAATGAACAATATAAAAAATTAAAAATTAAATCATAAATATTTTATATTTTTGAAAATATTTTGTAATTTTTAAATTAATTTAATAAAACATTATTTTGACAGGAATATATATAGTGTCAATTTTGAAAAAATATCTATAGTGTCAATTTTGACATAATTCATTTAATGGTGTTTAAAAATATAACAATAAGATGATAAACATAGAAAAAAATATTTTATTATATCTTAAAAGGGTTATGCTATTGAATTAAACTATTTTAATATATTATTTATCCAAATTATTATATATTTTTATATTTTTTATAACATTAATTTGATATTTCCATTAATAAATAATTAATTTATCACTCTTGTGTCAGTATTTATAGTTAATATTAAATCATGAAAAATTGTAAATAAATTTCAATGATTTAGATAATTTAATCATATATCTATATGATATTTATTATTAATGTTTTATCTAATTTGTCCATATATTAGAATTATTATTCCTATAAGAAATAAGTGGGTGACATAATTTCACTTTCATGCCGCTATCTTTTATTTTAATTATATTTAGATCATTTTATTGGTAAAAATCCCATTAAATGAGTCAATTCCAATATTTGGATATCAAGGGTGGATGTTTAGTCATCCAATAGGTTTTTTATGTGTTAGGATAATTGTAGTGTCCTTTTCATTTTATTTTTCTGAAATAATTATCCCATTAACCATTAACCATGTTAAATAAAAATTACAATTGTTCATATTCATAATTCCCGAGGAAATAAAAGTTTTATATAATATTATTTGTTCCCACATATTCCAAACATTAGATCACTTTTATAAAATTAAAAAAAAATAAGTTTCAATAATATATTTTAAATAAATATTGGTGAAAAAGCAAGAACATGGGTTTTTTAAAAGTAAAAACCATCCAAAGTTTGACATGTGTTTATATACAATTTCAATGTAAAAATACTTCTAATAAAAAAATTGATAAAATTTAAATAAATTTATTAAATTATAATCAAATAAAAATTAAATTAATAATCCAACAATATATATAAGGTAGACCAATATGCAGTTTGTTATTTAAATAGTTTATTTTTTTACTATTCATTTAAATTTGAAAATTTTCATAAAAATATTAACTATTTATTAAAACTATAATTTTATTTCCCTCTTATAATGAAGAAGTTTATATTCAGAAATAAAATATAATAATGTGTAAAAAATATATTTTAAAATGGGTTACCATATGAATGTAGTAATAATGCATTTTTTTAAAAATAATTCTTTTATCCCAAAATTGAATTTGTTCTTATATCATGTCTAGAAAAAATATAAGATGAATTTTAAAAATATATTGAATATATTAGATATAAATTTCATTAATAAAATCAATCCATAGTAATTTTATAATTTTATAAACTCGGATATTTGTATTTAAATATATTTTCATAAAAACATTTCCTTTTTTTTAAAATGTTTTTATCATTTATAAGTAATTGTTCTCCAAATAATTAATTATATATACATGTGTAAAGAATATTTTTATAATTTAGTTAATAATATTCATAACACCATTATAATTTTTGTGTTATAAGGTAATAAAAAATGATTCATTGTTCGCTTGAAATTGTGTGTACCACAAGGCAAGCATAGTGTTTCACATATCACATGATAATTTGGTGTTGCGTGTAGTGCAAGATTTTATTATTTTAGTATAGAACACAAAATGTCAATGAAATTAAAAAATATATTTCATAAAAATATCAGGATCTTACCTTTCCCTCCATAAAAAGAATTTCTCCCTCGAAATTCATCAGAGTTACAAAATTTATTATATTAGAAATCTTCATTCTATGAAACTCAAATCGTAAAAAATATGTCTAATAATTCCTTAAAAAAAGATATTTTGAAAAAAAAATTCCTAAGTAAATCATGACCAGGTCTCTATGTTAAAAAACATATGTAAAGATACGGGCATGAAGGAAAATTATAAATAATCATAGAGATTGATAAAGATCATAGATCAAAAGAAAGTTGGTGATAAAATGAAAGTTAAAAATAAAAAAACATAGACTAAAGAAGTTTGAATGATGTCATTGATATCTTTAAAAATGGTGAAAGTAAGACACCCTTTTACTTCGTGGTATCCCTTTCCAAATAGTGAAGAATTTCCATCAGAAGATATTCTTACTTTATTTCTATACAATCTCAACATGGTCCATGCCTTGAACTATTAACAATTGATTTTTTATTCAACGAATTGATGTTGAATTTTCATTCCTAAAGTGTTAGCAGAACATGTGATCCATAAATATAATGATTTTTCATTAAATCTTTCAATATAACCAAAAAATCGTTAACAAAGGTAATCAAATATGAATAAGTTCACATATAGTGGGATAATAATTTGATCTAAAATACTTCATCCAGTAGATTACTTAAACAGTATGAAAATTTATAACCATAGAAAAATTTTAAAAGCTAAAAATCCAATAAATTAGAAATAGTAGCACTAACAAGGATAAAAATTTATCACCCATGTATCATAAGGTTTCTCCTCGTGGTAACTTTCCAAACATGTGGAAACATTAATCATGTAGTCTATTGTGTCACGGTAATATCATAAAATACCATATATCCTTATTGAAAAGATACATGTTTCATTATTCCAAATCTTGTTGGGTATATTATTAAATTCACAAAAAAAATTATACTTCATCTATGATAACATTACCCTATTGAAAAAAAATCCATAAATATTTCCCATTAAACTAGTTTCATCTAATTTAGCTATTTATATCCAACATATCTTCATCCAAACATCATTATCTTAACATAAGGGACATATTAAGTGCAAGCATTCCATTTTTTGTTTGTTCTCCAAATATATCACCTTACTCTTAAATAAATTTTATCATTATTTAGAACTATTCAACATAACCTTTCCAATACTTAATGAAAAACTTATACTGAAAACAATTATACATTTCATGATTCATATAACATAATATTTATGTTTCGAAACATATAAAACAAAATCATACAATATTATTCTTGATCCATCATCTGTGTATTTTATAAAATCTGAATCATGTCTTATGTTTCCTGAACATTAATGAAACCATACCACATAAGTTTAATGTTAACAATAATTCTATAACATCACTTACCTTTCACAATTCCCTTATAATATCTTTATAATCAGGCAATATAATCAATAATTGTTCCACAACCATGATTCTCTACATGATATTTCCACATATTAATTTTATTTTCATAATTCCCATACATTCCCCTTATTAAACATTCAATGTTAACCTTGTTCTATTATGTTCCAGATATTGAATAAGAATATGAAACAATGTGTCAGAAACAATTACCATAGATATAGATATCATAACAAATGTAAATTAATAATAATAATTCAATCTATGAAACTAAATGATTATTCCTAGGATATTTATGATTTTTTTAAAAAAAATTAGGATTGTAACATTTACTTAGAAACATCCTTAGATACATCCCTAAAAATATCCTAAGAAAAATCACTATGGATCTCCTAAAAGTTTTCGCATACTTGTTTCCAATGGTCAACTAAAACTTTTCCCTGATACCAACACTAATGACCTAATCCAGAAGTGCATAGACATTACATTAATTTTTCAGAATACATAATGCATTACAAAAATAGATTCAGAAAGACTCTATTAGTTTAGTCTCTTTAGAAATTAGGAAACATAAAAAACTACTTCATAAAAAATCTATATCCTATTTTTCTTTATCCTTCATAACCAGAACCCCAATTTCACACAAGTAACATAATACCCTTTTTTTAATCATGAAGAAGGAAACCAAAAATATGTGATCTAAAATTGTCAATATGTGTAAACAATGGTGTTATGTAAATAAAATGATGAGAAAAAAGTGTATGAGATGGTGATCATAACATTAGTATTTCATGCCCTACATATTAATGGAAGGCATGAATCTAATGGGAAATCAAATACCATATTCCATAAGATCATAAAATTATCATAAGACATGAAATATTGGAATACACATAAATATGTAACTTTTTGAACAATTATAAAATGTAACAGGTTTACTCATAAAATTAAGAATATTAAATCAAGCCCTTACATAAACATATGGATGAAGAAACTAGGTCCACTCATAAAATTTTGGGTAGGATAACCATGTACAAACATAGCATTGTGAACATGAAATAATTTTCTTGCATAAAATATATACCTCATGGGTTTTCCATCTTTAACCAATGCATTGGATGGAGAAATAGGTCTCACCCATATCATTGTGATATCATACATACATGTGCCACAAGATGATAAAAATTCATATCAAAATCCATTAAATAAATTGGGAATCATTGTTATGTAATAATATCACAACCTTTTGGAATGATACTAGTTTCATAATCATTTTACCGAAATCATAACAAATAAAAAGAAGTGGTTTACAAAAACATCATTCCATCAAAACGCAAACCATTTTGAGAAACAATATGGATGGTATTATTGAACTATAACAAATAATTTCATCTTAGATATGGAATGGTTTTGTAAGATCACAATGAACATGACATATTAAACAAAGTTTTTAACACATAAAACACTTTCCAAACCCTTTCCTCTGAAACATCTTTTAAAAAATATAAAGGAATCATGGTTAATAATATAAAAATATCTTGAGGAAAATATCCTTTGTTATTTGAAATCATTTTCCTTTCATAATATTCCACGTAATTTCAAAAGAAACCAATTTATTTGAAAATACCCTTTTAAGATATTAAGGTAAGATTCAAGGTAATATGTTGTCATGAAATATTTAAAATCAATTCATTCCATATAATCAATAATAAATCATTCTTCTCGTACTTTTCAAGAAAATGTCAAAAAATACATCATTTGGAAAATAAAAGACTGATTCTATTCAAATATTGTAGTAAAAAAGTAAAAATGGGTAATACTTACTTACACATAAATAGAAGAATATTGAAACATTTCACTAATTAATTTTTAGAAAAAATAGGCATGGATGCTAAGTATACCCCAATAAATAAATACATATAAACACCATTAGATAATCATGTGACAGTGAAATTATCCCTTACTAATATAAAATCAGTCGAATTATATTCCTAATAAAATAAAAATATTCAATAAATAAGTAAATAAAATAAATTTTCTAATATTTATACTAAAAAAATGGGAATCATTAACACCACACAAAAGAAATAAGTGTTGTATATGGAATATATCCCATAAGAATTAAAATGAGACAAAATAATCCCTGGCCTTATGTCTGATATCCTTTGTATGTATCCATACCTCAGTAATAAATATTTAAGTAATTTCGTTGACTTATTATATAATCATATTAAATTTTTATGATATCATATATTATCATATTATCATCTTTTTTATTAAATATAATTATTTCTCGATATTTTGGTATTAACTACATTATTTTCTTATGCATGTTTTGTTGTATAAGTTATAGATCTCCTTCTATGGTAATATTTATACAATAAAAATGAAAATGAAAAATATATATATATAATATTTATTTATTATAAAAATTAATATAATCATTCAATAATGTATATCATGTACAATTAATCGCATCACATCGTGAAGATGGTAGGTCATTTGTAGGCATGAGCAATGAAATCATTCCATTAATAGTAAAAACCAAAGGAAGTGTATAGAATATATGTTGTTCCAGATGAAATTTAATGTTATAATAAATATATATTTTTATTATACCCATCATTATACCCATCCAAATAAATTGGTAATGAAAATAGAGTACACCATGGTGTGGTGATGTTAAGTCGTACGTATGCATGTTTGGTGATACTATTTTCTATAGGATTGATAGAATGTGGAATATGGTTGTTACATAATAATAATAACATATAATTATATATTTGATACTATATTTACTAATTTATAATATAAACCATAATGGAATGGGAAATTTTAGAACAAATGATCTTGAGTGAGTTAGTAAAGGAGGTTACCTCTTATTCCATGAGCTCTCTTTAGATATCCTCTTAGAGGCACTAGAGTTTGACTTTTAAGAAGACCAGAACCTATAGAATGTGTCTATTGAAGTTTATAAGGGAAATGGGTAGTGTTTGGATGATATTTTATGCTCAATGGGTTGTTGAGGAATGAGGGAGGAGATTCCCATTTACAATTGAGGTTGAGGGCACCTTTAGAATTTCAAAAATAATAATTTATAATAAAATAAAAGCTTATAAAAAATTATGATAAATTACATATTTTATTATAATATTTGAGATATGGTTATAATATTATCAAAAAATAAATTTTAGACAAGTTTTTCTGTCAATTTGAACATTATCATTTAAATTAACCCTTAGGTAATCAATTTTAATTTTACATAAGATAACAAATTGTTCAATATTAAAATGGTGTAATTTTTAATCATTTAAAGTCAAATATACTATAATTGAAAAATCTATAATCCTCTAGAATTATTAATATTCATTTTCTATTTTTAAATTTAAATTATGATTTTTAAATTATTTAAGAAAACATTTTTTTTGGAAAAATATGAATATTTTCAATTTCTCAACTATTTGTTGAATGGGTTTTAAAAATATTAAGATAAAATGTAAACATAGACAATAAAATTTTATGATTTCCCTATGGGGTCAACTTCTTTTTGAAAATTATTTTAATAAATTAATTATCCAAAATTTTATTTATTTTAATATTTTGGATAATGTTAATTTTATATTTCCTTTAAGAAAATAATTACTGTATCATAGTTGTGTCAATATTTATGGAAAATATATGATCTATAAAAAATATTTGTAAATTACCATGATGTAGATAATTTCATTAAAATTCAAAAAACAACTTTTTATTGAATTTGTATCATGTTTATTCTAATATTAAAATTATTGTACTTATAAGAAATAAGAGGGTGAAATTTTGTAACTTTCATGTCACTTTCATTTATTTTAATAATATTTATATACTCTTCGTGGAAAAAACTCAATTAAATTAGTCAATTCTGATAAATAGGTGTTAAGTTTTTATTATTACTCATCCAATATGATTTGATATGGTTTTATGGTAATTTTATTGTCCTTATCATAGTATTATTTTACCTAAATTACCTGATTAACCTACAACCGTGTTAACTAAAAATTAACGTAGTTACTATTCATAATATGAAAAAAAAAGTAACCTATTAACATAATTTGGAAACAAATATAAAAAATATGGAATAATTTTTTCAAAATATAAAACACAAATGTTTAACTAATAATGTTAAACTAAATATCGTTGACAAAATTAGAAAATGAGTTTTTAAAAAATAAAAACCATTAAAAGATTGACATGTGTGCATATACAATTTCAATGTGAAAATAAATTCAATAAAAAATTGGATTAAAAGATAGAAACATAAAAGAATTATATTTTAAAACTAATTAAAATGATAAACTAACAATATTAATAAATTTGATGAAATCACATTTTTGAATTAAAATACAATATTTCTCACTATTCATGTAAATTTGAAAATTATCATAAAAATAAAAAAAAATTATCCAACGTATTGTTGATGTACCATTACAAAATAATTATTTTATATTTAAAAATATAATATAATTTTTTTTCAAAGACTGTATTTAAAATTGGTGTGCCATCAAAATCTGGTAAGAATAAATTTTTTAAAAAATAAATCTTTTTTCCAAAAAATTAAATTTATACATATATCAGGTCTAGAAACATATAAGATGAATTTTAAACATTATATTGAATATATTAAATATATATTTTATTAATAAAATATATAAATATTGATTTTAGATTTTTGTAAACTCACTTATTTTCATTTAAATAGTTTTTCAGAAAAGGATTTCCTTTTATTACCAAAAAGTTTCATTTTCATTTATTATTAATTTCCCCCCAAAGAGTTAATTATAAATAAATGTGTAAATAATATTGTCATAATTAATTTAATATTGGTCATACCTACCATTGTAATGGCTAAGTTACAATGTAAAATAATAAAATCTTATTGTTTGTTTGAAATTTTTTGTAACACAATCCAAGCATAGTGTGACATATACCACAAGATAAGTCATTTTTTGTTGTAGTGAATGACTATATTTGTTTAGAATACAACAAAAAAATTAAATTAAATTAAAAACTATATTTTATAAATATCTTGGTGTTTTACACCCTTACTTCCTTAAAGGTTGTTGTAGTTGATTTTCTCTCACAACCCTTGGGTTGGGGTAGATCTTCATATAGTTTCTTTATTCCTTATAGTTGAAACACAATAAAAATATACTAACTGTAGGCTAGAGAATTTATATCTTCCATTTAATTGGTGGGTTTTTTGTTTTAGAAATCTCTAGATAAGTTCCATTTTTTTCCACACCTAAAAAATTTCCTCATCTCCCTGAATCAATTTTAAGGGTTCTTATTTTCCAAATTTGACAAGTGGGATGTTGAAATTTCTTAACACCATTATATTATACAGCACACCATGAGAATTAAACTCCATTTTCCTATTCTATTCCTCATGGTATACTTGAGATTCAGTGAAATCCATTTTAAATTTGAGGTAACCCCATAAATGTTCAATATACCAATCAATGTTTCGGATTGTTGTGGTTTTTTGTAGACTAGTTTTTTTCCTAAAAAACATGTTTATAAATTTTCATTCATGTTTAATGATAAATCCATATTCATATCCAAAATTTCATCTGGTGTATTATTCTTAGATCTTAATGGATATATAAACTTTTTTAAGAGGAAAAGTAAACCCCCATTCATTTTATGTCAGAGAGTGGGGGGAAAATATTTATAAATTCTATATTCCATAATTCCTTTGATAACATCACTATTATATCATTCTCAATATTATTATTCATGATAAATTTACAACACTAGTCATATTCTTCCTACATATGATAAATAACCAGTGTAACCATCTATTTCTCATTATATTGAAGTATGGAGAATATATTCTAAATGGGGTTGTTCTATTGTTCCAGGATTATGGTATTAGAAGATACATTGATTTTTAGAGTCCTTTATCATATAATGTTCTTAATTTTAGATTTTTTATTCATTGGGAGAATTTAGTGTTCCTCTTGATTCAGTTTTCTATTTAGAAACTAATTCAACTGATATAGAATCATCACAATGGTCATGATTACTTCTCTCATTGATATTGGAATCTCATTGGGGAAGTTATCAAATTTCTCTTCACATTGGTTGTTTACTATGTTCCTCCTATTTATATTCATTTTCTAGATTAATGATAAAGTTATGGATGATTATATTTAAACTGTTAAACATATAAATAGGAATCGAAAAACATTAAATCATGTTTTTAAATGAAATTTTCCTGAATTTATTTAATTTTACGATTCAATCTATGTTATCCATAATGTAGTCAATAACATAAAAACACATGGGAATTTTTTCTTTTAATAATGGATCATTATTATCTTGTTAATTTTCCAATGCATATCTAAGGGATTTTCAATATGTATGTGTAGTTAAAACCATTTTCTTGAATACTTTCCCAATAGAGTCTCGATCAATATAATGTTTTCTTGTATTACCCCTACCTGTATCTGTCCTAGATCCAATTCAACTTATAGTATCTAGGATGTGATGTTTTTTCATGTAACCTACATACTCTATACATTAACAATGTTTTTAGACGTATTTTTATGTTTATTCTTAAACTTAATGATTTCTCAATAGTTTTCTAATCCTTATGAAAAAAATTATTATAGTTTCTTTTGATACCAACTATGAAACTGTTCTTTGTATTACACTTTAATTCATGATTTATTAAATAAGAGTAAACATAATAAATCTTATAATATCAATTATTAAAGATTGTCAAGGTAATTAGGTATAATATATATCTACATAAATAGGTGGTGTATCACCAGTATTGAAAACTTCTTTAATAGGATCATATTATTCTATCATTCTTAAAAATGCATGGGATAACCTAGTGACATGAATAATAATAGAGTGATCTAAAAAATACCAATAATGGAATAAGAAAAAAATATTATTATTAAGGTATTTCCTGTTAGACAATGCACATATAAATGGGATATAAAAGAGTTCGGAATCAAAAACACGAACAATGAAGCATTATATAATAATATACATAATAGAAACATGGGAATGTGGAAAAAAATTCAAACATGATATCATATGAATAATAAAATTATAACCACCAATAAAACATAACATAATGTTCTTATAATAACATCCCACATACTATACATGGAATCCCATTTTTCTAAAGCATTACAGAATGTATTTGAGCATTATCTGGGTGAACCAATCATAATCATACCATATATGGATGTAACTATGTCACATGGAGAATATACATAAGAAAATATTTAATTACAATTAATCCCATGATAAGTGGGTGTGGATTATAAAAATTTAACTCCCATATCAGCAAACTATTAGTGAATAAAGGTGATCACCCTTGATAGGAAATGTGTACGGGTATTCAGTACACAATAGTTTGGAAGGGAAAATCGCATTGAAATTTCAGCAACATAACATGGGCATATAAATATTCATGAGAGGGATTAGTGAGATTGAGTGGTGTCAATAATAATGTATTCATAATAAGGTATGTAAGGGGATTTGTAAGAACATATCCCATAATTATTAATTTGAGAGAAAAGGAATATGATAATGTAGATTCTTGAATAAAGATTACATGGATAAGATCACATAGTTTGAGAGGCAGATTCCCAATGGATGGCATGTGCTTCTTGAGAACATGGGGGAACCTTTGGACGACTCTAAAGAGGGGAATGAATATTAAGGACATAATATTGGGCTATTTAGTGAAGATTAATGGGATATTGTGTGGGTTTATATAGAAACAAATATGAGAGTTTTTTATTATTTCTTAAACAAAGATATTGGACTCTATATTATAATGAATTCAAATCCTCTAACATTACCATAATTATATCATAGGTTTTACACCAAAGATTATTGGTATTTAATTATTTTAGAAGATCAGGGGAAAAAATTCTTAAAATATTACCCTTGTTGATTTGGAAGTGAGTAATGTTCTTATAAAAAACATTTCAAAACCATAAAACATATTTTATATTTTCGGATAATTTTTAATTGAATTATATAATTAATCATATAGAATGAAAATAAAATTATCTTAAATATGGATCAAATATTTGGTATTGGATGTCCTTAATAAAATTTATTTCATCACTTTTGGGCCATTATTATGTCATAATACCAATCATATATTTATATTATCTTCAATTTTTACCTGAAAGTTTGAATAAGAAAAACCATTATGAAATATTCACTGTAGGACTATATCAAAGTTATGAGTCCTAATTTTTTTTTATTTTATTGGGACAATTTTATAAACATTGTATTTTTAATTTTTAAAATATGATTCTATATATATTGTAAGATACTTGTTTTTTGTCAATAACTATTTTCTATCCCTTATCAAAAATTATTTTTGACTTCATAAAATATTATTATCAATTTCACATAATAAATATTATTTGATGATATTATTTTATAAAAATACCATTTATATCAAAAATTCAATAATTTTTCAAATGGAATGGCTTTATTGAAATTACCTATTAGCTAAAACGTTAATTTTTGTTTTATCGAATCAAAATAAAATTATTTTAGAAAGTAAAAATAATAAAGACTATATATTTCCATTATTATATTATTAAAAAAAATATTCCTATTATTGGGATCTTGATAAAATTATTTTTATTACTATATTAAACAACCAGAGTGTATGTTGTTCGATAGTGAAAATTTTGATGGGCTGGTTCAACATATATGGTTTGTGTCATGATCTTGATAAGATTGAACTTCTCTCATAGATGGTTTAAATCAAGCTTTAGTTTTTTGATTTCCTCAATCTATTTGTCATGTGAAATGACTAGTGATGTTATATCCCTTTAAATCTCTAATAAATGGGCTTCATAGTGTATAATCCTATTGATTATGGCCATCACTTCTTTTCTGTATCAATTGGATTTGTAAAAACCCTACATTTATATGAATCCTATGATAATTTTTAATGGATATGTTATCAATGGTTATGCTTCTCAAAGGTATTTTAAAATGGGTAGGATATTATAAAACTAGGGAAGTTCTTGTGTTTACTATAATAAAAATACATAATAAGACATTTCATTAGATCATAAAGGGAATTTTTATTTATAATATTTTCTTCTGTAACATTATTCATGGTCCTTGAGTATGAAATAGATCCAATAAAATTAAAATGACAGAAAATATAAAAATAAAACACATTAAAAATTATATATATTTTAATATTTTTACTCATAAAATTTAAATTAATCATTAATCAATAATATATTAGTATTAACTTAATTTTGTTGTATAACATCTCATTCTTTTAATAAAATGTAATATAAATCAAATATTGAAAACTAAGTGGACAGTGAACCATAAAACAAGAAATATAACTATGGATCTATCCATAAATATCGATAGCGTCACTAGTAAGCACTGTTAACTCATCAAAATGGATTTTAATTTTAAAGAAACCCTACTTGCATGTATATTTCCAGTTGTTTTAAAATTATTTATATATTTTTAAAAATATCATTTAATTATTAATATAAATATATATATATATATATATATAATGTATTTTTATGATAATATATCTAATGTATCCAATATATAGTGTAGTGTTCAACAGAACACCCACCGTGGTGCATCAAATAAGGGACTAGTAACATCATCGAGGATAGTTGGTGTGTCACTAATGGTATCTAGTATAATATAATTCATTGGTTTTATGAAATTTGAAAATGATATTGTTTATTACAGATATGTGAATCGGTTCATTTTTCCGAAAATATTTCCTCAAAATTCCTATATTTAAAATATTATATGACATAATAAACGTACATAACAAATACGATGTAAAAGAATTATTAATTATAATAAATTAATATATACATGAAAAGTACCATAATATGGTAAATAAATAATTAATATTTAAAAAGTTTTACAATATCAAGAAAATATAACACTAAATGTATTATAATTACACTAAACTATAAATTGGTATTATTATAATGAAGTCATTAATACATTCATGTAAAATATTATTATTAATATCACTATTTTATACTTGAAATTTATGCATTATCAACAACATAGAATATAAATATTGTAACTAAAATATTTAATCATTTAATATTTAAAAAACATAATATTATATATGTATAATATATTTATTTTACATATTTTAACATTCAACCACCTCCATCACCAATTTCCTTATTTTTATTAACGTCAATTTCTAACATTGCTTCTTCATTTTTCTACTTCCATGTGAGTTATACTATTTCAATGTTGTTAGGGACAAACTATTGAATGTTTTATTATATTTGAGGTTCAGTATCAATAAAAAAATTCATCAACTTCATCACCCATATTATACAAGTCTTTTTAAGTGAAAAATACTCCAATATATGTGTACTTCATCATATACACAATATAATATTTCCTATTATTAATAAAATAAATATTTACAATTGACGTCAAAATTAGTAATATGGATTAATTAGTAGATTTTGGAAGAATTTGAGATAATATTTGTATACCCTCATGAATGTCGACTCACATTTATTTTAATAATATAGAGACCTTACATTTTCATAAATATCTATTACACCATTTTATAGATGAACAACATAAAATCATTACACAATAAGGATCCAAATATTTAGCGTATTGGAAAAAATTAGACTGTACAAAACTTTTACATAATAAAAAATAATCATTTTTTTATTACTTCTTCCCTAGATTCATATTGTCCATCGTGTTATCATTAGTATAAGTATTGGCCTGAGGATTTACATTAAAAGAATGTGTGACCTAAAGCCCAGTAAGATGATGAATAAGATATATGAAACAAGGGTGATAATAATCATCATCATCACAATATAATCATAGGATCGAAATCATCATCACTAGAGGAAACATTAGATAAAGGAATGGAATATGGAAACTCATAAAAATAAAACACCATGTCTTAGTCATCAAATACCAGACACATTTTTGAACAATGATATAATCATGTTCATGAATATTTTACATTATCTCATGAGATTCATCACATTACCCAATTAAATGGAGAACTATATAATTTATGGTGCACCTATTACATAATAACATTTACATGCGAAATATAATTTTGGTCAAACCCATCACATCATAATCTTTACATTATCATGCATGGCACATAGAATGTATATCAATCATGGAGATAGAATAAGCCACAAAAAGGAATTGGTTTCATTTAAAAATGTATATATTCATAAACATTGGAGTTCCCATGATAAAAAGGTAATAAGATTATTGGTATCAATATTGATTTTAGAAGAAACTATCCCAAGAGATGTAAAAGCATATCTTTTATAGAAAGAAGCGTTCATTGGGAAACATCATTAAATTTTTCTTAAAACCAAACTAGAGAAATGGATATCCCATAAAATAAAAAGGAAGTAAAAATAAATGGTATTTATAGAAAATTAAAGTAACATCTATACTATTAATGGAGTGAATGAGAGAATACCCAAAGAAATGGAGTTTCGTTTGAGAATTACCAGACCTTATGTATTTGTGATTTGTTAACTTTAATATCATGAAAAATAAAATTGAATTCATTAATTTACATATCTATAACCTTTTTTAGATGAATATTATTCATTAAAATTTTATAATGTTAATTTACGGGATTTTCCATGAGTTATAAAGATGGATTTCATGGTTTGGGAGTTTTATTTTTCTTGGTTTTCATGGTCAGTTTCCTAGTATATGAGTAAGGAAGTTCATGTAAAATAGGAATAATTCTAAAAAATTAAAGCTAAATTTTATTAATTAACGTATTTTTTTTATTTTATATTATATTTCATTATTTTATGTGGTATAATTATGAATCAATAAATAAATAGTAAATGAGATTGATTTAATTTATTTGGATGATTTTACGACCATTATGTGATTGTATAATTTTAGTTAATATGAGGACTATAAATTGGTTTTGGAAAATTATTTAAATTATAATACGTATAATAGAAAATTATTTAACCATATTATTTTTTCTATAAACATCATTGAAGGTGTTAGTGAAAAATAAAAATTTATCCTCCACGGTGGTTGAAAATCCACACACTATAGTTGATATATTTTTTAGAATAATAGGAAAAAAATATTAGTATTTGAATTATTCCATTAAAATATTAAAAACAGTATATAAAATATAATGGATTTATCATTACCATTGTATAGGTGGAGGTGTAGAGTTTATAATAAAATAAATAAAATTGAAAAGGATTTAAAGGGAAAAGAAAGAGGGTTTTGCCTCTTGAATTTTTCAACCTTGATATCCTCCTTGGGAAAACTGGTTTGGTATACTTATACGACCAAGAGATACTAAATGTGGGGGAGTGACATGGTAAGTGTATTTGGTGGAATTGGAAATGTATAAGTTCTTGAGAAGTGTGAGGAGAAAAGGATGGAATGGTGGTATTTATAGGGGGAGAGGGGGTGTTTTCATATTATTTTATTTATTATTTTATTATTTTCACTCAATACTATGAATAGTTTGAGACATATTAATAAATATTTAAAATAATGAAGTAGATATTGCTATTTTGGGATTATATCATCCATATATCATTTATTAATCATTTATTCATGTATTTATCTTTTATTGTAAATTATTGTATTTTACTATTAAAAAATTAAGTATTTTAGAAAAAATCCAAAATAATCACCCTAACCAGTTTTTAATTTTGATAATTCAATATTGATCTCTATTTTATGAAAATAATTTTTCAAATATGAGAAATTTAATTTTTAACTAAAATCATCATTTAATAGTAAAATACACATTTTAAAATTATAACTGATTTTGAAACACATCTAAAAAATATATAAGAACACATACAATTATCTTATAATAATTGAAAAATAAAATGTCAATTTATAAATCTATTTTATGAATATAATTTATTAAAACATTGTATTTATTACAAAATTTAAATTAAATATTTGTGACTTACAAAATTAAAAACAATTAATTCAAAATTTTTAAAACATGTACTTACTTAGACTATGATATAATTATATAATATTGTAATTTATAGAATTCCCGAATTTTATTTATAATTTTATAGTTGAGCTTACTAATTTTTTAGCCCAATTACTATTCCAAATGGTCACATTACTATTCCAAAGGTCATGTTACTATCCCATCAGTATATGTTCTTTATATTCTATAAATTCCACTTCTTAAAATCATTGATCATTCATAATGTTTATATTTCATTATAAAAGTTATTTTATGTGGTCTATACTATACTAAATAATTTTAACAGGGGAATTTCATTTGATAAGATTTAAGATCATTAAATTCTTACCCCCTTATGAAATTTCTCCCTCAAAATTTCATTTCACATACAATGGTTGAAAAAAATTATGGTACTTCTCCTCCATCACTCCCTCAAGTTCCAATTTTTCATCTTAATACTAATGGTTCATCTATAGTACTTGGCCTGGTTTGTACTCTTGTTATGTAGGTCATTATCTCAATGGGATAATATCTTCACTAGATTCTCCTCGTAAGGTAGATATTTCCACATCTGGATACAATACATGTGAGGGATTTAGTTTTTTCTTCATCAAGAGGGATACATAGAATATATCGTGTACTAGATAAATTGTTATAGGAAGTTCCATTTTATTGGCTACATCTCTAGGTTGATCAAGAATCTTGAATATTTCTATGTACCTAGGACTCATCATTACTTTAATTCCAAAAATCATGATCATATTACATGGAGATATGAGGAGAAATACCATGTCTATGGCGTTATAATACAGGTCCCATCAACGATTGTCTACATAGCTCTTTTGTAGACTTTGGGCTACCTTGTTGAGATACTTAATGGTTTTCACCATTCCCACCAATTACTAAACTATTTCAAGTCCTATCATCTTTTTTGTTCACTAATTTACTCCCAACATCCTTTTGTTCTTCATATTTTCCCATAAAGGGATTTATAAGGATTAATTTGGATGATTGAGTGGAAACTATTTTTGTAAGAGAACTCATCCAGAGGAAGATGTTTTTCATATCCTCCATTTACATTAATAGAACATTCCATCAACATTTCTTCCAATGTTTAAATAGTTTGTTAATTTTGGACATTAGTTTGTGGTTGATAAGAGGTTTTCATGTTTAGCATAGTTTTTAGAGCATGTTAGATACTTTTGGAGACAGTATAGTGAATCGTTGATCTCGATCGAATACAATTAATAGTGGTACCCCATGAATCCTTAAAACAGCTCATATGTATATTCATTCATGTTGATCTACTGAGAATTCCTCTCGAATTGTGATAATTTGAGCTTTCTTTATAATATGATCCATAATAACGCATATAGCATCCTTTCCTCTATATTTATTTTGAATTTCATGAAAAAATCCATTGTGATGTTTTGCAATTTCCATGTCGTTATGGGTAATCATTGAATCAACCTATAATACATTTTTATCCTTCACTTATAGACATACCAGGCACTTTGATGTATATTCAAGGATCTCTTTATAGATATTGTCTCACCAATAGTTATCTCATAGATCTAGATACATTATTTTTCACCCTTTTTAAATAGGGAATGTTGAGCTGTGTGCGTCATTCAGAATCGCACACTTTTTCTTGGTATTTGATAGTATACATAATCATGACCCAAAACTGAAAACTATATCATTATCAATTTTATTCAAATAGGTTTTCCCCTTTCTCATAGGTTCCACCTTCTTCTGAATTTTCTCATCATTTCTATGAGAATCCATTATTTTTAGTATGCCGGATTATTGAGGAATCATTTGAGAAAGGGCTGATGAATTTCCTTTCATAATTTTTCATCCATTAAAAATATAAGATGATTTAATAATTCTCAATTCTCATGATTGATAATGTTTCTGGATCATTTCTATTTAGATAATTTTCCACTGTAATATTCTTCCCAAAAGATTGTGAATTCTACATTCATAATCCTTAATGAGATCTAACCATCTTCAAATGTTAATATTATGATAATTCGATGTGAATATATATTTTAGGATCATAGGAATATCTTTCTTCTTTATCATTAATTGGTGAAATCACGACCGAAGGTCCCCCTTAGAGATATACTTGGCCACATAGATTTGATCGAACAAGTTATCTATCCATGGAAGGGGGTACTTCGTCTTTATCTTGATTCTGTGGAGCTCATTATAATAAATTTATGGCTATATTGATCCATCCATCTTCTTGAATAATAAGACTAGTGAACCCCAATGGGGAGGCACTCAATCATATAAAATTATTGTTAATATTCTCTTGTAATTACATCTTCAGTTATTTCATCTTAGTGGTTTCTATTCTATCACGTGTATTTGAAATATTCAAAGACACAGTAAAAATTTAAATTGAGAACTAAACCTCCATGCATGGAGGAAGACCATGATTTTGTCATGGAAAACATCAGTTTTTCCCTCAAAGTGGGAATGTTTACGATTATGATTCTCTCCTTTTTCTCAATAATTTGATATAGATATTATTTATCTTATAAAAATAATGTCCACACCTGATATGAAAAATCCAAATAAGATTCATCACCCTCCTTAAATTTTTATAATTAGAGGATGCTTTATAATATGAAGAGTTATCTCCCTATATAGATATTATTTATCTTGAAGGAATGCGCCAGAGGTTCGCCAAATGATCGAAAAATGTTCCCGTGGCCTACCGTACGTTTTCGGGGCTTCCTAGTCCTTTATTTATAGAGGGAGAACCCTCAAATGGACTTTGGGGGTCTTCAGAGCCGTTGGAGAGGCCTTCGGAGCCGTTCGGAGTCAAGTGGACAAGTCTGGTCAAAGCCCAACGACTAGTTTGACTGGCTCCACCGGCTGACCGGTGCTTTGGAAAAGGGAGAGACCTTCTGCCCAGGCACCACCGGTTGGCCGGTGAGGAGGCCACCGGTTGGCCGGTGCTGAGACAGTAGCAAACTCTTCTGTCTGGGTTCCACCGTCTGGCCGGTGATGGTACACCGGTTGGCCGGTGGTCTGGACAGAGTGGATGCCTTCTGCCCAGGCACTACCGGCTGGCCGGTGGTCATCCACCGGTTGGCCGGTGGACTGAAATCAGTCCACTTTTGCCTTCTGGCTTTCTTGCCCCAATTCCTTGGCAACCTGAAATCATGTTTATCATCCAAAAACACTTAAAACAATATTAGATAAATAAGAGAGTGATTGTGATCATGAATATTAAACCACGAGGGGTACGAGAGGTACAATAATCTCCCCCTATTTTGATGATCACAATCACCAAAACAAGCAATGTAAAATACTGAAATGAAAGGCATGGTTTAAAGGATAAATTGAAAATCAAAGCATGAGAGAAATAGATTTCTCCCCCAATCAACCAAGAATTTCTCCCCCTTTGTGATTATCAAAATAGCACGGGGCATAAAACTTGATTGAGGGAAAGGTTGAAAAACAAGATATATTTTGTAAAACAATTGAAATTTTTGAGATTTGAATTGAATGTTTTGAATTTAAAGTTTTGAATTGAAAGTTTTGAATTGAAGGTTTTGAATTGTATGTTTTGAATTGAAGGTTTTGAATTGAAAGTTTTGAATTGAAAGGTTTGAATTGAAGGGTTTGAATTGAAAGTTTTGAATTGAAAGTTTTCAATTGAAAGTTTTGAATTGAAGGTTTTGAATTGAATGTTTTGAATTGAAAGTTTTGAATTGAAGGTTTTGAATTGAAAGTTTTGAATATAAAGCAAAAAGGCATAAACGATCTTAACTCCCCCTAAATAAAAACAACAAATCACTGGGGAGAGGATTTTAGAACCGAGACAAATTTTGGTCCGGTGAGACTCGCTAAAAGGGATTTTTCAATCCAAACTTGTCTAGTGGCGGGTCTTCTCCTATGAAATTCATCATTAATGGAAATGGTTTTGGGCCTTCCATACCGGGAATTTTTGCAATCGCACTCATAAATTACGTGCCCGGGTTATTTACAATAGTTTCAAAATTTATATTGGGAGCTCCCCCTTACAAAAATAGTCGGAGCATGGGAAGAGGAAGCTTGCTTGGAATATCAAAGACCTTGTGTGGTTCTAGATACGCATTGGGAACCAAGGAGCTTTGAGAGGTTATGTTCACCTTCGGTGAACTTAGCTAGGGATGTCCTTAAATCCTTGATTGTTAATTCCATAGAATCAACATCGGGAAGGTTTTGGATCTTGAGGGACAACTCCTCCTTTTCTTTGAGAAGTTGTTCCTTTTCGGAAGAATGTTTTTTGAAATTCTTTTTTAAAGAAATAAATTTGGAAGAAAGTTTGTGAAAGCCTTCCTCCAACTGATCTCTAGCATGTTTGAGATCCTCATAAGATAAATTATTGAAAGAATTTGAAGAACTAGAGGATGAGGAGTCGGAAGAGGATACCTCATGAAATGCCATTAGGCATTTTTTACCGTTGTCACTTGAGGAGGAGGAGGAGGAGGAGGATGTGGAGCTATCACTCCATGTGGCCTTGAATGCATTCTTCTTTTCCTTTTGCTTGGCCTTTTTCTTGTTGAGTGGACAATCGGGATTGTAATGGCCTTTCTTGCCACACCCATAGCATGTTACCCCGGGCTCGGATTTTTCGTTGGGTTAAGCCTTGCGGGATTTCTTCTTCTTGTGCTTCTTCATGAATTTGTGCATCTTGTGGGCAAGGTTCTCGATTTATGAATCGCCGCTTGAAGAGGAAGACGATGAGGAGGAGGAGCTTTCTTCTTTTTGAACTTTGAAGGCGATGTTCTTTGGAACTTTGATCGGTTTGCCTTCCTTTTCAGCTTGCCTCCTCATGGTGATCTCGTAGGTCATGAGGGATCCGATGAGCTCTTCGACCGACATTTTCTTGATGTATTTTGCTTATTGGATTTCCGTGACTTTCGGTGCCCATGTGCTTGGTAAGATCCAAAGGATCTTCTTGACCATCGTTTCTGTAGAAACATCATCTCCAAGAGATTTTCTTCCATTGCAAACGTCAGTAAAACGAGTAAACATTTCAGTAATTGATTCGTGTGGGTGCATGGTGAACGACTCAAAATCTTGACGGTACATATCCAATCGAGTATCCTTGACTTTGTCGGTCCCCTCATGGGTAACTTCCAAAAGTTTCCATATTACATGAGATGAAGTGCATGTGGAAACTCGATTGAATTCATTACGATCAAGGCTGCAATGAAGAGCGTTCATGGCTTTGCCATCAAGCTTGAAATTTTTAATATCGGCTTGAGTCCATTTGGATTCATCGGGAGAAGAAAGAGAATAACCATGCATGACAATTTTATAAATAGGATAACCTATACATCTAAGAAAAGTGGTCATGCGGGTTTTCCAAAAAGTATAGTCGGTTCCATCAAAGAATGGAGCACGACCCAAGGAATAGCCTTCAGGGGCGAAAGAAGTTGAAGCCATCACAAAGGATCTTGAATTTGAAACCGGTGAAGGTATTACTCAAACCTCCTTTGATACCAAGTGTTGGGCGGAGAGTGATGGCAAGAGGGGGGGTGAATTGCCTTTTAAAAAATAATTAAGAATTTAAAACAAAGTTAAAGGTGCAGTGGAAATAAAAGAGGCAAGACACAAAACTTGATAACGGAGTTCGGCTTAAACCAAAGCCTACGTCTCCGCTCCCAACTCAACCGTTGAGAGATTTACTACCGCTTTCTTTTTAATGGTTTTAGCAAGAAACCCACTAGACATTAAGGTAGTCTAGAACCTATTACATCTTGCTTTTAATGGTTGAGCAAGAACCCACTTGCTTTTAATGGTTGAGAAAGAACCCACTAGCCTTCTTACAGGTGAAGGCTAGCTCACCTATGACTCAAGCCTTTTAAAGGGAAGGCTTGACTAACCTCTTCACACCATGAAGGTGGTGTGAAAACCCAAACAAGAGGAAGATGAGTGAAAGAGGGGTTTGTAGGCACAAACCCAAATTGATGCTCAAAATAATAAAACAAGAAAACCGTAATGAGGAGAAGTCTTGGGCGCCAGAGGATTGATTGGAGTTGATGAAAAATGCTCCCAAGCTTCTATGGTGATGATCCTTGGATGTGGAAGTGGGTTGGAGCAAATGGGGATCCTTGAAGGAATGCGCCGGAGGTTCGCCAAATGATCGAAAAATGTTCCCGTGGGCTACCGTACGTTTTCAGGGGCTTCCTAGTCCTTTATTTATAGAGGGGGAACCCTCAAATGTCCTTTGGGGGTCGTCAGAGCCGTTGGAGAGGCCTTCGGAGCCGTTGGGAGTCAAGTGGACAAGTCTGGTCAAAGCCCAATGAGTAGTTTGACTGGCTCCACCGGCTGACCGGTGCTTGGCCACCGGTTGGCCGGTGCTTTGGAAAAGGGAGAGACCTTCTGCCCAGGCACCACTGGTTGGCCGGTGAGGAGGCCACCGGTTGGCCGGTGTTGATACAGTAGCAAACTCTTCTGTCTGGGTTCCACCGGCTGACCAGTGATGGTACACCGGTTCGCCGGTGGTCTGGAAAGAGGGGATGCCTTCTGCCCAGGCACTACCGGCTGGCCGGTGGTCATCCACCGGTTAGCCGGTGGACTGAAATCAGTCCACTTTTGCCTTATGGATATCTTGGCCCAATTCCTTGGCAACCTGAAATCATGCCTATCATCCAAAAACACTTAAAACAAGATTAGATAAATAAGAGAGTGATTGTGATCATGAAAATTAAACCACGATGGGTACGAGAGGTACAACACTATCATCTTTTTTGTTCACTAATTTACTCCCAGCATCCTTTTGTTCTTCATATTTTCCCATAAAGGGATTTATAAGGATTAATTTGGATGACTGAGTGGAAACTATTTTTGTAAGAGAACTCATCCAGAGGAAGATGTTTTTCATATCCTCCATTTACATTAATAGAACATTCCATCAACATTTCTTCCAATGTTTAAATAGTTTGTTAATTTTGGACATTAGTTTGTGGTTGATAAGAGGTTTTCATGTTTAGCATAGTTTTTAGAGCATGTTAGATACTTTTGGAGACAATATAGTGAATCGTTTATCTCGATCGAATACAATTAATAGTGGTACCCCATGAATCCTTAAAACAGCTCATATGTATATTCATTCATGTTGATCTACTGAGAATTCCTCTCGAATTGTGATAATTTGAGCTTTCTTTGTAATATGATCCATAATAACGCATATATCATCCTTTCCTCTATATTTATTTTGAATTTCATGAAAAAATCCATTGTGATGTTTTTCAATTTCCATGTCGTTATGGGTAATCATTGAATCAACCTATAATACATTTTTATCCTTCACTTATAGATATACCAGGCACTTTGATGTATATTCAAGGATCTCTTTATAGATATTGTCTCACCAATAGTTATCTCATAGATCTAGAAACATTATTTTTCACCCTTTTTAAATAGGGAATGTTGATCTGTGTGCGTCATTCAGAATCGCACACTTTTTCTTGGTATTTGATAGTATACATAATCATGACCCAAAACTGAAAACTATATCATTATCAATTTTATTCAAATAGGTTTTCCCCTTTCTCATAGGTTCCAACTTCTTCTGAATTATCTCATCATTTCTATGAGAATCCATTATTTTTAGTATGCCGGATTGTTGAGGAATCATTTGAGAAAGGACTGATGAATTTCCTTTCATAATTTTTCGTCCTTTAAAAATATAAGATGATTTAATAATTCTCAATTCTCATGATTGATAATGTTTCAGGATCATTTCTATTTAGATAATTTTCCACTGTAATATTCTTCCCAAAAGATAGTGAATTCTACATTCATAATCCTTAATGAGATCTAACCATCTTCAAATGTTCATATTAAGATCATTCTATGTGAATATATATTTTAGGATCTTAGGAATATCTTTTTTCTTTATCATTAATTGGTGACATCACGATCGAAGGTCCCCCTTAGAGATATACTTGTCCACATAGATTTGATCTAACAAGTTATCTATCCATGGAAGGGGGTACTTCGTCTTTATCTTGATTCTGTGGAGCTCATTATAATAAATTTATGGCTGTATTGATCCATCCATCTTCTTGAATAATAAGACTAGTGAACCCCAATTGGGAGGCACACAATCATATAAAATTATTGTTAATATTCTCTTGTAATTACATCTTCAGTTATTTCATCTTAGTGGTTTCTATTCTATCACGTGTATTTGAAATATTCAAAGACACAGTAAAAATTTAAATTGAGAACTAAACCTCCATGCATGGAGGAAGACCATGATTTTGTCATGGAAAACATTAGTTTTTTCCCTCAAAGTGGGAATGTTTACGATTATGATTCTCTCCTTTTTCTCAATCATTTGATATAGATATTATTTATCTTATAAAAATAATGACCACACCTGATATGAAAAATCCAAATAAGATTCATCACCCTCCTTAAATTTTTATAATTAGAGGATGCTTTATAATATGAAGAGTTATCTCCCTATACTAATAGTTTATGTTGTCTTTGTATAATGATTGTCAATAAATTCCCTAGATAGCATCACAAACCACCAAAATAAGTAAGAAAATATTTTTTAGGAGGTTTAGAAGACAAAAATTATCTGAGAATGAGTTATATACTTTGGATTCAATAATTCTCCAAATTTCTATTCTCAAAATAACTCAACCTTTATATTTTGTTGTGGTGTTTGAATTTTTGTAAAAAAACATTCAAGATATGAAATTATTCATAAAAATACAATCAAATGGTTTTTTCACTACTCTTTAATGAATATCTATCATATATGTCACCATAGAATTATTATGATCCACCTCAATTAGATTTATGGCATAAGAATTCACTTTACGTTTTGGTTTTGGTGGCTGTTGATGTTTATTTCCCACAGTGAACTGTCTTTCATTGTGCAATGTAACCCAACATTTGATACATTGGAAAATGGGTGGTTCTCTCCATTCTTCCTCCACATTTTCAACCTTACTCATATCTCTTATAGATTCTTAATCTTGGAGGTCTTCTATCACACATTTATAGAATTTCTCTTTCCCTTTGAGGTAGTTCCCATGATGCTTCTTCCTGTTTTTTTAACATGTGAGTGGTTGATATTTTATTCCAATATTCTCATTAGATCCCGTATATTGAAACTCCATTTTTTCCAATCACCATATCCAAGGGACCATTTACAAAACCCCAACACTAATTTGAGAGCATGTATAATAACTTCATTATAACTCAAAGAGTCTCGAATTGTAAGATCATTGTGAATGGCCAGTCTGAACCACTAAAAAATATGAATATTTTTATATCATTGTTGAAAAAAAAACTTGAAGCTTACCTTGTGTGCCCTATGACATTTTCATTATAGGACGTGAGAGATTCACATTCCTTCTACTTTAGCTCTACAAATTATGTCTCAATATTTTTATGAATATTCATAGTGAAATAATTCTTATAAAACATTTTGTTAAGTTCTTCGCACTCTATCTCTTTAATTTTTTCCGTCGGCTTGGTGTTCTAAATTTAAACCCATCATTCGTTGGCCTGTCCATCTAAATAATAAATTTCCAGAGTCACCTTCTCCATCTTCGAACAATTAATTATAGAAAATATCTACTCCATGTAGTCGAACCACTATTTCACGACATAGGGATCATTAGATCCACTAAATATCAGTAGTTTTTTCCATATAAAAGATATAATATCCAGTTTCTCACTCTTTTGAAAAAAGGATGTTCCACATTGTTCAAGTTATTTTTCATAGTCTGAGATATCTGGGTAATAATCACCATGAAAATTTTAATTCATCCACCCATGTAATTGGTGGTGTTTTTTAGGAATTCAATGTTTTTTCCCTTGCATGGGTTGTTGTAATAGTTTCTCCTAGTTCCCAATATTTTCTCAAATATAAAATCCCAGAAAAAATATATTTCCCCAATTCTTGAATAATCAATTTATTATTTTGTGAAATTAAGTCTAAAGGAATATATTATGTGAGAATTTTCTAAAACAATGATTATAGGGGTCTCAAAAATATTTAGGTTCATACTAAGGGTTTTCACTATGGTTCTCTTATCCAAATTCAAAAACTAAGTAAATTGTGCTTTGATACTAACTATAGGGACCCCACTTTTTCTTAAATAGTTATGAAATCATTTGAAAGATAAAAAAATAAAATAATTTCACAATTGGTATCCAAAAATTTAGTGTCTTGGACAAATTAGGAAAATACATAAATTTTTTAAAAAAACCATAAACATTAATTTATTTTCTTTTTTCTCTAGATTATTATTGGACCTTTTATCCTCCTTATTAAAAGTATTAACTTGAGGATATACATCAAAAGAAAGTTAGAGATAAAATCCTAGTGAGAGGATGAATATGATACATGAAGCATGGTGAGAATAATCATCATTATCCAAAGTCAATCAAATTACCATAACGATGATCATAATGGGAAACATTATATATAGGAATGAAATTTGGATACTCATAAAAATAAAACATCATGTCTTATTGGTCAAATACCACTCATAGATGCGAATGAAGATAAAATCTTGTTCACAAATAATTTAGTTTATCTCATGAGATTCATCACATTACCAAATGCATGGGTGAGCTATATAATTTTGGGTACAATCAACACATAATAACCATTATATGCACTATATAATTATAGTCAAAACCCCCACATAATAGCATTTAAAATATTATGCATGTAACACCCCGACACCATTTACGTAGATTTGGTGCATTATTACATATAATTGGCATGATCACAAGATATATCAAGTCTCGAAAGACTGATTATTTTAGTAGCCTATGAAAACTAGATACATTTATAAAGTTTACATTACATCATAAAGTGAAAACTACAATAACAACATATTTTCTTCATATCCCCTCATATTATCTTTGCTGGTCATTCGTAAATTACTTCTTCACATCCTGGAAAAAATAAAACATTGAAAGGGGTGAGCTCAGATTCTTAGTAAGGATAACAATATAGCGGAAACATTCATAAATAAACGTTAACATTTAAGGCAATGTATAGCTAAAACAAAATCCTTTTAAACATGAAATTAATCATAATATGGAAAAGATAAAATCAAATAATTCCTTTAAATTATTCACATGGATATTCTACTAGTCAAATAATCACATGCAATATCAATAACCACTTTCATAATGATGGAATGCATACTGTCAGACTATCATAACCACATAGCCAAGGCCACGTGCCAAGACTACAAATAAGATTTTGTCAAGACCTTGTTCTAAGACACAAGTTTGTCTCATGAGACCTACTGATGCATATAGAAGCTATAGCGGGCTCCACCTGTCACTTATTAAGTCCAATGCATTCCTCATATGAATAGGTTTCAACATAACATAAACATTCGTATTAAAACTAGAATACGAAATGTCAATAATTTCACCATAAACCATGAATGATATAAAAATAACACATCCACAGTCAAACATTTCACAAAATCTTCAATACAATATGGAAGTTTTGTATCATAATAAATCAACTTCAAATAAGCTTAAAATCCATCAAAGGATGTTGACATAGATGAAATCAAAACTATTTGAGAGAAATATCCCTTTTTTAAATTCATTTAAAAGTCACATTATTATAAAATAAAGCATTTATATTGAAAATTTTCTTATAAACATGTAAGGGAAGATTTGAAAATTTTATAACGGTGGAAAATAGCCGCACCCACCGTATAAGTTGAAAAAAATACATTCTTACCTTAATTCTGTCGAAAATTTCAAAAAGGACATTGTTTGGAAAACGATAGAAAGATTCCTTTATGAACATATTATAAAAATTCAAAAAGGGTATAAATGACTTTAACCCATATTCTGTAAAATAGTTAGAATGATTTGAAATACATTTATAAGGAACATGGATTTGGATGATAAAGAGGTCCAAGTAGATTATTACGTATTAACAACCTCGGATAATGATGAGATTTGGAAATAAATACTTACCTTGTACTATTCCTTAGTCAATGTTATGTTAACCTCCTGTATAAAAGTTAAAACATTGTTATTAAATTATACAAGAACGAAATACATAATTATGATATCATATATGATCTTTTAACATTGATTTGTTAATAATATCTTAGTATTATCATTGTTTCGGGTGCTAACTCACTCGTTTTCTTTTATATGTTTTCTTACATAATTCATGTTTTCTATAGATAGGTTGTATATTATTCATATCCAGAATTATATAAGGTTCTTAAACATTACTCTTAATAATCAAATGAGAATTATTCTTGGATGGATACGATGGGGAATGAATCTCATCGCGTTCATGGAGACGGTAGTCCGTACGTATGCACGAGCGACAATATCATTATTTTGATATTAAAGTAATATATAATGGGATGGTATATCATATATAAAGAATAATTATCATGTTATATTTATTATTTAGATTAATTACAAATCATTATTATACCCATCCAAATAATAATATATTGAATAACAATTACACCATGATGTGGAGACGGTAAGTCATTCGTACACACGTTTGGTGACATGTCATTCAAAGGATGGATAGAATACTGAATATAGTTGTATAATATTTATAATAATATCACAGTATATAGGAGAAACTGGAGTTATTATTTTAGAATGGTAATAACAAAGAATGAATAAGTTGAAGAAGAAATGAACTTGAAAAAGGATGGTGAAAACATTACCTCTTCTTCGGGGTCTTCCTTTTAATTTGATGAAAAGGGCTCCGTAGGTTGGATTTATGATCAATATAAGGCCTCTACGATGTATTGATGGAAGTTGAGAGAGTATTTGGGAAGGTGTTGTCCGAACCAAGAGGCTTTGAATGTGTGAATTAGTGAGAAGGTGGAGTGCCCTTTTATAAGAAGGGTAAGGAGCATCTTTGAAAAAACAAGAAATATTATTTTATAATAAATTCATATTCGGTTTCTAATGGCTCAAAAGTGGATTATTTAAACGTTAAGGTGGGTATGGGTCGAAAACCACTCAACCAATAGAATTTAGATAGGTTTGGGTCATTATATTAACCTTATGTTTTAGTTTTAACTCTTAGTTAATTTGTTTGACACATACCATGTCACTTTGTATTTTTATATTATATAGTTAATAAACATACAATATACCTCCAAGATACCCCCTAGTGGTCCATTAATGATAAAAATATCATTATATAAGTCTCTTGGCCAAACGGTATGTTTTTATGAATTTAATATCAATTAATAATATAATATTTGTTTTAAAATCTATTTTATGACAATTTTGACACTATTGGGTATTTTGTTTTTGAAAATTTCATAACAGCATTATTACTTCGAAAAAAATTTATATAAACAATAATAATATTTCATATTAACCTATAAAATTTGTGGAATTCATAAAAAGTCTCAAATTACCTTTATTTTCATATTTATAATATCAATTATTTTAATATCTCATTAATTAGGTAATTACTGCATCACTATTGTATCATAAATAAATAAATTTATTTAATGTCTAAAAATTATAAATAAAATAACATTATCTAGAAAATATTTTTATCTTTCTAATGAATATTTACAATCGAATTTATCTTATGTATAACCCTATATTAATAATGTTTTAGTAAAAAGACATTGATTTTAACTCTTTTAACTCTTCTTCGAATTAAATAATAATAAATGTACTAATCTAATCCAAGTGGACCTAAATGATAATATTTTGTTCCTAAGGTAGTTTTTGGTCTAGATACAATTGTCCAATATAATTAGGACATGAGTTAGGGTAATATTAATATCATTTTTACCCTTAATTACCCTATTTAATTTTAATCGTGGTAAATAAAAGTAAAAAGTTACTATTCACCAAAAATTATTTTTATCTCATTGAACCAAATTTTAATCCTTGATATTAACCGTGTCTCTCAAATTTTTGAAATTACACTCACAGAAGTAGTAAAATTATGTTTTATGTGAATTTCCAAATTCTCCTATGATGTGGGTAAAAGACGGTGAAAAGTTCAATAAAATTTTTATATATCTAAAATTATTCTAACCTAACTCCAATTAATTACATTGAACTTATATATGTATTATGTATATATTTTGAACTTAATTAAATTTAAATATAATAAATAATTATTTAAATAAAAATTTGGTTTTAAACTATAACTCAGTGTTTTTTCACTATTCATCAAAAATTGAATGTTTTCAGAAAAATACCAAAATTTCACCCTAGGATAATTTCGATATTCCAAATCAAAAAATGAAGTCCATTTTGAAAGGTAAAATTTATAAAATTTCAAAAAGTGGTTATTAATATTCATAACGGCTAGTTTGATTGGTTGTGGTGTGTGTGTTAGAACTTGAAGTTGCGTACAACACACGCTACTACATTATTCAAAGGAAAGCGTACCGTGGAAGCTTGGGGTGTTGCATTATCCCCTCATTCAAATAATTTCGTCCTCAAAATTTCTAGAATACTACCACATGAATAGACTAGGTAGTTCTTCATCATAAGTTCCTAGGGTTCCCACGTTGCCTCTTCCATCTTATGGTTTCTCCACAAAACTTTTACCAGACGAGTCGTCTGGTTTTTCAATACATGTTCTCTCGTATCAAGAATCCTGAGGGGCTCTTCACAATAAGACAAATCAGGTTCCAGTTCTAATTCCTCATAGGTGAGTACATGCGTTGGGTTTGGCATGTATTTTCTCAATAGTGATGTGTGGAACACATCGTGAACTTTGGAGGGATTTGGCGGTATTGCCAAACGGTAAGCTACAACCCCAATTCGTTCTACAATTTCTAAAGGTCCGATGTACCTAGAACTCAATTTACCTTTCTTGCCAAAACGTATAACTCCCTTCCATAGAGATACCTTCAAAAAACATGATCTCCCACCTCAAATTACAAATCCTTCCTTCAGTTATCGGCATAGCTCTTCTGCCTACTTTGAGCTTCTTTGATGTGGCTTTTGATTAACTTTACCTTTTCTATTATTTCCTCCACTAGTTCTAGGCCTACAGGTTTTCTTTCTCCAATGTCATCCCAAAAAGTTGGTGTACGACATATCATTCCGTATAACTCTTCATATGGTACCATCTGAATACTCGAATGGAAGCTATTGTTAAGGAAAATTCCACCGGAGGTAAATATTGATCCCACATACCTTAAAGTCAAATGAGCATGATATCAACATGTCTTCTAAGGTTTTAATAGTCCATTCTGATTGTCCATCTGTTTGAGGGCCGTAGGCAGTACTCAATTGATGTTCAGTATCCAGGGATTTCTGAAGACTCTTCCTAAATCTTGAAGTAAAACGGGGATCACGATCAGAAACAATTGATAGGGGTACTCCATAATGTCTCACCACTTCATTAATATATAGCCTTGATAGACGTTCAAGTGGTAAATCTTCCCTTATAGCAAGAAATTGTGCTGACTTGGTAAGACGATCAACAATAACCCATATTGCCTCGGTCCTTCTAGGAGTCTTTGTTAGTCCCATGACAAAGTCCGTCATAATATTGTCCCATTTCCACTCCGGTATGGGAAGAGGTTGCATGACTCCACCAGGCTGTTGCCTTCCAGATTTCACTTGTTGAAAAACCATACATCTTGACACAAAATTAGAAATATCCATCTTGATTTTGTCCCACCAAAAATGTTCCTTACAGTCTCTATACATTTGGGTTCCCCCAATGTTTATAGAGAAATTGGAACTATGAGCATCGTCCAACAATTCCCTTTTTAGATAAGGTATATTGGGAACACAAAGTCTCTTCCCAAATTTCAAAATTCCATCTTCATAACCAAATTCATTCAATCTCCCATCATTCACAGCTTTAATCTTCTTTTGAAACTCTTCATCACCTGTCTGAGAACTCTTTATCCTTTCTAGTAAATATGGTTTAACGAACATTTGAAAAAGTATTGATGTTTCACCTTCCATTGTAATTCCCATATCCATCTTTACTAGATCCATGAAAATAGGATCCCTTTCAATTCTCATCATGCTCAAAACTCCATGATATTTTCTACTCAAACCATCTGCCACATTATTTTCCTTCCCTAGGTGGTAGTGTATCATGTAATCATAATCCTTGAGTAGTTCAAGCCATCTCCTTTGCCTCATGTTGAGTTTTTTTTGTGAGCAAATATACTTCAAAATATTTTGATCAGTATAAATCTCACATTTTTCACCATAGAGGTAGTGCCTCCATATCTTCAAAGCAAAGATCACAACTGATTACTCAAGATCATGATTAGGATAGTTTTTCTCGTGAATTTTCAACTGTCGGGATGCATGGGAAATAACCCTATCATTCTGCATAAGGACACAACAAAGTCATTTCTTCGATGCATCACTATAAATAACGAACCCATCATTCCCCGATGGTAGAGTCAATATAGGAGAATTGACTAATATTCTCTTCAGTTATTCAAAAACTTCTTCATACTCTTTTTTCCAAACAAATTTAACCCCCTTACATGTGATCTTTGTTAATGGGTTAGCCAATCGGGCAAAATTCTGGATGAAATGTCTATAATAACCTGCTAAACCAATAAAACTGCATACCTCAGTTATACTCGTAGGTTCTGGCCAATCTTGGATTTCCTTGGTCTTAGAAGGATCAATAGAGATTCCATCATTAGAGACAATATGGCCAAGAAAAGAAATCTCCTGAAACCAGAATTCACATGTGCTAAACTTACCATATAATTCATGTCTTCTTAGAGACTTCGGGATAATGTGCAAGTGATTTTAATATCTTCATAGATTTTGGAGTATATCAAGATATCATCAATAAATACCACCACAAAATCATCGAGATATTCCTGGAAAACTCTATTCATTAGATCCCTGAATATAGAGGGTGCATTAGTCATCCCAAAAGGCATTACCGTAAACTCTTAATGCCCGCACCTTGTTTGAAATGTTGTCTTAGAATTGTCTTCCTTCTTCACACACAACTGATGGTATCCAGATCAAAGGTCAATCTTTCAAAAGTATTGAGCTCCATGCAGTTGGTCAAATAAATCATCAATGCAAGGCAGGGGAAACATGTTCTTTATTGTTATAGAATTGATCTCCATGTAGTCGATACATAACCTCATATATCCATCTTTCTTTTTATCAAAGAGAACATGTGCTCCCCATGGAGAAACACTAGGTAGAATAAATCCCTTATTACTCAATTCCTCTAGTTGTTTCTTTAGTTCAACTAATTCTATAGTGGCCATTCTATATGGGGTCATTGATAGAGTCCTTGATCCATGAATTAAATCAATTGAAAACTCAACTTCTCGTTCTGGAGGATGTCCAGGTAAATCTTCCAGAAACACATCTACATATTCTTTCACAATAAGTACATCCTCTATTTGAACATTTCTTTCCTCACCCACAATCATTTAATTCTCTTCCTCCCCAGAAATTGAATTTAGTTGAGCTACTGGGGGTGGATCTAAATAAGAATTAAGTGGTGACGATTCTGCTGTAAAGATAAGGTGTTCCTTATCGTCATCATAAAAAATCGTAACCTCCTTCTTCTTACAATAAATCTTTGCATCATGGTCTAAAATCCAATCCATACCGAGGATTATATCAAACTCAATCATAGGTATGACGATTAGATCAGCGGATAAATAACATTTATGTGGTCTAATGAGGACTGATTCAAAAAACATTGTTGCAATGATACATCCTTTAGGAGTATTAATGGACAACTCCTTTCTTAAATCAAATTGGAAATATCTAATTTTCAAAGAAAACTGGAATGATATTAAACAATGAGATGATCCAGAATCAAATAATGCATTTGTTAAACTTGAGGACACCATTTAATTACCTGCCACCACATATTTCAGAGCTTATACCTCAACAGTACTTATAGCATAAGCTTGACCTTGATCTCTTGGCCTTTTCTGAGTTACGTTCCCCTGACGCTTAGGACATTAATTTGCATAATGTCCCATCTCCCTGAAATTGTAGCATTGGAAATCGGTAGCTTCCTTCTTCCGCTTGCAATCACGAGCTTGGGGACCTTTTTCACCACACTTGTAACAGACTCTCATTCCTTTTAAGCAAGTACTGGGGTGTTTCTTCCCATATTTACTGCAGGATGGATATTCAACTTTTCCCTTATTCCCCTTATTTCCATTCTGAGATTGATCAGAAGATCTCTTCTTCTCTTTCTTTAATTTAAAGTCAGAAGACTTAGAGAATTCCTTTTCTGTCTTGATAGCACATGAGATAATGTCTTCGTACAACGAGAAGGACTATGAGACTAATGCTCGACGGAGAAATGGTTTTAACCAATCAAAGAAACGATCAATCTTACTTCTTGGGTTACGTATATAATCGTCAGCATACCTCGCTAACCTTGTAAAGTTAGCCTCATTCTTGGAGACATTCTCATCCTCCTTTTGTCTAAGACACAGAAATTGTCTTTCCATATCTGCTCGATGGTCATGAGGAATGTATTTTTCAAAAAACAAATATTTGAACTCCCTCCATTCCATATTTGATACTTCA
The DNA here is from genome assembly GCA_963277665.1 of Viscum album. NCBI lineage: Eukaryota > Viridiplantae > Streptophyta > Magnoliopsida > Santalales > Viscaceae > Viscum > Viscum album. Next base: position 1,398,438,291 of record OY728142.1, on the reverse strand, counting down.
TCATCTTCTTTCGTGTTTTGAATCAATGACCACCATTGATCAGCATCTCCAGTGAGGCGATAAACTGCCATGACAACATTTTCCCTTTTACTACTGCCCAAAGTCTGAAATATTTTCTCTAGGAAACTTATCCATTACTCAGCTACTAATGGATTTGAACTCCCATTTAATGTTGGTGGTTTCTTCCTCATGAAGCGATCTAACATTGATCCTCCACGCTGTGGATCAGGATGCTCCATACGGGTAAGGTTATTATTCATAACCTGAGTGAGTTGTCCCAGTATGATGATTAGTTGATCAGCACCAGTTGCATCACCAGCTCCACTAAAATTATCTTGAGCAGGAGGGAAATCCCTACATGGAGTGAGTTTATTGATACAGTTTCCATTTCTTCCACTAGGCACCATTTCTAAATAATGGCATAAACAAGATTAGTTTATGAATCAAAATACATAATTCCATACTTATAAAACACTTAATATGAAATGAACTATTTGTGGATATAATCCATAATCAAAAAAAAAATTCATTGAGGAAGTATATACTCATAAACCTTTCCTAATGATTTTTAAAGAAAATGAGATTTATCCTAAGAATATCCCCTGAGAGTGTCGTAACCAAGAGTTCGGCAAGGCCCATTGTCGTGCACCAGTTCCCGTTCGAGTCTAGCTCAAAGCGGTGCTTTCGGGTTTTACCCCTAGGTACATATGTGCCAGAGCCGCCTCTACCTGCTCGTATCCAGACAGGTATGTATTGCTCAAAAAACTCACAAAATTTATACAATACCAAAATTCTAGGAAGTTCTTCTATACTAGTCCTCAAAGTCCATATTAGATATATGTTTTCTAATCAAATTTTATATAAATATAGCTTCCAAGGATTGTACTAAACTTCCTCTGATACCATATGTAATGCCCCGACCCCAGTTACCTAGATTCGGTGCATTATTACATATCATTGGCATGACCACAAGAAAGAACAAGTCTTGAATGACCGATTAGTTTAGTATCCTTGGAATAACTAGATACATTCATAAAGTTTACATTACCTCATAAAGTAAAATCTACAACAACAACATCTTGTCTTCATATCCCCTCATATTCTCCCTACAGTTCATTCATAAATTACTTCTTCCCATCCTGTGAAAAATAAAACATTGAAATGGGTGAGCTCAGATGCTCAGTAAGGATAAAAATATAGCGGAAACATTTATAAATAAATATAAACATTTAAGGAAATGTATAGCTAAAAAAAGCCTTTTAAAATTGAACATCAGAATAATATGCCAAAGATAAAATGAAATAATGCAATTTACTTATTCACATGGTTATTGAACTAGTCGAATAATTAAATACAATATCAATAACCACTTTCATAATGATGGAATGCATAATTCCAGACTATCATAACCACATACCCAAGGCCTCGTGCCAAGACTACAAATAAGATTTTTTCAAGGCCATGTGCCAAGACACTAGTTTGTCTCATGAGACCTAACAATGTATCGAGGAGCTATACTGGGCTCCACCCTTCACTTATTGAGTCCAATGCATTCCTCATATGAACATGTTTCAACATAACATAAACATTAGTATTAAAACTAGCATACAGAATGTCAATACTTTCACCATAAACCATGAATGGTATAAAAATACCACATCCACAGTCAAATATATCACAAAACCTTCAATAAAATATGGAAGATTCTTATCAAAATAAATAAACTTCAAATAAGATTAAAATCCATCAAAGGATGTTGACATATATGAAATCAAAACTATTTGAGAGAAATATCTCTTTTTTGAATTCATTTAAATGTCATATTATAATAAAATAAAACATTTACTTTGAAAATTTTCTTATAAGCTTGTAAGGGAAGTTTTGAAAATTTTATAATGGCGTAGAATAGCCGCACCTACCATATATGTAATAAAAGACATTCTTACCTTAATTCTGTCAAAAAGGTTAAAAAGGACCTTGTTTGGAAAATGACAAAAAGATTCCTTTATAAAATTCTTATAAAAAGTAAAAAAGGGTATAAATGACTTTAACCCATAGTTTGTAAAATATTTGGAATGATTTGAAATACATTTTTAGGAAACATGGATGTGGATGATAAAGAGGTCCTAGTAGATTATTACGTATAAACAACCTCGAATAATGAAGAGATTGCAAAATAAACCCTTACCTTGTACAATTCAATATCGATGGTATATTAACATATTGTATAATAGGTAAAACATTTTTTTTAAATTATACAAGAACCATATACATAATTATGATATCATATATGATCTTTTATCATTTATTTGTTAATAATATCTTAGTATTATCATTATTTCAGGTGTTAACTAACTCGTTTTCTTTTATATGTTTTGTTACATAAGTTGTGTTTGTTATGGATAGGTTGTATCTTATTAATATCCAAAATGATATAAGGTTCTCAAACATTACTTTTAATCATCAAATTAGAATTAGTCTTTAATGGATACAATGGGGAATGAATCTCATCGCGTTCGTGGAGACGGTAGTCCGTATGTACACACGAGCGAAAATATCATTCTTTTGATATTAAAATAATATATAATTGGATGGTATATCATATATACAGAATAATTATCATGTTATATTTATTATTTACATGAATTACACATCATTATTATACCCATCCAAATAAAAATATATTGAATAACAATTACACCACGACGTGGAGACGGTAAGCCGTACGTACGCACGTATGGTGACATGTCATTAAAAGGATGAATAGAATAATGAAAATGGTTGTACCATATTTATAATAATATCTCAGTATATATTAGATACTGGAATTATTATTTTATAATGGGAATAAAAAATAATGAAGAAGTTGAAGAAAAAATGAACTTGAAAAAGGATGGTGAAAACATTACCTCTTCTTTGGGGTCTTCCTTTTGATTTGATCAAAAGGGATACATAGGTTGGCTTTCTGATCAAACTAAGGCCTCAAGGTTGTAGTGAGAGATGTTTAGAGAGTATTTGGGTAGGTTTTGGACGAACCAAAATGATTTGAATGTGTGAATAAGTGAGAAGTGGGAGTGCCCTTTTATAAGAGGGGTAAGGGGAACCTTTGGAAAATATAGAAATATTATTTTATAATAAATTAATATTCGGTTTTTAATGGCTCTGAAGTTGATTATTAAAGGTTAAGGTGTATATGGGTCGAAAAACACTCAACCAATAGAATTTAGACAGGTTTGGGTCATTATATTAACCTTATGTTTTAGTTTTAACTCTTAGTTAATTAGGTTGACACTTACCATGTCACTTTGAATTTTTATATTATATAGTTAATAAACTTACTATATACCTCCAAGAGATACCCAAATGGTCCATTAATGATAAAAATATAATTATATAAGTCTCTTGGACGATCCTTAGAATTTTAAGAATTTTATATCAATTAATAATATAATATTTGTTTTAAAAACTCTTTTATGTCAATTTTGACACTATTGGGTATTTTGTTTTTCATAATTTCATAACAACATTATTACACTGAAAGAAATTTATATAACCAATGATAATATGTCATATTAACCTAGAAAAATAGTTGAATTCATAAAAAGTCATAAATTACATTTATTTGTATATTTATAATATCATTTAATTTAATATTTCATTAATTAAGTAATTACTGCATCACCATTGTGTCATAAATAAATAAAATAATATAATGTCTAAATATTATAAATAAAATACCATTATCTACAAAATCTTTTTATCTTTATAATTAATATTTACAATAGAATTTATCTTATGTATAACCCTATATGAAAAATGTTTTAGTAAATAATTTTTGATTTTAACTCTTTTAACTCTTCTTTGAATTAAATAATAAAAAATGTCCTAATCTAATAAAAGTGGACTTAAATGATAATATTTTATTACTAAGTTCCTTTTTGGTCGATATACACTTGTAAAATAGAATTAGTACATGTGTTAGGGTAATATTAATATAATTTTTACCTTTAATTACCCTATTTACTTTTAACCGTGCTAAATAGAAGTAAAAGTTACTCTTCAAAAAAAATATTTTTATCTCATTGAACCTAATTTTACTCCTTGATATTAACCATGTCTCTCATATTTTCGACATTACACTCACCGAAGCAGTAAAATTAAGTTTTATGTGAATTTCCAAATTCTCCTAGGAGGTGGGTAAAAGACGGTGAAAAGTTCAATACAATTTTTATATATCTAAAATTATCCTAAAATAACTCCAATGAATTACATTGAACATATATAGGTATTATTTATCTATTTTTACCTTAATTAAATTTAAATAAAATAAATTATTATTTAAATAAAAATTTGGTTTTAAACTATAACTCAGTGTTTTTCACTATTCATAAAAAATTGAATGTTTTCAGAAAAATACAAAAATTTCACCCTATGCTAATTTCGATATTCCGAATCCAAAAATGAAGTCCATTTTGAAAGATAAAATTAATAAAATCTTAAAAAGTGGGGATTACTATTCATAATGGCTTGTTTTATTGGTTGTGGTGTGTGTGATAGAACTCAAACTTGCGTACAACACACGATAATGTATTATTCAAAGGAAAGAATGCCTTGGAAGCTTGGGGTGTTACAATGCATGCCACATAGAACATATTTCAATCATGGACATAAAATTTACCATACAAGGGAATGATATTGAATTTATAAAGAATACATTTATAAACATTTTCTTTCCCGTGATAAATAAGGGAATAATATTCTTGGTGTCAATCTTTATATTAGAAGAATCAATCTCAGGATAAGTAAAAGATGTTTTTTTGGAAAGAAGAGATATTTTTTGAAAAAAAATTTGTTATTATCAGAAAACCTGATTGGAAACATGTTTATCGAAAAAAATGATGAAAAAATAATGGATATTTTTAGAAAAATAAATTAATAACCATACTTAAAATGGTGTGAAAGTGGTAAAACAAATAGAAATGGAGTTGGGTTTAAGGATCCTATTACCTTATATATAAATTATTAATTCACATTAATATAATAGATATTGAAATATAATTCCATAATTAAAATATACATAATCTTTTATAGATTAATTTTTTTCATTATTTTTTATTAAGTTCATTTATTGTCTTTTCTATGAGATATATATTTCAATTTCAATATTCAAGGGTGTTCATTTTCAGGGTTTTCAAGATCGGTTCGCTTTTATATTTGTAGTGAAGTTCATGTAAAACGTGAATGATTACCCAGAATAAAAATTATAGGTTATTAATGAATGTAAAGAACTTTATTTTGTATTATATTTAATTTTTTATGTGGTATGATGATGTAACATTAGATGATTAATTAATAAAAGTGATTTAATTTATTCAGTGAATTTTGCTTCCATATTGAGATTATATGAATTTATTTATCACAATGATTATATATTTGTTCTATAGCATTATATAAAATATAATATTTATAATAAAATTTTATTTAACCATATTTAGGTTCTTATAACCATCCTAGAAGGTGGTAGTGAAAAATGAAAACACAGCCTCCATGGTAACGGTTAATTAACACACCATAGATGATATTTCCATTTTTAGAATAAAAGAAAAAGGGAAGAGGTTAGAAAATGAATTATTACATTAACTTAATTAAATTATAGTGTATAAAATATAATGTAGTTATCATAACTCTTAGATAGGTGGATGTTTGTATAGGATAAGAAAGTAAATGAAATTTAAAAGAAATTAAAAAAGGCAAATACTATTTTTTCTCTTGAATTTATCTTCTAAGTGAACCACATTATGGAAAAGGTGTTGGTATTTTGATGATACGAAGAGATCTTGTAAGTGTGGAAGGTTTTTGGTTAGATTATTGGTCAAAATTTGGATATTTATCAAATATTGAAATGTTTGAGGATAAGAGGTGGTGATGGATGATATTTATATGGGAGGAGAGGGGTGTTTTCTGATCATTTTATATATTAATTTATTATTTTAGCTCAACAAAATTACTAGATTGATCCATATCACTAAATATATATTACATTTGAATTATAATTCTAGATTTTGGTCTTACATCATCCTTAAATAATATATTCCTCATTAATTCAAGTATTTAGCTTTTATCATAATTTTTCACATTTCTCTATTTACATAAAATTAGTTCATTTAATAAAAAATTCCCAAAAAATCAAACTAATCAATTTTCTAAATTTAGAAATAAAAAATAAACACCATTTTTTTAAATATATTTCTAAATATAAGAAATATAAATTTTTATTAAAATCATCATTTACATGCAAAATTCCTATATTAAAATTATAATATATTTTTTAACACGTTGAGAATTTAAATAAGGTCTCATAAAATTATCATATAATCATAAGATAAAAATTTAATTTATAAATCTATTTTATTAAAATAAATTTTATTTTAAAGAATTATATTAAATATAAAATTATAATTAAATATTTATGACTTACGAAAATAACAACACATAAATAATAATAATTAAAACATATATTTAGTTATAATATTATATAATTAAATCATAATATCATTTATAAGAACCCAAGATTTTACTTTTACATTCATATATGATTCCACTATTCAATTTCCCAAAATAATATTCAAAATGGGAACATTATTATTTGAATGGTCATATTATTATTACATTAGTATAGGTTATTTAATTTCTATAAATAAAACTTTATTAATTCATTTATCATTCATAATTTTTCAATTTTGTTCTCAAAGTGATTTTATATGGTTAAAATATAAGAAATTATTATAATAGGGGAATTTCCATTGATAAAGGTTGGTTTGTCATAAATAACAAGGGTAAAAATTATCAATGTTAATTTATTTTGATGATATTAAGAATATTTCAAGAGTTTCCCACAACTATGAGTGTAAATGGGTCACTATATTGAATTATCAATATTTCAACATTATCACAAGTATGAAAAATTAAAATATTAATATTATAAATTTCAAATATCTTGGCCCACCATAATGGATCTTGGGTTAGAAGCTTCAAATTAGACACTATTTTATCTCTATTATCAGCATTCTCTGTCTACATTAGTGGATATTAAATATTTAGTTTTATAAGATAAATAATAGAAATATTAATAATATTAATCTTATTATGTAGTTAAATTGTGTGAAAGATATTTAACAATGTATTTATTAACAACTTTTTTTTATTTCGTCCTCATTTCAAGATCCACTCATTTGTCATCTCATTGTTTGAAATATAAATTATCCAATGAATTAATAAAAAATATTCTTGGTGTGTAAAGGGTTTATATGTTGTTGTTGTGACTCCAATTATACCATTATAATATTTGTGACATTTAGATTTGTTCATCATATATATTGAAACTCTAGGGAATTTTATCAGAATGAATATCTTATAAAATTTCATTAACATATCCATCATGACTTAATAATATCTCAATTAATTTTAAATATCAAAAAAATATAGTCATACACTCTTCAGTAAGGCAACCTTCAATAATAAATTCTTTTAGTTAAGATTAATTTTTGATATATGATTTCAAATTACCTATGTACCTAATTTAAAAAAAATAAAATCTTTATCTAATAATTTAATAAAATTGAATTTTTTCAATTGGAAAATATTTGTTAATATACCCCTCAATTGCATAATTCTGTTGATAATTTATTTTCCCACCATGTTTTTCTTCCTTGACCAAATGAACCACCAACTGGGTGATGATGGTAAAAATCATCTGGGTATACCATCTCTAAATAAAAATGTTCCATTTTAATTTTTTGTTTAATTTTTTTTCAAGATTATAGGGATTTAGATTTTTCTCAAGAATATATCTAAATATGGTTCAGAAAACTATAATTCCTATAATTAATTTTTTAAGTATGACTTTAAATAATGAAAAGTGTAATAGCTAATCTATTATTAAATACTAATCAAGAATTTTTATTCCATATACCATATAATAATTTATTTTAAATCATCATGACATTTTAATTTAATATAAACTAGAAACATTCATATTCATTAATTTGTAAAGGATGATTTTATTTGTTATATTTTTCTTTGAAAAAATTTTTGTATGACACTTCCCATTCTCACTTTCACAATTATAATTGTTTATATTAATTACATATAAGTCCTTATGAGAATTACTATAATTTTTTTATTTTCATTACTCATTAAGAAACATTAAATTCATATTATCTTACACATACTTATCAATATAAATATTTTAAAATTATGGAATAGAAAATTAAACTTCTAATATGTAATTTGGAAAATATTTATTTTATTTTATTATAATGCTCCAAATAAATTTGATGATATATAGAAATACATTTTCTATATTTCATATAACTAATACATTTTCTTAAATTAGACATTAATTTTTATAAATTATCATGTGATTTCTAAACTAAATAACACCTTTGATGGATTTTTAAATTTAACATCTCTATTGAAGGACATCCTATTAGTCATAAATTAATGAGTTAAATTAAGAAATATATGGTTAAATGTGAATAATAATCTATTCAATGATTTAATCTTTGGGGAGGGATATTAAAAATATAATTTGGTAAATTCAAAACAATTAAAATGTTCACATAATATAATTTTTTATATCTAGGTACGTCACTATTGGCCCACATTAAAGAACCATTCATATTGAATAAAATTCAATTATCCATTATTATTTTTACATGATTATGATATAATTCTACAATTTTTTTGATTGGATATTGAATTTATACAAGAATATCATTTCCCATTATTTTACCTAAAAGAATTATTATCAAAATGATAAAATAAGTTTTCATTATAAACATCCATTATTGTAGACCATAAAAGATCAAATTATCTATTTATAATATATAATTTACATATAAAATCCTAAAATGGTTAAAATCATTATAATCGAATAGGAAAATCACATTCTTTTACTCCTGAAATAAATTTGGACAAAATGAATCAATCATAACTCATAAATTAAAAAATTGTAGATGTTGTAGGAATCCATCATTATTATTTTACATAGAATATCACATCATATAATAAAAAACATATTTTTAATGATTAATTCTAAATAAAATTATATGAAATAAATATAATAACATTATAGGAGTTTTATTCGCATTATTTTTTCCAGTGTTGCATCTATTTCTACTTTTATTACTACTCAATGATTTTCATATACTAATATGAAATATTTTGTTTTCTTCTTTTCCAAAATCTTATCCATATTCAAAACATTCAATCTTACACATATATATATATTTATTACAATTAAGTATAAGTTATTTAATAGTTTTCTTATCACATAAAATGATGTAGAAATCATAGCTTCAACAAATTCATCATGATGAAATTTAAATTTCATAGGAATTTCATTATTTATAATATCATAAAGGGGATTGATATTGTATGACTTGATTACAAAATAAAAATTTGAATACATGGTTTATCTTTTGTAAAATCCTATAATCTTATAATCAATTAATTTATAAAACTCATTTTTCTCACTGATGATCTAAGAGATAATAACACACTTTGGAAAAACAATAAGCTATGTTAATCTATTTAAGACTTATTCATGGATTATATTAAATCCAAATGCATCATTATCAAGTCTCAAATTAAATTCTCCTCTAGCGGGTCACTATGTTGGCCATCCATAGGATAATAACTTTATATAGATTCTGTAAAATTTATTTTTTTGTCTAAAAATATAGTATAAATATTGACCAAAAAAATTTTCATTATAAAATTACCATATACATTTTCTCATTAAGAATTTTCCTAAATTTAAAATCAGGACATGAGTGTTTTATTTTACTATCCATCATTCAATTTACAATTTCGAAATATAAAAATTCATCTAAAATAGTAGAATAATGTGGTCTTTTCATGATAAATTTATCCAAATTTTATCTATACATAATTTATTTCCACTCCATACCATATACATTATAAACATAGTTATAATTGGTAAATCTATGAAAAAACTCCATGGATTATGGTACAAAAATAAATCCAATTATTTTTTGTCAAAATACTTTGTTAATAGTGGAAGTAAGGTTTATATATTATAATTATAATTACTTAATTATATATTTTATTGATTTGTTAAAATATTTATCGATAAATATATAAAATTTATTTATATATTATTGTGAATAAAAAGGTTCCTGGAGAGATAGTCCAACATCAATAAATATTTTATGTTGAAAGTTAAATATTTTTTTGATCAATCCCATGTGAATATGTTTGGAAGTAAATATTTTCTTTTATTATTGACACATAAATTACATTAATTATCAACTGAATCCAATTTTTTCTTATGAAGTTTTTTTAATGTTTTTGATTGTTTGGAAGATTTATAAATGGTTTTAGTGAAGTTTATGATTCTTAGAATAAATCACATTATATTATATTTTACTGTATAGAAATTAATTTTATATATTTCTGTTGTTTTTTTTGCAAAAATACCACACTACAATACATAAATACAACAACATGAATTATTTCTAGTGGTAATTCTACTTATATGGTCACATTGACTTATATTTCAGGAGAAAATAGAAAGGATTATATTTAAATGTCTTTGAAATGATCTTTATAGGTTTTAGGTTTCTCTTATTTAAAGTGGATTCACTATGAAAGACATAATTAAACTATGTTTTTTGAAATCAATAATCTTGTTACATATATTATTTATATAAATTAATTCATAATATGATGATGTGACAAAAACTTTTGGTAAACTAACTTATGGGATAATGATTCAATCCTGATTTGAAGTTATAATAATGGTTTTGATATTATTATGATATAATACTTTTCACTAAAATGTAATATGAATGTCTGATTTATTGAATTTAGAATCAACAGCGAAAACTCATTTGATATCTATATGTATTAATAAATAAATTATCTTAGAATACAATTATTTATGTTTGTTTCCTGATTTCAAATTTTATGATAATGTAGATTTTTTTAAACATGGGACACTCAATATTTATCATTAATGTTTCTCGACTACAAAAAAGGAGGTGTAAAGTACTAAAGTGATATTAAGGTTTTGATTTATGTAGGAGAATATTGAATTCGATATGAGAGTATGATATTAAATATGGAATTAAATTTTCAATAAAAGATATGATGTGTGTGGTTGTTTTATATGGTATTAATTATTTTGGAGTTAATATAGAATTAATATAGGAAGGGGAAGAAGAAGAGGAAGTAAACTAAGAATGTAGTGATTCAATATTTCATTTCATTAACAGAATTATTTATGGTGGTATCCTTTGAAATATTAAAATAATTGTTTACTTGAAGTGAAAATAACTTAATTTAGTTACATAGTGTGTTTCAGAATTTATTTTTGTTGTTTTGTGATTAAAGACTCATCTATATATTACGATATTTTTTGTATAATATTTGGAGAGATGTTGGGTGATGTAAAGGAAAAATTCATTCACAGAATTTTATAGTTTATTTGATTCAATATGAGAGCAAGAGGTGATTCTATATTGAGAAATTATCATCGGCTTTCATTAAAGATTGAACACTGTAATTTTTTTAAACATTTAATATTTTCCTCATAATGGGCAGAAATACATCATATATAGTGTGAAATGATTTTATTCAGACTAATTAATGGATAAAAACATCTCACTATAACCATTGAATGATAATAGTAGATAATATAGAAAGATATGATACCTTTACATTCCAAGTATGTAGCCATTTAATTTCAGTAGGGAATTTTATAAGTCTTTTTATACCCATTGGTTGTACAGATATTGATGCTCAAAGAGTTCTTTTTAATTAATTGAATAAATATATAAAATTCAATGATAAAAGAATAGATTACTCAATGATATTATGTTTATTACCATCTTATCAAGTTATGAGCATTGGTTAGTTGAGAATCATTAAAACTTTATACGAAATGATTCAAAACCTAAAATTTTATAATAATAAGTGTGGGACCTCACAAATATTGGTGGTAGTAATGGAGATATCTCGAACCCATAATTCTAGATTATGTATTTATTTTTTATGTGTTTAAATAAAAACATAAAAATAAAAAATCCTTCGAAAAAATGAGGTTCTTCTCCAGTATAGGTTTTCTTTGATTAGGAAAATTCATTACATAACAAAAGTGTTTACAAAAAAACAAAAAAATGGATTTTCATGTCATACATCTTTAATTGAAACCATTTACTTCTAATTCTTATAATAACCCTATGAAAAAAATCATTTACCAATATTTGTTGAGAAAAAAAATTCTAAGGGGTTTTAAAACAAAACAAAAAATAATTTTATAAATACTTCCCTAAAAAAATTATATCAAATATATAAAATTTGATATAGTAACAAACTAAAAAAATAAGATTATAGTGTTTAAAAAAATACAACTCAAAACCCATAATTTCAAATATAAATACATTAAAATACTCTTTCTATTTTACCATTGAATTTTTTTTGAAGATAATATCATTTATGGAAAAAAATGATATTTGGTATACCATATAAAATCTATATGGCCACACGGTGTATCCATATTAGGTCATAGTCTTATTGAGGTCATGTGATCACTTTATTCCTCATTTACCCATTTCATAATCAATTTCAATGTTTTATTTACAAAAAATCCTAATCGGATATTTTTCCACATTTACAATCTATTAAAAACCATTCAAAACATACATAAATTATTTTCAAGAACTAAAATAATATTATATCTACTAGGATTTAATGAAAACTCATTTCCAATAAACATTACAAAAATCATTCAGGTGTAATCCATACATATAATGAAAAATAAATATTTGAAAACAATTTCACTAAATTACTTAATAACAAAATTTACAATAAAGGATTTATAAATACATATGTAATGTTTTTGAAATCATAGTGCATGACCATACCTATATGAATATGTAAAAAACATACATTTTAAAGGAAAATTTACGAGTAAAATAATTTATTTAATATTTAAAAACGAAACTTGATTATATTGTTATATGTCATATAGATATATGATAAATGAAAATTTCACCATTAAATTTGGTTTTTGAAATAAGGAAAGAGCTTCTTAAGATAAAGGCATTGGAATTTAAAATATATGATATAAATTCTAAGATAATTTTTTTTTGAAAGCACCGTTGAATTATAAAATTTTATTTTTAAATATGAAATGATGTATTTATTTATAAAATAAGAATATAAAAATAATATTTTTTCCGAAACCATAAAAGCTTTTTTTTAAATATTCATGCCTTTTAGAAACAAAAATTTTCTCCTTAAAATATAAAATCTCTTTCATTAAATTATAATTGTAATGATATAAATGTTGTATATATGTTTGATAATAAATTTATCCTTAAATAATTATGACATCAAAAATAATCCCCAAACATAAATTTTATTGAATAATTATTCATCATCAATGGAAGATGAATATTTTTGTTTCACTCTTTTTTCTCTTTCTCTTCTATCTCTCTCTCTCTCTTATTTCCCCCCACACTAGATTTTTTGTACATCAAATGGTTATCCCTTGGATTTCAAGGACACTTATTTATAGAAATGATTCCATTATTATTAAAATATATATATTGATTCTATAGAATTATATATATATATGTGTATAATTCTATTTTTTTAGTGTATAAATCCATGAAATATCAAGGGAGATCTTTATTTCTTTGGAAAACGTTAATTTTAAGCTATGGAGATTCGAGAATCATGAGATCATTATGGAGAAATCTAATAAAATGGTTATGTGTATTATGAATATATATATATATATGAATATTATATACACTATTTTTAAAGATAAAAAATATCCAATAATAATAAAACAATCCAAAAATAAAATTTACACTATAGAAGATCAGGTGGTATTAATTGTGACTATTATAGGTGTGATCCAAAGAAGTCTTAGATAAAATTTCCAAAGTGAATAAGAACACTGGTACTTTTCATGGTTGATAGCAGCATCAGGAGGGGAATATCGACATCATCAAGGGTTTGGTTGTATTGGGTTTTAAGTTGATGATGATAGTTGAATGATCTAAAAATCCAATATCAAATTGATCAGATGGCCTGTGTTATAATTGTAATTTTTTATACGAGTGAACAATAACCATACTCTTGAATCCCACATGGGAATAATAAGTATATTAGTGATTTTATTTTTATTAAATACTCCCCAACTAGTTGGTAGATGCATGTAATGGGGTGTGCTAGCATTTCATGCTGAAAAAACCCCTTGCTAGATCCTCCCCATCCATCATAGCCCATATAGTGACACCCTAGTGCTTTCGACTATCATGTAGGCATTCTTCTACACCTGTATCTTCCATGTACATGGACTGTACAACTACCTTCCCACCTCTGCGTTATTGCACATGTCTGTTCAAGCTCAGGGGATGGATTTTTTTAAAATAATAAAATATAAAAGTATAATAGTAAATTGTAATTACATAATATAATTAAAATACTCTATTTATAATATTTTTATTAAACTTTGTATAATTTGTATTATTATTAATTAATATTTTAATAATAATTATATTTTCATAAATGTCATATTACTAAAACTAGTAATTACAATAAATAGGAAATCATAATTTATTTAAATATAATTAGATATTAGTTTGAAAATATTTAAAATACTATTAAATTTTATGATATATAAATACTTGTATTTTTTAATAAATAGTCTGGTTTAATAAGAATATTAAGTAATGATAATAAAAAAATTTACACTTTCAACATGTTATTTGAAAATATTTTTTATAACTTTAGTTATATATATTAATTAGTACTAACCTTTATATGATAATATTGTTTCTAATATTAAAATAATAGTGATATTAATTATGAAATCAAAAATTAATTAATTTTATTAAAATTGTAGTATTACATATTTCCTTTAACATTATCTAAATATCACTATAATTTTAAATGAGGCTCTTAGAAAAATTTTAAAATATATTTATAGAGAATTTATATAGGAAATAGTTTTTCATGAAAGCTAATTTTTATTCAAAATGTACAATATTAGAAAAATAACATTTTTATAAAGTAATTTTGAAGAAAGAGTTACATATTTTATACTTATTCAATAAAAATATAATTATATAAGAAATAAATATAATGATTTAACATATTTGTGTTCAAACATTAATAATAAAATATATTTATTAAATTAAATAATATTAATTTTTTATAACAAGAATAATTTACAAAAAACATGTTAATATTAAAGAAAACTACATAGTTTCATAAAATATTTTATTAAAAGACTTTATAGTTTGTTTTAAAATATATAATAACTATTTAATAAAAATTTATTTGAAATATAAAAATTATTAAATTCCAATGATATTATATTATCCCCCCATAAAGTAATTTCTCCACCATAATTCTTTTTTCATTATTAATAAAATATGGAATTTCCATCTTCAAACATAGAAAACAAACTAGGGTTTTCAAATTTAATTCTCCTACCTTTCCAATACATGAAATAATACATATGACTCATATGTTATCCAAAAAAACCATAATCATGATTGTTGTAAATACTATTATGTTGATACGAATATATTAATATGAACCCATACATCCAGATTAAATACTAAAAACATGTTTTGGAATTTTATTTTATAATTAAGGTCTAAAAATTATTAAATATTATTATTTCAAATATTAATACCTTTAAATAATCATCGATGTCTCCTATAAAAAATAATTTCATGATATAAACTTTTCTGGATTAAAATGATATTTGGAAGACCATAAGAAACCTATTAGTAATATTGTGATAACTATATTAGGAAATAGTCTTGTTGAGGTCATGGAATCACCTCATTTATTATTAAATCCTTATATACTCTAGTGTCATGTTCTACATAAAATAATTTTTTATCTAATCTACTTTTATTATTTAAAATCCATTAAATGTTTTTTAAAACATACTTAATTTTTCTTCCAGGATAAAAATTATTTGATATATAATAGTCATTGATAAAAGATAATTTTTAAGAAATATTATAAAACCATCCAGGTGAAATCCATAATTTTAATAAAATCTAATTATTAAAAAACACTTTTAGATACATTTATGAATAAATTTAAAACAAATTTTTTATGAATACACATGGAATTTTAGGAAATATATAGTGTATTTTCACAACTATTTGCATACAAAACATCCATTAATTTTAAAAGATGTCTTATATCTAAAAAATTAGATTTAATATTTAAAAAATACATTTAAAATTCCTGTAATATTTATTATTGAGATATAATATAAAAACTCTTAACCCTTATAACAGGGTTTTGATATAAAATAAGAGTTTCTTAATAAATATTCCGTAGAATTTATAAAAACAAATGTAGATCATTAAATAAAATTTAATTTGAAATCAACTGTGAAATTAAAATATAAAATATTATTTTTAAAAATAAAATTATATTTTCCATTCTAAAATAGATAATTAAATTTAATAATATACCCTTAAACGTAATATTATTTTTAGAAAATAATAACTTTTTTTAGAAAGCATAAAGTCTACTTGAAAATATAAAATATTTTACATAAAATAAAAAGTTTAATGATAAAAAACCTTTATTGAATTTTGAATATTATTTAACGCTTATATAAATATATCTTCGATAATATTTCATCCCACCCCTTCCAATTGGATTGGATGTTTAATGGACATTTCATTTCCTTAAGTGATGTTCCAATTGTCCAAAGGCTGGCAATAAATGTCGAGGGCCTCAAGAATACTTGGGTAGTGATTTTCCCTTTTTACCGAAGTAACCATCCATATGAGACATAACCATCCAAAACTACATAATGCATGTCTAAAATGTAAACCAATACAACCCAACACCAAGAAACAACTAAACAACTAAATAATTCCATAACCATGGAAAAATAATAATATAACTCATACAAGACAATTGGGAATCAAAGTACCAAGCGAAAGACTAAAAACAAAACCCAAAGACACTATGATCTAACCCCATATTTCCACACCAATATCCATACTCCAAGTGCCACAATACCACTAAGTATCACGATGAACCACTAAGGAAATGACATTATTTACCTTTACTTGATTCCCAGAATACAATATCTATAGAAGCAGTAATACACCATATTAGGGGGTGAGTAATAATATTTTGTAGGTTTTCCCCAAATAACCTTCCTGCACATGCCATAAGGATAACACCGTTAGCACAATTATATAAACTTTTTATATAAATCCATAAAAACAGTTCAACAATTACCAAAAAACCAAACACAACCTTACATAAATAAATTTCCACAAATAAAAAAATATAAGGAAAACACCCAAACATGCCATTACCAATTTCATTTTCCATGCCTACATACATTCTCAACCACATACAAAATTTTGTCACACAAAAAATATAGTACACACAATTCATGCCATCTTTGTTTTACTTTAATGGTGTAAAATTCACAACCAACCCATCTCTTCCATTAGGTGGGACTTCATTCCCATAACCATCCATTTTTATGATAGTATATTCATGAACATCACAATGATGATGCTACATTCACAACCCCCATCCATCTAACAAACAAAAATAGAAATTTAAAGAATCAGAACATTCTAATTTAGAATTTCAAAACTATAAAAAAATCCATCAAATAATTTCCACAAAATATAAACCAACATTTTTCATCAATCCTACCTAGACAATAATTACCACCAAAACGATCATGTAATCCAAACCATTAAATAAAATCATCTTCATTGAAAACACCATTATTCCACATCCATACCCAAACTTATTTTAATAAAACAACATTTTTTTTAAACACATATTTTATAAACCATTTTCCATAAATTAACCATCCCATCGATTTTAAAATCAATATTTTGTAATCAAACAACAATGCACCTTTCACAATAACTAAAATTCCTAAATTAAACAAATCCTCACAAAATGAGATAAAATCCATCCATCCACAAACAAATCACCATAAATAACATGAAAGACCATTTATATTTAAATTAAGACTTATAATTATATAAAAATGGAGTTGAGATATAATCCAACTTACTTAGGGTTTGGTGAAATTGACCAACTGTACCACTGCCCAAATGCACACCAAATCCAGGTCAAATCTCCACAAAAACACTATTGGTATTTTCTTGGAGGATAAAAATACCAAATCTAATAAATTTAGGCAAAAAAACCTAGATCTACATGAAATGAATGTAGATCTACACAACATAGAGAGAGATAACTCTATCTAAGAGAAACCAAGAAAACACCAAGAGAAGAGACGTATTGGAGAGGAATCACCTTCAAAACACCTTATAATCCCTTGGAATCGCTTCCAAATTTTTTGGGAGATCCACTATAACCATTTCGAAAATGAAATCCCAAGTGAGGCTTAAGTGGGAGGATGTTTGGGGTATTTTATGTTAAATCATGGGTGACCATTTAAAAAAATCATTTTTAATTCCATGCATGTTTAGCTCACACAGTTAAGAAAACCATGCACTAACCATGTGAATTAATCTATTTCAAGTGTTGGGCCATAATTGGTTCCCCCACATGGTTAGACAACCCATGAATAGACCATGTTAATCCCAATACATCCACCTACATGGATTCCTAGAGATCTTGAACGGTTTCTTCTTACCAGCTCAAACTGTGTGCCCCTAGAAAAACCTCATAACCTTCCCAAAGCCCATCCAAAATGTCCCGTACACTATCCAACCACTTTAAATACATAAAAACGCACAAATAAGGGTTATATAACTCAAACAGGGGTACTAAATTATCCCCACCATCGTACATTACATCTTCATAATGTATAGACCATCTCTTGGCGGAAAGAGCTTGGGCCACTGCTTGGCCAGCTCTTTCTCCCACTCACAAGTATCATCTTGAATATTACCATTGTCCATAAAACACAAACCAGACTGATGCTATTTCTATGCAATAAATTCTCTTGCCTATCCACAATCAACATGGTCACATGAACCAAAGAATAGATCTACCTCAACACGATCCCAATGAATCACATGGGCTTGGTTCGGCTGATACTTTTTCAATTATGACACATGAAACACATTGTACATTACACTAAACTGTAGTGGAAAATCATACTGATATTCCACCTCACTATCCCGATCAAGTATCTCAAAAGGACCAATATACCTCAGAGATAACTAGACCTTCTTTCCAAATTGACGATGCCCCAACCTCAGAGAGATTAACAATAACACATGATTACCCACCTCGAACAACAACAATTATTGATGATGGTCCGCATATGAATTATGATGACTCTACACCTTCTCCAATCTTTTTCTCGTCAACATAATCTTCTCTATTATTTCTTTGAATATGTTTTTTCCAACCATTGAAGTATCTCCTGTTTCCACCCAACAGACTAGAGAACAACATAGACACCCATGCAATGCTTCAAACAGATCCATAATTAATGAAACATGATATCGGTTATTATATAAAAATTCCACTAATAGAAAATGCTCATCTCCTAGGCCACAAAAGTCCTTGAAACAATCCTTCAATATATCAACCAATGTTTATATCATCATCTATAATTTCCCATCTGTCGGAGGATGACATATCCTTATCATCAATTAAGTCCCAAGGGCTCATTGCAAGTATTTCTAGAATCAAGACGTGAACCTCAAATATCAATCAGATAAAATCAAAACTGGTACACCATTCATCTTTATCTCTTAATGGATATAGATTTAGAAAAAATCCTCCACCACATGAGATTCACAAATATGGATTAAATGAGCCAACTTTGGGTGCGATCAATAATCACCCATATGGAATCATGCTTTCTGGACACTGTAGGAAGACCTATAACAAAATCCATCGTTATATTATCCCATTTCCACACAATAATTGTTAAATACTACAACATACATAATATCCACTGATGCACTTTCTTGACTTACTGACAAGTCATTAATCTCAATTAAAAATCAGTCACATTAAAGTTTACACCCTTCCACAAAAAGTGATCATTCAACAGCATGTAATTTTTCTGAATTCTATAAGGGATAACACATTTTGAATGATTATAATAACTAAGAAGTTTCTATAGATAATCCACTATTACAAAAATACAATTCTAAAATTACAACATTGAATTGACATCCCATTTCCAACCCTCATTGGTCTCCCCACCATTGAGTTTTGACCTCATAGAGACACACTTTGAAATACATATATGATCTTATTTAACTAAAACAACTAATTCAAGAACCAATGATACCAGAAAGAAAATATAAATGTTGGATCAGTCTTCACATTACATCATTATATCAACTATCACTGATATCAACTTCCACTAATCTGATACATGTTTCACCCCATGATCATATGAATTTCAAGTTAATTCATCTGCCAATGAATTTCTCTAACCCAGTGTTTACATTAAGTCAATGTAAAACATGTATATATACTCCATCCATCTCGTTTTCCTTAAATTAAAATCTCTTTGTGAGAAAATATTATTCAAACTCTTATGATTAGTATACAATGTGAATTTATCTATGAAGAAATAGAGATGTATGTTTTCAAATCTTGAACCACAATAGCCAACTCCAAGTCCTCTTTTTAGTAGTTATTCTCATGAAAGCTAAACTGTTTAGAGCCATATACAACCATGTGATCGCATTTTATGAAAAAACACCAAAAACCTGTTCCTAATGCATCATAATACACCACATACCATTACCCTAGTTTTGGAAAACACAATAATGGAGAGGATGTAAGATGATCCTTAAGCTCTTCAAAATATTTCTGGGATAGCTCATTCCACTGAAATAGAACATTCTTTATTATCAATGCTATTAATGGTGAAGGACACAACGAGAATTCAGGAACAAATCATCTATAATACCTAGCCAGAACATGAATTATTCATATCTCAAAAATATTATTTTGCGGTTTCTAGGAGATAACACCCTCAATCTTCTCTGGATGAACTACAAGAACTCTCTCAGAAATTACATGGCCAAGGATATGAACTTCTATATCCAAAAGGAAAATTTTGATAGTCTGGAATAAAACTAATGATCTATCAAGATTCTCAACACTGGTTCCATGTGTTTTTTATGATCCACCCTTATCAATGAATACATTGGTATATTATCCATGAATACCACAAATAATAAATCTAGATATCTCTGAAATATTCAATTCATCAATTCCACAAACAGCTCTTGTGAATTCTTAAGACGAAAGTGCACAACCAGGTAATCCTAATGGCCATATCTAGTTCTGAATGATATGTTGGGAATATCCCCTTTCAACACCCATAACTGATGATATCATGATTGAAATTAAATATTGGAGATTCACTAAGCTCCCCTCAACTGATCGAAAATGTCATCAATTTATAGAAGTGTATATTTATTATTTATCCTAACATGATAAAACTTATGATAATCAACACATAGTCTAAGAGTTTCGTCCACCTTTTTAATGAAAAAAACTGGCATTGTCCACCGAGATAAACTTGGTCGAATGGACACTTTGTTTTATAACTCATATAACTAGAAATGAAATTCTATGAATTCTACTAGTTCTATCTAGTTAGACAGAAGTGATATAGGGCTAGTCCCTAGGAGGAGATCAATCGTAAAATCCACTTCTCTCAGATGTGGAAACCATAAGAATTGTTAGGGAAATACATTTATAAACTGATCATCCAATACTAGAGAATTTTTTTTCCCAACCACTTCCATTGATTCTAACTACAAATACTACAATTGATATGATATAATCCTTACTGTTGGTGCCAAAAAATCTATTTCACCAAGCTTAACATTAATATTTCCTTTAAATAGATGTCTGATGCCATCTCCCGTTGTGAAACTAATCATTCACACATAATAGTAGATATTGTCCTCAAACATCACCAACCAATCTATTCCCATGATTACATCATAATGTTATATACAAATTATTGAGATATCTCACATCAATTGAAAGCCATTCACAACTATAAAACGTGCTCAATAGAGTAAGGCTCGACAATCTCTTTGAACTAGTGGAGTTAGAAGTCTTATAATATAAGGAATAATTTCAGCATTTAAACCAAAAAAATCACAAATATTAGAAGAAATAATAGATTGAGAAATATTCGTATCAAATAAAATTTGAATAAAAGTATAATTAAAAAGAATCATACCTTTCACTAGGGATGGTCCTGAATGATCATTTACCACAACCTACTCAGGTGAAAACACATACTTTCTAGCTACACAATTCTATTTATTACCCTACATAGGGGTCAAGGTGTTCCTTGAATCACCATTTATAACATGGATCTACTGATGTAGATTATACTGCTTCCCTCATCCTATCGAGGTATAGGATGTATGGCATCCTTAAGGAGTGTTACAAACTCCAAATCTAAGATCATTAAAACAATTACACCGAATATTCCCCAACTTCATGTAGTTATGACCTACTTGATCCTGTATCATAAAATCCCATTTCATGTAGCCATTAGAAAGACAATAAAAACTACCCATCTTACATTTGGTCCGAGGAGGATGTTTTTGACAATCTAGTGGTCTGATTATGTTGTGATCCATATCATTGAGAAGAGGTGTCATTTTTATCTTTCTATTAGTTTTAGGGTCCACACATCCTCTTATGATGATAACCATACATCCATCACATGGATTTATGACCATGATATATTTATTAATATGAGTATCTGGTTACAATCCATAATGAATAGTTTTAAAACCATAAATGAATCGTTGGGAGAACTACTGGTTTACATGTTCCTCTGGTGCAAACCTATTTTCAGTAGATTCTTCTGATTGGTCACATCAATGACAACTCGGGGCCATTTCAATCAATACAAAAAATGACCATATGTATCACTCCCTATCAATTAAAGGCTTGAAATTTAAAATATTATCATATTTCAACTATCATTACCATAGTTTCCAAAGATTCCAATTTCCCATTCTCATTAACTTTGAAAACCCCATATTGTTTGGAAAATTGATCTATTTTAGAAATAAAACTACTGTTAACTTTACAAAACCACCCATTTAAATGGGATTTTTATATTTAGGAAACATTAAAAATTCATACGAAAAATAAATAATTATTCCAAATGAAACATTCAATCTTAGTGTGATGTTATTTATACCATTCCTTCAATGATCATATAATTGGATAATCTCATGATATTGAGATAACGTTCATATAAGTGTCTCAAAAACACTTATGTACCCAACTATATAGTAACATGAAGTTCAACAAAAAAGGGTTAGCTATGTCCTTAAATGGAATACATTTCAGGTTCTGAAAATTCTAAGCTTGCTACCATCCCAACTCAAGGAATAAATCAATAATGAATTTAATCTCCAATTCCGATAACTAATCTCAATGAACTGAACCAGAGAAATTACCCATGAAAACCAAGGACAGAACACCTGATATGACTTGTAACATCCCTCCCCTTCCCATTGTATTGGAAATGTGTAAGGACATTAATTGGGCTTATTCTATTTTTCCAAGGCACCAAATGCATGCAATAAAAGTCTAAGGCATCACCAAAACATGGGGAATGATTTAACCATTTCATATAAGAAACCAATGAATCCAGACATAGCCATCCCCATCTACATCACGTAGGTCAATAATGTAAAATAATACAAGACAATAAAAAGAAAAAACTAAACAAACAAATGACTTCATAACCATTTCCAAAGAAAAATACAACTCATCCATGGTAATATAGAATCATAGTTCCACAGAAAAGACTAACAACAAAACCCTAAGATGATATACCAATCTCTATATCTTGAAACAATGATCCATTCTCCAAGATCCACAATACTTCCAAGAATCATGAAAAACGACTAAGGAAAGGATATGCTTCACCTTTACCTATGAACCAAAATACAACATCTAAAAAAGAACTAAAGTTGCAATTTAGGGGGTGATTAAAAATACATAGTTGGTTTTTTCCAAAGGGCTCCCCTAAACATTCCAATAGGATATAACTATTATAAAAATTTTATAAAAATTTTATGTGAATCCATTAAAACAATTAAACAATTAAAATCAATCTAAACACAACCTTTCCTAAATAAATTTCTCCAAATCCACAAAATTCTATGGAAAACAAAAAAAAAAGAGAATACTCGTTTCATTTTGTGTGACCAAAAACATATCTCAACCATACACCCAATTATGTTACACAAAAAATACCATTCACACAAATCAATCAATATTGATGTTAATTTATTGGTTGCATATTCACCATGAACATGGCTCTTCCATGGTGTGGGAATTCATGGAAATCAAACTCCCTTTTGATGATGGTACATTCGCAACCATCCCCTTGACAGTTCTATATTCATGACCACCATCAATCCAACACATGAAAACTGACTGTTACCAAATCACAACAACTTTCCAATTAAAATTTCTAAACCATAACAGAAATACAACCAATATTTTCCACATCATATAAGTAATCATTTTTTCACAAATCATTTTAAGACGACAATTACAATCCATACGATATTTTATGAAAATCCGTTAAATAAAATTTCATTCATTAAAGACACCATTATTCCACATCCATTGTAACGCCCTGACCCCAGTTACCCAGAGTCAATGCATTATTTTAATACATTGTCATGATTAAAAGAAATAATGTCCTGAAGGATCGATCAGTTTAGAATTCATGGAAAATAGATTACAGACATGAATGTTACATTACACTTTATAACATAAAACACAACATAAATAATCGTTTATGAACTCCAGTATTCCCTTAGGTTAACCCTACACATCAATCACAATACACTTCTTAGAATCCTAGAAACAATAAAACATAGAAAGGGGTGACCTCAAATGCTCAGTAAGGGTATGCAATACAACGTAAAATAAAGTAAATATTAAGCATATATGAATAATTGAAACCGTATGCCTTTAGCAATAATAAACATGAATAATTTTATGGAAAGAATATGAGTTGTGTAAATAATGCCATAATAAAACATAATCATAAGTATTCTAATAGTCAAATGACCACATAAATCATCAATATTATTTCCATAATGAGGGAATGTGTAACGCTGGACATTCTGAAACATTTTGTCAAGGCCTCGGCCAAGATGTCAAAAAATGATTAAGGCCTCGGACAAAACCATAACTCAAATTTGGAAAGGTCCTTGTCCAATTCCACGTCTAGTTGTCTCATTAGACCTACCGATGCATCGTGGAGCTATACCAGGCTCCACCCGTCACTTACTATGTCCAATACATTCCTTATATGAAATGTTTGAAACATAACACAAACATTCATATAAGAAATAGGATACAAAATGTCAATACTTTAACAATAAACCATGAATGGTATAAAAATAACACATCCATAGTCAAACATATCACAAAACGTTCAATACAATATAGAATTTTTGTATCATAATTAATGAACTTAAATACAGTTTTAAAATACATTAAAGGATTTGAATTAGATGGAAACAATTAGTAAAACTCTTTGATTGAAATACCCCTTTTCATGAAAACATTTAAAAGTAACACAATTTATAAAGGAAGTCATTTAAAGACATTTTTGAATCAAAGTGTCCCATACCAATTTGATACTTTTAAAATAATTAATATTTTAAAACATTCATGTACATTTTAATAAATCCTTAATACAGTTTTGGAAACATGGAAATTAATGATAATGGTTTAGAAGAATAAATATTTAAAACATTTAAAATGATGTTGACATGGATGAAATTAAAACTATTTGAGAGAAATTTTTTTTTGAAATCATTTAAGAGTCACATAAGTATAAAAGAAAAATTTTACTTTGAAAATATTCTTATAATCTTGTAAGTTAAGCTTCAATGATTTTATAATGGTGGAAAATCGATGCACCCTCCATATAAGTTAAAAAAACATTCTTACCTTAATTTTGTCGAAAAGGTTAAAAAGGACCTTGTTTGGAAAATGACGGAAAGATTCCTTTATAAACATCTTATAAAAATTCAAAAAAGGTTATAAATGTATTTAACCCATAGTATGTAAAATATGAAGAATGATTTGAAATACATTTTTAAGAATCATGGATGTGGATGATAAAGAGGTCTCAGTAGATAATTACGTATAAACAACCTCGGATAATGAAGAGATTGTGAAATAATCCCTAATAATGTAATTTTACTTTGAGGAGGGTAAGTTAACCTCATGTATAATGGTGAAATGATTTTTATTAAATTATTCAAGAATCATGTACATTAATATGATATTATATATGATCTTATAACATTTATTTTTTAAAAATATTTTAGTATTATTGTTGTTTCGGGTGTTAACAGATTCATTTTTCTTTGTATTCTTTGTTATGTGAGTCATAATCATTATGGATTGGATGTATCTTATTCATATCCAGAATTATATCAAGTCTTTAAACATAATTGTTAATCATGAAATGAAAATTAGTCTTGAATGGAAACGATGGGGAATGATTCTAATCGTGTTCGTGGAGACGGTAGTCCGTACGTACGCACGAGCGACAATATAATTATTTTGATATTAAAATAATATATAATTGGATGGTATATCATATATACAGAATAATTATCATGTTATATTTATTATTTAAATCAATTAAACATCATTATCATACACATCCAACTAATAATGTATTGAATAACAATTACACTACAACGTGGAGATTGTTGGTCGTACGTACGCACGTATGCTGACATGTCATTCACTGGATGGATAGAATAATGAATATGGTTTTGCCATATTTTTAATAAAATCACATTATATATAAGATACTGGAGTTATTATTTTATAATGGAAATAACAAAGAAATAAGAAGTGGATGAAGAAAAGAACTTGAAAGACGGTGGTGAAATCATTACCTCTTCTTCGGGTTCTTCATTTTTATTTGGTCAAAAGGGATTCTGAAGTTGTTATTATGACTAGAGGAATTTCTCAAAGATAAATTGAGGGAATTTGAGTGAAATGTTTGGCAGGGTTTGGCCATTCCAAAAGGCTTTGAGGGTATGAAATTGAGAGAAGGGAGAGTGCCCTTTGTAAGCGGGTTGAGGGGAACCTTAGGAAAAGCTAGAAATATTATTTTATAATAAATTCATATTCATTTTCTAATGGATACAATTTCGATTAATCATAGTATAAGGTTGGTATATGTTTAAAACAACTCAACCAATAGGTTTTAGATAGGTTTGAGTCATTTTATTAACCTTATCATTTAGTTTTAACTCATAGTTAATTAGTTTGACATTTACCATGTCACTTTGTATTTTTATATTATATTGTTAATAAACTTACTATATACTTCCAAGAAACCCCCCCAAGTGGTCCATTAATTATACACCTATAATTATATAAGTTATATTTCAAAACTTTATATTTTTAGGAATAGAATATCAATTAATAATATAATATTTGTTTTGAATACTAATTTATGTCAATTTTGACACAATTCAATAATTGATTTTTTTTAAATTCTTAAAAACTTTATTAATTCGAAAAAAATAAATTTAAGAAATCCTAACATGTCATATTAACCAATAAAATTCTTTTATGTAATCAAAACGTTCAAATTATATTTATTAAAAAATTTATAATTCCAATTATTTCATTCTTTCATTAATAAGGAAAATACTGCATCATTATTGTGTCATAAATAAATATAACTATTAAATTTCTAAAAACAATAAATAAAATACCATTATGTAGGAAATAATTTTATCTTTCTAATTAATATTTATAGTTTAAAATATAACATATATAACTCTATGTAAAAATTGTTTTTCTAAAAGGTATACGCTTATGTCATTTTTGTATTTACTTTAACTTAATTAATATAGTGTGTCATTATCACTTACAAGTGGTGGTGTGGGGTCACCAAATAAGCCCAAATATGACCATGGCCGGACATGTATCAAAAAATAGGTCTAGGACACGTTTTAGGGTAACTAAATATTATTATAATATTATTTTGTTACCCTTATTTATCGGATTTACCATTTAACCGTGGTAAATAAAATATTTACCAAAGTAATAATTCAAAATGTCTAATAATAGTAGTCACATATTTACACAATTTGGAAATTCTGATTCCAAATATGGAATCCATTTTTCCAAATTCAATACACAGAAGTGGCAGAAATTAATTTAAAATTATTTCCTGTTGTCAAAACAAAAAGAGTGTTTTTAAGAAATAATCACTATCAAAAGATTGTCACTTGTTTATGTTCGGTTTAAATGTGAAATTATTTCCAATGACCAAAATTGTATTAAATGGTAAAACTATATTCTAAATATACTTTAAAACCACTCAAATTCATAATTTATCACTATTAATTATTTCAATTAAAAAAGTTGTTTTTAATTAAAATTTAGTAATTTTCACAATTTATCAAAATATAAAAGTTATTAGAAAAGTACCAAAAAATCAACCTTAGCTAATTTTGATATTCTAAATCCAAAAAGGAAGTCCATTTTTAATTTTAATATTTATAAAATTTGAAAATGTGGGTATTACTATACATAATAGCTTGTTTGATTGGTTGTGGTGTGTGTTAGAACTCGAAGTTGCGTACAACACATGCTACTGTATTTTTCAATCTGAAGCGTATAGTGGAAGCTTGGGATGTTACATTCTCCCCACCTTCAATAAATTGCGTTCTCATAACTTATTCTCAGTATTGGAATCTTGGGGTTGATATTTCAAAATATCTTAGTTGAAATACCACATTGAAAAATGGATTAATGAGGGCTCTATTTAATATAAAGAGTGGTAAGTATTAAGGTTAATGAAAATAAAATATACCAGGATCCATACAGGAAAACATGGATATGGAAGAGAAATATAACCATCAATATCTGATGGAGAGTGGTAGAGAACATGGCTATGAAAAATCCAACAATCATAAAGCCATAAAATTGTGATGATCTATGGTACCATCTAGGACAATGTTTTTGTTCTAAGTACATTTTATTAATGGTGAGGAATTTATTTAGGAGATTGGATAAGATCATAAGGTGATATACTTACTTTATAATTAGAGTTTTATCCGTTAATAAATTTCTACCACAAACTCATGTTTCACTCCCAAACATAATACAACTCAAAAATACTCTATTTATCCTAATTGTATAGGGTAACAAATATAAACATATACCATTTAAATTAGGAAAAACATCTTGTAAAAACCAAGGAAATCCTGTAGGATAGTGGTAGGTAATAAATGACTGTTGCACTGTGATTGTGGCTTTGATTCATGCAGTTTTTTCCGACGCGACGGGTTATCGCCTGACTCGCAGGTTGTCCTTTTCCCAAGACTGTAGTATTATAATATCCCAAAAATAATCATAATAAATGTTTTAACCATAAACAATACTATCCAAAGTTCATCTTAATCCATTAAAAATATTATATTTATCCAAAATACCTCTGTCTAGAATCTCTTTAAATGGTATATAAATTCCAAAATCAATTGTAACATCAGATTCCCCAAACAAAGTAAAGTTTATATTATTTTCACATAATGAAGATATGATTACCTTAAACATATTAAAATCTTAATGAAAACAAAACGTACTACAATTAAGTCCGTATATATATCACATTATTCTTATAACCAGAATATAGTTCTTGAATCCAAAAACACAAATACAATAATTATTTAACAT